>CM076570.1:275054670-276496890 GCA_034641835.2 Pinus albicaulis | reverse complement strand
TTGAGTATATGGCCTACTATGATCTCGCCTCAAGGAATAGACTCCCCATTTCCTAGAGTCTCCGCTCTTGCTAAATCATAAGATCTGGTATATCTAGCTTATATCTGGCTTACAGGTTGCTGGATATACTCTTAGTGTTATAAGGCTCTTGCTAAATCATAATATCTGGTATATCTGGCTTATATCTGGCTTACAAGTTGTTGGATATACTCTTGGTGTTATAAGGCAGCCACAAAGGTTGATCCTAGACCTCCCCCAGATTAGTCCAAGGAAGAAAGTTTTTGCTGAGCAATATTGAGGCCCCACCTAGGTTTGAAACTCAGTTAACACACCCGGTGTGTCTGTGGGCAGTTGCATAATGCATTAGGTTTAGGAGTATAGGGTCAGTCCCTCAGACATGACCCTGGGCCTCCTCAGAGACAGGAAGTAAGTTTAGGAATTCTCCTAATACCCAAAAAATAAAAAATAAAGGAAAAAGAAAGAAATTCTCCTAATACTGAAAACAAACAAACAAAAAAATGACAGTAGTTAATTATCGATTCTCGTGATTAAAAAAAGAAACGAAAAGAAAACAGACAATAGTTAATTAGTAGTTTCCAACTTTTCACTAGCATGTCGTAACATTTTTTGATGTATATGCAGAAAGACTTTGACTTCAAGATGACTCAGGGGTTGCTTTGTCAAATTTTACTTGCATGCTAAAAATTGTTCTGATGTCAACCGACATGGATAAAACATGATCATAAAGAGATAAAATTTGATAAAACTTCAACAAAAAGCATGGATGAAGTTCATACTCGACAACAAGACTGACGTGGGAAGAAACATCTAAAGAAAACTTTTTAAGGTTCCATCTTTCCACTCCTTAATGATAGGTTTAATAAAATAATCAGTTCTTAATGAAGGTGCTACCTCCCCGTTAAGTTATAATCTTTTGTTCCCACATTTTAAGAGTAAAAGATAGATTTCAAACCATACTGTTTTGTACCCTAAAAATATCAAAGAACATGTTTTGCAACTACCCTACGAATATACCTCAGATCAACTGTGAACTAGATCAAGGTGTTCACTATGAAACATACATCAAGTTTGATGTTACATCAAGTATCTAATAAATTGTCTATACATCAAAGGATCTACCATATCTAAGTTCAAGTCAGCATGCAACCTAGAATTGGCATCATTGGGGTGACCATGGATTTACAAACAATCATTTGGAATCTTTTCAAGGTCTCAAGCATGTACTTTCCATGCCAAAGGAAAACCTCACTTGTACTTGGCCACACCTCTGGACCCAAGAAACAATACATCAAACCAATGCCTTTCATATTTAAATACTCATTCCTACTGGGTATGTGTTATATTCAGACACTGGAAGCTCTACGAAATGAACAAGATCGATATTGACAGCTTCCTCTACTCTTTCAATTGTTGCTTTTGCTTGCCTTCACAAAAAATTCAAAATTAGAAAATTTATTATGAACACTTGTAAGGAAACCAAATTTGAGTATTTCGTAAAGGAAGCAGTGATATTTTCTGATTTAGGTTCACCCTTTACCAAGAATAATGACAAAATGTTTGTTCCAAGATCAAGTGCAAATTATTACAATGCTATCCACCATTTTCTTTTAGCCATAGATCCCCTTGTTGAAACACCAAACCATCCATTTTTGTTGTTTAAGGTTTTTCATGTGCACCTAGATTTTCCTTTTGAATGGGAGGGCATTGCAAAAACATACTTTCCCTAGTATTATCTTGAGTATAGATAAGACCTTCTCCAACAATAAAGGCTAATAGATGTATACTAGTTTCCCTAAGTTCTAAATCTACACATTGCATAACATGTAGTCATGTCACTCGGTTCTTTGCAAGATGGCACATAAAAGTAATGGCATGCTCTGTTTCTCGTAATGCAACAAGAGAAGTCTAGGGTCTTTATGTTATGTTATTTTCCTACCAAGTGCATCGGTTGGAAGGTCAGCAACATACAATGCACACAAGATATAATCTTTTTCGGAAAAAATAAAATGGCAATGCATTGTCTAGAACTGAAACAACAGTAGCATTTTCCCCAATATAATTCACCCTCGTTGTTACAACTGCTAGCCCTAAACCCCATAACCCATCACACTGTCTATCTTTATGCCATACAGAGAATGGACCCTCTCTATCTCTAAAGCCCGATGAAAGTTCATTCCGTAGGAAGTGACTAAATGTTGACAAGCTTGAAAAAATCCCAGCAAACTGCAATATCTCAGCACCTCCTCTAACACATGCTAAAGATAAACGTAAATTCAGGATTGCAAGAGCTTAATCTCTCCAACTATCATGTCGAAGCTGACTAATTACACACTTTGCGGGAAAATTCTTTTGAAAAACAGGAACCCATGTATTAGATGCAAGGAAACCTTTTAAGAGCATATCAATTACAGCTAAAGGTATGTTTGCAACATTATTTTTTTCAACACAAATGCAAAGAACAGGAAAAAATCCCAAACTCATAAGAGAGACATCAGAAAGGACATCTCCCACATTCTTCCTATCTTTGATTCTCCATTTTCCTAGTACTTTTTATGTTGAGAATGAATAATATCTAATGGCTTGATATCAAAGTAACAAAAATCGCGATCGGGATAAAATCGCCGAGGGGAAAAAATCGGAAAAAATCGTAAAAATCGGGAAAAAATCGTAAAAATCGGGAAAAAATCGGCACATACAAAAATATTCATTTTTTTCAATTTTTTTAATATCTAAAGCATCTACAGCATAAAATAAATGCATTGACACATAAATATGAAAAAAAAACTAATATATAAGATGTGTAATATCATGTCTAGTGCTACATCACACATAAAACTGAATCCTATCCTGAATACTAAGTCCTAAGTCTCAACTCAACCTCAAAATATCAACAAAAAATATAATAATGTATCTCATATCATGAGTCATAATGTTATATACAAAGGAATGCACCAAATAACCTATACTACTGATTTCCTCTGCCCCTCTTGCGAGGAAATGTAACAGCTTTCCCTCTAGACGAAGAAGTTGGCGGGGCTGGCAATGGACTCTGTTGTGCTCCAGATCCTGAAGCACTAGGAGTTAAAGGAGGTAGACCACGTCCTCTACCAGTAGTAGGGGTAGGTGGTGTCACCTCCTCCTCCTATTGTTGCTCCTCCTCCTCCTCCTCATGAAACTCATCATTGATTCATCGCTACTAGAAATGGGATCATCAACAAGAGATACATAAACATCATTTAGCTCAAAGTCTTCATACTTGGATTGCTCAACCTTAAAATGCAGTAGAAAAAGATTAACATGCCTAACCAGTTGTTTTCCTTTGAGTGAAGGGTACATTCTTGTTAAGGCCACAGTAGGGGAGTTCAACAATCAATACCACCAACATCAAAAAAGTTCAACAATCAATACCACCAACATCAAGGTTCTTAAAGGACTTCGTACTCTTGATCAAATGCCAATCTCATACCCTTACACATAATAGAATCAAATGGAAACAATGCAAATCCCCAAACCATGAAACCCTGAAAACCATTAAGTCTGCTGAATTTTGAGTGAAATCTAAAATTCTAGTTTCTGCATATGAAATCCAATGAGGTCGAACCACTCTTAAACATCCTAAGTCATTTCATGGTAATGTTAAAAATTTAAGTAAAAGGATGAAAATGAAAAATAAAGGAAATATCACTTTTACTTTAAGAATTTAACATTACCATGAACTGCCAACAGGGTGTGTCAGGAAAATGAGAGGGCTGCAAAAATGACAAAAAAAAAATCGATTTTTGAACTTATAGGGTTTCTGTTGAATGTGCCCACGATTTTTACCTAAATAATCGCGATTTTTTCGTAAAAATCGCGATTTTATCGCGATGACGATTTTTTCAAAAAATCGTTCAAAAAATCGCCGATTAAATCGGCCGCTTGAAAAACTCGCGATTTTTTGAAAAAATCGCGATAACATCGCGATTTTTGTTACTTTGCTTGATATACGTCAATGATCTTAGGCTTGTGATCACTATTTTGATCTCCTTTGCATAAAGTGTCGAAGTTTGCATCTTATTTGTTATTGATACTATACAGCTGGACATCCATCTCACAAAAATTATCAAAATTTGGGCCTATTTAAAGAGAAAATTTAGCATGTAATTTGTTGGGTCACCAAGGGGACCTAACACCTGCATTGATAACAGATAATTGAAAATATTTTCAACACACAAACCTATTGATTCTTCTGACAAGGCTGCATTTAGGTTTATTGATCCCAACTGCATCCCCTATCCAACAAGACACAATATGAGGTCCTATAAACAGAAGGATAAGCACCAAAACGGAATGAACCGAAAATGTTATACCATAAACAAGGAAAGTAGGTAGAGTCTAGATACATAACAAGCACATAAATTGTTTTGGATAAGTATGATAGTTCTCAAGCACGAATGAACTTACAACCTTTTTGTCGAATATTGACAAGGCTCACATAGTCATCAACGCTTTTAAGGCATTCACCTAAAAATCTGCAAGACAAGAGGCCTTGTTTAAACTTTACACAACTAAATATTTCTAGTGTCTTTTTTGCTGCAGCTGTGAACCCTTTGTCTTCAGAGTGAGATCACCACCCTATACCCAATTCTATTTCAAGGGATTTGGTATCATAAATATACTTATCTTCACACAATGAATGAAGTTCATGCTATCTGAAGTCTTCATCAAGACTTACTGATCTTGTTTTGTTACATTCATAGTGGTGTCAAATGTTGCTGAACTTCATTAAATCTTTTGTCTTTGCAATTCCAGCTGCAAGAGCACCTCTACCAATTTAGTGGTGTACTAAATCAGAATACTTTGTTCTAAGCCATTGAATCCTATAAAATAATGCTAGAAAAGAGCTCAGTGTGCTTCTTGAACCTCTTAGACCTGTTATTGTGTGAAGGCAGTTGTTCTTTCCTGATAGGTGACTTATACAATTTGACTGTGGTAAATTGCAGAAGTTAGTGATTTTACTCAGACAGTTAAGAATTTAAGATCAGTAAGGCACAAAGCACTGGCATTCACTCAAATGACGAAATAAATTAGAAAGACATTGCTTTTGATGACCTGAAGGGACTTTTGTACCACCTTGAGATGAGTTGAATTATTGTACAAACCTAGATAGATCTATTTATATGCTGAATTTGATTCCAATATGAGAGCCCTCTTTCCAATCTCATTGATGGCCTAAATATCATCCAAGATGATCATGAATATGCTGGGTAGGGTGCTGAATTGGAAGAGCCCCTCAATCATTTTATGACATCATCAATGTTTGAGGAGTCTGGTTAAGAGTCTATCCATCAATTTAGATAAACAGTGTATCAAAACAATTCTTTGCATTCTGGTGACTGGTCCTCTGCACTTTATAGACGATATTTTAGTCACCCTAAATTTCCATTTGTGAAATCAAGCTGTAAAATTTGCCATTGACAGGCCTTGCAAGACCAATTTAGCATCATCATAGAAATTTCTTGAAAAAATTTCAAGGTTGTCCTAGTTAGCTTAGCAATGGAAAGAAGTCATTAAGCTTAGAAAAGTTTGTTTTTCTTTTTCTTTACAGTTTCTTTGATCATGCCATGGGTAAGTCCTTTGATATGACAACCTACAGGAAAGGAATTTAAATGATTATGAACATATTTCTTTTATGGGTCCACTAGGAAGTTTACTAGCATGAACTCCTTAAGGCAACAATCCAATCAGCTACAAATACAAGGTAAACGACCAGAAATCATAAATCAGATCCCTGATGCATCCCTTAGTCTGTATCATAGCCATTTTGAGTTGACAATTCTCCATGATATATATTTGGTGGATCACTTGCAAGAATTTTGAGCCATCTCTTGCCAAGTCTGGCAGTAGAACTAACCGAAAAACACTTTGATGGACCATTGTAGCTTATTGAAGATAGTCTTCCCACCTAGAACTCACTTCATTACAGCAGTTATACCTATAAGGAATAATTCATAAAGGAGGATGGTCTTTCTTTCTCACACTAGTACCACCACTACCTCTTATTTCATTCACCAAAAATATGTGAGCTCAGGATATCTGCACATCATGATCTCAAAATGGTATCCTTATATCTGCAACTTATAAACTACATGTAAAAGAAATCAATCCCAAGGGCACAAAAACGATGTCAATTTTAGTCCAAATTTGTGCCCAGAGTTTTTTTCAGCAACTTTGAAAGACATTTCTCAATGATCATTTGGAAGAACACACTTACGTGTTTCAGTTGAAAGCTAGTTTACCCTCAATTGTGAGCCACTGCTCATCAAGTGCCACATTTATCTCCTCAGCTCAGCAAATCCCCTTGACATACAATGACAAAAATTTACCAAGGAAACATCCTTTCTCAAAGATGAAATTGAAGTAAAGAAGGGAGGGCAATGTCTGAAGAATAGAAGACATTAGTGCAACATAAGTAGGAAATTTCTTAGGTTGACGACTCGCCTGAAACGTGGACTTAGATGCTCCCACTTGTTCCTGTACACCCTACAATGTTTGAGTAAGCCATCTTAAATTCCTGGCTACACTAGTAAGTAATTAGGTCTCTGTTCCTTGACTAGAATCTTGCTGATCTGAAATTGATTTCTTTTTCAGTTTTAGAACAGAATCTGGAACAACATTTTCGCATGCATTAATCACTATAGGATGTTTTTATGGTTTTGAGGACCATTCATCTTCATCAAACTTCATATCCTTGCTCACCAATGTCTTAAGTTTCACTTTAATTTAGATCATGTAGGCCCTGGATGTCTTACTCTATCCAACAAAGACCGCCTTTATGTTCAAGGGTTCAATATTAGTGCTTTTCTCATCATGAATATGAATATAAATTGGACAAAAAAAAGGAAACAAAAATGTAATACTTGTGGCTTCTCAATAACAAAAGATTTATTTGGTGTTTTGTCCTTCAAGATCCTGTGAGGACATTGGTTCAAGATATAGACAATGTGTTGCAAGCTTTGGCTTAAAGACACGTGGGTAAATCCATGTCCTGGATCATGGTTTTAGCTACCTCAATGATGGATTTGTTACTCTACAAGCACATTCTTAGCATCCTCTTGATCCTTGTTTCCCTGCAAAAGGTATCAAATTCCTTGGAAAAGGTTATATCACTAGATCTGTCGCTCCCCTAACTTCCAAGGTTTAATGTAGGAAACTCAAGACAGAGTAGCAACAAAATGGGCATGTCAAGCAATTTGGATTGGGAAAATACTTGCAGATATGAAAGTTCATTAGGATAAGCATAATTCTTTTTGCGATAATGAGGGAGTTACCAAGATGGAAATGAAGAAAGTTGGATATATTCCTGATCGAGGCACTTATAATACCGTGATTGGGGCTTATGGCAGGTGTGGATCAGTTAAGCTGGCTCTAAAAACATATAGCCAAATGCTAAAAGCAGGATTTTGTCCTAATCTCTCTACTTACAATGCTCTCTTGAATGCATTAGCTAGGAAAGGGCAGTGGAAGGAAGCAGAAGCTGTTTTAGCAGATATGAAGGATGGAGGTTATAAACCAAATGAAAATGCTTATGCGTCCCTGTTGCATGTTTATGGAAATGGTAATTGTATAGTGCAGTTGAAGGCCCTTGCAGAAGATATATATTTGGAAGTCATTTATCCCAGTTGGATACTCCTGAAAGCACTCGTGCTTGTATTTAGCAAGTGTAATTTCTTACAGGAGACGGAAAATGCCTTTACGGAGTTGAAAAGACGGGGTTTTTCCCCAGACTTGGTTACCTACAATACCATGATTGGCATCTATGGAAAGCATGGGTGCATTGATCAAGCCCTTGACATGTTAAACAGCATGAAACAAAACGGGTGGAAACTAGATTTATTTACATACAACTCCTTGATAAGCATGTATAGTAGAGAAGGCAACTGCAGGAAATCAGAAGCTATACTAAGAGATATGGAAGTGGTTGGCAAGAAGCCGAATATCATGTCATACAGCATTGTCATCAAAGCATACAGCAAACAGGGTCTTATGCAGGATGCTTCAAGGATTTTATCAGAAATGATGGATTCAGGAATAAGTCCTTCCATTGTCACCTACAATGCCTTTGTTGCAGGTTATTCAAACCTTGCAATGTTTGAGGAGGCTAAGAATGTCATCAACTATATGAAGAAACATGGTTGCATGCCTAATGAGTGCACCTATAATATCATTGTAGATAGTTATTGTAAGCTAGGCAGATTCCAAGCAGCATCTGATTTTATTAACAAAACTATAGAAACTGATAACATTTTTGACCACAAAAAAATGCGTAGACTTTATAAACGCATAACAGAGTGTTGAAAAACAGATTGCTCTGAATCGCTCTCTTCTTTCCTGCATTGAGAGCCACTTGTGGATAACTGCATTTTTTGGAGCTTCAAATGTTGTTATTTGACAAGAAGGATTGTGAACCTTAGCGGTGCATGTCTGAATTCCACCAAATGTCTATATATATCTTTATGCCTACTTATGCCCATTTTTCGAGAAGTTTATAAACATAGAGAATTGTCTGCAATGTTTACTTAATTTACATATATTCATGTATCACTATGGACATGGTGATCAGAAGATATCATGCTCGACCTTGGCCTTTATTACAAAAGGTTTTCAGTTCTATCTGCTTTGCACTCAATCTTTGCTGCTATGATTGCACTGTAGTTTACTAGAAATGTTAGTTGATTCAAAGCATTCTGGTTGGATTGTCAGTACTCTTCTTGCATCGTGTCTTAAACTAGAGGTACATAATAATCCATCTTTTACACTCTTGGCTACCATTTTTTTGTGTAAATTTTGGCTTTGTATTAATGTAGAGTGATAGGATACATTCCATGGGATGAAGCAGCTGGCCTACCTACAGGAAAACCAGACCAGGAATACATCCGAATTAACTTTAAATTGTCTACAATCAGCCTAAAAAGGCTATCCATTATGAAGAAAGAAACCATTGCATTCTCCACTCTCCAATCCATGGTGTAGCACCTAACCGGCCGGTTAGGAACGGAACCGGCCGGTTTATGCATAAACTGGCCGGTTCCGTTACTAACCGGCCGGTTAGGTCCGGTTTTTCTGAAAAATGGGCAAAATGCCCTAGGTAGCCGGGTTGCCTGACCAGTTTCGACCGGTGGGCTATCTAACCGGCCGGTTTGGCCAGTTACCGGTTCAAACCGGCCGGTTTTTAAAACTATGGTGCAAAGTGTTGCCCTTGGAGATGATGAGGCAAAGAGAAGGGGAGTTCAGAAGGCTATACTTGAGAGAAAAGGACCATCCTCATTTACTTATGCTGTAGAGATGACATCAAGGACCGAATGTCGTGTTCATCACAGCTTAGAAGCAACTGTGGATGCCATATTAGCAGGTGCTCTATAAATTTTTTCATATCCATCCCAGGGGATAAATATGCTGGATGATATTGTATGCAATGTTAATTCAAAAACAAAAATAATTAATCAAGTATCTATCTTGGCTTGTTCAAACTTCATATAAAATTTCCATTATATGTTGTGAATAGGAAAATCTCCATCATTTGAGGTCCGCCAGATGGTTATGAAGGTAGTGACAGATGGAAGTCCTACCACAACAGAACCAGGCATTGGAAGCCATTTTAGGAGCACTTTGACATGTTTAGAGTCCGATGGTGTTTTTGAGGCTGGTAATGAGAGTGGTGATGATGATCTTTTTGGGTTGAAAGGTAGTTATGAGAAATTTCGGAAGGATGATGATTCACCACTTATTTTATATACTTATAAAAGATCATGGAGGCTGATCTGGAGCAAGTAGTGAAGTAATGGGCCTAGAGAAAGCAGTTAAATTCACAAATGACATTGGAGCAGCTGATGCAATTCTTGCGTTACATTCTAAGCTCAAAGAGAATTCATGGATTCGACGAGTGGCTAAATATCAGCGTCTACCCACATTTGTGATGAAGACAAACATAATGGCGAAGATGGTAAGGGTCATGCGTACTATTCTTGGTTTGGAGACTCTTGGTGCAATTTATTTTAATTCATTCAAAAAGCTTAAGAATGATATTGAGATATCAGATGGAGCAGCCAAGAAAAGATCTTCCCGAGAAGAGATTGATGCTTTAGAAGAGGCCAGACTTGCTATTGAGTATATTGTGATCCCAGGAGGGCAGCCAGTTGAACTTCTTCCAAGATGTGCTGACATTATTGCTCGTCAAATAAAGCTGGTGGAGAGCTATCAATTAGTAATAGAGAAATCAAGGAGATAGCGAGAGTGACAGCCGATGACTACCCATGTTTCAGAGATATGACATTGCAAAACATTGAATCAGCGAAAAAAAAACAATGAAATAGTAAGCCTCAGTAAAGATTCTATTGAGCATATACATAGAGGCAGTGAAGATTCTCAAATGATTGAGCTGGTGGTTCCATGTTATAAATATGAAAACAAGTCTTTTCCCCACACTATATCAACAGCGACAAGTGTGTCTAAAACCAATATAAACAATGAAATGGCTGAATGTTTTGTCAATTCAAAATCTATTATTACAAATGAGCAGAGATCTCCTGAAGTGGAGGAAGATAATCCCAAGATGAACCTGATGCAAGTAAGGCTATGCATATTGGTGTTCCGACAGAGGATGGTCTGGTAGAAGGAGATTTAAGGGCTAAGAACTATAACACTATGGCAGTGGAGCTTCTGCCGATATTATGCTAAACCTCACGCATGTTTGACTTATGAAGGATAACCGTTGGTTTAGATTGACAGTTCAAGTTGATTTCGAACCCCCTCAGTGTTTCGAATTTTAGTGGAGGAGGGGGGGTTCGAAATGGGTACTTTTCAAACTCAGCCATTAACCACGTGGAAAGCGAAGGATATGTTCGCACCCCTCCCCCCCCCAATCACAATATGTCTTACCATCTGCTGGGCCCTCCGAAATCCGGTTTCGGGTTTTCGTAAAACAAACGCTCAAAGTCTATACTTGGAACGAATTTTTGTTGCTAGGTAAGGAAAGGAGGTTTGAACAATCATTACCCAAAAAGAGCGATATCTGCACGATAATGTACACTAATCGCACAACTGGTGAACCTAAAGGCATATTGATCACAAATGAAAACATTGTTTCTATGGTGACCGAAATTGCTTATTTTCTTAAATGTCAGAATGAAGAGCTCGCAGAGAAGGATGTTTATTTCTCGTTTCTTCCTCTAGCACATATATTTTATCGAGTGACAGAGGAATTTTTCATATCAAAAAGTGCTTCAATAGGCTTCTGGCGCGAGGATGTGAAGCTTTTGGTGGAGGATAAAGCAGAACTAAAACCAACTGTCTTATGTGGTGTCCCACATGTTTTTTTGATCGCATATATTCAGGTTTAAACCAGAAGATCATCGTTGGAGGATTTCTAAATAGAAAGGTGTTTGAATTTGCATACAAATACAAGCTTAATAATATGCGCAAAGGGTTGAAACATGAAAAAGCATCTCCACTTTTTGATCAAGTTGTCTTTAGCAAGATTAAACAAGGTCTGGGAGAACATGTCCGTGTAATGTCATCAAGAGCAGCTCCACTTGCAAGACATGTGGAAGAGTTTCTACGAGTAGTGACATGTTTCCATGTGGTACAGGACTATGGTTTGACAGAAACTTTTGCGGGAAGTTTTCTTTTTCTTCCAAATGTTATTTCAACGATCGAGACTGTTGGTCCACCTGTTCTAAATATTGATGTCTGTTTTGAGTCTATCCCTGAAATGGGATATGATGCACTTTCAGAAGTTTAAGCTTTCACAAGGAGAATACGTTGTAGTGGAAAATCTGGAGAATGTGTATGGCCAGTGTTTTGCTATTGATTCGGTTTGGATGTTGTTGACTTCATCATTTGTCATGCAGAGGTCTTAATTGCCTTGTCCAAGAGGCAAAGCTTCCTGCGATTATGAAATGCTTTCAGCTATTAGCTGAGCATGAAAATGCCGTGAGGAAGGCTACAGAGGAGCGGAAAAGGCATTCCGATTATAAACCCATACTTGAGCAAGATGGCCTTATATGGCAACGTTCTTCCTATCAGGGGACAAAGAGGGAGAAAACAAGAGAAGAATCATTAGCTGAAGTAAGAGATTACAAGCAGCAACAAATGTCATACCGTGGAAAAAAGGCCAAGCGAACTCCAACACAGGTGTTACATGATATAATTGAGGGCCACATGGAGGAAATTATGATAGCAGGAGGAATTGGTTGTTTTGTAAAGGGTATATTTGAGATACCACAGAAGGCAACACAATCTCTTCCTTCAGACAGTGTAACTCAGTGTAAACAGCAATGTGAAGCCACCAATTCAACCTTTCCTAACAAGGGTGAAGGATTCTTTGTGTGTAGCTATCAAAGGATGCAAAGTGTCATGCGACTAAAGTTTCTGTAGGAAGCAATGTTTCATCTTCTATGATAAATAGGATCGATGCTATGCTTCAAAAGCTAGGAAAAGAAATTGACGATGTAGATGCAAAAATTGGTGACCGATGGCAAATATTGGACAGAGATATTCAAGGGTACACATGGTAGCCAGCGCCGCATTAGAACTAATGATTCAGGAAAGGCGGCATGAATGGCAGAGCCAGATGTCAAAGCCACCCAACGTTGCCTCTTTGTGACCACCTCGGCCACTTTTAGCATACCTTTTTTTATTTACGAAGAGCTGCCAAAGTTAATGTTACAGTTGATTTTGCCAAAGATATTTTTTGTTCAAGGCCTTGCATGGCCACAGTTGCCAAATTCTAATTAAATTGTAGTTAATGAAGATTGCCGAAGTAGATTAGGGCAACCAGCATAGTTGCAGTTAAATACTGCTTGTATTTTCATTATCAAGGGTTGGACCTTGTTAGACTCTGCGTTGTAAAGATCATTGTATTGGAGCACTGTAGTTTTTGCTAGGGCATCAATAATAAGAGACCGTTCACAGGATTCTTGAGCTATGTTAATGGTGATATCCATTATGAAGAAAGAAACCATTGCATTCTCCACTCTCCAATCCATGGTGTAGCACCTAACCGGCCGGTTAGGAACGGAACCGACCGGTTTATGCATAAACTGGCCGGTTCCGTTACTAACTGGCCGGTTAGGTCCGGTTTTTCTGAAAAATGGGCGAAATGCCCTAGGTAGCCGGGTTGCCTGGCCGGTTTCGACCGGTGGGTTATCTAACCGGCCGGTTTGGCCGGTTACCGGTTCAAACCGGCCGGTTTTTAAAACTATGGTGCAGAGTGTTGCCCTTGGAGATGATGAGGCAAAGAGAAGGGGAGTTCAGAAGGCTATACTTGAGAGAAAAGGACCATCCTCATTTACTTATGCTGTAGAGATGACATCAAGGACCGAATGTCGTATTCATCACAGCTTAGAAGCAACTGTGGATGCCATATTAGTAGGTGCTCTATAAAGTTTTTCATATCCATCCTAGGGGATAAATATGTTGGATGATATTGTATGCAATGTCAATTCAAAAACAAAAATAATTAATCAAGTATCTATCTTGGCTTGTTCAAACTTCATATAAAATTTCCATTATATGTTGTGAATAGGAAAATCTCCATCATTTGAGGTCCGCCAGATGGTTATGAAGGTAGTGACAGATGGAAGTCCTGCCACAACAGAACCAGGCATTGGAAGCCATTTTAGGAGCACTTTGACATGTTTAGAGTCCGATGGCGTTTTTGAGGCTGGTAATGAGAGTGGTGATGATGATCTTTTTGGGTTGAAAGGTAGTTATGAGCAATTTCGGAAGGATGATGATTCACCACTTATTTTATATACTTATAAAAGATCATGGAGGTTGATCTGGAGCAAGTAGTGAAGTAATGGGCCTAGAGAAAGCAGTTAAATTCACAAATGACATTGGAGCAGCTGATGCAATTCTTGCTTTACATTCTAAGCTCAAGGAGAATTCATGGATTCGAGGAGTGGCTAAATATCAGCGTCTACCCATTTTGTGATGAAGACAAACATAATGGCGGAGATGGTAAGGGTCATGCGTACTATTCTTGGTTTGGAGACTCTTGGTGCAAGTTATTTTAATTCATTCAAAAAGCTTAAGAATGATATTGAGATATCAGATGGAGCAGCCAAGAAAAGATCTTCCCGAGAAGAGATTGATGCTTTAGAAGAGGCCAGACTTTCTATTGAGTATATTGTGATCCCAGGAGGGCAGCCAGTTGAACTTCTTCCAAGATGTGCTGGCATTATTGCTCGTCAAATAAAGCTGGTGGAGAGCTATCAATTAGTAACAGAGAAATCAGGGAGATAGCGAGAGTTACAGCCGATGACTACCCATGTTTTAGAGATATGACATTGCAAAACATTGAATCAGCGAAAAAAAAACAATGAAATAGTAAGCCTCAGTAAAGATTCTATTGAGCATATACATAGAGGCAGTGAAGATTCTCAAATGATTGAGCTGGTGGTTCCATGTTATAAATATGAAAACAAGTCTTTTCCCCACACTATATCAACAACGACAAGTGTGTCTAAAAGCAATATAAACAATGAAATGGCTGAATGTTTTGTCAATTCAAAATCTATTATTACAAATGAGCAGAGATCTCTTGAAGTGGAGGAAGATAATCCCAAGATGAACCTGATGCAAGTAAGGCTATGCATATTGGTGTTCCGACAGAGGATGGTCTGGTAGAAGGAGATTTAAGAGCTAAGAACTATAACACTATGGCAGTGGAGCTATCTCCTGAAGTTTCATAGCTCTATCTGTCCAACAACATAATCAATCAAAACAAACAACCTTCATAATTTCTATAACTAGCTTAATATCAGCCTTTATAACCATCAAGCTAAATCATAAAAACAGAGAGAGCCCTCTCTGATTCTAGGAAGGATAGGTCCTGGACTCCAAAGCAGTTTGATGTTGTCCTCTGTCGTTTATTCTTACCAATCTTATAAATTACACGGCCACAACAGGTGGCACTAATGTTGCAGGCTAGCCAATCAAGATAGTCCTAGTCAACTTCTATGTCTATAGGGAATAGAAGCTTGGTCTCCAACATCGAAATTGGTCCAACTTACCACTAGACCAAGCCCTATTGTAGGATAAATATTGATGGTGAGAAATCACCAGAGGGAGCCACTGATGTTGGAAACTAGTCAATGGAGATAAACCTGGTCACTTTTGTGCCAAATAGGAATAAAACATTAGTCCCTAGCATGGTATGTGTTCTTAAATTACACCAGAACGAGCCTAATCAATTCATATTTTTATTAGTAAGAATGATAGAGATGTGATTTTTAAGGATGGTCTGGCTTTAATATCTTCTCTAGGTTGTTATTTTATTTTTGGTCAAAAGCAGGGGAAACACTTCCCCACTATAACATGGGGAAGAGCACTGTCAAACACAGTGGAACATTGGCTAAGTTGCCACATTTGAAGGGTTTCTATGCCCATATAAAATCCATTTGGACTTGAATTTTGTATTTTCCTCTTGGCCTCATCATGGGCCCTTAGTAACACAATGGAGTGCACTTGTCGGGGTTTGAACCCAAGTCATCATATGCACTCCCCCTTATTGGTAGATCATTTTTTCTTGCAGGTCATGTTGATGGCCAGAAGCCCTCTTAAGGGTGCCACTAACGTTGCAGGCTAGCCAATCAAGATAGTCCTAGTAAACTTCTATGCCTATAGGGAATAGAAGTTTGGTCTCCAGCATTGAACTTGGTCCAACTTACCACTAGACCAAGCCTTATGTTGGCTAAATGTTGACGGTGAGAAATCACCAGAGGGAACCACTCATGGTGGAAGCTAGCAATGGGGATAAACCTGGTCATTTTTGTGCCAAATAAAAATAAAACATTAGTCACTAGCATGGTAGATGTTCTTATTGCACTAGTACAAGCCTAATCGACTCGTATTTTTATTAGTAGGAATGATAGAGATGTAATTTTTGAGAGTCTGGCTTTAATCTCTTGAAGAATGTTCTTGTTGATTTCCCTGTATGTGTGAGATTTTCTAAACTGGCTCCTTAAATTTTGATGACTAGAAACACTAAAGGATATATGTAATTCCCGGGAATCTTGTTAAGCTTTAAGTGAGAATGTTAGCAGCTAGCTATTATTTCTTGTTTTGTATCAATAGTGAATTGAAGGAATTTGGACGCTAGGAAATTGGACTTCACCTATTGATTTTGGAAATGCACCACTCAGTTACACAAGATGTTATGGATTCTATAACTTTTTTGTAAACTTCCAAAGTAAGAAGTTGGACTAAGCTAAGCAAGAATCAAGATGATAAGAGGAAGGAAAATTCAACTGGGTTCTGGCACATGTAGAAATGAAGAAATCATGTCTGGAATATGAGCAATGTACCTTGTCTTGTTTTTATGATTAACCTCCATATTATCATCTAGAAGATCAATGGAAGAAGGAAGGAATCAAAGAATAGATGCAAGGTAACAAGGTTTTTTTGGATATTTGTGTAATAAAGGGAAAATGGGCACTTAAAAGGTAGCCTTGTGCTCTCAAGGAAATGAACTGTTAAGAGCAGATAAACAATCCAGGTTGGAAAGAGCAAATAAACAATAAAGACACAGTTAAATCTTTGCTCCATAAATCATACTGCAATAGCTAAAAGTCTAAGGATGTTTGGACAAAATTCTCATTGTAGCATCTTCTTAACATTGAGAAGCAAGGACTGTAAGAAGGTTCTTGTACAATAATTTCTTATAATTTGCGAATACCATTGCCGAAAAGGCATCTGACTTTCATGTGTGTCAGGGAAGAGTTCAGAAATTTTCTTCCTTATGCAGTTAGAGAGGAAAATGCTAAGGCTTGCTAAAATCAGCGATATGCCCGCTGCACAGTGGGAAACTAGATAGAGACAGTTACTATTTAACTTTCAAGAACTTATGCTTGACTAGCTGAAAAGTATTGGATTTTTTTTCTCATGACCTTGAGTACAAAGTCTCATAATCAATTGGATGAAAAATCAAGTCTATCTTTCAAATGTTTGAACCAGGACTAAATAAAAGAAATAATTCCAGTCTATAGAAAGGTAGCACAGTAACAACATACTTGAATTTTAGGGGTGCTTCAAACAATCTAGTCCTAAAGATAGGATTCCAAGTTGTTTGCAGTTTTTAATTGGTGAAGTTGGCTCTAATTTTGGAACTTTGTCGGCTCTTCTACAGGTATCATTTTGCACCAATTCTTCGCCAGGTCTTTTTCTTGGACTCACTAAAGGAGTTTCATTTTACGCATCCTTTGTATGATTAAACCTTCAATAGAACATTGGTTTGCCATACAAACTTTCTTAGAGAGAAACTGGCAACTCGGAGAAGGTTACAAGACCTCCTTCTATAATGGACAGAGGTGACCCCAGAATGTGGCAACAATTTTCCACTTCGGCCGTTGTAAAAGAAAACAAAGAGCTTCTCTCTGTAACTTCTAAGGCCTACTTGGATGGCCTATTCTGGCCAAAACAGCAAAAAAGTACCTCTACGTTGTTATCTTGTGAAGGATAACGTTTCCCTCCATTACTAACTTTTTCTATAGTCACTGCTTCTTGATCCATTAGTTTTGACTTATCCATACACTAAAGAGCATTAAAGATTGTATTCTATTACACAAAGATGATCTGAAAGGGAAAACTTGTTAAAGCATAATATTTCAGTTGATGTATCAAATTCTTGGTTGCATACAAACAGAAACTGTTTGTTCCATACAAATAGAAACCACTTGAAGATATCTATGAACCACTTGAACATCAAAAATGTTCAGTCTCGTAACTCTTAAGTAAATCTGTAAAGAATGTGACATTAGCCTTCTTGGCTTAGTGAAAGCCCTAATGTTCTATCCTATTTGACAGTCTTAAAAATCTCACAAAAACCTGTAAAGATTTTGGCATTCTGTACGCCCAGTCTCTAAAAGCCCTAAATTTCTATCATCCTCTGTGTAATTTTAATAGAATACCGTCAAATACCAGAATAATGAATGTCCATTCTCCCAAAAATTTGAAATGTGCAGAACAGAAAGAGAAATCATTCAATCAAATTACTCGAAATGTATCAGAATCCCCATCCTTTAACTCAATGAATTTATTCGCAAACTCTGTCGTTTTTTTAAACAAATTTTTGAGCACAACCTCCTCTAGTCCATTTATAGAGAGCCTTAGCTTATGAGATATTCTCTATAAGCCAAAATAGGGTTAAACTTTTCCATTGAAAGCTTAGAATAATTGAAACTGCAATAACAGTGTTTTGAGCAAGACCTATTTCGACAAATTTAGTTCAGAGTAGAATACACTGGCTTGTTTAATGAATTTTCTCCAAGACAGAGCATACAGGATTCGTGACAGCCACAAAAAAAATTATGGGATTTTCCAATTTAAGCATTCTCTTGCAGAAAAATACCTTTTCTGAACTCGTTTTGACGGTGAAGAAACGCAAATGATCTGTTGGAAATCGTTCATGAAGAGAACTGGGGTCTCGGGGAGTTTCTAACTTCGAAATTGCATCTAGCCCTTCCTTTGCCAGATTTAGTTTTGTATGCCCGGAATCTGGCTCTACAATAGGTAGCGTTCGGTGATAATAGGAGTCTTCGCCTCCGTGCTGTGAAAGAGTGGACGAGCATCCCATCCAACATGTAGATGATAATAATAGCAGCAATAACCATACATGGTGACGCCCAAATGCCATTCTGCTTCTTCCGCTGCTGTCTCGTCTGTCTACAATCCTAACTCAATTTCAAACCCACAAACGCACTCGGGTCTCTCTGAGATCTAGCCTGCTAACTAGCTCCCGGGTCACGTTATCCACACAAATGCTCTAGGTCACATGAGATTTCATGAACCACATGAAGAGCTTCGCGCCCTCCCAAGATTATGCCAAGAGCAATTGCATACCGGTATTGTACAAAAGCGCTCGTTTCAGCGCGTGAGCTCGTTTCAGGGCAGGAAGAGGGATAATGCAATAGCGGCAAAATGAGGCGCCATATATTTGTATTTTCGTATTTGAGTCAAATGATTTAATTTTTAATTTGGAAAAATAAATGGAACAAGAGGGTGGGATAATTATAATGGCTTATGTCATTTCTTTAAGTCACATTGAATCAATATACATTAAGATTTTGTATAATTTAATTATAAATTAAGTAATTATTCATTATTAAAGTGGGGTTTTATATAAATTATTTATTTATTAATGTTAATTTGTAGTTTTTAATAATATATTTATGTCAAAGAAAATTATTTAAATTAATGTTTTATCAAATTTTTTTGTTAATTTTTCTATATTATATTCTAATTTACTTTAAACTTGTTTTAAATATGCTTTCACCTTCACGTATGGAAGTTATTTATTTGTATATTTAAAGTTTTGTTGTAATTTTTTTCTTAAAAAAATGACTATTGTGATTGTGATGGTGAGAAAGTATTCTATAAATAGCGTTAAGGGTTATTTAGAATAAATAGGAGATTATTTCTCTTTATCTAAGACTAATCTTTGAGAGAATGGATATACATTCCCTAATTATCACATAAACAATAGGTTAATCTTGCATTTATTGCTTTCTCTCCATGGAGGTTCGCTACACAAAGGGAATACCTCCTCCTATGTGAATTTGATTGTCTCCATCTCTTAAAGGATTTTCAAACATTAATAATTAAATCTTCATTACTTTAAAGATGTAGTCTTGTCGAATATACCAAAAACATAGTAGGATTCTTTCGTTGTGGACAAAATCAAGTACATGTATGAAGGAAGTATTCCTCTATGGATGGTTAACAAGTTCATCAATAACTACAAGCAAATGCTTCAATCTATATATTTAATGATCTTCAGTCATCATCTAAAGAGTTCAAGAATCAAATAAATTCCAACCTAAGTTCTAAGTATATGGTAAGCTTGTACTTAGAGGTTCTATTATTGTAAAATTTGACAACTATGGAAGTTGTGGCAAGGTATTGGAGGAGGGACTGTCATTTTGGGGTAGAGCTAACCTCTTTTTAAATGATAGTTTCTAAAATTGAGTCCATCTTCAATGTATGTACGTTGTCTAGCTTTGAGTTTGGTTTCCCTTTCATCCTAGATATCAGAGAAAGACATGCAATGTATTATGGCTTTCTTAGGGTTTTCAGAAGATTCAGAAGTTATGAATTTCTCCGAATTGTTTTTTCTTGTCCTTCATCTCAAGTGCCATTGGTAGGAACATAATTTTCTTGTCCTTCATCTCAAGTCCAAGGTAGGTGTTAGCGCTCAAATCTACCTTAGGCTGAAATAAGGTAAAACTCAAGGCTACATCAAACCACGCTCAGCCTCGTAGCTAGCCCTACGAGGACAGGAGAGGGCTCTCTCCGGGTCTATCTTGGCAAAAGGTTTTCAGAGGGGCTGATATGACTTATAATGAACAATGAATATTGATTTTAGGCTAGTAAAGAGGTAGGAAAGTTTGATTTTGATTTTTTTGGGTTTTTGATAAATGGATGAATTTTCTGGGCAGTGTGGGATCAAGAACAGCGTGAACATAGATTTAATCAAAGGCACAGATTATTCCATAAGGCGAGGTAGGAGTGAAGTTTAACAATTAATTTGAAATTAAATGGAATGTAAAGATTGCTTAAGAAAGCTGAAAAGGGCATTTAACAATGAATCCCTTTCAGACAGAAGAAAATACACAAATCCTGAACGCTCCTTCAAGGAAGAGCAAATAAATTGGATTCTACCTATCTTACTGCAAAAGCATCCAGTGAACTGATTATGAATGAAATGTAAACATTACGAGATTACATATGAAACAGTAGAAGAAACATATGCTAAACTTTACGCCACAAGAATCTGATGAAACAGAGCTGCACCACTTAATTACTCCTCTGTCAAACTGTACAATGATAGTGTTGGGTTATTTCCTCCCACAGCTTTTTAGAACTCTCCTCTACAATTGATTTACAATACAATAAATAAAACCCAACTCTGAAAAAACCAATCGATCAAAATAAGGGATTTGTTTTATCATCATTAAACAAACAAGACTAAAAGCCAATCCGCTCTTCTGAAGATAGAATAGCGCTCCTTTTTCTACTTGAATCTGCTTGATGACCGATGAATAGGCAACATCTGGAACTTAGACCATTTGAATTAGGAAATCTGGAGTCATAAATAGGAAATCGAATCCTATTCTTCTGCTGTAGTTGATATCTTTGTTTAATTTTAGCTTTGCGGTTGTTGACTTTCACCAACAGCCTTCAATCCAGCAAACAGCATCGACTTTGGCCAATTTTAAAAAAAAAAAAACCTCCTCTACATCCTCTTTGTTGCAAAGATTCCCCAGAAAAAGTGAAGATTTTGGCCAAATTGCTGATCAACTAAATCCCTCACTCTGTTCACTGTCTTAGCTTTAGGTGGTTCCTTCCATTTTTCACAGCTGCAGTTTCATTCAATTTAGAAAGCTCACTATGATTAGGAAACAACGATGTCACCTCTACGTTTGTCCCACATGTTGTACATCTTGATGTTTCATAAATTTTCCTCAGCATGGCACCACCAAATGAATGTCCACACCGAGCAACAAGAGCATCCTCCAGATAAGCACCAAACAATGGATCTGACAAAACACTCCGTAATGATGGCACGACTCCTATTTTCCAAAGTGTTGTCTGAACCATTGCTCATTCTAGTCTCTTCAGCTGTCAAATCATCCATAAACTGGCTCACAGTGATTGGCACATAGCTCTGGGGTATAACATGGTCGGCTTCTGCTATTGGAGAACAATTTAATATTGCATTGTTTTGCAGCATAAGCCTAAAAGCCAACAACGTCCTTCCACCCATCCCAGCACCTGAAGATAAATCAGGAATTACTCGAAATGAAGTAGCATGACGAAGACCAGCAGTGGCATGGCCAAGTGCCCTACCTGTTAACAACAAAATATCCCCAGGACCAAATCCATTATCTGCGAGATACCAACGACCATTTGGATCACAAACCTGAAGACCAGGGCTGTCAGAAGCAATGAGAATTAACAATCTTTTCTCCATCTCGTAAGGCATGCTTGATTTGGAGCTTCCAAGCAGAGTTTTAGCATTTTGTGCAGCAGGAGGAGAATATGTTGCAACCAAGACTGATGACGACACCTCATTTGCTGGTAGAGGCAAGTCATCAAGCAATGAATTGAACACATTGCAGGCAAATGAAGTAACTTGGCACGGATCTGAGCAAAGGAGAGAAATTTTCTGGCCCTGAGATTATACGCGTAGCGCGCTTACCCAGTGCGCTGCGCGCAGCATGTGCGTAGCGCACGTGCTAATTTACACGGGCCTGTGAAGCCCAATGCGTAGCGTGCCCCTTGTGCGTAGCGCGCCTCCTCTGCCAGCTCCAGTTGTAATAGTAATATCTACTGTGACTGTACTCGGAGCGATCACACCTGATGATAGATACTCAGAGCGAGTCGTCAATACGTATCCTGTTCTTAAGAAAAGAAGGTAGCCGCAGAGATGGGTCCGATCAGACATGGCTTCTCCCTCCAATAATTGTTCAATAACCATTGCTTTCTTCATTCCACGATCAGGCTGATGGAAAACTTACCTCGGATTTGACCCGCATTATTACAGAGCAGTGGTGGCTTCTCCTACTTCTAAAATTTTCTCACTGATAATCTGCTTTTACACAACGAGATCCAAAAACGAGAGCCACTCACTCTTTACGTGGAGCCTTCTTTGTCAACTTACAATCCCTTCACCTAAGCTTTAAGATTGTATTAATCTTTGGTATCAATTATTACCTCCCTACACCATGCAGGAAGACTTGCTGCTTATCTTTGAACTAAGCTTCCAGAATGAATTTTTGCTTGGTATCGATTATAACCTTATCCATGAATCGTGTTTGGTATCACTTGTATCCTTTCTGGTTTCCAATCTCACTGTTTCTTGTTGCAAATTTCAACATTTCAGAATTTGATGTGGCCTTCACACAAAGACACCATTGAAATCACATGCCCAGATTCTCATGAGAAACCTCCCTTAAGCTTGATCTACCAGAAGAGAAGCAAAAATATGCCATCCTACTTCCTAGTGCAAACCGACCATTAAGGTATGCAACATTCTTCGAAACCCTCACATGATGATCTTACTCTTGGAGGATGATCATGCCTCCCTTTAAAAACCCTTACTCAGCCCTCGTACTCGACCTACTTTAGGACTACATCTCTCTTCACCCCCTTGATGTGCCAGATAGTGGGAATACATTTCAAACATGCTAAGATGTGCCAAGTGATAAGGCATGCCAAGATGTGCAAGGGTGTGTCAATGCGTGTCAGGGACTGTCAAGACAACAAAATGGAGAAAAAAGTTAAACTACAAGGAAATTAACACATAAGAGGGTTAATAAGTCATCAATTTACCTTTTCCAAGAGGCGCATGCTAGGCACACCAACACTAGGTGGCAATAGGTGTCAAGTGCAAAGTCTTAGTGCATTCTAAGTGCCAAGTATTCCTCTGTTGCTTCTCATCTACTTTCCAACAATTGATCATAACAAATAAATTTAATATTAAACCATGCCAAATCATACCAATGCATCTTAACGTATTCCATACATGCTAAGACTTTCCAAGCGCCAACACGTGCCAAGCGCCAATATGTGTCAAGGACTAATGTTATGCATGTTATGAAGTGGAAGGGAATGTTGAAGAGTGCTAAGGTGTGCTAGAGAGTGATAATGCATGTTGATGAGTGTTAAGGAGTATTAGGAAAAAAACATCAAGGGAGAACTAGGTAAAAATTCATGGAAGTTAATGAATATGAGGAACGTGTACTGCCAGAGACTAGTGTTAATGAGTGTTAGTTGTCATGCGAAGGAGGGAGTGACAAGGTATGCTAAGCATTGGTAAGGCATGCTAGGGAATATCAAGGAATGTCAAGAATTCCCAAAGTGTTCTTGGGAGTTCCAGGGTGTGCTAATTATATCATGTGCCAATTAATAGTGCCAAGATATGCCAATACATGCTAGGTGCTAAGGATGTGGCGCAGGGTGCCAGGGTATGTCAATATGTGTCAAGTGTAGAAATTTGAATAACTAATATATTATTCACCGAGATTCTCCTGATCACACACTATTTTAGCTTCATGCATAATACAAAATCTCTTATACCATTGATCATTACATGCGGAAATAAAATCAATTGCATGCATACATTAAAACCACAAACAATCACACATATGAACACAGTATTTAATGGGAAAGCTTAAAGCCGAAAACCCCAACTATCTGTATATTACATGTCATGGAGATCATGTAACAATCATAGTACAAAAGCTCCTCACAAGCTCTCATGCACACCCTCAATTGCTACACACTATCAAGCTATATCTAGCAAAACACATGCTCCAATCTTTTGCCACTTGATAGCCAGCCTCTATTGTGTTTTCAATGATATGGGATGGCTCATTAAATAATATAAACCACCTGGCTTGTACTGCACAATCCTCATGGGCTTCTCCACCTATCCGTGTGTTGCAAATAGAAACTGTATAGTCACAACTGATAGTTAACCTGCTCTTTCACCTATTTCTGCACTGGTCTCCACTGAAACTGTCCATGCACTAAAGTTAACTGATGCATTATTTAGTTGATAAATGAGTTTATAATTAGTGAATTAATTAATAATTAATTCACACCACTCTAACTAATTGTATCAATTAGTTAAACTAGATACAAATAGCTCAACTATGTTTAGATTAGTTAAACTGAATACAACTCCACTAACTTCCTCAATCAACTCCACCAACCTCTGTCACATGAGTTCTAACTGAAGTCTTCATGAAATAGCTCCACATAACCCTTAGGAATAGCGTAATTCCTTCTGTCAGCTCCTGTGCCACATATGTGCACTTAACTAAAGTGCTCCAAGAGAATAAGATAATGTTTAGAGTCCAAATATTATTAAGAGCTAATAATATTCGACATATCTCTTTTTAGACTGGCAATCTAAAAACAGATTTCGCCCAATATGTCTAAAAATAGAAGTCCATCTATTTTTTTCCGACTTGACCAACCATCCACAAATAACATCCTACAACTTATAGAACATGATCCATATGTCTAAAAATAGACTTTGCGCCAAAAATAGCCTGCGGGCCCACTTAGTGAAGGCGACTTCTTTCCACTAAGCTCATCATCTTGTTGCAATCTCAACACTCCCTCTCAACAAGATAAGGATTATCTGCAAACCCTATCCTGCCCCTGTGGTATTTTAATTTGCTCCTGGTGAGTGCCTTCGTCAAGATATCAGCATCCTGATCCTCCGTGGGAATGTATGAAAGTAACATGACCTTCCGCTACACACAATCTATGATATGATGATTCCAGATGTCAATGTGTTTAGATCTATCATGAAATACTAGATTAACCGAGAGTTTGATGCAACTCTGATTATCACAATAAATCATAATAGGCTCTAAGTATGAACCGAACAACCCGACTAGGATCTTCCTCATCCATATAGCCTCTCATGCAGCCAAAATTGTTGCCATATACTCGGCCTCTGCTGAACTGAGTGCCACGGATCTCTGCTTCCTGCTGTACCAAGAAACTGCTATCGACCTGATACTGAAAATCCCTCCAGATGTGCTCTTTTTGTCCGTTGGGCTCCCTGCCCAATCTGCATCCGACTGTCTGTACCATAATCCATATCTCGATGTGCCTCTGAGATATCTCAATACATGCTTCCCCGCCTTCCAAAAGAGCTTGGTTGGCTTAACCATAGCTTGTGAAAGCTGGTTAACAGCATAGCATATGTTGGGTCGTGTATTGACCAGATACATAAGCGACCCCACCAACTGTCGATAAACAGTGGCATCCACTACCTCCGCTGAAGTAGCATCCTCCTTCCTCCAACCACCCGGAAGAGGAGTATCAACAGGCTTGCAGCCATGCATGTTGAACTTCTCCAGTATCTCCCGGGCATACTTACCCTGAGAAACAAACAGTCCACCACTGCACTGCCAAATTTCCAATCCCGGGAAATAATGAAGGAGGCCCAAGTCCTTCATCTCAAACTCTTTTGCAAGATCCTCCTTGCATGAGAGTATCAACAACTCATCACCTGTCAAAATCAAATCATCTACATAAAGTACAATGATCAGCAACTTACCCTCCACCACAATCTGGTATAGGTTAGGATCCGCCTCACTCTTGGATAATCCAAGTCTGGTGAAATAACTGTCTATCCGTGTGTACCAAGCACGAGGTGCTTGTTTCAACCCATACAGCGCTCTCTTGAGCCTGCACACATGCGACTCGCTGCTGAAGATCTAGAAACCTTCGGGCTGCTCTATGTACACCTCCTCCTCAATCACCCCGTTGAGGAACGCAGTCTTCACATCCATCTAATGAATGTGCCACCCCATCTACACTGAGAGAGCAAGAATCGTCCGTATGGAAGAATACCTTGCGACAGGTGCAAAGGTCTCCTCATAATCGATCCCCTCAATCTATGAAAAGCCTCGGGCAACAAATCTTGCCTTATACTTCTCCACACTCCTGTCAACTGCCTGCTTCACTTTGTAGATCCATCTCGAACCCACCACTGATTTCCCCTCCAGTCTCAGGATAATCTCCCATGCATTGTTTCTGACAATCGAATCATACGCTTCCACCATGGCATCTACCCATGCGGGGTCCTCCACATCTTCCTCAAAAGAGGATGGCCCTGTCACGATACACTTTCTCATAAGAGCCATGTATCCAGTATACCGATCAGGTGACTGTCTCTGTCTGCGCTGTGATGTAGGTGCTCCTACAACCTTCTCTGCATCTTGAGCCAGTCGCTCAGCTTCTGTAGTGCGCTTCCGCCCTCTGATGGTTGGCGTTGCCTGAGTGGTCTCTTCCACTCCATGAAATTCCTCTTGTGGTTGATCCACATACTAAAGCTCATCCTTAGGAACTACTAGCTCCTCATCTGCATGCAAGTGTGGCTCCCTCTCAAGCGAACACTTCATGGCTTTCTCCTCATGAAATTTTATATCCCGTCACACAACAGTCTTGCGACTATCTGGCAAATACACACGATAGTTGTGGGGCGTATCAGTGTACCCCACAAATATCCCAACCTCTGCAGTCGGCTCCAGCTTCTTCCTGGCATCCTTCGTCAAATGAATGTAAACAGGTGAACCAAAAATCCTCAAATGGGAAATATCAGGCTCCTTACCAGAAAACCCCTCCTCGGGTGTACTCATGCCAAGTATCCTGTGAGGACAACGGTTCTGCACATATACTGCAGCATTGCATGCCTCAACCCACAAGTGTATGGGTAGGCCCTGATCATGCAACATCGCCTGTGCAACACCCACGATCGTTCTGTTCTTCCGCTCAGCAACCCCATTCTTCTGTGGGTTATGAGGTGCTATGAGCTCTCTTCGAATTCCTTCTGTGCTGCAAAAGTCCTTGAATTCGCCAGAGATGAATTCACCACCATTGTCACTCCTTAGAGCCTTCACCTGCTTCCCCGATTTTTTCTCAACCAGTGCCTTGAACTCACAGAACTTTGAGTATGTCTCGCTATTCTTATGCATGAAGAAGATCCAACACTTACGAGAAAAATCATCAACAAATATCACATAATACCTGTGCTTTGATGTCGAAGCTGCTGAGAAAGGTCCACACACGTATGTGTGAATTCTAACAAGGATCGTCGTGGCGTGACTATCCTTCTCGTGAAAGGTGGCTTTCAAAAAATTTCCCAAGGTACATCCCTTGCACTGATCTAACTGCGCAAGAGTACCCTTAGGAAGCCCAGTAGAAATCTGTTGCAGTATCTTCAAAGCTCCATGGTGAAGGTGGCCCAATCTCCGGTGCCACAACTCGCCATCATCCCGGCTCACCACTCCTTCTTCCTTGCCTGCCATTGCTACGCAGCCATCTACCTACAATTGATAAAGGTTCTTAACTTGAACCCCTATCCTCCGGGTCTCACCAGTTGCCTTACTGCGCAGGAAAGCCTTTCCCTCGCTAAAGACAACATCATATCCCTTGTCTTCTAACATCGCCACAGATATAAGATTCTTCTTCAATCCTGGAACATGCATCACTTCCTTCAATCTGAAGGGTTTACCAGACTCCCTCTCAAAGGAAATGGTACCGATACCGGTCGCACTGTATCTACCATCATTTCCCATCTCGATGTGCACTCCAAGATCTTTCTCATCCAGATCAGTAAACAAATCTCGATCTCCTGTCATGTGAATTGACGCACCACTGTCAAGAAACCACACTGATCCCGTCATAGTTGAGACCAAGCATGCGATCAACGAAAAATCCAGCTCAAACTGCGAGGCTAAGGCCTCTCTAGCTGCAGTCCCAACAGAATGCTTATTTTTCTTCTTCTGTGGACAATTAGTGGCGTAATGTCCGTGTTGGTGACAGTGAAAGCACTTCACCTTGGACATGTCCTGCTTCTTGCCTTTCGCACCGGATTGAGAAGCTTTCTTGCTCTTCTCCTTCTTTGCTTTGGCAGCCAAAGCACAATTCTCTTCATCAAAGTTCTTTGATGAAGATCCGTCCCTGGTACTCCACCTTATCTCCTCTTGCACAAGATCCGACCAAAGTCGCTCCCATCCTGGAAATTTCTCCCGACCATTGACAAAGTCCTGATAGGAATGCCAACTCTTCGGAAGCCCAAGGAGAGCCAAGCTCACCAAGTCCTCATCATCAATAGTCACCCCCACACTTCCCAGCTCATCCTTGCATTGGATGAACTTCGTGAGGTACTTGAGCATACTGTCGCCTTTCTCCATTTTTATGTTTATGAGTTTATCCTTGAGCGCCAACTTCCTCTGATCGCTCTTGCTTTGGAATAAATCTGTCAAAGCTTTCCACATCAAGAATGGAGAAGATTTACCATGAAGGCTGGACACTATGTGATCCTTCACACCTTCCAATAGAATCCTTTGACACTTTGCTGTCTTCTTTTGCCATGCGTCAAGTATGGCAGCATCACTAGAAGTAGGTTTTGGAATTTCTGCATCTATGAACTCCTTCAACCCATTGTCATCCAGCACCACCTCCATCTTGTCCTTCCATGCAATATAATTCGACCTGCCCTCAAGGGCATACTCCAATCGCAATCCATTGAAAGACATCTCAACTTCGACACCAAGAAAACACTGCTGCAAATTCGAATTCCACCAGCACAAAACTCAACCGCTTCAATGTTTTGCAATTGCTCCAATGATCAATATCCCTCTGATACCATGTAGAAATTTGAATAACTGATATATTATTCACCGAGATTCTCCTGATCGCACACTATTTTAGCTTCATGCATAATACAGAATCCCTTCTACCATTGATCATTACTTGCGGAAATAAAATCAATTGCATGCATACATTAAAACCACAAACAATCACACATATAAACACAGTATTTAATGGGAAAGCTTAAAGCTGAAAACCCCAACTATCTATATATTATATGTCATGGAGATCATGTAACAATCATAGTACAAAAGCTCCTCACAAGCTCTCATGCACACCCTCAATTGCTACACACTATCAAGCTAGATCTAGCAAAACACATGCTCCAATCTTTTGCCACTTGATAGCCAGCCTCTATTGTGTTTTTAATGCTATGGGATGGCTCATTAAATAACATAAACCTCCTGGCTTGTACTGCGCAATCCTCATGGGCTTCTCCACATATCTGTGTGTTGCAAATAGCAACTGTATAGTCACAACTGATAGTTAACCAGCTCTTTCACCTATTTCTGCACTGGTCTCCACTGAAACTGTCCATGCACTAAAGTTAACTGATGCATTCTTTAGTTGATTAATGAGTTTATAATTAGTGAATTAATCAATAATTAATTCACACCACTCTCACTAATTGTATCAATTAGTTAAACTAGATACAAATAGCTCAATTATGTTTAGATTAGTTAAACTGAATACAACTCCACTAACTTCCTCAATCAACTCCACCAAACTCTGTCACATGAGTTCTAACTGAAGTCTTCATGCAATAGCTCCACATAACCCTTAGGAATAGCGTAATTCCTTTTGTCATCTCTTGTGCCACATCTGTGCACTTAACTAAAGTGCTCTAAGAGAATAAGATAATGTTTAGAGTCCAAATATTATTAAGAGCTAATAATATTCGACATATCTATTTTAGACTGGCAATCTAAAAATAGATTCCGCCCAATATGTCTAAAAATAGAAGTCCATCTATTTTTTTCCGACTTGATCAACCATCCACACATAGCATCATGCAACTTATCGAACATGATCCATATGTCTAAAAATAGACATAGTCTAAAAATAGGCTTTGCGCCAAAAATAGCTTGCGGGCCCACTTAGTGAAGGCAACTTCTTCCCACTAAGCTCATCATCTTGTTGCAATCTCAACATCAAGGCAACAAAAGGAAGAACCAATAAGAGGGTTAATAATTCAGGACTTTATCTTTTTGAAAAGGGGCATGCTAGGCACACTAATAATAGGTCTCAATACATGCCAACTGGCATTGTGTGCCAAGTGCTAATGTATGTCAATGCATTCGACCAAGGTGTTCCAGGGCATGCTAAGTATTATATGCAACATGATAATAGATACTAGGAGAGCTCCATGTTGTGCTAGCGCATGCCACCATGTGCTTGGGTGTCAGTGTCATCACAAGATGTTCTAGGTACAAAGATGTTCCAAGACACGTGCGGTGCTAAGAAATGTTAGTGTGTGCCAAAGCATTAATTTAAGGTATACCTAGATTATTGAGGATTGTTAGGTATTTCTCATTAATAGATTTTTTAGAGCTTGGTTAGGTATTAAATAATATATTTCCTAAACACAATAGTGGAACTTTATCTAAAGGGAATTTGCTAGATAATAAACTTAATAGATATGAAGCATGTGTTGACTCATAGGAAATCTCTATTTGAATAGTCATTACTTGAGGGAAATGATACACACTAATTACTTCTTAAAAAATTGACTGAACCTAACCACTATGGCCTTTGACATATTATAAAAAATACTCCAAAATAATGGTATTAAATTGTTACTTTTTGACAAAAACTATATTAACAGACACATAGCGTTATCAAAAACTCATTGGAATGATCAATGATGATGAATATTTTTTGACCGTCACCAAAAGTAACAAAAAGAGTATTGGTGAGGGTCATCAAAATTTCGTCACTAGAAGTGTCACCAAAGAGAGAATTAGTGATGGGCCTTTTATGACCCTCACCAAAAGTGTCATTGAAAATGTCTTTGGTGACGGACCATAAAGGAACATCACTATATACACTTACAGTGATGGTTTTTTAATGATCAATGATGACGAACATTTTTTGACCGTCACTAAAAGTAACAAAAAGAGCATTGGTGAGGGTCATTAAAAGTTTGTCACTAGAGGTGTCACCAAAGAGAGAATTAGTGATGGGCCTTTAACGACCCTCACCAAAAGTGTCATTGAAAATGTCTTTGGTGACGGACCATAAAGGACCATCACTATATACACTTACAGTGACGGTTTTTTAAGGGCCATCACCATATGTGACATTGGTGACGGACCTTAAAAGTCCGTCACAAGCATGACCCTCACCAATGTGCTTTTTTCTTGTAGTGAGTATTAAGAACGAGTTCATAAATATTTTCATCTGTAGAAGTCTCTCTCATCTTTTTAATCCCAAGTAGATAGGAATGCATAATATGGTCATTAACCATATAAATTCTCATGCAGATCCATGAAGTATTATCAAGAGCTGTAACCTCATCCAAAGACAATGCCAAAAACCTAGCATTTGCAATCTCCTGTTTCAAATCATCAATTTCTACTTGAGCTAGATATCTTGCCCATTCCCAACCACTAGTTACAGACCAATGAGAAGATGGAAAGTTTGGCACGTGAAGAAAAGATAGAAATTTCATCTGATCTGGATAATCTGTCATAGGACGACCTTTACATAAGATGTGAAATATAGTGCTCAATTGTATCGTCTTGGATAACAAACTTCTTTCCATCGTCTTTTCAAATTGAGATATGATGGTTCCTCCACTTGCCTCAAGTTTCTTCTTACTTATTAAATATTTTTTGTATTCTTCCACACATTGGCTATGTCTACATTCCTCCAAAGATTTCCATCTGACAATAGATTTATCTTTACCATTTACAATTTTATTTTCATAAACCTTTCCTACATGCTTTTGTATTGTATCTAGCTTCATTTGAAATTTCACTACCTTGCAACTTTTCCAACTACACGCAAGACATTTAACTTCTCCTAAATCCTAATTTGTAGAAGGTATTTCTTCAATGAATGGAAAACTTGAGAGCCAATCATCTTGGAATTTTCTCCCTATGGTCCACTGGCCTTTTTTCCTTTTCCGTGAATGGTTTGTGTCACCTTCCAAGGAAATATCTTTAACATTTTCATCATTAATTTTTGTTGAAACTGCATTTATCTCACCCTGATCACTTGAGGAACCTATTATTTCATCCATCATATGGATATCAGATGCATTTTCACAAGATTTAACATCTCTCTCAGTAACAGATTGTTCAAAGGAGCTTGAAGCATGAAGAGAATGTGTATTCTTGGATTGAGACTTTTTAAAGTATGATAATACATCAATTTTCCTTGATAGTTTCTTCCCAGGATTAGCTTTTGACATCTCACTGAATATTCCAGAATTAAAACTTCAAATCGATCTAGAAACATGCATCAATAGTTTCCAAGAGTTGAGAATTACTAGATTTGTAAGTAGCTTTCAAAGTAAAATAAGTGTAATGTTCACAAAAACCATTATGCAATTTTTTATTAAAATGTTGTGCCAAGGCCCAAGCCCAAAAGCAAAAATAAATCATTATACACAAAACAATAACATCATGAGTCACCATCTATAAAACAAAGAACATCATTCAAATGTAAAATATATAAAAATTTCCACTAAATTAATTCAAATCTCCAAATCACCTAATGAACACTTGAAAGCTTTAAACAAAACAACAAAATATTACAATAACTTTAATCATCCTTTCCAAAACACCTCTCCCTTAAGTTGTAAATAATTGGTTATAAGAAGTTGAAACATATCCTCTATCATTTTCCATGATGAAAGTGAGGAAGGAAACTAGTCAGTTACTAGTGATTATTTTACTTATCAATGGAAAGAAATCCCTTAAGACATTGTCCTCCTATTGACCATAGTTTCCTTTCCATAGTGAAACACGTCCAGTATGGCCATGGAATAACCTAAAAATACTCAAATTTTTTACATGATTTGTAAACACACGGGTGCCATGTAGAGTTTCAAGCCCAAAAAAGCACATTTGGGATCCTATAAACCAAAAATAGTTATTGTATCAAACATTTAAAACTCCTACTTAGCACTTATTGTTTGTTATTTAACCAAGTTCCATTGAAATAACAGTCATGGGATGTTACCAAAGAGTTAACCAATAGATAAATGCACACCACAAATCATACATTCACTGGAACTTCCCCTCCCATGAATGACCATCTAAGGGAAAGGGGCAAAAAAGAAGAAAAGAAGTCAGTGAATCACCACAGTCAGCCAATGATTCTTAGTGTCAAATCATTGAAACTGAAAATCAAGTGAAAATTTAACCCATGCATCCATGGTTTTACAAAAAGAGTTTATAGCAGCCACAAGCTAATCATTCTACGAATCTACCCAAATCTAACACAAACTCCTAAAACTTGTTGATTAGAAATTCCCCAAGAATTTTCACTTGGTTCATGAGAGAATGAGAGACGAGTGCAAATAAACTTCCATGAAAGACGAGTGCAAATATCCTTCCATGAATGGATATCACTCTCCAAAATAATTTTGGTCATATTCCAATATGTACGAGCCAGGGAAACATGGTGCATAACGGCGGTCTATTGTCCCTGAATTTAAACCGCATCAAGGGAACATTTGCACTCTTCACACATTGAACATTGAAGACAATTAATTAATGGCTGACATGACCATAGTAACAAAAGCATCAAGCAGAGGCTATAACAATATTATGTGAAAGTGAGAAAGAATAGCCATCATGAAGCATCAAGTAATATCATCCACAACATCAACATCACTGTTGGGCAGATTTTGATCGCCTTCGCCTACCAAGAGTAACTTCTGGTGGTAAAGGTGGTTTTAAAGCTAATCTACACGAACGACGGGGGATAGGATTATGTTCTTCCATGATTCCTGATTAATTTTAACCAAAAATAAATAAACAAAAAGAGGGTAATGCTAGGCAAAAGGGTTTACCAGTAAACTCTGAACTGTAGAATACCTCTTGGCAAGCCAAGAAGTACGGGCAGGCAATCTCCCCGAATGCTATGTTCGGTGTATCACAATTTAAAGGCGGCTGACTCGGTTCACTATGGATGGATAGCACCTAAAAGTTGTCCTCCCAAATATACCTAAAGGTACGTGGAGGCCCAAGTCCATATTAGCGATGTCTGATGCAAAACCGCACAGTGAGAGCACCACCTATATACTTATCGTACTGTAACGCCGCCCCGAGGGATGTGCTATGATATACTTATGTACGTGGGGTGAGATATCACACTCGGAATGTATCGCAGACAAGTTAACAAGAGCTGCTATGTTTTACGACGTCGGAACACGTCTCTAGCCTAGACCTTCTAAATGTTATCGTTATGGTTCCAATGCGTTTTTAGGTAAATTGAGATGAATTTTATGTTTATCTTGCTTAACAATTTTCGTTTCAATGGTACTGTGATGATGTATGTAGAAATTCCTAAATGCAAACTAAGAATGATAAGCAAACTTTTCACTTTTAGTTTTTCAATGAAAGACCTAGCTACAAAGGGAAGAGAGCAAATAATTTTGTGAGCAAACAAATCAATGAACAAAAGAAAACATTGAGCACAAAACTAAATGCAAATTTCCTAATGTTCCTTTTTTGCAAAAAAAACACAATCCTACATGCAAATGCAAGTTTTTCTTTTCAGTTCCTTTAATGTTATGAATGCAGAAAAGAAACTAAGTGCATCAAACAAATGCTTTTTACTTTTCGAGAAATGAAGAATATGAACGAATACAAACTACACTAAAAAACCTGAATAAACTGAAAAACAAACTACACTCCCTCCTACTCATACTACTAACCTAAAACTAAAACATTAAAAAATTACAAAACCAATTTTCTTTACCTAAAATATAACCCTTTCTATTTTCCAAATATTACACCTTCATATCTTAACAACAAATTATGAAACATAGGGTTTCATGAGTGGAGAGGAAAAATGCTATAATATATTATATTGTAATGGTTTATTGTTATAATATATCAGCCTAGATTCATCTTAATTTTGGATCTACCAAGAACGGAGAGGGATCAAATCTCTTTTCACTCTAAAACATGTTTACATCTCATGAAATTTTGATCCCACTTGACACTTGGTAAATCCAGGGTTAAGCTGAATCTACATTAGTTATTAAAAGTGAGAAAGTACACAGGTTACAATTGAAAAATGATGTCCATTGTACTAATATTTATTATTGATATTAATAATAAAAATCTATAGATTGATTTCAGTTTCATGTAATTAATTAATTATAAGAAATATGAGTAAAAAAACATGGAAAAAATTAAGCATGTTACAAATTACCAGTGAAAAATTACATGTCCACTGTACACTTCCATGAGCAAATAAACAACAAGGAGAGTGGTTTTAATGAATAGAGGAGGTTGGTTTTTGGAGGGAAAGGTTTCAAGTTTAATCTCAGTAGCCACAATGTTCTATATCTATAAGTTGATTGAACACGTGGATTGTGACTTGGTTCCACCGTACACATGAGAAAAATTAAAGTAATTGGACAGATCAACATCTAAACTGATTGAACACATTGGTCATGTTGGTCCCACCATACACATCATATAAAGAACCCGACACTCGTACATACCTCATACCATGTATGTAGCACGTGGGTTGTGATAGTCCCACCATACACATTGAATAAAAGAACCCTACACACGTACACACTTTGTACCATGTATGTCCACTCCACCTCAAGGGAAGGTATGCGGTTTCGTAAAATAGAGGACTTTTTTTTTCTTTTCTTTTTAATAATTATAGAGGGAGAGGTTTCAAGTTCAATCCCCGGGCGCTATAACGTTGATGTAGGGAGGCAATAATGTCATCATAAATCTTCATGGAAAAATGTAAAAATGTGTGTGAAATGACAGTGCACCCATCGTTGATAAATTCAAAGACTCAAAAATAAAATTGCAAATATTAAGCAGAGAAAAAAAATGTAAACGTCATACCCAATGCAATTGACATAAATGAAGAACTTCAGGCCAGTGCAACTAGTAATGATGGTTATCTTCTTTGAAAATGTATGTATAGTCTTAGTCTAATCAGGCTTTAAATTTTCCTAGAAAATCATGGAAATTCTCTCAAATTTTTGATAAAATGTTGCATATTGATAAGATCTTGTATAAATTTATATAAATCCAGGTTAAATTTTTCAAAATTCAAGATGTTGGGTATCCCACGGGTTTTTAATAGTGTGAATCCATTTCCACCATCAAAAATAAGATTCAAATACTCTTATTGGACTCCCACTATTTTTGAGCATCTAAGAAAATTTGTCGCCTCGATAGATGACACATATATGTATATGTTTTCCAAGAAAACATAATTTTGTACAACATATTGTAAAGAGTTTTGAAAATTTAAACCCCTCTCATATTTTTCTTTAATTATTAACTGATATGTTATACTAGTTTCAAAATTTTGACACAAACCTTTTATATATTTGTTTTAATTAATAAGTGGATAATTTTAAATTTTGAATTAATATTTACTTTTTAAATTTTTCTTAAATGTGATATTTAATAGTTATTTATTTATTATATTCATTAAATTAATAAAATGTTAATCTAAATAAATGTAACTAAATTATTTAATAAAATATAGATTATTATTATTACTATTTAAGTTTCTTTAGACTGTATCTTCATCATGTTCAATATATCACTCCAATTGGCCAAGGGAATTAGCCTAGGGAATTGAACCCGTCAGTGACTCCACATCAAGGACAATCACCATATATCCAAGACCCACGGACAAACTATAAATTTAATTGAAATAACTATACAAAACCCATGGAAAAAATATAGATTAATTTGAAATCAATAATTATTTTATATTTAAAAAATCAAGAATTGTGGAAGCTTAACTGGTAATGGTAAAATCGCAGCTCAATTGCTCTATTGGTGTGTACTTAGGAGGACATTCAGATGTGAACCTTAAGCAGCCTACAAGTGGAATCTCTTCCTAACTGCAGTTTGTTACATTTTTAATGTGACAACCTTGGAAATGTATAATTGCTTTCTGCAGACATTGATGCAATCTTGTGTGCATATTACACATTTAAGACCTTCATTCCAACACCTAATTTAGGCAATTTTTTATGAGAAACAACTTTCAAATTAAAAAAATTGGATAGATAATGGCATGAAAAGTCTGAAAGTGTCGGTGCCATTTCTTTTGGATAAAGCATAGATTCCTTACATGTGTAGTCACTTTTTAATTAATGTTTCACACCATAATCCCAAATTAAAAATATTTCATTTTTGTAATTAATGTTTCACACTAGAATCCCAAACTCAAAAGATAAAATATATGGTCAACCTGTATTACAGGACTCTTCCTCTGGTCTTTGGATTTGGGGAGGTTGATCGTTCATCATCGACAGGGTTCCATATGAAAATGGATACATATTTCCCCCTTATTCTTTCTATATACATATAAAATGTGATGAGATAATTTTTTTTAGTTTTACGTGATGATAATTTTGTTTTATATTGTAGAAGATAGTTACCAATTAAATTTTCACTTCTGATTGGTTATGCACAGGGATCGAGAGATGCAGGGGAGTTTGCCAATTTTACCAACTAAAGAACAAAATAAATATTGAACACAACAAAAACCACTAATGTAAAAACTTCTGTTATTTATTTGTTATATATATGAAATTTATGTAATAATAGCATCGAAACATTGCTAAAAGTATAGAGTAAAGTCTAGAGTACTGAATTATGAAAAACATTTAGAAGAAATTTTAAAATTGTTATTTAGATGGAGGTTCAAAATTATGCTCTTTGGAGAAAGTTTTAGGTGTAAGTGAAATTGTCTTCTTCTTCTTTTTTTACTTGAAAGTATAAATTTAAAGTTAATAAAATAAAATTTCAAACCCAAGGTCTATATTCTAAGGTGATATCACTTTATATTTAAGAAATTTTAAAATGAACTAACACTTTAGGAATTGAATTTTATATTCTAAATTTATATCAAGTAGCTATCAGCTGATGTATTCGGGGAATGTCTTTGTTCGCATTATTACTAAATCTGGAAAAAAGAAAAATAAAATAAGTAATAAACATCTTAAAATACTGTATGAAGAGATGATTTTTGAATAATATTGAAGAATGTGATAAGTTTTATGATCACATTGAAGAATGAAGAAACTCTGTTTGCAAAGTATGAAAGTGAGAGTAGACTTCACAGTTGGCTACAGAGAGGACAATAGAAAAATGAGACTCTATTTGCAAAGTATGAAAGTGAGAGTAGACTTCACAGTTGGCTATAGAGAGGACAGTAGAAAAAGGAGACTCCCTTTGCAAAGTATGAAAGTGAGATTAGACTTCACAGTTGGCTAAAGAGAGGACAGTAGAAAAAGGAGACTGCAGACATAGTTCTCGGAGGCTGGAAGGTCACTCTATAGAGTGTGGGCATTGTGTTATATTTTTTTCTCAGACCATGGACAACGGTATGGTATATTTATGTCATAAATAAAATCACAAAATCCATGTAACAAAATGGCAATTGTTACTATATATGCATAATTCAAGTCAGGGCATACCATTTATTTGCTAGTTTTGAAGGTTACTGCCTCATCAAACACATTTGAGGGTCACTGTCATAAGTTTTGTCAACATAATCACTATTTCTTAAGGTTACTGCCAATATAAGATATATGTCCCACTGACACAAGCTCAAAGATCTTAGCCACAAAACTGTCTATCACAATAGGTCTTCATGAACAAGATTGTTGCCAGATAGGGTTCCTTTGACATCGTTGGTTCAGGATCATGTTCCCTTTTTTCTTCTTCCAAAATTGTGTTACTGACAGAGGTGCCTAGTGTCCTTTCGAAACAATTAACATCAATCTTAAAATTTGTGCTTGGTCATGGAAAGAAAAAACATGTCCTTCTCAATATAATTTGATTTGTGATAAGTGGAAAGAGAAATGTGGAAGTGGCAGTGATAGTGGAGCATCCAAGAGTGCCTTTGCAACCAAATTTAAAGGAAAAATAAAGCAAAATCAGCAGAGGCAACTTTCAAGTCTACGTAAATTAGTTAAGGATTTGAAATTTTTTACGGTGGTAAATATGAGCATATGAGGAATAATTACAGGAAGTGGTTTTGGGATAACCAACACAACCAAGAGCAGATCAAGGAGAAACAAGAAAACGTTTTTGAATGTGGAGAAGCCTAGTATTATGCTTTTATAGCACTATAGAAGTGGGGTAAGTTGACAGATGATCAACTTTTTTATTTCAAAGCATCTAAACATGAGACTAACAAAAATCACTAATTTTTTCAGTGTGGGAGATAACCCAGGTCAATACAGTGGTTTTAGGTAAGGAAAGGGAGCACTGTGTTGAAGACGATGGTCGTGTGAAAATCAAGTTGAAAGCTAATACCTTGATGTTTATATATGTTTGAGGGAAATTTTGCTTTCAGTTAGTGAGATTGCAAGACACAATCCATATCTGGCCAGGTGTAGTACTGATACATATAAAAATCTACCCTTACTGAGTAGGCTCTGTCTGGACTATATCCTCTAACAATTTCCAATCAGGCTACAACAATGGATGCTGATGTAATTCATTACTTCACTGGTATTGCTGCTAAGATAGGAAGATTACTGTCAATAAAAGATCATTGTTGTAACATCATCGTTGTTATTATAATAACAAGGTCACTCTATAGAGTGTGGGGATTGTGTTAGATTTTTGTCTCAGACCATGGACAACGGTATGGTATATTTATGTCATAAATAAAATCACAAAATCCATGTAACAAAATGGCAATTGTTACTATCTATGCATAAGTCAAGTCAGGGCATACCATTTATTTGCTAGTTTTGAAGGTTACTGCCTCATCAAACACATTTGAGGGTCACTGTCATAAGTTTTTTCAACATAATCACTATTTCTTAAGGTTACTGCCAATATAAGATGTATGTCCCACTGACACAAGCTCAAAGATCTTAGCCACAAAACTATCTATCACAATAGGTCTCAGTGATTATGAAAAAAAATTAGAAGAAATTTTAAAAAATTTATTTAGATGGAGGTTCAAAATTCTAGAGTAAAGTTTAGAGTAAATTCGAGAGTACTGAACATTGCTAAAAGTCTAGAGTAAAGTCTAGAGTACTGAATTATGAAAAAAATTTAGAAGAAATTTTAAAATTGTTATTTAGATGGAGGTTCAAAATTATGCTCTTTGGAGAAAGTTTTAGGTGTAAGTGAAATTGTCTTCTTCTTTTTTTACTTGAAAGTATAAATTTAAAGTTAATAAAATAAAATTTCAAACCCAAGGTCTATATTCTAAGGTGATATCACTTTATATTAAAGAAATTTTAAAATGAACTAACACTTTAGGAATTGAGTTTTATATTCTAAATTTATATCAAGTAGCTGTCAGCTGATGTATTCGGGGAATGCCTTTGTTCGCATTATTACTAATTCTGGAAAAAAGAAAAAGAAAATAAGTAATAAACATCTTAAAATACTGTATGAAGAGATGATTTTTGAATAATATTGAAGAATGTGATAAGTTTTATGATCGCGTTGAGGAATTAAGAAACTCCGTTTGCAAAGTATGAAAGTGAGAGTACACTTCACAGTTGGCTGCAGAGAGGACAGTAGAAAAAGGAGACTCTATTTGCTAAGTATGAAAGTGAGAGTAGACTTCACAGTTGGCTACAGAGAGGACAGTAGAAAAAGGAGACTCCGTTTGCAAAGTATGAAAGTGAGAGTAGACTTCACAGTTGGCTACAGAGAGGACAGTAGAAAAAGGAGACTACAGACATAGTTCTCGGAGGCTGGAAGGTCACTCTATAGAGTGTGGGCATTGTGTTAGATTTTTGTCTCAGACCATGGACAACGATATGGTATATTTATGTCATAAATAAAATCACAAAATCCATGTAACAAAATGGCAATTTTTACTATCTATGCATAAGTCAAGTCAGGGCATACCATTTATTTGCTAGTTTTGAAGGTCACTGCCTCATCAAACACATTTGAGGGTCACTTTCATAAATTTTTTCAACATAATCACTATTTCTTAAGGTTACTTCCAATATAAGATGTATGTCCCACTGATACAAGCGCAAAGATCTTAGCCACAAAATTGTCTATCATAATAGGTCTCTGTCATGAACAAGATTGTTTCCAGATAGGGTTCCTTTTACATCGTTGGTTCAGGATCATGTTCCCTTTTTTATTCTTCCAAAATTGTGTTACTGACAGAGGTGCCTAGTGTCCTTTCGAAACAATTAACATCAATCTTAAAATTTATGCTTGGTCATGGAAATAAAAAAACATGTCCTTCTCAATATAATCTGATTTTTGATAAGTGGAAAGAGCAATGTGGAAGTGGCAGTGATAGTGGAGCATCCAAGAGTGCCTTTGCAACCAAATTTAAAGGAAAAAGAAAGCAAAAGCACCAAAGGCAACTTTTAGGTCTACGTAAATTAGTTAAGGATTTGAAATTTTTTACGGTGGTAAATATGAGCATATGAGGAATAATTACAGGAAGTGGTTTTGGGATAACCAACACAACCAAGAGAAGATCAAGGAGAAACAAGAAAACGTTTTTGAATGTGGAGAAGCCTAGTATTATGCTTTTATAGCACTATAGAAGTGGGGTAAGTCGACAGATGATCAAATTTTTATTTCAAAGCATCTAAACATGAGACTAAAAAAAATCACTAATTTTTTCAGTGTGGGAGATAACCCAGGTCAATACAGTGGTTTTAGTCAAGGACAGGGAGCATTGTGTTGAAGACGATGGTCATGTGAAAATCAAGTTGAAAGCTAATACCTTGATGTTTATATATGTTTGAGGGAAATTTTGCTTTCAGTTAGTGAGATTGCAAGACACAATCCATATCTGGCCAGGTGTAGTACTGATACATATAAAAATCTACCCTTACTGAGTAGGCTCTGTCTGGACCATATCCTCTAACAATTTCCAATCAGGCTACAACAATGGATGCTGATGTAATTTATTACTTCACTGGTATTTCTGCTAATATAGGAAGATTATTGTCAATAAAATATCATTGTTGTTATTATAATAACAAGGTCACTCTATAGAGTGTGGGCATTGTGTTAGATTTTTGTCTCAGACCATGGACAACGGTATGGTATATTTATGTCATAAATAAAATCACAAAATCCATGTAACAAAATGGCAATTGTTACTATCTATGCATAAGTCAAGTCAGGGTATACCATTTATTTTCTAGTTTTGAAGGTTACTGCCTCATCAAACACATTTGAGGGTCACTGTCATAAGTTTTGTCAACATAATCACTATTTATTAAGGTTACTGCCAATATAAGATGTATGTCCCACTGACACAAGCTCAAAGATCTTAGCCACAAAACTGTCTATCACAATAGGTCTCTGTCATGAACAAGATTGTTGCCAGATAGGGTTCCTTTGACATCGTTGGTTCAAGATCATGTTCCCTTTTTGCTTCTTCCAAAATTGTGTTACTGACAGAGGTGCCTAGTGTCCTTTCGAAACAATTAACATCAATCTTAAAATTTGTGCTTAGTCATGGAAAGAAAAAATATGTCCTTTCATTGTCTACGCACTTGTCCACTCACTCAGAGGTGCTATTCAAGGTTTCTGCAAGAACATTGTTCCTGATAATTTATTTAGATAGTGTTTATTGGAATCCAATGTGGGGATCTGTAGATAATATTGGAATAAAATTTATTGTTATAGATAATATTTGTAGATAACATTGTTCCAGCTGGAGCACTGCATCCTTTTGAAAACAAATTCAAATTCATTGAAACAAATGATGTCTGGCTCACTGCTGTGCATTTCCTCCGATGGATTTCAGAACTATGTATGGGGAATTGAATTGTCAAGGACGCAGAGCAATAGCTTTCAGAAGGGAAGCACTGCTTTGAAGTTGATTGCTACTTCACTTGCTGCCACTCTACAATTGCCACTAGACACTATTTGCAGCCTCAACTCTTGTTCATGCTACCTCTCCTGATTTTCGTCTGCTGCCACTACACTTAATTGCACTTAAAACAATTGTTGAGGGTCACTTCCAATCAAGTTTGTTGTATACACTTCACTGTCATAATTTTTTCCCCTGTTTCATGCACAAAATCCAGGTGTAGTACCGATACATATAACAATCTACCCTTACTGAGTAGGCTCTGTCTGGACCATATCCTCTAACAATTTCCAATCAGGCTACAACAATGGATGCTGATGTAATTCATTACTTCACTGGTATTGCTACTAAGATAGGAAGATTATTGTCAATAAAATATCATTGTTGTAACATCATCGTTTTTATTATAATAACAAGGCCACTCTATAGAGTGTGGGCATTGTGTTAGATTTTTGTCTCAGACCATGGACAACGGTATGGTATATTTATGTCATAAATAAAATCACAAAATCCATGTAACAAAATGGCAATTGTTACGATCTATGCATAAGTCACTCTATGCATAGATATTGAATAATGTAATAAGTTTTATGATCACGTTGAAGAATGAAGAAACTATGTTTGCAAAGTATGAAAGTGAGAGTAGACATCACAGTTGGCTACAGAGAGGACAGTAGAAAAAGGAGACTCTATTTGCAAAGTATGAAAGTGAGAGTAGACTTCACAGTTGGCTACAGAGAGGATAGTAGAAAAAGGAGACTGTAGACATAGTTCTCGGAGGCTGGAAGGTCACTCTATAGAGTGTGGGCATTGTGTTAGATTTTTGTCTCAGACCATGGACAACAGTATGGTATATTTATGTCATAAATAAAATAAACATAATCATTATTTCTTAAGGTTACTTCCAATATAAGATGTATGTCCCACTGACACAAGCTCAAAGATCTTAGCCACAAAACTGTCTATCACAATAGGTCTCTGTGATTATGAAAAAAATTTAGAAGAAATTTTAAGTCGACAGATGATCAACTTTTTTATTTCAAAGCATCTAAACATGAGACTAACAAAAATCACTAATTTTTTCAGTGTGGGAGATAAACCAGGTCAATACAGTGGTTTTAGGCAAGGACAGGGAGCACTGTGTTGAAGACAATGGTCATGTGCAAATCAAGTTGAAAGCTAATACCTTGATGTTTATATATGTTTGAGGGAAAATTTTCTTTCAGTTAGTGAGATTGCAAGACACAATCCATATCTGGACAGGTGTAGTACTGATACATATAACAATCTACCCTTACTGAGTAGGCTCTGTCTGGACCATATCCTCTAACAATTTCCAATCAGGCTACAACAATGGATGCTGATGTAATTCATTACTTCACTGGTATTGCTGCTAAGATAGGAAGATTACTGTCAATAAAAGATCATTTTTGTAACAATTGCCATTTATATACCTTGAAAGACGATGGTCATGTGCAAATCAAGTCTAAAGCTAATACCTTGATGTTTATATATGTTTGAGGGAAATTTTTCTTTCAGTTAGTAAGATTGCAAGACACAATCCATATCTGGATGTTATTTTCCAAGGAGAAAGGTGTTTTGTAGTAGATAAGAAGCAATATAAGAGGAAAAATCGTGTGCTTTGATTACCAGCAGAGGGAGTGGAAACAGTTCTCTTTGGCATCAGAGATATGTACATTTAAATTTTCTGTTTCTTTCCTTACTGACAAAAGATCAAATGGTGATTAGCTTACCACAAATTCAAGAGCAGGAGGATATATGCGCAGTGTGTTTTGCAGGAAAATAGCATAGATTTGCATTTGAATATGGTAAAGCTTGGAGAGCCATGGCTGAGCTTGAATTGCTCCATGGTGATATCTGTGGTCCGATGAGGACACTTTCAGTAGCTAGTGCTAAGTATTTCTTGTTGCTTGATGAAGTTCGTCTATTTCCTTATGCTTTAATTGAATACCTTTGGTTAAATTTACAAATTTTTAAGGCAGCAATAGAAAGAGTCCAACAGAAGTATCGATTCGAAACCCTCTGTCGACCTTCACACTCACAATTAAGTCGACCTTCTAGCTAGTGGATGGTGGGCATAAAACAAGAAGACTGCCACCATATACATACACTCTCTGCAGTCAATCACATATCAAGTTTTTCGGATCTCTCTAAGTAAGAAGTGCGGATAACCTGAAGAAGAGTAATTGAAATGCATGACGAAGAGTTGACTATTCTGCGGATAAATGAATATGAGGTGTTTTGCTCATATAAGTGAGAACAATCAAGTCTGAAATATAAGATGGAGTAGACTGAAAGAAAATTTTATGGGTTTAAATGCGGATTACAGGAACCAATGTGAGTAGAATGAATCTATGATTGAATGCAGAATCCAAACTACTTGACAAGGATCAGTGTGGGCTGAAGACATAGAAAAATTCAGGTAGAATGAATCTGCATTTGAATGCGGAATCCGAATTACTTGACAGGAATCAATGCGGGCTCAAGATAGAGAAATGTGCAAAGCATTACATCATGATTTCATATGAATTAAATACTTAATTTACAGAGGATAATTTTCAGATAGATTTTAGATTAAACAACATCCAAGCTCAAATCACTCCAAGAAAGGGAATGAAGGTGCATACCGTTGAACAAACTGGCGAAAAGCGGGGTGCCTCTGTGTTATTAGTCGGCGTTTGAGTCTGGACTCTGAGAGCGTCGAGCGAGCTTGTACATGCGGCGTGCGCTTGAGGTCGAGCTCGTAGGCTATGGCGAGTGTTATCTCCCACAACAGTGAACACCAATACCATCTCTTTTGAACTGTATATCTCTGCTATATACCAACTATGGGAGGGCCCTAACACCGAACGAACCAGAGAACGGACCAGAGAGGGTCGGCCTCGCTCAGCCAGTAAGAAGATCGGTGTCCAGCGGCCAGCCACCTCTCCTAAACATTGAAAAAATTGGGGTGAATCACTGTAACCCCTCCTTTGGACCCTGTAAATCCAGGCGAATGCCATGGAAATCTGCTCCATAAGAAAAAAATCGGGGCGAATTTCATTTTTCCAGTTTTATGCGCCCTTTTTTTGGTGGGCTAATACTTAATAATTAATTATTTTTAAAATATTTATTGGGCTAACTTTATTAAACTATAGAAAATGGGTTTTATGTAAAAAATTCGCCCTATTAAAATTGAAAATCCCTTAAAATTCACCTTTGGGCTAAAATTCGCCCTTAAAATTTTCCCTGCTTTAGATATGCATTCCCTTTTTAAGGTCCCTTATTTTCCGCATTTCCAGCACACCTTTACAAGATTTCCTTGAGATTTAGATCTCCCTCTAGATTTATATCTCCCACTCAAGAAATTTTTTTCTTATGTTATGGGTCTAGCCTCATAAAGAGAAGGCATCTCCATTTTGGCCAACCATATTTTTCTGTCTCATTTACTGATACTGATAGTACTGAGAGTATCTTACATAGGGATTTTGTGAACCTTGTGCACAAGCTTGATATTGATTTTGAAATTGGGGCCAAGGTTGCTGCCAAGAATTCCAATTTGGTGGGGGTTGATTATACATTTGATCATGAAATCCTTGTGTTTGAGGTCCTTGCCAAGGCCTTCTAGAGACAAAATTAAGAGATTATGTGGAATTTGCAGAAGTTTCCTCTTGAAAGACAGCTTTAAGACCAGGAAGTGAAGTACAACTCTTGGTCTCATGTTTTTCTGAACAAATTACACAAGTCTCTACAACTTTTGCATCTAAATGACATTCTCTCAAGGCATGCTTCTTTCTACATTTGGGACAAAATATTGCTAAGGCATCAGATTCAGATTTTTGCTTGTTTTGTAACTTAAGGGTGTCTATTTGTTCACTAAGACTCCCTAAGATATCAGATTTGAAATTATCAAGCATATGTCCTATTTCTTCCCTACTTACTGTCCCAGAAGAAGACTTACTTGCCCTTGCAAGAGCAGGGTCTCTTGGGCCTTTTACAGTTTTGGATTTCCCTCTTCAAAGGTTAATACATAACTCAGATATTTCAGGTAATGTGAGCTGAGATATATCCCCTTTTCCCATTATGTTAAGGATATCCAACCATTCATCCCTAATTGTCTTCAACAAGAGAGCTTTTAAAGTGTCTTGATCTAAGTTCTCCATTTTTGCTCTTTTGATGTTGTAATGAAATCTCTCCAACAAATCTTCCAAATTTTCATATTCTTTTTGTAACATCTTAAACACTTCCTCCTTATGATTGATTGGAATACAATAATCCAAATACCTCTCTAGAAATGCTTGTTTCATGTCTTCCCATGTCCTAATAGAACTGTTGATCAAACTCATAAACCACTTCAATGCTGCTCCTTTCAATGTTGAAGGAAATAGTTTAAATTTTTGAGCATCTTGTAAGTAGTCATAGGTTCTACATAGGACTTCAAATTCAAATAGGAAGGTTTCAGGATCTTCAGTTTTAAGTCCATAAAAGTTTGGAAGGACAGAGGGTGAAATATTTTTCATAGTTGTATTGGTTTCTTCATCTACTATAGGAAACCCAAAAGAGCTTCCCATCTCTCTTCTACCTCTTCCTCTGCCTCCTTCACCTTCTGCACCTCTACCTCCTTCTCCTCTACCTCTACCTATACCCCCTCCAAATAATGTGTGTTCTCCATTAAAGACTCCTCCTCCCCCTTCTTCTGCCATAGTTGATTCTTCTGTGGAAGTGGAAAAGTTCGTGTCTCCAGCAGGAGCCCTTGAATCTTCTTCTAATACAGGTTCAGTGGATGAAGTGGAAGGTCTTTCTAATGGAATATCTGATCTTAAGTCTTCTAGAAGTCTAGGATCAATAAAATATGGAATGTGGGTCTGAGTTGGAGGTGTGCTTGCTCTTGGTCTAGGTGAAACAAGTGGTGTTCTAGGAATCAAGCTTCTGCTTCTACTTCTTATGAATCTACCCCTTCAGTCTCTCTCTCTACGCATATAATTGTTTTTGGGAGTTAAGAAACAAGGCTACCTAGTTACACTTCCCCGGCAACGGTGCCAAAATGTTTGTGCTCAACCTAGTGTTCCTAAATTGAGTTCATTAATTGTCAACCAGGGCTAGTAAACTGCTGAAATGTGGTGCACTATATGTGCCTAGGTATTTGTTTCTCACTACGTTGTGTTTAGTGTTTTATGATGTTTTTGGTTTTATGGTTTTATGTAGAAAAATGAAAGAACTAAGTGCTGGTGAAAAGAAGCTATTGGTTGTGTTAAAACAGAACAAAGCCTAAACTATGGATGGCAAACAACAAGTGCAAAGTTTGATAATGACTTTAGTGAAAGAAAATAAATCACAACATGAACTTAAACTTATCCAATTCATTCATTAAGGATGTGTTGGAAGAGCTTGAGAAATGGAAAATTTAAGTATAAATGAAGTTCTCCTAATTAAACAATCAAACAATCAACTTACAATGTTACAACATCTCATCCATGATTAAAGGTTTATTGGAATATATTTGGAAAAGAACATTTGTAGCACAATAAGATTTCTACTCTAAACTAGCTTCTAATTTTGTTCTGCAACTCAATTTAACACCACTAGGCCTCACTCAAAAGTTATAGATTTCCTTTTTTAGAATAGTCTTTGAGAAAAGGCTTGTTTGTGAAATGGTAAAAAGGTTGCAAAATACTCTAGGCCTTAGACTGATACTAGCTTCTGTCCAGATGATTATGTATTAATATGAGTTTGGAACAAAAGAAGTTTTGTAAATAATGAAGACCGTGGTATTTAAATTTAACAACTAATACAATTTAAAATGCAATGGATAGCAACTAAACTAGAATGTTAATACAGTGAGCTAAGACTAAACTAAAGTGCTACTAGTCCACTTGGAGTACAGTGAACAGTGTTAAACTAAAATGCCATTATCAAACTGAAATGTAGTGATAGAGCTGAACTAAATGCATTCTACCTCCGGAGTGCTGTAACTAAATTAACATGCAACTAACCTAAGGAATTCTACAGCCCATCTCGTTCAATATGAATGATATTTTGGAAGAGTTTGTGAAAACAAGTATGGCTGTATTATTCAATGCAATTGAACATAAACATAAACTGAAAGCAAATACAACTAGAATCTAAGACACCACAGCTGTTTCTTATTCATTGTTAATGATGTTTTGGAAGATTTTGTAAGAGTAAGACCGGCTGTGACACTTAGTGTAAACAAGCAACTAAAACCTACAATACCACAGCTATGCCTTATTCATCGTGATGATATTTTGGAAGAGTTTATTAGAGTAAGTCTAACTGTGATAATTAACGAAAGGAAATGCAACTAAAACCTACAATACCACAGCTATGCCTTATTCATCGTAATGATATTTTGGAAGAGTTTATTAGAGTAATTCTAGCTGTGATAATTAATGTAAACAAGTATGAACATAAACTTCAAAAACTTGCCTAAGCTAGAAATGAAAACGAGACTAAAATACTTATCTAAACTGTATAAAAAAGGCTACTCAGGAGGCAGGGGCCCTCTACCACCAGAGTAGCATGAAATCTACTTCAAGATTGATTCAACGCTTTCAAGGAAATGATGCTTCTTTAATTAAAGAGAAATTACTTCAAAACAGAGTGTTTTCGGACTTCTGAAATCTAGCAATCAACAATAAAATCTAACCTTGTCCCTCGGTTTCCCGAGCATATTTATAACAAAATTACATAACCGTATCTGAGATAACATAGGAAAAATTTTCTTTCCCAATTAGAATCGAACTAGAACTCTGAAGGTGGTCTTGTAATATGATTAAGGACATCTGGACTGTCCTTATCATGTTAGGAGTCTACCTCCTAATTTGAGTTCCCACGTGCATAACCGCCTACAGGATTCCGTTCAAACTTCGTGGAGAGCAAAAAATGATAAGGAGATGATGTGGAATACGACCATATGTGCTTTTATCTGAGATGACACCTGGAACCTGTTTAGACATGAAGCTGGCTGCAGAATTGGCAACTAGCTACAGAATGTCTGCATTCTGTAGCTAGATTTAGTTCAAAAAGTACTACAATGAAAAAATCATAAAAACATAGCAAGTTAGTCATGATATTCATTCTCAAAGCAATTTTAACTAATTCTATTGATCATTTGAGCCTAATATTAACAATGGACAAAAGAAATGGAGTGGAATGTGGTGGAAGAAAGAACATTCTTGGAGCTCAACATACCCCCACTGCTAGATTCTTGCATGTCCTCATGCAATTATTCCATGAACTCTGAGACCTCTGCAAGAACATCCAACCCTCTTCTTCTGCTTTTCCTGGTAGTTAAAGGCCTTCTGGGCTTCTTGATGACTAACTTGAACCTTAAATTGGTAAGTGCCCTGATTAACTTTTTGTTTCTCTTTTTCAATTTTTCATTGGCCTTTTCCACTTTGTCCATTTGTAGAGACAGGGTTGAATTCATATTGGTTTTTAGTTTAACTTGCTCCTTCAAAATATCATTTTTAGTCCTAATATTCCTATTAATTACTTCTAGCTCGTACTTATCTCTTCTTAGCACATCTATTTCGGACTCTGGTGGACTAGGGGTTTTGTCTCTACTTTCTGAAGCTCTTCTCTCCAATGACTCAACATAGTTGTAAATTTCTTGCTGTGCAGGGTCTATTTCAGGAGTTTCTTCATCAAAATCCTGCTCAGTAGGTGTTATTTCGTCTTCTATGTTTATGACTCCAGTTTGTTTAACTTTTGTTTTCTTTAGTATCCCCCTAACTCTGTGGCTCCTTCTCGGTTGAGATGGCCCTTCTCCTTTTTCTCTGGCAAATTTTCTTATGATCCTCTCTTTCTTAAGCTGCTTCTTAATATGAACTAATTTTTCAGAAATCATTTCTTCACTGCTTTCTTGTATTGTTTTACCAGTTTCAGTTTTGGAGGATTTCTATTTTCTGCTTCTTTTTGTAGCTTTGTCTTTAGGTGGAGGTTCCTTTGGTTCCTCAAAGTGATTTCTCACCAAGAATTCATCCCAAGTATCTCCCATTTTTTCTAAATGATGTTCAATTAAAATATTGACTAAACCATGGTGGTATAAGGTTGTTTCCAGAAATTGAATTCTCTTTTGAACACTTGAAGCCATTTTCTTTAAACTATGAAGCAAGAAAAATGGCAAGTTGAGTTCTTCTTCTAGAAAATGCATTATCAACCTAATATGGTAAACATAGAAAGTACCATATCTACCTTCACAAGTGATGAATTTTTGCAGGATAAGCAACATGTTCCTCCATTTGTTCTTTAATGCAGAGCTCGGGATACCCTTTTTAAAAACGGTGACATCCATACCTGGTGACTTGAGTATCTGCTTCCATGCTTCGTTATGAAATTATCTGTTCTTAAACCACCTTTCTCCTTGTCTAGGAAATCCTGTTGCTTCTGCAATAAAAGCCTCTGTGAAAGTGAATTTAATATCTCCAACTTCAACCTCGGCTCCATTAAAGGATCTTGCAAAAGTTTTAGTAACCTCTTTGTGGAAGCCACTGAATTTTTCAAGGAATTGCAACCATCCTGCTTGTTGTAAGATTTCTCTGATTTGGGGATAGCCTTCCAAGTACTTAGTGCCAACTGGTTCAGTTCTCACTATGAGGCCCATAACTCTTCTTCAATCCTCAATTCACTAGTCTTCTGGTCACGGTGAGAATGGTCGTTAACAAGTTGTTTTTGCTCCACAATTGCTTCCTCTGTTCATGGTGACAATGGTTGTTACAGATATGCCTCTGTCTTAGAGACTGAAATGGTTAAAAGTTGGCTATGGGAAAGAGTGATATGGAGTGGTTACGGAATGAATATAATGAGGTGAGGATGATGTATATGAGTTGAAAGATATCACAGAAGGAAAAGACCGCGGAAATATTTTGTAACGAATTCAAAATCATCATTAAATGCTTAGTGACATGACTAATCCAATCACTTCAGCACTTTAACTGTTTAGATTTTTAAATGATGATCGGATATGGGTTTTGAAATGGCGGAATAGAAGGAGTTTTATCCAAAGTTTTTGCCGAAGGTTTGTTAGGCATTATCAACAAAATTAATTAAAACAACTTTTTGAATAATATATAACTGAACTATGCTAAAAAATTTCATGATATGTCACCATAATAATTTCATACCTTTGCCTTTTCTTTGATTTTCTTGTGATCTTCATATGCTTTGTTCTCCCCTGAAATCATTACTTTTTGAGTCTTCATAACTCCCTTGAATTTGCTTGTTCTTGGATATGCAGGATCTTTTTGGTGCAGATCAAATGATTACTAGATAGTGCTTTCAGGCTCTCTGGCTGCAAAATGTTTGTCTGGCTGCAGAATGTCCGACTGGCTGCAGAATGTCTGATTGATTGCAGAATGTACCTGTAGAGAACTTGAAATATGGTTTGAAGCTAGAATGATGAAAGGTTGTATGAAATGAATAATGAAATATGGTAGGATGGAGTATGAATGAAATGAATAATGGAGTGGAATGGATCACAACTTATGAAATGGAGTGAAGTATGAGAATTGGGCTGCAATTCATGATATGTATTATTTAATTGCAGAAAAACATCAAACTTTTAAAAATCTGGAATTGAAATGAGGTGGATGAAGTATGGAATGAAATGAATGAAATATGGAATAAAGTGAAGTATGAATGAATGAAGTGAAATGGAGTATGGATGAATGAATGAAATGGAATATGAATGGATGAAATGAGATGGACCTGCACTTATGATTTTGTAACAGCTGCTTGCAGAAAAAATAAAATAAAATAAAATAAAAAAATGTAAAAGTTAGTGTCAGAAAAATTCTGATTTTCACTCTATCTTTTCTGTATAAACATGCCAATCAGTGATTAGTTTTCATGTTTACACTTCTTCTTTTTTTTTCAATACATCTAACTTCATAAAATTCAATTAAGTTGATGAAGAAGAAAGATTCTTCTTCATTAACTTCACATCACTGTTTTCCTGGAACTTCTTGACAAATTCTTCTCTTGAGAGTGGTTTGTGATACAGCTTCAATATATGACCATTCACAAGAAAAGTAACCTCTTCTTCATCTATTGTCTTGATTTTTATTGCTCCATTGTCAAAAATTCTCACAATTTCATATGGCCCAAGCCAATGTGTTTGAAATTTACCTTGAAAATCCTTGAACTTTGAATCAAACAAGAGAGCCCAATCACCTTCCTTGAACTTCTTTTCCTTGATGTACTTGTCATGCCATCTAGTCCTTTGCTGTTGGACTAGACTTGTTTTCTGAACTGCATCTTGTCTGATCTCATCGAATTCATTAATCTGCTCCAATATGTGCTTTTGTGCCTCTGATAGATCAAGTCCTAGTTGAACTACCATTTTGAAAGTTTGAATCTAGAACTCTATGGGAAACAAAACTTGCTTTACATAAACAAGTTCATAAGGAGTATGGCCTGTTGTGCTTCTCCATGTAGTTCTATAGGCCCACAAGGCTTCAGGAAGCCTATCTACCCAATCTCTTCTATGTAAATGAACAGTCTTTGTTAGGATCCCTTCAATGACCTTATTAGTAGATTCCACTTGACCATTTGCTTGTGGATGATAAGGAGTATATTTTCTGTGTCTGATTCTGTACCTCTCCATCATTTGTTCCACTAGCCTTGATGTGAATTGAGCTCCTTGATCTGTAACAATTTCCCTTGGGACACCAAAACGAGTAAAAATATCCTCGAAAAGAAAATTAACTACAGATGCTTCAGTAGCAGAAAGTAATGGCTTGGCCTCTACCCATTTGGTAACATAATCAGTGCAAACTAATATATATTTCTTTTTTCTTGATGGAGGACTAATAGGTCCTACAAAATCTAAAGCCCATTTCTCAAAAGGTTCAATATGTACCTGAGGCTACAATGGCATCTCACCTGAAGGAGAAGGTTTCCCTACCCTTTGGCAACTGTCACACCTTTTGAAATACTCTTTAGCATCTTTAAACAAGGATGGCCAATAATATCCTAAATGAAGGATCTTATAGGCTGTCCTCTTATCAGCAAAGTGTCCGCCACAAGGTTCATCATGACATGCTTTGAGAATCTCGGGCATCTCATCTTCCCGAACACATCTCCTAATGATCAAATCTGGACCTGTCTTGTACAACTCATTAGCAACCCATGAATATTTTGCACTGTCATGAATGATTTTTCTTTTGTCTCTTACATTCATTATTGAAGGAAATTTTCCTGAAACTAAATAATTAGCAATGTCAGCAAACCAAGGAGTTTGAGTAGAAATTGCAAAAAGATATTCATCAGGAAATTGATCTTCAACTGGGGTATTGTCTTGGATGTTTTGGAGTCTAGATAGGAAATCAGCTACTGTGTTTTGTTTTCCAGGCCTATCTAGAATGGTAATGTTGAATTCTTGTAAGAGCAATAACCATCTTATGACTCTGCCATTAGTGATTGATTTATTCATTAGATATCTAATTGCAGAATGATCTGTGTGAACAAAAGTTTCATAGCCTGTTATATAATGTCTGAATTTGTTTGTGGCATGAACAACAGCTAAAAACTCTTTTTCAATTACAGTATATTTTAACTCTGCAGGAGTCAAATTTTTACTGGTATAATAGATGGCATAAGGAATCAGGTTTTTTGTCCCAATATTGCTTCTAGAGCTGTATCTGAGGCATCTGTTGAAATATGAAAAGGTAACTTCCAGTCAGGTCCCCTTAAAATAGGTGCTTCAGAAATTTTTGTTTTCAGGGTCTCAAAGGCTAACTGGCAATCAGAATTCCAATTGAATTCATAGTCTTTGGTAAGTAATTTGAAGAGTGGAGATGCTATCTTAGTGAATTTTTCTATAAATCTTCGATAATAACCTGTAAATCCAATAAAACTCCTAACATATTTTTGACAACTTGGAATAGATAAGTTAGAGATGACTTCAAATTTTGACTCATCAACTCTAATCCCATCCCCTGAAATGTGATGTCCTAAAACAATTCCTTCAGTAAACATCATAAAACACTTCTCATGACTAAGTGAAATATTTGCTTCTTTACATCTCTTTAAGACTTTTTCCAAGTTTACTAAGGCTTCTTCAAATGTGTTTCCATAAACTGTGAAATCATCCATATATACCTCTACACAATCATGTATTAGATCTGAAAAAATTCCTAATAATGCCCTTTGAAATGTTGCAGGTGCATTGCATAATCCAAATGGAAATACTCAGTAAGCATAGGTACCCCAAGGACAGGTAAATGTGGTTTTTTCTTGATCCTCAAGTGCTACTTGAGTTTGATTGTAACCACTAAACCCATCTAGAAATGAGAAGTACTTTTTGCCAGCTAATGTATCTAACACTTGATCTATGAAAGGTAAGGGAAAATGGTCTTTAAGAGTAGCTTTGTTTAATTCTCGGTAGTCAATACATACCCTCCATTTACCATTTTCTTTAGCCTGATACCAAAAGGAGAAACCCACTTGACTATACGGGAAATAGGATAGATAAAGTTGACATTGAACAATTTCTGCAATTCTTCTTTAACAATCTCCCTAAGATTTGGATTCATCCGTCTTTGAGGTTGTCTGATTGGTTTACAATTTTCCTCTATGTAGATGTGATGAGTGCAAGTCTTAGGGCTTATCCCTTTCATATGAGTGTACTCCCATGCATATGTAGAAGAATGTCTCTGTAAAATCTTGACTAGCTCTTCTTGTTGAGATTTTTCTAGGTTCTTGTTTATGTTTAAAGTTTTGCCTGGAAATATCTCACTTGTAGAGCTGCCAAATTTATCCATAGAATGAAGAGACATCTGTCTTGATGATAAAACTCAATGTTGGATTCTTCTTGAAATGGTTCATGTTTGTATTCTGAATAGGATTCAAAGTTTTCTAGAGTATTCAGAATTTGACTATCTTCACTTATTTCTGAAATTGTGAAGAGGTTGTAAGTCTTCTTCATCCTCTATCCATTGAGTATCATCTAAATCTGTAATTGTCCTAGCTGGAGGATACAAAGTGAATTTCTTAGTTGAACTACCATCAGAGATGTACATATCACCGGATCTACAACTAATGAAAGCATCAGCTGTAGCTAACCAAGGTCTCCCTAATATAATAGGATGTCCTCCTAGATTATTCTTAGGAGTTAGGATCATAAAATCCATAGGGTACTCCCAAGAATATAGGGACACTGGAATGTCTTCTATTACCCCATCAGGTTTAATCACAGATCTATCTGCTAATTGTAATAATGTGGGTATAAAGAGAAGATTAGGAAGTTTCAGTTTATCCATGATTTGTCTACTCATGATATTGATTGCTTCTCCTAAATCAATGAGTGTGTTTTGGATCTCAATTCCATTGATGTGAATTTTGACAACTGGATTTCCTAGGTCTAGATACTTTGGAATAGCAATCTTACCCATCATAATGTCTGCTATTTTTCCTGCCAGTTGAATTTTCTTTGTTTCTCTTATTCTTTTTCTTGTTTTCTTCATGCTCAACTCCTTTATTGTTTTGGCTAAAAATGGAATTTCCTTGATGGCTTGTAATAATGGAATTTTAATGCAAACATTTCTCAGCTCATCTAGGAAATCATAATTAGGCACCATAATTTGTTTTTCTACACCTCTATCAATTTGTAATCTTTCTGGAAAGGGAGGTATAGAAGTAGATGTGGATGGTTGCTCTAATACAGGAGTTGAAATTATTGGATCTTTTTGTTTTAATTTTTCAGTGTTTGGGTCTTGAAAAGATGTGTCTTCCTCAAGACTTTTATTCACCCGTAGAGAGTCTTCCTCAGAGTTATCTTGTTCTTGTATAATCACAGAAGGTTTCCTCTTTTCAAGTATTCTTCCATACCTAAGTTGAACATCACTAAGGTCTAGAGGAGTAATTAAATAAGTTGGAAACTGTTGGCCTTCTATCATGTATGTATTCTGAGGATTTTTATTGTTGGGGTTTGGTATGGGTTGAGCAGGCAACTGATTTGATTTCTAAGGAAATGGTAATGGAAGTGGTTGATTTTGGTGTTGTGGATTTTGAGGATTTTGTTGAAAATTTTGTTGAGGAGGAAAATGTGGATATGGTGGATAGGATGGTGGATGCTGATAGTACTGAGAGTATCTTTCATAGGGATTTTGTGAACCTTGTGCCCAAGCTTGAGATTGATTTTGAAATTGGGGCCAAGGTTGCTGCCAAGAATTCCAATTTAGTGGAGGTTGATTATACATTTGATCATGAAATCCTTGTGTTTGAGGTCCTTGCCAAGGTTTTCTAGAGAAAAAATTAAGAGATTCTGTGGAATTTGTAGAAGTTTCCTCTTGAAAGATAGCTTTAAGACCAGGAAGTGAAGGACAACTCTTGGTCTCATGTTTTTCTGAACAAATTACACAAGTCTCTACAACTTTTGCATCCAAAAGACACTCTCTCAAGGCATGCTTCTTTCTACATTTGGGACAAAAGATTGCTAAGGCATCAGATTCAGCTTTTTGCTTGTTTTGTAACTTAAGGGTGTCTATTTGTTCACTAAGACTCCCTAAGATGTCAGATTTGAAATCATCAAGCATATGTCCTATTTCTGACCTACTTACTGTCCCAGAAGAAGACTTACTTGCCCTTGCAAGAGCAGGATCTCTTGGACCTTTTACAGTTTTAGATTTCCCTCTTGAAAGGTTGATACATAACTCAGATATTTCAGGTAATGTGAGCTGTGATATATCCCCTTTTCCCATCATGTTAAGGATATCCAACCATTCATCCTTAATTGTTTTCAACAAAAGAGCTTTTAAGGTGTCTTGATCTAGGTTTTCCATTTTTTCTCTTTTGATGTTGTAATGAAATCTCTCCAACAAATCTTCCAAGTTTTCATCTTCTTTTTGTAACATCTTAAACAATTCTTCCTTATTATTGACCGGCATACAATAATCCAAATACTTCTCTAGAAATGCTTGTTTCATGTCTTCCCATGTCCTAATAGAACTGTTGATCAAACTCATAAACCACTTCAATGCTGCTCCTTTCAATGTTGAAGGAAATAGTTTAAGTTTTTGAGCATCTTGTAAGTAGTCATAAGCTCTACACAGGACTTCAAATTCAAATAGGAAGGTTTCAGGATCTTCAGTTTTAAGTCCATAGAAGTTTGGAAGGACAGAGGGTGAAATATTTTTCATAGTTGTATTGGTTTCTTCATCTACTATAGGAAACCCAAAATAGCTTCCCATCTCTCTTCTACCTCTTCCTCTACCTCCTTCACCTTCTACACCTCTACCTCCTTCTCCTCTACCTCTACCTCTACCCCCTCCAAATAATGTGTGTTCTCCATTAAAGACTCCTCCTCCCCCTTCTTCTGCCATAGTTGATTCTTCTGAGGAAGTGTAAAAGTTTGTGTCTCTAACAGAGGTCCTTGAATCCTCTTCTAAAGCAGGTTCAGTGGATGAAATGGAAGGTCTTTCTAATGGAATATCTGATCTTAAGTCCTCTGGGAGTATAGGATCAGTAAAGGATGGATTGTGGGTCCGAGTTGGAGGTGTGCTGGCCCTTGGTCTAGATGAAACAAGTGGTGTTCTAGGGATCAAGATTCTGCTGCTACTTCTTATGAATCTACCCCTTGAGTCTCTCTCTCTACGCATATAATTGTTTTTTGGAGTTAAGAAACAAGGCTACCTAGTTACACTTCCCCGGCAACGGTGCCAAAATGTTTGTGCTCAACCTAGTCTCCTAAATTGAGTTCATTAATTGTCAACCAGGGTTGGTAAACTGCTGAAGTGTGGTGCACTATATGTGCCTAGGTATTTGTTTCTCACCACGTTGTGTTTAGTGTTTTATGATGTTTTTGGTTTTATGGTTTTATGTTGAAAAAGGAAAGAACTAAGTGCTGGTGAAAAGAAGCTATTGGTTGTGTTAAAACAGAACAAAGCCTAAACTATGGATGGCAAACAACAAGTGCAAATTTTGATAATGACTTCAGTGCAAGAAAATAAATCACAACATGAACTTAAACTTATCCAATTCATTCATTAAAGATGTGTTGGAAGAGCTTGAGAAATGGACAAGTTAAGTATAAATGAAGTTCTCCTAATTAAACAATCAAACAATCAACTTACCATGTTACAAAATCTCATCCATGATTAAAGGTTTATTGGAATATATTTGGAAAAGAACATTTGTAGCACAATAAGATTTCTACTCTAAACTAGCTTCTAACTCTGTTCTGCAACTCAATTTAACACCACTAGGCCTCACTCAAAAGTTATAGATTTCCTTTTTAGAATAGTCTTTGAGAAAAGGCTTGTTTGTGAAATGGTAAAAAGGTTGCAAAATACTCTAGGCCTTAGACTGATACTAGCTTCTGTCCAGATGATTATGTATTAATATGAGTTTGGAACAAAAGAAGTTTTGTAAATAATGAAGACCGTGGTATTTAAATTTAACAACTAATACAATTTAAAATGCAATGGATAGCAACTAAACTAGAATGTTAATACAGTGAGCTAAGACTAAACTAAAGTGCTACTAGTCCACTTGGAGTACAGTGAACAGTGTTAAACTAAAATGCCATTATCAAACTGAAATGTAGTGATAGAGCTGAACTAAATGCATTCTACCTCCGGAGTGCTGTAACTAAATTAACATGCAACTAACCTAAGGAATTCTACAGCCCATCTCGTTCAATATGAATGATATTTTGGAAGAGTTTGTGAAAACAAGTATGGCTGTATTATTCAATGCAATTGAACATAAACATAAACTGAAAGAAAATACAACTAGAATCTAAGACACCATAGCTGTTTCTTATTCGTTGTTAATGATGTTTTGAAAGATTTTGTAAGAGTAAGACCGACTGTGACACTTAGTGTAAACAAGCAACTAAAACCTACAATACCACAACTATGCCTTATTCATCGTGATAATATTTTGGAAGAGTTTATTAGAGTAAGTCTAACTGTGATAATTAACGAAAGGAAATGCAACTAAAAACTACAATACCACAGCTATGCCTTATTCATCGTAATGATATTTTGGAAGAGTTTATTAGAGTAAGTATAGCTATGATAATTAATGTAAACAAGTATGAACATAAACTTCAAAAAATTGCCTAAGCTAGAAATGAAAACTAGACTAAAATACTTATCTAAACCGTATAAACAAGGTTGCTCAGGAGGCAGGGGCCCTCTACCACTAGAGTAGCACAAAATTTACTTCAATATTGATTCAACGCTTTCAAGGAAATGATGCTTCTTTCATTAAAGAGAAATTACTTCAAAATAGAGTGTTTTCGGACTTCTGAAATCTAACAATCAACCATAAAATCTAACCTTGTCCCTCGGTTTCCCGACCATATTTATAACAAAATTACATAACCGTATCTGAGATAACATAGGAATAATTTTCTTTCCCAATTAGAATCGAACTAGAACTCTGAAGATGGTCTCGTAATATGATTAAGGACATCTGGACTGTCCTTATCCTGTTAGGAGTCTACCTCCTAATTTGAGTTCCCACGTGCATAACCGCCTACAGGATTCCGTTCAAACTTCGTGGAGAGAAACAAATGATAAGGAGATGATGTGGAATATGACCATATGTTCTTTTCTCTAAGATGACACCTGGAACCTTTGTAGACATGAAGCCGGCTGCAGAATTGGCAACTAGCTACAGAATGTCTGCATTCTGTAGCTAGATTTAGTTCAAAAAGTACTACAATGACAAAATCATATAAACATAGCAAGTTAGTCATGATATTCATTCTCAAAGCAATTTTAACTAATTCTATTGATCATTTGAGCCTGAGATTAACAATGGAAAAAAGAAATGGAGTGGAATGTGGTGGAAGAAAGAACATTCTTGGAGCTCAACACATACCATAGACTTCTTTGGCCAGAATTTAATAAGAAAACCTATAAGACAACAATCCAGCAATCCTAAGACCACTTTCACACAAAGAAAAAATTTAAGATAACAATGAGTGAAACTAAAGACCAAGCTAAACCTATCTTCTTTAATCAAACACTCTAAAGACCTTCAAAGCAATAGTTCAAGACAAACCAAAGGACATGGCATACCATAGACTTCTTTGGGTGGAATATACTAAGTAAACTTCAAATAAAGGCCTTAAAAACAATATTTCAAGCTACACCAAAGGACGGGGAATACCATATACTTCTTTGGCTTGACTCTGTTAAATCATTTCCAAGACAACAAGCTAGGTGGAACCAGAGAGAAATTAAGAATTCTCCAATCATACCTTGTAGAAGAAAACATTAAGATAAATAATGAAAACAAAATTAGGATGCCAAGACAGCATATCCTAATCTAAAATTTTTGTTCTTTTATCAGAGAAATAATGGACAGAACGGAAAACAAAAGGAAAAAATTTACAAATAGGGAAAACTTCACCATTAACATAGCTCAAGAATCCTGTGAATGTGCTTGTATTACTGATGTTCAAAACACTTACATTACTCCATCACAATAGATCTCTACAACTCAGATATTTCTCAAATCTAACTTAGCACTCTCCAACTAGCTCAGCACCCAGTAATTAGCCAACTAATCAACCAACCAACACTAAAAATGAATGATACATGTAGTATTTATCTGCAAAATGAGGAGGTGATCCTAAGCTAGGGTTTCAGATGTTATTTATTACAAATTTAATGAGTTTTTGACCATTGAGACCATGCAAGGCCTAAGGAAAAATATCTACGACAAACTCACTGTAATAATAACTCCTAACTTCACTGTTTGAGCTAAATTTTGGAAATATTTGACTTTTAAGGCTTTTTAATAACTTTTGTAATAACTGTTGAGTAGTTGAGAAATATCTCTGACTGTATCAATAATTGTTGATGTATTTATTGAAAGAAAACGTGTTGTAGGTGGCAGTATGTGTCCTTTGAAGAAGTAATTTCTTTCGGTTTAGTCATTCGAATATGCTTCTGTCTTTATCTGCATTTGTTTTATTCTTTAAGCTTTGTTTAGGTCTTTTAACTTGGATTTATCCTTTAACAATCTGCATCACTGTCTTTTCCTTTAATTCTGATTTAATCTCTGATTTGTGACTAATCTTTTTGATTTGTCCTTTGATCTTTCATTTAATCCTTTAATCCATTGATCTTCACTGTCAGATTCCTTTGACTGTCTTCTTCTCTTTACTGTGCCTCTGTTTTATTATTTGCTGAGCAGGGTAGGCATCTTCTGTTGTCGAAGGGTTTAGATAATAACCAATAATCATGATTTATTGATTATCAAGCTTGATATAATTCCTTTGGTCCTTAAAATGAAAACAGGCTCTCTGGATCGTCACCCAGATCACTCATTTAAACAATTTTGGACCTTTGAAATGCAATTTTCACTCTCCTGCTATGAAACCTGCATAATACAACCACTTATTAATCTTAAATCTTGTGTGTGTGGCTCTTTCTGCATTTATTTGGGATTTTTCAGGATTTTGGAGCATGGCAGAGGTTGTGAATGGAGGATTGGGGCTTCATTCCAAATCCTCAGGACTCTGTAACATTTGAATTGGAGGGTGGTATCGATATTTGGTGGGAGGAGGAAAAGTGGTTTTTGCGAGCGGAGAAGGTGGTTTTCACATGGAGGGAGGGGTGGTAAATGGTTTTAGTGGAGTGGACGTGATTCCATACAGCGGGCGACACATGGCCTAGGGATACCACCCATTTTGCAGGGTTGGGGTTTGTTTAACCCGTGCGCAAATAAATTTGCAATAAGGACTATGGGATGTTGGATCTCGAGGATGGAAATAAATGGAAGTCGAGAGATTTGGAGTGGCGGGCAAGTCAAAGGGAGTGGGGTCCGGGTGGACAGATGGCGGAGTTTTATTCGTGGCGCGGGATTTTGTGGCGAATGGGCCTAAGGGTTAATAAAACAAGCGAAAGTGCTTATTTCTAAGGTAAAGGGGGAGGGTTTATGTGAGTTTTTAATAAGGCATGGGGGTTAAAAACATTAAATCAAAGGCTTTAGTATCAATGAAGGGTCAGGTTAGAAAATCACAAAGAGTCAGTTTTTTATATAAAAACAGAGTTTTTAATATAAAACCAAGGGTCCCAAAAGGTTAATTTTATATTTATAATAATGCAAAAAAAGGAGTTTTTGCATTGTTTTAAAGCAAATAGGGGAGAAGGGTGAAAGTGAGGGGGTTGATGGGTGTTTTTAGTGGGGAAAATGAGGAAATGTGGCTTTATGTAGGAAAGAAGGATGAAAATGATAGAAATAAGCCCATAATGAATTTTTTTAAAGCAGTAGGGTGATTTTGACAAGGCAAGCTGAGAGATAGTGAAAAAAGGTTGTATGGAGATAATGAAGGCAGTGAGATTTCTAAAGATAGATGATAGGCAAGAAATGTTATCTTTAGCTTCTTGTGGAAAATCAATAGTCACCCAGTGAATTTGTAGAATATAGTATGATAACAATGACTCCAGCTGGGGAGGGTAACTCCTTTAGGAGGTGTCAAGAACCTCAGAGTTCAAAACTCTGGAATTTGTAGATCAGTGCCTTGATTTACACTTTGTAATATTTTTTATTCTTCAATTGCTAATTTTTTTTTGTTGTTTTGAAGTTGTGACCTTTTAAAATCTGAAAAACATGATTGCTTCAACTCACTTCTACCTACCCATCATACTTTTCCTAGCATTTTTTCTTCATTTGGGTGCATTTAGATTGGCAAACCCTTGACATCATTTTCTTTTTGAAATAAAAAACTATCTACTTCTACCCTTATATCATCCAAAGTCTCAGATTAAACTGATGAGCTCTTTTATTCTCTACCTAATCTACTTATCTATCAAGATTAAACAGTTTGACAGATTTTCATTCTCTAATATATTTAACAGAAAATTGAAAACATGACCAAACCAAGATTAAGCAGTTTGATTTTTTAGGAGCTGTGGAATTTTGGACAAGCTGCACACAGATTTTATTTTCTCAAAAAGTAAAACTAAAAACTGAGGGCTATGATTTGGAATTTGTCACTCATTCCTCTCTTTTCTCTTTGGTTCAGATCTACACTTTGGAACCAATATCTTTTCCTAATCTACTCTACTGATAAGCCAAGTTTAAACAGTTTTGGAAAACCTTCATTTTCTAACTTATCAGCAAAAATTTAAAACTTGTTCAAACATGATTAGGCTATATGATTGAACAAGGCTTCCTTCCAAAAGTAGTAGCATTTGTACTTGCACACTTTCAAAAACACTCTTTTTTGGTATGGGGCTTTACCCTTTCTTTTATCTACCCTCTTTTCTTATTTTCTTTGTTTTTGTGTTTCATTCTTTTTGTCAAAACAATCTGAAACTAAAAACTAGAAATATGCTCATAATGTTGATCTTATTTGCATGCCTATCTATCCTAATCTAACTTATATATGATATATACATTAGGTGAACTCTCTTTTCCAATACATCCAATCAAGTAAATGATTGCATGAGTGATTTTTGTTCATCTCTTTGAGTGTGCTAAAAAAATAAAAAGGCCACTCCCATCTTATCTACTTTTGAACAGTAATGCTCAAAGTCTCCTTTATACTCTGTAATAAACTGTTACTGGCATAGTTTACTCCTTCTTTAGATATCTCTAAGAAAACAACAAAGGGATATTTGAATGATATTTGGCCTAGACGATTTGAGAAATAAGCTTCATCCAGGACTACTCCTTGCTCCACTTTGTTAAGCTTGGAATTCTTTTGAGAAAGAATCTCTTCCTCTTCTTCATAATTATCTGATTTGGAAGCCTCATAATGTACTGCTATGTTGTCTTTAATCAAACCCGATATGTCTTGATTGAGTGGACTGAATTTTTTCTGAAGGTCTTCATCAGGAGCATCATTTGGCAATAGGTCTTCTAGAAGAGGCAACATAGCATCAGTATCAGTCTGTTCTATATTTTTTGCATGATAAAATGCATCAGTGGATAAGTAAACAGTATAAAAAATAGAAATATCTTCTTTACATAAAATTTTAGAGGTTGGCTGTATGTTTAGAATATGAATGATTTCTTCTCCAGTTAAAGGAGGAGAATTTTCATTTTTCCTTGGGTAGAACTACGATGATTCTCTTCCTTTTATGACTGATCACCAGGCTTAATGTCTTCTTGAGCCTCAGACAAAAGAGATGAGGAAACATCACTTGTCCCTTTAGAGAGATCTTGTGGATCTTCTTTTGTTTCCTAACTGATTTCATCCTCAACCAACTCCTTTTGGTTGCATGATAGTTAACTTGAGTACGAAATGCATGAATTTCTTGTAATAGATCTTCAAGATGCCTATTTCCCAAGTCTTCATCAATATTTACAAGGTATTTTATGAGATCCTCAGACTGATCACAACAATTTTCAGCTAATGATAAAGATGGAAGATTTTCTTTATAATGCTCATAAAATACCTTGTGGAAATCCTTTAAAGAAAACAAACAACCAGGTTTCAGACCTTCATACCATTCCTTTGCTTCCCCTTCTAATTTTTTCATGAACATCTTCATGACGAAATCCTCATGCCATTCAAATTTTAACCTCCATGTGTGCATATGAAAGTTAATGAGATGTAATAAGGGGTCGTCAAACTTTTCATCTTGAAACATAGGTAGTTTTGAATTCCAATTTATCTGAGGCATTTTGTGTGGGAATCTAGGTATGTGAACTTTGCTCATTGGAGCATACCTGCGTTGTTTTCTTGGATCCATCTATGTCAGTTTGTCAAAATAAAGGGGTCATTACTTCTTTTCAATCAGTTTAGAGTATTCTATGAGTGGATTCTTCAACCTTACTAAGAGTTGTGGAGTCGCCAGGTGGAATATTTCAACTTTTTGAAGTAGGTTGTTGTCCACCATCAGTAACCAAATATTTTGCAAGTCTTTAAGCTTTTCAGGTAGGGAAATTTCTTTGTGGATAGGTCTACCAATAGATGGGTTTTTAGATCTAGGATACTTCCTAAGGATGTTTTCAGGATTTTCAACTATTGCGGGAGGATTTGGGTCAGGATGATATCTGGTACAGATTATTCTAGAAGCCAGAATTCAGACCCAAGAGTCAGAAAGGTTAAGGGATTATGACAGTCTTAAAGGACAAACCAATCTGTGAAAGAAATACTCAATCCACCAAGTATTATTGACTAGGTTCTTTTGATTTTTAATGATTAAATTATTTTCCCAGTGTAGTTTATGTAAAAACATTGAAGTCAACAGCCCTACTGAAAACCAGTGGAGTCACCAGGTGGAGGATTTTAATTGTTTTATGGCTGTTTTTTGTCCACCATCAGCAACTAGGTACCATTCTTGGCTAACACTTGATTCATCTAAGTTAACATGAGGTTTTATGAGTTTTGAGTTTATATTTTGTTGCTTATTACTCATTATTCCCCATTATGGTTGCCACTATGTTGGTCTCCCGTGATTTGCAAGATTGGCAAGAAAAAACTCTACAGGGAACCACATCAGACCACTTTGCAGTCCATGGACCTAGCCTTCCAGGACTTAGAGAGGGCTCTCTCTATGTATATGTTTATAGATGATATGTCTTTATGATTTTTTTTATGATTTTAGGATAGTTATGAAGTTCTAAGGACTTGTTTGTTTTGATTGATTTATTGATAGGTTGATAGATCAATGGTGTGATTAATTGAGCGAGTGTTTCGACTGAATAGATAGACCATGAGAAACATTAATCCATTGGGATATGGAGACATAAAAGGATTTAATTGTTCATCAACTCTGCAAGGGCTTTCATATGGCAAGCTAACTATATCAAGTGGATCCCTTAGATTAGATGGCATATGAAATGACAATAAGTTGTGAAGGCAGAAAAACTAAAAGTCAGTTAAGAATATTTTAACTCTACTTCAACAAGAAAATACTTTGAGGTAAATGTTTGAGGCAAACCAAAGGATAGGGCATACCATAGACTTCTTTGGCCATAACTTAATAAGAAAACCTTTAAGACAACAATCCAACAATCCTAAGACCACTTTTAGACAAAGAAAACATTTAAGATAACAGTGAGTGCAACTAAAGAGCAATCTAAACTTATCTTCTTTAATCAAACACTATAAAGACCTTCAAAGAAAAAATTCAAGACAAACCAAAGGACAGGGCATACCATAGACTTCTTTGGGTGGAATCTACTAAGTAAACTTCAAATAAAGGACTTAAAAACAATATTTCAAGCTACACCAAAGGACAGGGTGTACCATATACTTCTTTGGCTTGACTCTATTAAACCATTTCCAAGACAACAAGCTAGGTGGAACCAGAGAGAAATTAAGAATTCTCCAATCAGACCTTGCAGAAGCAAAAATTAAGATAAAGAATGCAGACAGAATTAGGGTGCCAAGACAGCGTATCCTAATCTAAAATTTATGTTCTTTTATCAGAGAAATAATGGATAGAATGGAAAATAGAAGGAAAACATAGACAAAGAGGGAAAACTTCACCATTAACATAGCTCAAGAATCTTGTGAACGTGCTTATATTACTGATGTTCAAAATAGTTACATTACTCCAGTACAATAGATCTTTGCAACTTAGAGCTTTCTCAAATCTAGTTTAGCACTCTCCAACTAGCTCAGCAACCGGTAATCAGCCAACTAATCAACCTACCAACACTAAAAATGAATGATACGTGTTGTATCTCTCTGCAAAATGAGGAGGTGATCCTAAGCTAGGCTTTCAGATGTTATTTATTACAGAGTTAGTGATTTTTTGACCTTTTAGACCATGCAAGGCCCAAGGAAAAATATCTCAGACAAAATCACTGTAATAATAACTCCTAACTTCATAGTTTGAGCTAACTTTTGGAAATATTTGACTTTTAAGGCTTTTTAATAACTTTCGTAATAACTGTTGAGTATTTGAGAAATATATCTTACTGCCTCAATAAATGTTGATGTATTTATTGAAAGAAAACATGTTGTAGGTGGCAATATGTGTCCTTTGAAGAAGTAATTGCTTTGGGTTTAGCCATTCGAATCTGATTTTGTGTTTATCTGCCTTTATTTTATTCTTTAAGCTCTGTTTGGGTATTTTAACTTGGATTTATCCTTTAACTATCTCCCTCACTGCCTTTTCCTTTAATTCTTCTTTAATCTCTAATTTGTGACTAATCCTTTTGATTTTTCCTTTGATCTTTGATTTAATCCTTTAATCCACTGATCTTCACTGTCACAGTCCTTTAACAGTCTTCTTCTTTTTATTGTGCCTCTGTTTTATTATTTGCTGAGCAAGGTAGGCATCTTATGTTGTAGGAGGGTTTAGATAATCACCAATAATCATGATTTGTTGATGATAAAGCTTTATATATTGCCTGTGGTCCTTCAAATGAGAACAGGCTCTCTAGATCGTCACCTAGATCACTCATTTAGGAAATTTCATACCTTTGAAATGCAATTTCCGCTCTCCCGCCATGAAACATGCATAATAAAACTACTTATTAATCTTAAATCCTGCGTTTGTGGCTCTTTTTGTGTTTATTTGGGGTTTTTTGGGCTTTTGTAGCATGGCAGAGGCGATGAATGGAGGATTGGGGCTTTATTCCAAAGCCACAGGACTCTGGAATGTTTGAATTGGAGGGCGGTATCGAGATTTGGCAGGAGGAGGAAAAGAGGTTTTCACGAGTGGAGAAGGTGGTTTTCACATGGAGGGAGGGGTGGTAAATGGTTTCGGTGGATAGGACGAAATTCCATACAATGGGTGATGTGTGGCGGAGGAATACAACCCATTTCGTAGGGTTGGGGTTTGTTTAACCTGCATGCGAATAAATGTGCGAACAGGATTGCGGGTCGTTGGATCTCAAGGATGGAGATCAACGGTGGTCAGGAGATCTGGAGCAGTGGGCAGGTCAAAGGGAGTGGGGTCCAAGTGGATCGATGGCATATTTTTATTCGTGGCGTGGGGTTTAGTGGCGGGCGGGCCCGGGGGTTAATAAAACAAGTGAAATCGCTTATTTGTAAGGTAAAGGGGGAGGGTTTATGTGAGTTATTAATAATGCGTGGGGGTCAAAAAAATTAAATCAGGGGCTTTAATATCAATGAAGATTCGGGTTAGAAAATCACAAAGAATCGGGTTTTTATATAAAAACAGAGCTTTTAATATAAAACCAAGGGTCTCGAAAGGTTAATTTTATATTTAAAATAATGCGAAAAAGGAGTTTTTTCATTGTTTTAGTGAAAATAGGGGAGACGGGTGAAGGTCAGGGGGCTGGTGGGGGTTTTCAATGGGGAAAATGAGGAAATGAGACTTTATGTAGGAAAGAAGGATGAAAATGATAGAAATAAGCCCATAATGATTTTTTTTAGAGCAGAAGGGTGATTTTGAGAAGGCAAGCTGAGAGATAGTGAAAAAAGGTTTTATGGAGATAATGAAGGCAGTGAGATTTCTAAAGATAGTTGATAGGCAAGGAATGATATCTTTAGCTGATTGTAGAAAATCCATAGTCACCTAGTGAATTTGTAGAATATAGGAGGATAACAGCTTCCCCAGATAAATTCAGAAATATTGAATTTGAGATACACAACTGTATTGTGCAAATTTCCTTCCGATCTAGATTCGCCCAGTCTTTATCGAATATTTTCATTGGTTTAGTACCTGGATCTACTATGATCCACTGATCCTTATCAACCAGCAGATCCTCCATCTTAAGCTTCCACAACTTAAAACTTTGACCATTACATTTTTCGATATCTATCATTCCACTGCTCACCATCTTCTTTCACTGCAAGAATCGATCCCGTAGATCTCCCATTGAACATGGTATATGACAGGTCCAAGCAAAAAATATTGCAGTAGAAAAAGAATCCCCTTGAATATGAAAGAATTTTGATACCAAATGTAGGTTTTAACCCTGTACAAAAATTATCTACAAACAAACTCTTAAAACAAAAAATAAAACAATAATGAGAGCATAAAACATAAAACAGATATACACCGAAATTTTCCCTTGTATCCCAAAACCGAGACTACCAACTTTATTTTTCATTATATTCCTTTCAATGTTACAAGACATATATATACATGTCAAATCATTCATAAACCCCAATCCATTAACCCTGGATTAGATGATAACCGTAGTTCCTAATGAGCTCCATCATTAGGTATAATTGGAGGGGCTAATTGTCACATTTTTAGTCTTATTAAGTCTCTCTTTCTCACATTTAATTATATTATGGTATTATGTTGCTAGTGTAGATGGTGATTAAGGCTTTTCATACTTCGAATGCCTAACATGAGTTAAGTTCAGGATAATCACGAAAATATTTCACTCTTGATCAAGATTTTCCAATTAAAGCTCAGAGTAGATAGCAAGGAGATATTATAGGGGGATTTCCCACCTCCTTAACTCCCAAAGGTAGCCAAGGGATCCTCAAGATTCCCTCCAACAGCTTGAAATCAAAGGCGGCCAAGAAAGTGGGAGATCAAGTGCACCAAATCTCCACTTCTCTTGCAGTCAAAGAGGACACATCACCTACTTTTTAGGGATTTGTTGGTAGCTACTATCTAGGTGAAATAGGGTTGAGCAAGAGATCATTAGGATTAAAACTTTGAAGGAAGATAATAGACTCTTAGCCCTTGTGATAGGTTTTTAAGACTTTTATTATTATCTATTGAGACTATTTTATGCAATAAGATGAGTATACATATTTTCCTTCACTAATCTAGTTTCATAGGGCTAGGCTTGTGGGTTAGGGACCACTCCATTGGTCTTAACATCTCTTGTGTATTCATGCTTACTTTTATGGCACTATAACTAGTTTTCTTTATAAGTTTTTAGCTAGTTTTCTTACACTTCAATATATTTGTTTTTATTTTTATTCCATTTGTCTTTTGTTGTAGTTAATATTGCATAGATGTTGGTAGAATAACTGATAAACTCAGAAAGATGTGTGTAAAGCCTCCCCCTCTCATCTCTTTCATTGGAGCTTGAGGAGGGTAGACCTTCCCCATAGGCCAAATTTTCTCTTTAGTTTATGATTTCTTGGAAGTAATAGTTAGGTTGATGTAGTGTCATGAACATGTCTAGGATACTAAGTTAGATTTATTTTTGAAGGCTAACGTAGGCTTTCTTTCCAAATTCAACTCATCTTTTCCATTTCCTTCATCATGAATTTTCTAATGTTTGTTGCGTTAACGGGTATTTTTCTTACAGGTTCAAGTACCACAGCAAAGGAGGACTTCACCAGCACCCTTAGCTTCATTTATCACCCATCATCATCCTTCTTTCCATCAAATCGTCAACGACCCTTTTTTTAGATTTTTCACCTTCACGCCATGAGCAACCCTAGAAGTGCAAGATGAGCTTCTCAAGAGGTTCTGAGATTTTCCAAGGGGTTGGATTCCCTCCATTCATCCAAACACACCTTAATTCCACCTCCCCTATGCTTTTCTCCACCATTTTTGGCCTCGGATTTCCATCAGGCTATTTCCTGTAGCAATTTAGGACATTCCTGTAACACTACAGGAAACTTGTAGCAGCACCTGTAACAACACTAGTGGGCCTCTCCTTAAGCCCAGAAAGCGTAATCCACCTCATCCAGACCTGCCAAAACCACCCATACACCTTCAACCTTGCACCCATGAGTTCAAGACCTTCCTAAACCACCTTAGCGCTTTCTCCTCCTTGCTACAAAACAATGTATTTACAAGCATAATTAGGTTATGATTAGATGCATGAGTAAAAGAATGATAGTTAAAACATGAAGTAGATAGATTTTTCTTAGCCATTTGGCCCAAAAATGTGTGATTACGTTAGTCTTCTTTCTGAAATTTCAATTCAACAATTTACTTCATGAAAGATGCATAGTTTGCTTCCATTTCTTGCCATAGGTTAATTTGTATATATATTCCATTGCAGAGTATCTAGATGTACTTTACTGCTATAGAATAGTTCTTTGATTATTGATAGAGTAATGTATTTGAATCAATTGTAGCCCTAGGTATAAATTCGAAAGTGTGACACACTTCATTTAGAAACCCTAGAAATAGCGCCCTTTAGTAGGACTTAGAAGAGGATGACATGAGTAGAATTCATATGCTGTGTATATAGCACTATTACCTCCAAGTTTGTATGAACCCTGGGTTGATAAAGTAAAGTATAATAGCCTCTGGGAGTTGCAGAATTCTTGGTACAATACCAGGGCTCACCACTTTTTGGTGCCATTGTCGGGGAGGTGTTTAGTAGATGCTTTGATTCTATTTTAGCATTATTTTGTGCTTTAATTTTACATGTTGTTTCAAAAATATTGAAAAAATACAAAAAAAAGTCTGATTTTCATGCCTCGTAGGAGTAGGGATACTCAAGGAAATTTCTTAACAAAAACCCCCACATCCCCACATAGTCACCCTTCACTCTTCTTTAGTGACTGTGAGCCGGTTGAACACACCATAGGTGAGCCTTCTGAAAATTTTGAGGAACCTATTGAGGAAAAAGAATAAATTGTTTCACTAGAGGAACCTGCTTCACCTATTCAATCCATGGTTGAAACTGAAGCGCAGGGTGTCATTCCCATTAGAGAGGCAGATGGGGAAACTAAAATGAAGAACATTATCCCCTCATACCTTCCAAATTTCCATGGAATTACCTCTAAGGACCCTGACACATTCATGTTTGAATGTTTTGCTTTCTGTAGGACCTATGACTATGCCTCAGATGATCAAAAGCTGAAGATATTCCCATCTAACCTTAAGGATGCAGCCTTGCGCTGGTTCATGGGTCTACCTGGGAACAACATCACTACCTTGGCATAGATGTAAGAGGCCTTCAACAACAAGTATAGGTACTATTGTAGGTCCAAGGAAACTAAAGAGGAAATATTTAGGATGAATTTAGAGCATGATGAATCCCTATAAGACTATAAGGAGAGGTTTAAATTAAACTGTAAAAGAGCCAACTATACCTTTGATCTTGGATCACTTAAACTACCAATTTTCTGAGGGATCAGGGAGGAGGTGATAGAAACCCTTAATATGTTATCAGGAGGATATATCTACCACTTAACTTATGAGACAATCAAAATTTTCTTCAAGTACCATTCTATGGTAGCTAGGAAGAAAGGCAGAGCTAGCCAAAGTATGACCACTACCCCTTCCTCTTCCACCTCCATCAAGCATGAGATTGTAAATATGTTGGATGACTTCAATATTGAGATGTTTAACACCTTTTCATTGCAAATGGACACAATGCAGATCAAGAATAAGTAGAAAGAGTGTAATATTCCCAAATGGGAAAAGCAGCAATACAGCTCATAAAATGAAAGCAACAACAAATATTTAACATATGAAACCATGAGACCAATATGGAACCATTTTATTGATCATATATGCAGCAAATAAGTACAAAAAAATGAGGCACAAAACATAGAATGTGATCACACAAGCCTCCAATACATAAAGACTCTCATAAGTAAGATGTTGCTGCTTTACAAATGTCAGAGATGCTGCTACAGTGCAGTCTAATATGAAATAACTGCTGCTAGGACTATATAATGCTACAATTGGAATATTTAAGCCTAAAAAGATAATCTATATGAAGAATAAGTCTATGTTAGCACCCCTATGAAATTTTTGACAAGAAAATAGGGGGCTAAATCATTGTTGAGTCTTCAAGGAATGCATTTCCTCTGAAAACACAGTCTCCTTGAAGCCTCTATGTGCCTTTTATCCTTTGATCAAATCCCCTCTGTTGATTCCCCTTATAAAGCCTCTCTGCTATGTGAAGAAATGCCCAAAGGCCCCCTCTTTCCCTCTTATTTCATCCCCCAAAGCCTTTGTTTTCTCTCCCCTTTATTCCCCCTTCTTTCCCCATTTACCCCTAAAATACTCCCAAAATCCCCTTTAATTTCTTCCCCTACCCTTTTTTTTCCCTTCTTCCCCCTTTGTTTCTCTATCGTTCCCCTTCCCCAGCCCTAAAATCCATTAAAATGGGCTAAAACCCACTTCCGACCTTATTATAAGGCCTAGCCCCTTTCTGCCCTTCCCCTTAACCACTTCCACACACATGACCCGGTGCTGGGACCAAGTGCTTAAGTCCCGAGCGCCAATCGCAATCGGAAGTCGGGTGAGGGTCCATTTCCTTTGTTACATCATAAAAGTCCCGATGCGATTGACTATTAAACAAAGTCCCGCGACCTGTTTTCGGCCGTTGATTTTCCGTTCCAATCAACGGCGGAGCGCTAATCGCTTGCCCCCCGTCAATCGCAATCGCAACATGCATTGTGCACCCCCCGATTGATCGCATCGCGCTCCGATTGCGATCCTCCGATCATATCCTGGCCGTCCATCTCCCAGCCGATCCAACGGCCAGCGCTCCATCGCAAGTTCCCCTCCGATCGCAATCGCAAGTCTTTCCTCCCGTCCGCCGATTGCATCTCCGCCGTTCACCCAACCCGCAATCCAACGGTCCTCCGCTAACCGCAAATCCCCTCCGATCGCAATCGCAAGTCACATTGGTGCCACCCCGATTGCAATCTCCCGATTACATCATAGCCGTCCATCCGTTGCATGATCCAACGGCTATCGCGCAATCGCATCGTCATTTCGCCGCCCCTCTTCTGCCCCTTCGATTTAACGTGAACCGTTGATCTGGCTTCGGATCTAACGGCCAGCGTTCAATCGCACCGCCGCTCCAATCGCTGATCGCAAGTCCTTCTGTCTCACCTCCGATTACATCTCCACCGTTGATCTCCCCGCCAGATCGAACGGCCAGCATCCAATCGCAAATCTTTTTCTCCGCCTCCCGATTGCATCCCCACCGTCCGTTTCCTCCCAGATCGACGGTCAGCGCTCAATCGCAGACCCCTTCCCGATCGTAAATCGCAAGTCCTTCCCTCCATCTCCCGATTTAATCGCAGCCGTCCATTCTCCCGCGATCCGACGGTCATCGCTCAATCGCAACTCCCCCCCCGATCGCTGATCGCAAGTTCTTCTCTCTGTCTTCCTATTTCATCTCCGCCATCCGTTCCTCCTCCAGATCGACGGCCAGTGCTCAATCGCTTTATTCCTTCCGATCGCAAGTCTTTCTGCCTTCCCCCCGATTGGATCTCGTCCGTCCATTTGTTACATGATCCAACGGTCATCGCTTCTTCCACCCAATCGCAATCGGAAGTTTCAATGTGTGTCTTTTCTGTCCCCCCCCCGATTGCGATTGCCCGATTGAATCCTGGCCGTCTGTCTTCCCCGGATCCGACGGTTCTGATCCAATCACCCTCCGCCTCCGCTGGGTCCCACATCCATAGCTCCGCTTCACTGTTTTTGTGCGTTTTCTTTGTATTACGCCCGAGTGTTCGACCTTTGGGCCTTTGTGCTATTAATCATTTCTCCGTCGCTCTGTGTTCTTTCCACCATTCTCCATTGCTCTGCCACCATTCTGCCGCCTCCGCTGCATTTCCTCCGCCATCACTGCCCGGGTTTTAAACAGGTTTATTTTAAAGTGTGCAGACACCACAGTGAGGTGTTTTCGGCATCGCCAGCAGATCAGCAGAAAGGATCCAAAGGGGTTAACACCTGTTATTGACATAATCAATGTTTAGCCCCACTTTCAAAGGATTAAGGCTCAGTTTGAAGACTGATGAGCGCACCAGCAAGTAATTACTGCGCTACCTAATAGCAGAGTACTCTTTCTCCAGGCATACACCTTTCCTACAGAGATCTCCATACCTCCTCGAGCCCATAAGTAATTAAATACACAGACAGGAGCTTCATTAAAGACTGTCTGAGCCGCAGTGATGGAGGAATGGAGAAACCATGCAGATCTTTCACCATTTCATTTATTTCAAAGTGGCAGCACAGAGCTCCAAGCGCCAGAAAGGACTTCAAAGAAACATCCGAGGTCAAAATCGACCTGGTAGAGCCTCCAAACAGTCTACAGAGTACACACAGCACTGTAGAAAGCCATTAAGCAGTATGGGCGTGGACACTTCCGCCGATTCTGTCTTGATGAGATTCATTTAATTGTTCATCTACCTCTGTTTTCTCTCTCCTCCTATAAAAGATCCCCGAGAGCATAATGTAAAGTTTTTTGTTCAGTTGCTGCGTAGTTTGCTGTTAGAGGGATTCACTCTTGACTGTTAGAACAGTCGTGGGAGGGAGTAGCAGAGTAGTTGTATGTAATAGGCTAGGAGGAAAAGTTGGGACTGTGTTAGCCATTGAGCCATATTGTACATGACTGGTTTTGCATCAATTAATCAAAGCACATTTCACAGGATCCTGGTCTATTACTATTGGTGATGTGTTTCTTACTCTGTTTATTACATTTTCACATTGTTTCATTATTCTTCTGGTAGGCATCAGAATAATGGTATAGGATTCACCCTTGTTAGGTGCCCTATGCTGTCTGCTCTCCCTACCTTTATGTTTTCTGCTGCATGTGCTATCTAAGAGTAGATTCACGGGTTTAACCAGTGCAGCGGATGTTATTTCCTGCTGGCTGATGTATGAACTTGGGGGTTTGCTGCTTGGATGTTTCTTTGTCAAATCTATCTCTGTCTTTCCCTTGGAGTTGCTAAAGTAGACCTAGAGTTAAATGACCTCTGGTCCGATCTATAAGCAGCCCCATTGTCTCTTTGAGAGCAGCCTTTGAGTATGTCCAAGCAGGTCTGGAGTTAAATTACCTCTGACCTAATCTATAGACAGAAAATTGGTTGCTTTCCTTCTTTCACTTTCCTCCTTAATGTTCCATCCCATCATCTATCTAAAAATATCCTTTAGTATAGATGACTTGCCCTTTGAAAGCCTTGGCTAGTTGTTGCATGTAATTTCCTTTCATGCCTCCATAGCCCAATGGATGGCATTGTCTTGGCCTATCCTCTTTGCTGAAGCCTCCTACTGTTTTGTTTCCTTTCTCTCATTACTTTCCCAGTCTATGGTCTCCTAACCAACCCAACAACCCTTCAACCAAATCATTTAAAACCCCCTTCTGTGCTTCATAACTAGCCTAACATCTTATTTTTGAGCTTCAAAGAGACATCATTCTTTGATCTATTTGGAGAGATCCCTCTCCGGGTCCAGGAGGGCTAGATCCTAGGGCCCCAAAGTGGTTTGATGTTGTCTCATATTTTGGTATTGCCAAATCTGCCAAAACATGGGAACCCCAACATAATGGCGACTCCACTGGGGAGAATCTGAGAGTCAAGAACCGCTGATAGTTGTTCTATTTTCCAGTCTCGTCACCAACATAATGGCGACTCCACTGGGGAACAGATCAGTCAGATTTGATTTGGTAAACCACTATGGTGGACAGTAGGTTGTGAATCATCCACCTGGCGACTCCACAATTCCTGAATGATTAAAAGACTCCGCTGGTAATCAGCTGGCCACTGATTATCTGTGGTTTTACATAAGACTCCACTGGGAGATCAGTCGCAGTGCAACATCATCCCTACCAAATGGAAGACTCTGAGTTGAGCCCCCTTGAAGAGTTTCGTTGTGGAATATCAAAAATACTGGCTCAACTCAGAAGTAAAGACCTTCCAGGAGTTCTACATTTCAGCTCAAGATTCAATGACCAGCCTGAGCTGAAGAAGGTTGTCCTAGAAGTACTGGCGGTGAGATATGAGGCTGAGATTGAACTCTTGAACTCACAAGAGAAATCATACGAGTTCAGAGACCCCAGAGCATTCTTGGAAAGTCTCCCACCCCCTAAAAAAGAAGAAATTCCACTGCTCTTTGAAATACAAGAAGAAGAAGATCCGGTTTCCCAGAGCCACCCTGAAGATGCAGTGGATAATACAAGAATCAGAGCTGCCCAGGACGTAGACAGCCTACCAATCATGGCAGGCCAAAAAGAAGAAAGGATACATCAAGTGTTCGTTGATCCTGTGGCAGAGTACATGGAGGCCCTGATTTGCTCAAATACTCCAGCATTGATCCTCAGCACGGGCCAGATTCATCAGGAATGGTCACTACTGATGGTGACCACAGTTTTGAAGAACCACAAGCAGAGCACCCTGTGGTTATCTCTGACAGGAAGCCAGTGCTCATATCCTTTTTCACTACTACTTGACTGGCTGTATTGGCTTTATCATATCACCTAGAACATCAGAGATTTCCAGTTAGAGTAGGGTAGGTAGGAAGCTCAATAAAGCTCAGCCTATGAGCACGTAGTTAGTTGTTTAAATTTTTTTCTTAGAATGTAGAGAAGGAACCTGCTAGACAGTCTAATCCTAGCAGGTAGTAGTGTAGGTAGAGAAACTATGAGACCAACAGTCTAATCTGGTCTCATGGAGTAATAAGGGTAGAAGTAGAATAGGTTTATTTTTTCCTGTTTGTAAAAGTTAATGATGTAAAAGGGTCTGCAAGTCCAAATGCACCCAGAAGAAAAATTTTAGGACTATAGTGTGGGTAGGTAGTTGTTCGGAAGAATTGTACTGCTGATATGTTGTCTTCATAGCTTGTGGTAGCAGATCAAAGAAAGAGATGGATGGTTCAAGCAGCAGGCATCTGGCCTACACCAAGAGATCAATTTCTAGTTTCTTGGCTCCTTCAAGAAGAAGCCATCCCCATGTGGAGCCACTGTTAGCCCCCCTATGAAATTTTTGACAAGAAAATAGGGGGCTAAATCATTGTTGAGTCTTCAAGGAATGCATTTTCTCTGAAAACACAGTCTCCTTGAAGCCTCTATGTGCCTTTTATCCTTTGATCAAATCCCCTCTGCTATGTGAAGAAATGCCCAAAGGCCCCCTCTTTCCCTCTTATTTCATCCCCCAAAGCCTTTGTTTTATCTCCCCTTTATTCCCCCTTCTTTCCCCATTTACCCCTCAAATCCTCCCAAAATCCCCTTTAATTTCCTCCCCTACCCTTTGTTTTCCCTTCTTCCCCCTTTATTTCTCTATCGTTCCCCTTCCCCAGCCCTAAAATCCATTAAAATGGGCTAAAACCCACTTCCGACCTTATTATAAGGCCTAGCCCCTTTCTGCCCTTCCCCTTAACCACTTCCCCACACATGACCCGGCACTGGGACCAAGTGCTTAAGTCCCGAGCACCAATCGCAATCAGAAGTCAGGCGAGGGTCCATTTCCTTTGTTACATCATAAAAGCCCCGATGCGATTGACTATTTTTTTATTTTTTTTAACAGAAACGGTTAGTGAGATATATTAAATTCTGGCCAAATTGCCTCAAAGATGGTTACAAAATGCTAAGCAAGTTTCATATATCTCCGATACTAGGATCAGAGTGTCTTTTTCTTTGCTAGCCCAGAGGTTCTTACAAACAATTTTCCTGGCAATCGCCTCTATCTTCCCCACTTTAAAAATGCAGACAAATTGCTCCAATAAAAGGCTGTAATACATAATTGACAGATAATTAGGGAATGGGTTCCCAACCTTCTACTCCATCTCTGAGGATGACTCCGAGGGGGAGGTGAACAGCTTTATTAGCTTCAACGTCAACATCTTTATTATTGTCTCTCTTGACATGGAAGAAATTCAAGCTCTGGAAGGATTTCATCAGGGTTCTTATTCTGCTGATCAGTCTGGACAATCTTAGATCAAAAGGGGAAGAACAGTCAACAATGGTTTTTATGATAGACTGGGAATCTCCCATCACAATTGCATCGCAGATACCAAGGGAATTAAGTTGCTTAAGACCTTGGAGAAGGGCCAGGGCTTCAGCTTGTATGCTAGTATTGAAGCCCACTCCCTAGGCATATCTAAGAACAGTGTTGCCATCTGCTTTTTTAACTACTCCACCAGCTCCGGAGCTTCCCGGATTTCCTTTCGTTGCCCCGTCGAAGAAGAGAATGATATGCGCCTGCTTTGTGCAAAAGGCCAAGAAATCCAAAGCGTTAAGTCTAATCTGCCAAGCATTGAGAGGAGGGAGAGGTCTGATAATATCGACGAAGCGGAGATCAAGAGAATCGCTCCAAACAGCGTCATGATCTCTCAAGCCTGCCCCGTCCAGATGATCACCAAGACACTCCTTCAGCTGGCTTTTAATGTTTACCCAAACAATCTTGTGGTCTCTTTTATTATCTTTGAAGATCCTCTGGTTCCTTTCCAACCAGGTATGCCAGCAAATCAGTTTAGGGAGTATGCACCAGGCGGCTTTGATAAAACAAAGTCCTGCGACCTGTTTTCGGCCGTTGATTTGCCGTTCCAATCAACGGCGGAGCGCTAATCACTTGCCCCCCTTCAATCGCAATCGCAACATGCATTGTGCACCCCCCGATTGATCGCATCGCGCTCCGATTGCGATCCTCCGATCATATCCTGGCCGTCCATCTCCCAGCCAATCCAACGGCCAGCGCTCCATCGCAAGTTCCCCTCCGATCGCAATCGCAAGTCTTTCCTCCCGTCCCCCGATTGCATCTCCGTCGTTCACCCGACCCGCGATCCAACGGTCCTCCGCTAATTGCAAATCCCCTCCGATCGCAATCGCAAGTCACATTGGTGCCACCCCGATTGCAATCTCCCGATTACATCATAGCCGTCCATCCGTTGCATGATCCAATGGCTATCGCGAAATCGCATCGTCATTTCGTCGCCCCTCTTCTGCTCCTCCGATTTAACGTGAACCGTTGATCTGGCTTCGGATCTAACGGCCAGCGTTCAATCGCACCGCCGCTCCAATCGCTGATCGCAATTCCTTCTGTCTCACCTCCGATTACATCTCCACCGTTGATCTCCCCGCCAGATCGGACGGCCAGCATCCAATCGCAAATCTTTTTCTCCGCCTCCCGATTGCATCCCCACCGTCTGTTTCCTCCCAGGTCAACGGTCAGCGCTCAATCGCAGACCCCTTCCCGATCGTCAATCACAAGTCCTTCCCTCCGTCTCTCGATTTAATCGCAGCCGTCCATTCTCCCGCGATCCGATGGTCATCGCTCAATCGCAACTCCCCCCCCCCCGATCGCTGATCGTAAGTTCTTCTCTCTGTCTTCCGATTTGATCTCCGCCATCTGTTCCTCCTCCAGATCGACGGCCAGTGCTCAATCGCTTCATTCCTTCCGATCACAAGTCTTTCTGCCTTCCCCCCGATTGGATCTCGTCCGTCCGTTTGTTACATGATCCAACGGTCATCGCTTCTTCCGCCCAATCGCAATCAGAAGTTTCAATGTGTGTCTTTTCTGTCCCCCCCCCCCCCGATTGCGATTGCCCGATTGAATCCTGGCTGTCCGTCTTCCCCGGATCCGACGGTTCTGATCCAATCGCCCTCCGCCTCCACTGGGTCCCACATCCATAGCTCCGCTTCACTGTTTTTGTGCGTTTTCTTTGTATTACACCCGAGTGTTTGACCTTTGGGCCTTTGCGCTATTAATCATTTCTCCGCCGCTCTGTGTTCTTTCCACCATTCTCCATTGCTCTGCCACCATTCCGCCGCCTCCGCTGCATTTTCTCCGCCATCCCTGCCCGGGTTTTAAACAGGTTTATTTTAAAGTGTGCAGACACCATAGTGAGGTGTTTTCGGCATCGCCAGCAGATCAGCAGAAAGGATCCAAAGGGGTTAACACCTGTTATTGACATAATCAATGTTTAGCCACACTTTCAAAGGATTAAGGCTCAGTTTGAAGACTGATGAGCGCACCAGCAAGTAATTACTGCGCTACCTAACAGCATAGTACTCTTTCTCTAGGCGTACACCTTTCCTACAGAGATCTCCATACCTCCTTGAGCCCATAAGTAATTAAATACACAGACAGGAGATTCATTAAAGACTGTCTGAGCTGCAGTGATGGAGGAATGGAGAAACCGTGCAGATCTTTCAGCAGTTCATTTATTTCAGAGTGGCAGCACAGAGCTCCAAGCACCAGAAAGGACTTCAAAGAAACATCTGAGGTCAAAATCGACCTGGCAGAGCCTCCAAACAGTCTACAGAGTACACACAGCACTGCAGAAAGCCATTAAGCAGTATGGGCGTGGACACTTCCGCCGATTCTGTCTTGATGAGATTCATTTAATTGTTCATCTACCTCTGTTTTCTCTCTCCTCCTATAAAAGATCCCCGAGAGCATAATGTAAAGTTTTTTGTTCAGTTGCTGCGTAGTTTGTTGTTAGAGGGATTCACTCTTAACTGTTAGAACAGTCGTGGGAGGGAGTAGCAGAGTAGTTGTATGTAATAGGCTGGGAGGAAAATTTGGGACTGTGTTAGCCATTGAGCCATATTTTACATGACTGGTTTTGCATCAATTAATCAAAGCACATTTCACAGGATCCTGGTCTATTACTATTGGTGATGTGTTTCTTACTCTGTTTATTACATTTCCATATTGTTTCATGTTCTTCTGGTAGGCATCAGAATAATGGTATAGGATTCACCCTTGTTAGGTGCCCTATGCTGTCTGCTCTCCCTACCTTTATGTTTTATGATTAAATGTGTTATCTAAGAGTAAATTCATGGGTTTAACCAGTGCAGCGGATGTTATTGCCTGTTGGCTGATGTATGAACTTGGGGGTTTGCCACTTGGATGTTTCTTTGTCAAATCTATCTCTGTTTTTCCCTTAGAGTTGCTAAAGCAGACCTGGAGTTAAATGACCTCTGGTCCGATCTATAAGCAGCCCCTTTGTCTCTTTGAGAGCTTCCTTTGAGTATGTCCAAGCAGGTCTGGAGTTAAATGACCTCTGACCTGATCTATAGACAGAAAATTGGTTGCTTTCCTTCTTTCACTTTCCTCCTTAATGTTCCATCCCATCATCTATCTAAAAGATCCTTTAGTATAGATGACTTGCCCTTTGGAAGCCTTGGCTAGCTGTTGCAAGTAATTTCCTTTCATGACTCCATAGCCCAATGGATGGCACTGTCTTAACCCATCCTCTTTCTTGGAAGCCTCCTGGCATTTTGTTTCTTTCTCTCATTACTCGGGTCTGTGGTCTCTGACCAACCGGCCAACCCTTGACCAAATCATTTAAAACCCCCTTAAATGCTTCTGTTAGCCTAACATCTTATTTTTGAGCTTCAAAGAGACATCATTCTTTGATCTATTTGGAGAGATCCCTCTCCGGGTCCAGGAGGGCTAGATCCTAGGGCCCCAAAGTGGTTTGATGTTGTCTCATATTTTGGTATTGCCAAATCTTCCAAAACATGGGAACCCCAACAGTCTATACAACACTTTTCCAGGAATACCCAAAAACAGTTTCCCGAAATACACTCAAATACAAATGGTGATCTACAGCCCTAAGACTGAACTGCAACTGAAGTCAATGAAATATAAGGCTGAATTAATATGGATATGATGTAGATCTCCTCCAAAGGCATCCTCCAATGAAAGGTTGAACCCTTCACCTAAAAGAAAACACTCTAAAAGAGCCAATAGATCCTCTTCTGAAACGGCCCACCAAAATAACGTTATTTCTGAATGAAAATGCATTGTCACTAGATGTAATAGCTTGGCCTGATGCCAAATATATGAAATATGTTCATATACCTTCCTTTCTGATCTTCCAGAGGGAATAATGCTTCCTCCTCTAAAAAAAGAGCTCAGAAAGTGGGTTTCTCAACCCTCCACTGCAACACCCTGCAATAGAAGAAAAATATGAACAGGCACTGCATTGTAGCTAAAGACTGGAGCTTGGCCAGAATGTTGAATGTGTGGAAATGATAGTACAATACTCTTCCAAGAGGCTACCTCAAGGGAAGAGGTGGGATTCCTACTCGGGAACACCTGTGCTAAACAACACTACAAGCTCAACTAAACAGCTGAAGAATGCAAGAAGTCATGAAGACCACAAATCGATAATCAATAGCATCCCCCCATATGGCTTCCTTGCACTTCCTTATAAACTTGGTGAGCTTCCTCACCTTGGGCCCCATCCATTAGTTCCACTACCTCCATGCAAGGTGTCTCCAACCAAAACTGTGTTTTCCCTCATTAAATTTCCACTCCTCCATGACAACACTGTTGATTTGGTCAAAGTTGACCTATTCAACATGCTCCATCCCCTGTTAACACACAAAGGTACTTTCTTTAGCTGCTTATAGGGTCTCCTTTCACACTTGAAGTGTCTTTATTATTGCTAAGGAGATTTATGGGCCTTCTTACCCACTTATTCACCTACCTAATGACAAAACAATCTATAATATTCCATTTAGTTGAAAGCTAAAATTTTGGAATATTACTGTCCTCCCCTCCAAAATGTTTCTTGTCCTCAAGAAACTATAAGGGTGAAGAAAAATTCTCCCCTCCTCCTCTTGTGGCCTCCTCATTGAATAGTCTCCACCATTGCTGCATATATTCTACAATAATTATGTATCCTAATGGTTCCTCCAAAATGTGCAAGTTGGCCTTTGGTGGATAAACCAAATGGCTCTCATCATGAGAAAACGGAAGGTCTATATGGAAACCTTCTTGTTGTCCAATGGCCTCTTCAAGGTAGGAGTGATGACAAGAATAGGGGATGTCATTCCCAATGAGAGACTCCCATCTCCATGCTATCATCCAAATGAAATGAATCACCTTCCAGCATGGTAATTCATAGAAAATTTCCTCCCAAATTTTCATGAGAGGCATCTCCAAAGTGCTCCAAAAAATGATATGGCTCACCTCATAAAGAAACAAGTGATCTACTGCAGTGGCCATATCATTTCCCAAACTCCCCTTGAAGCTCGAAGCATAAAAAGTGTGGGAAATTTCATTCCCAATGGACACATTCAACCAATGTGCCTTCCCTCCAATCATGTTCCCAACAAAGATAATAATATCATTAACATATGGGATCACAATCAAAGTCATGCTAGCTTCCATGTATAGTATTAGGGAAGGGAAATGGTCCCTCAAGTGTCACCACTGCAGTTTGGCTCCTAACTGCCATAGAATATGATATAACAAGTGTTTCCCCCACCACTTGTTTGTTTTCCCAATATTCTCACATGCTTGGAGAAGGTGTATCATGTTTGGTGTCAATGAAGCACGCCATGAAGAATACATCATCTCCCAAAAATATTCTAGGGAGTAGCCAACCTCATCACTGCTCATGGCCCCAAGTAGCCCATGAAGCCAGTAAGAAAGAGTGCCCCCTCTTAGAGCAATGCCCTGCACATGAGTGGTAAGAATATGCAAGTATATAGTAAGTATATCATGATGCTCTGAAATACAATCCTTACCATACACTTGGTTCAAGCTAGTGAGGTAGCTCATGGATGAGCTCCCTCTCACACCCAATGAGTAAGGAGGTGGTGATGATAATTCTTCCCAAGATTTATGTTTCTTGTCAACCTCCAAACAATCTATGCACTTCCTCATATGATAGTGCATCTCCTCTATGAAGTATTCCCACATGAATCCCTTCATGATAGTATAGTATGCTTTGATGAAGCCAGTGGGGTTGGAGAGGAAGATCTCATAGGTTGCATGTATTAGTTTATCCTTGAGATTTGAGGCTCTAGTCAAGAAGATCCTACCCTAATAAAACATGACCCCATTTCTCACTGTATATCTCCTATCTGAAAACTGGTTATCAAGTATCCTGCATGTCAGGAGATCCTTGGAGTATTCCACCAATAGCAGGGATCTCCAATAAGGATCTAAAATTCTTCATGACAACACTGCTGATCTATACTGTGTAGCCCCTGTCATGTGGTTGCCTTCTTCTTTGACATATTATATGCCAAATTCAAGCACCAGTATGTTGCTAACATGTTCCTGCTACCCATTTTGTAGCTGCTAATGCTCAAGTGCAGGTTGAAGGTTTTGGAGGCTAGTCTTCCATATGAAGCTATCACCTATCCAAAATCTCCTAAGTCTAGCCAATGCATGCATGAGTGGCCACCATCCTCTACTAAATGTGGAAGATTCCTTCCTATGTGGAAGTATCCTCTGATTCTCCAATTCCATGGAGTGGTCTCCTTGCACCATGATGGTGCCATCCTCCATCCCATAACCATATTCTCCCATTGCAGAATAGCTTATGAGAGTGGATAATGATGAAATTGGAAGAATGTCTCCCTCCTCCTTGAGCCTAGCCAAGACTCTCTGTGTTGTTCCAAATCCATTGAAGGTTCTCACCCCTCCTGGATCAATGAGTGGTGCAACCTGTTGTGAGATGTCTCTCATCTCCTGATCTGGTGGACTCCCAGGTGGAATGCCTCTATGTAATGAGACATCAAAGTATGAAGTAGACTGTATAGGTGAGTGGACTGATTTTTCCCTCCTTTCATTACGCAAACTAGTCTCCTTCTTCTATATATAAACCTCTTGAAATAAACAAGGATGTATGCTCCCCATCCTTTGATGTTGATCCACCTTTTCTTCTCCTCCTTTGGTCAAGGTCTTACTACCCATCACTAATATCACATGTTGCTCCTTGGGAGCTTTTTGCAAAGATGAAAAAGCTATTATAATTGAAGAAATAGCTTCATGCCCCTCTCCATGTGGTGATGGTTCTCATCCTGAAGTGACAATGTTGTTACTTCCTCTCTACTCTTCCTCCTCATCAATATTTGAGAATACCTCATCAATAATGAGAGACCCTAGATCTTGGTCTTTCCTTGAAGGAGGAACCCGCATGTCTTCCTTTTGAGAAGAAATCTCTTCCTGCAATGGGGATCTTGCCCTTGGCAAGGTATCATATAAGTTTCTATCCCTCTCAATATAAATCTGAAGTGGATTTGGTGTAATGGATCTTTCCAACTCATGCAAAGGTTTTGAATGTTTAGGTTTGGCTAGCTCAATCAAAGATGTTTCAAATTGTTTTCCATCAAATATCTTCACTAATCTCTTAGTGAATCCTGCATAAGTAGCTATATTTTCATGATTAAATGAAAAATATTCATAAAACCACCAAGTATAAGCCTTATCTTCAAGATTCAGCGCCGCTATCATAAGGGATTCCTTTTCTGAAACTTGATGTAGCTCCAAGTATGAGTCTAACTGCTCTATCTAATCCTTGGTTGTGCATTTAGATGACCCATCAAAATTTTGAAGAAAGAATCTACCTCTTCTACTTCTGTTGTGATTTTTGGGCCTTCTGTTCTCCTTGAGTTGGCAAAACCCTTGGAATTTCAAGTGCTCCTTGAATCTCCAAGATTGAGATTCATACTCCTAAAGATAGTCACCCAAAGTCTCCTCCTTTGGTGCATATTCCTCCTCCATCTCTCTTGTTGTGAATATGGGCATAAAAATGCGCTGAGGATCAGATTATGTGGTTGAATGCTCACACTCATCATGTAAAAATCTATGGTTTGCATCATATTCAAACCCCCTTGGAGATTCCCTACACATCTCCCTTCTCATCTTCTTGATATCTTCGTTGATGCTCTGCATAGTTTGAAAAATAAGCTTTGAGAGCTCCTCTTCCTCCCTTCCTCCAAATAATAGAGTCTTGTCTCTATCCCTTATATACATATTCCCTTCCTATGAGAAGCTTCTCCTTATGGTGACATATTGGCTGAATGCATAGACTAAGCCAAGATTATGCTCTGATACCACTGTAATATTCCCAAATGGGAAAAGCAGCAATACAGCTCATAAAATGAAAGCAACATAAAATATTTAACACATGAAACCATGAGACAAATATGGAGCCATTTTATTGATCATATACGCAGCAAATAAGTACAAAATAATGAGACAAAAGGCATAGAATGTGATCACACAAGCCTCCAATACATAAAAAACTCTCAAAAGTAAGATGTTGTTGCTATACAAAATGTTGGAGATGATGCTACAATGCAGTATAATATGAAATAACTATTGCTAGGAATATATAATGATACAATGGGACTTATTTAAGCCTCAAAAGATAATCTATATGAATAATAAGGCAATACAACACTTTTCCAAGAATACCCAGAAAGGGTTTCTGGAAATACACTCAAATACAAATGGTGATCTACAGCCCTAGGACTAAAGAGTCATTACAACTGAATTCAATGAAATAGAAGGCTGAAATAATATGAATCTGATGTAGATATCCTCCAAAGGTGTCCTCCAATGAAAGGCTAAACTCTTCACCTAAAATAAAACACTCTAAAAGAACCAATAGATCCTCTTCTGAAACTGCCCTCCAAAATAACACATTTCCTAACGGAAACTGCGTTGTCACTGGATGTAATAGCTTGGTCTAATGCCAAAGATCTGAAATATGCTAATAGACCTTCCTCACTGATCTCCCAGAGGGAATAATTCTTCCTTCTCTGAAAATATAGCTCAGAAAGTGGGTTTCTCAACGCTCCACTGCAACACCCTGCAACACAACACAAATCTGAACAGACACTACGTTGTAACTGAAGATTGAAGCTTGGCCAGAATGTCAGATGTGTGGAAATGATAGTAAAATACACTTCCAAGAGGCTACCTCAAGGGAATATGTGGGATTCCCACTCAAGAACATTCTGTGCTAAACAACACTGCAAGCTCAACTAAACAACTGAAGTATGCAAGAAGTCATGCAGACCAAAAATCAATAATCAATAACATCCCCCCCCCATATGGCTACCTTTCCATTCCTTATAAACTTGGTGAGATTCCTCACCTTGGGCCCCATCCATTAGTGCCACTATCTCCATGCAAGGTGCCTCCAACCAAAACTGTGTTGTCCCTCATTAAATGCCCACTCCTCCATAACAACGTTGTTGATTTGGTCAAAGTTGACCTATTCAACATGCTCCATCCCCTGTTCACACTCAAAGGTGCTTTATTTAGCTGCTTAGATGGTATCCTTTCACACTTGAAGTGTCTTTATTGTTGCTAAGTAGATTTATGGGCCTCCCTACACACTTATTCACCTACCTAGTGACAAAACAATCTATAATATTCCATTTAGCTGAAAGCTAAATTTTTGGGATATTACAAAGAGATTTGGTTATATTCTTTCTTAGATGTACTAGAAAACACCCTCAAAATGAATTTCCATTAAATGGCATAGATGTTTTCTTATTCTGTCATCAGAATCATGCCACAGACAAGTGTCCTTCATTACCTGGACTCAAAGTTGTATATCAAGGCTGGGAAGTAGTACCAGAGAAACTTTGTTTCATCAACCATAGAAGGCCTCAAGGCCCTCGGTCATATCAACAGGGTTTTCTAGGTGCACCTTACTCCTACTATCACAACAATTACAATGCACCTATGTAATCTTGGTACACCCCCACTCCTCCATCCTGGCCTACACCTCCTACTTGGCCTTACAACCCTCCATATCAACCTCATCCTGTTAACCAATCATTTCAACAATATGTTCCTCCACAACCTCAGTGGGACAACCCATCCCAACGGTGGAGGCCTCAACATAAACAACCACCTACTCTAATGCCTCCACCCCAACCTAAACCTCAACTTACTCATGTTGCTCCACCCAAGCTACCCCAAATGCCTGCACAGCCTAATCCAAACCCGAACAACAAACAGACACAGCTTGTTTACAGTGGAGAGACATCATTTCTATTGGGTATGTGTTATATTATTTCGATGACTAGTTCCATGCATTGTACATTGCACCAGGCGCAATAGGGGGGTCACAGGGGGGCGGCAACCCCCCTGTCGGGGTTCGAGGCAGTGCCCCAGCAAAAATATTTTTGGTGTGTGGACCCACTCATAGCCAGACCCACCCATGGTTTTTTGCATGAGTTTGCACATGGTTTTGGGGGACGATGGTTTTTGGCCCCTCGTATTTTGTAGATCCGGTCAAGGGAACTACGGTTATGTTCTAATCCAAGGTTAATGGATTGGGTTTTATGTACACTTCGGCATGTATATATATGTGTTGTAACACTAAAAGGAATATAATGAAAAATCAAGCTAGTCGTCCCGATTTGGGATCTAGGGGAAAATCTCTGTGTTTATATGTTTTATGTTTTATGCTCTCGCTATTGTTTATTTTCTGTTTTAAGATTTGTTTGTAGATAATTTCTATATAGGGTTGAAACCTATAATATCCTGCTTATGTTGTGGAGATACAGAAGATTAATCTTAGGTCAGGAAGAGTACTCCCAAAAAACCACCCTTCATATCCACTTGTAAAGGTTGAGGAGGAAAAGGAAGAAAGTAACACTAAGATCAAATAACCTCCTTTTCCTAAGCGCTTGATCCACTCCAGTCAGCACACCCCAGAGGAGACCGAACTTCTAGGAGTAATGAAAATTTTGTGTGTAAAAATACCCCTTCTCCAGGCCATTAAGGATGTCCCTATTTACAATAATATCGTGAAGGAAAAGTGCTTCAAGAAACCTGGGAGAAGGAAGAAATATACCCCCACCATCAATGTAGTAGGACAATTGTCCGACTTAATTTTGGGAAGGGTGATCTTCCCAAAGTGCTTGGACCCTGGTAGTCCAGTTGTAGATGTGCACATAGATGGTGTCATAGTCCCTAATACTCTGATTGATCTCATGGCTTTCATCAATGTAATGACCAAGGAAAATATGCTTAAACTCAACCTCCAAGGGAATTTGAGGAAAACCACAATGGTTCTGCAATTTGCAGATTGGTCCACAGTAACTTTGGAAGGAATTATTGAGGATGTTATGGTTTCAATTTACCCTTGGGAGTATCCTACAAATTTATTTTTTGTCCAGCCAAAAACCAAGTTTAATGGATATCCTCTCATTCTAGGGAGACATTAGCTAGCCACTTTCGATGCTTATATCAGTTTTCAGGCCGGAAACATGACTATTAAGAATGGTCCCTTGTCTAAAAAACTAGTATTATATCCACCAGCCCAACCTTCCATTGACCATGACCTACCTATATGGTTGGAGGATGAAGAATAAGATGAAGTATACAACACTACACCCTACCCCATTTTTACCATAGATGTTGTTCTTAGAGGGGGGCATCTTGATGAAGATGAACTCATTGACCGAGTCATTCAAAACCAGACCCCATTGATAACCCACATGAAAACCTAGTCAAAGAATTTGAAAGCCACCCTTGGATGGAAATGCACTCAGTTGATTCAACCTTTGAAACCACCAAGGTTGTAGAATTTGGCCCATCCTAATTTATAAAAATGAACTCAAACCTCTCAGATAGAGAAGAAGACCAACTATGCCAGATTTTGAAAGAAAACCCAGATGCATTTTCTTGGGACTGCAAGGACATGAAAGGGGTGAATACCTTGGTGTGAAAACATCATATTTACATTAAAGAAGGATACAAGCGTGTGTGCTAACCCCAAGGCGGATGAACCCATCTCTAAAAGACATAGTCAAGGAAGAACTACAGAAATTGTTTGATGCTAGTTTCATTTATCCTATATCAGACAGTGAATGGGTATATCCTCTTGTCCCAGTCCCAAAGAAGAATGTAAAATTAAGAATTTGTGTTGATTATCAATAACTAAAAAAAGCCACCAAGAAGGACCATTTCCCTTTTCCCTTTATAGATCAAGTCTTGGATGGCCTTGCAGGAAGGAAGTTATGTTCTTTTTTATATTGGTTCAGTGGGTATAACTAGATCCAAGGTAACCCTAAAGACTAGGACAAGAATACTTTCATATGTCCTTGGGGTACCTTTGCTGACAGAGTCCTACCCTTTGGGTTGTGCAATGCCCCAGCTACCTTCCAAAGAGTTGTCTTGAGAATTTTCTCTGAGCTAGTCCATGACTCGGTTGAAATCTACATGGATGATTTCACACCGTATGGGGATGACTTCCAAAAATTTGTCTCCAATTTGGGAAAAGAGTTGAGGAGATGCATTTAGATGCATCTCTCCCTGAGCCCAGAAAAGTGTGAATTCTTGAAAAGAGCAGGATTAGTATTGGGACACTCAATATCCCAAGAAAGAATATAGGTGTACCCGAACAAAATCACCATCATCAAAAGGGTACCTTCTCCACAAAATTATAGAGATGTAGGAGTTTCTTAGGTTTAGCTAGCTACTATAGATGATTAGGAGTTCATAAATTTTTCTCAAAATTAAAAGTTACAATATTGGGTTGAAACTAGGATGGTTGCGTAGACCTTGTCTTCTTGATTCCGGCACCGTGAAAGGTTCGAAAAACTGATGTCGTATGACGGAGATATCATGTTCTGATCAAAATGCCAAACAGGTAAAATTGTGACAGTTTGACCAGGCTTTACTGCGATGCATAGTCAGCAAGTGGGTGGATGCACAGTCAGCAAAAGGGAATATTTTGAGGAATATTCCTTCCTCAGAACCAATTACAGGTTGGTAAGTGTCTGATTCCTATTGTTCAAATGAGTTTGTACATTTTTTTGAGGGCCAATTAGGAGGTGTCATGTGGCTAGCCCTAAGGCTGCCACGTGGCCCTTGAACCACATTATAAAATTTTGGTGAGGTCCATAGGGCTCGACCCCGCAATCTCCCTTCGGGCACATGGACAAGTTTCAAACCACTCTACCCGTTGTTTCTTAACCTTCATAGGTCACAAATTTATGTTATAGTTTAATGTATTGGCGTGTGGGGTTTGGGTACCGCCAATGTCCCAACCCACCAGTGGTCCCTGCAATGGTTTTTCACATTGAAGCATAACTCCAGCATAAAACATAACCTCTGATAGTTCAATAACCCGCCAACATCCATCATATGTTGTCACATGGCAACGTTTGTTGTCAACTCTCAGTGCGGTCTACGAAAAACCCATGACTTCAACCAGATTGCAACCCTTATCAAACTGTAGTTATTAACGCCGAGTTCTACTCCAAAGGTTCCACAAACCACCAAATAATACTGCGGGTTTTTGGGTTGGCATGTGGCCACCCTAACCACTAACATTTATTGGGACGTTTAATTTCATCGACAAGTTTGGAGAGCGCCTAAAAAATGGCGAGATTTACTATTTTAACTCCAGTTAAGTGGAGTTATCCACTTTTAGTGGAGCTTTTCTAGGTGAAAATGGGAAAAAGAGTAGGAGACTCAATTTTCACCCATTTAGAGTGAATGAAGAGCCATTTTGACTAATTGGAGCATTTTGGAGGCATCGGTGCAGAGAAAAAAACCATTAGAGCACTGTAAGTACATGTATTTGCAAAATTTTGAGCATAATGAAAGATGGACATAGCATTAGTAGTTGGACCAGTAGATGTAGCCTAGAAGGGGTGAACTGCTTCATCATGCCTTCTGTGTAAATTTCATGTGGTGACTTATTTCTCTATTTTACATTGTTGTTGAGTGTTATTTAATCTTGTTTTATGCTTCTAATTCACTAAAAATCATCTACAATTCATGGACAAACACCTCAATCCCTATGCAAACTAATGAACTAGTTATGAAAACAAATTTAAACTGAAAAGCCACTTAGCATAGAAAAACTAATACACTCATTTACGATCAGGTTGGTACTATTGATATTGCAACAAGATGATGAGCTTAGTGGAAAGGAGTCGCCTTCACTAAGTGGGCCCGCAGGGTATTTTTGGCGCAAAGTCTATTTTTAGACTATGTCTATTTTTAGACATATGGATCATGTTCTATGAGTTGCGGGATGATATTTGTGGATGGTTGGTCAAGTCGGGAAAAATAGAAGGACTTCTATTTTTAGACATACTGGGCGGAATCTATTTTTAGATTGCCAGTCTAAAAATAGATATGTCGAATATTATTAGCTCTTAATAATATTTGGACTCTAAACATTATCTTATTCTCTTGGAGCACTTCAGTTTGATGCCTAGATGTGGCACATGCAGCTGAAAGAAGGAATTACGCTATTCCTAGGGTTTAGTGGAGCTATTGCATGGTTGACTTCAGTTAGAACTCATGTGACAGAGTTTGGTGGAGTTGATGAGACAATTAATGGAGTTGTGTTCAGTTTAACTTAGTTGAGCTAGTTGTATCTAGTCTAACTGATTGATACAATTAGTGAGAGTGGTGTGAATTAATTATTAATTAATTCACTAATTATTAACTCATAAATCAACTAAAGAATACATCATTTAACTGCAATGCATGGACAGTTTCAGTGGAGACCAGTGGAGAGGTAGGTGAAAGAGCAAGTGTGACTATCGGTTGTGACTATACTGGTGCATGAGTATTGCACACACAATTGATGGAGAAGCCAATGAGGATTGTGCAGTACATACTAGTGGGATTTGAACCTGGATCTGGTAATTATCCATATTGGATTGCGCAGTAGAGGCTGGCTAACAGGTGGAGTAGATTGGAGCATGTGTTTTGTATGATCTGAGCTTGTGTAGTGTGTAACAATTGGAGATTGTACTGAGAGCTTGTGAGGAGTTTGTACAATGATTGTTACATGATATCTATCATTATAATATACAGATAGTTGGGGGTTTTCATCTTTAAGCTTTCCCATAAATACTGTGTTTATATGTGTGATTGTTTATGGTTTTAATGTGCGCATGTGATTGTTTAATTTCTGCAAATTGATGATCAATAGTAGAAGAGGTTATGTATTATGCATGAAGCTCAAATAGTGTGTGATCAGGATAATCTCGGTGAATAATTTAACAGTTATTCAAATTTATACATGGTATCAGAGCAGTATTGATCATTGGAGAAATTGCAAGACATTGAAGCGGTTGAGTTTTGTGCTGGTGGAATTCGAATTTGCAGCAGTGTTTTCTTGGTGTTGAAGTTGAGATGTCTTTCAACGGATTGTGATTGGAGTATGCCCTTGAGGGCAGCATGAAAGGACATGATGGAGGTGGTGCTGGATGACAATGGGTTGAAGGAGTTCATAGATGCAGAAATTCCAAAACCTGCTTCTAGCAATGCTACTGCACTTGACGCTTGGCAAAAGAAGACAACAAAGTGTCAAAGAATTCTGTTGGAAGGTGTAAAGGATCACATAGTGTCAAACCTTCATGGTAAGGCTTCTCCATTATTGATGTGGAAAGTGTTGACATACTTATTCTAAATCAAGAGCGACCAGAGGAATTTGGCGCTCAAGGATAAACTCAGGAACATAAAAATGGAGAAAGGTGACAGTATGCCCAAGTACCTCACAAAGTTCATCCAATGCAGGGATGAGATGGGAAGTGTGGGGGTGACTGTAGATGATGAGGACTTGGTGAGATTGGCTCTCCTTGGGCTTCCGAAGAGTTTGCATTCCTATCAGGACTCTGTCAATGGTCGGGAGAAATTGCCAGGATGGGAGCGACTTTGGTCGGATCTTGTGCAGGAGGAGATAAGGCGGAGTACCAGGGATAAATCGTCATCAAAGAACTCTGATGTGTTGAAAATGGCAACAAGAAACAGTGAAGGAGGCCTCCTGAAACATCTTTCCTGATCCTAGTTGGAAAGTGATCACCTAAACTAGGTGGGGACCACACATGTGATTTTTGTCAAAAAGTCTATTTTTAGACTATGTCTATTTTTAGACATATGGAGCATGGTCCAGGGGTTGCAGTATGTTATTCTTGGAGTATTGGTCATGTTGGTAAAAATATATGGGACTCTTATTTTTGACCTATAGGTCGATAGGTCGATGTCTATTTTTAGACTGCCTATCCTAAAAATAGGAAGATAATATTATTACCCTTAATAATATTTAGACTATAAACAAAATGGGGCCATTTCTTCGGAGCACTCGCCTGACCCCGAGGTGGGGTACGTAACACATAAGGAACTTCGAATTTCCTATGAGTTAAGTGAGCTATTGCATGTTAGACTTCAGTTAGACTCATGTGGCAGAGTTTTGGTGGAGTTGATTGAGGAGTTAATGGAGGTGGTGTTCTGGTTAACTAGTTGAACTAGCTGTATTTAGTTTAACTGGCTAATACACTAGAGATGAGTTGTGTGAATTAAATATTATTTAATTCACTAATTATTAACTCATTATTCAACTAAAGAACACACGCTTAACTTCTGTTATATTTATCAGTCAAAGGAGGATCTGGTAACAAATAGGTGAAAGAGCAGGTTAACTATCGATTGTGACTATACTATTGCTATTTGCAACACACAGATAGGTGGAGTAATCAATGAGGATTGCGCAGTTCAATCCAGGTGGTTTATCTATATAAAGAGACCATCCCATAGCATTGAAACACGCAATTGAGGTTGGCTATCAAGTGGCTAAAGGTTGGAGCATGAGTTTTGCTAGATCTAGCTTGATAGTGTGTAGCATGGGAGGTAGTGCATGAGAGCTTACAAAGAGCTTTGTACTATGATTGTTACATGATCTCCATGACATGTATAATATACAGATAGTTGGGGGTTTTCAGCTTTAAGCTTTCCCATGAAATACTGTGTTCATATGTGTGAATTTTTATGGCTTTAATGTCTGCATGCAATTGATTTTATTTCCGCATGTGATGATCAATGGTAGAAGAGATTCTGTATTATGCATGAAGCTAAAATAGTGTGGATGAAGGAGAATCTCGGTGAATAACTCATCCATTATTCAAATTTCTACATGGTATCGGAGCGATATTGATCATTGGAGAAATTGCAAAGCATTGAAGCGGTTGAGTTTGAGGATAAACTCAAGAAACATAAAGATGGAGAAAGCCGGAAATATACATGCATATTGTATATAATTTTCTACATGGAATGAGAGCGAGAATTTTTGGGTGCGCGAGTTTGTAGGGAATATCTGAAAATTTTTGGTGAAATATTTTCAGAAACAAATAGTATATTTGGATTCCTTGCGAAAAAATACCCAAATTGAAAAAAAAAATCGGTCGAATCGGAGCTCGGATGAGGGAGATATCATCGATTTAAAATCAGCTCTTTTGTTAGAAAATTTTGCGATGGCGGGACAATTGCAATGTGCGCGAGCCAAGAATCTACATGCACTGAGGTACAAGATGCATGCAAAGCTTTGAGATGCAAAGAAAAGGTTAGTGACTTGGTGGTTGAGAGGGATCCTCTCAACATGCAGCGTGAGAAGCAGTCTCAGAAGGTTGAGGAGCAGCCACAACTGGAGATGCAGAAGAATCTTTATAGATTTGATGTAGATGGGATTTCTACGGAGCTTCCTACTATTGGGAAGCGGAAGGAAGACATGCAATTGAAGCTTGAGAGGGAGCAGGTTTTGCATGCAGGTGATAGTGAACCTCGGAGTGTGGAGCAACCACAAGAGGATCATGGAGTGGAAGAGACCACTCATGCAGAGAAATTTCGTGCCAGACGGGCAGAGGGAGTGCATGCAGCTATACCACTAGGTGTGAGGTGGGGCGACATGCATGATTAATCCCATGAGGAGATTTCTGGGCAGATTCATGAGATGGTGTGGATCTCATGGATTGAACCTGGCTACGAGGTGCCCACAGTGCAGCAGTAGCAAGATCGGTTGGAGTGATGCAGGCAGATCAAAGTGACAGTGTCGGATACTGGAGCGCGGATCAGAGTTGATAGCAAGTGCAAGAGTGCATGGGTGCAAGAGTTCAACAGTGCAGTAGTTCCTGATGACATGTGCAGTTGGTACCAGCAGAAGTCGAAGACTTTGATGATAGATGCTAGATGCATCAAGACTGATTGAGTTGTTTGGAGCCTGTTCAGTTTCAGAGGAGTTGCAGAGCAGATGCATGGAGTTGCATGGCGCTTGCAAAGGGTGCATGGCACATGCATGGAGTTGCATGGTGCATGCATGAGTTTGCATGGCACATGCAAAGGGTGCATGGCGAATGCATGGAGTTGCATGTCGCATGCATGGAGTTGCATGGCGCTTGTGGAGGTTGCAGGGCGAATGCATGGAGTTGCATGTCGCATGCAAAGACAGTCCTTTCTTGTTGAGAGGGAGTGTTGAAGATTGCAACAAGAAAACGGTGAAGGAGGCCTCACAGAAACATCTTTCCCCGATCCTAGTTGGAAAGTGATCACCTAAACTAGGTGGGATCACGTGGTTGTCGAAAAATCTATTTTTAGACTATGTCTATTTTTAGACATATGGAGCATGGTCCGAGTTGCGGTATGAGATTCTTGGGTATTTGGGTCATGTTGGTAAAAATAGATGGGACTCTGTTTTTTGGACCTATGGGTGGAAGTCTATTTTTAAGTGCTACACTACAAAATAGGGGAAGTCGAATATTATTACCCTTAATAATATTTAGACTATATGTGATTTAGTCTCTTGGAGCACTTCAGTTTGACCCACGGATGTGGGACATGCACTGACAAAGGAATTACACTATTCCTAGGGGTTTGGTTGAGCTCATGCATGTTAGACTTTAGTTAGACTCATGTGGCGGAGTTTTGGTGGAGTTGATTGAGGAGTTGATGGAGATTGTGTTCCGGTTAACTAGTTGAACTAGTTGTAATTAGTTTAACTGCTATTACACTAGAGATGAGTGGTGTGAATTAAATATTATTTAATTCACTAATTAATAACTCATTGTTAGCTAAGACAATTCAGATTCAACCGGTGCATGGACGATTTCGGTGGAATCGATTGCACAAATAGGTGAATTAAGCGAGGTTAACTATCGATTTGTGACTATCTTTGACCTGTTGCAACACACAGAGATAGGTGGAGTAATCAATGAGGATTGTGCGGTTCAATCCAGGTGGTTTATCTATATAAAAGAGGCCATCCCATAGCATTGAAACACGCAATTGAGGTTGTCTATAGTGGCTAAAGGTTGGAGCATGAGTTTTGCTAGATCTAGCTTGATAGTGTGCGCATGGGAGGTAGTGCATGAGAGCTTGCAAAGAGCTTTGTGTACTATGATTGTTACATGATCTCCATGACATGTATAATATCTACGAGATAGTTTGGGGTTTTCAGCTTTAAGCTTTCCCATGAAATATTGTGTTCATATGTGTGAATTTTTATGGCTTTAATGTGTGCATGCAATTGATTTTATTTCCGCATGTGATGATCAATGGTAGAAGAGATTCTGTATTGTGCATGAAGTCAAATAGTGTGTGATCAGGAGAATCTCGGTAAATAATATATCAGTTATTAAAATTTCTACATGATGAAGAGAATTTCACTTTGGCTGCGAAAGTAAAGAAGGGGAAGAACAAGAAATATTCTCAATCCGGTGCGAAAGGCAAGAATTAGGACATGTCCAAGGTGAAGTGCTTTCACTATCACCAACACGGACATTATGCCACAAATTGTCCGCAGAAGAAGAAAAATAAGCAGGCTGCGGGATCTGCAACTGGAGAGGCCTTAGCCTCGCAGTTTGAGCTGGATTTTTCACTGATCGCATTCTTGGTCTCAAGTGTGGTGGGATCAGTGTGGTTTCTTGACAGTGGTGCGTCTTTTCACATGACAGGAGATCGAGATTTGTTTACTGATCTGGATGAGAAAGATCTTGGAGTGCACATCGAGATGGGCGATGATGGTAGATACAGTGCGACCGGTATCGGTACCATTTCCTTTGAGAGGGAGTCTGGTAAACCCTTCGTATTGAAGGAAGTGATGCATGTTCCAAGATTGAAGAAGAATCTTATCTCTGTGGCGATGTTAGAAGACAAGGGATATGATGTTGTCTTTAGCGAAGGAAAGGCTTTCCTGCGCAGTAAGGCAACTGGTGAGACCCGGAGGATAGGGGTTCGAGTTAAGAACCTTTATCAATTGCAGGTAGATGGTTGTGCAGCAATGGCAGGCAAGGGAGAAGGAGTGGTGAGCCAAGATGATGGCGAGTTGTGGCACCGGAGATTGGGCCACCTTCATCATGGAGCTTTGAAGATACTGCAGCAGATTTCTACTGGGCTTCCTAAGGGTACTCTTGCGCAGTCAGATCAGTGCAAGGGATGTACCTTGGGAAAATTTGTGAAAGCCACCTTTCACGAGAAGGATAGTCACGCCATGATGATCCTTGAGAGAATTCACACAGACGTGTGTGGACCTTTCTCAGTAGCTTCGACAGCAAAGCACAGGTACTATGTGATATTTGTTGATGATTTTTCTCGTAAGTGCTGGATCTTCTTCATGCAGAAGAAGAGCGAGACATACTCAAAGTTCTATGAGTTCAAGGCACTGGTTGAGAAAGAATCTGGGAAGCAGGTGAAGGCTCTTAGGAGCGACAATGGTGGTGAATTCATCTCTAGCTAATTCAAGGACTTTTACAGTGCAGAAGGAATTCGAAGAGAGCCTATCACTTACAAATCTACAAAGCAGAACGAAGTCACGTCGAGCGAAGAACAGAACACGGGTGTCAGACGGCGATGTTACAGATCAGACATCGCATTCACTCGTCATGCAGAGGCATGCACATCGCAATGATATGAAAAACTCCGTTGTCCCCGTCGTGATACCAGTAAGTGAGAGTACACCCGAGGAGGCATTTTCTAGTAAGAAGCCTGATATTTCCCATTTGAGGATTTTTGGTTCACCTGTTTACATTCATGTGATGAAGGATGCCAGGAAGAAGCTGGAGCTGACCGCAGAGGTTGGGATATTTTTCGGGTATACTGATACGCCCCACAACTATCGTGTGTATTTTCCAGAAAGTCGCAAGACTGTTGTGCGACGGGATATCAAATTTCAGGAGGAGAAAGCCATGAAGTGTTCGCTTGAGAGGGGGCTACACTTGCATGTAGATGAGGAGCTATTATTTCCTAAGGATAACTCTCAGGATGTGGATCAGCCACAAGATGAGGTTCATGGAGTGGAAGAAACCACTCATGCAGCGCCAAGCATCAGAGGAACCATCAGAGGGCGGAAGCGCACTACAGAAGCTGAGCGACTGGCTCAAGATGCAGAGAAGGTTGTAGGAGCACCTACATCACAGCGCAGATAGAGACAGTCACCTGACCGGTATACTAGATACATGGCTCTTGTGAGCAAGTGTATCATGACAGAGCCATCCTCTTTCGAGGAAGCTGTGGAGGATCCCGCATGGGTAGATGCCATGGTGGAAGAGTATGATTTGATTGTCAAAAACAGTGCATGGGAGATTGTCCCGAGGCCGGAAGGGAAATCAGTGGTGGGTTCGAGATGGATCTACAAAGTGAAGCAGGCAGCTGACGGGAGTGTGGAGAAGTACAAGGCAAGATTTGTTGCCCGAGGCTTTTCACAGATAGAGGGGATCGATTATGAGGAGACCTTTGCACCTATCGCAAGGTATTCTTCCATATGGATGATTCTTGCTCTCTCAGCGCATATGGGATGGCACATTCATCAGATGGATGTGAAGACTGCGTTCCTCAACGGAGTCATTGAGGAGGAGGTGTACATAGAGCAGCCCGAATGTTTCGAGATCTTCAGCAGCGAGTCGCATGTGTTTAGGCTCAAGAGAGCGTTGTATGGGTTGAAACAAGCACCTCGTGCTTGGTACACACGAATAGATAGTTATTTCACCAGAATTGGATTCTCTAAGAGTGAGGCGAATCCGAACCTATACCAGATTGTGGTGGAGGGTAAGTTGCTGATCATTGTACTTTATGTAGATGATTTGATTTTGACAGGTGATGAGTTGTTGATCCTCTCATGCAAGGAGGATATTGCAAAAGAGTTTGAGATGAAGGACTTGGGCCTCCTTCATTGTTTCCTGGGATTGGAAATTTTGCAGCACAGTGATGGACTGTTTGTTTCTCAGGGTAAGTATGCCCGGGAGATACTGGAGAATTTCAACATGCATGGCTGCAAGCCTGTTGATACTCCTCTTCCTGGTGGTTGGAGGAAGGAGGATGCTACTTCGGCGGAAGTAGTGGATGCCACTGTTTATCGACAGTTGGTGGGGTCGCTTATGTATCTGGTCAATACATGACCCGATATATGCTATGTAGTTAACTAGCTTTCACAAGCTATGGTTAAGCCTACCAAGCTCTTTTGGAAGGCGGGGAAGCATGTATTGCGTTATCTAAGAGGCACATAGGGATATGGATTGTGGTACAGAAAGTCGGATGAGGTGAAGCTATGTGGCTTCACGGATGCAGCTTGGGCAGGGAGCCCAACGGACAGAAAGAGCACATCTGGAGGGATTTTCAGTATCAGGTCGACAACAGTTTCTTGGTACAGCAGGAAGCAGAGATCCGTGGCACTCAGTTTAGCAGAGTCCGAGTATATGGCAGCGAGTTTGGCTGCATACGAGGCTATATGGATGAGGAAGATCCTGGTCGGGTTGTTTGGTTCACACTTAGAGCCTATTGTGATTTATTGTGATAATCATAGTTGCATCAAAATCTTGGTTAATCCAGTATTTCATGATAGATCTAAACACATTGACATCCGATATCATCATATCAGAGATTGTGTGCAGCGGAGAATCATGTTACTTTCATACATTCCTACGGAGGATCAGGATGTTGATATCTTGACGAAGGCGCTCACCAGGAGAAAATTCGAATACTACAGGGGCAGGATAGGGGTTGCAGATAATCCATATCTTGTTGAGAGGGAGTGTTGAGATTGCAACAAGATGATGAGCTTAGTGGAAAGGAGTCGCCTTCACTAAGTGGGCCCGCAGGCTATTTTTGGCGCAAAGTCTATTTTTAGACTATGTCTATTTTTATACATATGGATCATGTTCTATGAGTTGCAGGATGCTATTTGTGGATGGTTGGTCAAGTCGGGAAAAATATATGGACTTATATTTTTAGACATACTGGGCGGAATCTATTTTTAGATTGCCAGTCTAAAAATAGATATGTCGAATATTATTAGCTCTTAATAATATTTGGACTCTAAACATTATCTTATCCTCTTGGAGCACTTCAGTTTGATGCCTGGATGTGGCACATGCAGCTGACAGAAGGAATTATGCTATTCCTAGGGTTTATTGGAGCTATTGCATGGTTGACTTCAGTTAGAACTGATGTGACAGAGTTTGGTGGAGTTGATGAGACAGTTAATGGAGTTGTGTTCAGTTTAACTTAGTTGAGCTAGTTGTATCTAGTCTAACTGATTGATACAATTAGTGAGAGTGGTGTGAAATAATTATTAATTAATTCACTAATTATTAACTCATAAATCAACTAAATAATACATCAGTTAACTTCAGTGCATGGACAGTTTCAGTGGAGACCAGTGAAGAGGTAGGTGAAAGAGCAAGTGTGACTATCAGTTGTGACTATACTGGTGCATGAGATTTTCACACACATTGATGGAGAAGCCAATGAGGATTGTGTAGTACATACCAGTGGGATTTGAACCTGGATCTGGTAATTATCCATATTGGATTGCGCAGTAGAGGCTGGCTAACAGGTGGAGCAGATTGGAGCATGTGTTTTGTATGATCTGAGCTTGTGTAGTGTGTAACAATTGGAGATTGTACTGAGAGCTTGTGAGGAGTTTGTACAATGATTTTTACATGATCTCCATCATTATAATATACAGATAGTTGGGGGTTTTCAGCTTTATTCTTTCCCATAAATACTGTGTTTATATGTGTGATTGTTTATGGTTTTAATGTGCGCATGCGATTGTTTAATTTCCGCAAATTGATGATCAATAGTAGAAGAGGTTATGTATTATGCATGAAGCTCAAATAGTGTGTGATCAGGATAATCTTGGTGAATAATTTAACAGTTATTCAAATTTCTACAGGTACCAAAACTATAGTTTATTCTCTAGTGTTTTTTAGTGCAAAGAATTATTTAATTGTTTGCAAGTTTTTAGATGCTTACAAGGCTCAAGCTCAAATGAGGCCCAAGGAAAATTGGTGGAAGCAGAAGGGTCTCAAGAAGAGACAAAGCAAAGGAGATGAATATTTTCACAATATCCACCACCTATTTCACCTCCTAAATAAGCATAAGCTCCATTAAGCATGCCTCATGAGGAAGGAGAAATACATGAAGAAGTTGATCCCAAAGAGGAAGAAAGAGTGTTGAGGAAAGAATTTCTTGACATGACTGAGATTTTTAGAATCCTTTATCAAGAAAGGAATGAGAGACTGGAATGAGAAGGATCTAAACTTCACAAGGAGGTAAAAGGGTCTTCAGGAGGTCACCATGATGAGGATAAGTCAAAGAATGGAAATGGAAGAAATGGAGGCAATGGAGAGCCATCATCCTCACCCTTGTCATCATCATCCTCTACTTCTTCTTTAGTACATCAACCACACAAGTGAAAGAACACTGGTAAAATTCCTTTTTTAAAACTTTATGCTAAGTTCAAACTTCCAATGTTTAATGGTGAAGTAAATGTAGAAAAGCTTAATAATTGGAGGTCTATTTGAGAATCTAGAACCTTCAAGATGATGATACCAAAATCCAGTTACCTTCATTGAGAATGGAAGGTGCAGCACTTGTTTGGTGGGAAGCCAAGACAAAGGAGGAAATAAGGAAACATGGTAAGATTATTATATCATGGTCAGATTTCATTACTGCTATTAAACAACATTTTTATCCATTAGCTCATATGCAGAAAGCCATAAAGAACTACCAGAACTTTAGGCAATTAAAGGGAAAATTTGTGCAAGAATACACCCAAGAATTTAGGAGAAGAGCTCTCTTACTAGGGGTAAATTTGTAGATCCAATATACTTTGTTCAAGTACATAGGAGGCTTACATATCTACCTTAAAGATACTATTCTCATGTTTAACCCCACGAGTCTAGACGAAGTATGTGTTCAGGTGACACATCTAGAAGCTAAAGGGAAGAACATTTCTGAAGAGGGTAGGAAGAAACCTTTTAAAGGTAAAGCCAAGGAAAATACCTCAAAAGGGAAAAAAAAATTCATATTTGAAGAAAGAGGGAGAAAAAGTGGTTTGTAAACATTTTTCAAAAGAAGGATATGATGAAACTCATCGTTGGAAATTACATCCTGAAATGAGGCCAAAGAAACCCAATAACAAAGGGAAACATAAAATTTCTACTACAACTCAACATGATTTAGGATCTGATTCAGATGATGAATCTAAGATTACATCCATGGTATTAAAGAACAGGAAAGGAAAATAAATTGAAACTAAACCTAGTACTAGTACATCAAACTATCACATAAACACTCCAAATGAAGAAGAAAGAATAGAACTATTTCATGTGAGGGTCATATCCAAACATACCAAGATTGACACATTGTTTGACAGTGGGTCACAAGCAAACTTAATCTCTGAATATTTGGTCAAGAAAGTTAACCTTGAGACCATACCACATCCAAAACCATATCCATTGGGTTGGATTTGTAAGGATGCAAATCTACAGGTTTCAAAGAAATGTATATTGAGGTTTGCAATCACTGCAAGCTTTGTTGAGACAGTTGAATTATATGTTGTTCCACTTGACATAACTAGTATGGTATTAGGGAGTCCTTACTTTTATGACAGGAAATCGATCTTCTATTTCCATGAGAACAAGTATCATTTATTCAAAGATGGCAAGGAGTTCATTTTTAGAGCACACCGCAAGAAGACCAACATTGCTATGGTAAATGCTGGATAGGTAAAGAGGCTGGTAATTCAAGTAAGAATTTTTTTCTTATTATGATTAAGCCTAAAGTTGATGTTAATAATGAATCATTTGAGGGATGTGATCCTAATTTGAAATCAGATTTATATGATGTGGTTAATGGACATCATGAGATGTTTCAAGAGCCAACAGGATTGCCTCCAAAAAGGGAGATTCAACATGATATTCAATTGCCGAAATATTTTCCTCTTCCAAACATCAGTATGTATCGCATGTCGATAATGGAGAATACTAAAATAAGGAGGCAAATCAAAGAGATTTTGGATAAAGGAATCATAAGGCCAAGCACCTTGCCATGTGGTTCACCCATTGTCTTGATACCAAAGAAAGATGGGACTTGGCGCATCTGTGTATATTTTCGAGCTTTGAACAAGATTACGGTAAAAAATCGTTACCCACTCCCAGGAATAGATTATTTGCTTGATCAACTAAAAGAAGCAAATTTTTTCACTAAGTTAGATTTATGAAGTGGATATCATCAAGTAAGAATTGCAGAAAGTGATATATGGAAAACTGCATTCAAAACCAAACACGGACTCTTTGAGTGGCTAGTTATGCCTTTTGGTTTGTGTAATGCGCCAGAAACTTTCATGCGTGTTATGGATAGTTTTTTTCGTCCATTCCTTGATGACATGGTTATTGTCTACTTAGATGACATTTTAATTTTCAGCAAAACAAGAAAAGATCATGTCTTGCATGTGAAAAGAGTGCTTGATATTTTGAAGAAAGAGAAATTGTTTCTTAAGATGTCAAAGTGTGAGTTTGGAAAGAATTATTTAGTCTATTTAGAACATATTGTAGGAGGAGGAGAATTGAGGATTGATCCTTCTAAAGTGGAAGCAATTGTGAATTGGCCCACACCCAAAATAGTTACAAAGGTAAGAAGTTTCTTAGGTGCATCTCAATATTGGAGAAATTTTATTTCTAACTTTTCTTCCATCGCAACTCCTATGCATGTAGTGACAAGTGTGAATAAAGGCTTCCAATGGGGAGGAAAACAAAAAAAAGCTTTCAAATCTTTAAAAGACAATATCAATTCAGATCCAGTCCTTGCATTACCAAATTTGAGACAGCCATTCGAGATTCAAACTGATGTTATTTATTATGCCATGGGCACAATACTTTTGCAGCATGGTAATCCTATTGCTTTTCACTCTGAAACGTTTAATGGTGCTATGACTAATTGTCCTACATATGACAAATAACTATATGCATTGTTACAAAGTTTCAAGAAGTGGAAACACTACTTGATGGGTAAAGAGACTATTGTACATATCGATCACCAACCATTATAGTACTTGCAGTCACAAACAAAATTGCAGCAATCAAGACATTTCAGGTGGATGGGATTTCTTCAACAATTTCACTTGGTTATAAGGTGTAAGAAAGGAATTTTCAATAAATTTGTAGGTATTCTTTCAAGACCAATCATTAGTGTTTCTACTTTACTCAAAAATGATTATGTTCATGTACATGAGAGTTACATAGAACAATATGCACATGACATTGATTTTCAAGATGTGTATGCTAGTTTGAGTGAAGGGAATCAAGTTGAAGAAAAATATTATCACATGCATAAAAATTTGTTGTTTCATTTGGGCAAGCTATGTATCCCACAAGGAGAGAGGCAAAGTGTCATGAGAAAATCACATTCATCTCTTATTGCTAGACACTTTGGGGTACGAAAAAAAGTGGTGCATCTACATAGGTATTGATATTGGCCTTGCATGATAGATATTGCATCACGCTTTATAAGAGGTTGTTCTATGTGTGCAATTAGTAAGCCTAGCAATAGGAAGCTTTAGTTGTACACGCCACTACCGGTACCATCAAGGCCATGGGAGAGTGTCTCCATGGACTTTGTTGGAGGTCTACCTATGTCAAGAAAACAACATGATTATCTTTATGTAGTTGTGGATATATTCAATAAAATGTGCATACTCGTGCGATGGAAGAAAACTATTACTGCTAAACAAACTATTGAAATTTATTTTCAACATGTTTGGGTTCATTTTGGATTTCCAACTTCTATTGTTAGTGATAGGGATTCCAGGTTCATTAAGAATTTTTGGTCAAATCTATGGAAGATGATGGACACAAAGTCGAAAAGAGTACCTCTTTTAATCCACAAAAATATGGACAAACCGAGGTGGTGAACAAAAAAATTGTGCATCTATTGAGAGGATATTTCAGCAAACATCCTAAGTTGTGAAATGAACAACTGCATTACATTCAGTACGCTTACAACCGGGCAAAGCACCATTCTACACAAACATCACCTTTTGAATTATGCTTTAGGTATTTTCAAAAATATCCATTAGACTTCATCTTTGGGAAGGATGTTGCAATTTATGGCCATAGTGATATTGATAAGGCTCAAAATTTCATTGAGAAAATTCAGATTATACATCAACAAGTTCAAGAACAGCTTGAGAAAAGTCAAAGAAAATACAAAGAAAAGCATGACAAACATTGGGTTGATCACAAATTTCAAGAGGGAGATGAGGTATGGTTGCACATTAGCAAAGAAAGGATGCAAGGGAAAGGTAAAAATCTCAAACCCATTCACTATGGTCCATTCAAGGTCATAAAGAAAGTTGGTAACAATGTATTCCAACTTGACTTGCCTTCTTATATGCAAATGTATTCAGTTGTTAATTTTCAAAACTTATGTTTGTATGAGCCACCTTTGATCGATGATCAAGGAAGTGATGTTCAGCTACCTTCTATTGCATATTTCTTGCCAAAATTTCTGGATGAGCTCAAAGAATATATAATTCTTAAGAGGAGAACAAGTGCATCCAAGATGGGAAGTGTTGACTACCTTCGAGTTGGGCTGAAAGGCACTAAACCAAGCAAGTAAAAATGGATGGAGGTTGGAAAGGTGAGGGAGTTGTACCCTCATCTATTGAACAGGTAATCAAGTATTTTGGGGTCCAAAAGCTTCCCAATGGGGAGGATTGATCAAGAGTTCATAAATTTTGCTCAAAATTCAAAGTTACAGGATTGGGTTGAAACAAGGATGGTTGTGTAGATCTCGTCTTCTTGATTCTGGCACTGTGAACGGTTCGAAAAAATGATGTCTCATGAAGGAGATATGGCATTCTGATCAAAATGCCAAACAAGTAAAATTATGACAATTTGACCAGGTTTGACTGGGATGCACAGTCAGCAAGCGAGTGAATACATAGTCAGAAAAAGGGAATATTATGAGGAATATTCCTTCCTCAGAACCAATTACAGGTTGACAAGTGTCTGATTCCTATTGGTCGAATGAGTTTGTACATTTTTTTTAGGGCCAATTAGGAGGTGCTACATGGCTAGCCTTGAGGCCGCCACATGGCCCTTGAGCCGCATTATAAAATTTTGGTGAGGTCCGCAGGGCTCAACCTCGCAACCTCCCTCCGCGCACACCGACAAGTTTCAAACCGCTCTACACGTTGTTTCTTAACCTTCATAGGTCGCAACTTTATGTTATGGTTTAATGTATTGGCGTGTGGGGGTTGGGCACCACCGGCGGTCCCAACCCGCTAGCGGTCCCCGCAATGATTCGTCACATTGAAATGTAACTCCAGCATAAAACATAACCTCTAAGAGTTCAATAACCTGCCAACGTCTGTCATATGTTGTCACATGGTAACGTTTCTTGTCAACTCTCCACGCGGTCTACGGAAAACCCACGACTTCAACTAGAGATCAACCCTTATCAAACTGTAGTTATTACCGTCAAGTTCCACTCCAAAGGTCCCGCTAACCATGAAACAAGACCGCGGGTTTTGGGGTTGGCATGTGGCCACCCCAACCGCTAACATTTATTGCAACGGTTAATTTCGGCAGCAAGTTTGGAGTGCGCCTAAAAAATGGTGGGATTTACTATTTTAGCTCTAGTTAAGTGGAGTTCTCCACTTTTTGTGGATCTTTTCTAAGTGAAACTGGGCAAAAGACTAGGAGACTCAATTTTCTCCCATTCAAAGTCAACGAAGAGTCATTTTTGACTAATTGAAGCATTCTGGAGCCATTAGTGTAGATAAAACAGCCATTAGAGCATTGTAACTACATGTATTTGAAAAATTTTGAGCATAATGAAAGATGGACATGCCATTGGGAGTTGGAGTTGTAGCCCATGAGGGGTGAACTGCTTCATCATGCCTGTTGTGTAAATTTCATGTGGTGACTTGTTTCTCTGTTTAACATTGTTTTTCAGTGTTATTTAAGCTTGTTTTATTCTTCTAATTCACTGAAAATCATCTACAAATCATGGAAAAACACCTCAATCCCTATTCAAACTAATGAATTGATTATGCACATGTTTTTAAACTGAAAAGACACTTAGCACAGCAAAACTAATACAGTCATTTCAGATCAATAGAAATTTTATCAAATATTTCAGCAAGTTAGCTTCGCCACTATTTGGTTTGTTGGCCAAAGACTCTGAGTTTACTTGGTCTAGTCTCTGTCAAGAAGCTTTTGAGTTCATTAATGGAAATTTAACTACTTCCCCCATTCTCCTATGTCCAAATTGGACTCTACCTTTCCACATCCACACAGATGCATTAGAAAAATATGTGAGGGTAGCCTTGGGAAAGTTAGAAGAAAAAATACCTTATGCAATATATTTCATTAGTAAGAACATGTCCAATGCTGAAATCATTTATATTGTCAAAGAGAATGAAATGTTAGCCATTGACCATGCTTTAAACAAATTTAGACATTACATCACTAGTTACTAGAACTTTGTACACACTAGCCATGCAACCATCAAATATTTAATGAACAAACATGATGTTACTGCTAGAATAATTAGTTGTTTCATACTATTAAAGAAGTTTGACCTAACCATTGTCGATAAACCTAGAAAGGAGAATGTTGTTTCATATTTCTTATCAACGTTAGCTCCACCTGCAAATGAAGAAGGAATGGTGGATGACCAGCTCCCAGATGAACACCTCTTTTATATCTCTGCACTCTCTCCATGGTTTTTCGACATAGCTAACTACTTAGTTGCTAAAAAGTTCCCTCCTAACCTCTCATCGAAGGAGAAGAGAAATATCATCAGAAAAAGTGCCCCTTTCACCTGGATTGGTGGAAATCTCTTCAAGCTAGGCCTTGGCCAAATTATTAGAAGATGTGTGAGGGAGGAAGAATTTTTTAACATCCTCTTTGCATGTCATGATAGCCCTTGTGGAGGCCACTTTGCTGCAAAAATGACATCCTTCAAAGCTTGGCAGGTAGGTTACTATTGGCCTACCCTTCACCGAGATGCCAGAAGATACACTAGCAGGTGTGACCAATGCCAAAGGATGGGGAAACCTACACAGAGGGATGAGATGCCTTTGCACCCTCAAGTGGCTCTAGAGCCATTTGACAAGTGGGGCATGGACTTCATTGGACCCATTGATGAACCATCTGGCCAGAAAAAGTATATCATAGTCTGCACTGACTACCTAACAAAATGAGCTGGAGAAAAAGTTGTAAAGGTAGCAACCTAGGAGAAGGCGTCATAATTTATGAGAGAGAATTTGTTCTATAAATTTGGATAGACCAGAGAGGTAGTCACTGATCAGGGGGGACAATTCACATCTAATCTCATTGAGAATATTTTGAGGAGGCACAAGATAAAGCATAAGACTTCCACTTCCTACCACCCTCAAGAAAATGACCAAGTGGAAGTGACCAACAGAGCCTTGGAGAATATCCTCGCCAAGGTTGTGAGAAACAACAGAAAATATTGGACGGACATATCTATGGAAGCTACTTAGGCCTACAACACTACTTGTAAAATAACAACAATGTTCACTCCTTATGACTTGGTATATGCGAAGAAAGATCTGCTTTCACTTGAATTTGAGGTCAACACCTTAAGGATGCCAGCCAAGTTAAACCTGGATATATCAAAGGCCTAACAAGAGAGGTTGTTGCAATTAAATGGATTGGATGAGCTTAGGATGCAAACACTCCTTCACACAGAATTGATTCAACTACAAAGGAAGGTCTGGCATGACAAGTACATTAAGGAGAAGAAATTTCAAAAAGGTGATTGGGCGTTGCTTTATGACTCAAGGTTAAAGGATTTCAAAGGAAAAATGATGACAAGATGGCTGGGACCCTACAAAGTGGAAAAATATTATGATAATGGCACAGTTCAGATCAAAACCATAGATCAGGAGGGGATTCCCCTACTTGTTAATGGTTACAGGCTTAAAGGTTACAAAAATCCCCTGTCTAGGGTTGAATTTATAAATTCCATAAACAAGGAGGTGTATGTCATGGGAGACTCTATAGTTTCAAACACCTCCCCCTCCTAGAAAAAAGAAAAAAATAAAAATAAAGAGGCATGTGTGAAAACCTCTCTGAGGCACCCAAGGGCAACTCTAGGGTTGAAAACCTCCATGAGGCAATCCTAGAGCAAAGAAAAAAAAACAAAAAAAACAAAAAAATAAAATATCCTTGGATGAAAATTTCCTGGAGGTGCCCAAGGCAGGTTTGTGAGTTGAAAAACTCTATGGAGGAACCCTGCTTTACTTAAAAAAAAAAAAAAAAAAAAAAAAAAAAAAGGAAAAAGAGAAAGAAAATACCTATGCATACATTTTTTTTTTCTGTTTTGCAAGTTATTGATAAAATATGGTTTTGAATCCAGAGGAGAAGTTTTTCCTCACTTCTCCCTCTCCTCTTCTTACACACTCCATGAACCACTCCATAATTCACCCATTCATTCATTTCACCCCTCAAATAGGCAGAAAAAACCATTTTTTTCTCCTGACTGTAATTGCTACAGAAACGTCTAGCAGCTAGAGGATTCCTATAGCACTACAAGAAACTTATTTATGAGGAAATGAGATCTCTCAAATATTTCTAAACTTCAAGGAGAGCATGATTATTTATTGTTTTCCTATACCTACCAATCCTAACCCCTCATTTCACTCTATGCACAAGGATTCACTCTCTAAACCCTATGTTGTGCCATTAGCAACTAGATCATATATAACTTGGCATGAGACCTCTCCCCTTACCTATCCACCACTACACTCATTCCATGACTCCATTCATAACCTCCATAAACTATTTCCCTTCATTTCTAAGAAATTTTATGCTCCAAGAAGAAGAAAGAAGGTTTCTATGGAAGTTGGAAAGTTTCCTGTAGCAATTCTCTGTATGGCACAAAAAGAACAAAAGATGAAGATAAGTTGAAGAAGATGGCTTTAGAGGACCACTAGCATACTTTAGGAGAGAAATCACACAATAAAAGTCACTTCATGACCTCCATGAAACACCTGCAAGAAGAAAAAAAAAAAAAGAAGGTTAAGTAACTCACTTAGAAAACAAACACCTCACTCAAAAAACAAGCTACTCACCCAGAAACTAAACAAAAAATAAAAATAAAACAGGAGAAAGATCATGTCTACAACCACAAACTCCATCTCCTTGCACCATATCATTCTGCAACACACCAACACCAGGTAGGCTCAGGTATGGCCCTTCAACTCTCGCTATGCACTCATAATGATCAAAATATTTTAATGTCGAGGTTCAGAGACTTAAAAGGAAAAGAAAGGTGGCTAGTTAACTTGGACACCTTCGTAAATTTAAATTGAATAATAAGTAAAAGTTAAATTCCACTTAAGAAAGTAAAATGAGTTAAGAGGGAGTGAACAAGGACGAGGAGGTGATTATGAGGATGGGTGATCATTAACTTGAGTCGGACCAACAGTCTCAAAGAGGAAAACTCATGCTAATTACGAGTCAAAACCCTACTCCAAATTTGGTTAAAAATTCCATAAAGGTAAGTTCTGCCTCATTATATCGACTTTTCTGAGAATTTCGAGAGCAGTGGCTCGCAAAAGAATCCAAAGGATCCATCAGAGAGAGGAGCATCAAGTCTGAGCTTGCATGCACCATCGTGCTACAGGAAACAGTGAAGTGCTAAAAGCAACTACACAGGAATATCAACAAGGATACTGAGGGAAAAACAGAGTCACCTTTGGTTGAAATTACCTCCTAAAGCCACCATATCCCAAGAAAAAATACTAGAGGACAGAGGTAAGTGGTTTCCACCCTCCATAGTTGCAATTTATCCATGAAATTTACACACAATCAGTTATAATTTGGGAATTAAATGGTGAAATTTTGAATTTTTTGAGACCATAATCTCCAAGACCTCTTCACAAGTCACTCTCAAACACAAAACCATATTACCACCTTCCTATCACAACCATAAAAATGGGAGGGGAGTTTAACAAAAGGGAGCCCACTTATATTAAAATAATATGACATCATCCTCAAGTAATGGATATTTTCATAAACCACCAATGGATACGTTTATTTGAGCTTATGAAGGGTTTTGATGAGGAGATAGCTCGAGCGTTTTCAGTGGCATTGGAATCACACTCAGAGGAGAGAGCCACCTTTGTGGTTAGGGTCCTAGCCATCACACTTTCACCTGAACTAATCAGCAGAGTCACCACTTTTCCCTTAAGTGGGTTAAATAAAGGATGCCAAGCACTATAGCCAAGAAAATATTATTTCTGCTAGAAGAAAAATACATTGAGGACAAGAATGGAGTGAGGAGAGAAATCCTTCCATACCCCTAGGATGAAGTAGCCTTCCATATCATGAAATTCATTTCCTATGAAGGTGGACTTAATATAGTCTATGGATACGATTTCAGGTTGTTGAATGAGCTTAGGTTTCAAGGAGAACTCCCTCTAGCATAAAGATTGAGCATCCCTCATTTCCTCTTGAAATCAATAAAAAACATGAGAAAAAAGGTGAGGGAAAGGAAATACCAGCATTTGGCCTCCCCATAGGGTCCAATATTTCCTTCTCCTCTATCTTTTATTCCTTCTTCCCCTTAGTCTCTTCCTTCTCAGGACACCAGCATATCACCAAACATAACAGACCAGGAAGTGGCTGCTACCCTAGCCACTTTGAGAACACTAGTGGAAACAAAGAGGAAGTGACAAATACCAATGTATTTCGAGACTAGGAAGAGCCAAAGGGTGAGGCAAGGGAAACCACAGAATCCAACAAAAATCCCTATTTCCATTGAGGAGACCCCCAAGAAAGATGATGAAATACAGATAGAATAAGGAAATTTCAAGAGGTCACCTCACCTATGAGGACCCCTGTGACCTACATAAGAGGACATTCAATAAGATTGGGATCCCATACACATCTAGCAACCCCCATAAACCCTCAAAAGATAGAAAAAGGGGTAAAACAAGCAAGAGAGGGTTTTCAGCAGGAAAAAAAAAGTTTGTTATAGAAAACTTTGTCTTTGCTATAGGAAACTCCAAAAGACCCATAATCAGAGAAAGAAACTATGGTTGATGGAGAAAAAACAACCATGTATGGGCAAGAGGCCCAAGAAGTTGAGGAAAAGGCACAAAGATGAAGGGCAAGATGCAAAATGGGGGGAAGAGAAAGATGATAAGGAGGAGCCTACCTCACCAAAAAATGTCCTCAAAGATGTATCAGTAGTGTCACACCCTAGCCCTCATCCAAATATCATCTCCTACTATACATTTATTGAAGGGGGCACGTTGATCCTCATAAATTTACAATACCTTTATTCTATTAGTTGGAAGAGGAGAGGGCATGCACTCGTCATTGGATGAAGATTGCTACAACCAAAGGTGTGCATGACATAGGGTTCATGGAGGAAAAATTGAGTGAGTTGTGAAAGGATTTTTCTAATGCTAGTCTCATATAATCCATGTTGAAAGAGCAAATTCAGAAGTCCCAAATAGAGAATGAAATATTGCAGGTTCAGGTTCAACAAAAAGACAAACAAATGGCCACCATGAAAAATTTGTGCATGGAGGCCATCCAACATAGATACCCATCAGATTCTTATGAAGTCTACCTCAAGGATCAGTGGCTCCTATTTCAAATCAAAACACTAGCCTCTAATGGATCCTTACCCTTTCAGAAATGCAAACAATTCATTGACTTTTGCAACCAGTTAAGTATGGAAGACAAGAAAAAAATGGCAGAATTCTGCATGAATAATCTTGTGTTGACAGACTTGAACATTTAGGACCCTAATCCTAGAATGGGAGACATGCAGTTAATGGAAATAACCTCTTGGATGGTTAATGAGGAAGCCAGAGCACAAGAAGTAAGGAGAGCCATGAGGAGAGAAAACAAGGAGCCAATACACATTAGGGTAGAACTATTTAGCCGTAGGGGAGTCATCAAAAACCATCTCAAGATAGAAAGGGATACTACACTTGCAGAAAAGTACCTCAGCACACAAGATCAAGCCATGGCTCATTTTCATGATGTTTCTAGGTTGTTGGGAGATGAATTCATCATGGCTAGTCAAAGGATATGGAATAGCCTCCCTCATAGTCTTAGAAACATGGAATACCACACACTAGAGAGATTGAGAGATGCCCTAGAAAGAACACCACTATACAAGAGGGCCATGTAGGCCAGGAAGATTCAGTGGCTTGGTTTGAAACTCAGTGCACCCTTACTGTAGGGACTGAGTGATGGAAAAGACAAAGATGAGAAAAACAGATAATGGGAGGAAGAAGAAAATAATGATGGCATTTACCCTCCTAAAGGGACTCCCACACTTCTTCCTTGGGAAGTCAAAGGGTCCATTAAAGATTTGAAAGAAATGCAGAAGGAGGACTAAGTTGCTGAGAGGATGAGCAACCATTTGGTAGGGGGGTGATGATGAGATCCATCATTAGGTATAATTGGAGGGGTTAATTTTCACCTTTTTAGCCTTATTAAGTCTCTCTTTCTCACATTTAATTCTATTATGGTCTTACATTGCTAGTGTAGATGGTGATTAAGGCTTGTCATACTTTGAATGTCTAACATGAGTTAAATGCAGCATAATCATGAATATATTGCACTTTTGATTAATATTTTTTGATTAAATCTCAGAGTAGACAGCAAGGAGAGATTCTTGGGGATATCCCACCTCCTTAACTCCCAAAGGCAGCCAAGGGATCCTCAATATTCCCTCCAATAGTTTGAAATCAAGGAAGCCAAGCATGTGGGAGATCAAGTGCACCAAAGCTCCACTTCTCTTGTAGTCAAAGAGGACACATGATATACTTTTTAGAGAGATTTTGGTAGCTACCCTCTAGGTTAAATAGGGTTGAGAAAGATCTCATTAGGATTTTAACTTTGAAGGAAGCTAATAGACTCTTAGCTCTTGTAATAGGTTTTGAGACTTTTAAGATTATGTAATGAGACTATTTTCTGCAATAAGATGAGTATATATATTGTCCTTCACTAATTCAGTTTGAGAGGGCTAGTTTTGTGGGTTATGGCCCAATCCATTGGCCTTAGTCTCTCTTGTGTATTCATGCTTATTTTTATGTCATTGTAGCTAGTTTTGTTTATGATTTTTTAGCTAGTTTTCTTACATTTCAATTCATTGCTTTTAGCTTGCTTCCATTTCTCTTTTGTTGTAGTTAGCTTGCATAAATGTTGATAGAATAACTGATAAACTCAAAAAAAATTGTGTCAAGCCTCCCTCTCTCATCTCTTTCATTAGAACTTGAGGAAGGCAGACCTTCCCCACATGCCAAATTTTCTCTTTAGTTTATGATTTCTTGGAAATAATAGTTAGGTTTTTGTAGTGTCATGAACATGTCTAGGACACTGAGTTAGATTTTTGTTTGAAGGCTAAAGTAGGTTTTCTTTCCAAATTCAACTCATCTTTTCCATTTCCTTCATCATGAATTTTCCAATGTTTGTTGCATGAACAGGTAGTTTTCTTTCATGTTCAAGTAGCATAGAAGAGGAGGACTTCACCAGCACCCTTAGCTTCATTTCTCACCCATAATCAACCTTTTTTTCCATCAAATCACCATCAACCCTGTTTTTCATATTTTTCACCTTCACACCGTGAGCAACCCTAGAAGTGCAAGATGGGATTTTCGAGATGTTATTAGCTGAGCCAAAGGGTTTTCCACCATCCATTCATCCAAACACACCTTCATTCCACCTCGCCTACACTTTTATCCACCATTTTTGGTCTAATATTTCCCTTAGACTGTTTCCTATAGCAATTCAGGACTTTCCTGTAGCACTACAGGAAACCTGTAGCAGCACCTGTAACAACACCAGTGGCCCTATCCTGATCTAGGTGGATATTGGTGTTCACCCACCTATTCCACTTAGGGCCCCACCATTTCTTCTTTTAGTTTTTTCAATTTCCTTAATTGTAGCACAATTTAATATTTTTAGCATTTTTTCGGGTCTTGAACTTCCAGAGCCGTTTTGAGGCCCTAAACGACGTTTTTGGAAAAACCCCAGAGCAACATTGAAGTTGCTTCAATGTTTCTAACATCAAAATATGTAGTCCTAGGATAGATATTTATAACATGTGTGTCAAATGGAGATCGTATGCCAAAGTTACATCCCCCAGAAGATTGATGAACCAATTTACCCAAACAGGGGTCATAGTTTTGGTGCTTCATATCCTAGGGTTAGGTTTTTGGATTTTTAGGGTTTTTGATTGTTTCTCAATAATAGATAGGTCGTCGAGCCTCATTGTAACACGGTTGAGAGGCCTGTAACTGCCACATCTATTCTCAAAGGTTAGCTACCACCTCCCTAGCTAGTTTATTTCAATTATGTCTGTAAAAAAAATTCAGTTCTTTACTATTAGTGAAATGAAGTATAATTTACGCTACATCTTTTTATTTCTAGTTATATGTGTATTTTTTTGCGTTCCTACATAAATTCGGATTAGTGGTATCATAGCGTTCTACTCTTTCTCGATCCTTCTTTGCATGTCCCTAATGAGGTCGAGGTATAAGGATTTACGGCATGATCTAGTTGGACCTTTGCAAGATCGGCCTCACAAACCCCAACGGCCACCCATGGGGGATGAAAAGAAAGGCGAGGGAGCAGGAGATCTTATCAAAATATTGCTCGAGGAGGCCCTTGAGAAAAAAGGAATGCGATGATGGATAAATTTTCTCAGATCCTTCAACGACTGCCCACTGTTAGTGCATCTGCATCCATCAGCCACTCTAGAGACGAAACTCCTTTGAAGGAACAAGTAAACTTTGTGTTCCCATATTTGATGGAAAATAGATGCAGACGTTGTATATAGATGGTTGAATCTATTAGAAGGATATTTCTCATTTCATGACTTTTCCAACCGAGAGAAGATTATTTTTGCACTCCTCAAAGCTGCTCCCCATATCAAGGACTAGTGGAAAACCTACTATGAGAAAAAGGACGAGGGGGAACCCTCCCTATTATCGATTGTACCCACTTGGAATTCTTTCTAAGATGCTATCAGGGAACAATATTATCGCATTGGGAGCTATGAGAACGAGTATTTACAATGGACTATCCTACAGCAACAAAGGGACCAAGATGTGCATGAGCTGACGAATTTGTTCCAGATCCTGCGCACAAAGTTGGGTATCAAATATTCGGAGAAATATTTGGTGTTGATGTACCACAGTTGTCTGTATAGATACATTCAGAAGGAAATGGAGTTCCTCGACATATCCTCGCTTGGTACGACATACCGATATGCTGCCAAGATTGACCAGAAATTCAAACAAAAAAATCGAGACTTTGGATCTGCGAATCAAAAGCAAGGGAAATGTCCCCCCAAACTACAAAACAAAGAAAAAATCTAAGGCATGGTGACCCAAGACAACCTGCCAAAGCCACAAAAAAATAACCACACCGCGGAGCCGAAGAAGGACACATGAAAGTGGTGTGAGTTCCATAAGAGCTCCACCCACAACACAAGTGAGTGTCAGGCCAAGAAGTCACTTGTGGCCGAGATAAAGGCTTCTTAATCAAATGCATTCTCTAACTCTGAATCAGAACCCGATAGGGGGAATGAGAAAGGGAAGCTGATTATTGATGCAGAGCCCAATAGCATTGCTTCCACCACGAAGATCCCGAAGGATGAACTACAATATCCAGAGGAGGAGGAACGTCTCTTCCACTCCCAGATGTGGTTAAAGGGTTCCCCGCTACAATTAATTATTGACAGTGGGAGCCAAAAGAACCTCATTCTAGTAGAGGTCATGAAGTGGTTGGGCTTTCCAACCACAACACACCCATAGTCGTAGACCATTAGGTGGCTTCACCAAGGATGATATCTCTATGTCAACCAATAGTGTCGCCTTCCCTACAGCATCAAGCCCTTCACATATGAGGTATTATGTGACATTAATCCTCTTGATGTTTGTGATGTATTATTAGGCCAACCATACTTATGGAAGCAATATGTTTTGTATGAGTCCTGATCTTACGATGTTATTGTTACTTTGGGCAATAAGTTGTACAGGATACCAAAGGTACCACTACATGTCGCTATCTCTTTGGTTACTACAAAAAAATGCAGTAAGCTCATTTCCAAAACCGAGAAATTTGTTTTCCTGATGATCCGCCCTCAAGAAAAGAAGAAGACTGTGACCACGACCCCCAGACAGGGATCCTCCTCCAAAAAAACAAAAAATGGACAAGCTCAAGGAGGAGTATAGGGGCATCTTCACCTCACCCGCAACAGTGCCTCTAAACTGTCACATCAAGCACCCCATCGATCTGACCCCAGGTGTGTCGCTGCCAAATGGACTGATCTATCTACGCTATGCTATGGAGAATGATGAAATCAAGAGGTAGATTCAGGAGCTGCTGCAGAAAGGTCACATCCATATGATTTCATCACCCTGTGGGAGCCCGATCATATTGGTGCAGAAGAAGGATGGGACTTGGATACTCTGTATTGACTATCATGCATTGAACAAGATAACTTTCTGGAATAGGTACTTAGTCCCACGGATTGATGACCTGCTAGACCAACTCAAAGGGATGAAATATTTCAGTAAGATTGACCTGAATTCCAGGTATTACCATGTACCAATCGAACCCTTCGATGTGTGGAATACTTCCATAAAAGCCAAGGAGGGCCTTTTAAAATGGCTAGTTATGCCTTTCGGGTTGACAAATACTCCCGCAACAGTCATGAGGACGATGGATGACATCTTGTAGCCATTCACCAACTCATTTTTATTAGTGTAACTGGATGGCATCCTGATATTCAACCAGACTTGGGAAGAGCACCTCCACCACATCTGACAAGTCCTCCAAACACTGCGGCATAACAAGTTGTGTGCCAATTTGGAGAAGTTCACTTTTGGCATGACCCAGGTTCAATATCTGGGATACATTCTTGATGAGCGAGGGGTGCATGTGTATCCAACCAAGATCCAAGTCATTCAGGATTGACCAACCCTATCCACTCTAACAGATATTCACATCTTTCTGAGTCTTGCTAATTTCTACCGCAGGTTCGTGTTGGGATTCTCTCATATAACTTAACCCTTGAGTCAAGTCACCAAGGGAGGAGAGAAAGAAAAATTATTTTGGTCAGAATCTCAATAGAAGGCGTTCGTAGAATTGAAACATCACCTTTTCTCTGCCCTAGTGCTCACATTACCAAACTTGCAACAACCATTTGAGATCAAGACAGATGCCTTTGACTATGCTATTGGGGCAGTTCTTACTCAACAAGGGCATCCAATGACATATCACAGTGAGAGACTATCTGACATAGTCTGCAAGTATCCCACTTATTACAAAGAAATGTATTCCATTGTGCATCCTTGCCGACAATGGAAGCATTACATTTTTGGTCATTTTGTGGTCGATAAAACAATGGTAGTACTACAGAAGTATTTCTATTGGCCAAACATTTGAAAAAATGTCGAGTAGTACATCATGTCATGCACTACTTGTCTCATTGCCAAACAGACCATCAAGAAGTAATGCCTCTATACTCCACTACCTAGCCCTAGTCAACCTTGGGAATCCATCTCCATGGATTACATGTCAGGCCTTCCTTCTACTAAGCATGGAAACGACTGTGTTTTTGTGATCGTCAACAGATTCTCAAAGATGACCATTATGGCGGCCTGCAAGAAGAGTATCACAGCGGAAGCGACTGCTAAACTCTTATTTAAATGAGTGTGGGTGCACTTTGGGATCCCAAAGTCTATCATCTTAGATCGGGATAGCAGGTTCCTTAGCACATTTTGGTCCAGCCTCTAGTCAATGCCAGACAACAAGCTCACCAAGTCCACAACTTTCCATCCCCAAACTGATGGTCAGACAAAGGTCATCAACAGGATGATCGTACACATTCTGTGCATGTACAATTCAACACATCCACACACATGGGATGAGAGCCTTCCCTATGTACAACACAGTTATAATCGGGATCTCCACAACTCAACCAGCCACAGCCCTTTCAGGTGGGCTTGGGATTCCAACCACTATGTCCCATTGACATAGCCATGCCATTTGCGATTACTCATGTCGATTCGTCTCATATCTAGTCTGAAGTTGACAAAGCGAACAGATTCATTGAGCACATTCAGAACATCCACCAATAGGCTCATGACATATTGGATAGTGCTAATGCTAAGTACAAGCAACGAGATGATCAAAATCGGGTGCCACACAACTGCCAGGTGGGCGATAAAGAGTGGCTGCATTTGCAAAAGGTGCACCTCGTTGGACCCCACTGCAAGCTTTTCCCGCTTCGATATGGGTCATACACCATCACCAAGGTTGTAAGGGCCAATCCGTTTGAGTTCAGTATTCCACCCTTCCTTCTTCTGCACCTAGTGTTCAATGTGGACCGCCTTCGACCCTACTTCCCACCTCTACTGGACACCTCTGACATTGCAGAACAACTCAGACCAACAGACTTAAACCCGAACTGCATGGAACAGGCCACCACAGATTGTATCATGGATATGAAAATTAAGAACACTCACTAGCATAATATCCAACTATATCAGGTTTTCAAAGCTGGCCAACTCCTACACCAAGGAAAATGGTTCACCAAGGACCAAGTTCAGCATAAGTTTCCTCATCTCATGGAGGAACTCAATGAAATGGGGATCATTTATTCCTAAGGGGGGAGGAATGATCGAGGTGGATATTGGTGGCCACCCGTCTATTCCACTTGGGGCCCCACCATTTCTTCTTTTAGTTTTTTCAGTTTCCATGATTGTGGCACAATTTACTATTTTTAGCAGTTTTTCGGGTCCTGAACTTTCAGAGCCATTTTAAGGCCCTAGACGACACTTTTTGGAAAATATCGGGAGCAGCATGGATTTTCCTTTGATATTTCTCACATCAGAAGTTGTATTCCTCGGATAGATCTTTCTAACGAGGTATTTTTCACGTCAAATGGAGATCGTATGCCAAAGTTACATCCTCAGGAAGATTGATTTCCACTGCACCTTTGTATTTGTGGTTATATGTGTATTATGTTGCATTCCTACATAAATTTGGATCATCTCCTTAAGCCCAGAAACCATCATCCACCTCATCCAGGCCCGCCAAAACCACCCAGACACCTTCAACCTTGCACGCATGAGTCCAAGACCTTCCTAAACCACCTTGGTGCTTTCTCCTCCTTGCCGCAAAACAATGCATTTACAAGCATAATTAGGTCATGATTAGATGCATGATAGTTAAAACATGAAGTAGATAGAGTGTGTTTAGCCATTTTCCCCAAAATGGTGTGATTAGGTTAGTCTTCTTTCTGCAATTTCAATTCAGCAATTTACTTTATGAAAGATGCCTGGTTTTCTTCCATTTCTTGCCATAGCTTAATTTGTAGATTTCTTCCATTGCAGAGTAGCTAGATGTAATTTATTTTTGTAGAATAGTTCTTTGATTGTTGATAGAGTAACGGTTTTGAATCACTTGTAGCCCTAGGTCTAAATTCGTAAGTGTGGCAGACTTCATTCAGAAACCCTAGAAATATCACCCTTTCGTCGGACCAAAAGAGGATAACATGATTATAATGCATCTGTTGTGTATATAGAAATATCACCTCCAATTTTATATGAACCTCGAGTTCATAAAGTAAAGTAGAGTAGCCTCTGGGAGTTGCAACATGCTTGGTGCAATACGAGGGCTCACTAGTTCCCTTGACCGGATCTAAAATACCATGAGAAAAAAATTGTCGTGCCTAAAACCATGTGCAAACCCATGCACAAAACCATAGGCAGGTCTACGCATCTAATATAGGGTCCAAAAAAATTTCTCAGGGCACTGCCCCGGACCCCGTGCATGGGGACTACCACCCCTCCTACTAACCCCCCTATTGTGCCTGGTGCAAGCATAGGGGGCTACAACCCCCTTTTTCCCCTTGCTTCACACCTGCTTATAGTCATGAAAGTAATATAACACACACCCAACAAGAATGAGCCTCTTGACTCAAAAATATTATATTTAAATTAATAATTTTCATTATTATTAAATTATTAATTCTAAAATAAAATTTCCTTACCTATCTATATATAATATTATATTAATATATTCCTTCCTATTATAATTAGTAAGGAGTTGTCTTTAGTGCGACTTTTTGAAGTTTCAGGTGCCAGAATCCGGTGAGAATTTTTGAGGTAAAATCTTGGTTTTTGTTATTCAAACTGGTTTTTTGACTTTATATATGGATTCAGCACCCTCAAAAACCTCTAGGGCACTTCCATTATGCAAAGTTAGCAATCAAACTTCTCTTTTCAATAAATTCCTGCTGAATTTAGAAAAATTACACCCTAAAAACCTTCAAAAAGTCGCACTAAAAACTACTCGTAATTAGTAATATTGATGAAATATTAAAATATCATACAAAGTTTAAAATAATTATTAACTAAAATCCATTGGTATTTACACTTTATTAAATGACCATTCAGAGAGTCGAGGACACCATTTAGAATAGTGTGTAAAGTTATATTTTCAAAATAATATTTTTAATTAAATATATAATATGTATTTTTTGATAAATTATTGTTATAAATTATTAATTTGAGTTTTTTTTGGTGGTTGGTTATAGTGGTTATTATCTTCACTATTTATGTTGAAATTCTCATAAGTGATATGATAAATTATAATTTTTTTAATAAATATTATTGTAATGAATCTTTATTAATAGATATTATTATATCAATATCAAGCTTTGTGAAGTCTTTTTATTTTTTAAAAATATTTATTATATAACACATTTTCTTTATATTTTTATGTATTAATATTTTTTATATTGTGGATATGTTGGCCACTTTATATATTCTCCAATTATCTTGTTAAGATTTTATATATTGGTGTCATCTTAGCTTTAGGCACAAAATAGTTACGTTGACAATTCATAATCATATCTCAAATAAAATAAATAATTCAATAAGTAAACTAATTATTAAAATAATAATAAATTATGCTATAAAAATTAATATAGTAATATTAAAAATTATATATATATATATATATAGAAAAAGTAATATAATATTTTTTAAAAAAATTAATATATCTTATGGTTAAAAATGAAAGGATGTGCCATTTTTAAATCACATTCATAAACCATATATTTTATATCAAAATTGACACAACCAATATACGTTGTATTATTTATACATATCTTTGTTTTTTTTTGGTTAATTAATATTTCTATTATCTTAAAATATCATCCTGCTAGATCAAAAAAACATTGTTCTCACTACGTCATGTCGCACGGTTGATATTTGACAAATGTCTTGATATATCAAAATGGAAATACTAGTTATTGCTAAGTACATAATTTCTAAAATAAAATATTCTATTGAAAGTAAAAGACATAAGCCAAGAGGATGGATAAAACATCAAATATTTGATGAAGTGAAGTCACTTCTACCTGCTAGGGCTAGAGGCTTTAGGCTACATTAAAGATGGCCCTTTGTATGGACCAAATGAGCATCCATTTTATCAACAAAAGAGTTTTCATGGCATTCGACTCGTTGATTTTCATTCAAACAAGAGATAATATAGTTTGGTTCGCGTGCTTTTCTTCAAGACCCTACCTAGAAGTGTCTTCATTTGCTAATGAATGGTAATGGAATTAATATATTTACTCCATCATCCCCTAGTATGCTTTGGGTCATGAATCCAAATGGCTACTTAGGCTTGGATTTCAAAAATAAAGTATTCTTAGCAATCATTTTTAGTTAAGGCTTTGAGTTAGCAAATTTCCTCTTGGATTTCCAAAGTGGAATAATGAAATTGGTTGCAACATTCTGATCTCAATATTGATAGAATTTTTAACAAAATGAACAAAAATTTAGCACTCAACTACCATGAAGGCCTCGAGAAAGTCTAGCAATTTGTGACAAAGGATAAACAGGCAAAGAAGATCTCTAGGAAGGGTTCAACAACCATAGGAATCCACTGACTCGAATAATAGTACACACCACCAAGACAATATGTAAACATTGAACCAAATTCCACCATATAAAGACTAGAAAATTTAAAAAAACTATAGAAATTGGGGATAAAACAAACTACCACCCAATGGCAACCCTGCCAGGCTCAGAAATTATTCATAAAAAGGTTTATTCCTTGCCAGTCACCTCCCACCCCAGTTCTATCCTCTGTTGTTTCCATTACAAATTTCTCAAAGGTCACCTCCACAACTAATTTTGTCATGATCCTCACACAAATAGTTAGCACTAGGTGTATGTATTTAAGGCCATCTTCTAAGGAGCCAAGACCATCATGCAATAAAATTTTCATAAAACCAAAACCATTGTTGAGATATTCCCTATGTATTGGAGACAAGCCACAAGGATTACCATATATGGGGCCATGATAGATGGGTATGCATTCAAGAAAGCCAGTGCCATGTGTGAAATATCCCACCTACAGTAGTGAAATGTTGCAGGAGTTGTAAAAGAAAACAAATCCACAACTACCAGGGAAAGAAACCATAGATGTAATACTCCATGTCCTAGGCTAATATGTGCTCCTCGATCTCTTGAAAAATCTCTTGATCCTTCTTTTTCTTGTTCTCTTCTTGTTCCATTTGTTTCTATATTTCTTCTTCTACCTGTTTCAATCTCTCTTCTTCTTCCTCCTTTCTTCTCAGTTCTTCATGTGCATGTATTTATTCTTGCTCTTTCTTGTCTTGTTATTCCTTATACATCTGCTCTTCCTCCTATTTATGTGCTTCTTCCTACCTCTTTTCCGCTTCCCACTGCTTCCTTATTATTTCTACTACCATAGTCTCTTTTATATTGGATGGATCTGCTTTGAACTTGTGGCTTTTCACCTCTACTAGGTTATAGGAAACATTCTTCTTATACTTGATTCTCACCAAAGTGCACTCTTTCGGCCGCTTTTCTTCTTAGGTAATACTTTTCTCTGGAATCACACTGGGAGGGTCTGTCTGGTTTCCTAGTGTATACGAACAAGAGGCATTGTAGCAATTCTTGATCTTTTCTTCCTATGGCCTGGAAAAGGACCCATTTGGGAAAACAAAGTGCAACTTGGAAAAATGTCTCTTGCAAAATACTTTGGGATTATATTGATGAAATCTATTGTACTGAACTTAAGGCTTTCTAGTTCTTTAGCTTCAGCTTCTGCAGCCTTCAATTTCTTAATCTCGTAAGATCACACTTGTAAGGGAAAAGTAGACAAAGGTTCCTTGTTCATCCTTTATAGTACTAAAGATATACCTATGACAAGTTGATATCTGTGAAAATTTTAAGAATGAAAATTTACCTTAAAGGTTAGAAACCTTGGAGAACCTTTTTGGTCATTAATATGCAAACTATAAAGTGTTTAGTGATATATTTGTTAAAATACTCAAATTTTTAATGATATTTTATATAGTCTCTACAACATTTTGGCAATTTTAAGTTAAAATAAAATTATACTGTAAAATTCGGGCAGATTATAGCCCCTAAAGCATGGAAAAGTAGACAAACTGTGAATATTAGCCCCTAAATTTTCCCCTAAAGATGATAGGCAACCTCTTTCATGAATATTTTGTTTGTGGCATACCTCGGCAAGAGATGAGCTGGTTTCTGAAAACCAAACACTTTGAGGTATGTATCGTTTGGTGAGGTAAACAAATCTACGACTTCTACTACTAAGCTCATTACCTTGCAAGACATGCAAGGGGCTTCTTCTTCAAATATCATTTGGTATAAGACCCTGAAGAAGTGATCAACAAGTTTTTCAAAGACTCCTTTGTTGCTGCATTCTACCAATGGTTTGCAATAAATATGGACAGGAGTTTCTTTAGGTGTCCATTTCCATTCCAAGTCAGGGAAAGCATTATAAGAACATATTCCATCTAGTAGGTAGGCATACACATGTATAATTGTTGTTACTTTCATTTTAGTAGGTTTTTCGCCTTGTTAGAGTTGATTTTATAATTGTTTTTTTTTTTTTCTAAGTAAAATAATCTATTAACAGGCGGGTAAAATTACATCTAGACCGTAGTCAGAAACAGCTGCCCAGGAGGCAGAAAATTCAGAAAAAACAGTGTGGTAAACTGTCGATGCCCACGCAGGGGAACATAACCATAGTTTTCTGAAGGATACTTTGACCCCAAAGATACAAAGGAGGGCCAAAAACACAGCAAAACTTCCATAGCAGAAAAAACCCAAAGGTTTGAGAAACAGAGACATAGAAGTGACCAGGCAACAAACCCATTTAATCTTCCGGGGGCTCCTCCTCGATTCTGCACCAGCCAGTGGCGTGCATGTCCGAAGCAGGTTCGTCATGAGTCGCTTGGGTTACATGATCGGCGGAAAGCATTTGCTCATCCAAGACTGGTTCTGCAGGGCGAGGCGGAGGCGGAGCCTGGAAATTGCGATCATCGAGATTGAAAGCAGAAAACTGAGTGTCCGGAGCAAAAACAGTCGCCGCAGGAGCAGTAGGAAGCGAGACATCCCCAGGAACGCTATCTTCAAGGAAGACCACCGAAAGAATGGTAGTAATGCGAGGGCGGTTGAGACTGCTGTTGAAAGTGAACCGAGCCGTGCCAGTGGTAGGGGCATAGGAAGCAGGAGGCCGGTGCGTGTGAGGACCCCAAAACAAACGATAGCCATGAGAGCGCCCCCGACCAGAACGAGTGCGGGGATAATGGCTCGAGCCTTCCCCAAAGGATGATGAGTCAGGAGAAGGACTGGCAGGGGCATGGGAAGGGTGGCTCCGCGAGCTACCCCTTCGGCTCCTCATACGATGACGAATCCTGGGCATGCTGAGATGAAGCGGATGCCTGAAAACCTCCCAAACCACAGAGAGAACCCGCGCAAGGTAGCCCTGAAGAGAAAACAAATGCAACAACTGCTCGACACTCCACCAGGCGCTGAACAAACCACGAACCTCTCTTCTCATTAAACGCATCAAGCGCTGGTCGACGCTTTCCTCCCTGCAGACTCTGCAATTTTTGACAACAGAATGATACAGAATGGGAGCCGAGAGCAGGTGGTTAATAACATGTTGCGAGTGAATGTCACCCACAGCGCGCCAAACCACAGCATGCTCCCAAGCCGTCCTTCCCAAGCGAAACCTATCAGAAAACGTAACTGCCATCATGGTGTGAATCCCGCTCAAGCATGCGGAGGAATGTCTCACAACAGCCGGAGTCGAGCGAGAACCAGAGTTTGCAGGGCGAACAGCTTTGGAATGAGGGGATGATAAATGGTGGTTTGCGTTGGGCATTATGCCAATTAACACGTCGTACCCAGGAGGCAGATGGCGGCATAGAGTAGCAGCCCGCCAACCCATCACATTAATTCGGCCTTGGAACACCCGCATCTGGGGGTTTAGCATCCCTTTGGATAAGAGAATGGAATTCCTGTTTGTGTTCATGATTCTGAATAATATCCAGGCTGCCAGAGATAAGAGCTTGGTCATGATTGACTCCGAGGTTGGCGAGGAGGTCAGCCACCTTGTTACCCTCACGTTTTACATGTTGGAAAATGATGGCTCGATTGGTATGGAGCCAGAGTTCAATTGCTTCCAAACGAGCCTCCAATCTCCAGCTGTTGGCAGTTTTGTGCGCTCTGGTGCCGTTGAGGAGTTGGTTTGCCATAGCAATGAGGATTTGGGAATCCCCTTCAACTTCCAAAGGATGGAAACCATAATGCCTAGAGAGGAGGAGACCTTGCCAAAGTCCTTCTAGTTCCGCTGAATTGTTCGTATCCCAACCAATATTGCCATAAAAAATTAGCAAGGAGTCTCCCTTGTGGTTTCTGAAAATGCCTCCAAACCCTGCATTTCCGGGGTTGCCCTTGGAGGCACCGTCGAAGTTGAGCTTGAAGGAGTGCTGAAGGGGAGGGAGCCAGGCGGACTTGCTGATAGTGTGGCTTTGTGATTGTCGCTTGCTGATCATACTTTGAGGAAGGTGAAAGTTCCAATTTTCCCAAATGGCTTTTTCTTTGGCCAGAGTGGGGTAGTCCTCCGGAGTCCAGGGGTGCAAATCCAGAGTCTCTCTAAGATTAAGACAGAAGTTGTGCCAAATAATTTCCATCGGGGTGAATTGGTTTTTGAATATGCGCCTGTTCCTTTCTTTCCAAATGGTCCACAGTATCAAACCTGGAAGAAGCCTCCATAAATGATTGAGGATCTCACTTTTATATGGGTGCTGGTCCCATAGTCGTAGGGAGTTGATTATGTCTTCGGATCCTTTGCAATTTTTTTGACATCTGAAACTGGCTTTCTCCCATAAGTGGATGGCAAGAGGGCAAGTATACAATAGGTGCTGAAGCGTTTCCTCTTGAATACAGCAATTGGGACATCTGGAAGGGCCATGAATAGTACGCTTCCTGAGGTTGTCCCATGTAAGAATTTTGCGATGACCCAAGAGCCACAAGAAGAAGGAGACTTTGGGCCAGTTTCCAGTCGCCCAAACTTTGCTCCAGATAGGATCCAGAGGATGCTGGTAATCACAAATTATTTTGTATGCCTCTTTGGTGGAAAATGAGCCTTTTGGGGTGTACCCCCATCTTAATATGTCCTTGCCATCCGAGAATCTTATGCGCCTTTTTTGAAGCTCCCGATCCAAAGTTTCTTTGGCTTGGTTATCGTCGATCCTGATCAGTCTCTCTGTCTGTTTCCATTGCCTAAACCCCTGCTCAGTCTCCTGAGTCCATTGATGCCGAACTGTTTCTTTTAGCTGTTCTTCCCAATCTTGGCTAGGAGGCTGATTGTGAATACTAGTGAGTTTTGGAAACTGCTGCCAAGCGTCTGTCCAAAATCTGGCAGAGTTGCCATTCCGTACTTCCCAGAAACTATGATTTTGGATAAGTTGATAGTACTAACGAGCTGCATTCCAAATTATAGATCTTGTCTCTGTAGGCGTGAATCTGATGAGATCAGCATCCGGCCGGTTGTTTGCGTACTTAGCAGTCCATAAGGAGGCCCAAGGTTTTTGATGAGAAGTGAGCCAAAGCCACCATATTTTGGCACCCATGGTTTCGTTGCTGTTCTGGGGGTCCCTCAACCCGATCCCACCGTGTTCCTTAGGCTGGCAGACAGTCGACCACTTAACCAGAGCCCATTTGCGGTGTGTGCTTGTCGAACCCCAAAGAAAATTGCGTTGGAGTATTCTGATCTATTTTAGAACCCACTTGGGCGCGGCCAGAATGGAGAAGAGGTAGAGAGGCATAGATTGAAGCACAGCCTTTATAAGCACTGATCTGCTTGCAATGTTTAAAGATCTGTGCGTCCAGAGATTGAGACGGGATTCTAACTTATCCAATAGTAAACGCCAAGTCGAATGCTTGAGAGCGGAATCAATGAGGGGCGCCCCTAGGTACTTAGAAGGGAGAGAAGCAATAGAGAAGCCTAGGATGCGAGCAATGGCTTGCTGAATAATGGGCGGGGTGTGGAAGAAAAAGAGCTGCGATTTGGCATTATTAATACTTAAACCGGAGGCTTCATAAAAGTCAGAGAGAATGGACTTGAAGGCTGAGGCTTCTTGAACAGAGGGATATCCAAACAGCATGTTATCGTCTACAAACTGTTGGTGAGTGATGGCAGGGGAGTTATGAACAGAGAGACCTTTAAGAAGCCAGGAGGAGAGGGCATGTTTGATGTGGTGACCCAACCCTTCAGCCATGATAACAAAGAGAAAAGGGGAGAGAGGGTCTCCTTGACGAATGCCTCTAGAGGGTTTGAAAGGCTGAGAGGGGAGGCCATTGATAAGAATCGAGTAGAATGATGAGGAAATTAAGCTTGCAATCCACCTGTTCCACATAGGTGAGAAACCAAAGGCTAGAAGCATTTTATCTATATAGAGCCAACTTAATTTGTCGAAAGCCTTGGATAGGTCAATCTTTAGGAGCATACCTGCCTGTTTGGAGTGCTTGAGAGAGTGGATGACTTCGTGAGTGAGGATGATGCCATCCAAAATCTGCCTGCCCTCAACGTATCCGGATTGTTCCTGAGAAATGAGAAGAGGCAGGAGTGGCTTCAACCTGTTTGCAATGACCTTAGATATCACTTTGTAAATAACGTTGCAGAGAGCTATGGGTCGAAACTTGTCCGGAGTTCTAGTGTTCGCTTCTTTAGGAATAAGAGCGATGAAAGTGGAATTTAGGGTTGGCAAAAGCCAATGCAAGGTGCGAGATTCCTCAACCACCTGCCAGACCTCCTCTTTGATGAGATCCCAGAAGGAGTGGAAGAAAGTTGTGGTGAATCCGTCAGGGCCAGGTGCTTTGCCCTCCTTCAGCTGATGCATCGCTTGATCCACTTCTTGAAGCAGGACAGGTCGTAGAAGGAGTTGGTTGTGTTCTTTGTTGATAAGCTTTGGAACATTTTGAGTGATTTTCTCTATTGCTGGCCTTCTATCCATAGTGGGTTCCAGATGAACCTCCTTGAAGTGATTAATAAATTCCTGTTCCATTTCTGCATGATTTTCCAAGCGCTCGCCTTCTCTGTTTTGAATGAAAGAGATAGTGTTGTGCATTCTTCTCTGGACTGTGGATCTGTGGAAGAATTTAGTGTTCCTTTCACCTTCCTTCAGCCACCTGATTCGTGACTTTTGCTTCCATAGAATTTCCTCTTGGGCCTTGCGCTCTTCTAGTTGTCTTTGTATTAACTTTTCCTTTCCCAAAGTCTCTTCGGTGTGCCCCTCCTCGATTATCTTTTGTTAGAGTTCTTTCATTTCTTTGTTAAGATCTTGCTGAGCCTGAAATATGTTACCAAAGGTCTCATGATTCCATTTTTTGATTTGGACTTTTAGATATTTGAGTTTTTGCTGGAACTTGTACATTTTTGAACCTTCTGGCACAGGGGAGGTGGTCCAAGTTGAGCTGATGAGGTCTTTGAAAGCGAGATGAGAAAGCCAAAAACCTTCAAACCTGAATGGGCGTCTGGAGGAATTACCCGGCCTGAACCATTGCAGAGAGATCGGCCAGTGATCCGATCCAGCAAGGGGAAGGATGGAAGCCGTGAGATCGCCTCCGAGATGTATCGCATTATCGGATATTAAGAATCTGTCAAGTTTGGAGGCAATTTGCTGTCTACCAGTTCTGCGATTGCTCCATGTATGCATGCCATTACAGAACGGCAGATCGATTAATGAGTTGTTATGGATGAAATCGCAGAAGTGATGATTCTCCTGTTCCAATCTGGTACGACCTCCAACTTTCTCCTCCAGTTTGGTGATCATATTAAAATCACCACCTGCTATCCAGAGAGGGTGGACTCTATTAAGATTGAGTAGTGCGATTGTGTCAAGTAGAGCTGTTTTGTTGCCGGCCTCCTGCGGAAAGTATACATTAGTTAAATGTCCATGAATATTGGTACCAATAATGTGGAACGTGGCTTGGATGATATGGTGAGTGGCATGAAAATCAGAGAGAGTGATGGTTTGTTCGTTCCAAGAAATAGCCAGGCCTCCCGAAGAGCCCGACGCATCAACTGCCACAGATCGAAATCCTGGCCACGCCTTTGAGAGGATCTGACCAAGTGTAGAGCAATTACATTTCGTTTCCTGCAGAAAGAAGATTTGGGGTTGTTCCTGCTTTATCATATTTCTAATCATACGGACTTTGCTGGGGCCATTGAGCCCTCTTAAATTCCATGAAGTGAGCTTCATGATTCACGGTGGGGGGTTGGCTTGTAGTACTTAGTCAACTTAGCATATCTGCCTGAGTCCACCAGGATTTTCCCTATTGTAATGGTGCGTTGAAGGTCAGTTTTCCGGCCCCTTTTTTTGGAATCCTTGGAGAAGTAGTTTCCATCCCATTGACATCCCGGTTGAATTCCAAGTTGCTGCTGCTGGTAGGCTCTGGAGATGACGACTTCAAGGGCATTTAGTTGGTGCTCTGGAATCTTATCATAATCTTTTCTTTTGCACGCTTGTTCCATTTCAAAGATGTCAAGTCCTTTCAGATCAATACTTTCCGGCTCTACCTCCATATGCTGAGGGAGATTGCTATCTGTGGGGATGAGCGATGAAAGCAGGGCATGACTTGGTATGCAGTCTACATCCATACCATTTGGCTTCCAGTCCGGGTCCTTAAGAGTCTCTGAGGAGTTGGCGGGGCAGTTTTCCTGGGAAAGGGAAATGGTAGTCGAGCGATCGGGAGGTGGAGGGGGTGGGGTAGGGGAGCTCTTCAGATGGTTAGGCGTGGAGTTCTGAGGGGGGGTAGCCGAGCTAGTACCCAGTATTTCAAAGCTATTTCTTGTTGAGGGGGCTGTGGTTCCAGATTGCAAGGGTTTTTTACCAGAGGTGGTTTTTTTGTGGGCTCTTTTTCTAGCAGTAACTTTAGTGAATCCTTCAGGATCCGAGGGGTTGGTGGAGTCAGAAGGATGAGGGTGAGAGTTCAGTGGGAAATCCCGGAACAGATGTCCTAGAGCATGACATTTACGACACCGAAAAGGTACATGTTCAAAATCTAAGGGCTGTATCCATTCAAAATCATCATGGTAAAGGCTTACCAAGTCTGGAAGAGGCTTGTCCAGTCGCATGCAAACGCAGATTCGAGCATAGGAGGTATATCTGCGCACTTTTGTTTCTTCTGCTATTTTAACAAATTCCCCGAGACCATTGCCTATGTCTCTCAGTGATTCTTCGTCCCAATATTCGAGAGGAAGCGAATACAACCTGATCCAAACCGGGGCCCAACTGAGGTCCTCCTTGTCAGGATTGAATCTCTCGATCCAGTCCCTTAAGTACAAGCCAGCTGAATTGAAAAAATAGGGGCCTTCATCCATTACTCTGTTCCTGTCTTCTAGGCAAATAAAAGTCGCTGTGAAAAAACCTTTGGGGCCCAGCTGCAGAGTTACATGCCCTTTGGGTTTCCATTTCGCCGCAATCCATCCTTGTAGGGCCTTCTCGGTCGGCCAAAACCCAACAAACTTTCCAATGAGGGCATGGTCCTTCATGTATTGGATTCTTCCGTTGATCCTGTGGCTAGGGAGCTCCACTTTGGGCCTTTCTACAGCGATAGGTTTGCAAGTCGAGGATGTGACCTTGGGGATATCCTCTTGACCGGGTTCATTCTCCTGCTTATCAGCGCTTTTGTCAGGATGGCCAGTAGGGACGTTTGTCGTTTCCTGCAGAGGAGTTTGCATGTTGTCCTGTTGACCCTGAACAGGAGCATCAGGTCCTGTCAGATTCGGCGAGGTATTCAAAGAGTTCAGTGTGGGGGAGGACGGAGCATCCCCCCCTTGAGGGGCGTCCATGAAAGAAAACTTCAGCTATTTCAGACTTCGAGCAAGCAGAAAGCCTGCGAGAGGAGGCAGAGTCTGAAAGAACCAGGCGGCGCCATGGTAGAGCTCGAAGGGTAGCGCGGGGAAACCCTAGGTTGCAGAGCGGTTCTTCAAAACCATCATTTTATAATTGTTGAGACACAAGATGGGAACAATTGAATATATTCCCTTATAGGAAAATGTGATACAACATGTAAACCCATCTTTATAGGAAGGATTTCATATTATTGAGTCCATAAATTCAGAAACACAAAACTATCAAGTACTTAAACACATTTCTAAGTAATTTGGTCTCGTAAGTATTATTTGGTGTTTGGAAAAACTTTTTCGGTTCCTTTACCCACATATTGACCACCTCCTTAGTGTTTAAATAGCCTATAGCCACATATAAATGTGAATCCATATGTTGCTCAAACTTAGGCAAGTTGTAGATCAAGCGAATACAATGCGATCAGTAGGAGGCAAGTTGTTGCCCACTAGAATTTTTTAATAACATGCTCTTGGTATCTATGCCTTGCAGAATCCATCTAATGACATATGCACATGGTAATAATGGGTATCTGCAAGCGACCCTTTGAAACCCTAATCGTTGGATATTGATGTAAACCTCTTTATCCTCTAGATCCTCTTTAAATTTTGTAGCGGTGACTACATCCTTGCTAGTATGTCAAGTGATATCAGATTCCTTCTCAATGTGTAAATGTTTATCAGATAGAATGAAACTGATATTCAAGGACTTTCAACAACTACCTTGGTACTACTTAATGAGCCCCGGTATTGCAATAAGAATGTTGCAACTCCCAAGACTACCAACTTGAATTATCAACCTCGGATTCGTACAAACTTAAAAGGTGTTAGCACTATATGTGCAATATACAATATGTCCTAATTTATTTTATATTAAAAAGGACATTTTCCTTACTATTCTTCTCCTTTTGAGGAGAAACAACCATGAAAAAAACTAGTCATTTACTTACATAACCTTAATTATTTATAATTTAGAAATTTATTATAAATATATTATATACCTTTCTTAATTATTCATATAAACATTATTTTTCATATATAAAAATATGTGTGTAATAAATCGTGAGTTACACCCCTTTGGATATGATAAAACTACAATATATATTATTATAATCATTCAAAACGTTTCCAAAATCATAGAATTAAAGCCACTTGTATTTTTTCTTTATGTAAATTTAACATGCCATGGAGGGTTCTAATTATTATTTTTATTAAAATAATACCTACATGTGTTTGTATTTACATAATTATAATAATATGTAGAGGATGGGAATCAAACTTGGAAAATTTATTAGGATTGGAGAAGATATTATAATTTCTAATGATTGGATGAGTAAGTTGTATTTATGTTAGTTTTCGTGATAGCCATGGTATAAATATAGTTCATTTAAAAACACGTTTCTTGTAAAACAATCAACACAAATAAAACGAACACTATTAAAATATATCCACATCTTTTAATTCATATATTTTTTAATTTATATAATGTATTTTTTCATTACCTTTTAGACAATGCATAAGAACTCTACTCTTTTGCTTAAAAATTAGGATGGTTGCAAGGCAGCAAGTCCCTGTGTTGAGCGGGGTTGATTGGGTTTGACTGAATAAAGTCCCTGTGTTGAGCGGGGTTGATTGGGTTTGACTGAATAAAGTGTGTGAACTTTTTTTAATTTATATAATGTATTTTTTCATTAGCCTTTAGACAATACATAAGAACTCCACTCTTTCACTTAAAAACTAGGATGGTTGCAAGGCAGCAAATCCCTGCCTTGAGCGGAGTTGATTGGGTTTGACTAAATAAAGTGTGTGAACTTTGAAAGTCGTTGCCAACAATTAACCATATATATCCATTGGTCACTATTAGACGAATGGTTATCATGTATTTTTGAAATAAGTATAAGTAAACGGTTAGGGATATGAATATTATATATTGAGGTTGATGTGACTTTTGCATAATCGAAAATTTATTATTAGTATTACAGCCTCGGATATTTGTGAACTTTTTTTATTGGAAAATTTATTATTAGTATTACAGCCTCGGATATTTGTGAATTTTTTTTATTGGTCACAATGACAAAGACCGATTGATTTAAATTAACACCTTCTGCCGTCAAAAATAATTCAGCCAATTCGCCGTTCTGAATTCTTGGCTTACTAGAAGGCATGAAAAATATTGAGGTTCATGTTTATCGTGTGAATAGGTAGTTTTAAATATTATAGCAATCATTGCGGGAAAGCAATAGGAAACATCAATATGTATCTAGGTAGGAGATGTGTGCAGCATGGCAAATGGTTGTTGGTTCAATGGGCCATTGATTTCTTGGAAAATTTAATGGGTTGAGTGTGAGCACCTACTGAATCATCAATCTGCCGTTTACCAACAAAGAATGAAAATAACATGGAGTCTAGGTTAATTTTATTAAGAAAATAATAAAATAGCATTATATTGCACATATCAATAATAAATCATTGTAGTAAGATTAAATTAAATTGTACTTACTAAAACTAAGCTAGGATACTAGAATAAACAGATGTTACACTTAGTAAATGGTTAGATTTAGATTTTCCAACATACCCAACAAATATGCTTCTTTAAACAACAGCGTCATTAGAAGTAGGGCAAGAGCAGGAACCAAAATGAAAAGAAGTTGGAAAGAGTCTTAGTTTCTTAGAAAAATACACGCTTTTCTAAAAATATCGGTGGCAGAAGACGATTAATGTTCAAAATAGTTTCAACCAACTTAGTTGAATTTGTGAGTAGCTAGGATTTTTAACAACAAGATAGAACATATCTAAATTACCTGAAAACGAAAATCAGAAGCATATTACAGAAGGTAATATAAAGCCAGCATCAAAGAGTACAAAAACCGTTCCAAACACTATATAAAAATTCTAGAGCAGCACCAATAATTGAATTACAAAAATATTAAAAACTAGGATTCAATAACTTAAATTTCGAAAGCAGATACAATGAATTTACGAAATTTAATGATAAGAAGGTTCCTTTGAAATAAATTACAAGCCCTACCACTATAGCTGATCATTGACAATTTATGATATCAAAAACTATTTTCTAGAATTCATACGCTAACTCGTCTTTTACAATTTATATGCTAACTCGTCTTTTAATCCGGTGAGGTCCTAATCAACCCCCACTCCAGTGAACGGTTGGCTATAAAATTATTTTATGTTTGTAAATTACTGTGTAAATTGCAGTATTTTCACTGTAAATACAAAGATGAAACAATTATTTTATTGATTGAATTCATAGAAATGAATAAAATTTAGAATTTATAACAAACTTACATATATCTTTAAGAAGGAAAACTATTTATTACCTAGCATATTGACCTAACACTAGGAGCTTTATTTACATGATTATAGATCCTATTACTGAAACCCAAACAGCAGTGCCCGAAGCCGAACTCCCAAGGAGCTACCAGAACTGCCTAAGTTTATAGACATCATTGGTAGAGGGGCTTATTCCTTAAATACTGACAGAAACACTGGAATGGCTTTCTCATTCACCGGAATGGCTTGTCTGGAATGGTTACTTGCTTGGCTTTCTTACTTTGATTGTTTGCTTGCAATGGATTCATTTATTGCCTTACGGCTTGCGAGCTAGATTGAGGGCTTGCTTTCCCACTGACTGTGCTGAATGGATGGATTGATTTCTCGCTGGATTGATTTATGAATTTAATAAAAAAAATGTCACTCAAAACTAGAAGATAAAGATAAATCACTTCATTTATGTCAAATTGATAGATTCTGTAATCTTTCCAACAATGATTTCTTCTTAATCTTCAAAGATGACCTTTCAAGTTCCAATAGCAAATATTTTATAGATTTTGAAAAAATACTAGTAAATGACATCAAATATAAGCTAAATAAAATAATAGTAATTCATGAACAATGTGATGGATATCTTTCCAAATCTAAATTTACATCACAACCTCATAAAAATATGATGGGAAACTATAGTGAAATGCAATTGATAATGTTCAATATCTCCATTGTTTACTATGAGAACATCATCTCTCAAAATTGTAAAGAAAGATTTTGAATTGAAAAATAACATAGAATCGTAGGGTTTATTTTATTTATTTAATTGATCACCTCTCATTGATTTTGAATTTATGAAAACACTGCCATTTTTTACTAAAAAATTGTTTCTTTCTGACAAATAGTTCTCATTCTTTTATACTTCCGAGGAGTATGGTCATCAATGTAACATTCACAACCCTTCGATTTTAAACATGATTTTGATCCAATTGCATGAAAACATTAGTAATGTGATCAAATTTTGTTCTTTTGTTGATTTATGTGTTTTGTTTATTCATGTGTAGTCTTGATCATTATTTTGGCATATAAGAGAGTTGATTTTATAAGATAACATTTCCAAACATAGGGTGGGGAAAACAACCTTGTCACTTATCACCTTTGTAGATAACTCCCAATTACTCCCAATTATTCATAACTTTTGGTGTAAAATTTGCAACATTGATGGGAAACTCTGGTGCAATGCAATCAATGATGTTAAATATATCCAGTGTTTCCTATGAGAACATCATCTCTGAAATTGTAAAGAAACATTTTGAATTGCCACAAACATAGGGTATGGAGGAACAACCTTGTCACTTATCACCTTTGCAGATATATATAGATGATTAAGGAAAGTTGTCTTATAAAAAGTAAAGTCAGAGCAACTCAGTATCACAAACTTGGATGCAAACCAAGAAATGATGCCCAAGAATGTCCGGAGGAACCTGAACTATCAAAAATGATGTCAAAGATCACCTTTGTGGAAAAATTATAAGAGAAAAAGAAGACGACTAATAAAAATGAAAAAACTTGGAAGTATTCTAATGAGTATGGCAATGATTGTATATTAACTTTCAGTAATGATTGGCAATCAGGATTTTTTGTCAATGATCGACAATCAACTCTGACTAGTGCTCCTTATTGTGTGAGTCTTCTATGTGTGGCTCTTTATGTGAGGTGTTGTATAAACTGTGGTTCCATCAGGGTAAGTTTTCTGTAACTATGGTTTTGTATGTACAACCCTGTAGGGTCCATCTAAATAGGGTAAATATTTGAAACCAGGGGTCCATCTCTATTGTTCAATGTTTAAAATGAAAAAGATAGCAATAAAAAATTCAAGAGAGAACCAAGTAGGCATGAATGTGTAGTTAAAATCCCTAGATATTTAGAGTAATTAAGTGAGAGAGATTGATAAATTTAGAAAAACATTTCCAACATAGATTTCCTCTTAATCTTCAAAGATGGTCTTCAAAGTTCCAATAGAAAATATTTGATAATATTTTGAAAAACTACAGGTAGGTAGTAGATGACATTAGATAATATAATTAAAATAATATTAATTCATGAACAATGTGATGAGTATCTCTCCAAATATAAATTTGCATCATAACCTCATAAATTTCAGACATCAGGTAATAGAAAAAAATGAGCCACACATCAGCTCCCAATTATTCATAATCTTTGGTGTAAAATCTGCAATGTTGATGAGAAACTCTAGTGAAATGGAGTTCATGATATTCGATATCTCCAATGTTTCCTCTAAGAACATCATCTCTTAAATTGTAAAGAAACATTTTGAATTGAAAAATAAGGTAAAATTTTTATTTTAACATAGAGTTGGTTTTATTTATTTTATTTTATTTTTGGATAACATCTAATTCAGTGGTCACCTTTCATTGATTTTGAATTTATGACAACACTTACTACAAATTTGTTTCTTTCGCACAAATAGTTCTCCTTTGCCAAAAATTTTGTAAATTATTTTATTCTAAAGAGGAGTATTGTCATCTATGTAACATTCATAACCCTTTGATTTCAAATATGATTTTGATTCAACTACACGAAAACATTATAAATGTGATCAAATTTTGTGCTTTTGTTTATGCTAATCAATGGTATTATTATAACAATGGTTTCTATCCCATTATTGTTAATATTGTGCCTCAATTGTAATCTTGTTCCAAGTATAAATTCAATTTATAAATTCAATCCTAATATAGAAAATTATGGCAACTCCCTAGCAAGACAACACATAACTTACTTAATTTTGTAAATCCATATTGTACATTTGTTGTATTTTCTATAAATAAAATTCATAGAATTTTTGTTTAAAAAATTATTACTCAATGGCGTTATTATACAATCGTTCAAAATTTTATAATTTCCATTAAACAATTGAAGACTTTTATAGAAGTGCCCATATTTCACCATAATTCCTACATAAGTGCCCATCTTGCCTTGGAATGGTAACAGGTGCCCTATCTTAACTAGAACAGTAAGCCATGGAGAATGAACTGTGAACATTGGACTTAATGTGCAAATAAATGTGTATCATATCGAAAACTTATTGAGGTTCTTGGTTTATGTTGAAAGATAGAAAATTTCGACATAGAGGCTTGTGGCTTATGTTATATGAAACATGATCAAAGATACAAATATAGAGGGTCACGCCCAAAGAGATATAGATAAGAGATTTGAAGAATAAAATGTGAGGGTCATTGATGAAATTTGATTGGAATTGTCACAAAAATTTCAACCCATGCAACAACTTATATATCAACTTGTATAGCACAACACATCCAACCAATATGGGTACTCATATAACAATTGAAGTATGTCTTAAATTTCATTAAAAAAAATTAGAACAGTGAGGGGTAGCAATGGATGAAAAAATTAACCATATTTTATTAGATATTCTAATCAAAATAACTTCATCGGATTACATATGTTGGCTCAAAATTTCACGAGAGATAATGTTCTCTCAAATTGTACATATATGAGAGAAAACTAAAGATGAAAATCGAATTACTGCAATATCACATCAACATAATTGATAGATAAAAATGGAAAACCAAGGAGCTGAAGGATGATCACTAACACATTTTTGTCTCTTCACTTCATTCTCCTTGCCAAACTTGAGCACAGTGACAAAAATTTTATTAATCAACACTAGGGCTTGGGGGTTTGTGTACAATATGTTTGTATAGCACATTGTACAAAAATGGTGATTATCTCTCTCTAAATTTTGATGGAAAGAAACAAACTCAATATTAACATTAAAAAACCATACGATATTAACATTTTTAAAATTAATTAATATTTCTAAAATTAAACATATAACATGGGAAACTCTCAAGAGTGAGATTTAAAATTAAAATGAAACACACTCACACACACACATATATATATATATATATATATATATATATATATATATATATATATATATATAGATATATATATATATAATTTTATTTTTTATATAATTATAATATATATTTTAAATTATAAAATATATATTACATATTTATAAACTTATAGTGCATTATAATTGATTAAAATATCAATGAATATATAAATAGAAAATCATTTGCAATACACTCAAAATTTAAATCCAAAATGAATGGCGCTCCATGACCATCAGATTTAGAAAAAAAAAGAACTGAGGGATTCAAACCCAAACCAAATAGTGGCTTTTAGTTTTTAGCTTATCAGTTCTGACACATAATGGATGTCAGATTTTGAATAATAATTACACACATAGTTAAGGGATGGCTCAGATCCAACCATTTCAAATCAGGTTTTAAAAAAACAAATTTTCTCAGAGCTTCATTTTTTTTTCAAGTCAGAAAGAGGTAATATTTTATATTTGAACATGAGGATACTTAATATTATTAAATTATATTAAATTATCCATAGTAAAAAATAAGAGAAAATCAAATTCCAATTAATTAAATCATTTCAACCCAAAATATGTCACATGGAAGTAGATAGTATTGAATTTGGATAAAAATATCATCTCTTGGACCAAGTTTTATTTCTAGTTAAAGAAAAATCATTTGAAAAGTTAATTCTCGAATACTATTTATATATATCATTTCTTAAAACCAGTAAAAAACAAAAATACATGTTTTATACTACTTTAATATTAATTTCTCTCACTACATACAAATACACATATCTTATATTAAACATAATATTGGATAAAGAAATAAATTAAAAATTTGATGCAAATATTTCAGAAAATATTAATATTAAAAATAATTTAATGTATGCATTCAAGAAAACAATATAAAAGGACATGTTTTAACATTTTAATTCTGGATCTACCAAGGGTCTAGAGAGATCAAATCTCTTTTCACTCTAAAAATATGTTTGTATTACAAGAGATATGTTGGCTAAAAAATTGTAGGATTTCAATCTCTTTGCCACTTTAAATATCAGACAATAGTTCGCAGATGTTAAACTCTTGGATATAATGTTCTCTCAAATTGTGCAATATATCACATCAACATAAATGATAGATAAAAATGGAAAACCAAGGAGCTAAAGGATGAGCACTAACACATTTATGTCTCTTCACTTCTTTCTCCTTGCCAAAATTCTAGGGCTTGGGGATTGGTGTACAATACGTTTGTGTAGCACACTCTACAAAAATAAGCGTTATTTCTCTCTAAGGTTTCAAGGAAAGAAACACACTTAATATTAACATTAGAAGACCACACAATATTAACATTTTTAAACTTAATTAATATTTCTAAAATTAACATATAACATGGGAATCTCTATATATATTACATCTTTATAAAATCATAGTGCATATAGTTGATTGAAATATCGATTAATATATAAATGGAAAATCATTTACAAGACTTAGTGACCATCAAATTTCATATTCTGGGTAATATTTTATGTTTGAATATCAGAATACTTAACATTATTAATTTATATTAAATTATCCATAGTAAAAAATAAGAGAAAATAAAATTTCAATTAATTGAATCACTTTAACCCAAAATATGTCACACGGAAGTAGACACTATTGAACCCATAGATAAAAATTTTATCTCAGGAACCAAGAGCCCGCACAATTTTATTTGTGGTTAAAGGAAAATCATTTAAAAAAATAATTTTTAATATGATGTGTTTATTAAACCAACCTAGATCCATCTAAATCCGGATCTATCATGCACCGAGAGGGATCAAATCTCTCGAGGTGCAAACCTATTTTTTGAGTGCAAAACTTGAGGAAAGGTTTGCACCTTGAGAGATTTGATCCCTCTCGGCGCATGATAGATCGGAGTTAGATGGATCTAGGCTGGTTCTAGTCATGTGAAGCCAAGGAAAATATATAGAACATATTATTAATTTTATGAATAATATGTAAATACATCTAATATAAATATAATAATTTTATATATGCTAAATATGTCTGATAACTGGTCATTTTAATTTTAAAATTTTCTTAGTTACCTAATTTTGTTGAGATAAATATTGTTAATAAATTTAATGATGAAAAATTATGAAATAAAAATTTTGAATGCAAAGTGACAATGTAATACTATTGAATGATAGAAAATGTGAATAATAAGAATGCACTCAATTACAAATAGTCTTCATTGTAATCAATCTCAAATTATTTTCTTCTACTATTCTTATTGTCACCTTTGTTAGTTTTGTCATCTTTTCATATCGATTATATGAAAAGCACAATTGCAATCATAAATCATTTAAATATTTTTCTGGAACTATTGTACTAAAAATCATACATTTTCTCTCTTGCTCTTCAATATTAATAGGTTGAATTACTAAAACATAAAAATAAATGTACATTGTCAATAATTTTTCCTGCTGACAGTGAAATTAATGCACAATGTTAATCCAATCACTTTAAAATTAATGTACCATCAATGTACATCCAATTACGTCAAATCAAAAGTCAATGTTTACACTGAAATCAATGCATATAATGCAAACAATGAAATAGGATTAGAAAACAACATCTACAGTGAAATGGATGCATCTAATGCAGGTAATCAAATAGGATTAGAAATCAACATCTACACTGAAATTAATGTATCTAGTGCAAGTAAGCAAATAATATTAGAAACCAACATCACTGAAACCAATGCATCTGGTGCAAGCAATCAAATAGGATTAGAAATCACCATCTATACTGAAATCGATGCATTTAGTGCAAGCAATCAAATACGATTAGAAATCATGTACATTGAAATCAATGCATCTAGTGGAAGTAGTCAAATATAATTAGAAATCAACATCTACACTAAAATTAATGCATCTAGTGCAAGGAATCAAATAGGATAAAAAATCGTCATCTACACTGAAATCAATGCATTTATTGCGAGAAAACATATAGGATTAGAAATCATCTACATTGAAATAAATGCATATAGTGCAAGAAATGAAATATAATTATAAATAAACATATACACTAAAATCAATGCATCTAGTGCAAGCAATCAAAATGGATTAGAAATCTCCATCTACACTGAAATCAATTCATCTAGTGCTTAAAATATTCTTCCCTCTCTCCCCCCTCGAAGTACATCTTTTTTTCCTTCCCTCTATCCACTCTCTCACATCCTCCCTTTCCTTCCTATCTCTCCATTTCTCTCCTACATCTCTATCGCTCTCTCTCTTCACCCTCCAACTCTGTTACTATATCCCTACCTCTCTCCTTCTCTCATCCCTTCTCTTCATATCTCATTCTTTGTCTCTTTATATCATCCAAAAACATACACACTCTCTCTCCATCTCTCCTTTGTCACTTAATCTCTCTCTCCACTTATCGATCTCTCTGTATTTCTTCTTCCCTCCCTCTCTCCCTCTAAATCCATCTCTCTCTCTCTCTCTCTCTCTCTCTCTCTCTATATATATATATATATATATATATATATATATTCCCTCCAATTTTCTCTCTTCCCCCATCACTCTCTTCCTCTCTCTCAAGTCCTCTCTCTTGTCCTTCATCTCCCTCCAATCCTCTTTCTCTCTCTCTCTCTCTCTCAACATATACACTAAAATCAATGCATATAGTGCAAGAAATCAAATAGAATTATAAATCACCATCCACAGTGAAATCAATGCATCTAGTGAAATAAATCTTCTTCCCTCTCTCCCCCCTCCAACTCCATCTCTCTTTCCCTCCCTCTCTCCACTCTCTCACATCCTCTCTCTCTTCCTTCCATTTCTCCCTTTCTTTCCCATGTCTATATCTCTCTCTTTCCCTCTCTCTCCCTCTCTTCACCATCCAACTCTGTCAATATATCCCTCCATCTCTCCTTCTCCCCCAATTCCCTCCATCTCTCCTTTTTCTCTTTATCTCACCCCAAAACATACACATGCTCTCTCTATTTCTCCATTTTCACTCCCTCTCTCTCTCCACTTCTCGCTTTCTATGTAATTATTCTTCCCTCCAACTCCATCTCTCTATCCCTCCCTCTCTCCTCCTATCTCCCTCCCTTTCTTCTCCTCTCTCTCTTCCTTCCTCTCCTACCTCCCTCTCTCTTCCCCCATCTCTCTATTTTCCCTCTAATCCTCTCTCTTCCCCCATAACTCTCTATCTCTCTATCTCTCTCTCTGCCCTCCAATCCTCTCACTATCTCCATCCCTCTCTCCTCCTCTCCCCCCCTCCCCCTCTCCATATTTATGTCTCCCTCTTCCTCGCATACCCTTTTCTACCTCTCTCACTCCTCTCCCTCTCTCTCTTCATTCCTCCTCTCCCCTCTCCTTGATTTTATCCCCATCTCTCCCTTCTCACTCCCTCTATCTCTCCACCTCTATCACTCTATGTCTTTGTTCTTCCCTTCCATATATATATAGAGTTAATATATATCATGATACATTAATGTATATAATAATATAGAAAATTTAATATTGTATTAATCCAAATTTATTAAATATAATAATATTCATATGAATATTAGATTTCATAATAATAATATTATTATTAATATTAGGGATAATAATGGTTTTTATGGCATGACATTAATAATAATTTGGCCCATAATATTTGACCTATAGGATTCACCTAAATAAAACCTATTTTTGAGTGTTGGTAAATATAAAGAGATTTATAGAGTAAATATTAAAAAATAGGTGGAATTCGGCTGAAGAGAGAGCGATGGCGAAGGAGGTGTCTAGGGTTAGCATCTTTGCTTTTTTGGCTTGTGCCGGCTCAACCTCTCATAGAGCTGGCTGCCTTCTGCTCAAGATCCAGATCACAAACTTTAATCTGCAGGATTGCAAGCTTCTGCATAGGGCTTTTCACTTAATAGATGACGTCGTTGCTTGGACAGTTGCATTCCCTGCAAATGATTCAGAAGACTTGGAAACCACCGCCTTCAAAGCTGCTCACAATGCAAATTCCCCAGATTTCACCTCAGAAGCAAGCCAGCAGCGGATCTGCCTCTCGAACTGCCCAAATCTACCTGCAGAGGTACCAACACTGGAAATACACATCGACGGGGTCGCAGAATGGAATCTAAAGATCAAAAAAATTCTGCATAGGGTTCTCCTTGGCTTAGATGATGCCGCCGTCTGGGGGTTTGTATGCCTTGCAAACGTTCCAGACGGCTTTAACGCCGCCACCTCTACAGTTGCTCACAACACAAAGATGATCCACCCTGAAGACCCCTTTGATTTCTTCTCTACCATTAGCAAGCAGCGGATAGGCCTCTCGCACCTGCCAGATATGCCTGCAGAGGTACCAAGGTTGACAGCACAAATCGACTGCGACTGTGCTCCTCGTCCATCTTTGGTCAATGCTCAAAGACTGGAGAATCTAGACATGGATTTTTCCACTGTTTTCCAGAAGAATATTTCCTTCTTGAACCAGCCAGATTTGCCAGAAGAAGCACCTGCATTTCAGATCCAAGTCACACTCTCTGGCAAGACGATGATGCAATGGGTGCGTGCAACAGATCTAGTGCAGGATCTTCTGCAAAAACTCAAGCTCCAGCTAGGGATCCCCTCCTCTTACCAGAGATTGCTATATAAAGGTAAACAACTTATGGACCCCCTTCCCCTCTCCTTTTACAGTATTCAAAGGGACGCTTCTATTGGGGTTACCATTCGTTTAAGAGGTGGTTCCTTTGGGCAGACCTCTTCTGCTCCTTCCTTCTCTTATAAAGATGCAATCTGCAAAGACGATGCCCACCCTCAGTCCTCGTCAAAATCGGCTCAACCAACTATGGCTCCCAAACCATTTTTGGTGGATAAATCGGAGGAAATTTCTTCTATCGAATTCGCTCATCCTGCGATTGACGAGCGCTACCAGAAATTTGCAGAATCTGTAATCATATGCAGATTTAATGGGTTATGGCCTTGCACAACAGATTTATACCAATGGATCCATACCAATTGGACTAAAAGAAGCAAGATCTACTTATGTTCAAAAGGTTTCTTCATTGTGGATTTTGACTCAAATGAAGATTATCAGAAAGCCTTAACTGGAGGCCCTTGGTTCTGGGGTACGGCTGGGCTTTAATTCACCCCTTGGTTTCCAGACTTCGACCCTTCTACAACTTTCATCACCAAACTTCCCATTTGGGTCAGGCTCCCGAATCTTCCGGTGCATCTATGGCATGTCTCTGTCTTCTTAGCCATTGGAGACACCTTAGGTCACTACCTAGCTACAGATTCTTCAAGAAGGAAGAATGGACTCTACACCTACGGCAGAATATGTGCAGAAATAGATATCAGCAAAGGACTGCTGGATCAGATCAACCTCAAGATTGGAGACTTCCACTGGACACAAACCTTGGATTACAAAAATACAGCCTTCCGCTACCGCCATTGTAATCAAACGGGGCACCTCCAGAATGCATGTTCCCAGTTCCTCGACAAAAAGAAGAATCTGAATCGCAAACCCAAATCCAAGAGTTGGAATCTCTGTGTTCCTCCCCCTCCTATGGAAGAAACAGATTCCTCCAGCTTGGATGAGGAGGAAATTGAAGCAGATGGGCAGAATGATGAGATTCTACTGGATGTGCCCCCAGCCAATCCGGCAGTCCCCTCTGCCCCACCGATCTCTCAGAAACGCTCTCATGTATCTTCGTCCTCTGACTCTGATAAATATATTCTGCCTCTAGAGCAGAATAGTCTACAACTTGTTATGGCCCACCCAAACTCCACTGACTGGGTCAAAGTAAGCAAGAAAAAAGGGAAAAAATGTTGTTTGGTAGGGTCCGCCCATACTGGGTAGCTACCTTAGCTCAGATCTAGCTTCTTTGCATTCCCATGTTTTCTTTTGATCATTCCTTGATTGTCTTCCAGGAGCGAGGTAGATAGCCTATCACCTACGACTCCCATGCTTTTCAGCTTCGCGTGTGTGCAAGCTTGATTGTACTATACGTTTCTTATCTTAATAGAATTAGTCTTATTCAGAAAAATATATATATATATATATATATATATATATATATATATCAAAATAGGTTTTATTTATTTACCATACCTCTTTTATTTACAATGGTATTTGGCCCATAGACTTGGTATATAATTAGATGTTGATTTATAATGATATTTGATATGTTTTTATATATTTATCATGCCTCTTTATACCTCTTTTATATTGATTTATTTATTTACCATAGCTCTTTTATTAATATGGTATTTAGCCCATGGTATTAATAATAATTTGGCCCATGGTATTTGGCATATAGGCTTCACCTAAATAAAACTTATTTTTTGAATTATTGTAAATATAAAGAGGTTTATGGAGTAAATATAAAAAGAGGCTTTATTTATTTAGTGGAAGTAGTCAAATATAATTAGAAATCAACATCTACACTGAAATTAATTTTCATCTTTTTTTCTTATTGAGTAATTTTATGAAGAATCAATTACGAAACACATTTTACAATTTTTCCTTGCTATCTTTCAAAACGAGTATTGTCTGCATTGCCTATAAGCATGCTTTTAAATTCTAGTTTCTTCAATCTCCGATTCACCATACAGGTGTCAATCACATAAATAGTGAAAAACTACCATGTAATGAAAATTCTCATACTCCCACCAAAAAATAAAAATGTTTAGTTTCCATAACGACTCACTCTCGCTCTCCTCTGTTGATAAGAAACCCTAATATTGACAACGCTGAGATGGTTGACACCTCATCAATAGATGAGTCTCCTTCAATAGTTGTGATAGCCAAAGTAAGTGGAAAAGATTTCTGGAGGTTTCGGTGAACCCAAGTGAGAACTTACCATTATGTAATTGCATAATTCGTATTCGACCCAATAAATATATTATATTAAAACCCTGGTGATTTCAAAGATTTATTAGAAATTGGAGAGAGCATCCATTGAACATGATTCACACACAATAATTAATTTCTATATCATAATCAAATGAATATATTACAATTTTTATAGTGCTGCTGAGATCAAACTAATTCCACTCTTGGAGGGAGAAGTTGAGAGAATCTCTCAACATCCTCCAACAAACCAAACCAATCCCTAATCTTTAGCATGCATCATAAATGAGGCATTATCTCAAACACCCCCCCTTAATGCCTACATTACAGAAATGGAGAACACACTAATATAATACAAACATTTGTCTGCTCTGGTCTTCATTAACATTTGTACCCACTCTGAGATCTCATAGACAACGCTCTTTTCTCCACCATTTTCGAGCTACCATTCAACCCATTTAAAATACATTTGTTTCTGACCAGCAATGTTGAATTTGTAAGATCAAAGATTCTTGACACCCCCGAAGAAGAGTCTCGACACTGAACTATCCTATTGAAATATTTCCATCTGTGAAATAACCCCGAAGAATAAATTTCAACAGTCTCTAGGAAAATATTCTAGGTACAGAATATGATCAGCGATCAATCCTACAAAGTGACATTTACACACAAGGATCTCATTTTATAACTTGTAACCAATGCTCTTGAAGCCCAAAGCACAACAAGACCCATCAGCATATAACAAATTCACACAATCAAATTAGCCAATTGTTCTCTCGGCACCGAAGAACGTCGAGAACGACTAATTTAAATGATGCTAAATTGTTCAATAATTGGTTCTGCACTACACAAATCTCACAACAAAAAATTCATGAAATTATACATATGAACAAGCTACACACTCCACAAAAACAATCAAATTCAAACATCGATCTGTTGCTGTCATTCCCCTCCATCGATGATTCGAAAGTCCCTATAAAGATTCGGAGAATACTTTGACACTGCAATGCTTTCGCACTGGAATCTGCCAAGGATTTGCAATGAGAATCACCTTCAAAAGCTTCACCATCTCCATCGTCATACTCGTGGTTAAGCCTCACCGATGCCACCTTTTCCTATCATTGAAATTGCTTTGGCTTTGTTAACAATTTCTCTTTCTTATCTGCGTGGATTGAGGAAGGCCATTTAGCAGAAGTCACCCAGCTAAAACTTGCAATTTTAGGGGAAATTAGACAGAAAGCAGCACATTGTGTCAGTAGTGGCTCTTGACAGCCGCTTTATTTTTCTCTATTATGGCAGCTGATTTAACATATCTGGGAGGCGAATCTGAGAGGCAGGTTTGGATTCAAAATGAATAGGCGACCGAAGGCAATCATGTCTGCGTGGCCTTTTGACACAGCTACCGTGCCACTTTCTCGGACATATCCCCCGCTCCTCATCAGCGCTCCTCTATATTCCCCTCTCACTATACTCCACATCCTGGTGTCCATGAATTCGGCCTCTGTTGTACGGCATTGTTTTATTCTCTCTCTGGTGAAGCATGGCACAAGAAAAGTTCTGGACGTCGCTCCCACATGAACAAATGCTGCTAATTTCAGCCTCAGGAAGCGTCGGCCTTGAGCAAACGAATGCGTTGCGAATGGCGTACTCAGAAGATTCATTTCTTGATTAGTCAGAGAGGCGCTGAGCCAAGTCTACACATCCCCTGGAGGATGCTTCTGGAAGACTTCCTGCAACAATATGCCGAGATCCATATGATGCTTACAGAAATCCTTCTCCTCTGCGTCCGCTGCAACTACAGAAATGACGAACGGCCTCGACTGGAACTTCATGGTTCCGTGAGAACGACCATGCCTGCTGCTGGTGCCATAGATATGGCAATGGATACGCAGACTTTCGTTGAATTCCGCTACGCTTTGAAACACGCGGGCGAGCTTAGTTTGAACAGCTCCATCTCTGCTCTATTAAAAATTGGTGAAAAAACAAAACAAATACCACTAGCAAACATACCTACACTATGCTACTCTCCTACACCATACTCAATCTCACATTTTCCTGGCCATCCCGTGAGGGATTTAAGCGAGTAGTGGCTCCGATACCATATTAGAAATTGGAGAGAGCATCCATTGAATAGGATTCACACACAATAATTAATTTCTATATCATAATCGAATGAATATATTACAATTTTTATAGTGCTGCTGAGATCCAACTAATTCCACTCTTGGAGGGAGAAGTTGAGAGAATCTCTCAACATCCTCCAACAAACCAACCCAATCCCTAATCTTTAGCATGCATCATAAATGAGGCATTATCTCAAACAAGATTATGTGAAACATAGAGATTCAGGTAATCTCATGCAGATTCTCTTGATCTTTGTGATATTATTCATTGTGAGCATTTGGTATCTACGATGAATGATTTAGGTATTAGAGAGTGGCAAATGTTTTCTTGCTGGTAATGGTTTTGTTCTTCGTGTTTGTTTTCATGGCGAAGACCCATAGCAGAAAAGAGATATCACAACCATTGTCTCTCTTGTAGAAATGGTTTATAACGGATACTGGGTTGTAGATGCGCCAGATCTATCAAGCTGAGTTGTTTTAATTTTTTTTTTGGTTTATTTATATGATTGTTAAAATTTATTTGTTAAGCCGACACTTCATTTTTTATTTTTTATTTTTTTTAATTTAAAACTTAAGCCGGCATTTCGTATGAGGACGTGACATACCCAACATCGGGATCAAACTGGGCTGTAGATGCACCTCTCGGTGCAACTCTCGGCGCAATTATTTTAAAGATTTAATTTTCAAATACTATTTATATATATCATTGCTTAGAACCAATAAAAAAATAAAAATAAATGTTTTATATTGCTTTAATATTAATTTCTCTCACCACATACAAATACACATATTTTATATGAAACATAATATTAGATAAATAAATAAATAAAAATCTTGAAACAAATATTTCACAAAATATTAATAATAAAAATAAAGAAAACAATATAAGAGGACATGTTTTAACATTTTAATGTGAAAATGTGAATTATAAATAAAATATTTCAATGTGAATTACATATATATTATACCAACTTAGATCTCTACGTATATATTATACCAACTTAGATCTAATTATGGATATATGAAGAGTCTAGAAAGATCAAATCTCTTTTCATTCTGAAAATATGTTTGTATTACAAAAAATTTGATCTTAATTTTGGTAAATCCAAAATTAAAATGAATCTAAACTAATTTAATATCCAATATGTAAAAATTATAAATATAAATATTTAAATAGCGTTCAAATTTCCAATATTAAATTTAGTTTTCTAAATATTAAATTTTATTATTAAACCATTTAATTTATTCTCCTAATTCTATTTAACTTTCTTCTTACAAATTCTTTGAATGGCTGAAACCTTAAAAAAAAAAGAATAATAACCTAATTAGTGTTCTCTTTTCACATTTGAATTCGAGTTAGAAAAAAACCCTAATTTGAAATTTGATCTTAACTCCTAAAATTTCGAATTCCTTTCCTCAAATCTCCTACTTTGACTTTTCCATCAGAGATTAGTTAATCCCCAGCTTAAGACGACACCAAACTTATTGTCTGCATGACATGTGGCAAACGATTTAAAATATTTTTAGAAGTTGAGGAATGCAGTTTTTCATTGATGGTGGGTGGTCAAAATTTCGTAGAATTTTTATAAAATGAGGAATTCCACATATAATATGAGTAATCGTGAACGAATTCCACATATAGTATGAGTATTCCTGTATGTTTACAAGAGAAATTGAGGAACTGCAAATTCAATGGAGAATCAAGTTGAATAAAGTCAGAGGAGAATTTCGAATCTGAAGTCTCAATTTTTGATGGTTATTTCTATTTTAGTCATTTTAATATTGAATATTTATGTATAAATCACTTATCATAAAAAAATTCACCTGAAAAAAAATTATCTATCAAATCCCATCCATCCCCGGCGGGTGCCTTGTTTTGAGTGCTTGGCATCATTAGTAAAGTATTCTTGGCGTAATTGGTGAGGATATTGGGATAATTTCATGGTTCAAAATATATCAATCAAACTAGTAAATCTTATCTCAACACTCAATAAAGCAATAAAAAAATTAAGGGTAAAAAAAACAAAATACTAATTCTGGACATAAACCACAAAGAAGTGTTATTTCATTTTTAAGAGTAAATTATCATTATCTTTAAAAAAAAAAAAAAAAAAAGCGTGAATGCTTTAAAAAAAATTGTCTTAATTTAAACCAAACCAACCATAAGAATTTTCATTTCTTAATATGAACTATTAAGAAGTGTCAAATTAGCAAAATATTATAAAAAATTAGTTTGAAAGCATGGAGGTTAAACAAATTACAGTGACATGAGTAGCTAAGCAATTAACCTCGGCATTCAAAATCTGTATTCGGCGTTATAAGATAAAAGTGAGGAAAATAAGCTGAAAACGAGAGGGATGGAGTGGGGTACCACAGGCTATCTCATCAACACGCTTTCACCTACTGTTGTTGTCACCTTGTTTGAAATGAAAGAGAGAGAACCTGTTAGCGCTGAAAATGTTAATGGTGTAATTGCCATTGTGTCATTGTTCTCAAATTTTTATTGTGTCTTAGTCCATGTCCAAAGTTCGAATCATTTCCAATAAAAGTTAAAAAAAAGTCCCAACAGCAAGGTATTTTTAAGTGAATAGGTGTCATAGTGTTTTAGAGTCTTAAAATAAGTTAAAATCTCTGTTTTGACTTATTTTAGTGTTGAAGGTTAGTCGATGTTTGGGTAATAGAATTGCAGTCATCTAGTCTGGAATAATAACTACCTTTATTGCAAATTCATTGTCAAAACAGTAATACAGTAAAGGGCAGCTATTTCTCAGAAATAGAAGTCATATATTCCACACATTGAAAAGAGTAGCTATTTCACTGAGATTTTGGTTATCTCATAAAAGAGGCTACAGGTAAACAGGTAATTAGATTTCGAAGCAGAAAAATTAAGGCTTCGTGGCAACTAGAGTTCTTTAAAATCAAAGAGCAACTAGAAGAAATCATCTTAACCAATAGAGTGGGAGATCGACAGAAGAGCAACACACAATATTTAAAGGAAGTTGGCCAGGAAAAAGACTAAGAAATGAAGCAATGAAGAAGAACCGTGTACAAAAGGAATGGACGGCCATGATCTAATCGCAGATCCGAATGGGAGCATATCGGCAGCTGAGATTAAAGCGCGCATGGAGCGACTTCATAAAGCGCAGTTTTTAAAATTTATCATTAAGTCAAATCGCATGGTATGTTAAGTGATTTTGGATGCGATGAGGCGAAGCGCGAGCAAGGAAGACCGTCAGATCTAGGCGCAGATCAATGGTGGAGATTAAAGCGTAGAAGAAGCAATTTCGCTAATTGCAATTTTAAAAGTTTATCGTTAAAGCGATCACATGGTATGTTAAGCGATTTGCGTTGCGATGAGGTGAGGGGCACCTGTCGGATTAGTGCACCAACTCAGTTTTGCAAATCGCATAGTTTACGATTTAGTCGTTATCAGTATAAATTTAAATTTATGGGCCGCTGATTTGTGATTGCTTCTGATTGGTCACCAGGTTGTGGGGCCCAAGGACCACTGTTTCATGTGTAATCCATGTTATAAGGTAGTTTTGTGTTTCATTAAGATTTATACAAGGAATAAAGCATGATATGAAGAAAGCACATGTAATGATAAGGTGGAAGCATGAAAGCTAAGTGGGATGACTTGGCGCTATCTTTTGAATCATTTAAAAAACAAAATGTGTCATTACTCCTTGTTGTAATTACAAGCAAGAAATTAGAAAAGAGAGCTCAATGAAAACTCAACCTGAGGCCTCTGTGTATGATTTAGGTAAACAAAAACTAATCCTCCAGCAAGTAGTCTCAGGTTTCAAAGCAAGCAATCTCAGGTTTCGTGGATAGCATTGCAACTAGAGTTCAGCAGTTGTATTTGTGAGCAGTTTTGCTGTCAGAAAATGGGGAAAGGAGGAAAGGTAAATAAGTCAGATCCTACTAACACAAGATTTGTATGCGCATAGGAAAAATCACAATTCAAATATGCAGGTTGGTATAAATTCCTCCAAAATATTTATGGGGAGAACATGGCACTGACTCAAGATTTCGTTGAGTCTTTCGATGGCGATAGGGTCAGGTTAGGCAACAAAACATTCACCATTTCTGAGGCTATCATAGCCCGTGTAACCTAGACTTTTGCAATTGGTGAACGTTGGTTTCTGCCTGAAGAAGTAAGTTCCTACCTTAAGCCCAAATATGCTCAAATGAAATGGAATTCAATTGCTCATATTTCTTGTTTCAAAGCCGATTGGCAGCTTGTTATTACCTCAGTCCATAAATACATCACATGTGCAGGGAGTTTTTCTTCTGTTCATCATTATCATTTGAGATTCCTGACCCACATCTCCGGAGAAAAACCTCTGAATATACCCTATTTTATGTATAAATATCTGCATAAAATGTCCCTCATACTACATAAAAGTCCAAATTATTCCTTGCATAACTTGTATCACAGAGGGCTGGTTAAAATCTTACTTGTCTATCATCTCAGAAAGAAGAAAATTACTTGGGATAGATTTTTAAGAGAGGAAGGTTTTGGTAGTATTAATTCCAGAAGAAAGGTAGGGAGGCCAAAGAAGAAGGACATCCATGAGCAAACCAATTTTGTCCCTATTTCACATAGTTTACCATCTTCTCCTAAGAAGCCTATGTCAAAAAATAAAGAACAAATTGCCTCCTCTTCACGAAGCCAGCCTAAGAAGAAACTTTTCATGGTAGAAGAACCAGTGGAAGTCAACCTTGGTATGAAAATTTCAAGTCAGATTCCTGAATCATCTCATCAAGTGCAGCCAAACAGTGGCACATCTCTCACTGAGTCCACTCTCTCACAAGTTTTTCCCTCTCAAGAAAGGCAAACAGAAAATGACACAGCCTACCATAGAGGCAGAGCCTACCTTGGCTAAATTAGTATCCTCTATGTGTTCTTTGATAAAGAAGAGGAAGAAAAATGAGATACATTCATATTCCTCATTTGAAGACAGTAGTGATCCAGATTACACAGAGTTATAAGATGAAGAGGTAGAGTCTACTAAAGTTATACATGGAGGAAAGAGGTCCAAATTCACTCCTGATCCCTATGTCAAAAGACCTTATACTAGACCAAGAATACAATGCGATCAGTAGGAGGCAAGTTGTTGCCCACTACCATTTTTTAATGACATGCTCTTGGTATCCATGCCTTGCATAATCCATCTAATGACATCTGCACATGGTAATAATGGGAATCTGCAAGCGACCCTTTGAAACCCTAATTGTTGGATATTGATGTAAACCTCTTTATCCTCTAGATCCTCTTTAAATTTTGTAGTGGTGACTACATCCTTGCCAGTATGTCAAGTGATATCAGAGTCCTTCTCAATGTGTAAATGTTTATCAGATAGAATGAAATCGATATTCGAGGACTTTCAACAACTACCTTGGTACTACTTGATGAGCCCTAGTATTGCAACAAGAATGTTGCAACTCCCAAGGCTACCAACTTAAATTATCAAGCTCAGGTTCGTACAAACTTAAGAGGTGTTAGTACTATATATGCAACATACAATATGTCTTTCTAATTTATTTTATATTAATTAAGACATTTTCCTTACCATTCTTCTCGTCTTGAAAAAAAAAACAACCTTGAAAATAACTTTTCTAATAAACTCATCATTTACTTACATAACTTTAATTATTTATAATTTAGAAATTTACTATAAATATATTATATACCTTTCTTAATTATTCATATAAACATTATTTTTCATATATAAAAAGATGTGTGTAATAAATCGTGAGTTACACCCCTTTGGATATGATAAAACTACAATATATTTTATTATAATCATTCAAAACGTTTCCAAAATCATAGAATTAAAGCCACTTGTATTTTATGTAAATTTAACATGCCATAGAGGGTTCTAACTATTATTTTTATTATAATAAAACCTACATGGGTTTGTATTTACATAATTATAATAATATGTAGAGGATGCCAGTGCCAAGATGCTGGAGAAAATATTATAATTTCTAATGATTTGATGAGTAAGTTGTGTTTATGTTAGTTTTCATGATAGCCATTATATAAATATAGTTCATTTAAAAACACGTTTCTTGTAAAACAATCAAAACAAATAAAACGAACACTATTAAAATATATCCACCTCCTAGGCATCTTTTAATTCATATATTTTCTAATTTATATAATGTATTTTTTCATTAGCCTTTAAATAGGCACAATGCATAAGAACTTTACTGGTTCACTTAAAAACAAGGATAGCTGCAAGGCAGCAAGTCCTTGCCTTGAGCGGGGTTGACTGGGTTTGACTGAGTGAAGTGTGTGAACTTTGAAAGCTATTGCCAACAATTAACCACATATATCTATTGGTCACTATTAGATGAATGGTTATCATGTATTTTTGAAATAAGTATAAATAGATGGTTGGGGATCTCAATATTATATATTGAGGTTGATGTAGCTTTTGCATAAGCAAAAATTTATTATTAGTATTACAGCCTCGGATATTTGTGAACTTTTTTTTATTGGAAAATTTATTATTAGTATTACAGCCTCGGATATTTGTGAACGTTTTTTATTGGTCACAAAGACCGATTGATTTAAATTAACACCTTCTTTATAGAAATCATTGCGGGAAAGCAATATCGAGGTTCATGTTTATCGTGTGAATAGGTAATTTCAAATATTATAGCAATCATTGCGGGAAAGCAATAGGAAACGTCAATATGTATCTAGGTAGGAGATGTGTGCAAGAAACTTCAATATGTATCTAGGTAGGAGATGTGTGCAGCATGGCAAATGGTTGTTGGTTCAATGGGCCATTGATTTCTTGGAAAATTTAATGGGTTGAGTGTGAGCACCTACTGAATCATCAATCTGCCGTTTACCAACAAAGAATGAAAATAACATGGAGTCTAGGTTAATTTTATCAATATTAAGAAAATAATAAAATAGCATTATATTGCACATATCAATAATAAATCATTGTAGTAAGATTAAATTAAATTGTACTTACTAAAACTAAACTAGGATACTAGAATTCACAGATGTTACACTTAGTAAATGGTTAGATTTAGATTTTCCAACATACCCAACAAATATGCTTCTTTAAACAACAGCGTCATTAGAAGTAGGGCAAGAGCAGGAACCAAAATGAAAAGAAGTTGGAAAGAGTCTTAGTTTCTTAGCGAAATACACGCTTTTCTAAAAATATCGGTGGCAGAAGACGATTAATGTTCAAAATAGTTTCAACCAACTTAGTTGAATTTGTGAGTAGCTGGGATTTTTAACAACAAGATAGAACATATCTAAATTACCTGAAAACGAAAATCAGAAGCATATTACAGAAGGTAATATAAAGCCAGCATCAAAGAGTACAAAAACCGTTCCAAACACTATATAAAAATTCTAGAGCAGCACCAATAATTGAATTACAAAAATATTAAAAACTAGGATTCAATAACTTAAATTTCGAAAGCAGATAAAATGAAGTTACGAAATTTAATGATAAAAAGGTTCCTTTGAAAGAAATTACAAGCCCTGCCACTATAGGTGATCAGTGAAAATTTATGATATCAAAAACTGTTTTCTAGAATTCATACGCTAACTCGTCTTTTACAATTTATATGCTAACTCGTCTTTTAATCCGGTGAGGTCCTAATCAACCCCCACTCCAGTGAACGGTTGGCTATAAAATTATTTTAGGTTTGTAAATTACTATATTTATGTTTGTAAATTACTGTGTAAATTGCAGTATTTTCACTGTAAATACAAAGATGAAACAATTATTTTATTGATTGAATTCATAGAAATGAATAAAATTTAGAATTTATAACAAACTTACATATATCTTTAAGAAGGAAAACTATTTATTACCTAGCATATTGACCTAACACTAGGAGCTTTATTTACATGATTATAGATCCTATTACTGAAACCCAAACAGCAGTGCCCGAAGCCGAACTCCCAAGGAGCTACCAGAACTGCCTAAGTTTATAGACATCATTGGTAGAGGGGCTTATTCCTTAAATACTGACAGAAACACTGGAATGGCTTTCTCATTCACCGGAATGGCTTGTCTGGAATGGTTACTTGCTTGGCTTTCTTACTTTGATTGTTTGCTTGCAATGGATTGATTTATTGCCTTACGGCTTGCGAGCTAGATTGAGGGCTTGCTTTCCCACTGACTGTGCTGAATGGATGGAATGATTTCTCGCTGGACTGATTTATGAATTTAATAAAAAAAATGTCACTCAAAACTAGAAGATAAAGATAAATCACTTCATTTATGTCAAATTGATAGATTCTGTAATCTTTCCAACAAAGATTTCCTCTTAATCTTCAAAGATGACCTTTCAAGTTCCAATAGCAAATATTTTATAGATTTTGAAAAAATACTAGTAAATGACATCAAATATAAGCTAAATAAAATAATAGTAATTCATGAACAATGTGACGGATATCTTTCCAAATCTAAATTTGCATCACAACCTCATAAAAATATGATGGGAAACTATAGTGCAATGCAATTGATAATGTTCAATATCTCCATTGTTTACTATGAGAACATCATCTCTCAAAATTGTAAAGAAAGATTTTGAATTGAAAAATAACATAGAATCGTAGGGTTTATTTTATTTATTTAATTGATCACCTCTCATTGATTTTGAATTTATGAAAACACTGCCATTTTTTACTAAAAAATTGTTTCTTTCTGACAAATAGTTCTCATTCTTTTATACTTCCGAGGAGTATGGTCATCAATGTAACATTCACAACCCTTCGATTTTAAACATGATTTTGATCCAATTGCATGAAAACATTATGAATGTGATCAAATTTTGTTCTTTTGTTGATTTATGTGTTTTGTTCATTCATGTGCAGTCTTGATCATTATTTTGGCATATAAGAGAGTTGATTTTATAAGATAACATTTCCAAACATAGGGTGGGGAAAACAACCTTGTCACTTATCACCTTTGTAGATAACTCCCAATTACTCCCAATTATTCATAACTTTTGGTGTAAAATTTGCAACATTAATGGGAAACTCTGGTGCAATGCAATCAATGATGTTAAATATATCCAGTGTTTCCTCTGAGAACATCATCTCTAAAATTGTAAAAAAACATTTTGAATTGCCACAAACATAGGGTATGGAGGAACAACCTTGTCACTTATCACCTTTGCAGATATATATAGATGATTAAGGAAAGTTGTCTAATAAAAAGTAAAGTCAGAGCAACTCAATATCACAAACTTGGATGCAAACCAAGAAATGATGCCCAGGAATGTCCGGAGGAACCTGAACTATCAAAAATGATTTCAAAGATCACCTTTGTGGAAAAATTATAAGAGAAAAAGAAGACGACTAATAAAAATGAAAAAACCTGGAAGTATTCTAATGAGTATGGCAATGATTGTATATTAACTTTCAGTAATGATTGGCAATCAGGATTTTTTGTCAATGATCGACAATCAACTCTGACTAGTGCTCCTTATTGTGTGAGTCTTCTATGTGTGGCTCTTTATGTGAGGTGTTGTATAAACTGTGGTTCCATCAGGGTAAGTTTTCTGTAACTATGGTTTTGTATGTACAACCCTGTAGGGTCCATCTAAAGAGGGTAAATATTTGAAACCAGGGGTCCATCTCTATTGTTCAATGTTTAAAATGAAAAAGATAGCAAGAAAAAATTCAAGAGAGAACCAAGTAGGCATGAATGTGTAGTTAAAATCCTTAGATATTTAGAGTAATTAAGTGAGAGAGATTGATAAATTTAGAAAAACATTTCCAACATAGATTTCCTCTTAATCTTCAAAGATGGTCTTCAAAGTTCCAATAGAAAATATTTGATAATATTTTGAAAAACTACAGGTAGGTAGTAGATGACATTAGATAATATAATTTAAATAATATTAATTCATGAACAATGTGATGAGTATCTCTCCAAATATAAATTTTCATCATAACCTCATAAATTTCAGACATCAGGTAATAGAAAAAAATGAGCCACACATCAGCTCCCAATTATTCATAATCTTTGGTGTAAAATCTGCAATGTTGATGAGAAACTCTAGTGAAATGGAGTTCATGATATTCGATATCTCCAATGTTTCCTCTAAGAACATCATCTCTTAAATTGTAAAGAAACATTTTGAATTGAAAAATAAGGTAAAATTTTTATTTTAACATAGAGTTGGTTTTATTTATTTTATTTTATTTTTGGATAACATCTAATTCAGTGGTCACCTTTCATTGATTTTGAATTTATGACAACACTTACTACAAATTTGTTTCTTTCGCACAAATAGTTCTCCTTTGCCAAAAATTTTGTAAATTATTTTATTCTAAAGAGGAGTATTGTCATCTATGTAACATTCATAACCCTTTGATTTCAAATATGATTTTGATTCAACTACACGAAAACATTATAAATGTGATCAAATTTTGTGCTTTTGTTTATGCTAATCAATGGTATTATTATAACAATGGTTTCTATCCCATTATTGTTAATATTGTGCCTCAATTGTAATCTTGTTCCAAGCATAGATTCAATTTATAAATTCAATCCTAATATAGAAAATTATGGCAACTCCCTAGCAAGACAACACATAACTTACTTAATTTTGTAAATCCATCTTGTACATTTGTTGTATTTTCTATAAATAAAATTGGTAGAATTTTTGTTTAAAAAATGATTACTCAATGGCGTTATTATACAATCGTTCAAACTTTTATAATTTCCATTAAACAATTGAAGACTTTTATAGAAGTGCCCATATTTCACCATAATTCCTACATAAGTGCCCATCTTGCCTTGGAATAGTAACAGGTGCCCTATCTTAACTAGAACAGTAAGCCATGGAGAATGAACTGTGAACATTGGACTTAATGTGCAAATAAATGTGTATCATATCGAAAAATTATTGAGGTTCTTGGTTTATGTTGAAAGATAGAAAATTTCAACATAGAGGCTTGTGGCTTATGTTATATGAAACATGATCAAAGATACAAATATAGAGGGTCACGCCCAAAGAGATATAGATAAGAGATTTGAAGAATAAAATGTGAGGGTCATTGATGAAATTTGATTGGAATTGTCACAAAAATTTCAACCCATGCAACAACTTATATATCAACTTGTATAGCACAACACATCCAACCAATATGGGTACTCATATAACAATTGAAGTATGTCTTAAATTTCATTAAAAAAAATTAGAACAGTGAGGGGTATCAATGGATGAAAAAATTAACCATATTTTATTAGATATTATAATCAAAATAACTTCATCGGATTACATATGTTGGCTCAAAAATTTCACGAGAGATAATGTTCTCTCAAATTGTACATATGTGAGAGAAAACTAAAGATGAAAATCGAATTACTGCAATATCACATCAACATAATTGATAGATAAAAATGGAAAACCAAGGAGCTGAAGGATGATCACTAACACATTTTTGTCTCTTCACTTCATTCTCCTTGCCAAACTTGAGCACAGTGACAAAAATTTTATTAATCAACACTAGGGCTTGGGGGTTTGTGTACAATATGTTTGTATAGCACATTGTACAAAAATGGTGATTATCTCTCTCTAAATTTTGATGGAAAGAAACAAACTCAATATTAACATTAAAAAACCATACAATATTAACATTTTTAAAATTAATTAATATTTCTAAAATTAAACATATAACATGGGAAACTCTCCAGAGTGAGATTTAAAATTAAAATGAAACATATATATATATATATATATATATATATATATATATATATATATATATATAATTTTATTTTTTATATAATTATAATATATATTTTAAATTATAAAATATATATTACATATTTATAAACTTATAGTGCATATAATTGATTAAAATATCAATGAATATATAAATAGAAAATCATTTGCAATACACTCAAAATTTAAATCCAAAATGAATGGCGCTCCATGATCATCACATTTAGAAAAAAAAAAGAACTGAGGGATTCAAACCCAAACCAAATAGTGGCTTTTAGTTTTTAGCTTATCAGTTCTGATACATAATGGATGTCCTATTTTGGATAATAATTACACACATAGTTAAGGGATGGTTCAGATCCAACCATTTCAAATCAGGTTTTAAAAAAACAAATTTTCTCGGAGCTTCATTTTTTTTTCAAGTCAGAAAGAGGTAATATTTTATATTTGAACATGAGGATACTTAATATTATTAAATTATATTAAATTATCCATAGTAAAAAATAAGAGAAAATCAAATTCCAATTAATTAAATCATTTCAACCCAAAATATGTCACATGGAAGTAGATAGTATTGAATTTGGATAAAAATATCATCTCTTGGACCAAGTTTTATTTCTAGTTAAAAAAAAATCATTTGAAAAGTTAATTCTCGAATACTATTTATATATATCATTTCTTAAAACCAGTAAAAAACAAAAATACATGTTTTATACTGCTTTAATATTAATTTCTCTCACTACATACAAATACACATATCTTATATTAAACATAATATTGGATAAAGAAATAAATTAAAAATTTGATGCAAATATTTCAGAAAATATTAATATTAAAAATAATTTAATGTATGCATTCAAGAAAACAATATAAAAGGACATGTTTTAACATTTTAATTCTGGATCTACCAAGGGTATAGAGAGATCAAATCTCTTTTCACTCTAAAAATATGTTTGTATTACAAGAGATATGTTGGCTAAAAAATTGTAGGATTTCAATCTCTTTGCCACTTTAAATATCAGACAATAGTTCGCAGATGTTAAACTCTTGGATATAGCACACTCTACAAAAATAAGCGTTATTTCTCTCTAAGGTTTCAAGGAAAGAAACCCACTCAATATTAACATTAGAAGACCACACAATATTAACATTTTTAAACTTAATTAATATTTCTAAAATTAACATATAACATGGGAACCTCTATATATATTACATCTTTATAAAATCATAGTGCATATAGTTGATTGAAATATCGATTAATATATAAATGGAAAATCATTTACAAGACTTAGTGACCATCAAATTTCATATTGGTAATATTTTATGTTTGAATATCAGAATACTTAATATTATTAATTTATATTAAATTATCCATAGCAAAAAATAAGAGAAAATAAAATTTCAATTAATTAAATCACTTTAACCCAAAATATGTCACACGGAAGTAGACACTATTGAACCCATAGATAAAAATTTCATCTCAGGAACCAAGAGCCCGCACAATTTTATTTGTGGTTAAAGGAAAATCATTTAAAAAAATAATTTTTAATATGATGTGTTTAATAAACCAGCCTAGATCCATCTAACTCCGGATCTATTGTGCATTGAGAGGGATCAAATCTCTCGAGGTGCAAACCTATTTTTTGAGTGAAAAACTTGAGGAAAGGTTTGCACCTCGAGAGATTTGATCCCTCTCGACGCATGATAGATCCGGATTTGGATGGATCTAGGCTAGTTCCAGTCGTGTGAAGCCAAGGAAAATATATAGAACATATGATTAATTTTATGAATAATATGTAAATACATCTAATATAAATATAATAATTTTATATATGATAAATATGTCTGATAACTAGTCATTTTAATTTTAAAATTTTCTTAGTTACCTAAGTTTGTTGAGATAAATATTGTTAATAAATTTAATGATGAAAAATGATGAAATAAAAATTTTGAATGCAAAGTGACAATGTAATATTGTTGAATGATAGAAAATGTGAATAATAAGAATGCACTCAATTACAAATAGTCTTCATTTTAATCAATCTCAAATTATTTTCTTCTACTATTCTTATTGTCACCTTTGTTAGTTTTGTCATCTTTTCATATCGATTATATGAAAAGCACAATTGAAATTATAAATCATCTAAATATTTTTCTGGAACTATTGTACTAAAAATCATACATTTTCTCTTCTGCTCTTCAATATTAATAGGTTGAATTACTAAAACATAAAAATAAATGTACATTGTCAATAATTTTGCCTGCTTACAGTGAAATTAATGCACAATGTTAATCCAATCACTTTAAAATTAATGTACCATCAATGTACATCCAATTACATCAAATCAGAAATCAATGTTTACACTAAAATCAATGCATATAATGCAAACAATGAAATAGGATTAGAAAACAACATCTACAGTGAAATGGATGCATCTAATGCAGGTAATCAAATAGGATTAGAAATCAACATCTACACTGAAATTAATGTATCTAGTGCAAGTAAGCAAATAATATTAGAAACCAACATCACTGAAACCAATGCATCTAGTGAAAGCAATCAAATAGGATTAGAAATCACCATCTATACTAAAATCGATGCATTTAGTGCAAGCAATCAAATACGATTAGAAATCATGTACAGTGAAATCAACGCATCTAGTGGAAGTAGTCAAATATAATTAGAAATCAACATCTACAGTGAAATTAATGCATCTAGTGCAAGGAATCAAATAGGATAAAAAATCATCGTCTACACTGAAATCAATGCATTTATTGCGAGAAAACATATAGGATTAGCAATCATCTACATTGAAATCAATGCATATAGTGCAAGAAATTAAATATAATTATAAATAAACATATACACTAAAATCAATGCATCTAGTGCAAGCAATCAAAATGGATTAGAAATCTCCATCTACACTGAAATCAATTCATCTAGTGCATGAAATCTTCTTCCCTCTCCTCCCCCTCGAAGTACATATTTGTTTCCTTCCCTCTATCCACTCTCTCACATCCTCCCTTTCCTTCCTATCTCTCCATTTCTCTCCTACATCTCTATCGCTCTGTCTCTTCACCCTCTAACTCTGTTACTATATCCCTACCTCTCTCCTTCTCTCATCCCTTCTCTTCATATCTCATTCTTTGTCTCTTTATCTCATCCGAAAACATACACACTCTCTCTCCATATCTCCCTTGTCACTTAATCTCTCTCTCTCCACTTATCAATCTCTCTGTATTTCTTCTTCCCTCCCTCTCTCCCCTCTAAATCCATCTCTCTCTCTCTCTCTATATATATATATATATATGTGTGTGTGTGTGTGTGTGTGTGTGTGTGTGTGTGTGTGTCTTCCCTCCAATTTTCTCTCTTCCCCCATCACTCTCTTCCTCTCTCTCAATTCCTCTCTCTTGTCCTTCCTCTCTCTCCAATCCTCTCTCTCTCTCTCTCTCTCTCTCAATATCTACACTAAAATCAATGCATATAGTGCAAGAAATCAAATAGGATTAGAAATCACCACCCACAATGAAATCAATGCATCTAGTGAAATAAATCGTCTTCCCTCTCTCCCCCCTCCAACTTCATCTCTCTTTCCCTCCCTCTCTCCACTCTCTCACATCCTCTCTTTCTTCCTTCCCCTTTCTCCCTTTCTCTCCCATGTCTATATCTCTCTCTTTCCCTCTCTCTCCCTCTCTTCACCCTCCAACTCTGTCAATATATCCCTCCCTCTCTCCTTCTCCCTCCATCTCTCCTTTTTCTCTTTATCTCACCCCAAAACATACACATGCTCTCTCTATTTCTCCCTTTTCACTCCCTCTCTCTCTCCACTTCTCGCTCTATATGTATTTATTCTTCCCTCCAACTCCATCTCTCTATCCCTCCCTCTCTCCTCCTATCTCCCTCCCTCTCTTCTCCTCTCTCTCTTCCTTCCTCTCTCTCCCTTCCTCTCCTACCTCCCTCTCTCTTCCCCCATCTCTCTCTTTTCCCTCTAATCCTCTCTCTTCCCCCATAACTCTCTCTCTCTCTCTTCCCTCCAATCCTCTCACTATCTCCATCCCTCTCTCCTCCTCTCCCCCCCCCCTCCATATTTATGTCTCCCTCTTCCTCGCATACCCTTTTCTACCTCTCTCACTCCTCTCCCTCTCTCTCTTCATTCCTCCTCTCCCCTCTCCTTGATTTTATCCCCATCTCTCCCTTCTCACTCCCTCTATCTCTCCACCTCTATCACTCTATGTCTTTGTTCTTCCCTTCCATATATATATAGAGTTAATATATATCATGATACATTAATGTATATAATAATATAGAAAATTTAATATTGTATTAATCCAAATTTATTAAATATAATAATATTCATATGAATATTAGATTTCATAATAATAATATTATTATTAATATTAGGGATAATAATGGTTTTTATGGCATGACATTAATAATAATTTGGCCCATAATATTTGACCTATAGGATTCACCTAAATAAAACCTATTTTTGAGTGTTGGTAAATATAAAGAGATTTATAGAGTAAATATTAAAAAATAGGTGGAATTCGGCTGAAGAGAGAGCGATGGCGAAGGAGGTGTCTAGGGTTAGCATCTTTGCTTTTTTGGCTTGTGCCGGCTCAACCTCTCATAGAGCTGGCTGCCTTCTGCTCAAGATCCAGATCACAAACTTTAATCTGCAGGATTGCAAGCTTCTGCATAGGGCTTTTCACTTAATAGATGACGTCGTTGCTTGGACAGTTGCATTCCCTGCAAATGATTCAGAAGACTTGGAAACCACCACCTTCAAAGCTGCTCACAACGCAAATTCCCCAGATTTCACCTCAGAAGCAAGCCAGCAGCGGATCTGCCTCTCGAACCGCCCAAATCTACCTGCAGAGGTACCAACACTGGCAATACACATCGACGGGGTTGCAGACTAGAATCTAAAGATCAGCAAACTTCTGCACAGGGTTCTCCTTGGCTTAGATGATGCCGCCGTCTGGGGGGTTGTATGCCTTGCAAACGTTCCAGACGGCTTTAACGCCGCCACCTCTACAGTTGCTCACAACGCAAACATGATCCACCCTGAAGACCCCTTTGATTTCTTCTCTACCGTTAGCAAGCAGCGGATAGGCCTCTCGCACCCGCCAGATATGCCTGCAGAGGTACCAAGGTTGACAGCACAAATCGACTGTGACTGTGCTCCTCGTCCATCTTTGGTCAATGCTCAAAGACTGGCAAATCTGGACATGGATTTGTCCACTGTTTTCCAGAAGAATATTTCCTTCTTGAACCAGCCAGATTTGCCAGAAGAAGCACCTGCATTTCAGATCCAAGTCACACTCTCTGGCAAGACGATGATGCAATGGGTGCGTGCAACAGATCTAGTGCAGGATCTTCTGCAAAAACTCAAGCTCCAGCTAGGGATCCCCTCCTCTTACCAGAGATTGCTATATAAAGGTAAACAACTTATGGACCCCCTTCCCCTCTCCTTTTACAGTATTCAAAGGGACGCTTCTATTGGGGTTACCATTCGTTTAAGAGGTGGTTCCTTTGGGCAGACCTCTTCTGCTCCTTCCTTCTCTTATAAAGATGCAATCTGCAAAGACGATGCCCACCCTCAGTCCTCGTCAAAATCGGCTCAACCAACTATGGCTCCCAAACCATTTTTGGTGGATAAATCGGAGGAAATTTCTTCTATCGAATTCGCTCATCCTGCGATTGACGAGCGCTACCAGAAATTTGCAGAATCTGTAATCATATGCAGATTTAATGGGTTATGGCCTTGCACAACAGATTTATACCAATGGATCCATACCAATTGGACTAAAAGAAGCAAGATCTACTTATGTTCAAAAGGTTTCTTCATTGTGGATTTTGACTCAAATGAAGATTATCAGAAAGCCTTAACTGGAGGCCCTTGGTTCTGGGGTACGGCTGGGCTTTAATTCACCCCTTGGTTTCCAGACTTCGACCCTTCTACAACTTTCATCACCAAACTTCCCATTTGGGTCAGGCTCCCGAATCTTCCGGTGCATCTATGGCATGTCTCTGTCTTCTTAGCCATTGGAGACACCTTAGGTCACTACCTAGCTACAGATTCTTCAAGAAGGAAGAATGGACTCTACACCTACGGCAGAATATGTGCAGAAATAGATATCAGCAAAGGACTGCTGGATCAGATCAACCTCAAGATTGGAGACTTCCACTGGACACAAACCTTGGATTACAAAAATACAGCCTTCCGCTACCGCCATTGTAATCAAACGGGGCACCTCCAGAATGCATGTTCCCAGTTCCTCGACAAAAAGAAGAATCTGAATCGCAAACCCAAATCCAAGAGTTGGAATCTCTGTGTTCCTCCCCCTCCTATGGAAGAAACAGATTCCTCCAGCTTGGATGAGGAGGAAATTGAAGCAGATGGGCAGAATGATGAGATTCTACTGGATGTGCCCCCAGCCAATCCGGCAGTCCCCTCTGCCCCACCGATCTCTCAGAAACGCTCTCATGTATCTTCGTCCTCTGACTCTGATAAATATATTCTGCCTCTAGAGCAGAATAGTCTACAACTTGTTATGGCCCACCCAAACTCCACTGACTGGGTCAAAGTAAGCAAGAAAAAAGGGAAAAAATGTTGTTTGGTAGGGTCCGCCCATACTGGGTAGCTACCTTAGCTCAGATCTAGCTTCTTTGCATTCCCATGTTTTCTTTTGATCATTCCTTGATTGTCTTCCAGGAGCGAGGTAGATAGCCTATCACCTACGACTCCCATGCTTTTCAGCTTCGCGTGTGTGCAAGCTTGATTGTACTATACGTTTCTTATCTTAATAGAATTAGTCTTATTCAGAAAAATATATATATATATATATATATATATATATATATATATCAAAATAGGTTTTATTTATTTACCATACCTCTTTTATTTACAATGGTATTTGGCCCATAGACTTGGTATATAATTAGATGTTGATTTATAATGATATTTGATATGTTTTTATATATTTATCATGCCTCTTTATACCTCTTTTATATTGATTTATTTATTTACCATAGCTCTTTTATTAATATGGTATTTAGCCCATGGTATTAATAATAATTTGGCCCATGGTATTTGGCATATAGGCTTCACCTAAATAAAACTTATTTTTTGAATTATTGTAAATATAAAGAGGTTTATGGAGTAAATATAAAAAGAGGCTTTATTTATTTAGTGGAAGTAGTCAAATATAATTAGAAATCAACATCTACACTGAAATTAATTTTCATCTTTTTTTCTTATTGAGTAATTTTATGAAGAATCAATTACGAAACACATTTTACAATTTTTCCTTGCTATCTTTCAAAACGAGTATTGTCTGCATTGCCTATAAGCATGCTTTTAAATTCTAGTTTCTTCAATCTCCGATTCACCATACAGGTGTCAATCACATAAATAGTGAAAAACTACCATGTAATGAAAATTCTCATACTCCCACCAAAAAATAAAAATGTTTAGTTTCCATAACGACTCACTCTCGCTCTCCTCTGTTGATAAGAAACCCTAATATTGACAACGCTGAGATGGTTGACACCTCATCAATAGATGAGTCTCCTTCAATAGTTGTGATAGCCAAAGTAAGTGGAAAAGATTTCTGGAGGTTTCGGTGAACCCAAGTGAGAACTTACCATTATGTAATTGCATAATTCGCATTCGACCCAATAAATATATTATATTAAAACCCTGGTGATTTCAAAGATTTATTAGAAATTGGAGAGAGCATCCATTGAACACGATTCACACACAATAATTAATTTCTATATCATAATCAAATGAATATATTACAATTTTTATAGTGCTGCTGAGATCAAACTAATTCCACTCTTGGAGGGAGAAGTTGAGAGAATCTCTCAACATCCTCCAACAAACCAAACCAATCCCTAATGTTTAGCATGCATCATAAATGAGGCATTATCTCAAACACCCCCCCTTAATGCCTACATTATAGAAATGGAGAACACACTAATATAATACAAACATTTGTCTGCTCTGGTATTCATTAACATTTGTACCCACTCTGAGATCTCATAGACAATGCTCTTTTCTCTACCATTTTCGAGCTACCATTCAACCTGTTAGAGTCAGCCTTTGCAGCCTTCCTTCAGTGATCAAACATGCTCTTACAAAGTGATTTTAAGGTGTCAAGGTCAAATTTTGTCATTTCAATGAGTTTTCAAGCAAAATTTGGTCACTAGGCATTAGGTCTAGGGTTGGTTTTCACTCTTTTCAAATTTGTCCAAATGTCAGTCCATGTCACCATTCAGCTGAGTGTACCATCATTCAGAGGGTTTTCATCATCATTTCAAGTTCCATTGGGTCATTTTACAGCTTGTTCATGCTTCAGTTGTGCCTAGGTAAGGTCCATTTCCCTCTCTTAGGGTTTTGGAGGTAATTTCTCTTGGATGGTCAAATCATCGAAAAAACTTGTATCCTGATGTTCACACACCTTCCCCTATCCTTAATATACCTCATTAAACACTTCCCATCACCGAGATCCCCCAAATTCCTCATTTTTCCACAAACCCTAGTTTCTTGCCACAACTTGGCAATTTTCTAGGCTAGGCCTGTGTTTTTCCCTTTTGGACCCCTTCCCCTCACTCGATCTCTGAGATTCCACTTTCCCCTGCTTCCTAACATCCCTCCCTACTTCCCAAAATTTCCCCAAGAATTTAGAAGCCCCTTATCCCCTTCATTTCGCTTCATTTCGACAAAATCCCTTGTTTCACACATCGGGATAAGTTTCACTCAAAAGATGTTTTAGAGAAATCAAAGATGAATTTTGGAAAAATGAGAGAGGTTTTTGTCCAAAACATGCCAAGGAAGAAAAACCTCTTTCACTTTTTACACAGGTATCATGGTTTTAGAGAAATGTCAAAAATACCGTTGCCTCAGGAGAATTGAATGCACCTCTGAAGTGACCTTGGGAAAATCAAGATTTCTCCTAGCATGGTTGGCCAAATGACTTGCATGATGAGTCAAATGATAACTAGACAGAAATAAATTTCCAATGAGCTATCATGAGCTCAATTTGGAGTTGAGGAAGACCTTCAAAAGTTGACTGCAACAGCACTCTGCCTTGAGGCAGCCTCATTCTGATCATTTTGACTAGTGTTGGGAGATTTGATTTTTGACAGGGTAAATGAAATCCAAATTGCATAATTCTACTTGTGTTGGAAATTAGACTCCAATAGCTTTCCAACGAGCTATCACACGCCTGATTTGGACACCGGGAAGGTCTCCAAACGCTTCCTGCAAAATGCACTATGTGGCAAGAGGCAAGAGCGACCCACTTGAGGGGAGCGACCCACTTGGGTGATTTTCGCAGTGAAAAATTACAACGTGAGCGACCCACCTGGGCAGAGCGACCCACTCAGAGGTGAGCGACCCACTCGCCAACAGAAGTCCGGAAAATCGTTTTGAGCGCCCAGTCTCGTTTGGGATCGCCCCCAACGGCCTTCAAACAGGTTTTTAACAATTGCTCAATGGTTTTTAATGTGTTGGTGGCATCATTGATGATTTCAAACACTTGAAATGGAGGATTTAAACCTTACAGTCATGGAAGTATTGTTCTTCAGGGTTTTTAAATGAATAATGGATGGTTGCATGAGTTTTTCTCCTATTTTATATCAGTGATATATCCACCCTTGCATATATTATCAAAACCCCCATTATTCTCATACTCATTATACCATTGTGGTCATTGTTATTACGTTACCATGTTCAAGACTTTTGTTCCATGGTGACTATGGTTATATTGTGTCTCACTGCCCAATGATAAAAACATTCTCATAACTCTGTTTCACTACCCATTGACACTTATAACTCTGTTGTAATTGCTCATAGACAAACACATTCATATGATGTCGTGCTCCCTTTGACAAGATTTGCTCAATATTCTGAAGGTTGCCTGCTCCCTTTGGTCAAGTTTCACTTGCATTTAAAACAGAGACTGTGCCTCTTTTCCAATCCACTTAAAACAGAGATATTATCATTGTTTGTTTCCTTATGGTGTTTTGACGTTGGGGATATTTTTTGGGTGTTGAAACACACATCATAACTTTGTTTGCACTGCTTTCATACCAGTATACATAGTGCCAATAGCTTGGTCAGGGCCATGTCAGAGACAGAGTCAGTGTATGAGCAGGAGTCGGAAAGTGACTCAATCGTTGAGGTTGATGCACTGAGATGGAGCATACCAGTGCACCAGTAGTGGTAACATATCAGAGAAGCCACAGAGCTTTGTTTCAACATCACGACGAGTACTATCTCCACCCGGGGTGGAAGGGGTCTCGTTGACTTCATCAGCAACGCGAGTACTATCTCCACATGGCATGGAAGGGGTCTCGCCTTCTTCATCAGCGCAGGTACATTCACAGGATCATGATAGAGACCAACACATACAACCGAGACAGTGTTTTCACCACAGGAGCTGCATGCACCAGGAGAGCACTAAAATGGAGGAAAAGGCCTGATCCACTCCGGATTTTGGCCGAGGCTTCATTGACTGGGCAGGACACATGATGGAGGACCTCTGCTCCGAATTTGGGCAAATTCGGAGAAAATTTTGTCATTTTCAAATTTTTGGGTCAAAAAACAGGCTTTTCAGTTAAGCGGGTCGCGCACCCATGCGTTCACTCTTTTTTGGGACACTTGCTGAAGGAAATTTTTACATTTTTGGATTTTTCATGATTAGTTATGCATCCTCAGAAGTCAACTTAGCATTTCATCAAAATCTGGATGGTCAAAAAGCTCAAAAACACCATGAAAACCACCTCGCTGCCACCTTTTGCACCAGTAGGGAGTACCTCTGGGAGAATGAGGTTTTGGAGGGTCAAATGAGCTCCAAATTCAGAAATTCCACTTGGGTTGGATAGTCAACATCCAGGGCTTTCCAACGAGCTATCATGAGCTCAATTTGGATGCCGGGAAGTACCTCAAATTCAGGCTGGAAAACGCGCGACCCACTCGGCTCAAGAGTGACCCACTTAAAATTTTTCCTGAATTTTCAGCTGCCAGCTCAGATTTTCGCCTAGTATGGACCAGTTTTGCTTGTGGATGGAATTTTTGAGTTTTTATGATGTAAATTCATGTTTGACATGTAAATTTGGCTTATTTTTATCTATTCTAGAAGATTCACTCTCAAAAGGGTAAAAAATCATGTAATGGATCAGTTTCCACTCTTTTAGAGGCAAGTTGTTAGCTGCCTAGATTGTAGTCCCATGATTAGAATTGGTTGAAACTTATCCCTGAAGAGGGAATTCGACCCCTAGAGGTGGGGAAAGGTGTTAGAGTGATCTATATATTGTAATTTCTCAATCATTTTCGGAGGTTGGAGAGGTTGGACTCTTGGGATACTTTTGATATCATTGTACATATTTTTCATATTTTGGCTAAGGAAAGATCAGGGGTTTTGCGGCACTTGTTGGGATCCTTGTGGTGTTCTGTTCTTGATGGTGTTTCTTATTTATTTACTGTAAGTTTCTTCATGTTTAATGTGTGCCATCCTTTCATTATGCTTCTGAACTAAGTTGAATGAGTGATTAAGGTTGAATCCATTGTTTACAGTGCTTGACCTTTGAATTCAGTTAGTTCTATATGTTTTCAGCTGTTTGGAGAGGATCCAAGTTCTTCTTTGCCCTCTTCAGCTCCTCGTCGGTCTAATCTATCCATATATCCAATTCAAAGCATCAAGATCATCACCTACCTCGCCCCAACTTGAACTCTGCAAAGGTCTGACCTTATCCCCGGACCCAAAATTTGTTTTCCCATTACTCCAGCGAAAACCCAAAAAACCAAAAATCAAACATACCTATCTCTTTACTAGCCTAAAATCAGTTCTTATTGTAAGTCATCTCGCATCCTATTGCTTATCTTCTCGAGATTGACGGAGAGAGTCCTCTCCTGTCCTCGTAGGGCTAGCTACGAGGCTGAGCGTGGTTTGATGTAGCCTTGAGTTTTACTTCATTTCAGCCTGAGGTAGATTTGAGTGCTAACACAACCCATTTAAAATACATTTGTTTCTAACCAGCAATGTTGAATTTGTAAGATCAAAGATTCTTGACACCCCCGAAGAAGAGTCTCGACACTGAACTATCCTATTGAAATATTTCCATCTATGAAATAACCCCGAAGAATAAATTTCAACAGTCTCTAGGAAAATATTCTAGGTACAGAATATGATCAGCGATCAATCCTACAAAGTGACCTTTACACACAAGGATCTCATTGTATAACTTGTAACCGATGCTCTTGAAGCCCAAAGCACAACAAGACCCATCAGCATATAACAAATTCACACAATCAAATTAGCCAATTGTTCTCTCGGCACCGAAGAACGTCAAGAATGACTAATTTAAATGATGCTAAATTGTTCAATAATTGGTTCTGCACTACACAAATCTCACAACGAAAAATTCATGAAATTATACATATGAACAAGCTACACACTCCACAAAAACAATCAAATTCAAACACCAATCTATCACTGTCATTCCCCTCCATCGATGATCCGAAAGTCCCTATAAAGATTCGGAGAATACTTTGACACTGCAATGCTTTCGCACTGGAATCTGCCAAGGATTTGCAATGAGAATCACCTTCAAAAGCTTCACCATCTCCATCGTCATACTCGTGGTTAAGCCTCACCGATGCCACCTTTGCCTGTCATTGAAATCGCTTTGGCTTTGTTAACAATTTCTCTTTCTTATCTGCATGGATTGAGGAAGCCCATTTGGCAGAAGTCACCCAGCTAAAACTTGCAATTTTAGGGGAAATTAGACAGAAAGCAGCACATTGTGTCAGTAGTGGCTCTTGACAGCCGCTTTATTTTTCTCTATTATGGCAGCTGATTTAACATATCTGGGAGGCGAATCTGAGAGGCAGGTCTGGATTCAAAATGAATAGGCGGCCGAAGGCAATCATGTCTGCATGGCCTTTTGACACAGCTACCGTGCCACTTTCTCGGACATATCCCCCGCTCCTCATCAGCGCTCCTCTGTATTCCCCTCTCACTATACTCCACATCCTGGTGGCCATGAATTCGGCCTCTGTTGTACGGCATTGTTTTATTCCCTCTCTGGTGAAGCATGGCACAAGAAAAGTTTTGGACGTCGCTCCCACATGAACAACTACTGCTAATTTCAGCCTCAGGAAGCGTCGGCCTTGAGAAAACGAATGCGTTTCGAATGGCGTACTCAGAAGATTCATTTCTTGATTAGTCAGAGAGGCGCTGAGCCACGTCTACACATCCCCTGCAGGATGCTTCTGGAAGACTTCCTGCAACAATATGCCGAGATCCATATGATGCTTACAGAAATCCTGCTCCTCTGCGTTCGCTACAACTACAGAAATGACGAACGGCCTCGACTGGAACTTCATGGTTCCGTGAGAACGACCATGCCTGCTGCTGGTGCCATAGATATGGCAATGGATACGCAGACTTTCGTTGAATTCCACTACGCTTTGAAACACGCGGGTGAGCATAGTTTGAACAACTCCATCTCTGCTCTATTAAAAATTGGTGAAAAAACAAAACAAATACCACTAGCAAACATACCTACACTATGCTACTCTCCTACACCATACTCAATCTCACATTTTCCTGGCCATCCCGTGAGGGATTTAAGCCAATAGTGGCTCCGATACCATATTAGAAATTGGAGAGAACATCCATTGAACAGCATTCACACACAATAATTAATTTCTATATTATAATTGAATGAATATATTACAATTTTTATAGTGCTGCTGAGATCCAACTAATTCCACTCTTGGAGGGAGAAGTTGAGAGAATCTCTCAACATCCTCCAACAAACCAAACCAATCCCTAATCTTTAGCATGCATCATAAATGAGGTATTATCTCAAACAAGATTATGTGAAACATGGAGATTCAGGTAATCTCATGCAGATTCTCTTGATCTTTGTGATATTATTCATTGTGAGCATTTGGTATCTACAATGAATGATTTAGGTATTAGAGAGTGGCAAATGTTTTTTCTTGCTGGTAATGGTTTTGTTCTTTGTGTTTGTTTTCATGGCGGAGACCCATAGCAGAAAAAAGATATCACAACCATTGTCTCTCTTGTAGAAATGGTTTATAACGGATACTGGGTTGTAGATGCGCCAGATCTATCAAGCTAAGTTGTTTTAATTTTTTTTTTGGTTTATTTATATGATTCTTAAAATTTATTTGTTAAGCCGACACTTAATTTTTTATTTATTTATTTTTTTAATTTAAAACTTAAGCCGGCATTTTGTATGAGGACGTGACATACCTGACATCGGGATCAAACTGGGCTGTAGATGCACCTCTCGGTGCAACTCTTGGCGCAATTATTTTAAAGATTTAATTTTCAAATACTATTTATATATATCATTGCTTAGAACCAATAAAAAAAATAAAAATAAATGTTTTATACTGCTTTAATATTAATTTCTCTCACCACATACAAATACACATATTTTATATGAAACATAATATTAGATAAATAAATAAATTAAAATCTTGAAACAAATATTTCACAAAATATTAATAATAAAAATAAAGAAAACAATATAAGAGGACATGTTTTAACATTTTAATGTGAAAATGTGAATTATAAATAAAATATTTCAATGTGAATTACATATATATTATACCAACTTAGATCTCTACATATATATTATACCAACTTAGATCTAATTATGGATATATGAAGGGTCTAGAAAGATCAAATCTCTTTTCATTCTGAAAATATATTTGTATTACAAAAAAATTTGATCTTAATTTTAGTAAATCCAAAATTAAAATAAATCTAAACTAATTTAATATCCAATATGTAAAAATTATAAATATAAATATTTAAATAGCTTTCAAATTTCCAATATTAAATTTAGTTTTCTAAACATTAAATTTTATTATTAAACCATTTAATTTATTCTCCTAATTCTATTTAACTTTCATGTTACAAATTCTTTGAATGGCTCAAACCTTTAATAACCTAATTAGTGTTCTCTTTTCACATTTGAATTCGAGTTAGAAAAAAACCCTAATTTGAAATTTGATGTTAACTCCTAAAATTTCGAATTCCTTTCCTCAAATCTCCTACTTTGACTTTTCCATCAGAGATTAGTTAATCCCCAGCTTAAGACGACACCAAACTTATTGTCTGCATGACATGTGGCAAATGATTTAAAATATTTTTAGAAGTTGAGGAATGCAGTTTTTCATTGATGGTGGGTGGTCAAAAATTCGTAGAATTTTTATAAATGAGGAATTCCACATATAATATGAGTAATTGTGAACGAATTCCACATATAGTATGAGTATTCGTGAATGTTTACAAGAGAAATTGAGGAACTGCAAATTCAATGGAGAATCAAGTTGAATAAATTCAGAGAAGAATTTCGAATCTGAAGTCTCAATTTTTTATGGTTATTTCTATTTTAGTCATTTTAATATTGAATATTTATGTATAAAGCACTTTATCATAAAAAAATTCACTTGAAAAAAAATTATCTATCAAATCCCATCCATCCCCGGCGGGTCCCTTGTTTTGAGTGCTTGGCATCATTAGTAAAGTATTCTTGGCGTAATTGGTGAGGATATTGGGATAATTTCATGGTTCAAAATATATCAATCAAACTAGTAAATCTTATCACAACACTCAATAAAGCAATAAAAAAAGTTCAAGGGTAAAAAAAACAAAATACTAATTCTGGACATAAACCACACAGAAGTGTTATTTCATTTTTAAGATTAAATTATTATCATCTTAAAAAAAAAAAAAAAAAGGTGAATGCTTAAAAAAAAATTGTCTTAATTTAAACCAAACCAACCATAAGAATTTTCATTTCTTAATATGAACTATTAAGAAGTGTCGAATTGGCAAAATATTATAAAAAAATTAGTTTGAAAGCATGGAGGTTAAACAAATTAGAGTGACATGAGTAGCTAAGCAATTAACCTCAGCATTCAAAATCTATATTTGGCGTTATAAGATAAAAGTGAGGAAAATAAGCTGAAAACTAGAGGGATGGAGTGGGGACCACAGGCTATCTCGTCAACATGCTTTCACCTACTGTTGTTGTCACCTTGTTTGAAATGAAAGAGAGAGAACCTGTTAGCGCTGAAAATGTTAACGGTGTAATCGCCATTGTGTCATTGTTCTCAAATTTTTATTGTGTCTTAGTCCATGTCCAAAGTTTGAATCATTTCCAATAAAAGTTAAAAAAAAGTCTCAACATCAAGGTATTTTTAAGTGAATAGGTGTCATAGTGTTTTAGAGTCTTAAAATAAGTTAAAATCTTTGTTTTGACTTATTTTAGTGTTGAAGGTTAGTCGATGTTTGGGTAATAGAATTGCAGTCATCTAGTCTGGAATAATAACTACCTTTATTGCAAATTTATTGTCAAAACAGTAATACAGTAAAGGGCAGCTATTTCTCAGAAATAGAAGTCATATATTCCACACATTGAAAAGAGTAGCTATTTCACTGAGATTTTGGTTATCTCATAAAAGAGGCTATAGGTAAACAGGTAATTAGATTTCGAAGCAGGAAAATTAAGGCTTCGTGGCAACCAGAGTTCTTTAAAATCAAAGAGCAGCTAGAAGAAATCATCTTAACCAATAGAGTGGGAGATCGAGAGAAGAGCAACACACAATATTTAAAGGAAGTTGGCTAGGAAAAAGACTAAGAAATGAAGCAACGAAGAAGAACCATGTACAAAAGGAATGGACGGCCATGATCTAATCGCAGATTCGAAGGGGAGCAGATTAGCAGCTGAGATTAAAGTGCACATGAAGCGACTTTGTAAAGTGCAGTTTTTAAAATTTATCATTACGTCAAATCGCATGGTATGTTAAGTGATTTTGGATGCGATGAGGCGAAGAGCGAGCAAGGAAGACTGTCAGATCTATGCGCAGATCAATGGTGGAGATTAAAGCGTAGAAGAAGCAATTTCGCTAATTGAAATTTTTAAAGTTTATCGTTAAAGCGATCACATGGTATGTTAAGCAATTTGCGATGCGATGAGGTGAGGGGCACCTGTCGGCTTAGCGCACCAACTCGTTTTTGCAAATTGCATAGTGTACGGTTTACTCATTATCAGTATAAATTTAAAGTTACGGGCCGCTGATTTGTGATTGCTTCTGATTGGTCACCAAGTTGTGGGGCCTTAGGACCATGGTTTCGTGTGTAATCCATGTTATAAGGTATTTTTTTGTTGCATTAAGATTTATACAAGGAATAAAGCATGATATGAAGAAAGCACATGTAATGATAAGGTGGAAGCATGAAAGCTAAGTGGGATGACTTGGCGCTAGCTTTTGAATCATTTAAAAAAAAAACGTGTCATTACTCCTTGTTGTAATTACAGGCAGGAAATTAGAAAAGAGAGCTCAATGAAAACTCAACCTGAGGCCTCTGTGTATGATTTAGGTAAACAAAAACTAATCCTCCAGCAAGTAGTCTCAGGTTTCAAAGCAAGCAATCTCAGGTTTCGTGGACAGCATTGCAACTAGAGTTCAGCAGCTGTATTTGTGAGCAGTTTAGCTATTGGAAAATGGGGAAAGGAGGAAAGGTAAATAAGTCAGATCCTACTAACACAAGATTTCTAGACGCATAGGAAAAATCACAATTCAAATATGCAGGTTGGTATAAATTCCTCCAAAATCTTTATGGGGAGAACGTGGCACTGGCTCAAGCTTTCATTGAGTCTTTCGATGGCGAAAGGGTCAGGTTAGGCAACAAAACATTCACCATTTCTGAGGCTATCATAGCCCGTGTAACCCAAAATTTTGCAACTGGTGAACGTTGGTTTCTGCCTGAAGAAGTAAATTCCTACCTTAAGCCCAAATATGCTCATATGAAATGGAATTCAACTGCTCATATTTCTTGTTTCAAAGCCAAGTGGCAGCTTGTTATTACCTCAGTCCAGAAATACATCACATGTGCAGGGAGTTTTTCTTCTGTTCATCATTATCATTTGAGATTCCTGACCCACATCTCAGGAGAAAAACCTCTGAATATACCCTATTTTTTGTATAAATCTCTACATAAAATGTCCCCCATACTACATAAAAGTCCAAATTATTCCTTGCATAACTTGTATCGCAGAGGGCTGGTTAAAATTTTACTTTTCTATCATCTCAGAAAGAATAAAATTACTTGGGATAGATTTTTATGAGAGGAAGGTTTTGGTAGTATTAATTCCATAAGAAAGGTACGGAGGCCAAAGAAGAAGGACATCCATGAGCAAACCAATGTTGTCCCTATTTCACATAGGTTACCATCTTCTCCTAAGAAGCCTATGTCAAAAAATAAAGAACAAATTGCCTCCTCTTCATGAAGCCAGCCTAAGAAGAAACTTTTCATGGTAGAAGAACCAGTGGAAGTCAACCCTGGTATGAAAAGTTCAAGCCAAATTCCTGAATCATCTCGTCAAGTGCAGCCAAACAGTGGCACATCTCTCACTGAGTCCACTCTCTCACAATTTTTTCCCTCTCAAGAAAGGAAAACAGAAAATGACACAGCCTACCATAGAGGCAGAGCCTACCTTGGCTAAATTAATATCCTCTGTGTTCTTCGATAAAGAAGAGGAAGAAAAATGAGATACATTCCTATTCCTCATTTAAAGACAATAGTGATCCTAATTACACAGAGTTAGAAGATGAAGAGGTAGAGTCTAGTAAATTTATACATGGAGGAAAGAGGTCCAAATTCATTCCTGATCCCTATGTCAAAAGACCTCATACTAGACCAAGAAACAAACTCAGGCTAAACAGCAAGCTGATTGACAATCCTAAACTGAGGGATGAAATTATCAACATTGAAGAAATCCTAGAAGACAAATTTGAAAAGAAGAAGAAATCTTAGTCAAAGAGCCAAGCACAGAAAAAGAGGTTTGATAAAAGGGTGACTAAAGCAGAAGCCATAAGAATCTTTTCTTATATTCTGGACCTTTGATGAATGAAGAACAGGGTTGAATTGGAGGAAACTTTTGGGTAAATGTTCCATGTTTTCCGGTTATTGCTACCTTTTCTACGAAAGTAGAAATTATTTTGAAATATCATCATGTGATGGAAATGGACTACTTTTTGTTTGAATCATGATGGTGACATTAAATAGATAAAGTGGAGAGGTTATTCAGTTGCAATGGATGCTTCCAGGTGTCTTATATCTAGCTTTCGCTGAAATTTCATGTTTATGTTTTGCACATTTAATAGGAGACAACCACATGTCATTCCCATTGTTTTTTCACTTTTTGCTAAAGATTGGTTGCACTAAAACAGAAGAGTGGTCTTCGAATAGGCTACCACCTCACACAACCATTTCGGAGTGACAAGCCTCATGGTGCCTTAATGATGTTTATCTTTTTTTTAATGTAGCACTTTGTAATTAAGATTAAGGGATAAGCCTCACCTCTTGCATGAGGTTGTAATTACTTTTGAAACATATTTACCTTTTTTTGTGGAAGATGACAGTATCATATTTTGTATATATATGCCAAACTTATATGAAGTCAGGGTTGGTTGGCGGTTATTGAATTTTGACTTATATGAACTGTAATATTTTTGTGAATGAAATGGAATGATACTATTGAGCACTTGTTAATAATGTGTTGTGTGTATTTTCTACTCTATTTGAAAATCATCATATTGTTATGTGTTTTTATTAGTCTCTTAAGCATGTTATGTGTTTTATCTATTTTTGTTAGTCTCATACAGTGAGCAATCTTGATAAAATATATGTTATAACAGTGGAAGAAGTAAACTATATCCTTGTACCAATCTGAATTAAATATTTCAAGATAATTATCAATACCTTCTCCATCAACACAAATCCTTATTTCTCCATTCTTTTTCTGGACTGGGACTATATTAGCTACCCAGTTAGAAAATTTCAAAGGTAAAATAATCTTTTCTTCCCATAATTTTTTGATTTCTTTCTTAATGATTAGGAGTAGCATGAGATTGATGTGTCTAATTTTTTTTTCTATGGGCTTTGCATTTGTTTTCAAAAGGATCTTGTACTCCATTATGCTCTTATCATAAGTTTTCAACTCACTATAAGACCATGCAAAAATATCAACAAATTCCTTCAGAAGTTTGATATATTTTGTTCCGGTTTCCAGAGGAAGGAATTTGGACACTTTGACTAATCCTATTTGATCTTCTATACCAATGTTACACTCTATTGTACTCTCTCCATCAACCTTTCTTTCAGGCTTGAGAAAAAATCATTATTATCAAATATTCTTTCTAAAGGAAACAAAACCTTAGGAATAAAGTTAGTTTTCAGATCTATAATGTTCTTCCCAGCCATGGTTTTCTTAAAAGGGATTTTATTTTGGTTTTCAACAATTTCTTGCTCATCATCAATTTATATGTCTTCAAAGTCTTCTACACACTCTAAAAAATTTTGAATCTCCATGTCATCCACAAATACTTTCCAATGCTTGATGTTATCAGGAATTGAAGGTTTGTTTTTTATTTGAACATCATAGACTACCTTGACATCTAGAGGAACTTTGAAATTACTAGCAGGAATAGTTAGTGAATCAGCAATTTGATTTTCTTCTCTAATGAAAAAATTTATATTAAATGCTGAAAATTAATGTTCAACCAAATCCCAAACTTCATTCCTATACTTCTTCAATTTCTAATTTTTCACTTGGTAATTATTTCTCACCTTCTTAATCACCAACTCTGAATCACCAAAGGAAATTAGTTATTCTTCTCCCAAATCTTTCATTGCCTTCATACCCAGCACAAGTGTTTCATACTCATAGTGTTGTTAGTGGTAGCAAACTACATTTTGTATGATATGGTTACCTTCTTCTGAGTAGGATAAATGAGGAATACAATGGCTCCCAATCCTTCTCTTGAAGAAGCTCCGTCAAAGTACAATCTCCAAATATTTCCTCCTTCTAAATGTTGCACATTTGCACCTTGAAAGTGTTGTTTTTCACTTAATTCAGGTCAGAAATCATTATCATCGGCAACAAGGTGTAGAATTTATGACCCCAATTCCTTTTCTTCAGCATATATAGGATGGTTTGAGGGATTGTGTTGATCACTAATGATGTAGGCCATTTGAGTTTCCCTATACAGCCTTCTAAATTCCCCTCCAAATACTGGGATGGTAGCATATGACATGTCCATCTGAAGGGTACCTCCCAATTTCCTAGACCAAGATCTAGAAAGTAACATCCCAAATATGGAAGGAATGTCAGCAACTACAATTTCCATCACTAAGCTCTTCATAGGCAGTTGGGTAAGGGAAACAACCAAATCCTTAATCACTACTAGACACTTGATTTTTTTCGAGTCAAATGTGTAAAGGTCATGATATTACTTAGTGATCTCTAATCCCAATTCATCCATCAATTTCTTTAGCATGATATTGTGGGAAGCTCCAGAATCTAACAAAAAATTATGAAACAATTTTTCATGTATGTTAAGTGACAGGTAGAAAGAAGGTGAGTTATCATCATTTTGTTCTTGGACATGATAGCCTAGATAAATAGTGGGATGCTCATCCTCAAGGTTGATTGAATCAGGAGCGAGAGGAGGCTGCAACAGACTCTTAAAAGACTCTTAAAATTGCAGGAGTGGAATTGGAATTTTGATTTTATTCAATTCATATTTGAAACTGAAATAAATTGGAACTAATTCCTTATTTTCTGCAGTAATTTTAACAATTGGAGCAGAATTTTGAGGTGGAGGAGCCTCATTTACCTTGGCCTTTTGTTTCGCAGCTTGTTTATCTAAATCTAATTTTTGTTGAGGCTTCTGAACAAGACCTTTTGACCTCAAAGGGTGATTTTTGTTTTACAAACCTACTGATTCTCCTCCCATATTTCAATTTACTCTAATCATAGACTACAAACTTGCACCTTGCTACCACAACAAGTTACAATACCCTCTTTAGTAGAAATGTTGACTGAAATCTCTCTTTAGTGAATCATATTTTATACCATATTCCAATCGGATAAAACAAAACATTAAAATTGTCTTAGAGTTTAAGATGTGTCTGGTCAGGCGCTTGCTGCAGTCCAAGCGTTGATTCCAACACCAACATCTTTTGGTGTGTCTGCCAAGAGACGAAGGCCTTGTAACGAAATATTATCCTGAGTCTATTGTTATGAATTGTTGATAATCAGTCCTTGATGGTGAACAACAATTGGTGATGTGGAGAAGACTGCAAATTTGTTCACCTGGCGACTCCACGAAGAAGAAGAGGGGTTTCAAGACCTCCTTCTACAAGAAGGAATCAAAGATCTCCAACTGTGACTGCAGTTGCTAACCCAGAGAAAATTATCAAAGATGCTAAAGGAAAACAGAGATCAGTTGAAGCCACATTTCAGTCAATGAAGAAGTTACACAAAAATTACGTTCCAAAGCAAAAGGTACCTCTATCTACTTCAGAATCTAAAGAGATTTTAGTTTCAAAACATTCTATTGAAAAATCTCAAGTTGAAGCTACTCCTCTAGAAAATAAAGTGGATATTGTTAACCTAGGCTCAGCTAAAGGTTTTTCTTACTCATCACCTAGTAAATCTGAAATAAGTATCGTTCTAGTTAAAGAAGGAGAAACTGAATTTCCAAGTGTTGAAAAGAAGTTAGAAGAATTTTTGATGACTAAAGGTGAACTAGAACAAGTATTGGCTATTTCACCTTTTCTTGATAGGGATATTTTGACTGAAGAAGACTTCAAGACTATTTTAAATTTCCTTCAGACTCATCCTGAATACCAGTCTCTTGTCACCCCTCAGCAAGAATATTTTCCTTTCTTTCCAAATCTAGTTGTTGGGGCATATTCTTCTCATGCATTTGAAAATACTGTACCTAGTGGTCTTACCTTTAACTTATCTAATTTCCTTGCTGAGAAAAATAAATTTTAATTAACTCCATCCCCTCAAGAGACAACTTTAGATTTTGATTCTTCTACTGAAGCGAAAATCAAGACATCCTTTGTTCATCTTTTTGAGAACCCACTCTTCTCAGTTCCAAAGCCTGAAAAATCATCTCAAGATCCCCAATTTTCTACTGTCTCAAATCAGAATCATAATTCACCAATTGTAATTCTTATTTCTCAAACAGCTACATCAGTTGTACATCAGCAAAATATGGCCCAGCTTGCCCTTACAAGGATGCAGCAAATAGTGGCTGCGAGATATGCGCCACTTATTCTCCCTCAAGCCTTGCATCCACTTCCCTAAGGAGATTACTTGAAATATCTTCCAAAATAAACTAGGGACGGAGAAGGAGTTTCTGCTGAAGAACAATTATTGGCTTTCTATAGTTTTGCTCATAATCAAAATATTGAACATGAATATGTCTGGACAAGACTCTTTGATCAGATCTTGGATGGTGAAGCTTGAAAATAGTTTAGAATTTTGGCTCCAAATTCAATTACAGGAATTGATGAATTAGAAGATATATTTGTAAATAATTTGGGTGATAGGAAAGATTATGTCAATTACCTTACTGAATTTGGAACTCTGAAGAAGAAAGTGAATGAGTCTTTAGCTAATTTTACTAAGATATTTATCAAAAAATTCCTGAAGAAATTAAACCTACTGAAACCACAACTATGATAAATTTTGTGAATGCTTTAGATTCTAAGTTTTCTTTATGTTTGAGGGCTGAAAAAATAGAAACATTGACAACTATGCAAGAGGTTGCAATTTGAGTTCAGTCTAATCTCATGGCTTCTAATAAATTAAAAATGGAAGAACAAAATCCTTCTTCTTCCAAGTCTCTTTCAGTAGAAGAAAAGATCGATCAAATTTCCAATTTGATCAAGGAACTCGCCTCTAAGATGTCAAAATTAGAAGTAGAAAATAAACCAGCTGCTAGATCCAATCAAAATGAAGCTATTAGAAATCAGGCTCCCTTCAGGAGGCCTTTTCAACCTCAACAAATATTACGATGCCCAAGGAGGAATACTGATGATCAAAATGTTCAACCTCTTTTGAATAATTTTGCTGAAGAAGAACAACGAGGAAATGAGGAAGAAAATGAAGATATAACCCATGTGGGATAAACTTCAGGGTCAACATGTTTAACATTGCAGGAATATGAATATAGATCAAGAATTTGTTTGTTTTCTGATGATATGAACACTCAAATTTATGTACAGAATGATGAGAAACAACAAGAAGTTCAAAACAAAAATTACCCTTTAAGGTCAAAAGGTCTTGTTCAACAGCCTCAAAAAAAATCAGATTCAGATAAACAAGCTACTAAACAAAAGGCGAAGGTAAATGAGGCTCCCCCACCTCAAAATTATGCCCCAATTGTTAAAATTACTACAGAAAATAAGGAATTAGTTCCAATTTATTTCAGTTTCAAATCTGAATTGAATAAAATCAAAATTCCAGATCCACTCCTGGAATTATTGAAAAATCCAGCATATAAAGAGTCTTTTAAGAGTCTATTTCAACCTCCTCTCTCTCCTGATTCAGTCAACCTTGAGGATGAGCATCCCACTAATTATCTAGGCTGTCATGTCCAAGACCAAAATGATGATAACTCACCGCCTTTCTACCTATCACTTAACATACATGACAAATTGATGCATAATTTTCTATTAGATTTTAGAGCTTCCCACAATCTCATGCCAAAGAAAGTGATGGATGAATTTGGATTAGCGATCACCAAGCAATATCATGACCTTTACACCTTTGACTCCAAAAGAGTCAAATGTATAGGAGTGATTAAGGATTTGGTTGTTTCCCTTACCCAAATGCCTATGAAGAGCTTAGTGATGGACATTGTAGTTGTTGACATTCCTTCCATATTTGGGATGTTACTTTCTAGATCTTGGTCTAAGAAATTGGGAGGTACCCTTCAGATGGACATGGCATATGCTACCATCCCAATATTTGGAGGGGAATTCAAAAGGTTGTATAGGGAAAATCAAATGGCCTACATCATTAGTGATCAGCACAATCCATCAAACCATCCCATATATGCTAAAGAAAATGAATTTGGGTCATCAATTATGCACCTTGCTACTGATGATAATGATTTCCAACCTGAAATAAATGAAAAACATCACTTTCAAGGTGCAAATGCGGAGCATTCAGAAGGAGGATAGATCTGGATATTGTAATTTGACGGAGCTTCTTCAAGAGAAGGATCGAGAGCCATTTTAGTCCTCATTTCTCCTACTCAGCAGAAGGTAACCATATCATACAAAATGCAATTTTCTACCACTAACAACACTGTTGAGTATGAAGCACTTATGTCGGGTATGAAGGCAACGAAAGATTTGGGAGAAAAATAGCTAATTGTCTTTGGTGATTCATATTTGGTGATTAAGTAGGTGAGAAATAATTACCAAGTGACAAATTCCAAATTGAAGAATTATAGGAAGGAAGTTTGGGATTCGGTTGAACATTACTTTTCAGCATTTAATATAAATTTTGTCACTAGAGAAGAAAATCAAATTGTTGATTCACTAGCTATTGCTGCTAGTAATTTCAAAGTTCCTCTAGATGTCAAGGCAGTCTATGATGTTCAAATAAAAAACAGTCCTTCAATTCGTAATAACATCAAGCACTGGAAAGTATTTGAGGATGACAGGGAGATTCAGAAATTTTTAGAGTGTTTAGAAGATTTTGCAAACATACAAATTGATGATGAGCAAGAAATTGTTGAAAACCAAAATAGCGGCCCTTTTAAGAAAACCATGGCAGCGAAGAACATTATAGCTCTGAAAAATAACTTTATTCCTAAGGGTTTGGTTCCTTTAGAAATAATGTTTGATAATAATGATGTTTTTCTCAAGCCTAAAAGCAAGGTTGATGGATAGAGTACAATAGAGTGCAACAATAGTACAGAAGATCAGCAAAGATTAGTCAAAGTGTACAAATTCCTTCCTCTAGGAACCAGAACAAAATATATCAAACTGCTGAAGGATTTTGCTGATATTTTTGCATGGTCTTATAGTGAGTTGAAAACTTATGATAAGAGCATAATGGAGCACAAGATCCCTTTGAAAACATATGCAAAGCCTGTAGCAAAAAAAATTAGACACATTAATCTCATGATGCTCTCAATCATTGAAAAAATAAATAAAAAATTATGGGAATCAAAGACTATTTTTCCTTTGAGATTTTATAAATGGGTAGCTAATATAGTCCCAGTCCGGAAAAGGAATGGATAAATAAGGATTTGTGTTGATTTTCTCAACCTGAACTAGTGCTCCTTAAAAGATAACTATCCACTACCCAAGATGGATTATATCTTGCAGAAGGTTATTGGATCCAAAATATTTTCAATGATTGATGTCTTTTCAGGCTATAATCAAATTTCAGTTGACAGGCAAGACAGAGAAAAGACAATATTTACCACACCCTGGGGCACATTCATGTACAACAAAATTCCATTTGGTTTGATGAATGCAGGTGCAACCTTTCAAAGGGCAATGGATATTTCCTTTGCAAGATAAAAGGACAGATTTGTGGTCATCTATTTGGATGACATCACAGTATATTCAAAATTTAATGAAGACCACTTGAAACATCTGAAGCAAGTTTTTGACAAATGCAGAAATTTTGGTCTGTCCTTAAACCCAAAAAATTCATCTTTTGATGTCCAAAAAGCTAAATTATTGGGACATATTGTAATAGAAATGGGCATCTGTATTGATCCGAGAAGAGTAGAATCTATTCAAAATATTGGTTTGCAAAGAAATAAGAAGGAATTGCAGTCATTTCTAGGAAAAATCAATTTTCTGAGGCGTTTTGTTCCTAAATTTGCAGAGCTGATCAAACATATAAATGTTTTACTGAAAAATGATGCATAATTTAAGTGGCAAGATGAAGCTAAAGATTCTTTTTCAGAAATTAAATCCACTTTGACTGAAGCTCCAGCTTTGATTAGTCCTGATTTTGAAAAGGATTTTTGATTTTTTCATATGCTTGAGAAGAAAAAATTGCAATTGTCTTACTACTAAAGAACAAGGAGGGTTTGGAGCAGCCAACTTCATTTTTTAATCATGCTTTAAGGGATTTTGAATTAAAGTACAACTTGACTGAAAAACAAGCATATGCACTAGTTAAGGCTTTGAAGTCTTTTCGAGTTTATGTGCTGCATTCAAAAATAATTGCTTTTGTGTCTGATATCACTGTTAAAGATGTATTGATGCAGTTAGATATAGATGGAAGGAGAGGAAGATGGCTAACTAATATTCTGGAATTTTATGTTGAGATCAAACCAACTAAATTGATAAAGGGTCGAGGCTTGGTTTGCTTGATGGCTGAATCTAACTGCAAAACTTTAAATCTAAATGTAGAGGCAGCTGAAGGAGAAGATGGAGAAGGTATTTCTAATTATCCTGAAATGTGTAATTTAGATTGGTACAAGGATATATTTTACTTCTTTTTAAATTTCAATTGTCCACCTAAAATGGAGAATTCAAAGTGTCCAAATTCATTCCTCTGGAAACCATAACAAAATATATCAAACTGTTGAAGGAATTTTTAAGGTTGATGGAGAGAATACAATATATTGGAACATTAGTATAGAAGATCAGCCAATATTAGTCGAAGTGTCCAAATTCCTTCCTCTAGAAACTAGAACAAAATATATCAAACTATTGAAGGAATTTGTTGATATTTTTGCATGGTCTTATAGTGAGTTGAAATCTTATGATAAGAGCATAATGGAGCACAATATCCCTTTGAAAATAGATGCAAAGCCTGTAGCACAAAATATCAGACACATCAATCCCATGTTGCTCCCAATCATTGAGAAAGAAATCAAAAAATTATGGGAAGCAAAGATTATTTTTCCTTTCAGATTTTCTAACTGGGTAGCTAGTATAGTCCCAGTCCGGAAAAGGAATGGAGAAATAAGGATTTGTGTTGATTTTTGCAACTTGAATTGGTGCTCCTTGAAAGATAACTATCCACTACCCAAGATGGATTATATCTTGCAGAAGGTTGTAGGATCCAAAAGATTGTCAATGACTGATGTCTTTCCAGGTTATAATCATATTTCAGTTGACAGGCAAGACAGAAAAAAGACAGAATTTACCACACCCTGGGCACATTCATGTACAACGAAATTCCATTTGGTTTGATGAATGTAGGTGGAACCTTTCAAAGGCAAATCGATATTTCCTTTGCGGGAGAAAAGGATAGATTTGTGGTCATTTATTTGGATGACATCACAGTATATTCAAAATCTGATGAAGACCACTTGAAACATCTGAAGCAAGTTTTTTACAAATGAAAAAAGTTTGATCTGTCCTTAAACCCAAAAAAGTCATCTTTTGTTGTCCAAGAAGGTAAATTATTGGGACATATTGTAACAGAAAGTGGCATCTGTATTGATCTGGGAAGAGTAGAAGTTATTCAGAATATTGGTTTGCCAAGAAATAAGAAGGAATTGCAGTCATTTTTAGGGAAAATTAATTTTTTGAGGTGTTTTGTTCCTAATTTTCCAGAGTTGATCAAACATATAAATGTTTTGCTGAAAAAAGATGCAGAATTTAAGTGTCGAGATGAAGCTAAAGATTATTTTTCAGCAATTAAATCCACTTTCACTAAAGCACCAATTTTGATTAGTCCTGATTTTGAAAAGGATTTTCTGATTTTTTCATATGCTTCAGAAGAAACAATTGTAGTTGTCTTACTACAAAAGAACAAGGAGGGTTTGGAGCATCCAATTTCCTTTTTTAATCGTGCTTTAAGGGATGTTGAATTAAAGTACAGCTTGACTGAAAAACAAGCATATGCACTAGTTAAGGCTTTGAAGTCTTTTCGAGTTTATGTGTTGCATTCAAAAATAATTTCTTTTGTGCCTAATATCACTGTTAAAGATGTATTTATGCAATTAGATACAGATGGAAGGAGAGGACGATGGCTGACCAAGATTCTGGAATTTGATGTTGAGATCAAACCAACTAAATTGATAAAGGGTTAGGGCTTGGCTCGCTTGATGGCTGAATCTAACTGCAAAGCTTTAAATTTAAATGTAGAGGCAGCTGAAGGAGAAGATGGAGAAGGTATTTCTAATTATCCTTAAATATTCAATTCTTATTGGTACAAGGATATAACTTACTTCTTGTTAAATTTCAATTGTCCACCTGAAATGGAGAAGTCTAAAAGGAGAGCTTTGAAACTGAGAGTTGTGAAGTATTGCATTTTGGAAGACCATCTTTACTGGAAACATCCTGTTGGATTCGTGTTAAAATGTTTAGATGAAGCATAATCCCAAGATATTATGACAGAGATACATGCGGGAGTGTGTGGAGGGCATCTATACTGGAGATCCACTGCAAAAACAATCTTAAGAGCTTGCTATTATTGGCCAACTCTTTTCTCTGATGTCTTTCCCAAAGTTATGAGCTGTGTTGAATGTCAAAAATTTGTTGGTAAACAAAAATTGCTACCATTGCATCTCATTCCTATTTAAGCAGATGTTCCTTTTCAACAGTGAGGGCTAGAATTCATCCACCTTCATCAGGGCAGCATAAAAGGATTCTCACAAATACATACTATTTCACTAAATGGATTGAAGTTGTACCAACCAATAATGCTACTAATATGGTAATTATAAAATTTCTATTGGAAAATATTATGTCAAGATTTGGTTTTCCACATAAATTAGTAACTGATAATGCAATGGCCTTTAAGTCCACCAAGATGTACAATTTTTGTCAGCAATATGGGATTGAATTGACTCATTCCACGCCTTATTACCCTCAAGGTAATGGATTGGCTGAGTCATCCAATAAAATTTTGGTAAGAATTATTAAGAAAATGTTTCCTGAAAATAAGAGGAATTGGGACACTCAGCTGATACATGCTCTGTGGGCAAATAGAGTAATTAGTAAAAAATCAATTGGAATGTCTCCATTTCAGCTTGTATATGGTTCAGAAGCTGTAATTCCTTTGCAATTATCTCTTCCTATGATGAAGTTCCTACAAGATGAATTTGATTATAAAAACTCAGTCTAAAGGAGAATGCTACAGTTAATAGAGGCACGCCAAATTAGAGAATCATTGCTGCAAAAAGTTCAGAAGTACCAGGCTAAAGTCAAATCCATTTTTGATAAAATATAAAATTAGCTATTGTTTCGGGAGAATTATTTGGTGTTGCATTGGGATGTTAGAAAAGAAGACCATGGAAAGCATGGTAATTTCGACAATCTGTGGTTTGGGCCATTTAAAATTACTAAGGTTTCGGAGAATAATAATTTTCTTCTCAAACATCTGGATGATGGTCAGCTAACTGGAGGCCCAATCAATGGTCATTTTCTTAAAAGGTTATTTATTTAGTAAATTTAGCTGAGTCACTCCATTGTAAATATTCGGTGTGATGTGTCAATAAATTCCATGTCCAATGGCACTTAGGTATATATATATGGTCAGTCTTGAGTCCAGTATGTCAATGGTCAATCCTAGTCTCTATTTTTAAGAAGTCTTCTAAGTTTCAAGAGTTTTTGAGGCACTGATTCTACATTCCTTGAAGCCTCACAGGGACGACTTCATCCCTAATAGGAGCCATTGTTAGCACTAAAAATATTAATGGTGTAATCACCATTGTGTCACTGTTCTCAAATTTTTATTGTGTCTTAGTCCATGTCCAAAGTTTGATTCATTTCCAATAAAAGTTAAAAAAGAGTCCCAACATCAAGGTAGTTTTAAGGGAATAGGTGTCATAGTGTTTTAGAGTCCTAAAATAAGTTAAAACCTTTGATTTTTCTTATTTTAGTGTTGAAGGTTAGTCAATGTTTGGGTAATAAAATTGCAGTCATCTTGTCTGGAATAATAGCTACCTTTGTTGCAAATTCATTGTCAAAACAGTGATATAGTAAAGGGCAGCTATTTCTCATAAATAGAAGTCATATATTCCACACAATGAAAAGAGTAGCTATTTCACTGATATTTTGGTTATCTCAAAAAAGAGGCTACATGTAAATAGGTAATCAGTTTTCAAAGCAGGAAAATTAAGGCTTCGTGGCAACTAGATTTCTTTAAAATCAAAGCGCAGCCAAAAGAAATCAGCTTAACCAATAGAGTGGGAGATCCAAAGAAGAGAAACAGACAATATTTAAAGGAATCTGGCAAGGAAAAATACTAATAAATGAAGCAACAGAGAAGAACCACGTACAAAAGGAATGGATGGCCATGATATAATCGCAGATCCAAAAGGGAGCAGACCGACGGCTCAGATTAAAGCACACATGGAGCGACTTCGCAAAGCGCAGTTTTCAAAATTTATCGTTAAGTCAAATCGCATTGTATGTTAAGTTATTTGTGATGCAATGAGGCGAAGCACAAGCAAGGAATATCGTCAGATCTGGGCGCAGATCAATGGTGGAGATTGAAGCAAAGAAGAAGCGATTTTGCAAATTGAAATTTTTCAATTTTATCGTTAAAGTGATTGCGTGGTATGTTAAGCAATTTTCTATGTGATGAGGCAAGGGGCACCTGTCGGCATAGCACACCAGCACGATTTCGCAAATCACATAGATTACGGTTCAGCCGTTATCAGTATAAACTTAAATTTGCGAGCGGACTATTTGTGATTACTTCTGATTGGTCACCAGGTTGTGGGGCCCAAGAACCACAGTTTTGTGTGTAATCCATGTTATAAGGTATTTTTGTGTTGCATTAATATTTATACAAGGAAGAAAGCACATGTAATGATAAGGTGGAGGCATGAACGCTTAGTGGGATGAATTGGAGCTAGCTTTTGAATCATTAAAAAAAAATTGTGTTATTACTCCTTGTTGTAATTGTAGGCATGAAATTAGAGAAGAGAGATCAATGAACACTCAGCCTGAGGCCTCTGTGTACGATGTAGGTAAACAAAAACTAATCCTCTAGCAAGCAGTCTTAGTTTTCAAAGCAAGCAATCTTAGGTTTTGTGTACAACATTGCAACTAGAGTTCAACAGTTGTATTTGTGAGTAGTTTAGCTGTCGAAAAATGGGGAAAGGAGGAAAGTTAAATAGGTTAGAGCCTGCTAACACAATATTTGTAGACGCACAGGCAAAACCACAATTCAAATCTACAGGTTGGCATAAATTCCTACAGAATTTTTATGGGGAGAACGTGGGATTGGCTCAAGCTTTTGTTGAGTCTTTCGATGGAAAAAGGGTCAAGTTAGGCAGCAACATTCAACATTTATGAGGCTATCATAGCCCGTGCAACCTAGACTTCTGCAACTAGTGAACATCAGTTTAAAAGCAAATCACTGCCTGAAGAAGTAAGTTCCTACCTTAAGCCCAAATATGCTCATATGAAATGGAATTCAACTGCTCATATTTCTTGTTTCAAAGCTGAGTGGTAGCCTGTTATTACCTCAGTATAGAAATACATCACATGTGAAGGGAGGTTTTCTTTTGTTCATCGTTATCAGTTGAGATTCCTGACCCACATCTCAAGAGAAAAACCTTTGAACCTGCCCTATTTTCTGTATGAATATCTGCTTAAAATTCCCCTCAAACTATAGAAAATTCCAAATTATTCCTTGCATAACTTGTATCACAGATGGATGATTAAAATATTAGTTGTATATCATCTCAGAAAGAATAAAATTACTTGGGATATATTTTTAAGAGAGGAAGAGTTTGGAATTATTAATTCCAGAAGAAAGGTAGGGAGGCCAAAGAAGAAGAACATACATGAGCAAAATAGTGTTGCCCCTATTTCACATAGTTCACCATCTTCTCCTAAGAAGCCTATGTCAAAAAATAAAGAACAAATTATCTCCTCTTCACGAAGCCAACCAAAGAAGAAACTTTTCATGGCATAAGAACTAGTGGAAGTCAACCCTAGTATTCTTTCACCTAATCTTGTTATCTCACCAGTGGAAGTCAACCCTGGTATGAAAATTTCAAGCTAGATTCTTGAATCATCTCATCAACTGTAGCCAAACAGTGGCACATCTCTCACTGATTCCACCCTCTCACAATTTTTTCTTTCTCAAGAAAGGAAAACAACAAATGACAGAGCCTACCATAGAGGCAGAGCCTACCTTGGCTAAATTAGTGTCCTCTATGTGTACTTCGATCAATAAGAGGAAGAAAAATGAGATACATTCCTATTCCTCATTTGAAGACAGTAGTGATCCTGATTACACAGAGTCAGAAGATGAAGAGGCGGAGTCTAGTAAAATTATACATGGAGGAAAGAGGTCCAAATTCATTCCTAATCCTTGTGTCAAAAGACTTCATACTAGACCAAGAAACAAACTCAGGCCAAATAACAAGTTGATTGCCAGTCCTAAACTGAGGGATGAAATTATCAATATTGAAGAAAGCCCATAAGACAAATTTGAAAAGAAGAAGAAATCTCAGTGAAAGAGCCAAGCACAGAAAAAGAGGTCTGATAAAAGGGTGACTAAAGAAGAATCCATAAGAATATTTTCTTCTATTCTGGACCTTTAATGAATGAATAATAGGGCTGACTTGGAGGAAAATTTTGGGTAAATGATCCATGTTTTTGAGTTATTGCTACCTTTTCTAAGAAAGTAGCAATTATTTTGAAATATCAGCATGTGATGGAAATGGACTACTTTTCGTTTTGAATCATGATTGTGACATTAAATAGATAAAGTGGAGAGGTTATTCAGTTGCATTGGATTCTGCCAGGTGTCTTATATCCATCTTTCTCTGAAATATCATGTTTTTGTTTTTCACATTTAATAGGAGACAACCACATGTCATTCCCATTGCTTTTGCACTTTTTTATAACGATTGGTTGCACTAAAACAGAAGAGTGGTCTTCGAATATGTTGCCACCTCACACAACCATTTTGGAGTGATAGCCCTCATGGTTCCTTAATGATGTTTATCTTGTTTTTAATGTAGCACTTTGTAATTAATATTAAGGGATAAGCATCATCTCTTGCACGAGGTTGTAATAAATTTTTAAACCGATTTACTTTTTTCTATGGAAGATGACAGTACCATATTTTGTATATATATTTCAAACTGATATGAAGTCAGGGTTGGTTGGTGGTTATTGAATTTTGACTTATATGAAGTGTAATAGTTTTTTTAATGAAAAGGAATGATACTACTGAGGACTTATTATCAATTTGTTGTGTGTATTTTCTACTCTATTTGAGTTTCCATATCTCCTTTCTTCCAGTTCTAGTTTGAAAATCATCATATTGTTATGTGTTTTTGTTAGTCTCTTAAGCATGTTATGTGTTTTATCATTTTTTGTTAGTCTCACACAGTGAGCATTCCTGATAAAATATATGTTATAACAGTGGAAGAGCATCACTCATGATAGTTATTCTTCATGATGTTTCAGTAAGAATATTGTCAGACTAGAAATAGCTTTCTCTCAATGCAATATTGTCAAACTACTACTTTTGTCAATTTCTACTAAATCAATAGATTTCTTTTTTATAGACCTATTGATTCTACTCTCATCTTTCAATTTCCTCTCATCATAGACTACAAAATTGCACCTTGCTACCACATCAATTTACAATACCCTCTTTATTAGAACTGTGGATTTGACCGAAATCTCTCTTCAGTGAATAAGAGTTTATACCATCTTCCAATCCCATAAAACAAAACATTAAAATTGTCTTAGAGTTTAACATGTGTCTGGTCAGGTGCTTGCTGCAGTCCAAGTGTTGATTCCAACACCAACAAGACCCACATGCCCAAGCACGATTTGGTACAAATTCGAATCCACCTTGGATCTGGGTTTTCTGAAACAACAGTAGAACTCCAGGAAAATAGAAGGGCTTTTTTATTTCACTTATGTATTGAATTTCTCATATTTCATTTATTTTTTTGATCTGAAGTTTCAAAGAGAAATGATCGTTGGTGGCACACGATACATGGGCAACAAGATGATGGTAAAGACTTGCTTAGCGGTGGCATTCTCAAACAAGTAGTATCACCGCTTGTAGTTTCCATAAAAGAGGTCGGGGATGAGTTTGTGCCATCTCAAATAGGTAGTAACACAGTTTGTAGTTTCCATAAATATAGTGGCACACACATTCAGGTAAAAAATAGAGAAAGGAATAAGCCTTCGGGTTAATCCATCAAGAAACAGTTAAGCCAGAAACAATTCTTTTATTAGTTTTTGAACCTCTTATTACGTGCCTTAATTATTAGTTTTTTCTTAATTATTAAATATTAATCCTAGAGCCTAAAAATCTGCAATCGTCTAACATTCCATCCAATGGAGCAAACTAGGACACAGTGGCAGCTAGGGGAGTTGTTTTCAAAGAAGAACTCCTTACATCGTAAATACATAGTACTTAGGTTATAATGTTGTAATGTTCTAAGATTTGAATTTTATATATTTATTTTTTCTCTCTCTCTCTCTCTTTCTCTTTCATCATGTTTCTATAAATTTAAAAATCATTATAATTTTCAAGTATAAAGTACAAATATTTAGTTAAAGAACCCACAAGACCTTAGTATTGGAAACTTGCTCTGATACTATATATAATAACATGGAATTTAAAATATACAACTAATTTCATTCATTTATGTGATTAATAATAAACACACAATTATTCAACTAAATGGCATAGAATTTCTAAAACCATAAGAATAGAAGAATTACTTGTAGCGATGAAATAGCTTTAGCAACAAAATACCTTTAGTGACGAAATTACCTGTAGCGAAAAAATGTCACAAAACCCAACCCAAAAGAAAAAAATGAAATCAAAACACTTTGAAGATTAAAAATGAAGAAATAATGTGCAAACTCAAAAGAAAAGTTAACTGAAAATCCATGATTGAAAGAAAACTCCAACAAAAAAACTTATGAAAATATCTCTCAACAAAAGAGCAAATATGAGGAAACATGTGTAATTTACTTAAGTTTAGGCTTTGATAAGTTATGTCTCGCAAAGTTCTAACTAATTAGGCTTGTATTGAAAAAGGAAATTTTAAAACTAGGGAGTATGATCTAGATTTATGAAAGAACACAACAAAATACAAATAACCATAAATACAAAGATGCAGCGGAAATAACACTTCATTTCATTAATATCGAAGAAGTGAAATTTGTTTACAGACAGAATGGAAATAAACTAGCTAGGGTGTTGGTAGCTTATCTCTGAGAAGAGATGTGGTGGCTACATGCCTCCAAACTATGTTAAATGAGGCTCAAGGGCCTATTTATTATTGAGAAACAATGGAAAACCCTAAATGTTCAAAAACCTAACCCTAGGAGATGAAGCGCCAAAACTATGGGTCCCATTTGGGTAAAATAGTACATCAACTTCCTGGGGATGTAACTTTGGCATACAATCTTCGTTTGACATGCTCAACACCTCATTAGAAATATTTATCTGAGGAATACAACTTTTAAGTGAGAATCATCGATCCATGGACCCATTTTTCTCCCAGATTTTCCAAAAAACATTTTTTAGGGCCTCAAAACAGCTCTAGAAGTTCAGGACCCGAAAAATTGTTAAAAATAGTAAACTGTGCTATAATTAAGGAAACTAAAAAAATAAAAGAAACAATGGTGGGGCCCCAAGTGGAATAGGCGGGTGGCCACCAATATCCACCTGGATCATTCCTCCCCCCTTAAGAAGCAAGGGTCCCCATTGCATTGAGTTTCTCCATGAGATGAGAAAACTTTTGCTGAGCTTGGTCCCTGGTGAACCACTTGCCTTGGTGCAGGAGTTGGCCAGCTTTGACAAATCGATACAGTTGGATATTCTGCTAGTGAGTTTCCTTGATTTGCATGTCCATGATACAATCTATGGTGGCCTATTCCATGCAATCTGGGTTTAATTCTACTGGTGTGAGTTGTTCTGCAATGTTGGAGTTGTCCAGTAGAGGTGGGAAGTAGGGCCGAAGGCGGTCCACATTGAATACTGGGTGCAGACCAAGGAATGGTGGAATATTGAGCTCGAAGGAATTGGTCCCTATGCCCTTGGTGATGGTGTATGGCTCATATCGGAGTGGGTGAAGCTTCCAGTGAGGTCCAGTGAGGCACTCCTTCTGCAAATGTAGCCATGCTTTGTCGCCCACTTGGAAGTTGTGTGGCACTCAATGTTGATCATTTCGTTGCTTGTATTTAGCATTAACTATGTCTAATATGTCATGAAACTATTGGCAGATGTGCTGAATATGCTCGATGAAGGTGTTCACTTTGTCAGCTTCAGACTGGACATGAGCCGAATCATCCTGAGTAGCAGCAAATGGCATGGCTATGTCAATGGGACATACTGGTTGGAATCACAAGCCCACCTGAAAGGCGCTGTGGCCAGTTGAGTTCTGGAGAACCCAGTATAACTGTGTGGTACATAGGGGAGGCTCTCATCCCAAGTGCATGGATGCTTGGAATTGTACATGCGCAAAATGTGTACAATCATCATGTTTGTTGATCAGCAGTTGTCATTGATGTCAACTCGAGCAGCACCAGGGGCTAACCCAATATTGCATGGGAGTTTTGACCTACCAAATTAATATATTATGGGTCAATAATGCTTTTTATGGTTTCTACTTGTTGAGATGTTTCTGTTGATATATGGCATACCATGTAATTCTTCACGATTTGAGAGATATTCATGTTTGAAGTTTGTACCTCCAATTAATGGGCTAAAACCCCATGGGGTTGGGGCATGGGTCATTGAAAAGTCATAATTAATATTTTTTCATCTTCTAAAATCCCTCCCACGTTTATTTTTTGAAGCCCCTCTCAACTTAATCATTTATATAAATTGTGATCTTCATTTCCTCCTTAGGCAAGGGATTCGGCCATCTGAAACAGGTCATCGTGGCATTTGTGCTCTAATTTTTTTTCTACGAAGGTTCAGAAGCTGAAATTTGTATGAGGTGAAGCCAAAATCTTGAGGAAGCTACTGTAAAAATTTCATATCAAGATGCCAATATTTTTGGGGATATGATCTGTTGAAGTCAGGGTTTTTGCAAGCTCTTGAAATTCATCTCAAAGAAGTGACCTTGGTAAATTCGTCATAACTCTCTCTCTGAGTATCGGATTGGAATTCCATAAAAAATGGAAAATAGTGCACAGTCTTTACTTTTCTCTTTATCAATTTCAAAGCCAAATGAAGATAACAATGACATGTGGCACGCCGTACAAGTGCGCTCTGCTGAAACAATCCATAATTAGGGCATTGTGAGAGATTAGGTATAACTCTCTCTTGAAGAATCCAAATTGGGTCAGACCTATGGCATTGGAAATACGACTCAGAGGACTACTACAGGACTGAAAATCAGATATTGAGGATCTGAAATAACAGAGATACAACAGATTCAATATAGAGCTCTTAGAAGATGAAGATATACTAGACCATAACCTAAAATTTGACACAACCACCTAATGATGATCCTAGACCGCCCAACACTGCCTCTTCAACCCTTGGTAGATAGACACTAGTACAATTTGTATAATAATGTATTTACAATGACTAAGTACAATGATACCTTTACAATGATTGTAAGCAATGCTGCCCACTTGAAGACTTCATATGATGAACTTCTTGTTGTTGTTATGCACCTTGGTTGCTGCTTTTGTCATGATACCCTTGCTGCACCTTGCTTTATTTTTCTTCCATAGAAAGTCTGGTCCTTTGCAACCCTTGACAACACATGATCTAGCTTGTTCTTGCCTTCTAGGAGCTTGATATTGAATCTGGTGTATCTCTTTTATTTCAAATCCTAAATATCTGATTTTCGGTCCTATTGTAGTCCTCTGAGTCATATTTCCAATGCCATAGGTCTGACCCAATTTGAATTCTTCAAGAGATATTTATACCCAATCTCTCACAATGCCCTAATTATGGATTGTTTCAGCAGAGCGCATTTGTAAGGCATGCCACATGTCATTGTTTCTTCATTTGGCTCTGAAATTGATAGATATAAAATCACAGACTGTGAAATATCTACCACTTTTTACAGAATTCCAATCCGATACTCAGAGAGAGAGTTATGATGAATTTACCAAGGTCACTTCTTTGAGATGAATTTCAGGAGACTGCAAAAACCCTGACTTCCATAGATCATATCTCTAAAAATATTATGCACCTTGATCTGAAATTTCTACAGAAGCTTCCTCAGGATTTAGGCTTCGCCTCATAAAAATTTCAGCTTTTGAACCTTCGTAGAAACAAAATTAGAGCGCAAATTCCACGATGACCTGTTTCAGATGGCCGAATCCCTTGCCTAAGGAGGAAATGAAGATCACAATTTATATAAATGCTTAAGTTGAGAGGGGCTTCAACAAGTGAATGTGGGAGGGATTTTAGGAGCTTAAAAACTATTAATTATGACTTTTCAATGACCCATGCCCCAACCCCATGGGGTTTTAGCCCATTAACTGGGGGTACAAACTTCAAACATGAATATCTCTCAAACCGTGAAGAATTACATGCCGTGCCATATATCAACGGAAATATCTTCACAAGTAGAAACCATCAAAATAAGTATTGACCCAAAATATATTAATTTGGTAGGTCAAAATTCCCATGAAATATTGGGTTAGCCCCTGGTGTTGTTTGGGTTGACATCAATGACCACCGCTGATCAACAATCTCCCCCTTTGGCATTGATGGCAACACAAGTACTCCCCCTACGATCATGACACCTCTTCCTACAACATTCTCTCCCCCTTTGACATCAATGGAAAAGGGTAACTCCCCGTAAAACACAACCATCCTGCGGAATTGTACACACTTCCACTCCCCCTAACACACAACCATCCTACAGACCTATAATCTAATGAGAACTTGGGAGAATCCCAAGCTTTTGATGAAGACATTCAAATGCTTCATGAGGTAAAGGTTTAGTGAAGATATCAGCAATTTGTTCTTTTGTACAGACATACTCAAGTTTGATATTATTTTCAGCGACTTGTTCTCTAACAAAATGATATTTGATCGGAATGTGTTTTCTTTTTGAATGCATGACAGGATTCTTGGAGATGTTGATGGCACTATTGTTGTCACAGAATATGGGAATAGGCTCACTAAATTGTACTTGAAGATCTTGCAAATTTTGTTTCATCCAAAGGACTTGAGTACAACATGATGTTGTTGCAATGTATTCTTCTTCTGTTGTAGATAACAAGATTGAAGTTTTCTTTTTACTCAACCATATATGAGACAACCACCTAGATAGAATGTTGCTCCACTAGTACTCTTACGACCATCAATGCTTCCTACCCAATCTGCATCTGTAAAGTCTTTAATAATGAGATTGTTACCCTTGGGATACCACAAGCCATACTCTTATGTGCCCTTTAGATATCAAAGAATTCTTTTGACGGCAATAATATGTGATTCTTTTGGTGCTGCTTGGAATCTTGCTATTTGTCCAACTGATTGCATAACATATAGCCGAGAGGCTGTTACATATAGAAGACTACGAATCATAGATCTGTATAACCTCTGATCCACATCCTTAGATGAGTCATCTATGCTCAATTTTCAACCTATTACCATCAGAGTAAGGACAGGTTTGCAATCTTCCATTTTTTATTTCTTGAGAATTTCCTTGATGTACTTGGCTTGACATATAAATATTCCTTTCTATTGCTGAGATATTTGAAGCCCTGAGAAGTATGTTAGCTCAACAAGTAAAGACATATCAAACTCACTTTGCATCTTTGTAGAAATGTTCTTACTTATTCAATCACCATTGCTACCAAATATTATATCATCCACATATACCTCAACGATTGTTAAATTATCTTTATCTATTTGTACATAAAGATTGCTATCAACAGTACCTTTCTTGAACCCTTGTTGACGTAGATATCCATCAAGACGAGCATACCATGCTCTGGGAGGCTGCTTGAGACCATAGCGAGCCTTCTTTAACCTGCAGACATAGTCTTCTTTTTGTGATAATAGAAAACCTTCAGGTTGTTCGATGTAAACTTCTTCTTCTAATTCTCCATTCATAAATGCTTACTTAACATCCATTTGGTAGAATTTGATTTTTCTTGAGCATGCATAGGCGAGAAACATTCAGATGGCTTCCATTCTGGCAACTGGTGAAAATGTTTCGTTGAAATAAATTCCTTCCACTTGTGCATAGCCTTTGCAAACCAATCTTGCTTTGTTTCTGGTAACCTACCCATATTCATTCAATTTGTTCCTGAACACCCATTTAGTCCCAATGACATTTTTATCTTTTGGTCATGGAAATAATTCCTAGGTGTTATTCTTCTCAATTCGATCCAATTCTTCATTCATAGCTACTACCCAATGTCCATTCTGGCTGGCTTCCTCAACTACTAGGCTCAAAGGTTGCTAGAAAAGCAACATGAGCTTGTTGTGATGAATGAAGCTATCGACATTCATTTATGTCACCAATGATTTGATTTGATGGATGGTTCTTTTGAATCCACTCTTTTGTTATCCTTGGAGGAGCTTCTTATTGTTGTTCTGGTATATCTTGATGATCATTGTTTACTTCTTCCTCGTTGATAGTTGCTTCTTGTTCTACAATTTTATCTGTGTCTTTTTCAGCCTCTGTCTCAAGTTTCAAATATTCTATACCCTCATCATTACTAGCTAGAACACCATCTTCGTCAAATGTAACATTTATGCTCTCCATTATCTATTTTCATCTTAGATTATAGCATTTATAGGCCTTTCTTTTGTGTGAGTAACCAACAAAGATACCTTCATCAACACGTGATTCAAACTTACCCAAATTTTGATCTTATATTTTGATATAACATTTTCTTCCGAAGATTCTGAAATATTTTACATTAGCTAGTTTTCCTTTCCATAATTCATATGGAGTCTTGTTGCAATTATTTCTGAGAAGACTTCGGTTGATAATGAAGACTGCCATATCAATTTCTTGAACCCAGAATTTTTCATCCAATTTTGAGTCCTTCAACATTGTTCTACCCATTTCCTGTACGGTTATGTTCTTTCTTTCAGCAACTCCATTTTGCTGAGGTGTTCGTGCTGTTGAAAATTTCCTTTTTATTCCATTTTCGTCACAGTATTGCTGAAATAATTTGGAAGTGAATTCTCCACCATTATTTGATCTTAAACACTTTATTTTCAAATCAGTTTCATTTTCAACCAACTCCTTGTATATCTTAAAGCACTCAAATGCTTCAGATTTTTTCTTTAGGAAACTGACGGTTGTCATCCTGGTATAGTCATCTATCATTAACATGAAATATAATTCTCCATTTAAGCCTTTTGTTCTCACAGGACCACATAGATCAATATGTATCAATTCCAATGGATGTGATGCAAAGTGTTCTTCAACCTCAATTTTGAGACCTTAAACTTGTTCTTCAAGATAGAAGGATGGAACCATATCCTTTGGAAATGATGGATCTTCAAATGTTATAGGATCGAATGCCGTCACTCTTGGAGCAACACAGAAATGATGGATCTTCACGATATTGTAGGATCGAGTGCCGTCACTCTTGAAAGAAAAGAATATTATTATCAGTGGAATTATTAAATCTACTTATCATAAAGTGTTGGGTTGTAAAACCACCAAAAATGTTCATCATATGAAGTCTTCAAGTGGGCAGCACTGCATACAATCATTGTAAATGTATCATTGTACTAAGTCATTGTAAATACATTATTGTAAAAATTGTACTAGTGTCTATCTGCCAAGGGTTGAAGAAGCAGTGTTGGGAGGTCTAGGATCATCATTATGTGGTTGTGTCAAAGTTGGGGTTATGGTCTAGTATATATTCTTCTTCTACATCATTCTATATCATTGTAAAGTGGACCATTTTCCCTGGTACGAGAGTCCATTCTTATTTTATTCTTCTATAGGGTGGTAGGGTGGTGCTAGGGTGAGTTGTAGCTCATTGAGTGTTGGGGCGTCCGTTCGGTGTTGGGGCGTCCGTTTAGTTGACTACGAAAAATCTTGGGCATTGGTGTCCATCCAGTGGGAGCTAGAGAAGAATGCTTTTCTAGATTCTAGAAAGTTGGAGCTTTATTTTCAATTGGAGTTGAATATTAAAGAATTATTAGAAAATCATTAGGTGGTTTTTGTCCCGGAGTGGGTTTCCACCTTAAAAACTGTGTGCATTTGTGTTCCTCTTGTTTGCTGCTATTATTGTACAAACACTGATAATAATTGAAGATTAACTAATGCTCTAATTGAAAGAAATACTGATTCACCCCCCTCCCCCTCTCGGTATTTATTTCCAACAATGTTGACGACCTCTGTCTGGCCATCTATTTGGGGATGGAAAGCTGTAGACTTGGTGAGCTTGGTATCCAACATCGACCAGAGGCTGGACCAAAATGTGCTGAGGAACCTGCTATCCCGATCTGATATGATAGACTGTGGGATCCCAAAGTGCACCCACACTCGTTCAAAGAATATTTTAGTAGTGGCTTCTGCTGTGATATTCTTCTTGCAGGCCGCCATAATGGCCATCTTCGAGAATCTGTCGACGACCACAAAAACACAGTCATTTCCCTGCTTAGTAGAAGGCAGGCCCGACATGTAATCCATAGAGATGGATTCCCAAGGTCGACTAGGGGTAGGTAGAGGAGTATATAGGCCTTGCTTCTTGATGGTCGGTTTGGCAATGGCACAAGCAGTGCAGGATCTGATGTGCTTCTCGACATCCTTTCGAAGGTTCGGCCAATAGAAATACTTCTGTAGTATTGCTACTGTTTTCTCGACCCCGAAATGCCCAGCGACTCGAATGTAGTGTGCTTCCCATATCATCTTGGCACGCTCGCTTGAAGGAACACAAAGGTGTCCCAGGTGACATAAAAGTGCATCTTGGAGGTGAAAATTTGGAACTTGTGTACCCTCCAAGAGTGTCTTGTATGTGTGGTTCTGGATCGCTCTTGTAGAAAAGCAGCCAATCCGAAGTCTCGTGCCCATAAGAGTTGAGAACGGTGGTTAGCGGCACGATCGATGGTTGACTGAGACAGTCTGCAACATTATTGGTTCTGCCCTTCTGATGCAGGAGAATCCAAACTTATCCAACAATGTGATTGTGTGTTCACAAGTTTTGGCTAACATGAGGTGGATAAACATTGGTCATTAATATTTTACTTAGTTTTAATTGAGAGAAGTTAGTCTGTTTTGGTTTGCTAAAATTAATTAGGAATAAAATTTCAATTGTTTTCTCCCTATGAGGAGATCGAGCCAAGTCGGATAAGGGCTTAGAAATAGGGTAGCATTTGTTTGTTAAGAGTGGTTCAACAAAAATCTATTTAGAGACGAGAAGGAACGCTTCAGATACATACATACATACATACATATATATATATATATATATATATATATATATATATATATATATATATATATATATATATATATATATATATATATATATATAGCTGTGTGTGTGTGTGTGTGTGAGAGAGAGAGAAAGAGAGATAGGTGAGATAGGAAGTGTGTGAAAAAGAGTGAGATAAGCGTGGAATAGGTGTGCGATAGGAGAGAGCAGAGAGAGCATAAATAATTGTAATAACCAGCCAACCAAGGGATTGGCTCTCTATTTTCATTCTTATTAAAAATCCAAGTGTTTTGTGATTAATCGAGCTCTTTGTTTGAAACCATTGTTTTAAATATCTATTGAATCGCATATGTATTAATCGCAGAGTAGAAAATACAATCAAATTTGCAGGCATAGCAAGGACCATACATCTAACACCGATCAACGAGAGAGATCACATTTTAGTTAGAAGACTTCGCACATCACACAATATAATGTTTACTATTGGGAATTTCGCAAGTTAAACTATTTCACTTACGATGCGAAGTGAATTGGCGAAGATATAACTTGGACCGTTGGATCCAACAAAGGGTCAACAGTGGAGATCGCAGCGCACGAGAAGCGACTTCACAGTTTTCAAGATTTAGAAGTTAAAGTTAAGGCCGTCGTAAGGTAAACTAAATTGTTTGTGATGCGAAGTGGAGAGGACACGCGTTGACATAGCGCAACAACGCAAATTGCAAGAAATAAGTTTTAGCGTTAAAGTTAAATTGTAAATGCGGTGAAGTGCGATCGACGGTGATTGTTGTGGGTGTTGTGGGACCAGCAGTAAGAAGTTCCATGTATATGCATTGTTATGGGTTTATTTGTGTCTGTTTAAATTAGCATTTTTGATCGTGCACATATGTATGTTTAACAAACTCCGAAGTTTGAAATCCGCTGTGAATAAAGAATTGTATGGACCCATAAACTATATAGTTCCGTGCATATTATGATATTTGTGCAGCTAGTCTGCATCATTTGGTATCAGAGCAGACTTGAGTTATGTTCTTGAAGGTTGAAGCAAAGATGCCACCCAGGAGAGGAGCTGGCATAGGTTGGGGAAGACTGGAAGCAAATGCAATTCTTCTGGATGAAATTCGACATATTCGTACAAGAATGGAGACAGTAGAGGTTTCTTATAGGAGAGCACCTGAAGAAGGAGATGTCAGCGAAGCAAAGGAAACCTCTTAGGAAGAAGAAGCAGCAAAAGACAAGACAGCTAAAGTTTTCAAGATATTGGCAAAGGTTACTAGGAAACCAAGGATGGAGATTCCTTCATACGAAGGGAAACTTAATGTGGATGAGATGATGGATTGGATCATTTCAATGGATAATTATTTTGATTTGGAAGATATCGAAGATAAGAAGAAGTTCAAGTATGTAGCTACTAGGCTGAAGGGCCATGCATCTATCTGGTGGGATGAACTACAGACATCCATAGTTAGAAAGAGAAAGACTAAAATCAAGTAGTGTGATAAAATGATAAGGAAGTTGAAGAATAAGTTTATGCCAGAGGACTATCAATTGAATCTGTTCAAGAAATTTTAGAATTTGAGGCAGAAAGGAATGAATGTCAAGGAGTATACAGAGGAGTTTTACAAGTTGAGCATTAGACAAGGACATGTTGAAGATGATATGGTTAAAGTAGCTAGATACATCAATGGCTTAAGGTATGATATACCAGATGAAATCAGTTTGTTGAGTCTGAAGACAATTGAGGATGCCTATCAATCATCTTTGAAGGTAGAGGAGAAAATGTTTAGGAAGAAAAGTCAGAGGAATTGAGGTAAAAGTCTAGCAAGAGGACGAGGAAATTTTAGAGCAATATTTCAGCACTCCCAGAATTAAACAGGAGGTTTGAGTAGCAGACCGCCACAAAGAGGAGACATTGGCAGAGGAATATTTTCACCTAGAGGCAGAGGCCGAGGAAGAGAGATTTGGTGCTACACATGTGGAGAATGGGGACACGGATCATGGGATTTTCCTCATAACAAATCATCAAATTAGTGGAATGTGAATGTCATTGAGGCAAAGGAAGAAAATCCTCAGGTCATAGGGAAAGAAGAACCACCTGAGGCAGAAGAGTCTTTATTACTCAAAATAGTATTTCTTAATGAAGAGAAGGAAGCAAATGAGCCAGCGCAAAGGAAGAGTCTATTCAGGATTGTATGCAAATGTAAATAAAAGTGCTGCAAAGTTGTGATTGAAAGTGGAAGCACTGATAATCTTGTTTCCACAGAGATGGTTGATAAATTTGGGTTGAGTAAGGTGGTACACCCTATGCCTTACAGAGTGTCATGGCTACAGAAGTGACATCATATTTTGGTGATAGAACAGTACAAAGTAGAGATACAGATCAGTACCTACCGTAGGATGTCATATTGTGTGATGTGATGCCAATGGACGTGCGCCATGTATTGTTGAGAAGACCTTGGCGATTTGACAAAAAATCCATTCATGATGGAAAAAGGAATACCTACACCATAGATAAGGATGGGAAGAAGCACACATTGCTACCTTTGAAGGATGAATCAGATAAAGGAACAACTGAGAATAATGTTATGTTGATTAGTGGAAAGGAGTTGCTGCAAGAAGTCAACAAGGAGAAATAAATGAATTTTGTTGTTGTGGGTTTAAACCAAAGGTAATTTTGACTTATACTAAATTAGACAATCTTCTTGTGGAAATTAAAGATCTATTAGATGATTATGTTGATATAGTTTTTGATGAATTACCAAGTAAACTGCCACCAATCAGAAGTATCAGTCATCACATAGATTTAATACCCTGTGAAAGTTTCCCAAACAAAGCATCATATAGAATGATCCCTCAGGAGAATAAAGAAGTTGGAATATAGGTATAGGAGCTGTTAGATAAAGGACTAATCAAATAAATTATTAGTCTATGTGCAGTACCATCCATGCTTAGTCCAAAGAAAGGAGGTAAGTGGTGCATGTGTACTAATTCCAGAGCCATAAACAAGATCACTATCAAGTATAGATTTCCATTTCCACGCATATATGATTTGATGGATTGTTTAAGAGGGTCAAAATATTTTACTAAAATAGATCTGAAGAGTGGATACCATCAAATAAGGCGTAGAGAAGGTGATGAATGGAAGATTGCTTTTAAGACCAACATTGGATTGTATGAATGGTTAGTGATGTCTTTTGGGCTCACTAATGCACCAAACACATTTATGAGACTAATGAACGAGGTTTTGAAAGAGTATGCAGGAAAGTTTGTGATAGTCTATCTTGATGACATTCTGATTTTCAACCAGAGTAAGGAAGAGCATTTAGAGTTGCTCATAAATTTTAAGGAGTGTAGTTTCATGCAGAAGGAGCTCATTTACTTGGGATTTATAGTCTCATAGGAAGGCTTGGAGATGGACCCAGAAAAAATTTAGGTCATACTGAATTGGCCAACTCCGAGAAGAATATTTGAGGTAAAGAGTTTTCATGGTCTTGCAAGTTTTTATAGAAAGTTTATAAGAAGTTTTAGTCAAATCTGTGCACCAATAATTGAAACTATAAAGGAGAGCAACGAACCATTTAACTGGACAGAAGCAGAAAATTGAAATTTCAATTTTTTGAAGAAGAAGATCACTTAAAGACCTGTTTTGGCTTTGCAAAATTTTGATAAAACATTTCAAGTTGAGACTGATGCCATTGGGATAGCAATTGGAGTTGTCTTGAGTCAAGAGTAGAGACCAGTAGCTTATTTCAGTGAAAAGTTAAATGGGGCCAAGAAGAAGTATTCATCATATGATGAGTTCTATGCTATTGTATAGGCTTTAAATAAATGGAGGCATTATTTGTTGCCCAATGAATTTGTGTTGTATTCAGATAACCATGCACTAAAGTTCATAAACAATGAGCCGAAGTTGAACCAAAAGCATGTAAAGCGGGTGGAGTTTTTGCAGAGTTTTACCTTTGTAATCAAACATAAAAGTGGATTTGTTAACATGCCAAAGGAATAAAACAAAACACTGGATTATATCATCCATTTCCAATACCCAATAGACCTTGGGATGCTATCAGCATGGATTTTGTTTTAGGATTTCCAAAGACTCAAAGACGACATGATTTTATCTATGTTGTTGTAGATAGATTTTCTAAAATGACACATTTTATTGCTAGTAAGAAAACTAGTGATGCAACTCACATTGTTAATTTGTTTTTCTATGAAGTTATAAGATTGCATGGATTGGTTGTGAGTAATATTTCAGATAGGGATACAAAGTTCGTACGACACTTCTGGAGGACTCTATGGAAGAAGTTGGGTACAAACCTGAGTTTCAATTCAGCCTATTATCCTCAGACAGATGGACAAACTGAAGTGGTGAACAGGAGCTTGGGAAACATATTAAGGAGTTTGGTTTACCAAAATCCAAAGCAATGGGACTTAGCCCTTGCTCAAGCTGAATTTTCCTATGATGATACTCCTAGTCAGAGTACTGGAATGAGTCCATTTTAGATTGTTTTTGGGATCAATCCAAGAGGGGTGTATGAACTTAGAGATTTGAGAAAACAAGAGACAAGGAGTGCTAAAGCTGAAGAATTTGTAGAAAATATACAGAGGTTGCAAGAATATTTCAAGGAGAGCTTACAGAAGAACACCAAAAAGTATAAATAAAGAGCTGATGGGTAAAAATGCGAAGGTCGATTACAATTTTGTGAGAATCGCAGGCGGAAAATTCATTTTCCCAACAGTTTGGCTGATCGAAATTAGTTTGGCCAAACTAATTATTTCGTTTGAATTGATGGCGTATTGATGAAATGGGAAACAAATTTTTGGCTGGAGATGGAAAAAAAGGAAATCAAAGTTTGGCCGAAATTTTAAAATAATTCTGCCGAACTTTTGCTTATAAATATACCGGCCCGCAAACCTTAACAGGTTTCAGGCTTATTACCGTTGTCGCATTTGTGTGTCATATGTTTGTCTCACATTTGTGTGCTTGCTGTGTGATATCTGTGTCATTTGTTTGTTGTTACAGGGGCTTGGTGTTGCGGCGTGGCGATGAGGTGAGAGTTCTTGCTCTGTTTTTTTTGTGAATTTTTTTGTTGATTTTAATTTTATTGCTTTGCTTTTTTTTATGCAGGGAATTTCTATGTGTCATCTGTATGTCTAGCGTCTATCTGTTTGCTGTGTGATCTCTGTGTCATCTGTTTGTTGTTGCAAGGGCTTGGTGTTGCGGCGCGGCGATGAGGTGAGAGTTGTTGCTCTGTTTTTTTTTTGAATTTTTTTTGTTGATTTTAATTTTATTGCTCTATTTTTTTTTCGCGGGGAATTTGATCTGCATCCTCCATGATGTCTTCGACGATCTCCCGCATCGTCTTTTCATTGCACCCTCATCATCTTTTTGTCTCTGAATATCCAGGTATGCATCGTCGTAACCTCTGTTTTCATCAAGGAAAAAAAATAAAATTAGTCTTTGTTTTTAGAAAGGAAAAAAAATAAAATTAGTCGTTAAAATTGAAATTAAAATAGTTCTTATGATTTATGACTATAGATTTCTGCCCTTGAATACTTGGTTGTCTAACCCATCCCTCCCTTCGGTACCTCCCGGCCGCTTCTAAGAGCTCTAGCAAATAGTCTCCATTCTTGTAATTTGGAAGAGAAATAAAATATACTTTCTGTCAGCCTCCATTCTTGTAATTTGAAAGTAGTTATTCAGAACATGACAAGTCTTGCTCAAAATCTAGATGCCTTTATAGCATATGAATAAATACTTATCAGCCTTAGAAATAATATATGTTTTATTTTCTTATCTACCCAAGTATTCTTAGTATTCAGCAACGGAAAGTATAAAACAGAAGAGCAAATATTATGAACAGAATTAAACACCGCAAAGAAATTCACACACAGAATTCAGCAACTCAGAACACTAGTATCTTTATTCAATGGTTTTACATAAACACTTAGCTTTTATACATTCAAATAACCATCATGAGGTTTTTTTATTGTAATTTTGTTCTCGACCGAGGAAAAAAAAGGAAAGCCAAGCTATATATAACCGAACAGTAAACAATATATATAGCCAATTTTCACAAGTTATTTCTGGTAGGTTACAAATAATGAAGGGAATCAAAAAATTTTACTATTGATATTGTTAAACAGTGTCGATCCAGTCAACAAATATTGTATAAGTAATAGTATCTTTTTCATCCTCCATAGAATAAGCCACATGGTACATTCATTATCTTCATATAAAGGAAACACGATATTCTAATCAGTGGAGTTCATCTTAGTTCTGTCCTTCGAGAAAAAACATATTACATTCTTTTCCATAGATTAATTTACAGATGCTACTTCAGCAGTCCCTCCTTCTAGTCATGTTGCTCTGCTCTCGATCCGAAAAAGTTCCTTTTGAAGTGGAACACACAGATATCGAATATCTTCAGCATGTATTTCCAACATCTGACATGGTTGTAAATTACCCATCATGTCCAAGTATATTAAGAAATGTAAAAAATAAAAACCTTTTTACCAAATCATATAGTAACTTAGGAATACCTACAACATTATGCAATATTATCTTGTAGATCTCCATCTTCAATAAAATCAAGAATATGCTATCTTATTTATGGAACATTTAGTACTTGATGATAAGTCCTCTTAATCCTATGTCCAAATGGCATGATTCTCAATATCCTCTTTGCTTTCATTAGAAGCCCCATGGCATTGGTCTAAGCTATATGATTATCAATTTTCTTTGATAATCATCAAATTCCTTGGTACTTACAAGATTTTGGTTTTATGAATACTTTTTTAAGTCACTTCATCATTGGAAACAAGTTGAAATATTTTTTCAAGGATCAATAAATTCACAACAGTGATCTGCTGCAAGAAGCACTTCTCATGCCTTCATTTCATTCTCCCCTAACCAAATCAGTTACATTCCTAAGAAATACAAAGCAGTGATCTGTTGCAAGAAGCACTTCCCATGCCATCATTTCATTCTCTCCTAAAAAAATCAGTTACATTCCAATTTTAGACCAATGGTTCCATAATCATTGTATTTCAACTATTAAACAAAATACATCAGTCCTGTTAACAATTTAAGGGATTTTTTTTGCATGTAGGCATTATTTTTTTTATTTGCTAGATGGAAAAGCACCATGATTTAGGGGATTTTCTCAACTTATTGTTCTCAAATTTGTTTCTATTTATTTAATTATTTTTTTGTTACAAGTACATGGTTCAAATACTAATAGCAGTTGCTTATGCTTACAAATTTACTATAAATACCAAAAATGAATGTGGATATACATCAACCTTTATGTATTGAATCCCAATGTTATATGAAAGACAACTAAAATGTTGTGAGAAACAAAGACCAACATTAATATATAAACAACAGCTAGTATGCTCAAATGCCAATACTAGGAAACAGAAGAAGCATTAGGCATTTCTCAATCTTCCCCAAATTTGCTATTGCATTTCAAGCCGATTGCTAATTTTCTGGATTGGTATAGCTTATTATACATACGAGTAGATCAATCACCTCACAATGGATTAAGAAGATCAGATATTCCAATAATTCATCATGCATGTCATGCATTTCTTCTAAATTGTCCTTTACAATATTGGTCCAAACTATAGATGTAGTTCTAGTACCTTTTCTATACCATTTTCTTTTTAGAAATGTATTAGCACAAAAAAATTACCTACCCAAAAAATACTATTTTATTCTTTTTAGTTATATGCAATATCCTCAAATGTTTGCATAGATTATACCTTTGAAATATATCACAAATTCTGAAATAGTCCACCCTCCAATTGTTGCCAAGGAAATGTTTCTTAGCATTGTCTTTCATGTTAAGAATAAAGGAAATCAATTGTGACTTTATATCTCATATTGTACCTTGAGTACCTTCTTTCTTACTTGTAGCTTTATCACTGGTCTCTGCTTCCTGTTGTAATATTTAAATTTTTCTTGTAATATTTAAATCAACACAATGTATTTTATTAATGTACCTAAATTTACACCTTCCATGATGCTTAATCTTGTAAAATGTTAAAAGTGGAGTGTTATGTTAAAAGTGGAGTGTTTTATGATGTAATGGATATTAATAATCTAGATTATGTACAGTGATATGATGATAGTGTAGCTTGATGTTCAAGTTGTAAAATTCTTGTACATATCAAGGATGAATGATAGTACAAGCCAAAAATGACATTATTATAAATTATTAAACAATCTATTAGGTGCTAAATCATACTTCTTATTAAGGACATAACTAATGCAAGTTGAAAATTATTTTTTAATGTTCTTAGCCTATTTATAGATGTCAAAGTAAATGTTTCTAGATGTGATTTCTCCCATAAACTTAAAGGCAAACCATGTACATGTCATTTCTCCCACAAACTCATCAAGGTGTGAATTTTGACATAACTTCATCAACCACTACCACTACTTGTTTTAGTAAGTGCATAAAATAATTTTGCAAACCATGTACATATAATTTCTCCCACAAACCCATCAAGGTGTGAATTTTGACATAACTTAATCAACCACTACCACTACTGTTTAAGTAAGTGCAAACCGCTACCACTTTAAGGAAAGTCGTGTACATGTTTCATTTCTCCCATAAAATTTTAGGAAAAATTTAAGGCAAGTGTCATTTCTATGTCATTTCTCTGTCATTTCTATTTAATTTCTCCTATAAACTATAAGGCAATGTCATTGTCCCATATACTATAAGGAAAAATTTAAGGAAAACCATGTACATGTCATTTCTCTCTTAAACTCTAGGCAAGGCAAACTTTAAGGCATGTCATTTATAGATGTGATTTCTCCCATAATATTTAAGGAAAAATTTAAGTAAAACCATGCAAATTTCATTTCTCCCACAAACTCAAGGCTTTCTCCAATTAATTCAAGGCTGTGATGTTCCCAATCTGGACTACTCAGCAAAACAGGCCTGAAAAACGCATTTTTTAGGGATGTGTGCTTCAGGAAATAGGACCAGCCCTTGAATCCCTTATATCAGAGTATCTAAGACTGAAACCCAAGATTATTCTCAAAATAAATCACTCTAGGTGGGTTAAACAAATCTCCCACACCTAGTTGTCTTCAGAAAGTTTCCCACTGAAGGGTTGCAACAGTATAAAACACAATAATGGAGAAAAAACGAGCTAATAACTTTGAAATTTTTTTATAAACACCGCAGAAGAAATTTAATGTACAGAAGAAAGAATAATATTAATTCTACCGACAAAGGATGGGGGAAAAGCGGTGATTTTGGCCCTAAAAGGAATGTATTCAGATATCTGCGTGAAAATAAGGGTGGGAAGAGGTTGGATCTGATATAATACATCATTTGGGACCTATTATCTGAATTTCATCTCAAACAAATAATTCTAGCTAAGTTAAACAGTTCCTCCTTCCCCGACTAGGCTTTAAAACCCCGATTTCCCAAGACTTAGATTATGCAGAATTTTCTGAAACTTATGAAACATCGATTTCTGAAGATGAAGTGTGTAATATGGTCTAAAAATCATTAAATAAACTTATTTTCATGGCTTCTACAAAATATATGAAAAAGACAGGAGATTTCCATGAATAAACCCTCAGTTTGAGGTGCTGTAACACATGAGATTAACCAGAAAACTTTTCAGCGTAATTTTTAGGGGGATGAAGCTTAATTTTATTATAAATCAGATCTAAAATAGATATTTGCATGAAAAAATAGATCTACAATAGATCGGGAAGCCAAAGAGGCTCTTTATTACACTCCCCTTGGGGATCTCAACAAATGATGGACAGCAGTGAGTAGATCTAAGATCTAAGTCAAAGTTATGCAGTAGTATTCAGAAATTATGCAGTAAATATAGTATTAATAGATCAAATCTGAAGTTTACATGGATTTTTTGGCCAATCCATGGATCACCGTGATAATGAAAGGTAGGAATCCTTTCCACTAGAGATCTCTCCTCAAGGAGAACTCCAAAACACCTGCAACTCTGCTCTTCAGAAATTATGTAGATCAGGGAGAGAAATTGCATTTTTTGCTTCAAAATGGATAGGCCTAATGCCTAGATATGAAAATGTAGCACCAATGATCCAATACACTCTTCCAGGAGTTTGAAAGACACACTCACTGAGAAGAGGCACTAGATTCACCTAGATCTGAATAGATCTAGCTTCCACTTGCTGCAGCTCACTTAGAAAATGAAACCCTTACTAGATTTATGCTACCAAAGAGAGATGGAGCTTGGCCATATGCCAATAAGAAGCACAAAACCCTCCAAGAGCTACTCAATGGAAGGATGGAGAACCCCCAACAGGAGGTCCTCACTAGTTTCTTGCTAAACAACCCAGAGAACTAGAATTTGTCTAAGTAGAAAAATTCTCCAAAATCATAATACATTCAACAATATTTCTCTTGAGCCTTCTCCTTTTTATAAGATGAGGATGTGCAAAACCCTAAACCACCTTGAATCACTTAACCCCTTTCACATGAGGTCCTCCTTCTAGAATAGCAATGTCCCTTTATGAGATACATTGAATCTAGACAGCACTGTAGATTTGGTCAAGGTTGACCCAGTCTCAAAGCTTAACCCCTTTCACACCTGTAAGTGGATTTTATGTAAATGTCTCAGATAGTGCTTTGTTTACATTGAGCATTGATTTATTCATTGATATAAGGAGTTTTACACATCCTCCATTAGTCATTTATTCATAAACATGAAAAAAAAAACAAAGCAAAGCAAAATTGAATATCTCCCCTTAGCTTGGGCTAAGTGGGAATATTACAGTCCTCCCCTCCAAAATTTTGATTGTCCTCAAGCAACTCACAAGGAATTTTGCAAAATCTCCAATGGAATTGTCTCCTCCCAAGAATATAAATATGCTTTTGGTGAATAACCCAAATAGCTGTCACTATGAAAAAGTGGGAGATACATGGAAAGAATCATGTGTTGTCTATTGGTCTTCTCAAGGCATGGAAGATGCTGAATAGTGGGTGCCTCAACCCTCATGAGAAACTTCAATCTCCATGCTATCATCCAAACAAAGTGAGCCATCCTTGGTAGCTCAAAGAAATAGTCATCAATCCCCACCATATGCAATGTGTAGGGACTCCATGGCTGGAAATGAGAGATAAGAATGCTCAAATCACGTTGTCTCTCCCTCCATTTATGATAAATATGGATTTGATGATCCTGGGCTACATTAATATAGTCCTCATGAAGCCAAAAGAGACTTGTAACTTCATGATTCCCTTCATGGATTCTAGTGAGCCTCCTTGCCCAATCTTCCATGCATATAGTGACTAGCGGATCTTCACCATATGTGCTCCAAAAGAGACATGGACTAAGTGTCATATGACATATTGGATGGTGACAATAGTCCTTCCCTTGATACCAACGTTTTCCTTCATCTTGCTGCCTCAAATCATAGTACAATAAGTGGCCATCCCACCACCTTCTTGCTACAAAAATCTTGTTCAAAGCTTGGAAATAGTAGAGGATTATAGGTGTTGGCTGAATATGATTCAAGCAACACATGTCTTGCTACAAATTCTCCCAAGTGAGAGACTACTTACAATGACATAAGCCCAACATATGGCTCCTTGCATGAGAAAACAAAGGATATGATGTAGCAGCCATACAATGTGATATCCTCCTCTTGAAGCATGAATGAATATGGGAGATTTCATTCCCAAAGGACACACTCAACCAATGTGTCATCCCTCCTCTCATGTTCCCAACAAAGATCAAAGCATGACCATCATCACCATAAGATAAAAAAGCTCCCTTATGCCATCCCATGAGAGAGTTACAATTTCTCCCAAACCCAAGTACATACATGATCATGAGATACATTCCAAAAATAAATACATGTACATACATATGACTCAATCCCTTTCACAAGCAAATATATGGACATGAAATTTGACATGGGATGTCCAAAATCTCTTCTTGTCAACCAAAGCAACCATGCCTTCTTCTTCTTATGTATCCTCTCATTTAGATACAAGGCATGAGACAAGAAAATATCAAACCTTGGGTAGTACCCATACTCACCCAATAGCAACCAGCGTAGGACATCTCCTACTTGCATAAAATTCAGATGTGGTAAGTGGTTTCCCCACCACTTCCTTGCTGCCCATAACATATCTTCATGGCTGAAAGTGGAAGATATATTTGGTGCCTTAGGAAAGCACCCATCATGCTGCAAAATCTCCCTTAGTCCATCAAGGGAGTGGCCATGTTCAGAAATAGTTTTGGCCCGAATTTGGCCATGAATTTTATAAGATATGACACTCCTCCTTGGATTCATGGCTTGCATATATAATGTAAAATAATGAATACAATTAGAAAATATAACATTATTTTCATAAGTATGATCTTCACCAATAGTCCTCCTCCAACAAGTTGAGAGGTGCACAGATCTATCTCTTTCCTCAAGAGGAGAAAGAGAGGGCTGAGCTAACTCTTTCATAGAGTTATATTGTTGCTCCATATTCATGTGATACATGCATCTTTGATAATGATGATCTTTTGCAAGACACAATTGGAGAATAGGAATATCAATCTTCTTTGGAAAGATATCTCTCTTCCAAAATTTCCATAGTTTAGCCCATGCACACAAGAGTGTTGGTACCCTCTTGCCTTCTTCAAAAATATTTTTTGTATGGAGGGATATCATTTGCTGCCCCAAATCTATGAAGTGGCCTTTTGACATCTTGCTAATGTCATCATAGATCTTTGACTTCTTCTTTATCAGTGAAAATATATGAGTGAAGAATAGAAAAATAAATTTCAAGAAATTGTTCAGCTCTCCTTAAAATCTATCAATAGATCTTAGTGTTGTGGTAGATCCCCTCAAGGCTCCCTCCTTAGCCAAATTTATCATTGATGCACAAAGTTGATAGAACACTTTATTATTCCTCTCATCAGAGGGTCTCCCTAGTGGAATGCCTTCATGTTCTTCCTCCTCATCAATATTTGAGAACACCTCACTATCAACAAGAGACCATGGATCTTGGTATTCTTTTGAAAGAGGAAGCTTCATGACTTCTTTTTGAGAAGAAATATCTTCATGCAATGGGGATCTTGCCCTTGGCAAGGTATCACACAAGTTTTCATCCCCTCCAGCCAAAATCTGAAGTGGAGTTTTCATAGTAGGTCTTTCCAACTCATGCAAGAGTTTTGCATGCTCATGCTTTGCTAGCTCTTTCACAGATGTTTTAACTTGCCTCTCATCAAATTTCTTCACCATTCTCCTAATGAACTTAGCATAAGTGGAAATATTTGCACTCTTCAAAGAAAAAGTTTCAAATAACCACCAAGAATAAGCTTTACCTTTAAGATGCAGTGCTGCTACCTTAAGGGCTTCTTCTTCTAAAACTTGATGTAGATCCAGATATGAGTCTAGCTGATCGATCCATTCTTCAGCTGTGCATGTGGAGGATCCATCAAAATTAGGTAGAAATAATCTACCTCTTCTTCTTTTATTTCTGTCTCTTCTCTCCTCCTTGAGCTGGAAGAACTCTTGGAATCTCAAGTACTCTTTTATTTCCCAAGATTTGGATTCATACTCTTGAAGATAATCACTTAAAGTCTCCTCCTTTGGTGCATCTTCCTCCTTCATCTTCCTTGTAGTCTTCTTGACCTCCTTGGAGAGGTTCCCTCTGGATGTAAATGCTGATGAGATTAATCTCATATTCTTCATCATTCTGATCTCTTGGGATTAGACTCACAGGCTGAGCCAGTATTATGCTCTGATACCACTATAATGTTCCCAATCTGGACTACTCAGCAAAACATGCCTGAAAAACGCATTTTTCAGGGATGTGTGCTTCAAAAACTAGGAAAATCCCTTTTATCCCTTATATAAGAGTATCAAATACCTAAATCCAAGAGGAGGCTCAAAATAAATCACTCTAGGTGGGTTAAACAGATCTCCCACACCTAGTTGTCTTCAGAAAGTTGCCCACTGAAGGGCTGCAACAGTATAAAACACAATAATGGAGTATCATCAAGAAAATAAATCTGAAATGTGTTTATAAACACCTCAGAATAAATTTCATTTACAGAAGCAGGAAGAATATTAATTCTACCGACAAATGATGCGGGAAAAGCGGTGATTTTGGCCATAAAATGAGTGTATTCATATATATGCGTGAAAATAAGGGTGGCAAGTGGTTGGATCTCATATATTAGGTCATGAGGGACCTATTATATTAATTTCAGCTCAAAAACATAATTTTATCTAAGTTAAACAGTTCCTCCTTCCCCAACTAGGCTTTAAAACCCTGATTTCCCAAGACTTAGATTATGCAGAATTTTCTGAAGCTTATGCAGCATGGATTTATGAAGATGAAATGTGTAATATGGTCTGAAAATCATTAAATCAACTTATTTTCATGTATTCTACAAAATATATGAAAAATACAGGAGATTTCCATGAATAAAGCCTCAATTTGAGGTGCTGCAACACATGAGATTAACCAGAAAAATATTCAGTATAATTTTCAGGGGGCTGAAGATTCATTTTATTATAAATCAGATATAAAACAGATCGTTGCATGAAAAAATAGATCTACAATAGAAGAGGCTCTTTGGATCTACAATAGATCCAAAGAGGCTCTTTATTACACTCCCCTTGGGGATCTCAGCAAATGATGGACAATAGTGAGTAGATCTGAGATCTAAGTCACAGTTATGTAGAAGTATTCAGAAATTATGTAGTAAATACAGAATTATAGATCATATCTGAAGGTTACATGGATTGTTTTCCCAATCCATGGATCACCATAGTGAAAGGTAGGAATCCTTTCCACTAGAGATCTCTCCTCTAGGAGAACTCCAAAACACCTGCAACTCTTCTCTTCAGAAATTATGCAGATCAGGGAGAGAAATTGCATTGTTTGCTTCAGTACTGGATAGGCCTGATGCCTAGATCTGAAAATGTAGCACCAATGATCCAATACACTCTTCCAGGAGGTTAAAAGACACTCTCACTGAGAAGAGGCACTAGATTTGCCTAGATCTAAATAGATCTAGCTTCCACTTGTTGCAGCTCACTTATACAATGAAACCCTTACTGGATTTACGTTTCCAAAGAGAGATGTAGCTTGGCCATATGCCAGATAGTGGAGAAGAATCACAAAACCCTCCAACAGCTACTCAATGGAAGGATGGAGAACCCCCAGCAGGAGATCCTCACTAGTCTCTTGCTAAACAGCCCAGAGAACTAGAATTTGTCTAATTAGACAAATTATCAAAATAATAATAGATTCAACAACCTTTCTCTTGAGCCTTCTCCTTCCTTTTATAAGATGAGGATGTGAAAAACCCTAAACCACCTTGAATCAATTAACCCCTTTCACATGAGGTCCTCCTTCTAGAACTGTGTTGTCCCTTTATGAGATACACTAAATCTAGATAGCGTTGTAGATTTGGTCAAGGTTGACCCAGTCTCACAGCTTAACCCCTTTCACACCTACAAGTGGATTTTATGTAAGTTTCTCAGATATAGATTTGTTTACATTAAGCATTGATTTATTCACTGATCTAAGGAGTTTTACATGTCCTCCATTAGTCATTTATTCATAAACATGAAAAACAAAACAAAGCAAATAAAAATTGAATATCTCCCCTTAGCTTGGGCTAAGTGGGAATATTACAAAGGCAAACTTTAAGGCCTAAAAACCGAACCTAAAGTGGCTGAACTTCGATAGGATTTTAGTCTGTCTGTTGAGTTTTAACTTCTGCAAGTTCTAAAGGCAGAGTTTGTAAAGGTCTACAAGTTCTAAAGGCAGAGTCTGTAAAGGGCCAGGTACCGTCTAGATCTCATATTTTCTCAAAGGTTACATATCCAGTAAATTCCCCTACAATCAATCTTTGGAATAGATCTAAATAGAATTTCTTCATTGTAATATCCATTTATGTACATGCCATTTCTCCCATAAACCTTTAGGCATTTTTTAGTGTTTTTGTAACCATATACATGTCATTTCTATGTCATTTCTCCCATAAACTTTAAGGCAAACCATGTACATACATGTCATTTCTCCCATTTCTTGCATAAATTTTAGAAAGTGCATAAAATAATTTTGCAAACCATGTACATGTCATTTCTCCCACACACTTTAAGGAAAAATTTAAGGCAAACCATGTACATGTGCCATTTCTCCCATACATTTGTCATTTCTCCCATAAAATTTTAGGCAAACTTTAAGGCATTCCATAGTCTGGAATAGATATAAATATAAGAAGTTCTTCATTATAATATCCATTTTTGTACATTCCATTTCTCCCATAAACATTAAGGTGGCATTTGCTAGTGTTTTTGGAACCATGTACATGTAATTTCTATGTCATTTCTTCCATAAAATTTAAGGTAAACGTTAAGGAAAACCATGTACATACATGTCATTTCTCCCATTTCTCCCATAAATTTTAGTAAGTGCATAAAATAATTTTTCAAACCATGTACATGAAATTTCTCCCACACACTTTAAGGAAAAACATGTACATGTGTCATTTATATTTCTCTTGCACACTTTAAGGAAAAATTTTAGGAAAAACATCTACATGTGCCATTTCTCCCATAAAATTTTAGGAAAACTTTAAGGCATGCCTTTTTTATGTCATTTCTTTTTCATTTATATGTCATTTCTATGTCACTTCTACCATAGACTATAAGGCAATGTCATTTGTCCCATAAACTATAAGGAAAACCATGTACATGTCATTTCTCCCTTAAACTCTAGGCAAGGAAAACTTCAAGGCATGTCATTTCTAGATGTAATTTCTCCCATAAAATTTAAGGAAAACCATGAATGTGTCATTTCTCCCACAAAATCAAGGATCTATCCCATTAATTCAAGGCAAACTTTAAGGCATAAAAATTGAACCTAAAGTGGTTGAACTTCCATAGGATTTTAGTTTGTCTCTTGAGTGTTAATTTCTACAAGTTCTAAAGGCAGACTCTGTAAAGGGCTAGGTAGCCTTTGGATCTCATACTTTCTCAAAGGTGACATATCCAGTAAATTCCCCTACAATGAATCTCTGGAACATATCTAAATAGAAGTTCTTCATTGTAATATCCATTTCCGTACATGCCATTTCCCCCATAAAATTTAATGCAAATTTGCTAGTGTTTTTGGAACCATGTACATGTCATTTCTATGTCATATCTATGTCATTTCTCCCATAAAATTTATGGAAAACTTTAAGGAAAACCATGTAGTACATACATGTCATTTCTCCCATTTCTCCCATAAATTTTAGTAAGTGCATAAAATAATTTTGCAAACCGTGTACATGTCATTTCTCCCACACACTTTAAGGAAAACCATGTACATGTGTCATTTCTCCCATAAAATATAAGGCAATGTCATCTCTCCCATAAACTATTGTTGGAACAACGTCTCTTGCAAGCTACCAAACTGGTCCATTTTTTACATTTTTTATTATATTTAGTCTAACGCAGGGGTTTTGGGGCAGGTAAAAGCCCCTAAAGTATTGTAAATGGGTCAAGAGTAGATCAATATTCTGCAAACCACGGTTTTTAGAACATTGGATGTATAGGCTAAAATAGTATAAATAGTTGAACCTTTTTTAGCGGTAGGACAGATAAAGAATGATAAGAGACCGATGCTAAGTGTGGATTGATAGATCTCGTTAGGGTTGTTGGGGAAGGACTCCTGCTGCTGTGTGCATAGAGATTCCCTGTCCTGCTATGTGCGGACCCTGCTGTTATGTGCGCAGGTTGGGATTTGGGTATTGTAAGCAGATCTAAAGGATTAATGAATGCGAAAGTATTGTTGATATTTGAATCTGTTGGAATGACTTTGTGATGCCTAGTTGATTAATATATTTTGATGTGCTATTGATTCAGGCTACGAATATACTTGTGTTATTTTTTTATGCTGCAATCTAGGACTGTTCTGTTACATTTTCTGCAATAATATCTGGAATAGTTGTGTTATCTTATATAAATCCATTATCTGTTGATTATTGTGTGTATCATTGTGATTAAGCACGTGGATGCGAAGGGAATCTATAGATCTAGGATCTGTGATATCAGATCGGGTTACTGTAGGACTGAATGCAGCTCATCTTGACTTACGTACCCTCTCCCAGGGTGCGGAAACCTGGTTCCAGCATCCACTCATACTACTTCGGGTGAGACTTTGGCCTGCACAAGCAGGTCACTGCCGAAAGGGCCAGTAGTATAGGGTTTTGTTGGCAAACCTTGAACCTCTGAACCTAGGTTAAGACCCCTTGAGCCAACAAATGGCTCCGTTGTTGGGACTTGGAGCATTTTGAGAGAGGGATCGGGTAATGCCAAGGCCGTACTGGAAGCCTGAGAAAAAGGAAATTGATGATTGCTTTGAACAGCAAGTTCAAGAGTTTGACGTAAAATAAAACTGCAGTGAAAGGTTGACCACCAAAGAGTGGAAGGATAAGTACATTTTTATAGATATCTATGATATCTTCGTAACAATCGCTATCGAGCTCCAGGAGTGGCTCGCAAGGCTAGTAGAGTTGCAAAAGTGTTGGAAGGACGAGCGGATCACAGAGTGGACCCCCGAACTAATCCGAAAGTTAGAAAAAACCGATAACACCATCATTCGCACAGTGGACCACTAGGTAGACAGTGTGTTAGGAGGATTTGTGACATAATTTTCCATCGATCAGTTTATATCCTACTGTTAAGCAGAACGAAGATTCTTTACGGGGTTCCGAGGTAAGTTTCTGAAGACCTTACCATTGTTGATCAAGATATTATTGTGAGAAAAGAGTATTTTATGTAGCCATACCGAGTTAATGACCCCTGATATGAATGGGAGCACAACGCGGAGTGGCAAATACCACAGGACCAACCTAGAAGGAGATAGATCTGTCTACAGTATGGAAAGGGAAGCAGCTTCACAGAGTCCAGTAGCCATGCCACTTTCGAACCAACATAAGGGTAAGAACTCACCTCCACCTCTGCCGCCACCACCAGAAGACAACAATGGCCGCACATATAAAGTTACCCACCTTTAAGGGTGTAAGAGATGAGGAAATGGATTAGTTCTATTTTGTCACAGAATTGGTATGGACTGCATAGAACGTAGCTAGTGATGCATTAAGGCAGGCACAACTATCCCTTTCCTTTGAAGGGAGAGCATTGGACTAGTACATGGGATACATCGGACAACATGCGAATGCAACAATTGAGGAAGTTAAGAATGCTTTAAAACAACAATTCAAGAAGCCTAATTCCTACTCACAAATAGTGTTTGATCTCAAAGATTTCAAGAAAGGTCCCACTAAGTTAGTGTGGGAGGTTGATCAACGACGAAATAAAGTGATTAGAGAAGGAGGATTTCAATATGACGAGAGACAGCATACAGAATGGTTCATCACCATGCTACTGCCTCACCTACGCACACCTATGAGTCACCAAACTTTCAACTCACAGGAGAAAGCCTTGGAAGCTACGATGAAGTTAGAAGTAGCGCCTTGAGATGAGTTCTATCTGGGCACCCAACAGATCCAAGGGCAGCTAGAAGTAATGCACGTAGAGATCCAGAACTTGCGACAAGAGCGAGGAGCAGAAGCTAGTCCTGAAAGGTGGTGCATACGATGCAGAGTGAATGGGCACAACAAAGATAACTACCCTCCGCTAACAGACTATATGTGTTGAGCCGCACTTTTTCCTTAATTTTCATGATATTTATTGAATAATGAGATGCTTGTACCTGGCGTTTTTGTCCTATTATGTTGCTAATTAGAGGCATTAATGGGAAATAATTATTAATTTATGAATTCTTCTTATTAGTTAAATTGATGATGGTTTCGTGTGTAAATTTTATTAATAAATGTCTCCTTAGTGGCAGGTGAATAAGTCTAGTACAAGACTATGTTCAAATACGGATCCATGCTGTAGGGTAGTTGAGTCCGAGATTGTTGTAGGTTGAAATATCCAATTTGCAACTAAATGGAGCAGAATCTCTAAATTTTGAGACGTGGGTTGTGTTCAGAGCACCATGTTTCCTATAACCTAGAAATCGTTTGGCGAAATTCGGCTTCGTGAAGGAGTTATCATCAGGGTAATATTGGGTCTCTATAACTATTGCACTCTCATTATGTTATTGAAGAAGACTACATTTATTCGGCCACAAACTTATATCTACAACCTCCTACAAGTCTTCTAAGAGATGCATGCAATGTTGGGCTGGTAATTTTGGAATTTTTTGGTACTCTGTTGCCGAGAATTTTTAGATCATGGCTCCTAGACCATTGGATTAGGAGTGTATTAATGAGAATGTGAGAGCCGCTTATGCTGTCGAGGGGAGCTCTATCTACGAAGCTTCAGAAGGAAGGAAAAGGATTTTTTTAACGTGAGCATTTCGTTCCTAGCTGATGCAATAGCAAGTAAGGATCCTGGATATATCCAAATGAATTTATCCGAATCAGATAATTCTAAGCATGGAGATGCACCTTTACTTCACGGTGATCCACAAAAATCTGCTCAGTGGGCAGGATACTGGTCTCAGCTATGTCCTACTTGCAAGATAATTGGGCATGTGCGGTCCAAGCATTGCTCTTCTTGCAACCGCTGTGTTGAGCAATTTGACCATCATTGCCCATGGATTTCTAATTGTGTTGGCAAGAAGAATAAGTGGGACTTCTTCATATTTATATGCCTTGAAACTTTTGTGACGCTTATTGGTGCTATAGTTGCTATTCAACGGCTTTGGACTGATCCCATGGAACCTTCATCATTTTACACATGGATTGATTATATAGTTGTTCACCATCCTGGCGCAGTAGCCTTTCTTTGTGTAGAAACATTTGTTTTCATTAGAGCTGCTACACTCACTGGCACACAGGCATCACTGATTGCACGGAATATTACAACTAATGAGATGGAAAACTCTACTCGCTACAGTTATCTCAAATCTCTTGATGGACATTTTCAAAACCCTTATGATTCTGGTTTTCGAAGGAATTGTACAAATTTCCTCATTCATGGCTATAATGATGATACTGTTGTTGCTCGAAAATCACTGGCACAAAATGGACTTTGAAGTCCTCAAATGATTCAGCATTTGGGGCTCACCTAGTTCTGCAAACAAAGGTAAAACAACAAGGTCAAATTTCTGATGGTGTCAACTCTAGAGTATCTCAAGTCTATTTCCACAACATAAATTGACACGGTCTGTCCCAGACCTTGAAGTTAGGATGCATGTGCCCTAAGATACCTCTTCCATCAGCTCAACAAAGTCCAAATTTCCTCTAGAAACCGAGGAAAACAGAAGAATCCCATAAAAGGAGGAATGATTTCCTGAATCGACAATCTATTTCAAACCAATTTTAATTCTGGCAATTTGTAAAACTAATCATTTTCTCTATTTCTGGGTTGAAGCTCCAGTTTGGTAATCAACAATGTATATATAATCTGTTGTAGTTGATAGAGGGATAACTCTGCGTAGGAGATAGGGGGACGATGTCTGCATATAGGGAGAATTCAATCAATTATAGAGGGTAGCGAAGAAATGTAGTAGATGTGCGCATGGAAATGGAGTAGCTGCACATTAGATACAGGGATGGAGAGAGCGTTGTGCGCATTAAAGGGAGAAGTCGATCAATCATGGAAGGAGTAGCTGCTCAATTGAATAGAGCGCAGAACATAGGAGATGCTAGGTAGCTACAGCAACATTGGATTATGGATCAAAGCCAGCTCAACCTCTGTATTGTTTGATTTAAATTTTTGTAATTCGATTTTTGCAATGTGATTTCATTTGTAATATGATTCAGCATTCAATTTGCATTTCCAGATTCTTTAATTTCTGAATATGGTGTGTTGACTTAATTTTATAGGAGCTGGGTGATTGGGCCCATCAGTCAGCTCAGTGTTTGGATTGTTTAGTTTATTTAATTTCATTGATTCATTATCTGCATTTGATTTCATGTTTGATTGATTTAAATAATTTTCTGCAATTTCATTCTTTGTATTTTGTTATTTAATTACTGTAGATTTGATTCATGAATTTAGTGATTTAATTATTCTAGAATATTTTTAGTTAGTCTGCACTTCTTTTATTTTTGTCTTGCATTCTCACTATTTTTCGTGTTCCTCTATTATTTAAGGAAATATATTTCTGATTGCAGAGATTTATAATGGAGATGATATGATGATTTAAAACTCAGATTTAATTGATCCAATGTTATTTGGGCATTCCCTAAATTTTAAAGATTTGTCATTATAATTTCCAGAAATAGTATGAGGATACTTTCAGCAGAAACTACTTGATAATATTTCCAATCAATAAATTAATTTGAACACTGCAATTCCATTGTATAATTTCCTTTACATTCCACTGCACGGGCTAGATAAATTTCATGCTGGTGTTAATTTAGAGTTTATTTTTGTTCGAGAAATGAAATAGATTATTAATTAGTAAATGCTTCTTTTTCTCAATTTCATTCTTTCCCTGTTTAAGTTATCTTATATATATAATCAGTAGCAGGGATTTAAGACGAGGACAAGATCAAAAAGGTTTTCATCTAATTAATTATTTATATTATGGGGAACTTATCAATAATTTAAATTATTATATGAATTGATCTTGGGATTGTAAGGAGATCATGTTTATTTAAATACCAAGATTAGTTTAAATATATTTTTAACATAATTAAAGTGTCCGAGATAACTCTTGAACATATCCTCGCTCAATTTGCATTGAATATTTTCACACTTATGAATTCCTTCCATCAACATTACTTACATCATTTGGAAGCCACATTTTTAAGTACTGATTTTAAAACGACATTTTAAGTACAAATCTTGAAGAAGCATTTTTAAGTGTAGATTTTGATTTCATGTTTTAGTATTTGTGAGTATAGCTGACTTAGAGGTTTTTCATTTTTTTTTTTGCGTAGATTATTAATTGGTGGTGTGTTATCTTGAAACGCCTTGCTTATTTTCCCGCATGATTTCCTTTCTGCATTAGATCTAGGGTTTTTATTGGACAAATCCCCGAGGCCATATTCTGGCATATATTGTGCTAGGTCTCTAAGTCTTACATCTCCCCGGGTTGACAATTTAAATGTGGATGTAAATCTATAATTTATACCTCCCAACAATATGCAAGGAGGAGGACCTAGTCCGATGTGCCCAGGGTCAAGCAGAGGACTTAGTCTGTTGCGTCCAGGCCCCAATGGACCTACGTTGTGGTGTGAGGATTTCTGCATAGCTGGCCTGCATGATATAAACCATTGCCCCCACCTAGATGTGTACGTCCCAGAAGTAAAGCAGTAGTGGTGCAAATTTTTCCAGTCAGTAGGACATGATGAGAAAAACTGTCAAATGTATGATTTGATGATAGATCGAGGAAACTTGTGTAGGGTACAAACGGATCCTGCATCACCAAGGTCTCCGGCAGGCATAGGCAGGTCCCCGGCTAGGGGTAGGGGAGGCGATCGAGGTGGAAGTGTGGGATGGGGACGAGGTCAGCTAATCTGTTATAACTATGGAGGAGCAAGACACTTTGAAAGGGACTGCCCGAACCCCACTAGGAAATCCTGTCGGTATTGCAGACAGATGGATCATGTGATTGAAGACTGTCTAATCTTGATAGAAAAAATGCAGGAAAAGAAGTCAACACCTATGCAGAATGTGCAAAGTTAAGGCTGAGCTGCGAGACAAGGATCCGAGTGTGAATGTGGTGACACGCAGTGGAATGGCCACCAGAGGACCAGAGGAGGAGGATGTGATAGAACCTCTGATTCGACAAGTTGTTGGTAAACATGGACGTTTAGAATTAAAAAAGGGGAGATACATGTTTATCACAGCTCGCAAGGACTTTGCTGAGGTAGAAGCAGCTACTTCTCGGCCACCTGCAAACCTCAAGGCAGGTGAGGAGGTCGAGCCCTTTTTGCAGGCATGTATGATGCTACTATGCAACCCAAATGTTGTGGAAAATCTCTAGGCATTAATAGATAGCTGCGCAGCACAACCCAGTCTACCTTCGGAGGTCAAGGATGTGCACAAACTATACAAGTATAAGAAATGCATCGGGAGACAAATGCGGTTGTCTACACAGATTGGTGACTACGAGGTGAGTCAAGTTATTTTTGACCTAGGATCATATGCAAATGTGTTACCTAAATAGACTTGGCAATGAATGGGAAAGCCTAAGTTGGAATGGTCTACTATCCAGCTGCGCATGTCAAATCAGCAGATAATCATCCCACTAGGAAGGTTGTATAAAATTATGGTGGATATCGCAGGAGTAAAGGCCCAAGCTGACTTTGAAGTAATTGAAATTGTAGAGGATGCGGACCCCTACCTGGCACTCTTAGGGCTGGACTAGGCCATAGATATGGGCGGCATCATCAATCTAAAAAAAATAAGCATGGCATTTGAAAATAACGGTACAAGGGTGATAGTACCATTAGATCCAGTGGAAGGTGAACGATACACAAAGCTAGTGTGTGATGAAGAGGAGGTGGATCACATTTATAAGTTGACTGCATGGGACTAATGTTGGATCAACCCCATGGCAGAAGGCATACTCTGCTAGGAAAACGACAATGAATGCTTCTCTGACTCTGATGGGGAGATGGAGAATTGGCAAAACCGATTTCATGACGTCTCAGCACTGCGATGCCTTCGAGTCACAAGGGAATTTCGCTACATCTCCTCAGAGGTAAGAGACCTACCCTACCTTGATGGTTCTGGTAGCATTAAGGAATTTTTGTGAGCATTCGAAGCCGAGGTTCCAAGAGAACGAAGGATATGGGCCCTTAAGCTAGCCATGTGTGGTACACCTGCGTTGTTACACCATTTTTTGGTCATCTAACCTATTTTTATTAGATGGACCCAAGTACACCATGTAAGACCAATTTTACCCTAAGTAAAATTGCATTCACTATGAAAAATAACTCAGTAAACCACCTTTATTAAGTTGTTTATGGTCTAAACAGGAAACCCCATGAGGAAATATTAAATAAATCTACATTTGTTTGATTCTCCTCAAGGAATAATTAGTTAAACAACAATTTAATTAATATTCCTGGTTATATTTAACCCAAAACAAGGAAATTAATTAGATAAATCATTATTTATCTTATTATTTCCTAAAAATAATTATTTAAACCTTATTTAAATAATATTCTTTGTTAAATATGACTAAATCACCCATAAATAATTAAATAAATCATTATTTATTTGATTATCACTCAACTACATCCTTAAAATGATAAATAAATCATTTATTTATTTATTATTTACAAATAAAGGGATTTGACCCAAGTCAAATTCCTTTTCCCTCCAACAAATATAATAAAATATTCCATAAAAGTTGGATCTTGATTTGGTTAATAATATTTTAACTATGCGCCAATATCTAGACTAACTCAATATTTTGTTATAAATAGAAGGCTTTTCCCATTCATTTACCACCTTTTGTTGCCTAAAGATCACTCTGGATCTATACTTTTGGTCTGACTATTGATCCACCATCATAGTCATATTTTGCTACCATTTTTGTCTCATTTTTCTACACCATCAAGAGAGAGGAATTCTAGATCTGAAGTGTTGAGGACTTACAAGAACCCATCCCATTGAGGAGAACAAGGAACACCCTCTTGTGTTTTCCTCCCAGGTGCCATTAATACAAAATTCATTCGATATATTCTTGTCTTTTCTATTGGATGCATGGAGTAAATATTGTTTTTATACTGATTAATGTCTTCTCATGCATAGATCTATATTTTTCAGCATTTATCTTGATCACCTAACTACAGATATGAGGATATTAGCAACCATCTTTGTTGTTAGGGTTGTTTTTTATGCACAGCTAAAGTGGTATTTTTTCGTACACTTGGAATTAAGATTCATACTAGCATGCGCAGTGGTGGGAAATGCATAAGGAGGCATTCCAAGATTGGGAAGAATGTCGGGGTATGGTGATCCTGTGATTTGAAGCCCCAACTGGCGTACGGGTCAGAACATTTCTTGGATCGGAAGATCCACATGAATATATGTCTAGATGGGAAGAACGGTGGCATGATAGGATGGCTAAGGAGTGGGTTCACCTGTTGATTCATGACCTAGGGCCACTTCCATCAGCATGGTAGAAAGATGCGAAACTACAACGGCGCACCTACCACTGGGAGACATTGAAGGAAGAATTCCTAGGGACATTTGGGTTAGTAGGCGGGATCGGGGCGCTTGATTCCATTCTGCGAGACATGGACGCTGGGTTATGGGGTAAGTCACACCTGGTTATCACACCAGAAATACCCACATGGGATGACACCTGTCAGGAAAATATGTCTATGGTTATGAAGCCCCTAGGGAACAAGCCTGTGTTGGGGGAGGGTGCGTGGGATGCACCAGTGTTTGACCTGAGCATGGCAGGTCTACTAGGCACATGAAAGGAGCGAAACTAGCCGTTGGCACTTTAACAATGGGTAGGAAGCAAAAGTTCTCGTTGAGAGGCGCGGCCCCGTGGAAATTAATGAGGCGTATTTTGGGGACTTATGACCGTTTAACTGATGGTAAGTTCCAGGTGAGGTTTACCCTACCACTGGGTGACCGTAAGCGCTATAAAAAGGGCAAGGTAGCTCAGATAAGGGATCCACCTCGCTTGCATATATTTTACTTCTCACCTTTGTCTCGAGCGAACTTGAGCTATACGATTCTTTGGATTTTCACTATCCCTTTTATGTCTGATCAGCCTACTCCTTCTAACAGTAGCCATCCGGAGCTGGGATTCCTCTTCTGCGCTAGGATGATGTCCACAAACCCTAATGAACCCACCCTCTGGAGCATGTGGGTAAGAAGTATGAAGGGGACACTGCGGAACATGTGTGGTAGACCTACCATGTGCAAAGAAATATGCGGGGCTTTATCATAAAATCCATCAGCGACCTAGCTACGCAGATGGGTACCATAATGCTAGCTTGTAAGCTCGTGAGAAAGTGTTAGGTTGCCATCATCCTGCTTACGTCATTTGGCTAGCCGGTCAGTGTGCGGAGGGGGTCTACCTCAATTGGGCCCAGTACTTATGCGACGAGTTCTTAACCAACGTCCATGAATCGCAGGAGCAGGGAAAAGCCTTCTGCTATGCCTGGCTATTATTTCTTATAGCCCTTGTTGCCTGGGAGTCCCCTGAGGAGTCGATCCTCCCCGAGCTCACTCCATATATATGCGAAGGGGCCCTGTATGCCCATTTGTGGGATTCCAAGGATGCACAGCGCATTGAAGATACCAGGTATTTTGGGTCCTCTTCCAGAGTAGTGTGGTCGTAGCTATCAATTCTAGACCTCGGTTGTCCCCCACATTATATGACAAGTACAAGAATATCGCAACATTCCAGGTTACCGCGAATAATATTCAGATCCATAGCCACAACGATAAGGCCTGGAAGTCACTTCCTTATATGGTATTAGATGAAGAAATTAACAATGTGATTGCGCTATGGCCCCTCGCCTGGAATATAGGCTTCAAAACCACCATCAAGGAGAATGCAGGACCAAGCAAGAAAGGCTCAAATGCAGCCATGGAAAGGGACACATAGCCAAAGCAGACTACCACGAAGGACACCAAGACTAAACCTCAGGTCGATCCATGGTAGGATTTTGGCATGAGTGGATTGGATATCAGAGGTACCCCCTTCCCCCAGGGTGTGAAATGAACAAGTGAGCCTATCAAAGGATCCCGCAAGAAGCAGCGATCTCAGCGAGGGGAACACGATGAGAAAATCATGCTGAATGAGGGCGATCTCGAATAAATATCAAACGTAATCACCCTGGCCATGGAGAAGAAATGGGTCACCTTAGAAGCATGATAGCAAGCTGCGGTCGATACAATCCAGGTTGAAATCCACGCCCTACCAATGTAATATCCCAAAATGGGGACTGCTAATAAGGCATGCCTAAAAAAAGCATTTTTCAAGAATGGATGCTACAACTCTTAAAATCAGCCCTTGGATCCCTTAGATCTGATAATCTAAGACCCAAATCCAAGAGGAGATTAGAAAAAAATCAAACTAGGTGGGTTAAACAGATCTCCCACACCTAGTAAGGCTTGAAAACTGCCCAAAGAAGGGACTACAACAATACAAAAGAACACTGCCCAGAAAATAACGCAGTTCACTTATAGCAGGGATAGGAGGCCAATAAATTATCCTTCAATAGTATTTACAGCAGAAAAATATATGTATAATGAATTCCATGAGATGCATAGCTGAAAACACAAGACATATATAGAAGAAATGCCTTAAAAAGAGGTGTTGCAACCACATGAATGACTAAAACTACCTCGACAGTGTTATTTTATTAGGCTGCAAACTATTTTTTATTACATGTTAGATCTAGAGAAGATATGTGCATAAAAATTCAGATCCATATCAGATCCATGCACTAGAAAGGCTCCTCTTTCAGATCCCCTTGGAATTTTGGGGTTTACACCAAGCATAAGCAGTAGATCTGAGATCTAAGAATGCAGATTTGCAGGATGATTCATAAATCATAAAGTATTCAGAAATTTGCAGATCAGATCTAAAAATTACAATGTGTAGATCTCCTCCAATGGATCTCAAAGTGAAGGGCATATCCCCAACACTCAGAAACCAACTCTCCAAAAGGTGCACCCAAACTCCCTGCAACAACTCCTACAAAAATAATGAAGATCAAGAGTAGAAACTGCACAGTAGGATATAGATATGAGCTGGCCACATGCCAAGTTCAAGAATTGAAGCTCGTTCACTCCAATACACTTCCTCCAATAGAGCAGAGGACTCCTCCACTGAAAAAGAGCACTGAAATGTCTTAGATCTAAAAAGATCTAATCTCCACTTGTTGAAACTTGCAAAGACAACCAAACCCTTAATAGGATCTAAGTTGTAATTGAAAGGAGAAGCTTGGCCTTAAATCCAGATAGTGGACTATGCAATACAAACTCTCCCAAGAGCTGCTCAATGGGAAGAGGTGGAACTCCTAAACAGGAAATTCCAATGCTAAACAGGATTTGCAATCTAGGCTAAACAGCCAAAGAAAGCTATATGGTCTAAACAGACAATATATCAAAAGATCATATCATAAACAACCTCCTCATGCTGCCTTCCCCTTCCTTTTATAAGATGAGAGTGTGCAAAACCCTAAACCACCTTCAATGGATTCATCCCTTCCACACAAGAGATCTTCAACTAGAATTACATTGTGCCATATTGATGAGCACTCCTCCAATACAGCGTTGTAGATTTGGTCAAAGTTGACCCAGTCAATATGATTAGCCCCTTTCACACCTAAGGGTACTTATTTACATAGCCAAGATTTATCCTTTTTCATATTTGGCATTGATTTATTCTTCATTAGGAGTTTGATTAACCTCCTTGCACATTTATTTATCTAAACATATTTTTAAAGAAAAAAAAATAATATTCCTATTAGCTACATGCTAATTTAGGAATATTACAACCAACCAGTGTAATTCAGGTACATCCACCCTCGAAAACTAGCATTATGACATCAATTACAGGAGAGAGTCATCTATGCTCCCTCCCTGGGGTCGCCATTATCAGGATACAACTCCAAGTTAGCGCAGAAGTGCAGTTGAATTTGGCCAAACTATCCCATGAAGCACTACAAGGTCTCCACACCGCCGTGTTCCAAGAGGTTCATCACCCAGACCAGCAAGTGAACCAAAAACTCAGTACGACCGAGCAGACCATTGCAGCATAGAGTGTTGAAGTGTCCCTCGCTATGGCACAGCAAGCGAAGCTTGAAACATTAATCCACCAACTCTACACGGAAGTTACCAAAGAGATCCCGGTCGCGGCCACCCCTCGGGCTAAAGTTAAGGGCTTAGTTGCAGCATTAAAGGAATCCAGGATGGAGATGTAGGTAGTGAAGACGTAGTTGGAGAAAAAAATCACTGACTTACAAGCCAAGCTATAGCCCGAAACACCTCCGGAGGTACAAGCCCAGCACGTCACGCTAGTGACCGAGGCCACTGACACCATTATAGGACAGATTGCTTAGGGTGCTCGGCTACTCAAAGACGCCATGCAGCTTTGGACTATGATCCAGCGTGATCTGGTTCTACATAGAATCAATTAATACTTGCAGTAGAAGGATGAAGCTTTCGATTAGGTTGATGCTACATTACCCTCCATAGTTCCTGCACAGCGGTTGGCTCGACCAGCAACGCTCTCCAAGATGAAATTGAGGAACTCTAGTGCAAGAAACACACCATCGGGGAACGATTGAAGCCTTGGACTGTCGCTGCCCTCCAGATATCACAGGATACTGATGCCATGGCTAAGTGGCTCAATTAGACGCTGGAAAGTGTCACTGCGACAACAAACTCGGACCGACATCCCAGAAGCTCGTGGATATTGCGTAGAGCGCTGTTGCTCAAAGTCAAGAAGTGCTACCTCCGCTGATCACTTCCATCAATGCACTGCACGCACAGGTGGAAACCCCACAACCACAGTGACTTGGGACGAGTCACAAGATTGTGTTGGGGGTCTGTTGGAACAGGGTCTCCTGTAAGTTGTGAAACTAGTCCATTTTGTACATTTTTTATTATATTTAGTCTAACGCAGGGGTTTTAGGGCGTGTCAAAGCCCCTAAAGTATTGTAAATGGGTCAAAGGTAGACCAAGTGTCCACAAACCATGGTTTGTGGACCATTGGATGCATAGACTAAAATAGTATAAATAGTTGAACCTTTTTTAGCGGTAGGACAGATAAAGAATGATAAGAGACTGATGCTAAGTATGAATTGATAGATCTGGTTAGGGTTGTTGGGGAAGGACTCCTGTTGTTGTGTGCGCGGATATTCCCTGTCCTACTGTGTGCGGACCCTGCTGCTGTGTGCGCAGTTTTGGATTTGGTTATTGTAAACAAATCTGAAGGATTAATGAATGCGGAAGTATTGTTGATATCTGAATCTGTTGGAATGACTCTGTGATGCCTGGTTGATTAATATATGTTGATGTGTTATTGATTCAGGCTGCAAATATACTTGTGTTATTTGTTTATGCTGTGATCTAGGACTGTTCTGTTACATTTTCTGCAAGAAGATCTGGAATAGTTATGTTATCTTATATAAATCCATTATCTGTTGATTACTGTGTCTATCATTGTGATTAAGCATGTGGATGTGAAGGGAATCTGTAGATCTAGGCTCGATGATATCAGATCGGGTTACTGTAAGACTGAACGCAGCTTAGCTTGACTTACCTACCCTCTCCCAGGGTGTGGAAACCTGGTTCCAGCACCCACCCATACTACTTCGGGTGATACTTTGGCCTACGCAAGCAGGTCACTACAAAAAGGGCCAGTAGTATAGGGGTTGGTTGGCAAACCTTGAACCTCCGAACCTGGGTTAGGACCCCTTGAGACAACAACTATAATGCAAACTTTAAGGAAAACCATGTACATGTCATTTCTCCCTTAAACTCTATTCTATGTCATTTCTCCCATAAGCTTTAAGGTAATGTCATTTCTCCCACAAATTATAAGGAAAACCATGTACATGTCATTTCTCCCTTAAACTCTAGGCAAGGAAAACTTTAAGGCATGTCATTTATAGATGTGATTTCTCCCATAAACTTTAAGGAAAAATTTAAGGCAAACCATGCACATGTCATTTCTCCCACAAACTCAAGGCTTTCTTCCATTAATTCAAGGCAAACATTAAGGCCTAAAAACCGAACCTAAAGTGGCTGAACTTCAATAGGATTTTAGTCTATCTGTTGAGTGTTAACTTCTACAAGTTCTAAAGGTAGAGTCTGTAAAGGGCCGGGTAGCCTCTGGATCTCATATTTTCTCAAAGGTGACATATCCAGTAAATGCCCCTAGAGTCAATCTCTGGAAAAGATCTAAATAGAAGTTCTTCATTGTAATATCCATTTCTGTACATGCCATTTCTTCCATAAAATTTAATACATTTTCTAGTGTTTTTGGAACCATGTACATGTCATGCCTATGTCATTTCTCCCATAAACTTTATGTAAAACTTTAAGGAAAACTTTAAGGCAAACCATGTAGTACATACATGTCATTTCTCCCAGGCAAACTTTAAGTAAAACCATGTACATGTGTCATTTCTCCCATAAAATTTTAGACAAACTTTAAGGCATGCCATTTCTATTTTATTTCTCCCATAAACTATAAGGAAATTTCATTCTCCCATATACTATAAGCAAAACCATGTACATGTTGTTTCTCTCTTACACTCTAGGCAAGGAAAAATTTAAGGCATGTCTTTTCTAGATGTGATTTGTCCCATAAACTTTAAGGTAAACTTTAAGGAAATCCATGCACATGTCATTTCTCCCACAAACTCAAGGATTTCTCCCAATAATTCAAGGCAAACATTAAGGCCTAAAAACTGAACCTAAAGTGGCTAAACTTCGATAGGATTTTAGTCTGTCTGTTGAGTGTTAACTTCTACAAGTTCTAAAGGCAGAGTCTGTAAATGGCCAGGTAGCCTCTGGATCTCATATTTTCTCAAAGGTGACATATCCAATAAATGCCCCTAAATTCAATCTCTGGAACAGATCTAAATAGAAGTTCTTCATTGTAATATCCATTTCCGTACATGCCATTTCCCCCATAAAATTTAATGAAAATTTGCTAGTGTTTTTGGAACCATGTACATGTCATTTCTATGTCATTTCTCCCATAAACTTTATGGCAAACTTTAAGGTAAACCATGTAGTACATACATGTCATTTCTCTCATTTCTCCCATAAATTTTAGTAACTACATAAAATAAATTTTCAAACCATGTACATGTCATTTCTCCCACACACTTTAAGAAAAACTTTAAGGCAAACCATGTACATGTGTCATTTCTCCCATAAACTTTTAGTCAAAATTTAAGGCATGCCATTTCTATGTCATTTCTCTGTCATTTCTATGTCATTTCCCCCATAAAATTTAAGGCACTAACATTTGTCCCATAAACTATAAGGAAAACCATGTACATGTCATTTATCTCTTAAACTCTATTCTATGTCATTTATCCCATAAACTATAAAGCAATGTCATTTCTCCCATAAACTATAAGGCAAACTTTAAGGTAAACCATGTACATGTCATTTATCCCTTAAACTCTACGCAAGGAAAACTTTAAGGCATGTCATTTCTATATGTGATTTCTCCCATAAAATTTAAGGCAAACCATGCACATGTCATTTCTCCCACAAACTCAAGGATTTATCCCATTAATTCAAGGAAAAATTTAAGGCCTAAAAACTGAACCTAAAGTGGCTGAACTTCGATAGGATTTTAGTCTGATTTTTTAGTGTTAAATTCTACAAGTTCTAAAGGCAGAGTCTGTAAAGGGCCAGGTAGCCTCTGGATCTCATCTTTTCTCAAAGGTGACATATCCAGTAAATGCCCCTACAGTCAATATCTGGAGCATATCTAAATAGAAGTTCTTCATTGTAATATCCATTTCTATACATGTCATTTCTCACATAGACTTTAATGCATTTGCTAGTGTTTTTGGAACCATGTGCATGTCATGTCATTCTCCCATAAAATTTATGGAAAACTTTAAGGCAAACCATGTAGTACATACATGTCATTTCTCCCAGGCGAACTTTAAGGTAAACCATGTACATGTGTCATTTCTCCTATACTTTTTTCATTTCTCCCATAAAATTTTAGTCAAACTTTAAGGCATGCCATTTCTATGTCATTTATCCCATAAACTATAAGGCAATGTCATTCTCCCATATACTCTAAGGAAAAATTTAAGGCAAACAATGTACATGTCATTTCTCTCTTAAACTCTAGGCAAGGAAAATTTTAAGTCATGTCATTTCTAGATGTGATTTCTCCCATAAAATTTAAGGAAAATTTTATGGAAAACCATGCACATGTCATTTCTCCCACAAACTCAAAGCCTTCTCCCATTAATTCAAGGCAAACTTTAAGGCCTAAAAACCGAACCTAAAGTGGTTGAAATTCCATAGGATTTTAGTCTGTCTCTTGAGTGTTAACTTCTACAAGTTCTAAAGGCAGAGTCTATAAAAGGCCAGGTAGCCTCTGGATATCGTCTTTTCTCAAAGGTGACATATCTAGTAAATGCCCCTATAGTCAATCTCTGGAACATATCTAAATAGAAGTTCTTCATTTTAATATCCATTTATGTACATGCCATTTCTCCCATAAACTTTAATGCATTTGCTATTGTTTTTGGAACCATGTATATGCCATTTCTATGTCATTTCTTCCATAAAATTTATGGCAAACTTTAAGGCAAACCATATAGTACATACATGTCATTTCTCCCATTTCTCCCATAAATTTTAGTAAGTGCATAAAATAATTTTGCAAACCATGTACATGTCATTTCTCCTACACACTTTAAAGAAAAATTTAAGGAAAACCATGTACATGTGTCATTTCTCCCATACATGTGTCATTTCTCCCATAAAATTTTAGGCAAACTTTAAGGCATGCCATTTCTATGTCATTTCTCTATCATTTCTATGTCATTTCTCCCATAAACTATAAGTCAATTTTATTTATCCCATAAAATATAAGGCAAAATTTAAGGAAAACCATGTACATGTCATTTATCCCTTAAACTCTGGGCAATGCAAACTTTAAGGAATGTCATTTCTAGATGTGATTTCCCCCATAAACTTTAAGGAAAACCATGCACATGTCATTTCTCCCATGCATTTGCAATAAATGTTAATTTAATATATTTTATTGAATTTTCATTTTTCGGGGATCAAAAAACCCACTAAATATGGTTGAAAAATGGACATTATGCATAGATATTTCTTGATATCCCAATCCAGGAAAATCAGTGATTACATATGTGCTTTGCAATATTGCGACTAACAAGGTCCTCCAAAGGAAAATTAATATTCCAAGAAGAACAACAAACAACGAGGCATATTATATTGCATTGATAGAAGGCTTGGGAACAGCTAGGGAGTATGGATCAAATGGAATTGTAATTTTCACCAATTATGAAATTTTGTGTAGCCAGATGAAAGTTTTGTACCAAGTTAAGAAGGAGAGGTTAAAACAACTACATGGAAAAGCAAACAATATTGTTAGCCAATTTCAATTTTTTAGTATAAGACATTGTACAAATGCTAATAAGGTGTCTTCTAATCTATTGTGTGGGGAAATTCCAATCCAAGATCTATCTCTCAAAGATGAATTATTGTTGAGATGCTCTTCTTCAAAAATTCAAGATTCATCTCTCAAAGATAAATTAGTGTTGAGACACTCTTCTTCAAAAATTCAAGATTCATCTCACAAATATGAATTAGTGTTGAGACGCTCTCCTTCAAAATTTATTGATGGACATTGTAACATAATTTTGATATGTGTGTGCTTTTTAGTTATAAATGTGTCTTTTTTATTGACCATGTGTTTTTTTCAGTTATATACCAAGTGTGCTCCCACCATGTAAAGTGGAACATGGTGAATTTCACATTTGCAACTTGATGAACTTCACATAAATGAAAATTGGTGAACTTCACATTTTTATAAAATTAAAATGTGAGGACTTGAACAAATTTTTTTTTAAATGGAGTTTCATGCGTCTTTTTTAATGACCATTTGTTTTTTTCAATTATATACCAAGTGTGCTCCCACCATGTAAAGCGCAATTTGGTCAACTTCACATTTACAACTTGGTGAACTTCACATTTGTAACTTGGTGAATTTCACATTTTTATAAAAGTAAAATGTGAAGACTTCAACAATTTTTTGTTTAAATGGAATTTCACGTGTCTTTTTTAATGACCATGTGTTTTTTCAATTATATACCAAGTGTGATCCCACCATGTAAAGCGCAATTTGGTGAACTTCACATTTGCAATTTAGTGAACTTCACATTTGTAACTTGGTGAACTTCACATTTTTATAAAATTAAAATGTGAGGACTTTAACAAATTATTGTTTAAATGGAGTTTCACGCGTCTTTTTTAATGACCATGTGTTTTTTTCAATTATATACCAACTGTGCTCCCACCATGTAAAGCGAAATTTGGTGAACTTAACATTTTTATAAAAATTTTGCTTAAATTGAGTTTTACACATTAATTAGTGCTTTGAAACTTGTGTTTTACATAATTTGTGTACACTAAATTACATTAATTTTTTGAAATTTATTTTGAATTTATTTTAAATAGTAATTTAAAAATAATTGTAAATTTCCACTATAAATATATCCATATATATCATGGAGAATGAAGGGCGAAGATCAATAGAATCCCATATCTCTACGAGAGAGGGGGATCATGGATCGAGGGATGTTCATGGTATTTAAATATAATCTTATCTTCATACATACATGTGTTCATATGGAATTGATTTTTTATCAATTTTGTGAGTTAAATTAGTTGTTAATAAGTTTCATTTTTTTTTTTAGGAGGTAGGAGGACAAGGGTGTCTACTCCATCAATGGAGCATGGCCATCGTTCACGTGCCCATGGTTCATGCAATCGTGGTATGGTTAACGCAATTTAATCAATGAATATATACACATATTTATATGTATAAATGTATTTTTGAATTGATTATAAATTCATATTTTTTTATGAAGCTTCTCTCTCATCTCGTGAGGTTGGTGGTGGTAGACATTCCCTTGGAGGGCCATCAATAGGTGGTGGCGAATTGCATGAAGATGGTGATATGTATTCCCCCAGAGACCAATCAATGGATGGTTGTGTTGGTTCTCAACCAGTCGGTGGTCGTTCTGGTTCTCAACAATCTCAGGGTGGGAAAGATGATAGCCAACCTGCTAGCTAACCATATCGAGGTGGCCATCAATCTGAATATTATTTTCATTCAATTTGTACAAATTTATTTACATGTTTTTTTAATATACAAAATTTTATATATTGATGCAAAGGGTGAAAATGTTGCTCCAAATGTTGCTCGAAAAATACATAGGAAAAAACGCGTCATTCAGGAAGAATGTTGTATACCAACCATGACTTATCCGTCTGAAATTTTTGATATACCTTGGGAATCACACGTATAGTAATGCACCTTATAAAGGTGTCAAAATATTCATTAAAAATTGAAGAGATATCTCGTGTCTTTGACTCTCCCTGTTGAGAATCGACAAAGCTTGGAAATTGTTACTCACTCTTTCAGCAAACTAGTAGATGTGTACCTAAAGCTTGGGCCAACCACTGATACTTTTTTAGAAGTGATGAGAAAACGTAAGGAAACAGTGATGGGTCTCGATACATGGGAGGTTGTTAAACAAAGAGTTACAACATAAATGGCCAATTCTATGTTTAATTTCAAAGAAGGGCTAAAAAGAAAGATGCTAAAGGTGCAATATTTCAAGCACCTTGATATAGTTGGCTATTTATATGATAGGCACCATACTACCTATGGAAGACTTCTATGGAACGATGAGGTTTCTCTTTATTTTGAAAAATTATTTTATGCAAAATTATTTTTAGGAATGAAACCCAATTATAATGACCTTCCCTCTGAATTTTTTGGTCCTGGTAAAGGTCAATTGTGTGACCGTAGGGGTGTTAGGCATGATGCTGAGTTGCCTCACCCTGAGCCACCATTGTTTAGGGCACCTCTTCGTGTCGAAACTTTGTGGTCAGAGATGGATGCCACTTCTCAAATTAGTCGAGAATCAAGGGATGTCATCAATGACAATTTTCAGAGTGGATTGGGTGGAGTTGATGCTTGTCTGAATCAACAAAGAGCACATGAGAATGTGTGCACTAATTTTGTGTATTATACAGATGAAGAGATAGAAAATATGAGTGTTGAAGATTTCATAACATATGAAAAGAATTGTCGCAATGGTTGGTAAGACCTAATTATTCATGAGAAGGAGGGCATGGGAACGGTATGTGTTAATGGTTAGGGTGATTATTTTAACACATGTAAAATTTGTAATAAATACATATATACATACACTTATTTGTATACATTAATCTAACAAAAATGTATCATTATATGCTAACACCATTTGCAGTTGTCACGCTTGATGAATGAAGAAGATGTTAATATCATGGTTGGAGCCTCTAGTTCAAACAATCAAGATGGGTCTCACCATCAATCACACAATCAAGATGGTTCTCACCATCAAGATATGTTGGAAAATTTTAGTGTTTTTTAAGTGAACATGATTATGTAAAATTATTTTTTATCTATTATTATATATATTGAAACATGATGACATATTTTTAAAATAAATAATTGTGCACACATGTAAAAGTATATATAATAAAATATTAACATATTCTGATTCCGTCTAATGTTTGTGGGATGGCAGTACCTTCTTCTTCCTTGGGAGATGTGCCAAATCCACCATCACAAGTATGAACAATTTTTAACTTTTAAATGTGTTTTTAAGTTCTATATTCCAGTGCAAAAAGTTCCATTAAAAAATGAGATCTCTACATCTTGAGTTATTTTAAAATTTTTGAATTTTAGGTTTTTGGAGATTTTCTTTCGGAGCCACTCTTAGGAGATGTCCATTAGAGGGATTTTGAGGTCTAAAATGGGCCTCCTAAGGAAATTATACAATAATATTGGAAATAATAAAATAAGATTTGATTACATCATCAAATTTTAGAGGGAAAAAAAGAAAAAACTAGTTTTTCAACTCTTATTTTCAACTTATCTCCCAAAGTTTTTACTCAAATTTCGAGCGGGAGTATTCGTTGGATGAAAAAATCAATTCTTCATCCAAAAAGTACCCATGTTGCATACTTTTGATGGATCCTGCTACACGGAAAATGAGAAATACATGAAAAACGTGATTGCAATCACGGTTTTTCATGTATTTCTCACTTTTCATGTAGCAAGGTCCATCAAAAGTATGCAACATGGGTACTCATTGGATTAGAAATTAGATTTTGCATCCAACAAGTACTCCCTTTCAAAATTTTAGTAATGACTTTGGGAGATAAGTTGAAAATATGAATTGAAAAAATTAGTTTTATTATTTTATTATTTTTTAATATTTTTATCGTTTTACTTAAAATGGTGAATCATCCCCCATGGTTGATATCATCATCTTGAATCCTATTGGTTATTATTAAGTTTATTTTGGTTGTACATTTTTCTTAGGAGGCCTATTTTAGACCTCAAAACTCCCCTAATGCCAAATCCACCAGCACAAGTATTCAATTTTTCACTTAAATATATGTTTTTAAGTTATAAATTGAAGTTCAAAATTTTTATTATAAATTAAGATCTAGATCTTGAGTTATTTTATACTTTTAAATTTGAATTTTAGGTTCTTAGAGATGATTTCTTTTCCCCACATACTCTAGCGATGGAGTGTATGATGGATATAGGAACATCCACACCATTTGAACCATATTTTTTTTAATATTATTGAAAATTAGTTTATATATGCATTTTCATTTAAAAAAATTCAATATATATATATATATATATATATATATATATATATATATATATATATATATATATTTTTTAGTTTATTGTGGAAGATTTTCCTGTGGGGGAAGTTTTAGTAAACGAGCAACAAATGGAGAGGGAACCTCATGAGGTATTGCATGATTTTTTTTTACATTTTGTTTTTTTACGTGAATTTCTATATTCTCATTCAATTTTAAAACATTAAATTTTAATGTTTGTACACATTGTGTACAGTTTCCCCATGCTTCGCAGGATAGCTTGAGGATCATGACTTTGTTGGGAGAGACACTACATCCATATGTATTTGATGGATGATGCACATGCAAGTGCAACATTATATTTGATAGATTTAGTCTTAAAATTAATTTTTTATATATAGTCTTATCTAGATGCAATGATATATAACTTGATACTTGTAACACTATGTATTGAACTATATATATATATATATATATATATATATATATATATATATATATATATATATATATATATATATATATATATATATATATATATATATATATATATATATATATATATATACTTTTATTGCTCATGTGAGATACAAATTTTGGACAAATTTTACTGTTTGGATATATATATATATATATAGTTTTAAACTACATTTACTCTTGTCAGGAATGATTTTAAATTTTGGATAGTTACATTTGGCATGTGATCACATGTTGTGATAAAATATTTTGTTTTACGATATAATGTTTTGCTTTTAAAATTCAACTTGTCATTTTATTTGTTATTTATATAAAATGAATCTCTAGATGGAAATTTCAAATTACATTTTCACAACATGTGTATATTTTGGATGGTTGAACTACATTTGACATGTGATTGTGATGTAATTCTTTGTTTTTAAAATTCAAGTTGTCATTTTATAAACTTTTTAAAAATATAAAATGAATCTCTGTAGAAATATCGAATTACAAACTAGTAAAATACTAGTTTCAGTTGATAATAAACTGGAAATTACAAAACACATACCACACATTTTTCATTCAAGAATGAATATTATAATTTACTTTTAATAGATACGCACGTCTAAAAAAAAATCATGCAACTTCAAATTTGCATTATATCAACTATGCTAGATACACAGATATGTACATTTTGCAATAATGACATTATGATAAATTGTACCAGAGAATGTATGAAATCGTTTAGACTAGATAATCTATACATGTGTATGTTTACACATGTATAAATTACTCGTGTGCATGTACCAAAACAATGTACATGTGCAAACACTTGTACAGATAACACAAAAGGGCAGTTCAATTTTTAGTTGAGTTCTGGAAGTTCTAAAACATGAATCCAAAGAGAAGAAATTGTTGGGCAGTTCAATCAAAAAAATTCCAATGGAATGCCATCTTCAATGATCTGTTCATGATCAGATTTTGACATTTTCCATTTCTTAATTTTCATTTTTTTTTTATTGAACTTCTATCAACTTTATGTGTGTTGCACACACTAAGTGACTATATTGACAACTTATGACATCAGTTTCATAGTCTTCAAAGTAAACAAAATCCCCACTTTAATTAGTTTGTCTCAAAAAATAACCTTTTAGTATAATAGACCCTCTGTCATATGGAAACCCGTGATAATTACAGTTTTCTAATAATTTCATCTTTCATTCAGTGCAACGCATCAAATAATACTCCACATTTTCATCATTGATAGTAGGTGCAATTATAGCAAAAACATCTCCTGCACAATAAAATAAACTTATGTATTTAAATTTAAAGATCATAATTAACATGAAAAAATAACTTTAAAATTAACATACATGTGCTTGATTTTATTATCTATTTCTAGATCTATATCATTTGAAAGAAATTGAAATGTTACCTTCTCTAACAAGATCAAAAACTCGATCACCATCAGATGATATTGTAGTCTCCTCTGATTTCATTTCTTCAAACCTTACAACAGACATTTTCCCCTTTGTATTTAGCTCTATATGTTTCCAATATTTTACATACATTTTGTTTTCACAAACATCATTGTATTTTGTGTTGTCTATGCAAACATGACAGAAACAATAATATTTTATTTTATCCAATGCAAACACATTTTTGGACAACTTTGTTTTAATTGAATGCAATTTTCAAGTCCCTTTTATTGTTTCAACGTCATTTTCAATCAATCTATCTACATCTTTGACCCCAATGTGCCAAACAAACCTATATGGAAAATTCAAAAAGGAATATAAACATGATATCAAAATACCATCAAAGATAATCATTATGATAAATGTACACTGTTTAAAATTAGAAATCCAATAAAAATTAAATTGAATGTACCTTCACACTTCCCTTGATCGGTTAGTCTCATGGCTTAGTGTAGCGATGCACCATTGAACAACTTATTTAATGTCCACAAGTCGGTTTGCAGAGGGGTCCATTTGATATCTTCGAAGTGCTCATTTTATGCATGCCCCTACATCGTCATGTTCTCATTTTCCATGACCAGTCTCAAATAAATCCCAACAATGTTTAATGTTGGTTTTCATATGAAGACAACACAACTAAAATAATGATCGTGAAGATTTGAATTGGCATACGCATCCATCTGACCATATCCAATGTTCATTGAATTTTATTCCACGACTTTTCAAGGAGTCATAAATCTTTCCAAACTAGTGTTGTACAAAATATGTATCATGTGTACAATCGTCATTGATATTAAAGCGATATTATTTAATAGCATGCCTATTTTCACTGGTGCTTTCTATATGATCAACATTTTGTTCAGCATATCTATATAGAATATGGATGAGCATGGAGACTTGGTCAGAATGATAGTATTCACTCTGAATTTCTTTTGTGGAACAAATGTGTAGTTTTATGCAAAACAAATTACTGACAAAATGGTCCCTGGTAGAAAAACTTCATGGGATTTTTTGAATTGCAAGTCTTTCCATCGAGCTCTATGGGAATTCCTGGTGTATTTATAAATTTCTGCCTCAAAATTTCTCAAAACATTTATCACAATAATTTATTCTTCTTGTAAATCAATTCTTTTAGCACTTGAAACTTAAATAAATGTATGGATATATTCATATCTCTTCCATTTCACTTTCATGTTGGACAATGATTGATCATTTATATCAGTACTATATTTGTTTTTAAATTTAGTCAAATTTCCACAATCATGGCATGTTTTACCACCAACACATTTATTTTTGTAAAATAACTCATGGCTTTCTCTTCCACATAGAATTTGAGATATGAAATCATGGATAGTGGAAGGAGGAGGTGAATATTTCCAAAATTTTCTACCAAAATTAAGGAATGTGTCATAATATAACTGAAATTCCACATGATAACGACAACAACAAGTGTCGCGTATGGTGATAGGTTTTACATACCATGGTTTTTGTTGCACAAAAGCACTCATTGAGACATCAATTTCATGATTCTCTTCTTTGAACTTGTTGAAAAACTCTATCTGAGTGGTGTCCAAGAAATGTTTTGGATGTTCTTCGTACTGATTTCATGTTATTCTTCTTCGCATCACATCCCTTGCATTTGGCGAAACACGTGAATTTTTCATCCAATATTCATATATTGTTTTTTTAACATTTTCTCGAAGTCTATCTTTGTATGGTTGCCTACAAATAGCTCTCTGACAAGCGAGTTCATCATTACATCTATTTGCAACCGAAATTTCTGATGTTTGTGCAAAGTTTTTCGTGAGGTTCCTAATGCACATGTCATAGATTTTACCAAGTGATTCTCTTTAGTACTTGATGAAGCCACTGCCATATGTATTTCTCTGCGTGCATCTGAAACATTTTCTGTCTAGATCTTCTAATTGAATTTATAGCACTATTTATATTTTGTATCACATTTTCCTTCATTTTTTATCTTTTGTTGATATTCAAATACCCAATAAAGTCATAGCTTCTTTTAATTTCCTTAATGTTAGGAGACCTTTCAACAATTGGGCTTGAACTACCACATTTTCCTTTATGAAGTATGGATCAAAAATACGATTAACACTATATCGTATAACATGGTGGCTTTTTTATCTCCATATGTGTGAGTGTGAACATTTTCTAACATCTCATAATCGATAGTGATTTCATCTGTACATATTCGAATTAATAGCACATAATAAGTTTACATATTCAATAAATAGCTAAATTAATAAATATGTATAATTTCAATAATATGTACATGTGTTCAACATATATATATATATATATATATATATATATATATATATATATATATATATATATATATAGAGCTGATGATTCAATTTCTTCACTTGAATTTCTTTCAACATTTTCACCATATTCAATTATTGATTCAATATCTCTATCACTTTCTTTTTCAAAATTTTGTATCTCATCATCAATGTTTTGAGGAATATTTCTCTCTGTTTACATTGAAAAATATTTTTCAAATTAGTTCATCAAATAAAACTTAAGCTTCATAATTTACACTAGGAAAATTTTAAATATCAAATTTATAACATTTACATTTACATACCTACTTCAACTTCTAGTTGAGGTTGCTTTTCCCTTTCAATATTTGAGCGTTCTTCTCTCTTTTTTTTGTGATATTCTCTCCCGTGTTCTCTACGTTCCTCAGGGTCTCTTGTTTGATAATATTTTCTCTTGCAATTCCTTCGATTTCCCATGATAATTGAGTGTGAAGTTCAAAAAAATTCCTTCAAAAATTTAGACAAAAACTCAATTAAAAGAAACATCACAAAAGATTTAATTTTAAAAAAACTCATTTTAAAAATTTTGCACAAAATACATACTTCAATCCAAAACACTTACTTTAAAAAATCTAAGAAAAAAATGTTTTCTAAAAATGAAATGAAGCTCAAAATATTTCTTTCCAAGTTCTGCAAAAAAAAATTCATTTAAAAAGTTAGACAAAAAATCATTTAAAAAAATCATTATAAAAGATTTTCTTCAACCCAAAACACATACTCTAAAAAAAAGTCACTTCAAAAAATACCTCCAAAAAATGTCCATTGAAAATTAAGCCCAACTTCTTAAAAAATGCCACTTTAAAAAATACCTCCAAAAAATGTCCTTTGAAAATCAAGCCCAAAAAGCCTCTAAAAAAATATCACTTTAAAAAATGCCTCCAAAAAATTTCCTTTGAATATTAAGCCTAAAAAGAGTCATTTTGAAATTAAGCCCAAAAAAAGTCCAAAAAATGTCTTTTGGAAATAAAGCTTGAAAACCTCCAAAAACAAAATACATCCAAAAAAATGTCCTTCGAAAATTAAGCCCAAAACCTCTAAAAAAATACCTTAAAAAAAATGTCATTTGAAAATTAAGCCCAAAAAACATCCAAAAAATGTATCACATACCTCCAAGAAATGTCTTTTGAAGGTTAGGCCAAAAAGAGTCCTTAAGCCCAAAAAAATCGTTTGCAAAATCAAACCAAATAAAGAAATGTGCAAAAATATATGAAGAGGAATGAAAGGGAGTTTCAAGTGGATGATTTAGTCATGGTTTATCTAAGGAAGGAAAAAATTCTAGTCGAGACTTATAACAAATTAAAAATGAAAAAGATATGACCATGTAGAATTTTGAAGAAATTTTCTTCAAATGCATATGAGATTGAATTACCAGCAGGAATTGGAATATCACCCATCTTTAATGTTGCAGATTTGTACCTATACAAAGGAATAGAGGAAGAGCTACAAGAAGAATCTATAGAAGAGGAAGACCAGACTTTGAATTGGAAGGAATAGATGCCAAAGACAGCAAAGAAATAAGTGGAATTCATTTTGGAGAAAATGGCAGCAAAGAAGACCAGAGGACAAACCTACTATCAGTATCTAGTCAAATGGAAAGGACACCCTGCGAAAGATGCCAGTTGGATGACAGTAGCAGAGTAATAGAATTTTAGTACAGGTCTTGAAGTATTGATGGATCAATCTTTTCTTCCCTGGGAGTCTGATGCAGGAGCATCCGGACTTAGCCAGCAATGTGATTGTGTGTTCACATGTTGTGGCTAACATGAGGTGGATAAAAATTGGTCATTAATATTTTACTTAGTTTTAAATGAGAGAATTTAGTTTGTTTGGGTTTGCTAAAATTAATTAGGAATAAAATAGCAATTGGTTTCTCCCTGCGAAGAGATCAGACCAAGTAGGATAAGAGCTTAGAAATATTGTATCATTTGTTTGTTAAGAGTGGTTCAATAGAAATATATTTAGATACGAGAAGGACCGCTTCAGATATATATATATATAAATATATATATATATATATATATATATATATATATATATATATATATATATATATATATATATATAAGATAGGTGAGATAGGAAGTGTGTGAAAAGGAGTGAGATAAGTGTGAAATAGGTGTGCGAGAGGAGAGAGTAGAGAGAGAAAAAATAATTGTAATAACCAGCCAACCAAGGGCTTGGCTCTGTATTTTAATTCTTATTAAAAATCCAAGTGTTTTTTGATTAATTGGGCTCTCTATTTGAAACCATTGTTTTAAATCTCTGTTGAATCACATATGTATTAATTGCATAGTAGAAAAGACAATCAGATTTGCAGGTGTAGCAAGGAATATAGATCTAACACCGATCAATGGGAGAGATCACATTTAAGTTATAAGACTTTGCACATCGCACAAAATAATGTTTACAAATGGGAATTTCACAAGTTAAACTATTTCACTTGCGATGCGAAGTGAATCGGCGAAGATATAACTTGGACCATCAGATCCAGCAAAGGTTCAGTGGTGGACATTGCAGTGCACGGGAAGTGACTTCGCAATTTGCAAGATTTAGAAGTTAAAGTTAAGGCCGTTGCAAGGTAAAATAAATTGGTTGCGATGCGAAGTGAATCAACGAAGATATAACTTGGAGCATCAGATCCAGCAAAGGGTCAACGATGGACATTGCAGTGCACAGGAAGCGACTTCGCAGTTTGCAAGATTTAGAAGTTAAAGTTAAGGCCGTTGCAAGGTAAACTAAATTGGTTGCGATGCGAAGTGGAGAGGACACGCGTTGACAGAGGGCACCATTGCAAATCGTAGGAAATAATTTTTAGCGTTAAAGTTAAATTGTAAATGCAGCGAACTGTGATCGACAGTGATTGGTTGTGAGTGTTGTGGTACCGCCGATAAGAAGTTCCACGTATATGCATTTTTTTTTGTTTATGTATGTTTGTTTAAGTTAGAGTTGTTGATTGCGCACATATGTGTGTTTAACAAACTCCAAAGTTTGAAATCCGATGCGAATAAATAATTGTATGGACCCATAAACTATATATTTCTGCGCGCATTCTGATATTTGTGCAGCTAGTCTGCATCACCTTCTTGTACTTGATGTTCAAATGAAACAGTTGCAGAGATGTGGACCGCTTCTAATGGCAATCATTCTGAAACTTCCCTTGTGTCTATATGAACAGCAGGGGTCAGTGGTCTATGTGGATGACTATTTCCTTCCCCAAAATGCAATGCTTCCATTGTCGACAAGTCTGCACAATGGAATACATTTCTTTGTCGTAAGTAGGATACTTGCAGACTGTGTCAGACAATGTTTCACTGTGATATGCCACTGGATTCCCCTGTTGAGTGAGAACTGCCCCAATAGCATAGTCAGAGGCATCTGTCTCGATCTCAAATGTTTGTTGCAAGTCTGGTAATGTGATCACTGGAGCAGAGCAGAGGTGATGTTTCAATTCTATGAATGCCTTCTGTTGAGATTTCAACCAAAATAATTTTTCTTTCCCTCCTCCCTTGGTGACTTGACTCAAGGGCCAAGTGATATGAGATAATCCCAACACAAACTTACAATATAAATTAGCAAGACCTAGAAAGCTGTGAATATCTGTTAGAGTGGTTGGGGTTGGCCAATCCTGAATGACTTGGATCTTGGTTAGATCCACATGCACCCCCCGTTCATCAATAATGTATCCCAGATACTAAACCTGGGTCATGCCAAAAGTGCACTTCTCCAAATTTTCACAGACCTTGTGTTGTCGCAGTGTTTAGAGGACCTATCGGATGTGGTGGAGGTGCTCTTCCCAAGTCTGGTTGAAGATCAGAATGTCATCCAAGTACACTACTACAAATGATTTGGTGAATGGCCACAATACGTCGTCCATCAACCTCATGAAGGTTGCAGGGGCATTCATCAACCCGAACGACATGACTAGCCATTCGAAAAGTCCCTCCTTGGCTTTGAAGGATGTCTTCCACACATCGAAGGGTTCGATTGGTACCTGGTGGTGAGCCCTGGTATTGTACCAAGAGAGTTGAAACTCCAAGGAGCTTCCCTACTTTATTTTATCAACCCGGGGTTCATACAAACTTGGAGGTGATGGTGCTATATACACAGTAGATGTGTTATGTTCATGTCATCCTCTTCTGCTTTACGAAAGGGTGTTATTTCTAAGGGTTATCAGTGAAGTCTGTCACACTTCAATGAAACTAAACTAAATTACAGAAAGGAAATGACATAAGGAAACTAAATTAAATTTCATAAAACAAATGACAGGAATGAAAAAAAATTAAGTTGTAGAAAAGGAAATGACTGAAAAGAAACTAAGTTATATTGCTGAAAAGGAATGGCAGAAAGGAAACTTATTCTAAACCACACTTAAATTTGCCAATGAGCGAAATTCACTCTGTTTATCCTATGGTCTATCTATTATGCTTATATTCATGCAACTAAGTTATTCTTGACTTAATTATAATTAAAAAGAGTGTTGATTTTCAGCTTGGAGGAAAGAAAAGGGCTAAAAGAGGTTAATTGAGGGCTTAACACATGAAATGAGGCTTAGGAGTCGAAAGCAGGGGTTTAAACTGGATTAAAGCTTTGTTGAAGCGCAAATAGGCCTTGGAGAGGAATAATTCAAAAAGTGCGATGCCGGAGATGCGATGGAGGAAAACATTGAAATGTGTGATATCACAATCGCAATATCGCAATATCAAAGGGGTAGCATAAGTGTTATACGAGAGTGGGAGAAAAGTGCAAAATGTGATGAGGTAAACCCTGCAAAGTGCGAAGTGCGATATTGCAATCAACAGAAAGAGCGTTAATTATTATTGAAAAAGGGAAATGGTTCGACGAGCGATTTTCGATGTGGTGAATGGAAGTGGGGTCGATATCGCAATCACAATATCATAGAGTTGGAGTGGTAAGTCTTAAGGGAAAGGGAAAATGTTGCGATTACGATATTTGATATCGCAATATCGCAATCGATAAAGATGAGAGGTAGGTGTTGAAAGGAAAAGGATAGTTCTGCCAAGTGCGATTGCGATGTACAGAGATGTGATTGCAGTCGAGTGAAAATAGAAATGTGATGTGATTTGTGGTAAGTCTCGAAAGAAAAAGGGGAAAGGTGCGAAGTGCGATTTCGATTTACGATGGTAGGAAGTTCGAGGAGGAAAGGTAGAAGATGAGTTCCAATGGTTTTTCAAGCATTTAGAATTAAAAATGTAAAGTAGTCGGGACAAATAAAAATAAAAGGAATAAGGCGGCTGAATGGTTTAAGTATTTTTATGAATAAAAAGGCAGGTGTAGCATTTGAACAAGAGGAAAAGGAGGGGAATGGAGGCGTAAAACTCAAGGCTCAGGAGCATCAAATAGAGATGGAAGGAAGATGGGAGATGAAGTGGGAGGTGATGGAAAACTTCTCCTAGGCTATGTTTCTTGTACCTTCAATCAACCTGCCTATTTATGAAATAAAGGAAGACAATATGTTCATCAAAATACAGGCACTGATCTAATCTATTTCCAAGAAATCATAAGCAAGAAAGAATTTTTTTTCTGTGGGGAAAGTTCTACCCTCCTCGAGCTCTATTGACAGAGTTGAGAGGGGAATGTTGGCCTCATAGCTTTATGGAGTTTATCAACTATTCTACCACTCGGTAAGCAGATCAAATCCACAACAAAAGACAATGGGAAGCAAACTAAAACATCAATAAAAATACCAGTAAACTAGCTAAATGCTCAAAAGGAGAAACTAGCTAAATGGCATGAAAGAAAAGCATGAGACAACAGAGAAGATGAGGCACATGGGTTGGGCCCTAACCCACGAGCCTAGCTCTCTGGAATTAAATCGGTAAAATGGCATCTCTCTACTCATTTCATAAAAAGGAACAGCTTGTTACATTCATAAAAGCTTTAGCAGAGCCTAATGGATTTACAGCAAAAATTCGAATCCAATGGAATGGAAAGTAAGTGGGATGGAATGGAAGTCAACCTGACCATAATGGAATCGACCCCCTGGCTAACTAACTAACTAAATTTTTCCTCCTAGCTCTAGCTCTGCTCTATTTATTCTCCAGGGAAGCTACCAACAACTCCCTTGAAAATGGTGATTGAATCCACTTTGACTCCAGGTAAACATAGATTGAGTGCCCTTCATCTCCGGTTGCTTGGTTGCCTCTTGGAATTCTAGTTGCTGGAGACTCCAAGTGAAGTATAGCTTGAGTGCACTTGGTCTTGATTTGCTTGGCTGCCCTTGAAATTTGAATTGCTAGAGGGGGCTCTCATGAGGATCCTTTGGCTACCTTTGAGAGTTCAGGAGGGTGGACAATCCCCTTGAATCTCTCCAAGATTTATCCCTAATTTCCTGATGTTGTGCTCATTTATTCTCCAATATTGATCTTCCAGTGGCAGGGAGCAAGTCCCAAAATCATCTCCTTCTCCAAATCTGTAGAATTTTCCAAATATTCTCACAATATTCTACAAAAATAACCAATATTAGGCACAAATATGCAATTACATTTAAACCTTCATAAGAAAATATTAAAGCATAAGAAAACATTATTAAGTGTAGAAGGAGAAATTTACTATATCCTTTATGTGCATAAGGAAGGTAGATGGGATTAAGAAAGGTTATATGGGCCTTATTTTATGTCTAATTTAGAGGCCCATCACCTGGTGATACCCGAACTTCAAGTCGATCTTGATGAAATATTTCGCCCCTTTTAGTTGGTCCAGAAGGTCATCAATTTGTGGGATCGAGTACCTATTCTGAACAATGATCTTGTTCAGCACATGATAGTCAATATAGAGTCTCCAAGTCCCATACTTCTTCTGTACCAACATGATCAGGCTCCCACAGGGCAATGAACTCGAGGAGATGTGACCTTTCTATAGCAGCTCTTGAATCTGCCTCTTGATTTCATTGTTCTCGAGAACAAAGAGTCGATAGATTATTCCATTGGGCACTGATGCACCTAGGGTTAGATAAATGGGGTGCTTGACTTGATAATGCAAAGGCACCCCTGTGGGTGAGGTGAAGATGTCCCTGTACTCCTCCATGACCTTGTCCATTTGTTGTTGTCGTGCGGAGGAGCCTTGTCTAGAGGTCGTGGCTACAATCTTCTTCTTGCCCTAGGGCAGATCATCAGGAAAAAAAAAAATTCGGTTTTGGAAATTAGCTTACTACATTTTTTTGTAGTAACCAAAGAGATAGCGGCAAGCAGTGGTACCTCTGGTATCCTGTATAAATTATTTCCCAAAGTAAAAATAACAGTGTGAGGTCGGGACTCATACACATCATGTCGCTTCCACAATTATGGTTGCCCTAATAATAAATCACAAACATCAAGATGATAAATGTCACATAACACCTCATCTGTGAAGGGCTTGATGTTGTAGGGAAGGCAGCACTATTATCTGACATGGAGATCATGTCCTTGGTGAAGCCACCCAATGGTGTACGAATATGGGTGTGTTGTGGGCGGCAAGCCCAACCTCTTCACAACCTCTACTGAAATGAGGCTCTCTTGGCTCCCGCTGTCGACAATGAATTGTAGCGGGGAACCCTTTACCCACATTTAGGAGTGGAAGAGACGCTCCTCTTCCTCTGGATCTTCCAGTTCCTCCTTCTGGATATTCGCAGTGGAAACAGTGGTGTTGGGCTTCACATCAATAATCTACTTCTATTTTTCATTCCCCTTGCCAGGTTCTTATTCAAAGTCGGAGCATGCATTTGCTTCAAAAGCCCCCATCTCGGCCACCAATGACTGCTTGACCCAACACTCACTTTTGTTCTGAGTGGAGCTCTTATGGAACTCACACCACTTTCCCATGTCCTTCTTTGGCTTCGCAGTGTTGTTCTTTTCTTACGGCTTTGGCAGGTTTTCTTGGGCCACCATGCCTTAGCTTCGTTCTTTGTTCTGCGGTTTGGGGGCACCTTTCCCTTGCTTTTGATTCGCATATTCAAAGTCTTGTTTCTTCTGTTTTAATTTATACTCAATCTTGGTAGCATACTGGTATGTCATACCAAGTGAGGAGATGTTAAGGAACTCCATGTCCTCCTGAATGTAACTGTGCTGACAACTGAGGTACTTTAGCACCAAATGTTTCTCTGAATATTTGATACCCAACTTTGTGAGTAGGGTATGGAACAGATGCGTCAGCTCATGCACATCTTGATCCCTTTGCTACTGTAGCGTAGTCCATTGTATGTACTTGTCCTCATATCTCCCCCATGGGATAGTATTGTTCCTTGATGGCATCTCAGAAATAATTCCAAGTGGGCACGGCTGAGAATTGAGAGGGTTTCGTCTCATCCTTTTTCTCATAGTAGGTTTCCCACTAGTCCTTGACATGGGGGGTAGCTTTGAGGAGTGAAAAAATAATCTTCTCCCGGTCAGAAAAGTCATGAACTAAGAAATATCCTTCTAATAGATTCAACCATCTATCTATGGCGTCTTCATCTATTTGGCCCTCAAATATGGGAATTTCAAAGTTTACTTGTACCTTAAATAGATTTGCGCCTCTAGAGTGGCTACTGGATGCAGATGCGTCATCGGTGGGCAGTCACTAAAGGATCTGGGCACAGTTATCCATCATCGCATTCCTTTATTTTTTGAGGGCCTCCTGGAGAAATATTTTTATAGGATCTCCTTCTACCCTTTATTTCTTTCTGTGCCCTGTGGGCAGCCATCGGGGTTTGTGAGGTTGATCTTGCAAAGGTTCAACTAGATTGAGCCCTAACTCCTTATACCCTAACCTCATTGGGGACATGCAAAGAAAGATCGAGAAAGAGAATACCGCTCTGATACCACTGATCCATATTTATGCAGGAACACAATAGAATACACATATAACCATAAACACAAAGATGCAGTGGAAATAACACTTCATTTCATTAATATCAAAGAACTGAAATTTGTTTACAAACAGAATGGAAATAAACTAGCTAGGAAACTGGTAGCTTATCTCTGAGAAGAGATGTGGTGGCTACAGGCCTCTGAAATGTGCTACAATGAGACTCGAGGGCCTATTTATTATTGAGAAACAATGAAAAACCCTAAACATCCAAAAACCTAGCCCTAGGAGATGAAGCGCCAAAACTATGGGCCCCATTTGGGTAAATTGGTAGATCAACTTCCCGGGGACGTAACTTTGGCATACAATCTATGTTTGACATGCTCAATACCTCGTTAGAAATATCTATCTGATGATTACAACTTTTGAGTGAGAAACATTGGTCCATGGACCTATTTTTCTCCTAGTTTTCCCAAAAAACATCTTTTAGGGCCTCAAAACGGCTCTAGAAGTTCAGGACCCGAAAAACTACTAAAAATAGTAAATTGTGTTATAATTAAGGAAACTGAATAACTAAAAGAAACAATGGTGGGACCCGAAGACGAATATGCAAGTGGCCACCAATATCCACCTGGATCAGAGTAGTTATGAATAAAACTAAAGTCACATCAATATTTTAAATTTGTCAAAATATCTTGTTTCAAAATAAATTTTGAAAGAAAAAGAACAAGGTATTAAATAAATACAAGGTCAAGTATAGAGACTCTCTGATATAACTTATTTTTAATTTAATCATCATCGTAGCTACTTTGCCTAACTTTAAAGTATGCAAACACAACTTGGGATATCTGAGTTGGTAGGATATTTAAACCTTCGATAAGGCATACTAGACCTGTAGAAACAGAGTTTAGATCAGGAATTATTTAAGTAAAATTAAATTAAAATGAAAATGAAAATAATTACAAGATGCAAGTAAGGCTACATAAATTTTACCTTGGAGAATCTTGTTTTGTTTACCTTCTAAGTCTTGATTTCCTCCAAATTTCATGTTTTAAAGGAGTAACGTCTTCTTATGATTTAAACAAAATAGTAGGAAGAAGTTGCAACTTTATCAAACTTCACATATGCTTATAATATTCAAATTTATTGGTTTTAAATTAAGGTGAGCCTTAAACTTATGAAAAATGCATACCTTGAAAGAAATGGCATGATGTTCAAGTTATTGGTAATGAATAAATATCATCGAAATTTTCAGATTAACACCAAAAATGAAAACAATGAAAATTGACAGAATATAATTAGCTTTGTATTGCAGCAGTGGTTATCTTCTTTGCCACTTCTGATATGAATCATGTTCTTCTTATTTGCAGGCTAGATGAAAGCATTTTGATTTTATATCAGCTCCAAAACTTTAATGAAATACCATGGAATGATGCCAAAGTCCCAACCTATGTGGAATTTTTCTCAAGAATTTTATATGGTCCTTTTAGAATGGAGTGATATATATAACAATACCTATGGAATAATTCCAAATCGGCATAGCTTATAACAAAGCCAAATTACCTCAAAATCATTGTTGGTTGATAGGATGTGTCATGAATTGTTAGGCTTATGTCATATACCATATCATCCCAGTCTTAGAGATTCTCAAAGAACACAAAATTCACCCCTTCATAAATATGTGGGATATAAATATCCTGGGACATAAATCATGATTTTAATTATCTACATGAATTTTCATAAAAAAAATTGTTCCTGTGGAAAATTCTTGGCACACATAGATAAAGGAGCTTCTAAATTCTTCCTAGGCATTTCATCTATGGGATGACATGGAATGGAGGAAGTTTCAGACAGATTATGTGGATGAGGAGGGATGAACAGAGGTGGGGACATGCAACTCCAAGTAGATGGTTGTGTCACTCCATAAGGGAAATTGCGGAGAAACAAGAGCAGCCACTTTGTGATTTTTTTGGGGTAATATAGCTAGGATTACATGGAAAAATAAAGTGATGGTGATAGATGGGAAAGAATACTAGTAATTCCTACAAGGAGAATGACATGGAGAAAAGGAAACCACCTTTCCACATCATCCTAGAAGGAAAAAATTCAAAAAGAAATAGGAAAGGGTTTTGAATGATTTCACCAGGGAAAAGAAAGCAAGGAGATGTGGCATGTTGGCCAAGTCAAGTATGGGAGAGAGATAAGGAGGGGAATTCATGTGGAGATGGGCCCATACATTATTAGGTGTTATTTCTTACATCTCCCCAAAAGGGAAATCTAGGAAGAACTGAGGGGAGACGTGAAGGATTTCACTAGAGAAAAAATTCCAAGAATGTGTGGAAAGGAGGGGTGGGTTCAATGTGACTAAAGGAAGTGAAAAGTGGAGGGGGGTGGTCCCACAAGCCTTACTAGATGACTGACATCACCCTAGGATTAAAATTCTGGAAGAAACCAAGGGAAAATTCACTTAAACTTATGAGGTGAATACATCTGGATGGCGTGTAACACAAATAAGACAAGAGCCAATAAATCAAGTAGAAACGTTGAGTGATAAAGGGGGGCCATATGGATACAATGTGCAGACTAGATAATTTTGTAATTGTTGAGTTTTCTTGGGGTTTATAAAAAGTGAAAAACAACAAAATTCTAGGGTAATTACCTCTAGGATGGGAAATGGTGACGTAAAAAACCAACAACAATTGTCATAGAAAAATATGTCATGTCCCAGTATTTTGCGAAGAGACGAGTATGGTAATGGACATGGGAAGTCTCAACGCTTCTCATATATTTCTAATGTTGTAAATTTTCCTATTTCTCACACCTCATGTAGTTCGATTAGATATGTTATTGTTTAACAAATCATGCAGTGAGTGAAGGCTTTATCCCTATGATTAATTTTCCATTGGTAATGTTCAAATATTCAGTTTCATCAAAAGAACAAATGCAACATCATTATAATTCATATCATAAATATGTGAAGTGAAGTAAATGTAAATCAAAACACTTGTACAAATCACATCTTGTCAAAATTAAAATTCTGATGAATGGATGAATACTTCCCTAAACATGTTCATGAACATATTTGATTGACATGCTTTAAACAATCCTTTTCTAAGAGGAAGTAAAGACTCATCTTTTTTTTTTTTATACCTTCATTATTAAAAGAAAATGAGAGTAAAAATGTTCTAAACTAAACTACTCCTACTCTAATCTAATCTAACAAGGCAGACTAAAACTAAGTGAAATCATACTTCCAATGAAGCCAATCAAATTTTGTTATTCTTGTAAATATGTACATATAAAAATTTATTAGTAGAAATAAAATGATTATTAAACTACTAAAAGAAAAAATTCAACCAATATGTACATGAATTTTTAACAGGTTCAGTAAAATAAAATTATCATCTACAAGAAATATTTCCAGAAATGAATGTTCTAGACACATTCCAATCATGTCATGAAAACCATAATGTAACTGTTGATATGAAATCGTGCTTGGAGTATCATTTTTTCGAGAAATGTTATGAATTTCTTCCTGTAGAGTCAAGCAAGCAGTATGGATAGTAAAATGTGTATTAGAAATTTTCTATGTGACTCAATTTTCCAAATACTTTTCAAATGGAATGTTAAAATGACAGTCGAAATCAAATGATTTTTTCAAAATATTTGTAGACAAACAATATTTCTAGTAAAAATGAAATGTTGAATTCTCAAGAGCCGAAGTTTGTGGAAGATTTATTTGAGAAGAAATAATGAGCTAGAAAGATATGAACATCAAATGAAATCGAAATTTTTGGAGTACAATATGTTCATGATACAGGCCCTGAAATTCATTATGATGTGTTTCCACTAACACACTTGGTGAGTATTCAACACTTGATTTCTCAAAATTCCAACATAAAATATCCAAAAAATGAAAGATAAAGAATAAATAACAATATGAAAAATACCATAATAAATGAATAATAACTCCTCGATTGGGGTGCAATCTAGTTGTATACCATAATGAGACAGAGGAATATGATGGGGAACATGAGTGGCAGATGGAGGCCCCATATGTTGGTTGTGTGTTATATTATTTTCACGACTAGACCCATGAGTGAAGCGGGGGGGTAAGAGGGGGGTAGCCGACCCCCCTTTTTTTGCGTCGGGCATAGTAGTGGAGTCAAAGGGGGGCACAGGCCCCCCTATAGGGGGGCGGTATCCCCCTTGCACGGGGTCTAAGGCAGCACCATGAGAAATTTAGCAAACGGTTTTGGGCATGATGATATTCTATCTAAGGTATTTTGTAGATTCAATCAAGGGAACTACAATTATGTTCTAATCCAGGGTTAATGGATTGGGTTTTATGAATGCTTCGACATGTATATATATGCGTTGTAACATTGAAAGGAATATAATGGAAATCAAGCTGGTAGTCTCGGTTTTGGGATCTAGGGGAAAATATTTGTGTATATATGTTTTATGTTTTATTCTCTCGCTATTGTTTGTTTTATGTTTTAAGAGTTTCTTTGCAGATAATTTTTGTATAGGGTTAAATCCTACATTTGGTTTTAGAGTTTTTTCGGCTTCAATGGGACGCCTTTTCTACTAAGGGGTTTTGCTTGGGCCTGTGGTAGACCTTGTTCATTGGGAGATCTGCAGGATTGATTCTTGCGGTGAAATAATATGGCGAGCAGTGGAAAGATAGAGATCGAGAAAATTAATGGTCAGAGTTTTGAGTTATGGAAGCTCAAGATGGAGGATCTGTTGGTGGATAAATACTAGTGGATCGTAGTAGATTTGGGTACTAAACCAACGGAAATGTCAGATGAGGACTGGGTGAAGTTGGATCGGAAAGAAATGAGCCAAATATGGTTATGTATCTCATATTAGATATTGTTGAATGTATCTTGGGAAGCTACGATGAAGGCTTTGTGGGACAATTTAGGGAATTTTTAGCAATCTAAGTCTCTGGTGAATAAATTGTTCTTGCGGAAAAAATTGTATAACCTGAGGATGAAGGATGGAGACTCGGTGACAGAGCATATGAACACCTTCAATAAGGTGGTAATTTAGTTGTTATTTGTTAATATTAAAAACTCATATGAATATAAGTGCATTATTTTGTTGTGTTCTCTACCATATTCATGGTATAGTCTAGTTGTTGCAATAGGTAGCAATACAACAACCCTGAATTTTAATGAAATTGTCTCAGCCTTGTTGTCGAAGGAAATGAGACAGAAAAATATGGAGGGCCAAAATGGATATTCCTTGTCTGTATGAGGATGGTCCCAAAACATAAACAAATAAACAAAAATTTGAGTGTGATATATAAATCTAGAGGGAAATATAAATCTCCATGAAAGTTTGTAAAGATGTGTTGTAAATACGGAAAGTAAGAGTGCTTCAAAAAGGACTGAAGATATAAAGCTCTTGAGAAAGGAAATGGATCTAATGATGCGCATTCTGCAAAGGAAAAAACCACCTCAGATGAAGGTGGGGATGTGTACTTGGCTTCTTCAAATACACATGTAGATCATGAGGCATGATTGATTGAATTAGGTGCATCCTTTCACTTCACTCCCCATAGGGAGTGGTTCTGTGAGTATGAGAAGTATGATGGTGGTGATGTCTTATTTTGGGATGATAGGAAGGCTAGAATCTCCAAACACAAAAAATTCAAGCTGAAGTTGCAAGGTGGAAGGATTATAACACTCACTGGTGTTTTTTATAGTCCTGCATTAGCCAAAAATATGATTTATGTAAGAAATATAGATGATGCGAGTGTAAAAATAGTGTTCGAGAAATATATCTGCAAGATGGTTCGAGGAGCACTGGTATTGATGTGGGGAGTTCGTATTGGAACTCTGTACAAGCTTCTGGGTAGCACTGTTATTGATGGGTGCAACAATTATGTGGTTCCTGAAAGTGGAGTAGAAAGCCTAGTGATCTCTAGAGAAAAGGTAATGTTATGGCATCAAAGGCTTGGGAATATTGGATACAAGGGCCTTCAAATACTACATGGTAATTTTATGGTAGAAGGTATGTCTAATTTATCTCTCAATTTCTATTTTTGTGAACATTGTGTATATGGGAATCAAAATCGAGTGAGTTTCCTTTATGGTGCTAAGAGGGTGAATAAGATATTAGAGATTGTGCATAGTGATGTGTTTGTACATGTGTTGGTTCCATCATTAGGTAAGTATGTGTACTATGTGTCATTTATAGATGAATTCTTAAGGAATGCATAAATATATTTCCTAAGGAATAAATCTATAGTCTTTGACAGATTTAAATAATTTAAGGCTCTGGAAGAAAACCGGACAAAGAAGAAGACAAAGGTTCTCAGGACAGATAATGGTGGAGAGTTCTGCAAGAAGGAATTTGAACATTTCGTAAGAAGTGTGGTATAGCACGACATAATACTACACCATACACACCTCAGCAAAATGGAGTTGCAGAAAGAATGAACATGACGTTTATGGAAAAGGAAATAAGCATGCTTAGTGGTACCAGGTTAGGACAATAATTCTGGGCAGAGGTAGTGGAGACTGCATGCTACATGGTTAATAAATCACCTTCATTAGCATTGGAGGATAAGACCCGACATGAGGTATGGACTGGCTAGAAACCCTCTCTTTCACATCTGAGGGTATTTGGTTGTGATGCATATGTACATGTTCCAAAGGAGAAAATAATCAAGTTGGATACTAAATCTAAAAGTTGCATCTTTATTTGGTATATGGATGGTTTAAAAGTTTATAAGCTTTGGAACCGAGAAACAATGAAGGTTATGTACAGCTGAGATGTGGTGTTTATAGATGTGAAAGATGTTGTTAAACATGAATTCCTACCAAAGGAACCTGAGAAGATATAGTTTTATCTAAAGGAGGAAGAATCAAACTCTACATCAGAACAATATTTAGAAGAGGAAGAGCCACAAACTCCAGTTGTGAGAAGATCAGTTCGAGAAAGAAGGAAGCCAAAAATGTATAGTACATCTACTTTATGTTCAAATTTTGCTTTATCTATCACTAATTATGATCCCAAAACTGTCATGGAGGACGTGCATTCAGAGGATACAAAACTTTGGAAGGTGGCCATGGTTGATGAAATGGCATCCTTGCACAAAAATGAGGCATGGGAACTAGTGGAGTTGCCAACTGGAAGGAAGCCCATTGGAATAAAATGGGTGTTTAAGAAGAAGATGAATGAAGATGGCAAGGTGGAGAAATACAAAGCTCGGTTGCAGCAAAAGGTTATTCCAAGGTGATGGGAATTGATTTTGGTGATATTTTTTCTCCCTTTGCCAAGGTAACTTCTATTATTTTACTTTTATCTGTTGTTTTTGCATTTGATTTTGAGGTTGAACAAATGGATGTGAAGACAACATTTCTTCATGGGGATATGAAAGAGGATATATACATGAAGAAACCTGAAGTATTTTTGGTAAAGGGTAAGAAAGAACTAGTATGTAGGCTAAAAAAGTATGTGTATCGGTTATAACAGTCACCAAGGATGTGGTATCAGAAATTTGATACATATATATGGGGACTTGGTTTCACCAAAAGCAAAGAGGATCATTGTGTGTATTTTAAATTAATTAGTGATTATGTTATTTATTTGGTCTTGTATGTGGATGATATTTTTTTGGTTGGAAATGACAAAGAAATTCTCTGGGATTTGAAGACACAATTGTTCTCCAAATTTGACATGAAGGATCTTGGTGCTGCAAACTATATTTTGGGCATGGAAATTAAACGAGAACGGGAAAAGAGGAAGCTCTGGATAAACCAGAGGAATTATGTCGAGAAAATATTGTAGAGGTTCAATATGTAGGATAGTAAACCTGTGAAGGTTCCTATTCCTATAGGTATAAATTTATTTGTTGAACAGTGTCCCAAGACACAATAAGAAGAAGAGGACATGTCATGTGTTCCATATGCAAGTGCAGTGGGTAGAATGATGAATGAAATAGTATGTACTAAACCAGAAATTGAACAAGCAGTGGGAGTATTGAGTAGGTTTATTTCAAAACTAGAGAAGGAGCATTGGACAATCGTGAAGTGATTTTTCAGGTATTTGTGTGGGACTAGTGATTATGGTTTATGCTACCAGGGAAGACCGGGATTGGACAGAGTTTTGAATATTCATGGATTTTTTTTATGCAGACTGCGATGGTTAATATAGATCATAGAATATATACATGTGGATATGTGTTTAACCTATTTGGAGGAGTAGTCAGTTGGATGAGCAAAATATAGCCTGTAGTGGCTCTTTCAACAGCATAGGTTGAATACATGGTAACCACTCATGAAAGTAAGGAATCATTTTGGTTGTAATGATTGTGTTCAAGTATGGGCTTGGTGCAGTGAGCTATAAGCATATACTGTGATAGTCAAAGTGTAATTATCTTGGCTAAGAACCCTACTTATCATTCAAAGACAAAGCACATCGATGTTCAGTATCACTTTGTGAGAGATATGGTTGAGGGTAAAAAGGTGTTGTTGATAAAGGTAGAAACTTTGAATAATTTTGCAGATGCATTGACTAAGTATATGAGCACAAACAATTTCTCTTAGTGTCTGGGGAAGTGCCTCAAGAAAAAATATTTGGCCCCTATATTAGGTGGGCTGATCCACCTATGGTTTTGTGCATGGGTTTAACACATGGTTTTTGGCATGATGGTTTTTTTTCATGGTATTTTGTAGATCTAGTCAAAGGAACTACGGTTATGTTATAATACAGGGTTAATGGATTGGGGTTTATGAATGCTTCAACATGTATATATATGTTTTGTAACATCGAAAGGAATATAATGAAAAATCCAGTTGGTAGTCCCAGTTTTGGGATCCAGTGGAAAATATATGTGTATATCTAAATTTTTTTTTTATTCTCCCGTTATTGTTTATTTTTTGTTTTAAGAGTTTGGTTACAGATAATTTATGTACAAGGATAAAACCTACATCATAATCCTCACATACTCAACATGTTAGTAATGGTGGCAGTCTACGTGAAAATAATTTATGAAGAGGGAGATAGTGTTAATTTCATTAGCAGTTTGGCAAGGTTATTGACGTTAAGAAGAAAATAATCTATGTGAGGAAGGAAATTATGGTTTTTTATGGTGAACTTTCTGTTGATCCGTCTGTTGTTTCTATATACTTTAGAATTTTTATTTTTCGCATGGGAATGTATTCAAGGAATTTGGTATGGAATTTCACTGGTTTCGTGTGTTGACCTGCTTGTGTAAGAACATATGTCGGTAGTTTGGGATTTTTCTTAATCTGTTCTGGATATTGAACATGGCCCTCCTTTCTCTATTTTATTATTTCGATTCTCGTTGTACAGGGGATACTTGGTTGGTAATATTCCACTCCACAATCCATATTCACTACTCTATAACTATCACATGGTGGGCTAGTAGAATTATATCTCATATTTATCTGTTTGTCTTCCTGACTACTCATATAGGTATTTTAGTGTGGAAATGGTTTTGGATTTTTAAGTCGATCACCAAATTTGTGTTGGCTTCTTTCATGCCTAGGATTGGGTCTAGACATTTCAACAATCATTTGCGCATTTTTTTGGTTGTCAATCTCATGGTTCACCCCTCTTCTTCCATCACCTCATCGACCAGTGGAGGTCATGGTCACAGTATATTGTGTTAGGGTCCCGTGATTTAGCAGATTGGTAGACCAAATGCACAAGGTAACATCATACCAATATTTGGAGTCCTATGACCTAGCCTTCCTTGACTCAGAGAGGGCTCTTTCTATTGTATGAAAATGATATGAACAAGTTTGCTTTAGATGGTTGATTTTAGACTAGTTGTTAAGTGTAGGGTTTGTTGTTTGTTTTGGTTGGGTAACATGAAAAATTAGAATAGGTGGAGTGAGAGGTCTTCAAATCATTGGGCTATGGAGTCGATGAAATTCATGGATATCTCAACAATGAAACAGGATGCATAACAGGGAAAATCTAGCATAGTCAAATGGATCTTTAAAGGTATGTGTGAAGTGAAATGAACATTAAGTTTGTGAGCATAGTAGGTGTGTAAGGGTAGTGAAGAATCCTTAAACAGATACTTTTAAACAAGATAATATCAAAGACATATCAACATAAGGACATCATCGTAAGGCAGGGAAAACCAATAACTCTTAGATGCAAGATGAACAATTCCAATGAAATATATAAGGCGAGAAACTCATTTAACTTCTATTGATTTCACCTTCAAGGTTAGAAAACATTAAAGATAACAAATAACTTTAATCCAAGAAGAGGGAACTCCTAAACATCTGAGATCAAGCTACAAAGAACTTTAAGGAAACTTCTCAAGCATGGACAAAGAGCATGATCAGAACATGGCCTCTTTGGCTAAAACCTAACAAGTAATACTTCAAAGAGAGATTCCAAAACATATTTTAAATAGCATCAAATAGGCAGAGCTAACCATAAAACATATTTTAAAACTACTATATTGAACCATTCATGGAATAAAAAAGCATAGGTTGATCTAAGGAGCAACTAAGAATTCCTTAAGCAAACTGAGCAGAGGAAAACATCAAGGCAATAGAAAGCAGGAGGACTAAGGTGCTTCAAACCAAATTTCTTAGCCTGTAATTTTCTGTTCTACTGCAACGTAGAAATATGAACATAATGATAAACAAAAAAACAAGAAATAATTAGAGGCACATCACCATTAAACATGCTTAGGGATCCTGCAATCTATCCTCCTTCATCATCAATCAAAGCAAGCCATTCAGAAACTCCACAACACCAATTTCTTCTCCAAACTCATAAAAACCATGTATTTCTCTCAAAGCTCATCAAATGCCAACATTTAAAATGGAACCCTCATGCTCTATTTATCTTATCAAAGGAGGGAAAAAACCCTAGATAGGGTTGGAAAAAGTCAAAATCACTCATAAATGTCATTTATGCCTAAGAGACCATGCAAGGCCCAAGGCACAAAATATCTCATGAAATAAATGCCAAAATAACTTCTTAAACCTAAATTCAGAGTGATTTGCCTCAAAAAACACTAAAATATGATTTTGCAATAAATGATTTTGTTTTGTTGACTTTTGGCCAAAAACACACTAAACAGTCCATAAGCGCAGCACAACCTTAGGCAGAAAATAGGTCTTGTTGCAACCAAGTTTTGGACACCTTCTCGATGTCAGATTTTGCTCTATGATGGCTCGTTGGAAATCCTGATGAGTCTGATTTCCAAAAATATTCTTTTTTTCCTATTCCATCTCATATAACCTGTCCCAAATCGTAAAATCCCAACACTACTCTGAGCGCAGCGCCAAGCCTAAAAAGGAGGCAGAAAGGTGAAAAATGAGGGGTTTTTTTACCTTTTGATGGGTCAAAAATGCTCCAATTGCTCTAAAATTTTGTCAGCATAGTGTGCTAGTGATGAGAAATCCAAAAATTTATATTTTTCCCTTTTAGGATTCCTAAGGGAAAAGTGTAGCACCAGTGGCGCTGCGCTTATAGGCCTTCAATTTCCCAAAAAAAAAACACTTGTCCAAATTCCTTCAAAATTGGTGGATGTGTGCCTCATGGGGTTTGTGAGACCTGTTGAGAAGATTATTCCAAAACTCCAAGGTTTTCATGACCCTTTTCTTCTTTTAGTGCTTGGATTTGAATGAGGGCCTCTTTGAGTTTGCATAAGCAAGTTTGTTTTTTATTGCATAGTGCTTGGTCATATTTTTCTGGAGATCAAGGCCCCTTTTTACCTTCTTAAAATACTTGTGTTCATTCTTATAATACTGAATGATACGTTGTTCCATGCCAAAATCTCTCTCCAGCTCCCTAAATTGTGCATATTTTCTATGGATTAGTATTCTAGTGGCCATTTCCTCATCTTCATTATCACTGTCAAGGTCAATGAAGTCAATATTTTTCTTAAACTCTTTCTTACCCTTCCTACATCTTTTCACCTCTTGTTTGCCTTTGTCAAGCCTTTGAGTGGAGGAGGATGGCTTGGTCCCTTGCCTTTTTGAGGTAGAAAACACAAGCCTTGACCCTCTATGATAAGTGAATGAAAGAGGTGTGATGGTGGTCTTTGTGGTGTTCTTAACATGGTTGTGATCTTCAATTTGACTATCACCCTCTACACTTTCCTTAGTTTCATTTTGTTCATCACCGGGACTACTTTCATCTTTGTATTTTGCACAGGCATCATTTTCATTATCACTGAGGGGCTGATTGTTTTCATGACTGTCATGACAGTTGTCATGACTATCATGACTATTATCCTCTTTGATGTCTTGTCCCTCACTATCTTCTTATCATCTGCCTCTTTTTCACTGTGGTTTGTCCCACTGGTATCATTGCTGCCTTTATTTTCTGCACTGACCTTACTGTCATCATCTTTTTCATTGTCCTCTTCTTCATTCTATGCCTCTGTGTCCTCTGTTTTATTGCTAACCTCCTCTTTATCAATGTTCAACTTATTTTGACTGTCAACCTCCTCATCTTCTTCATCGTCCTCTTCGATACTGTCATTGTTTTGCTAACTATCATACTCACTTTGTTCATCTTCATCACTGTGATTTTCAATGCCCTTTTCTTCATCATCATTCCTTTCTTCTTCCTCTTCATCAATTTTTGCCTCTGCCTCATCATTTCCCTCTTCCTCACTGATTTCATTACTTTCATTGTCAGCACTTTGTTCATCTTCTTGATTTAGCCCATCATCATCATGTATCTCCATGTTTTCTTCTCCTAGAGGGCTTAAATCATCATTTCCCTCACCCTCATTTTGGGATGAATCATTTGCACTATAACCCTCACTTCCATCACTTTGTTCACTATTTCCACTCTCATCCTCTTTATTTGATGCACTAAGAGAAGGGGAAGAAGGGAGGTTTCCTTGAGGTGAGGGAACTTGTGTAGATGAGGAAGGCAAGTTTGGTTGATGAGGAGGTTGTGGGCTTGTGAAGACTTCATGGGCTATGAAAATATCCCAATGTATGCCCTTCTGTGCCAACTAATGTAATACCACTATTATTCATCCATAATTTTCACTATCTAAAATATTACTAAGTATCGTTTCTAGATATCTAGAAACAAAGTTCATGAACATTGTGAGTTCTAGAAATCTCACGGCCTTCATTATCCTTAGGATACATTTTTCACTATTTCATCATTATATCATGCCAAGCTTAGCTCACCCATCCCAGAAGATCCATCATGGGCTCATGCCACTCATTATCACTATGTTTCGCCACCTTTGGCCTCAGCCCTCTATTTTTTTTTTGCCTAAACTCCTCCATTACCTATCTAAGGTTTTTAAGGGCATTTTTCTTGGTTTCATGACATCCATCATTAAATCATCAACAAGGCTTATATATTGATGCTCTTACACCTCCTCCTATCCTTAAAATACCTCCATAAACACTTCCCATCACTCCTATCCCTCAGAATCATCATTTTTTTACAAAACCTAGTCTATTGCCACAATTTGACACTTTTTGAGACTAGGCCCGTGTTTTGACCTTTTGGACCCCTTCCCCTCACTCAATTCTTGAAATTAAACATTCCCCTAATCCCTAACATATATCCCTATCCCCAAAAATTTCCCCAAGAATTTAGACAACCCTTAACACCTTCATTCCCCTCCCTCTGCAAGGCGGTCCTAAATCCCCTACACCAAACCCTAATTTCCTCTTCCAACTAAGCTAGGGTTTGATATGAAAAGGAGACACAAGAGCAAAGGATTCATTTTATATATCATGTCAGCAAGAATAATTCTATACCATCTCATAAACATCATGCCTCCATCATTTTCCAAGAATTCATTCCAAGAGACAAGCCATGTGTCACACCTAGGGCTAGTTTTGCTTAAAATTGTGTTTCTGACCAAACAGAGATGAATTTGGAAACATTGAGAGAGGTTTTTTTCAAAAATAGGACCAAGACGAAAAGCCTCATTCATTTTTTACACAGGTATCATGGTTTGAGATCAATGTCAAAAATACAGGTGTCACGGGAGAAATTTTGCACCACTGGAGTGACCTTGGGAAAATCAGTTTTTCTCATAGCTGGAGTGTCCAAATGACTTGCATAATAATTCAAATGACAACTATACTTCAAGTTATTTCCAATTATATATCATGAGTTCAATTTTTAATTGAGGAAGTCATCCAAAAGTGGCCTGCACTAGCACTCTGCATTTCTACACCAGCATTCAACACTTTTTGACCAGTGTTGGGAGAATCAGTTTTTGGACAGGTAAATGAACATTAAATCAAGAAAAAAATTGTATATTTGGAAATTTTACTCAACCATATTTCCAATGAGCTATCATTATCTCAATTTGGATTTGTGGAAGGCCTCCAAAAATTTTCTGCACTAGCACTCAGCACTTTTTGACCAGTCATGGGAAAATAAACTTTTGACAATGCAAATAAACTTCAATCAAGAAAATAATTGTATATTTGGAAAGTATACAAGTAAAAATTTCCAAATATCTATCACAGAGATCAATCCAACATAGGGAAGGCCTCCAAATTCCCTCTGAATAATGGCGCTGCGCATAGGAAAAGTTTTTATGTTTTTGAAATTTTGAGGCCCTAGGAGCGCGGCACCCTAGGCGCTACACTCTTTTTTGGGACATCCTCAGCTAATAAAGATTAAATTTTTGGGTTTTTCATGTCACCATAAGTCTACCCACAAAATTTCAAGTTAATTGGAGCATTTTTACCCACTCAAAAGGTCAAAAAACACCCAAAATTTGACCTTTCTGCCTCCTTTTCTTAACAGGTGTTGTGCCCCTTGAAGCCTTCTATTTTTCGATTTTTTTGGAAACTTGTAGAGGTCATATTTAGAAAAAAAATGTGTATTTTAAAATTATACTCTTCAGGCTTTCCAACGAGCCATCACGGAGCCAAATCTGACATCGGGAAGTGGTCCAAAACTTGGTTGCAAAATAGCCTATTTTCTGCAAAAGTGGTGTTGTGCTCCTGGACTATCTTTTGCCAAAAAGTCAACAAAACACACAAATTTATGGCAAGATGATTTTTTAATATTTTCTTGGGCAAATCACTCCAGATTTGATTGAGGATTTATGTTATGATATTTTTCATTTATTATCTTATCTCTTATGTGTCTTGGGCCTTGCATGGTCATTAAGCACATTTATGACATTTATGGCTAAATTAGGGTTTCTAGAAGCCTCTTAGGGTTTCCACCTCCTCATTTGCTCCATAAATAGAGCATGAGGCTCTTGTGTATTTTTTTGGATCTTGATGACTTGTGCTAAAGCAAATACATAGTCTCTTGGAGTTTTTTATAACAATTTGATGTCTTGGAGCTCATGCATGCCCTGGTTTGCTTGTTGATGGAGAGAGACTGTTTGCAGGATCCATAAGCTTGGTTGATGGTGAAGTGTTTCTTCTATTTATGTTTTCTAGTTTTCCATTATGTTTTCCATCTTGCTATGTTACAGTAGGACAAAAAATTTAGATTAAGAAATGTTTCCTGATGGCACCTTACTTCTATTTGTCCTTCACTGCCTTAATGTTTTCTTCTGTTGAGATATATTAGGGAATCCATCTCTTGATCTCTAAGAAGTTCTTAGCTTGTCCATTTCTTGAATGGTTTAGATCAGTTAGTGCCAAGTATGATTTACGTCTATTCTTGCATATTTTTTCTACTAAAATACTATGTTTTGGAATCAACTCTTTAAAGCAGCTATGCCTAGGTTTGTCAAAGAAGTCTGTTTGAATCATGCTCTTTGCCTTTACTAGCTAAATTTTTTTCAAAGAACCTTCACAGTTGTAACTTTATGTGTTCTGAGTTTTCTCTTCTTCTATGGTTATAACTACTTGTGCATCTTAAAAAAAATTCTGCTCTTGATAACGAAATCTATGAAAGTTAAATAAGTTTCTTTCCTTTCTATAATTTCATTTGAATGTTTTGGGTAATCATCTGCGTTCAGTTTTAAATCAAAAGGATTAGGTTTCGCTAATACCTTTTATTCTCTTTCCATGCTTATGATTTTTCTAACTCCCTTAGTCTAAAATTTATTAAGGATTCAGTTCTGCCCTTCGCTAGCTTTTGTTCTCAAGCTTAATGTTCATCTCATCATCCACCACAACCTCAAAGATCCACCAACCAAGTTAAAATTTCCCTGAAAATGATTTTGAAACCATTGATGAACTTATCATGACCTTTTTAGACTCCATTGCCCAATGACTTAACAATATTCCATGTTTTCTATCTAAATCCATCTGAGCATCATACCCAACCAAAAACAATCAAAATACCCTGCACTTAACATCTAGCCTAAAATCAACCCTAATCAGCAAACAAGTTCACATCTTTGCACCTACTATATAGATCCCTCTCTGAATCCAGGAAGGTTAGGTCCTTGGATTCCAAATCTTTGTTTGATATTACCCTTGTCCATTTGTGTATCAACCAATCTAGAAAATTACGGGGAGCTAAAAACCACCATCTTGATCAAGGAATGGTGAAATAAACTCTGCATTTGTTGTGAAGGATTCCTCCTCCGGAAAATAGAAGCCATTTTTTCCATACTTCTATAGAGGTAATAGGGCAAGTTGAGAATCTTAACCCTTGTGAAATGCATGAGGAGTCTGACATGGTAGGAGTAAAGCCTAGAGTATCTACCTTCACAGGTGAACGACTTCATGATAACTTTCATCAAGGGTGAAAATCTATATTTGAGGTGTGAGAAAGGAAAAATTTCCTTGCAGCCTTCTCTGTACCTAGTCTTGACAAATGGCTCGTAATAGTTCTTGTCTAATTTGGCCTTCTTAAACCACTTTTCACCAATAGCAAGGATGCCCGTAGAATTAGAGATGGAACCTGCTGATAGTTCAAAATCCACCCCTACAAGATTCACCTGTTTGTTGTGGAGGTTGAGGACAAACAACCTTGTAAGCTTTGGGTGGTGTTGTACTTGTTTTACCTTCTCACAAAATTGAAAACACCCCATATTATGGAAATATGAGAGGATCATGGGAGATGAGGTGATAGCCATTGTGCTCTAGGGTTCAACTATATTCACTTTCCCTCCCTTATGGTTTGACCTCATAGGCCCTTGGCCTCCTTCACTGTTGCTACTGTTTTCTGCTCTTGACATGGTGATGAGAGTTGTTTGTGGACAAACTAGGGTTTGGAGGAGCAAAATGAGAATAATTGTGAGGGAAACCTTTGCAGAAGAATGATATGAAGGAAATTGTATGAATGAGTGCTTTTGAGCTTAATGGGTTTCAACTTGAATATGAAGTGCAGCTACCCTAAGTCACTCTCTTTCATATGACAATTAATTTTTTCAAGTAGGCCAAAAAACGAAGTTTAATTTTGCATTTAGGACCTAGGGTTTTCAAAACTAGGGTTTAATAATTTCATAGCTACCAAAGACTAAAAACACTTGGGAGGAAGATAAAATAGGGCACCTACCAGTTTTACTTGCTTGCAAGTCTTTTGAGGCAATTTTGGGGTGTCCTTGAGCCTTTGGATAATTTTTTTGCAAGTCTGGAGGTCCTCTGCATTAGCACAGTGCCCTACCCAAACAGTCGGGTCAGCCTATGATCATAGCGCTAGAAATTCATGCCTCTACATGAGTGTAGCATCGGTAAGTCGTGCCTCTGCCTAAGTGTATCGTCGGGAAGATTCGAGTGTTTTGTGTGCAAAACCTCCTCCTCATGCAGGCCTACCCGCTGCTGGGCGCAGCGCCGGGCCTGTCGGGTCCTTTGTGCGCGTAGCGCCGGGCGCAATAAAAGGGTGTCATGTGCTCTATGTGCAGCGCCAATAGTGGAAACGGGAAGTTGGGTCCTAGGTGTGTTGGTTTCGTGTGTATGCAGCGCCAGGGTCTATGAACGCAGCACCAAGGTCTGTGAGCGCAGTGCCAGGGTATTTGCGCAGCACCAGTAACCCTTGCCTAGAAATCGACAAAACACTCAGACTTGTCTCCTAAAGGCTTCTTTTCTCTTGTAATGGAAAAAAAATATGGGAAAAATACTAAGAAGGCCTTTTATATCTTTTTAGATTAATAAATGAAATTCAAAAACCCACATTGTAAGGTTTTTCAATATTTTTGTCATTTTCTTCACTGATATTCCTTTGACCTTTTTTCAGATGGCTTGAAAACCTTTCAAGGCAACTTTTCTTCTTCCTGTGGTGATGGCTTGCTAAGGAGATGAAGATGTCCCATTTTTATCTGTGAGGATATAGGCACTACTAAACCTCTCTCTTCACTAAGAAACTAAAGAAAAAACATGTTTTTTATACCCTTTTGAAATCTCTTAGTGTAAGTGATCCAAACATATGTTTTCCTTATTGTTTTTAATAGTGATTCATTCACTTTGAAAAAGACTACAAATTAGGTCTGCCACGTCTTCCCTTAGCCACTTTTGATTTTTGCAGGTGCCTATGACTCATTTGTTTTTGTTCCCTTTTTTCACTCTTTGGAGTTTGACAACCTTCATTCACTCAACAGTGATCTCATGCTCAGCATTTTCCATTTTGACACTCAACCTTATTTTTTTCTCCTTTTGAACATTTTGAGGGCAATCGACTATACTTGAAGGCTTAGTCTCCCTCACACTGATACCCTTTGCATTCTTCCCCCCTTTGATGTAGTGAAGCATTATTACCTTGGCCAAACCTAGAAATCATCTTCAATAACTTTTGGAAACTTTCTGCTATTATGATGGAGGTCCATCATCTTCAATTTGCCTACCTTGCCTATCTTTCCAAAACTTTAGGTTTTAGGGTTGTTAAAGAAAATTAATTAGTGTTGTCTTCTAAGTTCTCTATAGCCCTTTCAAGTTCATTCATTTCTGTTTAGTTCACCTCACCTTTTTCCCTTTTACATTTACAATTTCTAAAAATCTTCAATGTGTGCTTGGTTGTGTTGTTGTGCCTTATGTCCTTGTGGATTTTGCATTGGCTTCTTGCTTGGCAACACTGTTTAGCCAAACAGTCCTCAAAAGCATGATTCTACTTGAACATAGCTCTGTTGCCTCTCCTTTGCTATGGTTGTCCTTAGTGATGAGCTGGCCTCTTACCTTACCTCAATTTCTGCTAATAGCCATCTCAATCATTCCTACAGAAATGTTTTAAGAGGGGCAGCTGTCCTTTTGCAGAATTTGTGCTTTGACAAAGGAGGCCTTCCGTGAAGGATTTTCTGATCCATTTGGACAATCATGTGCTAACCTTCTTCTTCTTTGAATGCAACCTCTTGGCACAAGAGAAATAGATATTTAGAACACCCAAACAATCCTATAACCTATGAAACCTTAAATGACTTAGTGGGAGGCTTTTTGGACTTGGCCTTTGGCTGAAAAATTGACTTGGGGTTTTTAGGTGTAAAACAGAGCTTTTGACAGACTGATGTATTAAAGATCCAAAATCCAATGTACTTGATTTACCTAAAGAGCCTACAGAGATAGTTTTGATACCATCAGTGCTTAAGGCATCTAGGACACACAAAAATGAGTGGGTTAGTTGGTGATCCTAGGTGGAAAGTTGAGGGGTCAGGCAAGGCAAAACAGAGTGCTAAGGTCAAAGGTGGAAAAACATAGTAAAAATGAGTGGCATGAGCCAATGATGCATCTTCTGGGAGTGGTAGGTTGACCATGACATGATGGCATAATGAAATAGTGAAAATTTTATCCTAAGGATAACGAAGGCAGTGAGATTTCTAGAATTTCACAATGTTCGTGAATTTTGTTTCCAGAAATGTAGGATAAGAATTTAGTCATCTACAAAGGCAAAAATTAATGATGACTAATAGTGGCTCCACTTGGGAGGGGGGGTGCAGCTCCCTTTTAGGAGGTGTCCAGAATTCCAAATTTCTGGTTTTATGAAGACCAGTGCCTCATCCATTGGGCATATTTTTCTTTCCCTTCATTTGTTGATGCTTCTTTGAAGTTTTCATATCAATAATCTGAAAAACATAATTAATTCAAACTCACATCTACCTACCCAACCTACTTGGCCTAGCATTTTTTCTTCCTTGGGTGCACTTGAACTGACAAACCCTTGTCATGTTTTTTATTTTGAAAGAAAAAACAAGCTATCTACTTCTACTCTTATCACTTCCAAGAGTTTAGATTATGCTAATGAACGCTTTTTATTCTCTACCTAGACTAACTGATTGTCAAGATTAGGCTGTATGATAGACTTCATTCTCTAAGTAATTGACATGAAATTGAAAGCATGGTTTGAATCAGGATTAGGCAATCTGACTTACCATGGGTTGTGGCATTAGTACAAGCTGCACACAAACATTATTTTTGTACAAACAAAACTAGAAAAATAAGGGATGTGATATATCACTTGGTATGCATCTCCATCTTTCTCTTTGGTTCAGTTTTGAGCATGTGGAACCAGTATCTTTCATTCCTAATCTATCCTTTTTGACAAATCAAGTTTGAATTATTTGACAAACACAAAATTAAAAACATGTTTCAGCCATGATTAGCCTAAATGACTGAACAATATCTTATTTTTGAACCAATAGTGGCATTTAGGCTTGCACACTTTCAGTAGTACTCTTTTTGGGTATGGGGTTGTACATCTTTTTCAAATCTACCCTCTTCTTCCCTCTTTCTGTGTTTTTGATTTTTCTTTTCTCATTTTGGATCAACATTCTAAGACTAAAAAACTAGTAAGATGCTCATAGTACTGAGCTTATTTGCGCCTATCTACCCTAATCTAACTTGGAAAATTATGTTTTTCTAGGTGATGCAATAGTGCTAGTGCAGCAAGTTGAGCTGTAACAAAAATAGGTAGACAATCTAACTGCTTGTCAGAGGGAACCACAGTATACCTTGATTATGTGTCTTCGAAATCAAGGCTACCATAGGAAGTGACAACTTCTGATGTATTTGATTCTTGTAAAGAATCCATGCCTGGGAACTTGAGCCAATCAGGACCTCCATGTAATCTGCTATAGGATCAACAAAAACATGATGTAAACTTTCTTCTCTCAAGCCCTTCATGACTGGTTGGTTATCTACATCCCAAACATTAGCTTTGAAAACCTCATCTTTAGTCTGGTACTTGGAAGCACAATCATATTTTTCTTGCAAGTCAAAGGGTAATACAATTTCTTCTTGCTTAGGGGAAGGGAGACATTCAAAAATTCTTTAGGATCTCGGAAATTGTATGATTGATCTTGTGAATTTAAAAGTTTAAGGTCAGTTTCATATTTTTCAACCACTATCTCTAGAAAAAATTTCTTAACTTCAGGGTTAATCTTTCTTGACCTTAAAATGAGGAAGACAGCTTTTGAGAGATCATCATCAAGTTGAAGCTCTGATAACAGATTTTAAATTTCATTATATAGAAGGTCTGCCACCAACCTTGAAATTTTGTTTAATCAGTCCAAAAAAGGGTAACTGCAACTTTATAACTAGCCTAGAGTCTTCTACAAGAGGATTCTCTAGGTTTATTGAGAGTTGTGGAGTCGCCACGTGGACATACCATGCTACCTATGATGGGAGTGAATGGGATCCAAGGATGATTTACAAGGGGAGGATTTGTGAGAGGATGTGGAGGATGAAATGGAGTGGTTTGCACAGTGGTGGTATGAATGGGTGTGGTGGAAGTACTTGGACCAGCAAACTGATTCTGAGCAGACTTAGGATGGAAAGAGCTAAAGTGATGGAGAAGCTAGAAATTAGGAGGGATGGAAGGAGAGGCTTCTCTACTAGAACTCTGTTGCAAATCTATGGGCTCAAGGTCAGTCTAGTCAATCTCACTATGTGACTTGGTTCTGAATAGGTTCTTTGTATGGTGCAAGTCAAACTGGGGATCTTGCAAAGTTGTAAGATGTTCAAGTACAGAGCCTTATCTATGAATGGTCTAAACAGTAGTTAAGTTTCCAATTTTAGAATTTTGCCACAAAATATTTTCTGGGTCATCAACTATGGTAGGAGGATTTGGGTCCGGATGAGATCTGGTACTGATCCTTTGTGAAGCCAGATTTCAAACTCAAAATTTAGAGAGGCTGAAAGTTTAGGACTTTTTTCGGAAGGTTGACCTCTCTTAGTGTTTGTTAAACTCACACAGTATGTGATTAGGCTTCTAAATTTCTCAGGGCTGATTTGACACAATCCTAGGGAAGTCTAATGAGAACTAGTGAAGTAATAGGCCTACTGGAGGCTAGTGGAGTCACCAAGTGGATATTTTTAGCTATTTGAAGATATATGTGTATGGTCCACCACCAATAACTAACAAAAAACCAATCTAGGGATGTTTTGGGGTTTTTTGAGTTTCTTTATATAGCCCTAGGGTTTGAAAGAGTGTCCTACAGTTGAGTCATCATTTTGCTAGGATGGTGAAACAACCAGATTCTACTCTTTGGCTGACATTTTGAGTTCTCTATGATTTGATAAGGTTTTTTGAAGTCCTAAGCAATACTTGTATTTTCACTAACTCAGAGGTACCATCATGATCACCATTATGTTAGTGATAGTGATGAGGTGATTACAAATCACAGGATACTATTTGACAAGGGCTTCTGAATTCCCTAAGGATGTATAAGCTTATTACTTACTCAGAATGTCCCACCGTGATTGAAATTATGTTAGTGTGGCGATGAGGTGGCAGATTCATTGGATTTTCTAAGTCTAACTGAGGGTCTAATGATTCTTAAGATGTATTTAGGAAACTATATACTCAAAGGTCCCACCGTGATCACCATTATGTTATGGTCTCATGATTTAGAAGATTGGTAGACCAAATGCACAAGGTAACATCAGACCAATCTTTGGAGTCCTAGGGCCTAGCCTTCCTAGACTCAGAGAGGGCTCTCTCTATTGTATGCAAAGTATGTGAAAGCGTTTGCTTTAGATGGTTGATTTTAGGCTAGTTGTTAAGTGTAGGGTTTGTTGTTTGTTTTGGTTGGGTAAGATGAACAAGTAGAATAGGTGGAGTGAGAGGTCTTCAAACCATTGGGCTATGGATTCAATGAAAGTCATGGATATCTCAACACTGAAATAGGATGCATAACAGGGAAAATCTAGCATAGTCAAATGAATCTTTAAAGGTATGTGTGAAGTGAAATGAACATTAAGTTTGTGAGCATAGTAGGTTTGTAAGGGCAGTGAAGAATCCTTAAACAGATACGTTTAAACAAGATAATCTCAAATATTGATCAACATAAGGACATAATCATAAGACAGGGCAAACTAATAACTCTTAGATTACACTTTAAGCAAACAAGCATTCAAGATGAAAAATTCCAATGAAATATAGAAGGCGAGAAACTCATTTAACTTCTAGTGATTTCACCTTAAAGGTTAGAAAGCATTCAAGATAAAAAATAACTTTAATCCAAGAAGAGGGAACTCCTAAACATATGAGATCAAGCTACAAAGAACTTTAAGGTAACTTCTCAAGCATGGAAAAAGGGCATGATCGGAACATGGCCTCTTTGGCTAAAACCTAACAAGTGATACTTCAAAGAGAGATTCCAAAATAGAGTTTAAATAACATCAAATATGCAGGGCTAACCATAAAACATGTTTTAAAACTACTATATTGAACCGTTCATGGAGTAAACAAGCATAGGTAGATCTAAGCAGCAACTAAAAATTCCTTAAACAAACCCAGCAGACGAAAACATCAAGTCAATAGAAAGCAAGAGGACTAAGGTGCTTCAAACAACATTTCTTAGCCTATAATTTTATGTTCTACTGCAACGTAGAAAGATGAACATAATGATAAACAAGAAAACAAGAACTAATTAGAGGCACATCACCATTAACAATGCTCAGGGATCCTGCAAGCTATCCTCCTTCATCATCAATCAAAGCAAGCCATTCAAGAACTCCACAACACCAATTTCCTCTCCAAAATCATAAAAACCATGTATTTCTCTCAAAGCTCATTAAATGCCAACATTTACAATAGGACCCTCATGCTCTATTTATCTTAGCAAAGGAGGGGAAAAACCCTATATAGGGTTGGAAAAAGTCAAAATCACTCATAAATGTCATTTATGCCTAAGAGACCATGCAAGGCCCAAGGCACAAAATATCTCATGAAATAAATGCCAAAATAACTTCTTGCAACTAATTTCAGAGTGATTTTCCTCAAAAAACACTAAAATATGATTTTTCAATAAATGAATGTGTTTTGTTGACTTTTGGCCAAAAACACACTAAACAGCCCATAAGCGCAGCGACACCTTAGGCAGAAAATAGGTCTTGTTTCAACCAAGTTTGGGACACCTTCTCGATGTCAAATTTTGCTCCGTGATGGCTCGTTGGAAAGCCTAATGAGTATATTTTTAAAAAATACTCTTGGTTTCCTGATCCATCTCTTTTAACCTATCCAAAATGTCAAAATCCCAACACTTCTCTCAGCGCAACGCTAGGCCTGAAAAGGAGGCAGAAATGTGAAAAATGATGGGTTTTTTGACATTTTCAGGGGTCAAAAATGCTCCAATTGCTCTGAAATTTTTTGAGAATAGTGTAATAGTGATGATACATCCAAAAATGTAGATTTTTCCCTCTGAGGATGCCTGAGGGAAAAGTGTAGCACCGGTGGTGCTACACTTATAGGCCTCCAATTTCACAAAAAGAAAAAACTTGTCCAAATTCCTTCAAAATTGGTGGATGTGTGCCTCATGGGATTTGGGAGACCTGTTGAGAAGCTTGTGCCAAAACTCCAAGGTTTTCATGACCCTTTTCTTCTTTTAATGTTTGGATTTCAATGAGGGCCTCTTTGAGTTTGGCACAAGCAAGTTTGTTTTTCATTGGATAGTGCTTGGTCATCTTTTTCTGGAGATCAAGGCCCCCTTTTACCTTCTTAAAATACTTGTGTTCATTCTTATAATACTGAATGATACGTTGTGCGATGCCAAAATCTCTCTCCAGCTCCCTAATTTTTGCATCTTTGCTTTTGGAGTAGTATTCTAGTGCCCATTTCCTCATCTTCATTATCACTGTCAAGGTCAATGAAGTCAAGATTTTGTTTAAGCTCTTTCTTACCCTTCATACCTCTTTTCACCTCTTGTTTGCCTTTGTCAAGCCTTTGAGTGGAGGAGGATGGCTTGGTCCCTTGCCTTTTTGAGGCAAAAAACACAAGCCTTGACCCTCTTTGATAAGTGAATGAAAGAGGTGTGATGGTGGTCTTTGTGGTGTTCTTATCATGGATGTGATCTTAAATTTGACTATCACCCTCTGCACATTTCTTAATTTAATTTTTTTCATCACCAGGACTGATTTCATCTTTGTATTCCGCACTGGCATCATTTTCATTATCATTGAGGGGCTGATTGTTGTCATGACTGTCATGACTGTTGTCATGGTTGTCATGACTATTCTCCTTTTTGATGTCTTGTCCCTCACTGTCTTCTTTATCAACTGCCTCTTTTTCACTGTGGTTTGATCCACTAGCATCATTGATGCCTTTATTTTCTGCACTATCCTTACTGTCATCGTCTTTGTCATTGTCCTCATCTTCATTCTCTGCCTCTGTGTCCTCTGTTTTATTGTTGACCTCCTCTTTATCAATGTTCAACTTATTTTGACTATCAACCTCCTCATCTTCTTCACCATCCTCTTCCATATTGTCATTTTTTTTCTCATTGTCATACTCGTTGTTTTCATCTTCATCACTGTGATGTTCACTGCCCTTTTCTTCATCATCATTCCTTTCTTCTTCCTCTTCATAAATTTTTGTCTTTGCCTCATCATTTCCCTCTTCCTCGTTAATTTCATTACCTTCATTGTCAACACTCTATTCATCTTCTTGATTTAGCCCATAATCATCATCTATCTCCATGTTTTCTGCACCTAGAGGGCTTAAATCATCATTTCCCTCACCCTCATTTTGGGCTGATCCATTTGCACTATTACCCTCATTGCCATCACTTTGTTCATTATTGCCACTCTCATCCTCCTTATTTGATGCATCAAGAGAAGGGGAAGAAGGGAGGTTTCTTTGAGGTGAGGGCACTTGTGTAGATGAGGAGGGAAAGTTTGGTTGATGAGAAGGTGGTCGGCTTGTGAAGACTTCATGGGATATGAACACATCCCTAGGTATGCCCTTTTGTTCCAACTAATGTAATACCACCATCTTGATCAAGGAATGGTAAAATAAACTATGCATTTGTTGTGAAGGATTCCTCCTCTAGAAAACAGAAGACATTTTGTCCATACTTCTATAGAGGTAATAGGGCAAGTTGAGCATCTTGACCCTTGTGAAATGCATGAGGATTCTGACATGGTAGGAGTAAATCCTGGAGTATCTACCTTCACAAGTGAATTACTTCATGATAACCTTCATCAAGGGTGAAAATCTCTGTTTGACGTGTGAGAAAGGAAAAATTTCCTTGCAACCTTCTCTGTACCTAGTCTTGACAAATGGCTTGTAATAGTTCTTGTCCAATTTGGCCTTCTTAAACCACTTTTAAACAACAGCAGGGATGCCTATAGCATTATAGATGGCATCCACTGATATTTCAAAATCCACCACTGCAAGATTCACCTGTTCATTGTGGAGGTTGAGGACAGACAACCTTGTAAGCTTTGGGTGGTGTTGTACTTGTTTGACCTCCTCACAGAATTGAAAACATCCCATATTCTGGAAATATGAGAGGATCATGGGAGATGAGGTGATATCCATTATTCTTTGGTGTTCAACTATGTTCACTTTCCCTCCCTTGTGGTTTGGCCTCCTTCACTACTACTACTATTTTCTGCTCCTGACATGGTGATGGGAGCTGTTTGTGGACAAATTAGGGTTTAGAGGAGCAAAATGAGAATAATGGTGAGGGAAACCTTTGCATATGAATGATATGAAGGCAAGTGTATGAATGAGTGCTTTTGAGCTTAATGGGGTCCAATTTGAATATGAAGTGCAACTACCCTAATTCACTCTCTTTCGTATGACAATTAATTTGTTCAATGAGGCCAAAAACAGAAGTTTGATTTTGCATTTAGGACCTAGGGTTTGCACAACTAGGGTTTAATCATTTCATAGCCACCAAAAGACTAAAAACACTTGGGAGGAAGGTAAAATAGGGCACCTACCAGTTTTATTTTCTTGCAAGTCTTTGGAGGAAATTTGAGGGTGTCCTTGACCCTTTGGGAAAAAATTTTGCAAGTGTGGAGGTCCTCTACATTAGCGCAGTGCCTTACCCGAACAGTCGGGTCGACCTATGAGCGCAGCACCAACAAGTCGTGCCTCTGCCTGAGCGTAGCCCCAGGCAGAGTCGGGGGTTTTGTGTACAGAACCGCCTCTTCGTGCAGGCCTGCCAGCCTCTGGGAGCAATGTCGGGCCTGTCGGGTCCTTTGTACGCACAGTGTTGGGCACAAGAAAAAGGTTGTTGTGTGCTATGTGCACAGCGCCGGCAGTGGAAACAGGTTGTCGGGTCCCAGGCATGTTGTTTTCGTGTGTGCACAGCACCACCCTCTATTCACGTAGCAGCGAGTAAAACTGAATGGCAGAAAACCCTATTAGCGTAGCGCCAGGGTCTGTGAGCGCAGTGCTAGGGTATTCACGCAGTTCCAGTAACCCTTGCCCGAAAATCGACAAAACACTCAGACTAGTCTCTTGAAGGCTTCTTTTCTCTTGTAATGGAAAAATAAGATGGGAAAAATAATAAGAAGGCCTTTTATATATTTTTAGATTAATAAATGAAATTCAAAAACCCACTTTGTAAGTTTTTTCAATCCTTTTGTCATTTTCTTCACTGATATTCCTTTGACCTTTTTGCAGATGGCTTGAAAACCTTTCAAGGCAGCTTTTCTTCTTCCTGTGGTGATGGCTTGTTGAGGAGATGAAGATGTCCCCATTTTATCTATGAGTGTCTAGGCACTGCTGAACCTCTCTCTTCACTAAGAAACTAAAGAAAAAACATGTTTTCTATACCCTTTTGAAATCTCTTAGTGTAAGTGATCCAAACATATGTTTTCCTTACTATTTTTAATAGTGATTCATTCACTTTGACAAATACTACAAATTAGGTTTGCCATGTCTTCCCTTGGCCACTTCTGATTTTTGCAGGTGCCTATGACTCATTTGTTTTTGTTCCCTTTTGTCACTCTTTCGAGTCTGACAACCTTCAATCACTCAACAGTGATCTCATGCTCAGCTTGATTTTCCATTTTGACACTCAACCTTATGTTTTTCTCCTTATGAACATTTTGAGGGCAATTGACTATACTTGAAGGCTTAGTCTCCCTCACACAGATACCCTTTGCATTCTTCTCCCCTTTGATGCAATGAAGCATTGTTGCCTTGGCCAACCCTAGAAATCACCTTCAATAGCTTTTGGAAACTTTCTGCTATCATGATGGAGGTCCATCATCTTCAATTTACCTACCTTGCCTATCTTTCCAAAACTTTAGGTTTTAGGGTTGTTAAAGAAAATTAATTAGTGGTGTCTTCTAAGTTCTCTATAGCCCTTTCAAGTTCATTCATTCTATTCAGTTCACCTCACCTTTTTCCCTTTTACATTTAAAATTTCTAAAAATCTTCAATGTGTGCTTGGTTGTGTTGTTGTGCCTTCTGTCCTTGTGGATTTTGCATTGGCTTCTTGCTTGGCAACAGTGTTTAGCCAAACAGTCCTCAAAACCCTGTTTCTCTTTGAACATAGGCTTGTTGCCTCTCCTTTGTTGTGGTTGTCCTTAGTGATGAGTTGGCCTCTTACCTTACCTCAATTTCTGCTGATAGCCATCTCAATCATTCCTGCATAAATGTTTTAAGAGGGGCATTTTTCCTTTTGCAGAATTTGTGCTTCGACCAAGGAGGCCTTCCTTGAAGGATTTTCTGATCCATTTGGACAATCATGTGTTGACCTTATTCTTCTTTGAATGCAGCTTCTTGGCACAGGAAAAACATAGATTTAGAATACCCAAACAATCCTATAACTTATGAAACCCTAAATGACCTAGTGGGAGGCTTTTTGGACTTGGCCTTTGGCTGAAAACTTGACTTGGGGTTTTGAGGTGTAAAACAGAGCTTTTGACAAACTGATGTATTGAAGATCCAAAATCCAATGTACTTTATTTATCAAAAGATCCTATAGATATAGTTTTGAGACCATCAATGCTTAAGGCATCTAGGAGACACAAAAATGAGTGGGTTGGTTGGTGATCCTAGGTGGCAAGTGGAGGGGTCAGGCAAGGAAAAACAGAGTGCTAAGGTCAAAGGTGGAAAAACATAGTGAAAATGAGTGGCATGAGCCCATGATGGGTCTTCTGGGAGTGGTAGGCAGACCATGACATGATGGGATAATGAAATAGTGAAAAATTTATCCTAAGGATAATGAAGGCAGTGAGATTTCTAGAACTCACAATATTCATGAATTTTGTTTCTAGAAATCTAGGATGAGCATTTAGTCATCTACAAAGGCAAAAATTATTGATGACTAACATCTTGCATGGGCAGCATCACGGTGCCAGTTAGCCCCAGTCTTTACCCTTAAGAAGTCGAGGTCGTAGAACCACCTCTCCTCTTATCCTTGATGCAACTCAGGTTTTTCAAATTGGTACTCTGGAATAGTTTTGTCAAATAATCTCGGGTTGGGAAGAATATTTGAACCAATAGGCGGCGGAATCGGATTTGTATTTTGGAGATTGGAAGGATTTGGTTCCATAAATAGGCTACTCCCGTGAAAGATCTTCCCAATACAAAAAAAAATATTTATCTCTACTGGATTATGAAGAACCTTGTAACCAAAGCCTTGGCTACCCCCCTAGGTGAATCTACTCAAACAGAGTATGGACATGATGAAATTTAAAAATACCTTCAATGAATTCAGTTTGAATTGTAGCAAAAAAATGGATGCCTTAGCCGCATTGAGAATCACATCCTGTGCATTCCTCAGTCTGAACTTCCAATTTCCAGTGTGAAGGATCTAGCCCCGGTGAATTATTCTAAAGATTATTTTCTTAAATGTCTCAATTTTTACTTATATTTTTCAATATGCAGTGTTTATAGTTTCTAGTTTCATACTTAGATATCTAACATATAGTATGATACATGATATTCAAACAAATATATCTTTTTTTCATAATCTCAAACGTTTTCAGTTTTGGATGGCATATAATGTAGTTAGGTGGCCAACAGATCTAGTTTCGAGTCGGGCAGGTTGAGGACACCTAACGTTTTGATGTATGTACGTAACCTTCCTTTAAGGAAAATTATTGAAAAAGTTCCTACCAAGCTTGCAAGAAAAATAAAAAATAAAATTGCATCTTCATTTACACCATTGTTATAAATAATGTTACAAGACGGTTGGGATTTATTTGAAAAAATTTCTTGCTCACAAGTTTCAGCCAAGAAAATGCAATCAAAACTATTACTAGAATTTACCTATGAATGAGAAAAAGGCTCAAGACTATGACCATGAATGAGAACTTGAAGAATGTTAGAGTCAAAAATTGGAATAGGTTTCTCTTCTTGAAATTCTAGTCACAATGACATTTTGAGAATTCATGATAAGAATATTTTGTAGTGATATTAGTAAAATAAGGTCTCTCAACTTTAAATATGGATTGAATTTGAATATCGAGAACATGATAATTTAATGAATGGTGAAATAATTCAACATTCTTGGTTTCCAATTCATCATCATAAATGAACTCACAATTTTCATTAGCACTATCTTCCTTCTCATAAATTGAATTAGAACAAGAAGAGTAATTAAATGGTCTTTGATAAAAATTCTCAACACCGTTGAAATAGGGTAATCATTAAATGAATCTTTTTCCTTATCAAAACTAATCAAAAATTCATTATTTGTTAAATATATGGCAACCCCTATGTTTTCTAAAATTTTATTTGTATGAGAAGGAATTTTTAAATGATTAATAAATAAATGAAGTTCAGCAAAAAGATTAGGATGAAGAGAGTAATGGTTATTTGAAGATATGAATCTGAAAATTTCCCTACTTGTAGATGCAGATTTCATATTGTTCATCATGTATTTGGCTGACCACATTTTCTTGAAAATCAATGCTTGGATACCCAAAAATTTGTGTGTGAACATTATTTATAGCATGAGAAATGATCTAAACTTTTGCAGGAATGCAACATAATATAGATATAAAAATAAACACATATATGAAGCAGAAATAAATATTCATTTAATTAATATCAAATAACTAAAATATGCTTACAAACCGAATCGAAATAAACTAGCTTGAGTGATGGTAGCTCATCTCTGAGAAGAGATGTGGCGGTTATATGCCTCTGAATAGTGTTGCAATGAGGCTCAAAGGCCCTTTTATTTTTGAACAATAAGGGAAAACCATAAACAACCAAAACTAATCTAAGTGGATATTGGCGGCCACCCAACTATTCCATTTGGAACCCCACCATCGGTTCTTTCAATTTTTCAGTCTCAGTACAACTTACTATTTTTAGCAGTTTTTCGGGTCCTGAACTTCTAGAGTTGTTTTGAGGCATTAAACAATGTTTTTTTTGGAAAACTGGGAGAAACAAGGAATTTCCTTTGATGTTTCTCACATCAAGAGTTGTAGTCCTCGGATAGATCTTTCTAACGAGGTATTGAGTGCGTCAAACCGGGATCATATGCCAAAGTTACGTCCCCACGAAGTTGGTGTACCAATTTACCCAAACGAGGCCCATAGTTTTTCCGATTCATCTCCTAGGGTTAGGTTTTTGGATGTTTAGGGTTTTCTATTGTTTCTCAACAATAAATAGGCCTTCGAGCCTCATTGTAACACAGTTTAGAGGCCAGTATCCGCCACATCGCTTCTCAGAGATAAGCGACCAGCACCCTAGCTAGTTTATTTCCATTATGTATGTAAGCATATTTCAGTCATTTGATTTTAATGAAATAAAATTTTATTTTTGCTACATCTTTGTGTGTATGTCAATTTCTATATTTTATTGCATTCCTGCATAAATTCGGATCAGTGGTATCAGAGTGGTCTTCTATTTCTCTATTTTTCTTTATATGTCCCTAACGAGGTCAGGGTATAAGGAGTTAGGCCTCGATTTGGTTGAACCCTTGCAAGATCGGCCTCGCAAACCCCGATGCCCTCCCATGGCAGAAGAAAAAAGAGACGAGGGAGCAAGGGATCCTATCAAAATATTTCTCGAGGAGGCCCTCGAGAAACAGAAGAACGCAATGATGGATAAATTTGCCTAGATCCTTTAACGCATCTACATCCAGCAACCACTCTGGAGGTGCCTCTTCTTTCAAGGTACAAGTCAACTTTGAAATTCATGTATTTGAAGGCCAGATAGATGTAGATGTTGTATATAGATTGTGGAATTTTCTATAAGGGTATTTTTTGGTCCATAATTTCTCCAAACGAGAAAACATTATTTTTTCACTCCTCAAAGCCGCCCCCCATGTCAAAGACTGGTGGGAAACCTACTGTGAGAAAAAGGATGGAAGGGAACCCTCTATGTTCTCAGCTGCACCCACTTGGAATTCCTTCCAAGATGGCATCCAAGAACAATATTACCCTGTGGGGATGTGTGAGGACAAGTACATCCAATGGACCATGCTGCGACAACAAAGGGATCAATATGTGCACGAACTTACGAATTTGTTCCATACCCTGCACACAAAGTTGGGTATTAAAGATTTAGAGAGATATTTTGTGCTCAAGTACTGCAGTTGTTATCACATATACATTCAAGAGGAAATGGAGATCCTTGACATTACCTCTCTTGGCACGACATATCGCTATGCTACCAAGATTGAGCATAAATTTAAGCAGAAGAAGCAAGACTTTGGATCCACGAATTTGAAGCCAGGGAAACGTGCCCTTGTACAACAAAACAAGGGGAAAGTCCAAAACGGGGCGACTTAGAACAACACCACAAATCCAAAGAAGGACATAGGGAAGTGGTGTGAATTTAATAACAACCTCACCCACAGCACAAACGAGTGTCGAGACAAACAATCGTTGGTGGCTGAACTGAAGGCACCCGAATTAGATCATTAGGGGAATTTTGAGGTCTAAAATGGGTCTCCTAATGAAATTATAAAATAATAGTGGAAATAATAAAATAATATTTGATTACATCATCAAAATTTAGAGGGAAAAAGGAAAAAACTACTTTTTCAACTCGTATTTTCAAATTATATCCCTACAGTTTTACTCAAATTTTGAGCGGGAGCACTCGTTGAATGCAAAATTTGATCCCTCATCCAATAAGTACCCATGTTTCATACTTTCTATGAACCTTGCTACATGAAAAATGAGAAATACATGAAAAATGTGATAAGGAAGAAGAAGCCAATTTTAAGGAAGAGGAGGAAGAAAAAATCTCATTTTCTTCTTCCTATTTAGATGTTCTAAAAATAAATCAATGATCTTCTTCTTTGTTAACAAGAAGTAGAAAAGATTGAAGCAAGAAATCCTAAAAATCTGGTACCCACCATTCTTTAGTCTCTCATGGTTCTAAGAAGAGGTAGGTTTTGATTCAATATTACAAATGTTGTTTTCTTTTTTTGTGCCATTTTCTGCGATCAATTTGTAAGAATCTACTTCTATATTCAAGAAGTAGTTGACTCAAGTCTTAGAAGATCTAGTGTTGGTTTTCTCCTTCTTTTCTTGAGAGAATAATTTATTGTCTTTTTTAGAATCGTTGAAAATTTTTCTTTGTACAACTAATTTTAATATACTTCAATTACCTACTCCAACCCCATATTTTTGTTTAATATAAAATTTTATTTTAATTAAAAATAATAACAATAATAATAATTACATTACTTAATATTCAACCCAATTTTATCCAACTTTGCTCATTAAATTGAGATAAAATCTCAATTTAAAATAAATAACACCTTTCTTTATTGTGTTAGTTAAATCTATTGATATCAACTTAAATACATATTAACTTCATCTAAACTTTTATAAAAATTCCATATTATTAAACTGAAATTTAAAAAACAAAATTACTCTTCTTTTTTTTAAGTGATGCAACGTACCATAATTCTAGTGTTATTAGTTAATCAACACCATCATCACTTATATATATATGATGCAACTTACCATAATTCCATTGTTATTAGTAAATTAAAACCATTATCACATTTGATATTCACATTATTTTATTTTACTTTTTGTTCTCCATTAAAATTACATTGATTGATATTGAATTCAACTTTATTTAACTTTGCTTACTTCATCAAAATTAAATTATTTAATATTCAATTCAATCGTATACAACTTTTTTCATTACAATATGATATCATTACAAATTTAAAATAATTAAAAGTCTCTTTCTTTATCAAGTCACGTCTTTTAAATCAACATAATTATAATGATAACTTCATTAAAAAAATTAACAAATATATCATAATAAAAACGAAAAACTTATTCATTAATATTATTATTACCATCTATTATTTTTAGAATAAAATTTGATTTATTAATATCATAAAATACAATCACTATAACTTTTTGAGAAAAGATAAAATTTCACTTTTATTGAATTCTTCTCTTCGATTCATTAATATTATCACAAAAAAACTACGTTATTTATTCTTAATCGCTTAATTTTAAAGTACAAATTTTCACACCAAATACTTGTCTTCTCATTCAACCACTATTTATTGATTAAGAAACAAAATCTAACCCAATTAAAAACAATTTATCTTCATTTTACTTTATATTTAATATTATTAAACCATAAAAATAATATATATTTTGAATAGTATATTAAATTATTTAAAAAATAAAAATAAATTTATTTTGGGTGAGATTGTATTTATTCTATTACTTAAAATGTTTTATTTATTATATTAATAAATTTTATATTGTGAGAAATTTTATATTGTGTAATGTATATAGGTTAAATTTATAATTCTAACAAATAATTTGCAATTTAGAGTAAAATTAACAAAAAATAATAATGATAATGAAGAACATTTAGTTATCAATATGGTCTAGCAGAGTAAGAAATTAATCAAAAGAAATTAACATATTATTTCTATGCTTGAAGAGAAGTGAGAGAACTATTCTCATATCACCATAGCTTTGTTGTCATAATAGGTCAAGAAGATTGGTAGTGTGACATGTTTTGAAAATTAGAACTAATTTGACTATAAGTTGGGCAATGCAAGAGAAAATGTTTTTCATGCTTTTCATCTTCAACATTCTTAGTATCTCGCAGGTGGCACTCTTTCCTCCCATGGCATTTTAGGAGTATACCAACACCTACTTTCATTATGAAACTCATGAGAATTAGTTTTCATTATGAAGTTCATGAGAATTAGTTCTTATCTCAGTGTTAGTTAAGACACATAAATAATTATAGTTTTCAACATTGAGGTTGATCACCTCCTCATAATATCTTAGTTTCATTTTTCCTTCTAACTCTTTATCGCTCCACAAATTCTCCTTAAATTTGGAAATAATAATATTTTTAATATTATCCTTATTTTGCAAGATGATCTCTTCATTTATCCCCAATGGTCTAGCCAAGATTAGGCATCCCGTGTCATCCTCGCTTCAGCCAAAGATGGAGGTTTTAGCTAAAGTTAGAAGCAATTTTAGGAAACCTCTTGGCTCCCATATTGTATAACTTCCTCTTATACATGATATACCTAGTCATAGCCATGCTTTCAATAGGGGAAAGGCTAGCTTCAATTGGGAGGATGGGGTAGGGAGTACATCCTTTAATCTTGAGGTAGTAGGTTATAAATTTCTTTTTAATCTAATTTTCTTCCATGAGTCTTTAGATATATTGCAACCACAGACCTCACAGCCATATAAAATAATAGGGATGAACAAAGTCTCAAAGAGGAGTTTTTTTATCCCAAAGCCAAAGATATATTGACTTACAATTTTTTTCAAGCCCATAGTAAGTTTTCCGTCATCCACGTATCATTTTCTCAATGCTATAATTCCATTTGAGTTGGTGATTAATATTGATTCTCAAATACTTGTATGAAGGAACTTCCTCTAGGTAGCTATTATCATAAATGAAACTGTCGTAGATAATATTTTGGGATTTAATTATCATGACTTTGGTCTTGTTAATATTAATAATCATACCCATCTTGGAGCAAAAATCTTGGAGGATTCTTAGTTTATTTCCAAGATTGTCATGGCTCATTGCCAAAAAAACAATAATGTCAACATAAAAAGGAGGATTTGTGATGATACTAGTGAGCATGGGGCCAACACACCCTGCATCTTCTAGACCCTCTTCAAGCTTATCAATGTAAATGAAAAAAATGTTAGGGGATAAGGGACACCTTTTCTTGACTCTGCTATTGAAATTAATATATTCTAACCACCCCTCAGTGGTCTTAATCTTGGCAATAAAATTTTCGTACAACCTTGTCACAACAACCCTCAACTTGAGAGGAACCATTAGCTCCTCCAGCCTCTTCCATAGATTTTTTCTAGGAATAGTGTCAAAAGATTTTCTAAAGTCCACAAAATGACAGAAGATGTTAGTATTATTAGTGTGGCATTCCTCTACAGTGATCCTGAGTAATGTGATGGTTGTTGGGTGCAGGTTTTGAGTGTATTTCGGACACTTTTTTCCCCCATCCTTGACCATTTTACCTCTGAACTTCTATACTTTTTAAACCTTAATTACCTTTTTCCTAGTGATGAGACTCAATTTTTGTCATGACATATTATTTTTCCATTTTTGTTAAATATGAATTAGGTGATGTCTTTTGATGACTAATCAAGGTGATTTTGGAGAAAGTTTTCTAGATCTGTGTCTTTCAAGCGTTACTCCAAGGTTCCTAATTAAGAGGTGGACAACGGAATGATGAATTACAAAGGAGTACTGATAACTTCCTGCTCCAGACCGTTGTTGTTACACCTCGGGCCGTGGTTGTTACACCTCAGGTCGTCGTTGTTACACCTTAGGCTATTACTATTACACCTCCAGCATTGTTGTTACACCGTGGGAAGCTGACTCTAGTACAACTGTCCAAGATCATGGGTACTATTCCACGAAGACAAGTGTCGTATGAATTATATTATCTTTAGACAACTAGGGAATCAAGACGGCTGTGATTTTGATCAATGATGTAACAGTAATAAGCTTAGCATTTGGAACCTGTTGTAACTATTTATATTTTGATCAGCATGAGAATCATGAGATTCTCATGACTGATCTATTTTATTATTTTGGACATGTAAAACTTATAAATAGGACTTAGTCCCATGTGAAAAGAGGACAGATAGAGAGTATTGTATCGTCATTTTGTTTATGTAACTCATAATCCTTAATACAAATACAGTGTTGCTGATGTTTCTGAATATAGCGTTGGGACTTTACTAAATTCACATTTCTTTCATGTGCCCTACTAGGGAGTAAGGGCCCTCCTCTTTAGCAGGGATTGCAGTAGTCGCAGTAGTATTTTGGTAGATCAATTATTATTTCTTGCAAATTGAATTGAGTAGACTGTCCAGTTTACCAACCTAGTCGGTAGCGTGGTGTGTGGTGCGCCTTTTTCTTGGTAACATGAAGTGTGGTTTTATTTTTGTAAGATAATTTCTGATTTATGCATGAGTGTTACCTGTTGCAATTAAATCCAGTGACATTTATTTCTGTCTTCATTTTCTCCGCTCTTGGTTGAAGTGTATCAGCACACATTAGGGGAATTTTGAGGTCTAAAATGGGCCTCCTAAGGAAATTATAAAATAATAATGGAAATAATAAAATAAGATTTGATTACATCATCAAATTTTAGAGGGAAAAAAGGAAAAAACTATTTTTCCAACTCATATTTTCAACTTATCTCCTTATGGGCTGTGTTAAATTTAGAGTACAAACACTCATTGGATACAGAATTTGATTCCTCGTCTAAGGAGTACCCATGTTTCATAATTTCGATGGACCTTGTTACATGAAAAATGAGAAATACATGAAAAAATGTAATTGAAATCACGCTTTTTAATGTATTTCTCATTTTCATGTACCAGGGTCCATAAAAATTATGAAACATGGATACTCCTTGGATGAGGAATTAAATTTTTCATCCAACGAGTACTCATGCACGAAATTTGAGTAAACCCTTAGGGAGATAAGTTGAAAATACGAGTTGAAAAAGTAGTTATATTATTTCATTATTTTTTAATTTTTTTTACTTTTTTAATCCAAAAATGGTGAATCATACCCCATGGTTAACTTCATCATCTTGAATCGTATTGGTTCTTATAAAGTTTATTTTGGTTGTACATTTTTCTTAGGAGGCCCATTTTAGACCTCAAAATTCCCCTAATGGATAGTGCATACTCCTTTGAAGTAAACATACCTACTTTGAGTTGACAATTAATGTTTTGGTTCAGTCAAATTAATATGTGATTAAATCGACACGACATTTTGGCGTCGTTTTCGGGGAAGGAAATTGACGATACAATCATCCAAGTTGTTTGTTTAATGATATAGTGTCTCTAGTGAACAGTCGATGGGTAGTAATACGAGAGGTAATAACTTGCGCATCGCTTTAACATATTTGGGTGGGCTCACCACTGTGACCACTAAAACACTTAGGGTGTGGAATTTCAATTTTTATTAGAGCGTTTCCTCAGCTCTACTGTCGATGGGCAATAAGACGAGGTAAGAACCTACGCATCACTTTAACATACCTTGGCAGGCTCACCACTGTAGAGTTGGGAAATTTAGGGTGTGAGTTAATATACATAGGGTCCATGTGTGAAGACATAGGAATAATAGAGAATCTGAAACACCCCCCACTCTAATTAGTAACAAAAAAAAAGGGGCGTAAGAAGGAAAATAAGAGTGTATATTTGGGTAGGAAGAAATTTATTGGAGATCTAATTTCAAAAGAAGAAAAATAACAAACCGTTTCATACAGGGATACAAGGAAAACAGTGCCACAAAAAGCTGATGTCACACCTAAGTCGGGAACATCTGGTCCCTCTGTCTTTGGACTTCATCACTCCTCAATAGACATAGCCACTCCTAAGATTGGGAGTCTGTATCAAGAGCAGCAATGGGAAGCTACTGAACAAGATCTGAAGCTTGAAGGCCAAGGGGAGACTAGCAGGGAGCACCTAGGGCCTGAGTTGGAAAGGTACTTATTTGGGTATCATCATCTAGATTCAGGCACTGTGGTGAAGCAGCCAACTCCAAAGCAGCCCAACCTGTCATCTCATAGTCCGTCACCTATAAGACAGTTTCCTAAGAATTCTAAAGAATATGTATCATCAGGAATCAGGAGATTCAATTATGGGGGACGAAAATACTAGGACAGATGGCACTATCACTACCTTTTAGTTTCCGATACAAGAAGCAGGAGGCAACGCTCCTATGAAGACTATTCCTTTGTCGTCTCTTCCATATTTTAAAGGAATGGTAGTAGAAGATCCAAATACCTTCATGTTTGAATTTGATGTCCTATGCATAAGTTATGATTATACCGTAGATGCACAGAAGTTGAAATTATTCCCTGCCACTCTAAAAGGAGCAGCATTGAGATGGTTTATGGAACTGGGCGCTACTACTATTAAGACATGGGGGACATGAGAGAGAAGTTTCTTTCCAAATATCAGGATTATTGTCGTACCAAGGATTTGAGAGAAGAAATATTTCGAATAACATAGAAGGAAGACGAGAGCCTAGAAGATTATGTGGAGTGATTTAACTATAATTTTCATAGATATAAATTTAGTGATTTAGCTTCCAAAATCTTGAAATTCATATTTATAAGGGGCAAGAGAGATGATTACCTGGAGCACCTGAATTTACTTGGAAAAGGGGACATATCTCAGGAACCATTTTATGAAATAATAATAATTTGTCTGAGAAGTTCGAGAGGATCATCCAAGGGAAGAAGTTCTGTACAAAACCCCTCGGCCCGAATACAAAAATCTGTTAGCTGGGACGTGACTAGGCAGAGATCAGGAATTTATTCGAATATTTTAAAACTAATCTCCTTAACACCTTATCTTTTCTGATAACGAAAGTGTAAGTCAACATCAAGAAAGTGCATGAGGAATCTGAGGCAGTGCTAGCTGTTTTTTTTTTTTCAAAATGCAGAAAGAAACATCCCTTGAGGGAGTGCGAAGTGAACAGCATTAGCTTGTGCAATATTTGTGAATTAGAGCATTCTACAGGCCAGTGCCCAAAGCTTACCAAATTAAAAGCGGTACTTAGAGAGTCAAATGAAGATGTTCAATCCTCCTATTTCATTATATCTAGGAAACCATGGCAGTCATGGCCTCCAGGTATGTCGCAAGACCTTTCTTCTTTTAATTCATGGAATAATGCATATGCTTGGAAATTTCCATGGCAATACTCGGCCTCTTCTTGAGCGCAGTTCTCTTCACCCTCTAACCAATGGTCTCCCACTCCACCTATTCAGTATCCTCCATCTCAGCCATATCCTTGGAGTCAGAACTGGAGGGGTAATGCCCAAGGTATACTTCCTTCTACATTCCCAATACAACAACAATTACAACTATCCCCTCTCCAAATTCTTGTTCCTACACCTCCTGTGTGACCCCAATTACTTGTGCAACCTAATCCTAACCCAAATAATGAGGCAGCCCAGAGTATAGAGGCTCTGACTACCTTCCAGACTTATTTCATTTCTCCAGTTGGACTTAATGAAATTCACCTTTAGTCGGGAAAATTGATTAAGTCAAACCATTTCCCTATCATTACCAAAGAGGAATGTGAATCTCCCAAGGAAAATATTGTAGATCTTGTTACGCCTATAACAGCTAATTTGGGAAAAACTATTGCTCTTGTAACAACCAACTTGAGAAAGATGATACACTTGTAAGAGTTGATTCGGCTATTATAACTCAAGATCCTTTGTATCCCCAAAGACTAATCGAGACTAGAACAACCTAACAACCTGAATCTGATTTTCTTAGGGAGTTGAAAATTTTGCACGTATGGATCCCTCTGCTGCAAGCTCTTAAAGAAGTACCTATCTATTCCAAAACAATACAAGACATGTGCATTAAAAAAAACCTGGGAGGAAGCCTAAGGATCCTGCTATTATACATGTGATGGGAAAATTGTCTGAATTAATAACTAATCAACCCCTCCTGACCAAGTATAATGATCTAGGGAATCCTACAGTAACTGTTTATATCAATGTCAAGCCTATAACCAATACATTGATTGATTTAGGAGCGGCCATTAATGTAATGACGAAGGACCTCTTTACCACCTTGGGATTCCATGGGCTTAGACACACACCTACGGTGCTTGAATTAGCATAGAGGTCCCGTGTTAAACCCGAGGGGGTATTAGAGGATATAGTCACTACAGTCACCTCCTGGAGGTATCCAGTTGATTTCCATATCTTGAAAACCAAATCCAAATTGGGAGGACACCCTTTGATTTTAGGAATGCCTTGGCTAGCTACTGCAGATGCATTCATAGGATGTAGATTGGGATCTATGATAATCTCTAATGGCCAAGATACAAAGAACCTTAATATTTACCCTCTAGCGAAGCCAATGGATTTGAAAAATCCCTGGTGGGATGAATTTGAGCTCGAATCCAATCTTTCCCTGCCACTTCTTACCCTCGGAAAAGCTCAATATTTTAAGGATAAGATAGAGGATGATATCATAAATGGCTTTATTAGTAGCTCACTTTCTGTCACTTCTATTAAAAAATCACGGGAGGAAGATGAGGTAGAAGATGAAAACTTTGAGGAGATGAGAACCACCCACATACTTACAGCAATCCAGTCGAAATAGAACCTGGGAAGTATTTTAATATTAATCACAACCCAACTACTGAGCAAACCAAACTGTTGTTACAGTTGTTACAAAAATATAAGAAAATTTTTGCATGGGATTATACGGACATGAAGGGGATTCACCCCAGCCTGTTCACTCACCATATTTATCTAAAATATGGTTGCAATCCAGTTAGACAGCCACAACGACGCATGAAACCTTCACTAAATGAGGTAGTGAAAGAAGAATTGCAAAAGCTCCTAAATGCTAACTTCATCTACCCGATATCTGATAGTCAGTGGGTGTCTATGCTTGTCATCGTTCCTAAAAATAATGACAAATGGAGACTCTGTGTGGATTATAGAGAGCTTAATAGAGCTACTCAAAAGGACCATTTTCCTTTACCATTCATAGACCAGGTCCTTGAAACTCTTTATAGGAAGAAATTATTCTCATTCTTAGATGGGTTTAGTGGCTACAATCAGATACAAATCGCCCTGGAAGATTAGGATAAAATAACCTTTACTTTCCCCTGGGGAACTTTTTCATACCGAGTCCTCCCTTTTGGACTCTGCAATGCACCAGCAACTTTCCAGAGGAAAATACTGGTAATTTTATTGGATCCGTTGAATGAATTTCTCGAAATATTTATGGATGACTTCAAACCTTACGGTGATGCCTTTGAAACAACATTATTGAATTTAGAAAAAATGTTAGAACGTTGTGTGCACACTAATGTTTCTTTGAGTACTCAGAAGTGTCACATGATGATGAAGGAAGGTATCATGATGGGACATTTCATCTCTGCTAAAGGAATCCAGGTAGAGCCTGCTAAGATAGAGGTAATATAGAAAACCCCAACCCCTAAGACACAAAAAGAGGTATGTAGCTCTCTTGGGCATGCAGGGTATTATAGGATATTTATAGAAAAAAATCTGAGGATTGCATCACCTTTGTTCTTTTTACTTTTGAAAGATGTGGAATTTGTGTGGACAAGGAAATGAGAGCAGGCCTTTCTGAAATTGAAAGATTTTGCATCAGCAGCCCCTGTTTTGCGTCGACCAAACTGGACACTGTCGTTTCGCATAGCTACTGATGCATCTTACATTGTAGTGGGCGTTATTTTGGGCCATATGGAGGATAGGAAACCTTATGCTATCTATTATATAAGCAAGAACTTGACTCCAGCTGAAATCAACTATACAGTGACCGAGAAAGAATTCCTTCCAGTGGTGCATGCTATCAACAAATTTTGACATTACATCATTGGGTATCAAATATTTGTACACACTGACCACTTTTTCGTTCATTTATTAATGAATAATCCAATTACTAATGGTAGGTTTACACGATGTTTATTTTTGTTACAGGAATTTGATATCACAATCCTAGATAAACCTGGGAAAGATAATTTAGTGGTTGATTTTCTCTCTATATTAATTATTGGTGATGATTGTGTACCTACGAAGGATTCTTTTCCTGATGAATATATTTTTTCTATTTCAACTCACTCACCGTGGTATGCAGAGATAGCTAATTACCTTGCTGCAGGAAAGTTCTCACAATTCTTATCCCCTAGAGAAAGGAAAAAGATCATACATCAGAGCGCTACTTACTCATGGATAAAATGGAATCTCTATCACACTGGACAAGATTTTCAGATTAGACATTGTGTCAGGGAGGATGAAATTTTTTATATTCTTAGATCCTATCATGAGGAACCATGTGGAGGGAACTTCACAGATAAGCAGACATGATATAGAGTGCTTTCGACAGGGTACTATTGGCCAAAAATATTTCAGGATGCTAAGAATTTCATGAAAAGGTGTGATAGTTTCCAAAGAATGCGTCAACTGCTGCAATCAGATGAGATGTCATTACCGCCTCAAATAGTTTTGGAACCATTTGAGAAATGGGCTCTGGATTTTGTGGGACCAATTAACCCATCATCCCAGCAAAAGTCCTATATCTTGGTTTTCACAGATTATGGCACAAAGTGGGTTGAGGCAAAATCATTAACCAGAGCTACAGAACAGGTTATTTCATACTTTTTTTTTGAAGACATCTTTGTTCGCTTTGGGATAACCAGAGAAATAGTGACAGATGGAGGACCCCAATTTAGATCTCACTTAATTCAAAATCTAGTTGAAAAGTATAAGATTTGTCATAGAATCATTTCACCTTATCACCCACAAGAAAACAGATAGGTGGAGAGCACCAATAATGTTATTGAAGGGATTCTTACCAAGACCATGGCCAAACACCGGAGGGATTGGGCTAATAAACTTTTGGAATTGTTGTGGGCATATAGGACTACATGGAGGAATACCATGGGATTCTCACCATATTAACTGGTGTATGGTAAAAATCCTTTATTCCCCATAGAGTTCGAGATCAATACATTGAGAACAGCATTACAAGTAAATTTTGATCTCACAACCACACAAAATAAATGGTTGAATCAGCGCAATGAACTAGAAGAGAAACGACTAGTTTTTATTCAGCAAACACACATCATCCAACAACAGAGAGCTAAGTGGCACGAAAGATTCATCAAAAAGAAGAAATTTCATAAGGGATATTGGGCTCTCCTATATGATTTGAGATTCAAGGATTTCAAGGGTAAGCTTTGCACTAGATGGCTAGGTCCTTATGAAGTTGATATAGTTTTCGACAATGGAACTGTAAGTTTAGTTACCATTGAAAGTGCAAGAACAACGTTACTTGCTAATGGGCATCGTCTTTAGTGATATCATAAACCTACTTCAAAGGATTCATTTATTAACATTGTCATGAACTCTGATCTCCAGATTACAAGAGTAAGGGGAAACCCCGTAGCGCTGCCATAACTCTAAATTTTCCAATAAGTGTAATAGCTGAAAACCACTATGTGGCGGTTGTTACACGTCTAAAATAAATAAATAAATAAACAAAATAAATAATTTATAATAAAAATTTGACTGTGAAAACCTCTCTGGGGCACAATAAGATTAATTGTGATGGCTAACAATCATTGTGTGGTAGCCGTCACACCTTTTCTTTCATTTCCCTTGTAACAACATTATGTAACTCACGTATATCCTATTTTATGTTGTTACAGGGACTGTGAGTATATGTTTGTTATTTCTATAGATTTTCCATGTAATTTTTTTTTTAATAAGAAATGGTTGAAGAAATGGTGAAATTAGATCTGTTGTTACACATGTAACAGTCGACAATCCATTAGCAGCCACATCAGAAAACAAAAAAGGAGCATTCATCAGTGCTATGCTACAGGAGAAATTTACACAACTAGCACATCACGACAGGTACATCATTAAAAGTATATCATGTATGTCCTCTATTTAACAATTATGGAAATTATTATGGTACCTTTTGACGGCCGAGGATAGGCATCCCATTAAAACTCAGGGGAGGGGACGAGTCATTTCGTAATCTCTGACCTCAAATTTAAATTCAGTAATCATTGTTAAAATATTCGTCATCATTATCCCTTCATGCCAAAAATTAAAACATATTTAATTTCAGATCCCCATGATCCAAGTCAATAATGAAACCATAATTGTGTATGATCCTCCTTAACCTGAAATCCTTGCTTTATTACCCACCTTATTGCCCCAACGTCGACCTCAGCGAAGTATTTCATTTTCACTTCAAAATTATCGAAAGAGCACAATACAGAGCATTGGGATAGAAATGGGAGGAGTTGCAGTCCGACATGAGCCCAATTCGATTGACGCATTGGAGAATTACCCCGAAGCATGCCAAGTCTTTAAGGAAGCAGGCTGGTTTGAATTCTTCGAACGGCTTAAGGGATCATATGAGTCGGTGGCTATGGAGTTTTCTCGGAACCTGAGTGGAAATTAGACAGAAGTTTGGGGGTTGAAGCTGGAAGTAACAGAAGAAGTGATTTCTCGGGTGACATCATTATAGATTGTGGGAAAACAATGGTTTGGAAAAAAAAGAAATGACCCGTCTCTCAAGATAGAGCTCCTTTAATGAAAGGAACAATTGGAAAAGAAAGGTAGTGGAATTAACAGATTATCACTCCGGGAGCCATGGGGAGATGTTTCCCTATACATTATCAAGTACATCACATGCGAAGGAAGGGCAATGATGTATTAAATTACCATTTTCCATTATTGACTCACTTGTGGCATAAGCAACTAATTAATATGCCTTATTTCTTGTTAGAAAATATTAGGGACATGTCTGCGGCCGTAAAAACTGCTATACACCTAGAGGCATGCATAACTAATCATGGTCTCATCAAGTTAATTGTACTGGACGCATTGGAACAACAAGGCAGAAGTTGGGATGAATTTATAAGTTGGAAGGCAAGAAGCTCCTGGAACAGGAAAACTGAAATCTCTGATGCCTCGAAAGAAACAGAGGAGACTGGAGAACAGGGCCAATCATTGGGCAGAAAAACGAAGAAAAGATCTTTGAAAAGATAATAGGAGGCAGGATACCGAAGAAACGAGTGAAAGTCAACTTGCGGCCAGAACCTTCACCTAGCAAGGAACCAAGCTAGGATACAAGGGAGTAGAACCCTCTAGAAGGAGAATAACCTCATTCGGAAGAATACCCTCTGCCAGGAAAGGACGAAATCCAGTCTTTGCTTCTTATAATTAAATTTTTAGAAGAAGAAAATGAGGAATTAAGACAACAATTAGAAGAAAGAAAAGTACAAGGAAGGGTTCTAGGTTTGGATACCCTAGTAGAAGTAGTAGACAAAATAAAGGCTGACTCTGCACAATGTATTGTGAGTGTGACATGCACCATAACCCTGGTAGAAATGGGATACAAAGTTTTTGTGGCAAGCACCATTCAAAAGGAAACTCATACCGAACCCTGGGAAACTATTATATAAGAACTCGTTGATGATGTTGCTGGTACACAAGAACCAACAGCTAAAACAGAGTGTCCCACAGGTATCAACCCAAGAGCTGATACACAAGAACCTGTTGGCGACACTATTTTTACACAAGAACCAACAGTAGAGGCAAGAGATATCGAGGGATGAAAAGAAGAGGCTGATGCACAAGAAACAACAGCCGAAATAGAGCAGCTCAATCCTCAGGATGTTGTTACACCCCCAGAGGATGTTGCATATAAGGAAATACTAGACCCTGAAGCGAAATGGTGTTTAGAGAAAATCTTATTGATTTGAGAACTAAAGAAGTGGAAACAGCATGCACTCTTTTTATAGGAAGGAGTGATCTCATTGGCGGCACACCATAAAATAATAAATTCACTCAAGGAGAAACTGGCCGAGAAGGAACTTGCAGAAATTTGGGAAACATGGGAAAAAGAGGTAGTCAGGAAGAAAAAGGAGGAGCTAATCTAAGTATGGATGTTAGTTTTTATATGCTAATTTCATCTTCAGATTTAAAATTTATTTACTGATCTTATGCTTGATGTACATAGGGTTCCCTGTTGCTTATGTGTGTCAAACAGGTAATTTCGCTGAGTTTTATGAGTGAATTTAAGAGCATAAAGTATGAAAATCAAATGTTGAACATCAACAACATGAAGAAAAGAAAACCATCACAATTGATCCATCAACACAAAGTTTTGATGAAGGAGTTCACCCCTCCTAGGCTACATCTCCTTAGTTCAACTTCCATGGCTTAGGCCTTTGTATTAACTCAATAGTGAAAAAATTGATTTTTGCATGCATCAAATGCTTCTAAAACATACTCCAATGATTCCATAATGTCAAAATCTATTAGAAATGACTATTCATACTCTCAATTTGGCCTTGAGCTGATCTAGGCATGGCCTTCCTTCCTGGTGGCCCTGAGATTCCTTTTTCTTCAAAGTGACAAAAACACCTGTAGAATTTCTCATCTTCCTCTGCAACTTGTACCAATGGATTCATAGCATGCCAATCTGCTAGGAATGATTCTTCTTGAGCCAAAATTGGTCAAAAATTGTGTTGGGCACGTGTTATATTCTTTCCATGACTAGCCCCATGCGCTGTACGTTGCGCCAGACGCAGTAGGGGGGTCACAACGGGGGAGGTAGTCCCCACTGTTGGGGTCCGGGGCAGCGCCCCGGCGAAATTTTTTTTGGTGTGCAGACCCACTCATAGGTGGACCCACCCATGTTTTGTGCATGAATTTGCACATGGTTTTGGGGTACGATGGTTTTCGGCCCCTGGTATTTTGTAGATCCGGTCGAGGGAACTACGGTTATGTTCTAATCCAGGGTTAATGGATTGGGGTCTATGTATGCTTCGGCATGTATATATATGTGTTGTAACACTAAAAAGGAATATAATGAAAAATCAAGTTGGTCGTCCCGATTTAGGATCTAGGGAAAAATCTCTGTGTTTATCTATTTTATGTTTTATGCTCTCGCTATTGTTTATTTTATGTTATAAGATTTTTGTTTAGATAATTTATGTTCAAGGTTAAAACCTACATTTGGTATCAGAGCAGTTTCAACTTCAAGGGGACGCCTTTGCTGCTGAGGCTTTTTTGCCCGGGCCTGAGATAAACCCTGTTCAATGGGAGATCTACAGGATCGATTCTTGCGGTGAAAGAAGATGGCGAGCGATAGAAAGATGGAGATCGAGAAATTTAATGGTCAGAGTTTTGAGTTGTGGAAGCTCAAGATGGAGGATCTACTAATGGATAAAGATCAGTGGATCGTGATAGATCCAGGTACCAAACCAACGGCAATGTCAGATGAAGACTGAAAGAAACTGGATCGGAAGGCTAAGAGCACAATACGGTTGTGTGTCTTAGATTCAGTATTGTTGAATGTATCTGGGGAAGCTACGGCGAAGAATTTGTGGGAAAAACTTGGGAATTTGTACCAATCTAAGTGGTGAGCCCGCTTTCTGCGGAAAAATTTGTATAACACGAGATGCATAACGGAGACTGGGTATTGAGCTTGTGAATGCCTTCAATACTATGGTAAGTCAATTTTCATTTGTTGATATTAAAATCTCAGATGAAGATAAGTGCATCAATTTGTTGTGTTCTCTACCAGACTCATGGGATAGTCTAATTATTGCAATAGGTAGCAATACAACTACCATGAATTTTGATGACATTGTCTCAACCTTGATGTCGGAGGAAATGATACGGAGAAATATGGAGCGAGGAATGGAGATGCCTTATCTCGTATGAGAGGTCCCAAAATAGAAACAGAATAAGGTTTCGAGTGGAGATCCAAACTGAGGATAAATCTGCAGAAGAAGTTGCAGGTATGCTGGAAATGCAGAAAGGAAGGGCACTACAAAAAGGACTGCAAATCTAAAGCTCCTGAGAAAGGAAAGGGATCTGATGATGCTCCTTCCGCAGAGGCAAAAACCACCTCGAATGAAGGTGGGGATGTGCATTTGGCTTCTTCTTCAAATACACATGTAGATCATGAGTCATGGTTGATTGACTCAGGTGCATCCTTTCACTTCACTCCCCATAGGGAATGGTTCTGCAAGTATGAAAAATATGATGGTGATGTCTTCCTAGGGGATGATAAGAAGGCCAAAATCGTCAGACGTGGAAAGGTCAAGCTAAAGCTACAAGGTGGAAGGATTAGAACACTTCCTGGTGTTCTGCATATTCCTGCATTGGCCAGAAATCTAATTTCTGTAAGCAAGATGGATGATGTAGGTGTAAAAACAGTGTTCGAGAAATATTCCTATAAGATGGTTCGGGGAGCACTGGTATTAATGTGAGGAGTTCGGACTGGAACTCTCTACAAGCTACAAGGTAGCACTGTTATTGATGGGTGTAACAGTTCTGTGGTTCCTGAAAGTGGAGTGGAAAGCCTAGCTGTCTCTGGAGAAAAGACCATGTTATGTGACCAAAGGCTTGGATGTATTGGAGAGAAGGGCCTTTGGATACTACATAGAAATGGTATGGTAGAACGTATGTCTAATTGCTCTCTGGATTTCAATTTATGTGAACATTGTGTATATGGGAAGCAGAATCGGGTGAGTTTTCCTTCTGGTGCTAAGAGGGCGAACAAGATATTAGAGCTTGTGCACAATGATGTGTGGTTTGTGTGGGTTGAATCAACGGGAAGAGTATGTGTACTATGTTTCATTCATAGATGACTTCTCAAGGAATACATGGATATATTTGTGAGGAAGAAATGCAAAGGCTTTGAAAGATTTAAAAATTTAAGGCTGCAGTGTTATGCTTGACGAGAGAAAGAAGATAAAGGCGGCGAGGACGATAATGGTGGGGAGTTGCGAAGGAATTTGAAGAGTTACGCCAAAGTGTGGTATAGCACCAGGCAGAAGACTGCTCAATACACACCTCGGCAAAAACGGTGGAAAGAATGAAAGAACAACGATGGAAAAGGCAAGAAGCATGCTGGAAATTGATGCACGGCGAGGTTCGTTAAAGTGCAGGCGAGAGAGCGGTGGAGGCCCATGTTACTTAGTTAACGGATCACCTTCCTTGATCATTGGAGGATAAGACTCCACATGAGGTATGGACTGGTAAGAAACCCTCTCTTTCAAATCTAAGGGTATTTGGATGTGATGCATATGTACATGTTCCAAAAGAAAAGGACCAAGTTGGATAATAAATTTGAAAGGTACATCTTTATTGGGTATAAGGATGGCTTAAAAGGTTACAAGATTTGGAACTCAGAAACAAGGATGGTTGTGTACAACCGAGATGTGGTGTTTAGAGAGGTGAAAGATGTTGTTAAACATGAATTCATAGCGAAGGAACTTGAGAAGATAGATTTTGAGCTAAAGGAGTATGAATCAGACTCTACAGCAGAAGAAGATTCAGAAGAGGAAGAGCCACAAACTCCAACTTTGAGAAGATCAGTTCGAGAAAGAAGGCAACCAGAAAGGTATAGTCCATCTGCTTTCTGTTCAGATTTTGCCTTAACTATAACTGATGATGATCCCAGAACTGTTAGGGACGCAATAGATTCAGAAGATGGAAAACTCTAGAAGGAGGCCATGGTTGATTAAATGGCATCCTTGCACAAAAATGAGGCATGGGATCTGGTGGAGTTGTCGGCTGGAAGGAAGCCCATCGGGAGCAAATGGGTGTTTAAGAAGAAGATGAATGTAGAACGCAAGGTGGAGAAATACAAAGCTCAGTTGGTAGCAAAAGGTTATACCCAAGTGTCGGGAATTGATTTTGGTGATATTTTTTCTCCTGTTGCCAAGGTTACTTCTATTAGATTACTTTTATCTGTTGCTGCTACATTTTATTTTGAGATAGAACAGATGGATGTAAAGACAACATTTCTTCACGGGAATCTAGAAGAGGAGATCTACATGAAGCAACCCGAGGGCTTTACGGTGAAGGGTAAGAAAGAATTGGTATGCAGGTTGAAGAAGTCTCTGTATGGGTTAAAACAGTCACCAAGGATGTGGTATAAAAAATTTGATACCTATATACGGGGACTTGGCTTCACCAGAAGCAAGGAGGATCACTGTGTTTATTTTAAATTAATTGGTGACCGTGTTATTTATTTGGTCTTGTATGTGGATGATATGTTGTTGATTGGAAATGACAAAGAAGTTATCCAAGATTTGAAAACCCAACTATTCTCCAAATTCGACATGAAGGATATTGGTGTTGCAAACTATATTTTGGGCATGGAAATTAAGAGAGATCGGGAAAAGAGGACGCTCTGGTTAAACCAGAGGAAGTATGTCGAAACTATATTGCAGAGGTTCAATATGCAGGATAGTAAACCAGTGAATGTTCCTATTCCTGTAGGTGTAAAGCTGTCTGCTGAACAGTGTCCCAAGACACACGAAGAAGAGGAGTATATGTCCCGTGTTCCATATGCAAGTGCAGTGGGTAGCCTAATGTATGCAATGGTCTGTACTAGACCAGACATTGCACATGCAGTGGGAGTATTGAGCAAGTTTATGTCAAACCCAGGGAAGGAGCATTGGACAGCAGTGAAGCGGGTTTTCAGATATTTATGTGGCACTAGTGATTATGGCTTGTGCTACCAGGGAAGACCGGGATTGGAAAGAATGTTGGACATTCGTGGTTTTGTTGATGCAGACTGGGCTGGAGATCTAGACCAAAGAAGATCTAAAAGTGGGTATGTGTTTAGCCTATTTGGAGGCGCAGTCAGTTGGATGAGTAAAAGACAGTCTGTAGTGGCTCTTTCAACTACAGAGGCAGAATACATAGCAGCCACTCATGCAAGCAAGGAAGCAGTTTGGTTGCAGAGATTGTGTTCAAGTATGGGGTTGGTATAGCAAGCTATAAGGATAGACTGTGATAGCCAAAGTGAAATTTTCTTGGCTAAGAAACCTGCTTACCATTCAAAGACAAAGCACATTGATGTTCAATATCACTTTGTTAGAGATATGGTTGAGGCTAAAAGGGTGTTGCTGGTAAAGGTGGACACTTTGAAGAATGTTGCAGATGCATTAATGAAATCTGTGAGCACTCATAAGTTCTCTTGGTGTAGAGAAACAATGGGTGTTGAAGAATTGGCCCAATGACTAAGCTCTCCTATGGCCCCCTATGGAAAGAAAACAACAAGTGGGAGAATGTTGGGCATGTGTTATATTATTTCCACGACTAGCCCCACGCGTTGTATGTTGCACCAGGCGCAGCAGGGGGGTCACAACGGGGGAGGCAGCCCCTACTGTTGGGGTCCAGGGCAGCGCCCCGGCGAAATTGTTTTTGGTGTGCGGACCTACTCATAGGTGGACCCACCCATGTTTTGTGCATGAGTTTGGACATGGTTTTGGGGTACGATGGTTTTCGGCCCCTGGTATTTTGTAGATCCGGTCAAGGGAACTACGGTTATGTTCTAATCCAAGGTTAATGGATTGGGGTCTATGTCTGCTTCGTCATGTATATATATGTGTTGTAACACTAAAAAGGAATATAATGAAAAATCAAGCTGGTTGTCCCGATTTGGGATCCAGGGGAAAATCTCTGTGTTTATCTGTTTTATGTTTTATGCTCTCGCTATTGTTTATTTTCTGTTATAAGATTCGTGTGTAGATAATTTCTGTTCAGGGTTAAAACCTACAAATTTCTCCAGATATGGTCAATTTAATTTTTCCCTAGAATCCTCCTCCAAATCTGGAGAAGACTCCAGATAACTCCGACAAACGGGTGATTCCGCCGAAATTGGCCGAGCTTGCTAAATACGCCACCATTTAAATGGAGGATTAATTAATTGTTCACTGTGGTGATAAGCGGATAAGTATGTATTATATGCACATAAGCGCAGTTTAACATAATCGGGTTTAATTAATTTAAACACCAGATTTACATAATTAACTCGCACTTATAATTAAACTTTGTCATTTTAACATTCTGCATCGCCCTTGGTTTTATCGTTTGGTATCATGGGGAGGGGCTAACCCCCTCCATTCCCTCCATCGGAGAACCGTTTGAAGTTCAAATATATGTGGCCGCCCATCCTTTACAAGGACTACATGGTGACTTGGAAGTAAGAGGTTTGGTTATGGGGAGGGAGGTCACGAGTTCGACCCGACCTCTGCCCCTCCATAACATATATATTTTGCCACGGTATACATGCCACGATTCTACCATAAGGTTTAAACCTTATGTTAATAATATGGGCCATCATTTGTTTAATCTGAATTTGGATATTAAAATATGCGCTCCACCATAATGTTATATGACCCGAATTAACATGCCACCATATAAATATTAATTCAACCTCGGACTTTGGAAATATAAATAAAATGTGATTTCGACCATGGTTATAAATTGAAATTTGAACCTTGGGGTCTACCAGAGGGGACACGTGGCAACCTCTAGCTACACCACGTGTCAGCCTCTGGTTGGGTTGTCACTCATATAAAAAAAATCGAATTCAACCTTAGGAGCAGATCCTTAAAAAAAATTCACTTTCAACCAATCTAGCGAATCCTGTTGTGACACTTGTCACAGTGCCAATAGGGAAAAAACTGAAGAATATTCCCTGCATACTGAATGGGCTGCCATGTCATCAACTTGTCATTGTTCTTCATTTTTTTTTAATATGCTTGTTCTGAACAACGATCATCATACTATAACTTCTTCGTCCAGAGTCAGTTTTCGATGAGACAAAGTGCACCAGATTCCTATCGACGGGCCAGTGGCGATTGTTCAGTTTCCAATCAATTCTGAGCACTTTCATTTTTGAGCTTATATACTGAGCCTCTGATCAAGAGCAGTTGCAACTATTGCAACAGTATGTCTAGGATCTAACCGATGATAAAAGCAAGTTGTATGAACTTGCCCTAAATCTGATGGGATGCAGATGACCCTCTTCATCCTACCCAGTTTTTCTATGGGAACGGTTTTTCTTATTTTAGTTGAAGGTGGTCTATGCAAATAGACCATATGTGGTAACTCTACCCGAACATTTTTGGATTTTTTTCATGCTTGTTATTTCCATGATCAGAGCTTGCTTTGCGAGCTCTTTCTCCAGAATATAATTTGTGAACAAACTATCACACACATCGTAGCGTATATTCTCTCTTTTATAGGTGACTTGCAGTTGTGCACCTTTATTTCCTTTATGAAGAATCAGATATAATGGAACACAACTATGAAATCTGCGGATGCAAATGAAGAAAAGACGACATTAATGATTCGGGCTTAACTAGATATCGCTGCCGAATTAAGACGAATTTTTAAAAGATTTTTGAAGACTCTGGATATCATGGAACAAGCAGCCTTCTACACTAGAAGGATTGTCAAATTTTTCCTCAACCTTTTTGCACATATGAAAATTCGGGCACTAACAGGGTGCCACAAATGCATTGAGGGCAGTAGTGCAGAACTGTAGGGGAGCGACCCACTTTTCTTTCAGAATTTCCTAGTTGTTGTTACACAGGTTTTAGAATATGCCAGGGTTGTGCATCAGTTAGGCGCCTTTTGGATAGGCCTCAAGTTTAAGTATCCCTTGATTTGGTTACCAATAGAGGAATACCAGTGCGAGTATCAATTGTGTAAATATGAGGAGGAATCCTGGCCACACTGGTTGATGGCCACCCAGGGCTACAAATATGTTTAGGAGGACACTGTTGACGCCTATAATTTGACAGAGCTGCACAAGGGATATTTCGGTAGGCTTTGAGGTATTTTGCATGAGGACATGCAATTGCTTAAGCTTAGGGGAGATGTTGGGTGCAGGTTTTGAGTGTATTTCAGACACCTTTTGCCCCCATCCTTGACCATTTCACCTCTGAACATGTGTACTTTTTAGACCTTAATTACGCTTTTCCTAGTGATGAGACTCCATTTTTGTCATGACATATTATTTTTCCATTTTTGTTAAATATGAATGAGGTAATGTCTTTTGATGACTAATCAAGGTGATTTTGGAGGAAGTTTTATGGCTATGTGTCTTTCAGGCGTTACTCCAAGGTTCCTGATTAAGAGGTGGACAACAAAATGATGAATTAAAAAGGAGTTTTGAGCACTTGTTGCTCCAGACCGTTGTTGTTGTTACACCTCAGGTCATTGTTGTTACACCGCAGGCCGTCGTTGTTACACCTCAGATCGTCGTTGTTACACCTCAAACATTGTTGTTACACATCATCAAAATGTTGTTACACCAAGGGATGCTGACTCTAGTACAACTGTCCAAGATCGTCGATACTATTCCATGAAGATAGTTGTCATATGAATTGTATTATCTTTAGACAACTAGGGAATCAAGGCAGTTGTGATTTTGATCGATGATGTAACAGTAATAGGCTCAGTATTTGGAACCTGTTGTAAATATTTCTATTTTGATCAGCGTGAGAATCGTGAGATTCTCATGACTGGTCTGTTATCTTATTTTGGACATGTAAAACTTATAAAGAGGACTCAGTCCCATGTGAAGGGGACGGACATAGAGTATAGTATAGTCATTTTGTTTCTGTAATTCATAATCCTTAATACAAAGACAATGTTGCTGATGTTTCTGAATATAGCATTGGGACTTCACTAAATTCACATTTCTTTCCTATGCCCTGCTAGGGAGGAAGGGCCCTCCTCTTTAGGAGGGATTGCAGTGGTCGCAATAGTATTGTGGTAAATCGATTATTATTTCTTGCAGATTAAATTGAGTAGACTGTCCAGTTTACCAGCCTAGTCGATAACGTGGTGTGTGGCGTGCCTTTTTCTTGGTAACATGAAGTGTGTTTTTATTTTTGTAAGATAATTTCTAATTTTCGCATGAGTGTTACTTGTTGAAATTAAATCCAGCGACATTTATTTATGTCTTCATTTTCTTCGCTCTTGGCTGAAGTGTATCGGCACAGATAATGCATACTCCTTTGAAATAAACAGACCTACACTGGGTTGACAATTAATGTTGCGGTTCAGTCAAATTAATATGTGATTAAATCGACACAACAATGGTCAACAGGTCAATGATGTCTCCTAAACCTAGCTTGACATTTAGCTCTTTTAACATGGCTTTCAAGCCATAGGTTGATCTTCTTTTCCAAAATAAGTTTGTACATCTTGGCTAAAATGTGATTGATCATAATAGTTCTATAATTAGAGGGAATGTTTTTATTTCCACTTTTAAAATAGGCACAATAAGGCTTTGCATCCAAAGATTAGAAAATCATTGCTTCATTGTCAAATTGAAGAGTTTGTAAAGACATACCCTCCCATTAGTGAGGTGCTTAACCCCAAATTTAATGTTTTCCAAAGAAAAAATAACATCCTCTATAGAAGCATTCAAAATGGTGCCCCTCAAATTAGGAGACTCATAAAGGTTTTGAGTGATAGATATTCCAATTCTTTAAGGAAATCACATTATTTTCTTTAGATTTATGAAATACAATCCAAAAGTTTTTAGGATCAACTTTAGAAAAGTGAAGTGACTGCTTTTACTTCCTTTTTATATAGATCTTTTCATTTTTTTAATAAAAGTTTTGTAAAATTTATCTTATCAAGTTTTAAGGTTTTATTTCAAATATCCCTAATCTATTTTCTAGAAGTTTCAGAGTCATTATCATACCAAACATTAGTGATTATACTATTTTTTTTATTTTTTAATGTTATCTCATTAGAAAACTTAAAAATATTTTAATGTTACCTCATAAAAATGATAAAAGTTATGATAAAAATGATATATATTTTCTTTGTTAATTGGCTATTAAAATTTTGATAATTGACTAATAAAATTCAGAACCATGATTATAAAAATTTGTTTATATCTCTAATCAACTTTCTAGCAGTTTCAGTCATTATCATACCAAAAATTAGTAAATTTGTTTTTTACTGTTACCTCAATAGAAAACTTTAAAATAAAATTATGATATAAATGACATATATTTTCTTTGGTAATTTGCTACTGACTTTTAAAATTATGATAGAAATGACATATATTTTCTTTGGTAAACTTTTGGTAATTGACTAAAAAAATTCAGAACAATGATTATAAAATTGGTTTTTCTAATATAAATTAGGTATCATGTTTTGTTAAGGTGACAAATAGATAACTTTTGGCGAGTGACGAGTGACGAACAGATTCAGAACAATGTCTATAAGAAATTGTTATTCTTCCATTGATTAAATATTTTGAAGGGTGTTGTTAGGATTTCAACATCCTAATGTAAAGTATTTTTTTTAAATCGTAATATAAATTAGGGTATCCTGTTTTTCAAAGGTGATAAATAGATAGTTTTGGTGAGTGACAAACAGATTCGGAACAATGTTTATATAAGAAATTGTTATGCCATGTGTTTAAAAAATGCCATGTGCACCAAACAGATGGGTTTGAACCTTAAACGAAAAAAGCCATCTTTTACTAGGGCCTTGGGCTTGAACTTGCACAGAAAAATCCGATATTTTACTAATACCTTAGTTAAAAAAGTGTTTTTGTGGGGTTTGAACCTGGGTATTAACACTAATCATATATTTTCCTAACACACCAGTGTTAAGAAGTGTATTTATGGTGTTATATTTTAGTAACACACTAGTGTTAAAAAGTGTATTTATGGGGTTTGAAATTGGGTATTAATCAAGGGATTTCACTATAGGAGCAATATCATAGCACGTGGGTTCATATTGGAATGTAGATTTATATTGGGGGATTCAACCACGAGACTTCACTAAAGAAGCAATACCATAGCACGTGGGTTCATACTGAGAGATATATAATGTGGAAAAAATAACAATATAGACATATACAAGGGATAAATTTTTTTGTATTTGCAAGTATAAAAAATAGAGCTCAAATTTAATGAAAATTAATATAAAGAGGTGTAAAAAATGTTAATCACAAAATAGATACCTACAATATATAGTGAAAGTAGGAGTTTTTTTAATTGGGAAGTTGTATTTAGTTTAAATTGATAGGAGGTTAAATAATATGATTTTTAGGAGTATTTTCCAATATGCACTCAAATTAAGAGTATTGGTATTGTTTAATATACTATATAAGGGATAGATTTTTTTTGTATTTGCAAGTATAAAAAATAGAGCTCAAATTTAATGAAAAAAAATATAAAAAAGTATAAAAAATATTAATCACAAAATAGATACCTAAAATATATAGTGAAAGTAAGAGTTTTTTAAATTGGGAAGTTGTATTTAGTTTAAATTGATAGGGGGTTAAATAATATGATTTTTAGGAGTATTTTCCAATATACACTCAAATTAAGAGTATTGGTATTGTTTGATATACTATGATCGCATGTGATATGTTGGAGATTTATTGAGTAAATCCCCTATGTTAAAAATTTATTGAGTGAATCCCATGTGATATCAACAATAGCATTCCATTCAACCTCACTGACCAAGAGAATCAGATTTCTTAACACTTAACACCTTAGTGTTTGAAATAGGTTGAATGACCAAGAGAATCAGATTTCCTAACACCTTAGTGTTTGAAATGTTGTTTTTTTTGTTTTGGGGGGATTTGAAGCTGGATATCAACAAGAGCACTACATTCAACCTTAAACCTTACTTATTTGTAGTGAAGGTAACCTGTGTAAGACACTCATTATTCTGGGCTGCTATCAACTATTTATTCAGTTTATGCACTACATTCAACCTTAAACCTTACTTATTTGTAGTGAAGGTAACCTGTGTAAGGCACTTATTATTCTGGGCTGTTATCAACTATTTATTCAGTTTATGCACCCCAAGGGATGTCAAATCTGAAATAAAGTATCCTTGCAATACTCAGGAACATATTACGCCAGTATCAACCTCAATACTGAAATAAATTGTCCTTGCAATAGTCAGGCACATATTACTCCAGTATCAGTCTCACTAGACTTTCCATATTTTCAGAAGAGTCTCACTGACAAAATACCCACCTCTCAATACTCCCCATATGCCCAAGTAACTCTAGTCTCCCTTTATGCTGCAAGTTTATCTGATGTTTGTCTTTCCACGAGGCAATTACAATAAATTTCTGTCAGGTCTAAGCGATTAATTAAACCATGTAAGTTCGGAGTTAAAGCCAAGCTGCTTTTAGGACTTGAACCCACAGATGTTCTGTTAAAGTTGTTTACCTCAGGTATTGTGTTTTTGGTTACATGGCTATATGCTGAGTAGACTTATTCTATGAAGCAATTTTTAGTTAGGGAGTGGAACGGAACAACCGAATACAGCAGATATGAAAACACAATTCAGATTTTAAAACTGTTACATTCTATTACCAGACATTGCCAGAGAAGACGTGGTCTGTAAGAAAGTGATAAATTAATAAAAATGATATATTATAAGATGATTGATGTGTTGTGACATATGTACACCGTCATGACTTATAAATAATTTTATAATGGAAATATATTAAGTCAAAATTCCATGCAGAGCAGCTGCTGCTTGAAGGATTCTTCTGGCAACTCTCCAAATTTCATGCTGCAATTCACCATTTGCTTCCCCAGTTTTGGAACTCGTTGCATTGGCCATGGCATCCACCACTCCAGGAAATGATGCAAAACTGTATTCATTGCTTTCTGAAGGAGCATAAATCTGCCATCCACAATAATACATACTGGTTAGATGGTATAGATAATTAATTGGAAGCCACAGAGTCTACATGGGCAGAAAAAACTGTATCACTATTAAATTATTGTAAGCGCTGAAACCTACAAATAATCATCTTTCATTGATCCTTACCAAATGTCTGAACCAAGGCCTTCCCTTGAGGCCTTCGGGGTCCAGAAATGCTCTCTCCGTAAGTACTAAGCGATCATTGAAGGCCCTTCTTAATAGAATTATTCGTGCATCTCCCTTTCTGTGTTTTCTCAAAGCCTGCACAAATTGCTCATTGAACTTCAGCAAATTTCATTGAACAGAGCAGACTGTAATTGGGTTCTTACATTTGTGTGGGATGATGCCATTTACAAATGGGGATCTCTAAATAAAAATATTCAAAATAGGAATAGGTTCGTTTGTAACTGGCTTATGACTAGTAACTATAACAAGCTAGGCTCAGGTTGTTGTGTTACAATCATTCTGCCAGGGTTCTATTTTTTTAACATAGAACTAGCTGGGGTTTTACCTCGGCTTCCTCGGCAGCTTTATGGGCAGCATCAGAAAACTCCTTAATGGCTGCAGTGATAGGCTCTATAGTTACAGCATCGCAAGTGTTTATTTTCTCCTTTATCATCTCTGCATACAGCTGACAAAAATGCAAACAAAGTGTTCATGAAGAACTAATTCCCCAAATTGACACTACCATTTCAGAGTTCTCATATTCCCAATTGCTTGGTGAATATACTACTACTTTTATCAAGAAAAGCTTTGATGGAGCCATTTCTGGTAAAAGCACCAAATTCATTATACCTGTAACTCGTCAGCATACGCAAGATAATCGAAAGGAAGAACGTGGTCGTCAGCTAGGCGTAGGGCAAGAAGTCCCCAGATAGAATAAACTGCAGTGATAGGAAATCCAGTTAAAGATCACCATAACAATATGCACTTTATAGATTGAACTGCTAGAAAAAGTGAAGGATGCTACAAACCTGCTACATGCCTACGAAAGTAGGGATCGCCAAACTTCTTCATCCAGCTGAAGGAGTCATAACGGGTATGGTAAACAGGGTAATCTGCACATATCCAGACCAAGGCAAGGCATTAAATCCTGTTATATATAACAATTGTGTAAATTAACAAAAGCTAGTTACCAGACTCAGCTAAGTGGAGGGTTATCCTTCCCCGAGCTAAAAGGTAAGGCCCTCACAGGTTTAACTGAGATCAGGCAAAAGGCCTAAAGGTAAACCGAGTAAGGTCCTGATATATGGCCTCTTAGACTTCTCAAGGTGAAAATAGGCCTCCTTGAGGATATGGCACCTCAACCACTTTTTATCTACACTATAAATTGGATGTAAAAAATCAACATTTGAAGAGTGATTGCATACCTTTCCCATAAAAGATATCAAGTGAAGGCACTCCAGCATGCTGCAAAAATGCTACAAAATCAGACCCTCCTCCACCTAGTCTGTCAATCTGCTAAGACCAAAGATAGTAAGTAGTCAAGTTACAGTTGATCAATATAAAAGAAACCCTTACAGGGCAGACTTCCAAGTTACAATTGTGATTCTGATTTTGTTGTGACTATAATGCCTACTGAAAATCCAAGCTTATTAATCAAACTTGCCTTTATTCCAGTGCTTGTTGCAGCCCAAGACTCGTGAACAGTTTTGGAGTTCGAATCTGGGTCGGATACCTGAGCAAACAGCGATGCAAGGTATCATAAGCTATACAGTACAGTTCCTTATTTCGGTGGCTAAATAGATAAATGTACATCATCGGCATTTGTAGATGATCATACTAATAAAAACTATTTTCAGAAATATACCACCATAACTAGTTATGAAATTTTCATTAGAGGAAAAGAGCAAAGAAGTCAAAATGCTATCATATAAGCATAACCAGAAGCTACAAAGAAGCAATTTTATCACCACAAAACTCTTGTAGCTACTCTACTCATGAATCACAAGAGTAGCTATGTTGACAAGTTATTACCACAAAATCTTCTGTGACTCCTCCATTGGTCAGTCAAGCCTGATTTCTTTACAAATTAACCAAAAATATGTCGCATAACTTTACATTACTTGTGGGACTAAAATTGTAGTTCATTAAGTAGGTTTATTATAAAGGGCTTCCCTACACAAATTGGATTAAGCCTTCCAAGGTTTAAATTTTCCCAAGGAGATCTTTGATGATTAGTTAATGATTCAAATCTGCGAAGCTATCCTTAATCAAAATATGTATTGAGTGTACACCTTGAAAAACATGGAAAAGAAGCATTAATTTCCAAGTAATACAAAACTAGAACTGATTTCCTTTGGCTCAAGGCATTATTGGGCAACTCGTCTTCGTTTGAATACTAAAATGGTAGGCTGCTGGGTGAATCTTAACTAAGATATGTTCGTGATAGTATATGAATATGGGAAATTTTAGTATGAAAGGACCAATTATAGTCTTAATGGCTAACTTGAATTCATTCATATTAAAAAGGGAGGTTGTTCGTGAAATTTAATTAAGAAATGTCCGTAATAGTAAAAGACATGAATAGAGGAGAACTTGGCTACAGTCACCATGAAAATACATTGAACACCTTGTAAAGATCCTAATATTGATGATTCAATTATAATCATTCTTTCTAAATCATAAACTTGCTTGTGAAAAATGGAAACTTTTATAGATCTACAAGACAACGTGTGATTTTCGGGAAAGAAGCCCAAAATAGATCTAGAAAACAACAAGCAAGTATAAAAACAGAAAGCAATAGAACTTCCACTAAAAATGGTATAATGAGCTTTGTAGGCAGAGCAAAAAGCCTAAGGAACTCAATGAAGATGATGGCATTTGGCAGTATCCTATTCCTCTGCAAGTTAAATTGATTATACAAATGGAAATTAAAAATGGAAAAGTACGAAATCCATGAAAAGACATTTGTTTCAAAAGAAAAACGGATAATAGTGACAGACGTACTGTGAAGGATACAAGTGGCGGCATTGTATTGCTTTTACAATCGAATACATCATTATTCCATAGACACAAATTTTGTTAGTTCAATAAATTAGAGATATATTCAAGCTTCAACAGCTGAACTTTGCAGGACGCATAAGAGTCATGATATGGAGATTTTGACATCTTGTCCACACTGCCAACTGGAAGCCAATGTATGAGATCACAATTCACCAGCTTATCAGAAGCCATGTGACAGCCATTGAATCAGCTTATCAGAAGCCATGTGACAGTCATGGCTACTAGTGAATTGTGATCTCATACATCTTGAGATTGTGTGATCTCATACAGATATAAAACAATTCAACTTCACGAATCAAACATAATCGTAAAGAAAACTGAAACCAGCAAGTAAAACATGGCATTTACAAGCAAGCATTTCAGGAAAATAAATTGATTCATTGAATAAAACATGAGATAAATCGTCTTGGCAATATAGATATAAAGAAGAGTTTTTGTGCTTATTACCTCTTTCGTAACTTCAACCAGAAGGTTGTCCAGCTGTGGTGTGGCACCAGCAAAAAACCCACTTCCTTGAACAGCACAATCAACATTCAGGTAGGCCACTGCTTGTGAGCCCAAGTTTCCAAGATTCTGTTCTACCCACTCTGTAGATCCTATCTGTTAACCAAAACATTGCAGAATGGTCAGAATCCTTTCATTATATGAATTATTTGAAGTCAAGATTGAAGATATTATTGAGGCTTTACCATTCCATACTCTTCTGCATCCCAACTGCCGAGGATAATGCTCCTTCTAGGTTGCCATCCGTCGCGAAGCAAGACCCCGAAATTCCTAGCAATCTGCTCATTTAAAAAATTAAATGAGTCCACATGAATGAAGTCTGAACCCAAAATTATGTTTGTACTTCTAAGGAAAAACCTTGATGTCCCTTACTTCTAGAAGAACAGCTGTACCGCTGTTAGGATCCACTGCTCCATAAGTCCAGGCATCTCGATGGTTCCCCAGAATAACAAACCTGGAGATTCAGCACAAATGTTAAGGAAAGTTTCAACAATCTGTTAAGGCAGTTCAAATTTTTAACAGAAGGTTATTTGGGCATCAGAGCGGAACTATGGTTTTGTGGGTATACCTGTCTGGTTCTTCTGAGCCCTTTATCACAGCAAACACATTTCTAATTGTGGCCATTGTTTGGTTTTCCTGCAACGGAAAGGGAGAAAGATTCAATGCATATGGATAGAATTGCGGGTTTGGGAGCCGAAATTTGACAGATATGGCTGTCATATTCTACTGCCTGAATCTACACGCAAAACATCGTGATCAGAGGAGCCGCACAAGGACAAGCAGCTCGGATTCCAATGAACCAGACGTACATCGGCAGGCCGGCTCCTGTCGTTCTTGTCCACAATCCATGCACTGGCTAGCATACAGTACGGTATCAATTTCAACTCGCGAAGCGCCAGGGTCGACATCTCTGAACATAAATTACTCAAAATTCTCCATCTGGTATCCTGGTGCCATACTATAAAAATCTTTCACGATCGCGAAAATTCATGGCTCGGCACACTAGTTACCATGACGATCACATGAAATCTGATACAGGTAATTCTATTTAAATACTAAATCAACCTGCACTGTCAAATATGAAGAGCATCCCAATGATTTACATAGAAAATCTTGACAGTGTTAAAACATTCAATTCAACGTCGTTACTCTGGCTGATAGGCCGCAGAATTTTTCTGAATTCATGGGCGCGGCACATGCCATGAAATTCACCAGTAGCCATGGCTGTCACTTGGCTTCTGATAAGCTGATTCAATGGCAAAACTGGAACCGTTTCTTATAATTCTTCATTCAAACTTAAATAATGAAAGCATTCTTCAGTCAAATTGGTCATAATGGAACATGCCAGTACAGCGTTCTGATTTATGCTAAAAAAAATAACTAGAGTTATGGAAAAGAAGCAGCGATAATAATGGTAATTAGATCGAAAATTGGGCTTACCACATAACTAAAATTAAGGATCCCGGGCCCTCTACCGAGCCCATGATGTTCATCCAATTTCATTGATCCCCGCCAACTGGACGGTGCAGCAGGGCCTGAGAGCGACATGAGAATGCGGCGGGCATCGTTAGCAGATATGGGCATCGAGGGAATGCTCGGGAATTTTTCTGCAACCTCCTTTGACGCCACTGGTAATCTCTCCGCATACTCAGTGCTTGCAAAGCCGGGAGTCAATGGATCGCCATTTCCTTGCATGACGGTTCCTCTCTGGACTGCACTGGGTGGCATCCATTTGGAGTCCGGGAAGTAACCTTCTGCTCCATTCCCACCAAATTGCTCTGGATCGCTATACAGAAGAGCTGCAATTGCACCGGCTTTGGCGGCATTTCGGACAACGGTTCCTCTGAAAACATCTCCATATCTGGCAATCACAATGGCTCCGCTCACGTTCACTCCCTTCTCTTGCAGAATTTTGTAATCCTCCTCACGTCCATAGTTAACGTATACAACTTCTCCAGTAACAGTACCCGAGGGTGCAAAAGCATGAAAGGGCGCTATAACAGATCTGGTATTGGTAATATTACTCTGAAACTCCTCGTCCAGATTGAATTGGTACTTCAATCCTGTGTCAGGGGAATACAATGAAAGATATCTAGAGACTGGATAAGATAGTAGAACCTTGTAATCCACAGTATGTGCTGCTAGCCCATATGCTTTGAAATTCTGCAAAACATGTTCAGAAGTTAAAATGTCACCGGGGGTGCCTGCCACATGCGGCTGGCGCGTGAGTTCCTTCAGGTGTTTGGCAATGGAGACATTGCTTCCTGTATTGACGAAACAGTTATGAAAATATTTAATCCTTCTGTCACGGGCCAAGCCATAATGCTGGGATTTGCTCACATCTTTGATCATGGTCAAGAAACCAACCAGAATAGCTATTAGAATTATCACTGCAGTCCATGATGCTCCCTTGCTTACTCTGCTGCTTCGGCTCTGTGGACGAGATCCCCCAGAATTCTTCAATGGGCATGTTTCTTCTATATTCACGGTCGTATTATCCCTTGCTGCACCGACCCCATCATGCAAAATCTTCTTCGATGCCCCCCACACCATTGTGATGAAATTTGTTCAAAGTGATGAAATTTGTTAAAATTTTGAATCCAGAGAGGCAAAGATTCAGAGCATCGAGCCTCCTAGTGCAATAAATAGGGACTGGGACTAAGAATGAGAATAATTAGTCAAAATCTATAGAAGCTTACGCAACTGTAGAATTCACTAATAAGGGACAACCTACCCACAAAGGTTGGAAAATCTTCCTCAAGTTAGGAACCCTTCCATGTCTATGGAACAGATCCCTACCTACTCAATAACTTTATATACCCGAAAAATATATTTAGGAACCTATCTTTTCGCCTTTCTGGAACCAGTAAATTTTTGTTTCGAAGGCGAGAATTTCAAGGCCATTGACTTGCTTCTCGTTACTATGCAAAAATATAGCTGGACTTCAAACTTCGAGCTAAGTGTAAAATTGACACTTTTTTAAAATTCCTTTCACCGACTGTAAAACCTACATGGACCCCATGAGGAAAACGCCAATGGGACATGAAGGGGCAACACACCTAGGTCAAGTGAGTGGGAATAGCTTAAAGTTGCAATCCAATGAAGTAGAAAAGAAGTTCTTGAAATTGTAATGAAGAAAACCAGGGTTGAAAAGATGGAAACTTTTGTACCAGATGACTAGTACTGAGATGATCAGTGCCTCGTTGGGGTAGAGAAAAAGGGCATGAGCAGAAAGCTGGGGTGGAAACAATGATAAAACAACCCACTACACTGCCTGGCAGGGTACCACTCCGCTAACCTGAACCACACTTGTTACCACTACTGAACAGATGCATATCCATGACTCTGGCCAGCTGGGACTGAATCAGCAAAGCAATTATAGCACCAGCTACAGATATGAAGCCGAAATTCGAATTTCGAAAAAGGTGGTACTTATAGGGGTTCGGAGTGGTTAGGAAGACGGCTGAGTACAGGCAAGCCGTCTACGGGTTTGGTAGTGGCGGTACTCGGCGGCGGGCAGCGTGCTTCCTCCTCTCCACTAACCTCCATCACTCTCTGTACAAATTGTTGGCCTATGCTCCATCACTCTCTGTACATACAAATTGTTGTGTGCCTAGGATGCTATAAATGGTTAGTGTGCCTATTCTATAAGGCCTAAGGCCTTGATATAAATTGTTGTGGGCCTATGACACTGATTTTGGTAGGAATTTGGCCAAATCATTTTTGCAATGTCAGTTGGAATTTGGCAAAATAATTTTTGGTCAAATGTGTCACAGTTGGAAGTGGCAAAATAATTTTTGGTTAAAATCTGTGATAGTTGGAATTTTGCCAAAATCATTTTTGGTCAAAATGTATCATGGTTGGAATTTGGCAAAATATTTTTTGTTTAAAGTGTGGAATGGTTGTGTGCATGTAGTGGTTTAACTAGACTGTTTTTTCACCTGAAAATTATGAAAATTTCGGGAAGATTTTTGTTGGAATTAATTTCCAACTGCGCAGAAAACGCAGCGAACAGACTTAAGGCGGCAAGTTAATTCCACAGGGGTCGATGAAGTTATGTGGGCGGAGGAGCGAACCCCCTCGGAGCTGCGGACGTAAGCGGGTGGCCCACATGTTATATGTTAACAAATGATCGCCGGTGAAATGTTTTATCACGGCATTTGTTTTTTTTTTTTAAACATAAGCCGTTGTTAATGTTTTAAAGTTTTTTTATTTTTATTGTTTTTTTATTTTTAATATATGTAACATATATATTAAAAGGCCCGAAATGTAATTTTTATTACACAGCGGTGTATATAAAAAGATAAAAAGACAGAGATGTAATTTTAATTACACAGAACAGAGTTTATGGAAGCACAACAGCGCTGGAATAAAAAATCTAAGTTCCACCAAGTCAAAGCTGTGATCAATGCGTTATCAAGCGGTTCCGGCGTCCGGCGTAGTAATGAGATCATTAAAGATCTCTGAAGCGGTGAATTTTGTGGTTGTATGTCAGTTAATGGCATTAATTGAATCTGAGATATTTTGTTTTAATACAAAAAAACAGAGTGTTGTAATTTTATCAATTACACAGAGAGCAGAATTGTTATGCACAGCAAAGTGCGTTTGAAAAAGACAGTGAGTGAATTTGGAAATACACAGCAGTGTATTTTCCAGAGAGAGACAGAGTGTTTGGTATTTTACACAGCAGTGTGAAATATTTTGTATACACAGCAGTGAATGACAGAGTGATAATTTTTGAACTGTGTTTGCAGCAGTCAAAATTATTTTGTAATCCCTCTCTCGAGGAATAATTGTAACTGCAGTTTTTTTTTATATGGAATATAAATTTTTCTGAGTTGAAACTCTGTCTGTGAATGAGATTTTAAAATTTTTTCTCTGTGTTAAGAAGGGGAGTTTTATTCTCCAATTCTGTTCTGGAATTTGCAAAATTCCAACAATTTTAGAAAAATCTGGTAGTCATTTTTGAAAATTTAGATTATAGCTATTAAACTTCAATATTTTGGGTGCCTTGGAAGTTTTTGATGGTGTTGAATTCATTTCCACCATCAAAAACATGATTCAAACACTACTATTGGAAGATTTCTTAAAAAAAAATTGCCCAAATTCCGACCACTTTTGATCATCTAGACAATACTTCTACTTCTATAAACAACTCCATAAAACATTGATATAAATTGTTGTGTCTATGCTCTAAGTCATTGATTTTGGTAAGAATTTGACTAAATATTTTTTTATCAAAATATAAGCAGAGAACAATTCAATATAGAGAATCACACTTTAAATTCGCGTAGTCTAAAAAAGCAACAGAATGGCCTAGAATCCGGCAAAGATTTTATGAGAATCTTGTTTATAGTTGTTAAATTTTAGTATTTTGAGTGCCCTAAGGATTTTTGATAGTGCTGAATCTATTTTAACTATCAAAAATCTATTTTAAATTTTATTTTCCCTAAACAACTTCCTTTAAATTTACTTCAAATTACAAATTTAAAAAGAAATAAAGATTTCACGCTCTCAGATTTATAATTAAATTTATAATTTTGAAAACATTTTTACCTCATTTTGATCAATTTCAATTTGAAAATATGCAAATAAAATTTTCAAAATGTCTAACATATAAATTACGGCATTCTACAATATTAACAAGATAAACAGGAATGGAATTTGATGGGAAAATTGTCAATTCTAAAACAGAAATGGAATTTGATGGGAAAATTGCCAATTATAAAATAATTTAGAATTTGATGGAAAAATTGCCAATTATAAAGTAATTTGACCGTCAAATAAAGTTCAAAAATTTATCAAACGATCAAAATTTTGTGTTGAAGCTATGAAATGAATAAGAAAATGTGAAAAGTGTCAATTTTAAATCCAACCCTAAATAGCATCATCTGATAGCCTTGACTTATCATTACCATTTCCCATCAACCGCCCCCACAATCAGCTCTGCATGCAGCGCAGCAGAGCCTCGCAGATTCACTTTCAGGTACGTTTTTTTTTTATTTTATCAGTATTACCGTTAGGACGGAGGAGGGGATCTCACCAACCCTAGAATTATCGAAACAATTATTACAACCTGGAGGGTAATAAATGAAACCGCCATCACGAGAATTTTCTCAGCGGGAGGCGCTGACAGTGATGATGATGACCCGGGGCGGGTGCGTTTTTCAATGCGATACAGAGAGTTGGGGGTGGCGATGGTTGAATCTATATGCGTGTAAAATTTGTACACATACAGTGACTCATCGCGTTTAATGATTCAATTTAAAAATATGTTACGTTGGACCCTGTATTTTACAGTCACCTTCTTGGAAGTAACAAACCCTAGCGCGTGATTGCAGGGGGCGCTTTTGGAAATGGAGTGAGTCACCTATCTTGATGTTGTTTCCATTAATAGTATTACCGACCACGTGAAATGTGGCCTACAGGTAACCAAGGACAACGACGCCATGGCCTTCCCAACGTTCACGACATCAACTCCCTCCATCTCTTGTCATTAAGGATTGATAATGAAATTTTTAATTATGAAATCATTTTATACATCACCTCATATTATTATAATAATTGATAAAAAAAATTATTAAATTAAAAAAATATTTAATAATCAAGTTAGCCAATATTTTCCACCTCAGTGGAATCAATTGGAGTATTACTTTTTTAACCTTATTTTTATTCATAATAATCACCTAAATTTTTAGGTGACCTGGTTTTTCGAATTTAGTATGGTAAAGATATTGTAATATTTAACATTTTAGTTTAATAAAATATATTTTAAAAAATAACATAAAAAATTCAATTCATGATATTAGTAATTTATGGAATTTTCTGATGGTTTATTTCTTTAACATGGTCTATTTAAAGATTAATAATTAAACCAATTTAGATTTATCTTAACTCAAGATTTACCAAGGATCTAGAGGTTTCAAATTCCTTTTCACTTTAAAAGTGGTTTGCACGTCATCTAGAAAGCTTATTATTTAAAATATTATTATTATTATTATTATCCAATTTTAAGGTCGCCAAGCCAAACACCAAATTGGTGTATGAGACCCCCTTGTTTGTGGGTAGTAATTTGGCTGCCTTATTCTAAGTATACAATGATTTTTTAATATAAAAAAATTTAATCTTTTAAAAACAATAAATGGAGCTTAAAGGACCAAGACCAAATTTATTTTTACTCTAAAAGAAACTTGCACCCCAATAGATTTGATCCCAAGATTTAGAGGAAGGCTCATAATATATATATATATATATATATATATATATATATATATATGTATGTATGTATGTATACCATTAATAAAATTATTAGAGTCAGAAAATCGCCCCGGTACAATCGACAATTAATTAATTTTTATTTTACTTTATTTTTATTTTTATTTAATTTGACTAAGTCAAAATGTTTACACGGCATGACATTACAATCGAGTTGTCTACAGAGGTTGAGGAATTGCCCGTATGGTCAAAAGTGGTGGCCGAGCAAAAAAAATTAAGAAACCTTGCAGTAGCACTGCTTGAATCATATTTTTGATGGTACCAAAATCTTGAAGTTTGATAGTTATAACCTGGATTTACAAAAATCCGTGTTGGATTTTATTAAAATCTTGCCGGAATTTCAATGGTTTTCAGAGCAAGTTGGTTAGAGATTTTAACAAGCAGAGTTAGAATGTGACATGTAGGTTTTATAGAGTGTTGTATACATTTACGAATTCAAAAATGCATTTTAAAAAACTATTTCGTCAATATTTTTAAAACACATTTTGAATATTGGAATTGTATAGATTAAGTAATTATTCCTAAAAAATTGTAGATATTTTCTTAAAATTATGAGTTTTATTATTGAAAATATGTTTTAGAATATATAAATAAATTTCACATTAAATATTATTTTTGGGATTTAATATCTATAATCATTACCAGGAGAGGCAGTAGTAAATAACTAATTTCTCATAATTTTTGTATAGTCTATTTAGCACTCATTGCATCTAGTGATACTCACAAAGATAAAGAAGTGAGAATAAAACTAATAAAATGAATCACATAACATAAATCATCACCAAACTTTCCATTCTTAAAAATATATAAATTTATTTTTAATACATAAATAAATTTAAATGATTTTAAAAATATTTTGAACCATTAGATTATATAATTAGACCACACAAACTTTTATTAAAAAAAATCATCTTCAATTAATATTTTTTATTTTTTAAAACTAAATGAGAAAATTAAACTGCTTTAGTTAAATAGGCCTGAAAGATTTTACATCGGTTAGGGTGTTTTCTGTATGAAGCTTCGTATAGTATTTCTTTTAATTTATTAGATTATAGTTGGGAATGAAGAAGTTTCTTACTGGGGTTGGTGTTAACATTTTATGTAAATTTAAATGTTTGTAAAGGGTGTGAAAATAAATAAAAACATTGAAGTGGAGTAAACTTGTTAAACCTTGGATTTTACGAATTAAAAAATCATTTATTCGTCATTTTCCAGTTATAGAATTATTTAGTTGTCATTTTCATTTTCCACATAAAAATGTTTTATAAGTCGTTCTCACGTATATTATTATAGTTTTTTAAATGTTTAATATTTTTTTAATTATTTTTATGAATATTTATTTAATATATATTAAATAAGTTTTGTTTTTCTCGAAGTTATAAATGAAAAAGAAAGTATGTATAAGTTAATTTTAAAAAATATGAATAGAAATGAAGCAATTTGATAGTTAGGTTAGTATTAAACTTTGTTGTAAATATAATATTGTTATTTATTTTGAAGTATTTTAACAAGTCATATAGAGGAGTTAAATGAATTTATTTTTGGTGTTCAAATTCAAATCATGAAAGTGATATGATAACTTTTTGTTATAATAATTTTTCAAAATAAATTATTGAGTCTCGGGAATATGTTAAGTAAATTTTTAGTATTTAGTGATTTAGAAAAAGTATCTTATATTTACATTATATATTTTAACTTTCTTTGAATTTTTTTTTTAATTTTTTTTTTTGCTTTTGAAGTCAAAGTAAATCTGTACTCATGAGTTTGGGTTTCTTTCTATTTTATGATTTATTATAGTTTTGGTAATTGGGAAAGTAATTTAATAACTATATTTCTCTAAAAAAATGTTTTTTATTTTTTATTTTTTATTTTTTTAAACTAGGCAAAGGCTAATCCAAATGTTGGATGGAAGAATAAGAGTGGGATGCTATCACTTGGGGTCAGCTCCAATGTTGGATTGAAGAACAATCTACCCACAATAGGATGTTATCACTCTAGGTCAGCCTAATGTTGGATGGAAGAACACTTTGCGCTATCACCTGGGGTCGTCCCCAATGTTGGATGGAAGAGCAAGCCCATTGATGGGATGCTACCCGAATGTTGGATGGAAGAACAAGCCCACCAGTGGAATGTTATCACACAATCTAGGACTGTGCATTAGATGGAAGGTCGTCCCCAATGTTGGATGGAAGAACAAGGTCATGGGGCCATCCTCAATGTTCGATGGAAGAACAAGCCCACAAAATCCATGATTGTGTGTTGGATGGAAGGCCATCCCCAATGTTGGATCGAAGAAGAACCCCAAGATACCATCCCCGATGTTGACTGGAAGAATAAGCCCACGGGCGAGATTATATCACATAATCTGAGATTTTGTGTTGGATGGAAGGCCATCCCCAATGTTGGATGGAAGAAAAAATCCACGAGGTCATCCCCAATGTTGGATGGAAGAACAAGCCCACCAGTGGGATGTATCACACAATCCAAGATTGTGTGTTGGATGGAAGTCCATCCCTAATATTGGATGGAATAAAAAGCCCATATACTATCACACAATCTAGGATTGTGTGTTGGATGGAAGTTCATCCCCAATGTTGGATGGAAGAAGAAGCCCATGGGACCATCCCTAATGTCAAATGGAAGAACAAGCCCACACAATCCAAGATTTTGTGTTGGATGGAAGGGCATCCCCAATGTTGGATGGAAGAACGCCAATGTTGCCAATGTCGGATGGAAGAACAATCCCACCAAAGATTATGTGTTGGATGGGATAAACCTTGGATGTCTTTTGGGATAATTTAATTCCCCCGAATGTGGCTTCAATCCTCAACCCCTCCCCATAAAATTTGAACCTATAACTAAGAGAAGACTAAACCTCACACAAACCAATTGACCTACACCTCCTAAATAACAAAATTATCTTATATATACAATACATATAATTCTTTATAATTTCTTTTCCATCTTATACATTATAATATAAAAATTATTCAAAATTTAAAAATTTAAAAATATCCCTCTTAAAACATGCTCTTTCCATGAATAATTAATCACACAAAATAACAATGAAAAAGATTGAGTTCTTACCATTACCAAAAAAAATCTTTAAAATATTTTAGTCATGGAATTTCACCAAAACACATATTTTATTTTTTCTATATTCTAAATAAAAATTGGAAATTAAATTATTATAACATTATAATTTATTTATTATACAATTATAATTCCGAATAAGGGATGTAAATTGGTGTAGATATTAAATACAATTATATATATATATATATAATATGATTAGAAATGAAGAAGTGTGGTATTTAAAATAATGTTAAATTAAATTTCTTTAACTTATTTTGAAATATTTTAATGAGTGGCTGTGAAGGGAAATCACAAACATTAAAGGAGAATAAAAATTTTAAACCTTATACTTTAGAAGTTTCTATTTATCATTTTTTTAAAGGATGTTTATATATATAATTTAAAATGTTTAATATTATTTTTCTCTTTGATGTGTAAGTTTATATTTAATATATATTAAATAAATAAATAATTATAAAAAAGAAGTTATAAAAAATAGAGTAAATATGTGTAAAATTTTATATTATAATGATGATGGTGATTGTTACCTTATGTTAAGACTCATGCGGTCTATCAAACTTTAAGAGAGGATAAAGAATCTAAGTTTGAATCTTCAAAATCTTGTTTTTATGGTCTAAGAGAAGGGAAATAAGTGCTCCAAGATGGTTATAGGTAGGTTGGCTTAATAGGTCAAGAAGATTGGAAGTATGGCACATGGTAGGGAATTGAGAGCAAATGTGAGTAAGCGTTGGGTAGTCTAAAAGGAAGTGTTTTTCATCTTCCACTTGCTTAGAATAAAAAATCTGACAGATTCTATCGTACCAAGGGGTCTAGGGAATAGACCACCACCCGGTCTCACTCTGAAGCTCATGGGAATTATTTCTTATCTTAGCGATGTTCATTTTTTTCTTATTTTTGGACAACACAAAGAGATAATTTTGATTATCAAGGGCAGGGTTGATCACTTCCTTATATTATCTTAGCTTACTTTTACCCTCCAGCTCTTGATCCTCCCACAACTTGTCCTTAAACTGGGAGGTAATAGTATTTTTTATATTATCTTTGCCATACTGAGATCCTCCTTAATTCCCCAATGGTTGAGCTAGGATTGGGCATCCTTATGCCACCCACGCTTGAGGTGAAGGTGAGGATTTTGACAACGTTTAGAAGAAATTTTAGGGAGCCTTTTTTATTCCATGTTGTCAAGCTTCTTCTTATACATCAGATATCTAAACATAGTCGTACTTTCAATGGAGGACAAACCAGATTCAATCAAGAGGATAAGATAGGGAGTATTTCTCTTGATCTTAAGGTTGTAGGTTGTGAATTTCTTTTGAATCATCTCAATCTTCCTCCATGAATCTCTGGATATACTACAACCCCAAACTTCACATCTGTATAAGATAACAGGGGTGACAAGGGTCTCAAAGAGGAACCTATTTTTACTCCAAATGTAAAGATCAACCAACTTACAATTATTTTCAAGCTCATAATAAGCTTTCCAGGCCCCAATAATCATTTTCTTGATGTTATAATTCCAGTTGAGATGATGAGGGAATTCAATGCCCAAATACTTATAAGAAGAAACCTACTCTAAGCACTGGTTATTATACACGAAACTACCATGGGTGATTTTCTTGGATTTAATGATCACAACTTTAGTCTTGTTTGTATTAACTATCATACCCATCTTGGAGCAGTAGTCATGAAGAATATAGATTTGTTTTTCAAGGTCATTATGGCTTTTTGCAAGAAGAACGATATCAGCGACTGTTGGAACAGGGTCTCCTATGAAGCTGTGAATCTGGTCCATTTTGTATATTTTTTATTATATTTAGTCTAACGCAGGGGTTTTAGGGCGGGTCAAAGCCCCTAATGCATTGTAAGCGGGCAAGGGTAGACCAAGATTCCGCAAACCACGGTTTGCGGACCATTGGATCCGTAGGCTAAAGTAATATAAATAGTTGAACCTTTTTGAGTATACAGACAAAAGATGAATAGAGATTGATGCGAAGTACGAATTGCTAGATCTTGGGTTGGGTTGTTTGGGTTAGGAAACCTACTAGCTATGTGCGTAGGTGGTATTTGCGGAATGTAAGAGGATTTTTTATAAGTAATATATGAGAAGTATTGTTGAACATATGATGTTTTCTAGATTTTTTCTATTATGATTGATGCGAACTAAGATTGTCTGCTTAAGCCGCGAACTCGTCTATTTTATCTCTGTGATATGAAAGCATTTTCACTTAGTATATTAATGTGATAAGGCTGTTGTTGCACTTACTGATTGCATCTCTGTTAACAAACGCGAACTATCTGTGTTGACAATATTGGCTGTGATTATGTTGTTTTATGGTTGTAATTGATGATACACACATAGAGGCGAACCTGCTAGAACATATCTAATAAGAACTATAGTCTGGTTATGTTTTGGAACCGTGCGAATCACCCCATTGTGTAGATATGATACTTGCGGGCCTCTCCCTTAGGATGTGGAAACCTGGTTCCAGCACCCTCCCATACTGCTTCGGATGAGACTTTGACCTGCACAAGTGGGTCACTGCCGAAAGGGCCAGTAGTATAGGGGTTTGTTGGCAAACCTTCACCTCCGAACTTGGGTCAGGAACCCTCGAGCCAACAAATGGTTCCGTTGCCGGGACCGGGAGCATTTTGGGAGAGATCGGGTAATGCCAAGGCCGTATTAGAAGATCTAAAGGAAAAGAAATCGATGAATGGTTTGAGAAACAAGTTCAGGAGTTCACAGTAAAATAAAACCCAAGTAGGAAGTTGACCACCGAAGAGTGGAAGAACAAGTATAATTTCACAGAGATCTACGAAATCTTCTGTGTAACAATTGCGATCAATTCATATCCTATTCTGAAGCAAAGCGAGGGTTTTTCAAGGGTTTCCGAGGTAAGTTTCTGAAAATGTTATGAAACCAGCTCCAAAAAGAGAAGAAAATAGATATCAACACCTTAGAAATAAGCCACTTTGAGGGCGAAACCTCTAATACATTACATGAATGAACAATTCTTGGATGATACAATTGACAAAACCTCCTTTCTATATATAGGAGTCCATGGGGCCACAATGTAATCCTAGTGGGGTCACAATGTAATCTTAGTTGACCTAACAATAATAATGTAAGGGCACAATAATAACAATATGGGGGTTACAGGGGTACAACAATAACAATAAGGGGGTTACACTAACAACAATAAGGGACTATACTAGTAATATAGGGACCTAACATGCTCCTCTCCTTCAAAAACGTGTTGTCCTCAACGCTTGAGTAGCTCCGAGTGCTTTTGTATAAAATTCTCATCCTCCCATGTAGAATCTTCAGTGGGTAAGTTCTTCCATTTGATGAGATACTCTAAAATTGATCGATTTCGTAGTTGTCGAGTTCTTGTTTCTATGACTGCTTTAGGTTCCAATATGGTTTTTCCTTCCTCATCAAGTTCTGGCAGTATTGTTTGAACTGGAAGTTTGTCCCCTATAACCTTTTTTAAGCATGAAACGTGGAAAAATGGATGCACTCGCGAAGAAGCAGGAAGCTCCAATTTGTATGCCATAGTACCAATCTTTTGCAACACCTTGTAAGGACCATAGTACTTTGGCGATACTTTATTTTCTTTCTTAGCTTGCTTGAGGGACATTTGTTTGTATGGTTGTAGCCATAAAAATACCCAGTCTCCCACATCAAAACTTCTCTCACTGCAATGTTGATCTGCCTGTTGTTTCATTCGATTTTGTGCCAAATTTAGGTTATCCTTTAAGAGTTGAAGAACTTCTTGTTGATGCTTAATGTGATCCTCCACTGCTTGAACCCTAGAATTTTCCCTTAAAGAAGATGTGGTGGACGGTGGATAATATCCATAAAGTGCCATAAATGGGGTCATTTTTGCTGCAGTATGGAAGGAAGTGTTATAACACCATTCAGCGAGAGGTAACCACTTGACCCATTGTGCTTGCTTATCAGATACAAAACAATGAAGATATCCTTCCAAACATTTATTCACTATCTCTGTTTGACCATCGGATTGAGGATGATAAGATGAACTATGAGCTAGTTGAGTACCCAAACAAGAAAATAATTCCATCCAAAAATTTCCTGTAAAAATGGGATCTCCGTCACTTACAATAATCTTCGGGTTTCCATGTAGCTTTTGAATTGTTTCCATAAATGACGTAGCAACTGTACTTTCTTTAAATGGATGAGATAATGAAAAAAATTGTGCATACTTGGTAAGTCTATCAACTACCACCATGATGACACTCCTTCCTTCGGACTTAGGTAATCTTGTGATAAAATCCATTGAAACCTCCTCCCAACGTTGACTTGGAATGGATAAAGGTTGTAGAAGACTCGGGGTCTTAATTGTCTCAAATTTATTTTGTTGGCAAACCAAACATTCCGCCACAAAATTTTGAATATCAGATTTAAGGCCATCCCAAAAAAATTATTTCTTCACCCCATGGTAAGTTTTTAAAAATCTTGAGTGTCCTCCTAAAGGAGAAGTGTGAAATTCCAAAAGAATATTTTGTTTTAGTTTGGAATTCTTGCAAATATATAAGCAATCTTTGTACCATAAGGAATCATTTTTCCAACTAAATGTATTAGATGTACTAGAATCTTGCTGCAACTCTTGAATGAGTGTCCACACTTCTTCGTCCTTCTTCCATTCATCCATTGCTTCGGTTATCCAATCTGGTTGGATAATAGAAATGGCACAAAGCAATGCTTCCACCTCTTCATCCTTTCTTGAGAGTGCATCTGCAACAACATTTAGCTTCCCTTTTTGTAGATGATTTCAAAGTCATAACCCAACATCTTTGTGACCCATTTTTGCTGCTCTTCTGAAGATAGTCTTTGTTCCAAAAAGTGTTTAAGACTATCATGATGAGTTTTTACCTTGAAGTGTCTTCCCATTAGGTAAGTTCGCCATTTCTTTAGTGCATGCAGTATTGCTAACATTTCCTTCTCATAAATAGGTTTCTGTAAATACTTTCCTTTGATTGGACGACTTTCAAAAGCAATGGGTCTTCCTTCTTGCACTAAAACAACACCAATTCCATTTCCTGAGGCATCACATTCCACAATAAAGGTTTTTGTGAAGTCCGGCATAGCTAAGACTGGTGCTAGGCACATTACCTCTTTAAGATGTTCAAAAGCCTTAGTTGCTTCAAGAGTCCATGAAAATGCATCTTTATTCAATAATGTTGTTATAGGTGCTGCTATTCTCCATTAATTCTTAACAAACTTGCGATAACACCCTGTTAACTCGAGAAATCCGCGCAACTGAATTATGGTTGTGGGGAATTTCCATTCCTTAATGGCTTTAATTTTGTTAGGGTCTACCTTAACACCCTCGTGAGATACAATATGACCTAGATATTCCACCTCTTGTACTCCAAAGAAACATTTTGATGTTTTTTCATATAATTGTTTCTCCTCCAATAGTTTGAGCACCCTGTCAACATGTTGAACATGATCCTTCCAAGACTTGTTGTAGATTAGTATATCATCAAAAAATACTAGCACATTTTTTCTAAGGTAGGGTTTGAAAATGGAATTCATTAATCCTTGAAATGTAGAAGGTGCATTGGTAAGGCCAAAAAGCATGACCAAAAATTCATAATGACCCTCATGAATTTGAAATGTTGTTTTCGGAATATCTTTAGTCTTCATTCTAATTTGATGATATCATGAACGAAGATCCAACTTGGTAAAAGAAATTTCTCCATGTAATTCATCCAATAATTCATCAATCAAAGGAATGGGAAATTTATCTTTAATAGTGAGATTATTGAGCTCTCTATAATATTGACACATGTGCCATGGTCCATCTTTCTTGTGCACTAATACTACTGGAGTAGAGAAAAAACTTTGACTAGGTTGAATTATACCAGCCTCTAACATTTCTACAATCATACGTTCAATTTCGCTCTTTTGGACATAAGGATATCTGTAAGGCCTGATGCTTGGAGGAACACTTCTTGGAATCAAATGAATAGAATGATCATGATAAAAAGTAGGTGGGATTCCTTTGGGAGTATCAAACACCTTGGAATGATTGTCCAAGACTTTTTGGAGATCTGGAGAAATAGATGATTTTGATGTTGGAACTTCTAGTGAGCATAATTGTGCAATTACGCCCCGTTATTCTTTCTTTAGAAGCTTTTTCATGACATTAGAGCTTATTATCTTTCCTGGCTTCCCTGTGATACCTCGTAATTCGATTTCCTTTCCTTCGGAAAAAAATTCAAGAACATTTCTAGAAAATTAAAAGCTATCGTCCCCAAAGATTGTAACCATTGTACTCCTAATACAACATCAGCGCCTCCCATTGGGATGGAAAGCATTGGACTATTCAATACATATTCCCCCATGGCTATCTTGATATTATGAAATTTTCTAGAGCAATTTATAGTTCCTCCATTTGCAACCATCACTTGACATTCTGGTGTTGGGTATAGGAAACAATTCAATTCCTTGGCTACCTTACAATGAATAAAATTATGGGTACTACTCGAATCAATCAACACTATTACCTTTTTCTTCTTGATATGTCCTTCTATCTTGAGAGTTTGAGGAGTGGTAATTCCTGCCAATGCATTACATGATATGGTCGGACTCATTTCTTCTTCTTCTAGGGTTTCTTCCTAGTGTATATCCTCTTCTTTTGAAGTTTCTTGTTCATTTTCTTCCTCCTCTTCACAATCTATGTAAAATAATTTCTTCTCAGCACACTTATGACCTTTAGTGTATTTGCTATCACAACTATAGCAAAGCCCTTTTGCTCTTTTTTTCTTCCAATTGTTGTGGTGTCAACCTTGTAGGTTGTGGAAATCTAGGCGTAGCAACACTTCCTTCTTTATAGAATTGAGTGGTAGGCTTCCTTGTCGCCATAATTTTACATTCAACTTTTCTTGCCAACCTGAATGCCTTCTCCAATGAATCAGGTTCCAAAACGCAAACTTCATGTTGGATTTTATCCTTTAAAGTGCCTAGGAAGAGATCAATCCTGTGTTCCTCTGTAAGATCAGTTACCCTTATATTCAATTTTTGGAAGTCCTCAATGTGCTGCCCCACTAAACCCTTTTGTTTGAGATTTATCAATTGGGTTAAGAAGGTGTTGCTCTTTGTATCCTCATAATGTGCTATCATTTCCTCCGTAAAAATTGACCAAGTGACAATTTTTTTACGGGAGCAAAACCATCGATACCATACAAATGTATTTTGTTCTAAATGTAAAGTTGCAATGCGTACCTTTTGTGTGTTTTGCACATTATTGAGATCAAAATATTGCTCCATCTGTAGTATCCATGTTACGGGATCCTTGCCATCAAATTTCCTCATATCCATCTTTGGAATATGGTGGTTCTTCAATCCAACATTAGAGTTTATGAAATCACAATTAACATTTGTTTTTTCCTCATCATGAGTTTCTTCTACTATCTTTTTGCCATTAGGAATCATTTCTTGTATCAACTTTGACAAACCTTCCTTCAAACCTTCCATTTTTTCTTCCATACCATCCTTCAAACCTTCCATCGTATCTTCCATACATTTCTTCAAGCCATCCATCTTAGCTTCCACGATTTTCTTGAAAACATCCATTTCATTTTTTGTTGCTCTTTGCGGGAGCGAAATCTGGTGCATTTGCTCTTGTAATTTTGTTATGTCATGTTGCATTTCTTCTTCATGAGCCATAGTAGAGCCTTCTGAAGGCTTAATGGGTGTTGAATTATTTTTAGGGGGAATTTTAGAACCCAATACTGATATCTATTCTAAAATATGTCTTTGGAATCAATTCAAATTGATTCTTCAAACAAACTATGCATTTCAAAAAAAAACACACACCTTTCTATTGCTTTTGAGGAGCTCGATATTAAAATTGAATTATCTCTGTGATTACGGATCTTCAATATCTGAAATTTGGCACTGAGGTAGCCCTCTGAATCCTATTTCAAATGCCATAGGTCTGACCTAATTTTGATTCTTCAAGAAAAAGTTATCTCCAATCTCCCACAATGACCTAATTATGGACTGGCTCAGTAGAGTGAACTTGTACGACTTGCCACGTGTCACGTTTTGCTCCTTCGGTTTTCAAATTTATAGAAAATAAACTACTGTCCGTGTACTTCTAACATATTTTTATAGAATTTCAATCTAATGCTCAGAGAGAGAGTTATGAATATTTTCCCACAATCACCTCTTTGAGATGAAATTTGGGAGCCTGAAAAAGACCTAACTTCCACAGATCATATCTCCGAAAATATTGCGAACTAAGCTCTGAAATTTTGTGACAATCTTCCTCAGGATTTCGGCTTCAAGCTCTAAAAGTTTCAGCTTCTGAACCTTTGTATAAGAAAATTTATAGTGAAAATTCCATGATGACATGTTTGGTGCATCAAAACCCTAGAATCCAAAGCTTTGATACCAAATGTTGTGAAACCAACTCCAAGAAGAGAAGAAAAGAGATATCAACGCCTTAGAAATAAGCCACTTCGAGGGGGAAACCTACAATACGTTACATGTATGAACAATTCTTGGATGATACAATTGAAAAAACCTCCTCTCTATATATAGGATTCCATGGGGCCACATTGTAATCCTAGTGGGGCCACAATCTAATCCTAGCCGACCTAAAAATAATAATGTAAGGGCACAATAATAACAATATGGGGATTATAGGGGTACAAAAATAACAATAAGGGGGTTACACTAACAATAATAAGGGACTATACTAGCAATATAGGGACCTAACAGAAAACCTTACCATTACTAATCAAGATATTACTGTGCAAAAAGAGTATTCTGTGTAGCCACACTGAGTGAATGACCTTTGATCTGGATGGGATTACAACATGAAGTGGCAAATACTATCGGACCAACCAAGGATATAGATATGTCTATAGTCTGATAAGAGAAGCGGCTACGCAGAGTCCTCCAACCACATCGCTTTCGAACCAGCATAGGGGAAAGAACTCACCTACACCTCCGCCACTGCCGGAAGATGGCATGGCTACACACATGAAGTTACCTACCTTTAAGGGTGTGGGAAATGAAGACATGGATTAGTTTTGGTTTTGTCGCAGGATCTGTATGGATTGCGCAAAACATAGCAAGTGATGCGGTGAAAAGGGCACAACTATCCCTTGCCTTCGAAGGAAGAACTTTGGACCGGTACATGGGATACATCGGCCAGCATGCGAATGCAACCATTGAAGAGATTAAGAACACCTTAAAACAACAGCTCAAGAAGCCTAGGTCCTACTCACAACTAGTGGTGGACCTAAAGGATTTCAAGCAAGGGCCTTATGAGTTTGTGTGGGAGGCTGATCAACGACTAAATAAGGTGATCCGAAAAGGAGGATTTCAGTATGATGACAGAAAACACCGAATGGTTCATCGCTATGTTGCTGCCTCACCTGTGCGTACCTATGGGTCACTAAACTTTCGAATTGCAAGAAAAAGCCTTGGAGGACGCTATGAAGTTAGAAGTTGCGCCCAGAGATGATACCCAGCTGGGCATCCAATAGATCTAAGGAAAACTGGAGGCGATGCACATGGAGATCCAGAACCTGCGAAAGGATCGAGGAGCAAAGGTTAGCCCTGAAAGATGGTGCATACGATGTAGGATGAATGGTCACACCAAGGATAACTTCCTTCTATTAACAGACTATAGGCAGGATGAGGCACCTAGCCCATTGTGCCCTAGGGAAATTATAGGGTCAAGTGGGTCAGCACTATAGTGCGATGATTGTCACATTGCGGGGTTGAACGACACAAACCACTGCCCCCTCCTTGTTGTGTATGTCCTAGAGGTAAAGCAGCAATGGTGTAGGTTCTGCAGGTCTATAGGACATAATATGTAGAACTGTTGGACGTATGATTTGATGATAAATCGAAGGAATCTATATAGGGTACAGTCGGATCTGTCCTTACCAAGATCCCTCTTGGGTATAGGTGGCAGAGAAAGACGTGGCAGCGTAGGTCGAGGACGAGGGAAACTAATCTGTTATAACTGTGGAGAAGTATGAAACTTTGCAAGGGACTTCCTGAACCCTACGAGGCAGTCCTGTCGGTATTGCAGACAGCTGGACCCTGTGATTGAAGACTTTCCAACCTTGATAGCAAAAACGCAGGAGAAGAAACCGACACCTACGCAGAATGTGAAGAGGGTTAAGGCTGAATTGCGAGACAAATATCCAAGCGTGAATGTCGTAACACGCAGTGGTATGGCCACTCAGGGACCTGGGGAGAAGGCTACGATTAAACCTCTGATCCAAAAATAATTTATCAAATAGGAAGGTTTGGATCTAAAAAAGGAAAAATAAACATTTGTCGCAGCTTGCAAAGGCTTTGCTGAGGCGGAGGCGTCTACCTCTTAGGCAACTGCGAACCTCAAGGCAGATGAGGAGGTCAAACCCTTTTTGCAAGCATGTATGAAGCTTCTGCGCAACCCAAAGGCTATGGAGAATCTTCAGGCACTAATAGATAGTTGTGCAGCACAGCCTAACCTACCCCCATAAATCAAGGATGTGCACAAACTAGACAGTTATAAGAAACACACATGTAGGCTGATGCAATTGACAACACAGATTGGTGACTATGAAATGGATCAAGTTATTTTGGACCTGGGGTCAGATGCGAATGTACTACCGAAAAAAATGTGGCAACGGATGGGAAAACTTAAGTTGGAGTGGTCCACTATCCAGCTGCATATGGCCAATCAGCAGAAGATCATACCCTTGGGGAGACTATCGAAGATCGTGGTAGATATCGCAGGGGTCAAGGTTCGGGCTGATTTTGAAGTAATTCAGATTGTAGAAGATGCAGACCCCTACCCTGTGCTCTTAGGGTTAGACTGGGCCATATATATGGGAGGCATCATTAATTTGAAGGAGAGAAGCATGGTGTTTGAAAACAACGATACAAGGGTGATAGTACCATTAGATCCTATGGAAGGTGAACGATATACTGAGCCAGTGCACGATGAAGAAGATGTAGATCACATTTATAAGTTGACTGCGCGAGATGAATATTGGATCAACCCCACGGCGGATGGTGTACTCTGCTGGGAAAATGACAGCGAATGCTTCTCTGACTCTGACGAGGAGATGGAGAATTGGAAAAATCGGATACATGATGTCTCTGCGCTGCGGTGTCTTCGGGTCACAAAGGACTTCCACCGCATTCCTCATAGGTAAGAGATCTACCCTATTTTGATGGGTCTGGTAATATTAAGGAATTTTTTCCAACATTTGAAGCCAAGGTGCCCAGAGAACGAAGGTTATGGGCCCTTAATCTAGCTACGCGTGAAACACTTGCATGATGGTGGGATGTGCATAAGGGTGCGTTCCAGGACTGGGAGGGTTGTTGAGACATGATTCTCCTACGATTTGAACCTCTGGCGGAGATACGGAGCAAGACGTTCCTTGGCCTAGGAGATCCACGTGAGCACTTGGTTGCATGGATGAAGACGTGGGGCAACCTGAACTACAGAAGAGTGGATCCACTTACTCATTCATACGTTGGGTCCAATCCCTACTACATGGTACCTGGATGCAGAACTCCATCAACACACCTGCCATTGGGAAACTCTAAAGGATGACTTCATAGGAACATTCAGATTGATAGGGGGTTCAGAGGTGCTTGACGAAGCTTTGCAAGATATAGATACATTTTTGTTTGGAAAATCTGGATTCTCTGCAGTATTCTAGGCGCCGACATGGGAAACACATATGCAGGATATTGTCAACTATCGCGACTTGGTAAGAGAAGAAGGTGAAGATGACCCGCGGTCTGTCTCTATCCCGGAATCGGAAGGGGAGCGCGTCGTTGCAGGACCTCCACTATAAGAGGTGGAGGTCACTAAGCCTCTCAAGCTGCGAGAAGTCAATATTGGGATGGAATAACACCCTAAGTTGACTAAGATTTGGGACTATAGGGATGAGGATATAGTAGGAAAAGTGGTTGAATTACTCACAGAATACTAGGACTTGTTCCCAACAAAGTTTTCGGAGCTGAAGGGGATCACCGGGGACTTAGGGGTCATGCATATCACTCTCAAAATGGATGCACGCCCCGTAAAGCAGTGACCCTATAGGTTGAATCCCAAGTATAAGCAGAAGGTCAAGGAAGAACTCAATAAAATGACCGCTGCAGGTATCATCGAACCCGTTAAGCAGTTAGATTGGGTTAGCCCGATGGTGGTTCAGGAGAAAAAGACTAAGGGGGGGATTCAGATCTGTGTGGACTTGCGTAAGTTAAACGATGCTTGCATTCATGATCCATTCCCTACACCATTCTCCGACGAAATTTTGGACAACGTGGGAGGGCAGGAAGCATACTCCTCCACAGACGAGTTCTTAGGATACCATCAGATCAGAATCGCACCCGAGGACCGCAGAAAAACCATGTTCGCCACTGAGTGGGGATATTTTTAGTATACTATCATGCTGTTTGGGCTCAAGAATGCCCCAGCTATCTTCTCGCGGGTCGTTGTTGCAGTATTCAAGGAATTCATCCACAAATTTCTAGAAGTGTATTTCGATGATTGGACTGTCTTCGGCCTGGTAAAGACGCATGTATCAAACCTGCGCATGATGTTGGACGCCTGCCGAAAACACCAGATTTCCCTAAATATCAAGAAATGTATCTTCTGCGTACCCTTTGGAACATTTCTCGGCCACATAGTTTGCTGGCAAGGACTGATGGTGGATCCTGAAAAAATTGCAGTTACTATAAACTTTCCAGTACCAACAATGAAGAAACAACTATGCTAGATCCTTGGACACATGGATTACTACAGGAAATTCATTCAAGGATATGCGTTGATTAAGGCCCTATTGACGGGAAAAATTGTACTGCCGACAACAAGGGGGTCTCCCCAGTGAAAGGTCTCAATTAGACCTCACATCGTTTGGGATAGGAGCCCCATCCAATATGTGGGCCCGACTGCCGCCATGATTGTTTCCACTCTTGGTTGCCGGATGAGAAGACGATGGAGCAGAGGCGAAGATGAAATGACTGATCAGTGAAATAAAATCAACCCAAGATTGATGAACCATAAACAAAGATACAAGCAAGTCTAAACAACAAAATAAAAGGGAGATATGTCGTAACTGGGATCAGTGAGATGAAAACGAGTTAAACATATATGAGAGAAAACATGCCAGAAGTTAACAGCAAAATAGTTCACAATAGACTATCGTCGTGGCAAGGAAAAATAAACACTAATCCAAAAGTAGACATACATACGACCATTGAGAAATATTTCATGACCGATGACATGCATGAAAGCAAACGTACAACATAATAAAGTACTAGACAGCTAGTACTATCACCACAAACAAGCACATGAATTAGTGCCAAAAATGAGAATATATTATTAATGCTGCTGCAACGTCAAATACATGTTTACAACTCGTCAAAGCCCAATAGTGGAACATGGGCTATTCATCTCAATGCATGATACGAAATCCTAGCCTCGCTACCTCTCTCTCTAACTGATACCAAGAGTTGAGTGCCTTTAGCTCTCTTGCAACAATTTCTCCACCATACTGGCTTTCCTTGTTGAGCTAAAAGTCCACCTCCTGGTATCCTTTCTTGAATTTGTATATATATAGGCTGAGATGACCCTTGAGTTGCCCCCTTGACTCTTGGTCTTCCCGACTGTTGGGCTAATTTGTGACTTGGGCCATTCGCGACCTGCGACCCTGGGAAACTCGCGACCTATGACCTCGGGAAATCTGCGACCTGCGACCTCGGGCAATCCATGACCTGCGACCTAGAGCAATCCACGACCTGCGACCTCAAGCAAATTCGCGACCTGCAACCTCGTGCAATCCATGACTTGCGACCCTGAGAAAATCTACGACTTGCGACCTTGAGCAAGCCTGCAATCTGCGACCTCGGGCAATCCGCGACCTGCGACCTCGAGCAAAATCCATGACCTATGACCTTGGATGAGTTTGGGACCTTCTCTTGGTGATCTCTGGGTTTCACAGCGAAATTTATTTTCCTTCATATTTGTCTTGTGACCATGTGCCTTTGAGATTAGAGTGAGTTTCTTGGGGATTCATGAGAATCCACTTGCTCTGCAAAATACCTCTTTGCTTACTGGGAAAGAATCTGGCTCTTCATGCAAACAAAGCTTCCACCTGCAATCACATAGCATAGTTACATGTCTTCATGATTGAATAATAATAATGCCAGAGGCTTATTTAATTAATTGTAAGAGTGAAAATGATAAATTTAGACCCCTGTGTGGTCGAGTGATGTGGCACTATGTCGTCAGAGTGAATGGCTCGCGTAGGCTTTCCCTGCGCCTCTTCAATTGGTGTAATGTCCGTTGGTATTGCTATGGGCTAAGTGCCAAATGCAGATCTGTAGTTTAACTTGTTCTGGTAGATGTTACTTCATAAGGATGGCTCGGTTGATGAGTCATGATGCCCCTTCATCTCCTCTAAACATCGCCTCATGCAGAAAGGAATTTATAAAATGTGGGTACCGACACAGAACTGCTGCTCACACTTCATTGAGGGCTTAGTGAACATAATTTTCATGTTAATTCCACCAAATGACTTGCTCCAAAGAAGAATCGAACGGCCATATAGAGGAGGTATATCTTTACATTGTCCACTGTCTTTTGTTACGCAACCGACAATGCATTTGCAATAATTACAATCATGTTACCGATACACATTTTATGAAATTCCACTTCTTCCATGACCACAGTGGTCTAAGGTTGACATTGCAATCAGCTCGTATTGTGATGCAACATATTTCAAAATTTGGCTTTTAATTGGTCATTCAGGTGACATCTGGGGATCCTAACTAAATCTTCCTTGGGCATGAGGGGACAAGAGGATTTCTTGCATCCCCTTCCTCGTGACCCTATATCGAAATTTGGCAGAAAAAATTTGAATTCTTAGTCCTGTATCAAGAACTGTTGGCAAGGCAAGTATGCTTCCCTTGAAATTTTCCCACGAGCCAGCAAGTTGACACTTCTGATGTTTTTGGAAGCACGGTGATGCCACCCGTCATGCTCCTTCCCCAGACACCACTGGAAGGCTCTCTTAGTGTGTACACGTAGAGCATGAAATTTACAGGTCGCAGGGTCGCAACTACCACCAAGTCGCATTTTTCATTTGCTTCATAGTTTTGCGACTCAGCGACTCGGAGGGGTCGCACGATGGTGCTCTTAACGTGAGATGTGACCTCAAACAGGTCGCAGGGTCAAAATACCACCAAGTTTCATTCTTCATTTGCTTCATAGTTTTTCAACTCAACGACTCGGAGGGGTCACACGATTGTGCTCTTAATGTGAGATGCGACCTCAAACAGGTTGTAGGGTCGCAACCCCAACCCAGTCACATCCTTATTCGCCCTACTAGTTTCGCAACCTAGCGACCCATTGTGTCCTTGATGCAATTGTGTTTTTGGATGATGAAATAAGCCTCCTCCTTCTCCTATGGGCCTCCAGTGGACATGGATTTCAAAATGAATATTAACTCATGGAGTCGCAAACTCAAAGTAGTTGCAACAACGCACAGGAAATTACGTGCCAATGTTTTCAGGACTGTGTTTTCTCGGGTTTCCAATAAGGTGTGCAATTTACAGGTTTACGCTTATGTCGTATTGTGGATCCCTTCCAAAACGGGCGACTGTGTGATATAAACCAACTTTGGCTTGAGTTCTAATCGTAACTCCTCTGATGCATTGGATTCACCTATTAAAGCACTTTGGGTTTTCGAGACGTGGAGACTACGCTTGCAGCAACACATTGCGGAGGATAATGATAAATTCGGTGGCCTTTCAGCAAAACAAAATGATTCCTTCTTTGCATGGCCTGGAGTTGCAGTAAGCCAAGATGTTGTGGACGTGTCGTGTGCTAACCTTCCAACAATTTCCTGGGTTTACGTGGGGGAGATCTTAAGAAAGATCGTGGTTTGAAACCAAGAGTTTAGGCATTGCTGAACCAGAACCCATCGATCTCAAGCCTCTAATGTGCTCAATAAAGGGAGATCTTGACCAGAATATTTCTCTTAGCGTTACTGTATCATGAAGATTAAAACCTCAAAAATAGTCGATTAATATCGTTGACCATACGAGCACCTTTAACCAAGTTGCCTCCCAAGGCTTCATGACACATAGGCATCTATTTTTATGAGTATTGATTTATGTTTATGCTGCATTATGACCCTTCTCTTTTTCTTAAATATTTCAAAACAGGAAAGTGTTCGAATCCTTCTTGTGTTTTCTTTCATTACCCATGATGCTCCAAGCTTTACGCACTTTCCAGCCAATCCTACATACATTGCCCCTTTTTTTTTGTTTTCATTTTACAACGTGCAACTGTAAGATCCTTCTTGGTCATTCACACCTCCACACATTTGTTCAGAGTGCGCTGGCCTTTTTTCATGGTTACCAAGTGAGTTCTAAGGCTCTTGCACGTGATGGACTATTCAAGTTTCATCATCATAGAATGTTATAATGGTGTTTCCGCGGTCAAGTTTCATAACCATACCAATCTCTTAACTCCAACCTAGGTGAACCAAGGATTAGTGAGCAACCTTTTACAAACCATCGTGACTCGTTCTTTAATGCATTTTATTTGTTGGCTCTTTTGGCATATTTACATCTGGAAATCCTCGAGGTGCATTTCACCGTAAAGTTGAGTAAAGATTTTGTGTTGATGCCACCCTCAACAATGTGTAATTAGATTGTGCGCATGAAGCCCATCATTTAGCCCAGAGGGTTCGTATATTCCTTCAGATTATATGCATATCCAGGTGCTTATGTAGCTATATTATGTGGTAAGGATCTAATGCTCATACGGTTTCTTCATAAATTCCTAAATAGCTTGCTGCACTATCTATTGTCTTGCAATAATTGATCTGTTTGTAGGTTTAGGTCAACATATTATGGCTGAAACTTCTTTTGGAGCCAGATTTTGAGTGTTGTATATTGAACTATAAGGCAGAATATTTTAGGTATTTGCAATCTACACATGTGGATTCTAGATTTTGCTTCTTTTTTATTCCCCCACTATTAACATACCAAATACAATGTTCGGCCTTCGAGGCTTACCTTTCATATGAACAAACCTTATCTTGGTACATCATGCTCATGATCATGTGTGTGACCGACAATACTCTTTCAAACCTAGCGGAGTTGATAGCAGGTTATGATGTGCCAAAGTGAAAAATGAGAGAGCGAGGCTTTAACCTTTGATTCATGGATATGATTGCGTAGGTTTTTTAACATGCACAGAGGACCACCAAATTCCAAACCTCAAATTAATGGAGTGGGTGAGGCTGTATGTACAATATGGGGGATATGTGAACATTCATGTAAATGTAGACTGATGATTTAAGCCACCATTTGCTTCACTAAATAAACAACCACTTGAATCAAGTAATCCTCTCCTTTTAGGGATGAAACTTTATGCCCGGAAAGATGTGGCTTAACCGTGACTGGAAAGTTCCCTCTGTTAGCCCCTTATAAATATTTTGACAAGCAAACTGGGGGCTAAAATGTTGTTTGAGTCTTCAAGGCATGCATTGCCCCTGAAAACACATCATCCTTGAAGCCTCCTTGTGCCTTTGTCCTTTGAAAAATCCTCACTGCTGTTTCCAATTATAAAGCTTCTCTGTTGTGAAGAAAAATGCCCAAAAGGCCTCCTGTTCCTCTTATTCCATCTCCATTAAGCCTCCATTTCCTCCTATTTTATTCCCACTAAACCCCACTTTCCACCCCCTTTTTCCCCTTTTAAATTTCCCTCATTAACCCTTTAAATCCTCCCTAAATCTTGTTTAAGCCTTATGATATCCCTTCGTTTGGCCAAATAGCCCCTTTCTCCCTCTATTGTTACCCATTTTTGGCCTTTAATTTCATTGAAAATGGGCCAAAAACCCACTTTCCACCTTATCAAAGGCTTAGCCCCTCTCGGCCCAGCCTCGCAAACCACTTCCCCACATAACCCAATGCCAGAACCAAACGCTAATGGTCCAGGCGCTAATCGCAATCACAATCTTTCGGTGAGGCATTTTTCCGTGTTATGCGATAAAATCCCAATGCTATTTGAGCTGGTATGAAGTCCCGTGCCGTGATCCCCACCGTTGATCCATATAGATCCGACGGCCCTCGCTTTCCCGCTTCCCCCACTCCAATCGCAATCACAATTATCAATCGATGCCACCTTCCGCCCCTTGCGATTGTGATCCGCTGACTACATCTCCGCCGTTGATCCATAATTTAATCCATTGGCCCTGATCCCATCGCTCCTTTCCATCATTCCATTCTTTCCCCCCACTGATTCAATCCTCGCCGTAGATATCGATTGAATCGGATGGCTGGTGCTCCATCGCATCCCCACCCCCATCGCAATCGCAAAGGTCTTGCCGTATCGCCGATTGCGATCCGCCGATCCGATCCTAGCCGTTGATTCTCTTGTTGATCCGACAGCCCTCGCTTTCCCGCTCCAATCACAATCGCAATTTCCAAACAATGCCACCTTTCGCCCTTTATGATTGCGATTCCCCGATCCGATCTTGACCGTCTGTTTAATCCAAGATACCACGGTCATAAACTAATCGCGGCATCATTCTTCGGAGTATCGACCCTCCCATTTCTCCCCTCCGATTGGATAGTGACCGTTGATCCCCTCCTAAGATCCAACGGTCCTAAAGAATCGCCCTCCACCCATGCCAGGTCCCACCACGCACGACCAATTCCATCACATTTTCATTCAGTTCTTTGTATCTCACCGAAGTCCAAACCTTCCCGATTTACATTAAAAGATTATTCATTCCGCCCGACCTTAGAAATTTAATGTTATATTAAAATTATTTTTCATTTCTCCACCAAAATTCCATTTGTAGTGTTTTTGACCATTTCCGTCATTCTTTCACAGTTCCTACTATTCCACCACTGTTCCTCCAGGCCTCCATAGAAAATCTTCCGCCACCGTCCCTAGATTTTATAATTGATTTAATTTATTGTGCAAGGGTCACAGAGAGGCCATTACAGCAATGGAAAAGTGAAACAGCAGAAGCGGTTTTAAGAGATTTGGGCCTGTTAATCAAATATTTAGCGCCTAATCCGAAATTCAAAGGAAAGGACACAGTTTAAAGACTAAGCACATGGAACATCCATATCTGTGTTTAATGTCAGCAGAGTAATTTTCTCTAGAAATACTTCCTTTCAGCGTTCTCCATGCCTCCTCGAGCCCTTAAGAAGCTATATACACTAACATAAGTTTCTGTTACTGTCAGGACCACAGTTATGAGGTATGGAGAGACCTATAGAACTTTTCTGCCCATGTCACTTATTTCAGAAAGCTACCACAGAGTACCATCAGTCGGATTTCTTCAGAAGAACATACTTGAAGTTATTAACAAGTCTTCTGGACCATGCTTCAGAGTACACACAGTTAATGAAGAGCCATTTTGCGGAATGGGCATTCGACCTACCTCTCCTCTGTCATAATGAAATTACGCCTACATCTACTCCTGCTATTATTCATTCTCCTATAAGAATCCCAAGAACATAATTGTAAGAGGTTGTTGTTGTTCGGTTGTTGCCATTGCTGTTAGAGGGATTCATTTTTACTGTTAAAACAGTTTTGGGAGGGAGTAGTAGAGTAGTTTTTATGTAGTAGGCTGGGAGGAGGGAGTTCTAACTGTATTATTCGTTGAGCTCAGTGTATGTGACTAGTTTTTCATCAATTAATCAAGCAATTTTCATTGGATCCTGGTCTATTAATATGGGCGATGTTTCTCTTTTTTCATTGTTTATTTACATTACATGCTGTTCATTTCTTCTGGCACACATCAGAAATCTAGCATAGGATTTACCCTTGTTAGGTACCCTATGTCTCTGATCTCCCTGCCTTTAATGTTTTCTGCTGATAGTGAAAATAAGAGTAGACTCTCGTGGTTTAACCAGTGTAGCAGATGTTATTTCCTACTAGCTGATGTGTGAATTTAGGGTTTGCTGCTTAGTTGTTCTTGTTGGGTTTAAGCTGGAAGATTTGGGATAATGGGGATTAGAGTTAGCCCTGTCCATTTAGGTCCTTGTGTGACCAGCTGGCCTTTCTAATATCTCTTACTGGTGTCAAAGCATTGAAGGTTCAAAGTCCTTCTCTGACCTATAGACCCTGGCTCTGTTAAAACTTATCTTTGTTTTCCCTTGGAGCATGCTAAAGCGGACCTGGAGTTAAATGACCTCTAGTCCGATCTATAAGCTGCCTCTTTGTGACTTCATTGAAAGCTGCCTTTGAGTATGTCCAAGCAAGTCTGGAGTTAAATGACCTCTGACTTGATCTATAGACAGAAATTGGGTTTCTTTCCTTCTTTCACCTTCTTTCCTTAATGTATCATTCCACCATCTATCTAAAAGATCCTTTAGTATAGATGACTTGCCCTATGAAAGCCTTGGCTAGTGGTTTGCAAGTAATTCCCTTTCATGACTCCATAGCCCAATGGATGACACTTCCTTGACCTATCCTCTTTTGTCGAAATGTCCTACTGCTCTGTTTCTTCCCTTCCATTACTTTCTCAATCTATGATCTCACGACTCAACCCAGCAACCAACCAGCCAAATTATTTTAAACCCCCCTTTATGCTTCATACCTAGACTAACATCTCATTTTGAGTTTCAAGATATATCATTCTTTGTTTTATGGAGAGATCCCTCTCTGGATCCAGGAGGGCTAGATCCTGAGGTCCCAAAGTGGTTTGATGTTGTCTTATCTTTTGGTATTGCCAAATCTGCCAAAACATAGGAACCCCAACACCCTCAACTAGTGTGCTATCGTTATTTGAGTTCCAATTTCTTTCTCCCAGTGTGATGGTAATATTGTTTGGTATATCATCTGTGGGGTCGACCTACATGCAAAATTATAATATAAATTAGTTCAAGTTACCTTTTAGAGAACGATTCCACCTTCCACATAATTTACATGAGACTACGAGCTTAAGTGAAGTACCCAAACAATATTTCTAATGACCCATGGTCAGAGGGCTTCTAATGTACATCCTTAATACACAGAAAAGTTCCTATTTGAGTGTATGCATGGTGACCCCCTCACACATGGCGTGGCTGCGACAAAGGTATCTCGTCACAAAGGTGAGAAGGTTTGCGAGGGGCTGGGAATATGCCACGGGGATGTCACTGATTACAGGCCAGGAGAAAACCCTAATGGCTTAAGCGAGCAGAGGGGGACCCGAATTTTTGAATAAACCCAAAATTTGGGTGGTGTTGTAGCGGTTACAACAAATGGCGAACCACTAGTAGAATCCAACATCTCTATCAACATCACAACAATAGTCTGAGTCCAAATAGTGATGCAAGGGAATATTAAACAAGTTCTATGAGTATCCTTTTGTATTGCTTTGACCTTTACAGATATGCCTAGTCCTTGTGCCTCAGCTAGGTCTCGTTAATCAAAACACATCAAAGTGGAAGCACACAGACGCCAGTAGCTTGTTGATGATGTGAAGAGTAAGGCAACGAGTTTATTATATTCAGAATTTTTAAATTAAGTCTCCGGTGTTGCTCCGCTGCCAGCAGGCCTGGACAGTACCCTGACGGAGTCACTTTAAGAAATCACAAACATTTCTCTGCTGCCAGCGAGCCTTGTCAGTACCCCGGCGAAGTCGTTGCATTACCTCTCTGTGCAGGAAGCCTTTCTCAATCCTTTACCCTTATTTGTTTCATGTGCTTGTAGCACTTATTTGCATGTGCTCGTGGCACTTATTTTACATGGGAGGATGAGTGATCTCGACTTATTTTACGGGTAAGAGAGGTTGTTTCTTGTTTGACAGAAACTGAAAGATATCCTGATTTGGGTTTGCCCTCATGCCAAGCCTTCAAATCCCATCTACCACCCACAGGAGAGGCATGCAAAATAGATCATCAAGATGTTCGAGACTATGTTGGGCACAAGGCTTAGGTTATGAATATAGGCCATTCAGACTCGCTAGGGTTCCCCCACAAGCAACCGACTCGTATCTCCCTGGCTAGTAAATTTAAACTCATAGGCCTTATGTTGAGAGTGCGACTTTGATGACTCGTTTTGAGAGAAGCTGCCTCTTGAGGTAACCACCGCAACCTCACGAAAACCATGGAGTTATTGTTTAAGCAATCAGGGAAACACAAGTAAGCAAGGTCATCAAGGTTTTAATGAGGGCTCATGCAGTGGTATGCGATATATCAAAACTTTCCAAGCTATGTCAACAACTTGTTGCAAAGGATGTGAGGAAGGAAGTGTACAATGCGATGCGGCAGATGAGGCTTATGACACAATGCAATGCCATGTGTGAGAAAGATCAACTGGTTGCAGGTGGAACAAGGAAAAACACATGTAGTGATTATCTGAATATTATGCAACTATAAGTAAACTGAAAGAGAAATGAGAGAAAAATGTAAAATGATGATGCCTAAGATATTAACCGTAAGAAAAGACAGTAGACATAATTTTAAACTATAAAGAAAAACTTTCGCAATTAAACCTAACTAACAACTTGAACTAACACACTTTTATTAACATATCCTAACTAGCTTAAACCTAAAACCCTAGTTTAACCAATGAGACGGTTGGGTTTTATGAAATCATCTTTCCAGTGTAGCCACCATATTAGTTCCCATCGTGCAAGAACAACAATGTTCGGAATCATAGCTAGCATACAAAATTGTGCACCAACAACAAGACTTACCTGAAGAGCATGTGAAACAACAAGAATATCATGGCTAATTACCAGAGAACATGCCAGAATGGATTGTGCAAGCTGAATTTCACTCTCACCTGATACACAGAAATATGTTCTTGAAACCTAAAATTATTTATAAATGGCAGACATCCATTCATGCACAACCCTAGGTCTGACGGGAGAGGGGTAATCCATTTCCTATTTGCAGATATATTCATCGGATATGATTTGTCGAACTAGCCGGAAACCTCATCATAGTGTTGAGGATGATCAACTTGATGGGATGGAAAAAATAAGCATCTGCCAGGCGAATTATAGATGCTTGCGAATCCAAGAGCATAAACTCTAATTTTGAAAACCGTATTTTGGAGTTGTCCCTCGGTTTTTTTGAGGATATGAGGATCCAAATCAACCTTTAGTGGAGGCTGAAATTCCTCACCGTCTTGAACAAACTCTGGACCTTCGAGCGGGGGGCTTCCCAACTTTGATGGTTTGGTGAGATCAACAGGCGAATGGATGTGATCATCAATTGTGGTGATTTGAAAAATGTCAGTGGGCTTTGTATCAATTTGGCCAAATTTTTGTGCACTGACATACTGACAATCCAATGTATCAGATTCTATAGATTTCACAGGATGGGGTGAATTGACCAAAAGATTTTCATGCAGCGAATGGATTTTCCAAACATCAGATGCTTGTGCCTGCATGCAACTTGTATTGGAGGGAAAACGCCTGAAAATATTAGAGCCAATGGCTGGTGTTTTCCTTCTAGTTAATAAATTAGGGTATATCAGTTGTTGCATATCAGTTATCACAGGATAGAAAGATGTGCTCAAATAAGGATCACTTGAATAGTAGGCTTGCCCAGATGAGCTGGAATCCGGCATAGTTGTGCTGAGAGGGGTATGATATATGGGGACCGTTATTTCAGAATCCTTACTTCGAGAAACCCTAGTTTGAATAATTTCAGGGGTCCCATCAAGATCGTGAGACTATGAGATAACAGATAGCATAAGCTGAATTTCTTCGATTTCTTGATAGGTCCGTGAATCTTCACAAAGTGGATCATCAAATTTTGGTGGCTTCATATGGTCGACAGATAGATACGAATGACAAACCTCAGAGGAGTGAGTGAATATGTTTCTAGATAAGTAACTATCATGGGAGCCATCAACCAGAATATCAGATTTCCCAGGATTTATCAGTTGGGATGAATCGATAAAAGAAACATCTTGAGGTTGTTGAGATAGGCAGTCACTCATTTGGCTATTTAAAGATTGCAGATGAAAAAGATCAAGCATAAGAGATTCATCGATTTCATAATGTGATTGTGAAAAACCACCGATGTGCTCATGATTGTCGCCAATACCAGCATGAGAAATTTTTGAATGACTTGAAGAAATTACTGGTGTGGCAGAATCATGAAATAAATCAGGGAATAGTGGATGAAATGGTTCCGATGCGGGGGTATCAACCGTACAAGGACTTTCATTTCACACATCAGTGTCACCCAGAGAAAACAATGACCCTACATGCCTATCATGGTCCAATGACTTGGTAGGGAAATCAACTTTTCCTGGGATAGGACCCTATTTATTATCAGTATGAGAACGAGATTTAGAATCATATCCAGTAAAACATTCAATGGACTCGAGATAGGTTTCATTGACAGGGGGAGATGTTAGGCCAATATGTGTTTCAAGCTCCGATTTGATAGGGTGTGTGGAAGATTTCGGGACAAAATCTGAACAGCCGGAAATTTAAGGATTATCACAACAAACATCGGGATTAGGCTTAGTTGCCGATTGAAATTGTTCTAGGGAAACGGAAATTGCGTGTAAAAACTATTCCTTTCAGGGAACTCAAAACAAAAATTGACAAACCTGATAGAAAACTCCTCTATAGATTCTTGAGGTTCCATTCTGATTTCATTTAACCTTGTTAATACATTTTGAAAATTGTACCCGTGAAAAGCTTGTTGTAATTTACCAGCGAGCTGTTCGAACGAATGGATGGAAGCTACCGGCAATGTGCGGCATCATTTCTCAGCGCGACATTCGAGAGTGAGGGAGAAAAGTACGCAAGCCAACTCCTCATCGTCAACTTCACAATACTCACAAAACTCACAAAAATCCAAAAGGTGCTCGGTTATGGAAACTACGTTATCACCATCAAATTTTAACTGGGACAAGTGATACATAGGTTCATTGGGGATTGAGCATCGAGAACTAGATAAATCTGATAAACACTTCGAGAGAATGATTTGGGGATGAGCCATAATAGATATGAGACTAACTGTAGGCTCTAAGGGCTCATCTTGTCATCTGGCCCTCCTTCTAGCGCCAATTTGTTGATGGGAAAAACTGTATTGCCGACAACAAGGGGGTCTCCTTAATGAAAGGTCCCAATTATACCTCACACCATTTGGGATAGGAGCCCCATCCAGTATGTGGGCCCGGCTGCCGCCATGATTGTTTCCACTCTTGGTTTCCGGATGAGAAGACGATGGAGTAGAGGCGAAGATGAAATGACTGATCAGTGAAGAAAAATCAGCCCAAGATTGACGAACCGTAAACAAAGATATAAGCAATTCTAAATAGCAAAATAAAAGGGAGATATGCCGTAACTGGGATTAGTGAGCTGAAAACCAGTCAAACATTGAAAGAAAAAATGCTAGAATTAACTGCAAAATAGTTCACAATAGACTACCGCCATGGCAAGGACAAATAAACACTAATCCAAAAGCAGACATACATATGACCATTGAGAAATAGTTCATGACTGATGACATGCATGAAAGAAAACGTACAACATAATGAAGTACTAGACAACTAGTACTATCACCACAAACAAGCACGTGAATCAGTGCCAGAAATGAGAATATATTATTAATGCTGGTGCAAAGTCAAATACATGTTTACAACTCGTCAAAACCCAATAGTGGAACATGGGCTATTCATCTTAATGCATGATACAAAACCCTAGCCTCGCTACCTCTCTCTCTAACTGATACCAAGAGATGAGTGCCTTTAGCTCTCTTGCAACAATTTCTCCACCATATTGGTTTTCCTTGTCGAACTAAAAGTCCACCTCCTAGTACCCTTTCTCGAAGTTGTATATATATACGCTGAGATGACCATTGAGTTGCCCCCTTGAATATTGGTCTTCCTTACTGTTGGGCTGGTTTGAAACTTGGGCCATTCGCAACCTGCGACCCTGGGAAATCTTCGACCTACAACCTCGGGAAATCTACGACCTGCAACCTCAGGCAATCCGCAAACTGCGACCTCGGGCAATCTGTGACCTACGACCTAGAGCAATCCGCGACCTGCGACCTCGAGAAAATTCACGACTTGCAACCTCGTGCAATCTGCGACCTGCGACCCCGAGCAAATTTGTGACCTGCGACCTTGAGCAAGCCTGCGACCTATGACCTCGAACAATCTGCGACCTGCAACCTCGAGCAAAATCTGCGACCTGCGACCTTGGACGAGTTTGCAACCTTCTCTTAGTGATCTCTGGGTTTCGCAGCAAGATTTATTTTCCTTCATCTCTGTCTCATGGCCAGGTGCCTCTAAGCCTAGAGTGAGTGTCTTGGGGATTCATGAGAATCCACTTGCTTTGCAAAGGACCTCTCTTTGCTTACTGGGAAAGACTCTGGATCTTCGTGCAAACAAAGCTTCTACCTACAATCACATAGCATAGGTTACATGTCTTCATGATCGAATAATAATAATGCCAGAGGCTTATTTAATTATTTGTAAGAGTGAAAATGATAAATTTAGACCCCTGTGTGGTCAAGTGCTGTCACGCACTATGTCATCAGAGTGAATGGCTCACGTAGGCTTTCCCTATGCCTCTTCAATCGGTGTAATGTCCGTTGGTATTTCTATGGGCTGAGTGCCAAATGCGGATCTGTAGTTTAACTTGTTCTGGTAGCTGTTACTTCATAAGGATGGTTCGGTTGATGAGTCATGATGCCCCTTCATCTCCTCTAAACATCACCTCATGTAGAAAGGAATTTATAAAATGCGGGTACCGACATGGAACTGCTGCTCACACTTCACTAAGGGCTTAGTGCACATAATTTGCATGTTAAGTCCACCAAATGACTTGCTCCAAAGAAGAATCGAACGACCATACAGAGGAGGTATATCTTTACATTGTCCACTGTCTTTTGTTACGCAACAGGCGATGCATTTGCAATAATTACAATCATGTTACCGATACACATTTTATGAAATGCCACTTCTTCCATGACCACAGTGGTCTAAGGTTGACATTGCAATAAGCTCGTATTGTGATGCAACGTATTTCAAAATTGGGCTTTTAATTGGTCATGCAGGTGACATCTGGGGATCCTAACTAAATCTTCCTTGGGCATGAGGGGACAAGAGGATTTCTTGCAGCCCCTTCCTCATGACCCTGTATTGAAATTTGGTAGCAAAACATTGACTTCTTAGACCTGTATCAAGAACCTTTGGCAAGGAAAGTATGACGCCCTTGAAATTTTCCCACGAGCCAACAAGTTAACACTCCTAATGTTTTTGGAAGCACATTGATGCCACCTTTCATGCTCCTTCCCCATACACCACTGGAAGGCTCTCTCAGTGTGTACACGCAAAGCATGAAATTTACAGGTCACAAGGTCGCAACTACCACCAAGTCGCATTTTTCATTTTCTTCATAGTTTTGCGACTCAACGGCTCGGAGTGGTTGCACGATGGTGCTCTTAACGTGAGATGCAACCTCAAACAGGTTGCAGGGTCGCAAATACCACCAAGTCACATTCTTCATTTTCTTCATAGTTTTGCGACTCAAAAACTCGGAGGGGTCACACGATGGTGCTCTTAACGTGAGATGCGACCTTAAACAGGTCATAGGGTCGCAACTACCACCAAGTCACATTCTTCATTTGCTTCATAGTTTTGCGACTCAGCGACTCGGAGGGGTTGCATGGTTGTGCTCTTAATGTGAGATGCAACCTCAAACAGGTCATAGGGTCACAACCCCAACCTAGTCGCATCCTCATTTTCCCTACTAGTTTCGCGACCTAGCGACCCATTGTGTCCTTGATGCAGTCACGTTTTTGGATGATGAAATAAGCTTGCTCCTTCTCTTATGGGCCTCCAGTGGACATGGATTTAAAAATGAATATTAACTCACAGTCACAACCTCAAAGCAGTCGCAACAACGCACAGGAAATTACGTGCCAATGTTTTCATGACTGTGTTTCCTTAGGTTGCCAATAAGGTGCTCAATTTATAGGTTTACGCTTATGCAGTATTGTGGATCCCTTCCAAAATGGGCGACTGTGCGATATAAACCAACTACGGCCTGAGTTCTAATCGTAACTCTCCCAATGCATTGGAGTCACCTGTTAAAGCGCTTCGGGTTTTCGAGATGTGGAGATTGCGCTTGCAATAACACATTGCGGAGGATAATGAAAAATTTGGCGGACTTTCAGCAAAACAAAACAATTCCTTATTTTCATGGTCTGGAGTCGCAATAAGCCATGATGCTGTGGACGTGTCGTGTGCTAACCTTCCAACAATTTCTTGGGTTTATGTGGGGGAGATCTTAAGAAAGATCGTGGTTTGAAACCACGAGTTTAGGCACTACTGAACCAGAACCCATCGATCTCAAGACTCTAATGTGCTCAATAAATGGAGATCTTGACCAGAATATTTCTCTTAGCGTTATTGTATCATGACGATTAAAACCTCAAAAATAGTTGATTAATATCGTTGACCATACAAGCACCTTTAACCAAGTTGCCTCCCAAGGCTTCACGAAACATAGGCGCGTATTTTTATGAGTATTGATTTATGTTTATGCCGCATTACGACCCTTATCTTTTTTTTAAATATTCCACAACGGGCAAGTGTTCAAATCCCTCTTGTGTTTTCTTTCATTACCCATAACGCTCCAAGATTTACGCACTTTCCAGCCAATCCTACATATGTTGCCCCTTTTTTTTTGTTTTCATTTTACAACGTGCAACTGTAAGATCCTTCTTGTTCATTCACACCTCCACACATTTTTTCAGAGTGCACTGGCCTTTTTTCATGGTTACCAAGCGAGTTCTAAGGCTCTTGCACATGATGGACTATTCGAGTTTCATCGTCGTAGAATGTTATAATGGTGTTGCCACGGTCAAGTTTCATAACCATACCAATATCTTAACTCCAACCTAGGTGAACCAATGATTAGTGAGCGACCTTTTACAAACCATCGTGACTCGTTCTTTAATGCATTTTATTTGCTGGCTCTTTTGGCATATTTACATGTGGAAATCCTCGAGGTGCATTTCACCGCAAAGTTGAGTAAATATTTTGTGTTGATGCCAGACTCAACAATGTGGAATCAGATTGTGCGCATGAAGCCCATCATTTAGCCCAGAAGGTTTGTATATTCCTTCAGATTATATGCATAGCCAGGTGCTTATGTAGCTATATTAAGTGGTAAGGATCTAATGCTCATACAGTTTCTTCATAAATTCCCAAATGGCTTGCTGCACTATCTCTTCTTTACTACTATACTTGAAAGCAATAGTGTGATAAATTCCCTGTCACAAGATGGCTGCCATTGGTTCCGTGGACATTGAATTTCAGTGTTGGTATAGGAGAGTTGAGTACACTGTCATCTTTAGGGGTTCAAATTGGAGCTTTCTATTGTCTTGAAATAATTGATCTATTTGTAGGTTTAGGTCAACATATTATGGCTGAAACTTCTTTTGGAGCCAGATTTTGAGTGTTCTATATTGAACTATAAGGTAGAATATTTTAGGTATTGGCAATCTACACATGTGGATTCTAGATTTTTCTTCTTTTTTATTCCCCCAGTATTAACATACCGAATACAATGTTCGGCCTTCGAGGCTTAACTTTCATATGAAAAAACCTTATCTTGGTACATCATGCTCATGATCATGTGTGTGACCGAAAATACTCTTTCAAACTTGGCGGAGTTGATAGTAGGTTATGATGTGCCAAAGTGAAAACTGAGAGAGCGAGGCTTTAACCTTTGATTCATGGATATGATTGCGTAGGTGTTTTAACATGCACAGAGGACCACCAAATTCCAAACCTAAAATTAATGGAGTGGGTGAGGCTGTATGTACAATATGGGGGATAGGAAAACATTCATGTAAATGTAGACTGATGATTTAAGCCACCATTTGCTACACTAAATAAACAACCACTTGAATTAGGTAACCCTCTCCTTTTAGGGATGAAAATATATGCCCAGAAAGATGTGGCTTAACCGTGATCGGAAAGTTCCCTCAACTAGTGTGCTCTCGTAATTTGAGTTCCAATTTATTTCTCCCAGTGTGATGGTAATATTGTTTGGTTTATCATCTATGGGGTCGACCTGCATGAAACATTTTAATATCAATTAGTTCAAGTTACCTTTTAGAGAACGATTCCCCCTTCCACATAATTTACATGAGACTACGAGCTTAAGTGAGGTACCCAAACAAAATGCCTAATGACCCATCGTGAGAGGGCTTCTAATGTACATCCTTAATACACAAAAAAGTTCCTATTTGAGTGTATGCATGGTGACCCCCCCACACATGGCGTGGCTGTGACAAAGGTATCTCGTCATGAAGGTGAGAAGGTTTGCGAGGGGCTGGGAATAGGCCACATGGATGTCACTGATTACAGGCCGGGTGAAAACCCTAATGGCTTGAACGAGCAGAGGGGGACCTGCATTTTTGAATATACCCAAAATTTGGGTGGTGTTGTAGCGGCTACAACAGACCCCTTTGGAAAAATTGCTCAAGAAGGATGTTTCGTTCTTTTGGAATGACGAGTGTCAAAAGAGCTTTGAGTTACTTAATGAAAAGATGGTCTTGGAGCCTATTCTCATCTTTCCTAATTGGAAGAAGGTATTTCATGTTCACGTCGATGCATCGGGCATTGCTCTCGGGGTTGTCCTTATGCAGTCGGGAGAAGGAGATATCGACCATCCGATTGCCTTTGCAAGTAGGAAACTCTCTAGTGCGGAACACAACTACTCCACTACAGAGTGGGAGGGATTGGCCATGGTGTATGCTTTGCAGAAATATCAGCATTACTTGTTAGGAGGACACTTCAAAATTTTCACCAACCATTCAACCTTGAAGTACCTAGTAAATAAGCCTATGTTGGGAGGGAAAATCTGCCAATGGCTACTGCTATTCCAGGAGTATGACTTTGAAATCATCGTCAAGCCAGGAAAGTTGAATGTTGGACCAGATCACTTGTCTTGAATTAAGAGTGGTGAGGAGCCAACCAACCTGGAGGATGGATTTCCTGATGCACAGTTATTTTCTATTAAGGTAGTGGATGCACACTTCACGGATATCATTCAATTCTTGACTACTGGGAGGGAACCTCAAGAGTACTCGGTACAACAGAAGAAAGAATTAGTCACTCGAATCGTAGATTTTACCATCATCGTGGGTCATTTATATAAGATGGGAGCTATTGAAGTATTGCGGAGATATGTTTTAGTGCATGAAAGACACGCTATCTTGGCAGAGGCTCATGACAGAGTAGCAGGAGGTCACTACGCAGGGAAAGCAACGGTGCAAAATATCTTAAGAGCTCGGTTATGGTGGCCAACCTTGCATAGTGACGCTCAAAATTATTGTAAAGCCTGTGATACGTGCCAATGAATAGGGAGGTCATCTTGTAGAGATGAAATGCCCCTTCAACCACAAATGGTTCTACAAGAATTCGATAAATGGGCCATCGATTTCATAGGGCTTATCAACCCACTAGGGAAGAAGACGAGTGCGCGCTACATTATTACTGCCAGTGATTATGTAACCAGGTGGGCTGAAGCACAAGCAGTAAAGGATTGTACTGCGGAGACCACTGTGCATTTCATCTTTGAACAAATCCTGACCAGATTTGGATGCCCAAAGATCCTCCTGAACGATGGAGGTATGCACTTTGTTAATGAAACAATCCAATATTTGACTGAGGAGTTCTGGATCCATCATGTGAAGAGCACACTGTATCACCCACAGGAAAACGACGTGGTTGAATATTTTAACAATATCTTGGAGAAAGTGCTGACAAAGGTCTGCATGTTGTGAAACTAGCTCCAAAAATAGAAGAAAAGAGATATCAACGCCTTAGAAATTAGCCACTTCGAGGGGGAAACCTCCAATACATTACATGAATGAAAAATTCTTGGATGATACAAATGACCAAAACCTCCTTCTATATATAGGAGTCCATGGGCCACAATATAATCCTAGTGGGGCCACAATGTAATCCTAGCCGACCTAACAATAATAATGTAAGGGCACAATAATAACAATATGGGGGTTACAGGGGTACAATAATAACAATAAGGGGGGCTACACTAACATAATAAGGGGCTACACTATTAATATAGGGATTTAACATGCCCCTCTCCTTCAAACAAGTGTTGTCCTCAACGCTTGATTATTTCTTGATGCTTCTGTATAAAATTCTCATCCTCCCATGTGAAATCTTCTACAAGAAAGTTCTTCCACTTGCTGAGATACTCTGAAATTGATCGTACTTGTCGAGTTCTTGTTTCTATGACTGCTTCATAACTTCTTTCGATGTGATGTTGATATTCCTGTTGTTTCATTAGATTCTGCACCAAAGTTAGGTTATCCTTTGAGAGTTGGAGAACTTGTTGTTGATGCTCGATGTCATCTTCCACTAATTTATCATCCATATTAGCTATTATTTTATCCTTCAAACCATCCAACTTAGCCTTCATTTCTGCTTTTAAACCATCTATGTCATCTTCGGTTGCTCTTCGTAAGATCAAAATTTGTTGCACTTGGTACCGTAATTTTGATATCTCATACTGCAATTCTTCCTCTTCATGCATCATAGTATAGATTTTTGAGGGCTTAATGGGTATGGAATTATTTTTTGGAGGAATTGTAGAACCAATTACTGATAAAAATTCTTCAATATGCCCTTGGAATCACTTCAAACTGCTTTCTCAAACAAATGTTATGCAATTTTAAAAAACAAGTACACACCTTTTTCTTGCTTTTGAGTATCTATATATTGAAACTGAATTCTATCTGTGATTTCAGATCTTCAATATCTGAAATTCTACCATAAATTAGCCCTCTGAATCTTCTTTTGAATGCCACAGGTCTGACCTAATTTGGATTCTTCAAGACAAAGTTATTCCCAACCTCCCACGATGACCTAATTATGGATTGGATCAATAGAGTGAACTTGTATGACTTGCCACGTGTCATTGTTTCCTCCTTTGGCTCTGAAATTGATATAGTGAAAACCAAAGTTTTTGTACTTGGAGCCAATTTTTACAGAATTCCAATCCGATGCATAGAGAGAGAGTTATGAAGATTTTCCCACGATCACCTCTTTGAGATGAAATTCGGGGGCCTGCAAAATACCTAACTTCCATAGACCATATCTATGAAAATATTGCGGATCAAGCCCTAAAATTTTGTGATGATTGTCCTCAAGATTTCTTCTTTTCTCCCTAAAAATTTTAGCTTCTGAAGCTTTGTAGAAAAAAATTTATAGCGCAAATGCCACGATGACCTGTTTAGGTTAAATTTAGGAGCCTGCAAAAAGACCTAACTTCCACAGATACTATCTCCGAAAATATTGCGAACCAAGCTCTGAAATTTTGCGACGATGTTCTTCAGGATTTCTTCTTCGCACTCTAAAAATATCAGCTTCTGAAACTTCGTAGAAAAATTTTTATAGCGAAAATTCCACGATGACCTGTTTGGGGTAGTGAAACCCTAGAATCCAAAACTCTGATACCAAATGTTGTGAAACCAACTCCAAAAATAGAAGAAAAGAGATATCAACGCCTTATAAATGAGCCACTTCGAGGGGGAAACCTCTAATACATTACATGAATGAACAATTCTTGGATGATACAAATGACCAAAACCTCCTTCTATATATAGGAGTCCATGGGGCCACAATATAATCCTATTGGGGCCACAATGTAATCCTAGTCGACCTAACAATAATAATGTAAGGGCACAATAATAACAATATTGGGGTTACAGAGGTACAAAAATAAAAATAAGGGGGGCTACACTAACATAATAAGGGACTACACTATTAATATAGGGACTTAACACTGCAACACTGATCGCAGCGATTGGGACATACGCATCCCATCGGTTCTGTGGGCCTATCGAACAACTTGCAAGAAGATAACGGGGAAAACCCCATTTAGGATGGTTTATGGTAAAGAGGTTGTTATTTCAATGGAGTATATTGTTCCTAGTCTACGTATCGCATCATTTACAAACATGGCATAACCTGACATCATGGAGGCGCGAAGATAAAGCCTGGCATGATTGAAATATTCACCAAAAGACATTCGTGGAGGGGTAATTGGTCCTCTTATACGTTAGCCAGTTTGAAAAGCATCCAGGGAAGTTCTGACAACACTAGCTTGGTCCCTATACCGTTAAGGAAGTCACAGATGGCGGAGTTGTTAGGCTAGCTACCCTACGCGGTGATATGATACCAGGCTACGTCAATGGTAGTCGGCTCAAACTGTATCGAATCAAATGAATATATGGCCAGAATAGTTGAGTAGGTGCAGGTGGAGAACCCGTCATCACAGTGACTCAGGAAGAGTCACAAGATTGTGTTGGGGGATTGTTGGAACAGTGTCTCCTACGAAGCTGCGAATCTGGTCCATTTTGTATATTTTTTAATTATATTTAGTATAACGTAGGTGTTTTGGGGTGGGTCAAAGCCCCTAATGCATTGTAAGCAGATCAAGGGTAGACCAAGAGTCCGCAAACCATGATTTGCGGACCATTGGATGCATAGGCTAAAGTAATATAAATAGTTGAACCTTTTTGAGTATATAGATAGAAGATGAATAGAGATTGATGCGAAGTACAAATTGCTAGATCTTGGGTTGGGTTGCTTGGGTTAGGACTCCTGTTGGCTGTGTGCATGGAGATCCTCTATCCTGCTATGTGCGGACCCTGCTGGCTATGTGCGCAGGTGGTATTTGGGGAATGTAAGAGGATTTTTGATAAGTAATATATGAGAAGTATTGTTGAACATATGATGTTGTCTGGATCTATTATATTATGATTGATGCAAACTAAGATTGTCTGCTTAAGCTGCGAACTCTTCTGTTTTATCTCTATGATATGAAAGTATCTACACTTAGTATATTACTGTGATAAGACTATTATTGCACTTACTGATTACATCTCTATTAATAAATGTGAACTATCTGTGTTGATAATATTGGCTGAAATTATGCTGTTTTATGGTTGTAATTGATGATACGCATGTAGAGGCGAACTTGCTAGAACATATCTGATAAGAATTATAGTTTAGTTACGTTCTGGAACCCTGCGAATCACCCCTCCGTGTAGATCTCATACTTGTGAGCATGCATTATTACCTACTCTCCCTCAGGGTGCGTAAACCTAGTTCCAACACCCTCCCATATTGCTTAGGGTGAGACTTTGACCTACGCAAATGGGTCACTGCCGAAAGGGCCAGTAGTATAGGGGTTTGTTGACAAACCTTCACCTCTGAACCTGGGTCAAGACTCCTCGAGCCAACAAAGACATAGAGGAGAAGAGTAAGAGAACACCAGTCAGCTTGGTTCCCTTTCACCCTACAGATTCTAGACACTCCTCTAGCTTATCGATGTATATGCCAAAAAGGGTAGGCGATAGGGGACACCCTTAATTAAATCCAATATTAGGGGATAGAGAGATGGAGTTGGAGGGGGGTGAGGGAGGGAAGAATAAATACATAGAGAGTGAGAAATGGAGAAAGAGGGAGTCACAAGGGAGAGATGGAGAGAGGGTGTGTATGTTTAGGAGTGAGATAAAGAGACATAAAAGGAGTGGTGGAGACAAGGGGGGGGGGGAATGAGAGAGAAGAAGAAAGGGAGGGATATAGTAACATAGTTTGAGAGAGATATAGAGTGATGGGGAAAGAGATAGTATTTGAGGGGAGAGAGAGAGGATCGAATGGAAGAGAGAGAGAGAGAGAGAGAGGGAGGGGGGTAGATAGAGGGAGGTGTTGAGTCTCAAAAATGTTCTCCATATTCATACATATTTCCATTGTGTCATAACCATTTAGCTCTTATTTCATAGCCATTTGACCTAAAACCCTACATCAAGTAACCATTTTCATAAATATATGGGTTAGGATCCTTGTTTTCCAAAGTTATTTATTTTATGTATTTTAAGTGAATTTATGATTAGAAACTAGAAAAATAACATAGTTTCATATATCTATATATGTGTTATGAGTTTTGTGACATGTGTAGGTCAAAAGGAGACTTCTAGAAGACCCTTATGTGGCACTCTAAAGCCAAATTCGAATTTGGTTGGAGAAGATTATGGGATCAAGAGGATATGTGTCTCACTTCCTCGTTGTATTGAAACTCTAAGAGGATATGTGTCTCATTCCTCAAGTTGTGTTGAAACTCTAGAAAGACATGTGTCTTATCATTTCCTATTTTGATTGTAACTCTAGAGATGGAGGGAGAGATTCATGGACTCCCATTAATGAGATGTCTCCTCATATTTTGTATAAATAGGAGAAACTTTCTCCTATCATAGGTAATGAAGAAGTAATGAGAAAGTAATGAGGAAGTAGATTTGTAACAAAGTTCAAGATGGAATGGGATGTAGATTTATGAGTTTTTGAATAAAGAAGCTTAGTTCTTTGATGCTATTGTGATCTTATTTTCAAGGAGCTAAGGACTACACCAAATTGGTAGCAGAGGGCCCCTGCTATCCAAGGAGGCTTTTACATGTTTTCTAGATAAGTTGCTTTCAATTCTGTTTTGTCATATTTCTTTACTTAGATTGCTTTCTGAAATCATAGCTTTAGCATAATTTTTCATGGCAGCCCGGGCATTTGCATATCTTTTGACTAATGACATGGAATCAATATTGTTCTGCTGTTAATTTATTTTTTTTCTTAGTTTTTGTTTAATTCCGGTATTGCTTTGTTTATTTCAGTCTTGCACATTTGCTTCAGTAGTTAGATTTAGATATATTAAATTGCTCATGTCATTTTCAGTTACCTCTGAAAGCCACAGCTGGACTGATGGTGAGGGATTGAAGTATGAGTGTGTAGTTTGATATTAGCTTCTTTTTCTACAAATTAGATATCAGATTGCTCAAGTTGTTTATGGTTACCTCCGAAAGCCATAGCTGGACTAATGGTGAGGGATGATTGTATTATGAAATGTGTAGTTTGATATTAGTTTCCTTTCTGCAGGTTAGATATATTAAATTGCTCATAACATCTTCAGTTGCCTCCGAAAGCCACAGCTGGACTGATGGTGAGGGATTGAATTATGGATGTGTAGTTTGATATTAGTTTCCTTTCTGCAAGTTAGAAATATTAAATTGTGCATGACATCTTCGATTACCTCCCAAAGCCATAGCTGGACTGATGGTGATGGATTGAATTATGAATGTGTGGTTTGATATTAGTTTACTTTCTGCAAGTTAGATATCAGTTACTCAAGTTGTTTATGGTTACTTCCGAAAATCATAGCTGGACTAATGATGAGGGATCAGAAGACAAGTTGATGTAATTTGATTTAGATTTACTTTATTGCAACTTTTCAATTTCTTTCAGCATAGTTTCTTTTGTGTTTAGACAACAGCAAGAATAGTTTGGTTTCATGCTCACTAGTTCACCGTTTTGATTTATTAGATTAGCCGCACCTTTTTCATTTTAGTAGCACATTTTCATTTCCTTTCAAGTTTTGTCATTGTATGTTTCAAATTCCTTTTTCAGTTTCAAGTTGGTAAATCATTATAAAGGACATCATTTCCTTGAATATCCATAACCATACTTGTCTTTTAGAATTTCATAAAAATCCAAAAACGACAAAAAGTAAGAGATAGGTTATCTTGCACATATAGTGCGCCACACTTCGTCAGCTTACGAATCCCTGGTTGATAATTTATGCTAGCAATTTAGGACACACTAAATTGACCAAACATTTTGGCGCCGTTGCCGGGGAAGTGTAACTAGGTAGCCTTATTTCTTACATCTAAAAAAAATTAATAATTCTTGAGTATGCTCTCCTCCTGCACTTTGTGTGATCTGGAGGATCAGAAAAAGGATTGTTATGTAAAAAAAAAATTAATAATTCTTGAGTATGCTCTCCTCCTGCACTTTGTGTGATCTGGAGGATCAGAAAAAGAATTGTTATGTGAAAAAGAAAAAAAAAGAGGAGACAAAATAAAACTTCATCATTTCAATTGATTCAACAATTTAAAAAAAAAAATTGTTTTCATGAAAAACTTTGATTTCAATAAATTGTTTTGTTTAATGAATATATATGTGTATATTTAAATTTTTGAAAATATCACATACATAATTTTATTAAACAAATCAACTGAAAATAAAAATAAAAAATAAAAATAAAAAAAAATTAAATTGTTTTGTTACTAAGATATATATGTATATTTTTAAAATTTTTTTTGAAAATATATATATAATTTTAATAACAAATCATTTAAAAAAAAAAAAAATCAATAAATTGTTTTGTTTAGTAAATTACATATGTATATTTTTAACTTTTCAAAATACAACATGTGTAGTTTTATTAACAAAACAAATAAAAACAAATCATTTTGTTTAGTAAAATATACATGTGTATTTTTAATTTAAAAAAAAAATATAACATGTAATTTTATTAACCAAACAAATAAAAAAAAATCATTTTGCTTAGTAAAATATATATGTGTATTTTTTTAAAAAAATATAACATATAATTTTATTAACAAAAACAAACTAAAAAAAAAAATTGAAAAACAGAAACATAAACAAAAATGAAAAGGCCATGGTATTTTGGAAAAAATGAATTACTCTCAACAGAAAGCATAAAATTCAACCATTTACGATGCTTGCAGTTGTATTATGGCTCGGAAACATCAGATTTTTTGCTTCTGATAATGAAAATCACGTAGAAGTTGAAAATGATGGAGTTAGAGATGTTGCAAAGCTGCTAGGTTGTAGTGTTTCAGAGCTTATGACAGCGTTATTGACTCGTAGGATTTGAGCTGGAAAAGACATCATCAAAATTCCCCAAATCCCTGAAAGAATTCGTGAGGCCTTTGTGCAAATCTCTTGCCATTCAAACCTATCAATGCCAATTCCTTTTATTATACCAGGCCTGTCAGCTTTGCCAATGCCGCCTACCATCACCAAACGCTCCTTGAGATTCATAAGACAGCCACATGTAAGAGAACAAGGCATTGAAATTGAAAAAAAATAATTTAAAGAGGCAAAACGTGCCTTGATTGAACTGAAGAATGCTTAGGTGAAGGATAAGCATGGGCAATATTTGCAAAGACAAATCTGATTTGGAAGGTTGACGGGAATCTTCCCAAAGAGCAAGTATTTGCAGAGAATTGATGCAGCTATAGCCGAACCTGAAAGAAAACAAACAGAGGTCAAAACAGAAAAACGCAAAACAGAGAAAAACGTCAAACTTTGAAAGCACGATTTGGCCAAACGGAGATGAATTTAGAAAAAATAAAACATGGGTTTTTTTGCCAACGTGGTCAATTAGATAACCCAGAAATTGTTTTACGAAATTCGTGGCGGTCTGGGAGAATTTCTCGGTTCTTTGAAGGCCATTTTTTCTTGCCGCGTGAGGAAAAACGGTTTTTTCTGAGTGAAGAATTTGAAAACGGCACTCTGCATTGATAATTCGGTTCTCTAAATCCAAGAAGAAGAATTCTAATCAAAATCAAACTCTTATCATGGCATTCAATGCACATTCCACTCATTTTTGAATTTAATTCAATTTCGTTTTCTGAATGTTGGATTTCAGTAATTCTTCTCTCTTGCATTGTTTAACGGCTAACACTTCTAACTCTTCAGCCTGCAAAGCACTGATATTTATTTCAAATTCAGAAATGTACTGAAGTTTCCGAACAAATTGTGTTGCTGGTCTTGACTGGTCAAAGCATTAGATGCTTTAGTCCCAGTAGCAAGGCATCGAATGTTGATGAATACCTATGGCTAATGAGAAGAGCCTCTTACAAAGCCAGTTATAGAGTATCGTGGTGGTACCAAAATTGGTGGTGGATTTGTTGTAGGTTCATTGTTACAATCACAGTTCCGTGCGGCGTTCAGCACTCCAGCTATGGGTTGTTCTCTATTCATCCTTGGCGAGGATGGTAATCCTCTTCCTCAAGATAAGATTGGCATTGTTGAGCTCGCACTTGACCCAACAATTTTTGGTGCTTCAACGACATTATTAAACGCCAACCATTATGATGTTTATTTATTTAGCATCATTTGTTGAAACTTTATTTCAAAGGCCAAAACTAGGATGCTCTTCATTTTGTGCTTTGTATAATTCATTTAAAAAAAAAAAAATTCAATAATTTTGAATCAATGAAATGAATAAGTTAATTTGTTCGTTTTTCTGAAGGTATTGATTAATTTTGGATTGATGATGAAGGATGAATGGCTAACTTTTTATTCAAGATTTTTAGCTACAGAAACCGTCGACATTCCGCAGCTAAAGTCCAATTCCGCAGCTGAAGTCCAATTCCGCAGCGGTTCTGCAATTCCGCAGCTGAAAAACCTCATTGTTCAAATCAGCCTAACTTTCTCATACAAAATCAGATTTTGATGATTCAAGTATCGTTGGAAAGGTCTCAAAAAGATCTATACAATGAGAAATCCATCATTAGAGTTTGAAATGGCAAATAATGAAATAAATTGCTGAAAAGAAGCTACATTCAATTTGAGGCACTAATTCCAAAACAGGTATAAATTCTTTTGATTTTTCCTTTGAAGAACTTGTTTCATTAATACAAATTCTTAGTTTTGTGTGTAAATATCATAACTAGAGAGATTGATCACCTCTCTCCCTTTGATAATCTTACATTCCATTGCAGAAGAAGTATTAGTTTTTTTGCAGGTTCCAAGAGGAAGGACAAATGACTACAAGAGAATGGTGTCTCTTTAAGAGACCAATTTGTTTCATAAGAGGATGATCAACAACAAAGAGGAGGAAATATGCTGATGAAAAATCAGATCCAAACACTTGAAAAACTTTCAGATACTATTGTCTCCATCACATCCATACCTCATAATAAACCATTCACCTCATTTCACTTCATGTTTTCCATTTACATTCACATCCACTTTCCATTTCTTTTTGTCCATTCATAACCACAAATAAAAGCAAGCGGCCCATTCACATGCTTATTGCCCATTGCCACTTCTCATTCACATGCTTATTTTCCATCTCCATTTCTACTCTCCATTGCCATATTCCATTTTCATCTTCCATTTCTTGTCATTTTCATTCCGCAAATAAGCCCTGCTGCAATGCAAATTATTGAGTCCATAGTCCTTTGAGTCTAAGTTCTTTGTAAAAACACCTTGAGGCTTGCATGCCTTAATGGCAAGTTCTCATGCTGACAAACAATGGGAATACATTAATGTCTCTTGTTCGTCAGATCTTCTAGGTGACTCGACATTAGCAAAATCATTCGTACCTAGCAAGATGTGTTTAGGCATCTTGACTCTCATTGTCATCAATGGTGAGAGTTCTCGTGTTGACTAGTGGCATCCATTAATGGCCACTAAGTCAACAATTTCCTACTATGTTCGACATCAGAACATCTTTTCACATAGCAGGAATTGTGCCAATGAATTTTGAAGACATGAAGACTATTATTTTCAGCATTTTGGAGCAGATTCAGCAAGTTTTAGTAGAAGCAATAAAAAGTCATCTCATCTCTTTATCCATGACTCCTCTTGTTCAGCCACTTGAAGAAGAATATGATCAGAATTTTGCAGCCACCACACATACACAACTCATCCACATTTAAGGTAAGTGAAATTATATTGTTTTCTAATTTTTAGTCATGTAATTCATTAGAATGCTAAAATTGTAACTTTGGAAAAATTCTTCACTCCCTTTTCCACATTGTCATATCTTTAGTTGGGGGGGAAGGGACATCATTTCATATCCACATGTCATACATTATCACACATTTTCATTTCATTTCCATCCACATATACTTCCCAACCAACTATTGTTGCAACATGATTCAAAAGATTATATGCCTTGCAAATGATCAATTCATTGATGAAGAAATTGATTCTAAATGTTTTCATGAACTTTGATGCAACAAATAAAATAAAGCATTGTTACACAAGAACCAATGCTTCAAAAAAAAAAAAAAAAAGGGAAAAAAAATGGTTGTCACACAAGAACCAACCAATGAAAAAGAAGAAGAAGAAAAAGAAGAAGAAGAAGAAGTTGCAATCAAATGTATTATACTTTTCCAAAAAGGAAAAATCAAGAAGCAAAGTTTGGAATGAATCTATATGAGTCAAAACTCATAAAAGATCAACTCATGGACAAATGAATCATTGCAATGGTTGCATGAAGACATGCAACAACTTCAGTTGGGGGGTATGTTGAGTCTCAAAAATGTTCTCCATATTCATACATATTTCCATTATGTCATAACCATTTAGCTCTTATTTCATAACCATTTGACCTAAAACCCTACATCAAATAACCATTTTCATAAATATATGGGTTAGGATCCTTGTTTTCCAAAGTTATTTATTTTATGTATTTTAAGTGAATTTATGATTAGAAACTAGAAAATTAACATACTTCATATATCTATATATGTGTTATGAGTTTTGTGACATGTGTAGGTCAAAAGGAGACTTCTAGAAGACCCTTATGTGGCACTCTAAAGCCAAATTCGAATTTGGTTTGAGAAGATTATGGGATCAAGAGGATATGTGTCTCACTTCCTTGTTGTATTGAAACTCTAAGAGGATATGTGTCTCATTCCTCAAGTTGTGTTGAAACTCTAGAAAGACATGTGTCTTATCATTTCCTATTTTGATTTTAACTCTAGAGATGGAGGGAGAGATTCATGGACTCCCATTAATGAGATGTCTCCTCATATTTTGTATAAATAGGAGAAGCTTTCTCCTATCATAGGTAATGAAGAAGTAATGAGAAAGTAATGAGGAAGTAGATTTGTAACAAAGTTCAAGATGGAATGGGATGTAGATTGATGAGTTTTTGAATAAAGAAGCTTAGTTCTTTGATGCTATTGTGATCTTATCTTCAAGGAGCTAAGGACTACACCAAATTGGTAGCAGAGGGCCCCTGCTATCCAAGGAGGCTTTTACATGTTTTCTAGATAAGTTGCTTTCAATTCTGTTTTGTCATATTTCCTTACTTAGATTGCTTTCTGAAATCATAGTTTTTAGCATAATTTTTCATGGCAGCCCGGGCATTTGCATATCTTTTGACTAATGACATGGAATCAATATTGTTCTGCTGTTAATTTATTTTTTTCTTAGTTTTTGTTTAATTCCAGTATTGCTTTGTTTATTTCAGTCTTGCACATTTGCTTCAGTAGTTAGATTTAGATATATTAAATTGCTCATGTCATTTTCAGTTACCTCCGAAAGCCACAGCTGGACTGATGGTGAAGGATTGTATTATGAAATGTGTAGTTTGATATTAGTTTCCTTTCTGCAAATTTAGATATATTAAACTGCTCATAACATCTTCAGTTGCCTCCGAAAGCCACAGCTGGACCGATGGTGAGGGATTGTATTATGAAATGTGTAGTTTGATATTAGTTTCCTTTCTGCAAGTTAGATATATTAAATTGCTCATAACATCTTCAATTGCCTCCGAAAGCCACAGCTGGACTGATGGTGAGGGATTGAATTATGGATGTGTAGTTTGATATTAGTTTCCTTTCTGCAAGTTAGAAATATTAAATTGTGCATGACATCTTCAATTACCTCCGAAAGCCACAGCTGGACTGATGGTGAGGGATTGAATTATGAATGTGTGGTTTGATATTAGTTTACTTTCTGCAAGTTAGATATCAGTTACTCAAGTTGTTTATGGTTACTTCCGAAAATCATAGCCGGACTAATGATGAGGGATCAGAAGACAAGTTGATGTAATTTGATTTAGATTTACTTTATTGCAACTTTTGGATTTCTTTCAGCATAGTTTCTTTTGTGTTTAGACAGAAGCAAGAATAGTTTGGTTTCATGCTCACTAGTTCACTGTTTTGATTTATTAGATTAGCAGCACCTTTTTCATTTCAGTAGCACATTTTCATTTCCTTTCAAGTTTTGTCATTGTATGTTTCAAATCCCTTTTTCAGTTTCAAGTTGGTAAATCATTATAAATGACATCATTGCCTTGAATATCCATAACCATACTTGTCTTTTAGAATTTCATAAAAATCCAAAAACGACAAAAAGTAAGAGATAGGTTATCTTGCACATATAGTGCGCCGCACTTCGTCAGCTTACGAATCCCTGGTTGATAATTTATGTTAGCAATTTAGGACACACTAAATTGACCAAACAGGAGGCAAGAGAGAGAGGAAGGATTTTAGGTCCTTGTATTACTAGTGTAGTCCCTTATTGTTGTTAGTGTAGCCCCCTTATTGTTATTGGTGTACCCTTGTAGCCCCCATATTGTTATTATTGTGCCTCATAAAAGCCACTATTGTTATTGTTGTGCCCTTACATTATTATTGTTAGGTTGGCTAGGAATAGATTGTGACCCCATGGACTCCTATATATAGAAAGGAGGTTTTGTAATTTGTATCATCCAAGAATTTTTCATTTATGTAAAGTAAAGGAGGTTTCCTCCTCGAAGTGGCTGATTTTTAAGTCGTTGATCTCTCTTTTATTTTATTTTGTTAGCTGGTTTCATAACATTTGGTATCAGAGCTTTAGATTCTAGGGTTTTGTTGCTTCAAACAGGTCATCGTGGCATTTTTCGCTATAATTTTTTTTCTACGAAGGTTCAAAGTCTAAAAAAAAAAAACCCATTTGTAAAGAAGCACTAAGGAACATCGTGTAAAAATTTCAGATCTTGTTTCATAATATTTTCAGAGATATGATTTGTGGAAGTTATGGTTTTTTAAGGCTCCCAAATTTCATCTCAAAGAGGTGACCTTGGGAAAATCATCATAACTCTCTCTTTGAGCATCAGATTGGAATTTTGTAAAAAGTGGTTGAAATTTCACGAACTGTAGTTTCCAGTGCATCAATTTCAGAGCCGAAGGAGGAAAAAATGACACATAGCATGACATACAAGTTCACCCTACTAAACCAGTCCATAATTAGGTCATTGTGGGATATTGGGCATAACTTTGTCTTGAAGAATCAAAATCAGGTCATACCCATGGAATTTGAAAGAAGATTTAGAGGGCTACTAGAGATCTGAAGATAAAATCTTGGGGATCTGAAACTACATAGATATATTAGTTTCAATATCGAGCTCCTCAAAAGCAAGAAAAATATGTGTGTTTTTTTTCAAATTGCATAAGTCTTGTTTGAAAAATCAGTTTGAAGTGATTCCAAGGGAATATTGAAGCACATATATCAGTATTGCATTATAAAATGCCCCCTAAAAAAAATTCAACACTCATTAAGCCCTTAGAAGGCTCTACTATGACTCATGAATAGGAAGAAGTGCAACATGATATATAAAAATTACAAGAGCAAGTGCAACAATTTTCACTCTAGCAAAGAGCAACAAAATATGAAATGAAAGTTTTGAAGAAAGGTGTGGAAGCAAAGATGGATGGTTTGAAGAAATTCATGAAAGCTAAGATGGATGGTTTGAAGAATGACATGGAAGACTTGGAAGAAAAAATGGAAGACATGAAGAATGATCTAAAAGCAAACATGGAAGGTTTGAAGGAAGGTTTGACAAAGTTGATAAAAGAAATGATTCCTATTGACGAAAATATAGTAAAGGAAACTCACGATGAGAACAAAATAAATTTTAATCATGATTTCATAAACTTTAATTGTGGATTGAAGACCCACCATATTCCAAAGATCGATATGAGGAAGTTTGATGGAAAGGATCCCGTAACATGGATATTATAAATGGAGAAATATGTTAATCTCAATAATGTGAAAAACACACAAAAGGTATGCATTGCAACTTTATATTTAGAAAAAAATAGATTTGTATGGTATTGATGGCTTTGCTCCCATAAAAAAATTGTCACTTGGTCAATTTTTACAGAGGAAATTATGGCACATTATGAGGATACAAAGAGAAATACCTTCTTTAGCCAATTGATAAATCTCAAACAAAAGGATTCAGTGGTGAAGCACATTGAGGGCTTCCAAAAATTGAATATAAGGGTAATTGATATTACAGAGGAACACAAGATTGATGTCTTCATAGTGACTTTAAAGGATAACATCCAACATGAGGTTCGCCTTTGGGCACCTGATTCATTGGAGAAGGCATTCAGGTTGGCAAGAAAAAATGAATGTAAAATTATGGCGACAAGGAAGCCTACCACTCACATCTATAAATATGGAAGTGTTTCTACTCCTAGAATTCCACAACCTACAATGTTGACACCACAACAATTGGAAAAAAAAAAGAGAAAAAAGGCTTTGCTATAGTTTCAATATAAAATAAACTAAAGGTCATAAGTGTGCTAAGAAGAAATTATTTTACATATATTGTGAAGAGGAGGAAGAAAATGAACGCGAAACTTCAAAGGAAGAGGATATACACCAGGAACCAACCCTAGAGAAATAATAAATGAGTTCAACCATATTTTGTAATGCATTGGCAGGAATTACCACTCCTCAAACTATCAAGATAGAAGTTCATATCAAGAAGAAAAAAGTAATAGTGTTGATTGATTCAGGTAGTACCCATAATTGTCTTCATTGTAAGGTAGCCAAGGAATTTAATTTCTTTCTATACCCAACACCAGAGTATCAAGTGATGGTTGAAAATGGAGGGACTATAAATTTAACTAGAAAATGCCATAATATGAAGCTAACCATGGGGGAATATGTATTGAATAGTCCAATGCTTTCCATTCCAATGGGAGGTGTTGATGTTGTACAAGGAGTATAATGGTTACAATCTTTGGGGATAATAGCTTTTAATTTTCAAGAACTTTTCTTGAAAAGTTTTTTCGGAAGGAAAGGAAGTTGAATTACGGGGTATCACAGGGAATTCAGGAAAGATAATAATCTATAATTTCATGACAAAGTTCTGAAGAAAGAACAACGAGGCATAATTTAAAAATTATGCTCACTAGAAGTTCAACATCAAAATCATATATTTCTCCAAATCTTCAAAAAGTCTTGGACAATCATTCCAAGGTGTTTGAAACTCCAAAATGACTCCCACCTATTCGTGATCATGATCATTCTATTCATTTGATTACAGGAAGTGTTCCTCTAAACATCAGGCCTTACAGATATCGTTATGTCCAAAAGAGTGAAATTGAATGTATGATTGCAGAAATGTTAGAGGCTGGTATAATTGAACCTAGTCAAATTTCTTTCTCTACTCCAGTAGTTTTGGTGCACAAGAAGGATGGATCATGGTGCATGTGTCCAGATTATAGGGAGCTCAATAAGCTTACAATTAAAGATAAATTTCCCATTCCTTTGATTGATAAATTATTGGATGAATTACATGGAGCAATTTATTTTACCAAGTTGGATATTCTTTGAGGATATCATCAAATTAGAATGAAGACTGAAGATATTCCGAAAAAAAACATTTCGAATTCATGAGGGTCATTATGAATTTTTGGCCATGCCTTTTGGCCTTACCAATGCACCTTTTACAATTCAAGGGTTGATGAATTCCATTTTCAAACCCTTCCTTAGGAAATTTTTGTTAGTATTTTTTGATTATATACTAATCTACAACAGGTCTTGGAAGGATATTATTCAACATGTTGACAAGGTGCTCAAACTATTGGAGGAGAAACAATTATATGCAAAAACCTCTAAATGTTTCTTTGGAGTACAAGAGGTGGAATATTTGGGTCATATTGTATCTCAAGAGGGTGTTAAGGTAGAACCTAACAAAATTAAATCCATTAAGGAATGGAAAGTCCCCACAAACATAAAGCAATTGCGAGGATTTCTTAGGTTAACGAGGTATTATCGCAAGTTTGTTAAGAATTATGGGAGAGTAGCAACACTTCTAACAAAATTATTGAAGAAAGATGCATTTTCATGGACTCCTGAAGCAACTAAGGCCTTTGAACATCTTAAAGAGGAAATTTTCCTAACACCAGTCTTAGCTACACCAAACTTCACAAAATCCTTTATTGTGGAATGTGATTCCTCAGGAAATGGAATTGGTGTTGTTTTAATGCAAGAAGGAAGACCCATTTCTTTTTAAAGTCTTCCAATAAAATTAAAGTATTTGCATAAAGCTATTTATGAGAAGGAAATGTTGGCAATACTACATTCACTAAAAAAAATACAACCTTACCTAATGGGAAGACAGTTCAAGGTAAAAATTGATCATGATAGTCTTAAATACGTTTTAGAACAAAGACTATCTTAAGAAGAGCAACAAAAAGGGTCACACAGATGTTGGGTTATGAATTTGAAATAATTCACAAAAAAGGGAGGCTAAATGTTGTTGCAGATGCACTCTCAAGAAAGGATGAAGAGGTGGAAGAATTTATTTGTGCCATTTCTATTATCCAACCGGATTGCATAACCGAAGCAAGGGATGAATGGAAGAATGATGAAGAAGTGTGGACACTCATCCAAAAGTTGCAGCAAGATCCTATTACATACGATACATTTAGTTGGAAAAATGATTCCTTATGGTACAAATATCGCTTATATCTTTGTAATAATTCCCAACTAAAACAAAATATTCTTTTGGAATTGCACACCTCTCCCTTGGGAGGACACTCGGGATTTTTAAAAACTTACCACAAGGTGAACAAAGATATTTTTTTGGGATGGACTTAAATCTGATTTTCAAAAGTTTATGGAAGAATGTTTGGTTTTCCAACAAAACAAAGTTGAGACAATTAAGACCTCGAGTCTTCTACAGCCTTTATCCATTCCAAGTCAACATTGGGAGGAGGTTTCAATGGATTTTATCATAGGTTTAGCTAAGTCCGAATCAAAGAGTGTCATCATGGTGGTATTTGATAGACTTACCAAGTATGCAAACTTTTGTGCATTATCTCATCCATTTAAAGCAAGTACAGTTGCTACTGCATTTATGGAAACAATTCAAAATCTACATGGAAATCCAAATATTATTGTAACCGACAGAGATCCCATTTTTACTACAATTTTTTGGAAGAAATTATTTTCTTGTTTGGGTACTCAACTAGTTCATAACTCATTTAATCATCCTCAATCCGATGGGAAAACCAAGATAGTGAACAAATGTTTGGAAGGATATATTCATTTTTTTTATCTGATAAACAAACACAATGGGTCAAGTGGTTACCTCTGGCTAAATGGCGGTATAACACTTTCTTCCATAGTGCAGTAAAAATGACCCCATTTATGGAACTTTATGGATATCATCCACCATCCATCACATCATATTTAAGAGAAAAATATAAGGTTCAAGCAGTGGAAGATCACATCAAGCATCAACAATAAGTTCTCCAACTCTTAAAGGATAACCTAAATTTAGCACAAATTGAATGAAACAAAAGGCAGATCAACATCGCAGCGAGAGAAGTTTTGATGTAGGAGACTGGGTATTTTTACGGCTACAACCATATAAAAAAATGTCCCTCAAGCAAGCTAAGAAGGATAATAAATTATTGCCAAAGCACTATGGTCCTTAAAGGTTGTTACTGCATTTATGGAAACAATTCAAAATCTACATGGAAATCCAAATATTATTGTAACCGACAGAGATCCCATTTTTACTACAATTTTTTGGATGAAATTATTTTCTTGTTTGGGTACTCAACTAGTTCATAACTCATCTAATCATCCTCAATCCGATGGGAAAACCAAGATAGTGAACAAATGTTTGGAAGGATATATTCATTTTTTTTATCTGATAAACAAACACAATGGGTCAAGTGGTTACCTCTGGCTAAATGGCGGTATAACACTTCCTTCCATAGTGCAGTAAAAATGACCCCATTTATGGAACTTTATGGATATCATCCACCATCCATCACACCATATTTAAGAGAAAAATATAAGGTTCAAGCAGTGGAAGATCACATCAAGCATCAAAAATAAGTTCTCCAACTCTTAAAGGATAACCTAAATTTAGCACAAAATCGAATGAAACAACAGGCAGATCAACATCGCAGCGAGAGAAGTTTTGATGTAGGAGATTGGGTATTTTTACGGCTACAACCATACAAACAAATGTCCCTCAAGCAAGCTAAGAAGGATAATAAATTATTACCAAAGTACTATGGTCCTTACAAGGTGTTGCAAAAGATTGGTACTATGGCATACAAATTGGAGCTTCCTGCTTCTTCGCGAGTACATCTAGTTTTCCATGTTTCATGCTTAAAGAAAGTTATAGGTGAAAATCTTCCAGTTCAAACAATATTGCCAGAACTTGATGAGGAAGGAAAAATCATATTGGAACCAGAAGCGGTCATGGAAACAAGAACTCAACAACTACGAAATCGATCAATTTCAGAGTATCTCATCAAGTGGAAGAACTTACCCACTGAAGATTCTACATGGGAGGATGAGAATTTTATACAGAAGCACCCAGAGCTACTCAAGCATTGAGGACAACACTTTTTTGAAGGAGAGGGGTATGTTAGGTCCCTATATTACTAGTGTAGTCCCTTATTGTTGTTAGTGTAGGCCCCTTATTGTTATTGTTGTACCCCTGTATCCCCCACATTGTTATTGTTGTACCCCTGTATCCCCCATATTGTTATTATTACGCCCCATTAAAGCCACTGCTATTATTTTTGTTCCCTTACATTATTATTTTTAGGCTGGCTAGGATTCTATTATGACCCCATGGACTCCTATATATATAAAGGAGGTTTTGTAATTTGTATCATCCAAGAATTGTTAATTTATGTAATATAAAGGAGGTTTCCCCCCCGAAGTGGCTTCTTTTTAAGTCGTTGATCTCTATTTTCTTCTATTTTGTTAGCTATTTTCATAGAAAAGGACGAGATAGAGGACTTGAGAGAGAAGAAGAGAGTGATGGGGGGGAGAGAGAGAGAGACAGATGGGGGAAGAGAGAGGTAGGTAGGAGAGAAAGGGAGAGGGAGGAGGGAAAAGAGAGGGGACTTAAGAGAGAGGAGGAGAGAGGGAGGGATAGAGAGATGGAGCTGGATGGAGAAAGATGAAGGAAAGAATACAGACATAGAGAGTGAGAAGTGTAGAGAGAGAGGGAGTGACGAGGAAGAGATGGAGTGTTGTGTAACCAACTCCAAAAATAGAAGAAAAGAGATATCAACGCCTTATAAATAAGCCACTTCGAGGGGGCAACCTCCAATACATTACATGAATGAAAAATTCTTGGATGATACAATTTACAAAACCTCCTTTCTATGTATAGGATTCCATGGGGCCATAATGTAATCCTAGTGGGCCACAATGTAATCATAGCCGACCTAACAATAATAATTTAAGGGCACAATAATAACAAAATGAGGGTTACAAGGGTACAATAATAACAATAAGGGGGTTACACTAACAATAATAAGGGACTATACTAGTGATATAGGGACTTAACATGCCCCTCTCCTTCAAAAAAGTGTTGTCCTCAACGCTTGAGTAGCTCCGGGTGCTTCTGTATAAAATTCTCATCCTCCCATGTAGAATCTTTAGTGGGTAAGTTCTTCCACTTGATGAGATACTCTAAAATTGATCGATTCTGTAGCTGTCGATTTATTGTGTCCATGACCGCTTCAGGTTCCAATATGATTTTTCCTTCCTCATCAAGTTCTGGAAATATTGTTTGAACTGGAATATTTTCACCTATAACCTTCTTTAAACATGAAACATGGAAAACTGGATGTACTCGTGAAGAAGCAGGAAGCTCCAATTTGTATGCCATAGTACCAATATTTTGCAACACCTTGTAAGGACCATAGTACTTTGGTGATAATTTATTGTCCTTCTTAGCTTGCTTGAGGGACATTTGTTTGTATGGTTGTAGCCGTAAAAATACCCAATCTCCTACATCAAAACTTCTCTCGCTGCGATGTTGATCTGCCTGTTGTTTCATTCGATTTTGTGCCAAATTCAGGTTATCCTTTACGAGTTGGAGAACTTCTTGCTGATGCTCGATGTGATCTTCCACTGCTTGAACCTTCGAATTTTCCCTTAAAGATGATGTGATGGATGGTGGATGATATCCATAAAGTGCCATAAATGGGGTCATTTTTGCTGCAGTATGGAAGGAAGTGTTATACCACCATTCAGCAAGAGGTAACCACTTGACGCATTGTGTTTGTTTATCAGATACAAAACAACGAAGATATCCTTCCAAACATTTATTTACGATCTCAGTTTGACCATCAGATTGAGGATGATAAGATGAGCTATGAGCTAATTGAGTACCCAAACAAGAAAATAACTCCGTCCAAAAATTTCCAGTAAAAATGGGATCTCTGTCGCTCACAATAACCCTTGGGCTTCCATGTAGCTTTTGAATTCTGTCCATAAATGTAGTAGCAACCATACTTTCTTTCAATGGATGAGATAATGCACAAAAGTGTGCATACTTGGTAAGTCTATCAACTACCACCATGGTGACACTCTTTCCTTCGGACTTAGGTAAACCTGTGATAAAATCCATTGAAATAACCTCCCAACGTTGACTTGGAATGTGTTAGTGTCAGCCTTTTCAGCCTTCCTCCAGTGATCAAACATGCTCTTACAAGGTGATTTTAAGGTGTCAAGGTCAAATTTTGTCATTTCAGTGAGTCTTCAAGCAAAATTTGGTCACTAGGTATTAGGTCTAGGGTTTGTTTTCACTCCTGTCAAAGTTGTCCAAATGTCAGTCCATGTCACCATTCAGCTGAGTGTACCATCATTCAGAGGGTTTTCATCATCATGTCAAGTTCCAATGGGTCATTTTACACCTTGTTCATGCTTCAGTTGTGCCTAGGTAGGGTTCATTTCCCTCTCCTAGGGTTTTGAAGGTAATTTCTCTTGGATGGTAAAATAATTAGCAAAACTTGTATCCTGATGTGAATACACCTTCCCCTATTCTTAATATACCTTATTAAACACTTCCCATCACTGAGATTCCCCAAATTCCTCCATTTTGCACAAACCCTAGTTTCTTGCTACAACTTGGCAATTTTCTAGGCTAGGCCTGTGTTTTGCCCTTTTGGACCCCTTCCCCTCACTCAATCTCTGAAATTCCACTTTCCCCTACTTCCTAACATCCCTCCCTACTTCCAAAAATTTTCTCAAGAATTTAGAAGCCCCTTATCCCCTTCATTTCGCTTCATTTCGACAAATTCCTTGTTCCACACATCGAGATAGGTTTCACTAAAATGATGTTTCTGAGAAATAAAAGATAAATTTGGGAAAAATGAGAGAGGTTTTTGTCCAAAATAGGCCAATGAAGAAAAAACTCCTTCCATTTTTACAAAGGTGTCATGGTTTTATAGAAATTTCAAAAATACCGTTACCTCGGGAGAATTGAATGCACCTCTGAAGTGACCTTGGGAAAATCCATATTTATCCTAGCTTGGTTGGACGAATGACTTTCTTGATGAGTCACATGATAATGAGACAAAAATATCTTTCCAATGAGCTATCATGAGCTCAATGTGGAGCTGAGGAAGACTTTCAAAAGTTGACTGCAACAACACTCTGCCTTGAGGCAGCCTCATTCTGCTCATTTTGACAAGTCTTGGGAGATTTGATTTTTGACAAGGAAAATGAACTCCAAATTGAAAAATTCCACTTGGGTTGGAAATTAGACTAAATCATATTTCCAAAGAGCTATCCCACGCCAAATTTTGACATCAGGAAGGTCTCCACAAGCCTCTTGAAAAATGCGCGACGCATTGGGTTAGTGCGTGGCGCATTGGGTTAGTGCGCGGCACATTGGGTTAGTGCGCGGCGCATTGGGCCAAAACACAAGATTTTTGCCATTCCTTTCACCCATCAAATTTTTCTCAGTCTCTCCTTGCCCAAGTAAGTCAAATCCACTTCCTCATTTCTCTTAACAAGTGTTTGGTGTTGGTATGAAAATTTAAATGCAAAAAAATCAAAATCCCATTCTCTTGTTTTAAGATTGCTCCTAGGGTTTTAAAACTTGTTTTGTGCCAAACACTTCCATTCTCCACCTTGTTTTTTTCCACCCCCTCACTGTTATCTTATCATAGCAGCTCATCCCCTATTCCCTACATCCCTAAAGTCACTCATACCCATTTCATTCCCATCTCCCTACATCTCTAAAAGTCACTTACTCCTAAGCTCCATCTCTCTCTCCCAAGTCATTTCATTTCCTCTCATTCTCCTTTTCCCATTTCATGTGTAAAAATTCCCAAAACCTCAGTTTCCCAAACATTCAGTGGCTCTCCCCTCTCCCAAAGTTTGTCAAATTCTCAAAGGGCAAACTACCACTTGACAAGACTCCCTTGTTCCCACTGTCCATATTTCTCCCACAGTCCCTTCCCTTTGGCACATATTTGGCAGTTGAAACAAAAGCACAAAATTCTCATTCTTCATCTCATTCAAGCCAACATAGATCTTGAAACATTATGGAGACGAACACCGACACGTCATATGACCGAGACAATGATTCAACCACTGAAACTGCATGCACCAGGAGGGCACTGAAGCGTCACAAGAGGCATGATCGACTCAAAATATTGGCCGAAGCTTCTTTGGCTGAGCATGGCACTTGATGGGGGACCTTCAGTCCAAATTTCAAGGAATTTGGAGAAAATTTTGTCAATTTTGATTTTTTTTGGTCACAAAACAGATTTTCCTGCCTGACGCGTAGCGCCACTTGGCGCGCACTTACGATTGGGAGATCTTCTGGAGGAAAACTTTACATTTTTGGATTTTTAATGAAAATTTATGCATGCTCAGGAATGGCCTAAGGATTTCATCAAATTCTGGGTTGCCTAAAGGGTCAAAAACACCCTAAAAATGGCCTTTCTGCCACTTTTTTCACCCACAGGAAGCAGTGTTGGGAGATTGAAGTTTTGGAGGGGAAACTGACATCCAAATCTAGAAATTCCACTTGGGTTGGACAGTAGATAGGCAGGGCTTTCCAATGAGCTATCATGAGATCAATTTGGAATTTGGGAAGTGCCTCAAAAACAGGCTCAAAGTGGCGCGACGCATTGAGTTTTTGGGCGCGACGCATAGAGAAATTTGGCCTCATTTTGACTCTTTAGCTCAGAAATTCGCCCAGTTTTGAGTAGTTTTACTTTTTGATGTAGCTCTTGACCTATATTGATGTAATTTGATGAATATTATGTAATTTGGGCATATTTTTACTTGTTCTAGAGGATTCATTCACTAAAAAGTGAAAATTAAATGAATGAATCAGTTTCCTTCCATATAGAGGCAAGTTGTTTGATTGCCTAGATTTCAGTTCCTAGTTTAGAATTGGTTGAAACAACTCCTATAAGGATGAGCTCAACCCCTAGAGGCATGGGAGGGGGTTATACTTGTCTATATATTGTATTTTCTGAGACATTTTCAGGGTTGGACTTTTGGGAATAGTTTGGCACCTCATTGTATATTCATTTCAGCTTTTTGGCAAAGGAAAGACCAGAGTTTTGTAGCACTTGTTGGGATCCTTGTGGCTCTGAGTTTTGATGGTGTTTTTCTCCATGTAATTGTAATTTCATTAATGTTTTATGTATTCCATTTCCTTTCTCTTTTCTTCTAAAATTAAACAAATGAGTGACTAAGGTAGAATTCATTAGTTTGCTGGTGCTCTGCCTTAAACTTTTGTTTAGTTTTATATGTTTTCATCTGTTTGAAGAGGATACTTGCAGCCTTTTTCCCTCTTCAGCTCCTCAGCAGTCTTTTCTATCCTTTCATTGAATCTAAGACATCAAATCCATTTCCTTCCCTGCCCCAAACTGAACTCTGTAAGAATTTTTTCTCATCCCCAAGCCCAAATTGCCTTTCCCTTTTTTCCAACAAAACCCCCACAAAATCAAAACAAACCCTCCTATTTATATACCTAGCCTAAAATTAGCATTCATTTCAGTCATCTCAAACCCTATTGATTACTTATCGCTGAGATTGACTCGGAGAGAGCCCTCTCCTGTTCTGGTAGGGCTAGCTACCAGACTGAGCGTGGTATGATGTTACCCTGAACTCTGCCCTCCTTCAGCTTGAGGTATATTTGGGCTATAACATAGTGGCGACCATACTGGGGAGAAAATGGTTTTCTTGTTGGTGTTAATTGTTTTATAAGCTACAGACGGAGCCTGAAGTTATGCCAGATAGCCTTCGAAATGCTTTATCTTTGCATTAGCAGAAGTAGATAAATGCTGCTTCAGTCAATCTCCGGTCTGGCTTGTGAACGTGACACTTGACTTGTAGATTGTCTTGCCGCAGTACATGTATCGAGTTCAGATCTGATGGTTGATGGTGGACAACGATTAGGCATAAGAAGGCTGAAATCATTCACCTGGTGACTCCAACTCAATGTAGAGACTCCACTGGAGGACTAACTCTTTCTCCGAGAAAATGGAAGGATCTTACACTAAGTTCAGGTATCCAAAGTGGAATGGTATTCAGGATCTAGTCTGCTTTCTTGTAAACTATTTCTTTTCTGTTCTTGAAGCTGTCCTGAAAGTTTTTTAGAATTTGTTGTATGAGAAAGGTGATCAAAATATTCACTCGACCTATTCAAAGAGTGTAAATACTGAGTTTCCCTTTGATCCTGGCCTCCTTACTTTTCCCACATCTTATGATGACTCTCTTCAGAGTGATGAGCCTAAAGGAAACAAAAATGATCCCATAGCTCTTGTATATACTCCTACACCTTTTATAGTCCCAGATAGGTATAAACCTCTTGTTTTACCTTCTGTTCTTCATGCTTTCCATAAAAATTATGACATATATCTACCAATATTTGATGGTGAATGTAACAACGTAAACGCTGAGCAAAATGTGCAGAATGTTGAGACTTTTCTAGACCTTTTTGAAGTTGATGACAAAGATGTTAGTATTAGGCTTTTTTCTCTTTCTTTGCAAGCCAAAGTCAAGAGTTGGTTTAAAGCCCTGCCTGATGCGAGCATCTCAGATTTTCAGCAGTTCATCAAAGTTTTCCTTGACAGGTGGGTGATCAGACAGAACCTTTTCGTGATTATAGAAGAGTATAACCAGCTGAAAAGACTGCCAAGGGAGACAGTACAACAATTTTCTGCCAGATTTAACCAAGTATACTATTTGATGCCAGCTGATATAAGACCTTATCCTAGATCTGCTCTCTTACACTACCCGGGTGCCTTTGATCCGGAAATGGAGTTTCAGTTGATAGAAAGGAATATTGCAACACTTGAAGAGATGCAGAACAGTGCAGTAAATGTAGAGGCTCATTTGCTGATCCGAAGGGCAAGGTTGAAGGAAAAAGAGATGAAAAACATAGATCCGGAAAAATCGACATCTCTAGAGGTAAAGCTTGACATGTTGGTAAGTGCAGTAGAAAAGATGATGCAAAAGAACACCACAAAGAATGAGTATAGTGTTCAAGTCCATGGCTCGCTGATTGAAGAAGAACAAGTTGCTGATCCAAAAAATTTTGTTTCTTGTCCCAGTTGTCATAGTGATTGCTTTATAGATCATCTTGAAGAAGAGAGAGCTGTTGATCTGACATGTATTCTTGATGACGTGTTTTATACTAATGATTTGCCTCAGTTTGATCAGTATGATGACGATTATGTTCTCCAAACAGAAGCTAATCTTGCGGAAAAATCAACAGCTAGTTTGTGGAAGGAGGAATTTCACTTTCAGCAGCTTGTCTACAATGATCAACCGATGCATATCAACTATGACAATGACAAGGAAAGTGCAGCAAATTTTGAAGTAAGTGAAGGATCTTTGCCTTTTTGTTTTTACTCATTTTAGTTCATGAGAGATAACTTCCATGCAATCAGAAATCAACTGCCAACAAGCCTTGATCTAGACCATCTTGAGCACAATGAAAACCTTTTTCAAGACTTCTCATATTCATATTTGCAGTCCCCAAATGTCATTGATTGTTAAGTTGCAGATGAAAACATGGAAGCTTGCACATATGATCAAATGATACAAGGTGACTCTGTACCGTTCTGTTTTGAATCATTTCAGTTGTTGAAGGGTAAATTGCATAGTAAATCTTCAAATGAGCAGCCTGTAGAAAATCAACAATCTCTCAGTTTTAATGTGGAGGATGAGACAGATAGCGAAATTCTTGAGCAATTTGTTAATGAGAAATCTTCCCCTGAAATGATTGATGAAATCATTTTGGATACAAAACTCTCCCTAGCATCAGATTTGCAGCCACCAAACAAAATTGAAGGTCAGATTACAGATGAAGGCGTGGAAGTTGAAATACATGATTTAATGATGCAAGAGGATTCTGTACCCTTTTGTTTCGAAGCATTTCAGTTTGTAAGGAAGAATCTTCGTAATATCTCTGAAGAAAAAGATGAACAGCCAGTAGGATGTCATACAGTTTCAATGGATACATCGCAGCAGTCCTCTCAAGTTTTTGATGATCCTATTGCTCGTATGTTGGATGATGTTTGCTGTAAAACTTCTGCTCCATTAGTTAACCATGTGCCAGGAAAGAATGTTGATAATAATCTTATTCAAAGGTCACCTTCATTGTCTTGTCTAATATATTTTTCATTACAAAGCCCATTTCAAGGTTTGCAGTCATATGAGGAGATTGATAAAGGAGGCTTTTGTTCTGTTTGGAATCAGATACAGAGTTTGGTTATTCATGAATTTCAGGATCCTTTTGACAACTTGCTGCTGTCACCAAAGAAAGATAGCACAGATGTGAGGAAAATATTAATATCCAGCTATGAAGATTACCTGGACCAGAGCAGTAACGTGTTAATGGAAATCAACAGCTATGTTTATGAAGACCCTTTCGCAGTATTCTTGAAGTCATCCAGTCAATTCATGCTTTGCAAGTTTATCAGTAGTCAACTTGATTTCAAGTTTTCATGGGAGTTGCCTTTCGATTATTTCCTTTTCCTGCGCATCAGAAAGCATTTGGGAAGAAATCAAATAGCAGCCAGGATGCTTACATGGTTGCATTGGCTGTTCCATTTCACTTGATCGGGTGGTGAAAAGAACAATTAGGGTAGGTTTGGTGAATAAGCCCAGTTATGAGCATCTTTCCAGTTTGTTAGTTATGTTTTAGTCATGTTTGGTTTTATTTATGGTTTTCAGTTTTAGCCTTGAGTCAGTCTGCATAATGTCGGTTTTCGTGTTTTGACTCCATTGCCCAATGGACGAAGGCGCTGTCTGCTCTCCCAAAGATCTGCGGTCCTTGGCACCTCCAAGGAGCTACCATCCCCATTGGAGCCAATGTTAGTGTTAGCCTTTGCAGCCTTCCTCCAGTGATCAAACATGCTCTTACAAGGTGATTTTAAGGTGTCAAGGTCAAATTTTGTCATTTCAGTGAGTCTTCAAGCAAAATTTGGTCACTAGGTATTAGGTCTAGGGTTTGTTTTCAATATTTTCAAAGTTGTCCAAATGTCGGTCCATGTCACCATTCAGCTGAGTGTACCATCATTCAGAGGGTTTTTATCATCATTTCAAGTTCCAATGGGTCATTTTACACCTTTTTCATGCTTCAGTTGTGCCTAGGTAGGGTTCATTTCCCTCTCCTAGGGTTTTGAAGGTAATTTCTCTTGGATGGTAAAATCATTAGCAAAACTCGTATCCTGATGTTCATACACCTTCCCCTATCCTTAATATACCTTATTAAACACTTCCCATCACTGAGACTCCCCAAATTCCTCATTTTTGCACAAACCCTAGTTTCTTGCTACAACTTGGCAATTTTCTAGGCTAGGCCTGTGTTTTGCCCTTTTGGACCCCTTCCCCTCACTCAATATATGAAATTCCACTTTCCACTGCTTCCTAACATCCCTCCCTACTTCCAAAAATTTTCTCAAGAATTTAGAAGCCCCTTATCCCCTTCATTGCGCTTCATTTCGACAAATCCCTTGTTCCACACATCGGGATAGGTTTCATTCAAATGATGTTTAAAAGATGAATTTGGGAAAACTGAGAGAGGTTTTTGTCCAAAATAGGCCAAGGAAGAAAAAAATCCTTCACTTTTTACACAGGTGTCATGGTTTTAGAGAAATGTCAAAAATACCGTTTCCTCGGGAGAATTGAATGCACCTCTGAAGTGACCTTGGGAAAATCAAGATTTCTCCTAGCTTGGTTGGCCAAATGACTTTATGGATGAGTCAAATGATAACTAGAAACAAATAGCTTTCCAATGAGCTATCATGAGCTCAATTTGGAGCCGAGGAAGACTTTCCAAAGTTGACTGCAACAGCACTCTGCCTTGAGGCAGCCTCATTCTGCTCATTTTGACAAGTCTTGGGAGATTTGATTTTTGACAAGGAAAATGAACTCCAAATTGAAAAATTCCACTTGGGTTGGAAATTAGACTCAATACGATTTCCAACGATCTATCCTGCGCCCAATTTGGACACTAGGAAGGCCTCCAAAAGCCTCCTGAAAAATGCGCGACGCATTGGGTTGGTGTGCGGCGCATTGGGCCAAAACACAAGATTTTTGCCATTCCTTTCACCCATCAAATTTTGCTCAGTCTCTCCTTGTCCAAGTAAGTCAAAGAAACTTCCTCATTTCTCTTAACAAGTTTTTGGTGTTGGTATGAAAATTTAAATGAAAAAAACTCAAAATCCTATTCTCTTGTTTTAAGATTGCTCCTAGGGTTTTAAAACTTGTTTTGTGCCAAACACTTCCATTCTCCACCTTGTTTTTTCCACCCCCTGACTGCTATCTTATCATATCAGCTCATCCCCTATTCCCTACATCCATAAATTCACTCATACCCATTTCATTCCCATCTCCCTACATCTCTAAAAGTCACTTACTTCTAAGCTCCATCTCCATCTCCCAAGTCATTTCATTTCCTCTCATTCTCCTTTTCCCATTTCATGTGTAAAAATTCCCAAAAAATCAGTTTCCCAAACATTCAGCGGCTCTCCCCTCTCCCAAATTTTGTCAAATTCTCAAAGGGAAAACTACCACTTGACAAGACTCCCTTGTTCCCACTGTCCATATTTCTCCGACAGTCCCTTCCCTTTGGCACATATTTGGCAGTTGAAACAAAAGCACCAAATTCTCATTCTTCATCTCATTCAAGCCAACATAGATCTTGAAACATTATGGAGACGAACACCGACACGTCATATGACCGAGACAATGATTCAACCACTAAAACTGCAAGCACCAGGAGGGCACTGAAGCGTCACAAGAGGCATGATCGACTCAAAATATTGGCCGAAGCTTCTTTGGCTGAGCATGGCACTTGATGGGGGACCTTTAGTCCAAATTTCAAGGAATTTGGAGAAAATTTTGTCAATTTTGATTTTTTTTGGTCACAAAACAGATTTTCCTGCCCGACGCGTAGTGCCACTTGGCGCGCGCTTACGATTGGGAGATATTCTGGAGGAAAACTTTACATTTTTGGATTTTTAATGAAAATTTATGCATGCTCAGGAATGGCCTAAGGATTTCATCAAATTCCGGGTTGCCTAAAGGGTCAAAAACACCCTAAAAATGGCCTTTCTGCCACTTTTTGCACCCACAGGAAGCAGTGTTGGGAGATTGAAGTTTTGGAGAGGCAAATGGCATCCAAATCTAGAAATTCCACTTGGCTTGGAAAGTAGACAGGAAGGGATTTCCAACGAGCTATCATGAGCTCAATTTTGACTTCGGGAAGTGCCTCAAAAACAGGCTCAAAGTGGCGCGACGCATTGAGTTTTTGGGCACGGTGCATAGAGAAATTTGGCCTCATTTTGACTCTTCAGCTCAGAAATTCGCCCAGTTTTGACTAGTTTTACTTTTTGATGTAGCTATTGACCTATATTGATGTAATTTGATGACTATGATGTAATTTGGGCATATTTTTACTTGTTCTAGAGGATTCATTCACTAAAAAGTGAAAATTAAATGAATGAATCAGTTTCCTTACATATAGAGGCAAGTTGTTTGATTGCCTAGATTTCAGTTCCTAGTTTAGAATTGGTTGAAACAGCTCCTAGAAGGATGAGCTAGACCCCTAGAGGCATGGGAGGGGGTTATAATTGTCTATATATTATATTTTCTGAGACATTTTCAGGGTTGGACTTTTGGGAATAGTTTGGCACCTCATTGTATATTCATTTCAGCTTTTTGGCAAAGGAAAGACCAGAGTTTTGCAGCACTTGTTGGGATCCTTGTGGCTCTAAGTTTTGATGGTGTTTTTCTCCATGTAATTGTAAGTTCATTAATGTTCTATGTGTGCCATTTCTCTTCTCTTTTCTTCTGAAATTAAACAAATGAGTTACTAAGGTAGAATTCATTAGTTTTCTGGTGCTCTGCCTTAAAATTTTGTTTAGTTTTATATGTTTTCATCTGTTTGAAGAGGATCCTTGCAGCCTCTTGCCCTCTTCATCTCCTCAACAATATTTTCTATCCATTCATTGAATCTAAGACATCAAAGCCATTTCCTTCCCTGCCCCAAACTGAACTCTGCAAGAATTTGGCCTCATCCCCAAGCCCAAATTGCCTTTCCCTTTTTTCCAACAAAATCCCCACAAAATAAAAAAAAACCCTCCTATTTATATACCTAGCCTAAAATTAGCATTCATTTCAGTCATCTCAAACCTTATTGATTACTTATCGTTGAGATTGACTCGGAGAGAGCCCTCTCTTGTTCTGGTAGGGCTAGCTACCAGACTGAGCGTGGTATGATGTTACCCTAAACTCTGCCCTGTTTCAGCCTGAGGTAGATTTGGGCTATAATAGAATGGATAAAGGCTGTAGAAGTCCCGGGGTCTTAATTGTCTCAACTTTATTCTACTGGCAAACCAAACATTCCGTCACAAACTTTTGAATATCAGATTTAAGGCCATGCCAAAAAAATTCTTTCTTCACCCTGTGGTAAGTTTTTAAAAATCCTGAGTGTCCTCCTAAAGGAGAAGTGTGCAATTCCAGAAGAATCTTTTGTTTTAGTTGGGAATTCTTACAAAGATATAAGCGATCTTTGTACCATAAGGAATCATTTTTCCAACTAAATGTATCGGATGTACTAGGATCTTGCTGCAACTTTTGAATGAGTGTCCATACATCTTTTTCCTTCTTCCATTCATCTCTTGCTTCGGTTATCCAATCTGGTTGGATAATAGAAATGGCGCAAAGAAATGCTTCCACCTCTTCATTCTTTCTTGAGAGTGCATCTGCAACAACATTAAGTTTTCCTTTTTTGTAGATTATTTCAAAGTCATAGCCCAACATCTTTGTGACCCATTTTTGCTGCTCTTCTGAAGATAGTCTTTGTTCCAAAAAATGTTTAAGACTATCATGATCAGTTTTTACCTTGAAGTGTCTTCCCATTAGGTAAGTTCGCCATTTCTTTAGTGCATGCAGTATTGCTAACATTTCCTTCTCATAAATAGGTTTCTGTAAATACTTTCCTTTGATTGGACGACTTTCAAAAGCAATGGGTTTTCCTTCCTGCATTAAAAAAGCACCAATTCCATTTCCTGAGGCATCACATTCCACAATACAGGTTTTTGTGAAGTCTGGCGTAGCTAAGACCGGTGCTAGGCACATTGCCTCTTTAAGATGTTCAAAGGCCTTAATTGCTTTAGGAGTCCATGAAAATGCATCTTTCTTCAATAATGTTGTTATAGGTGCTGCTATTCTCCCATAATTATTAACAAACTTGCGATAATACCCTGTTAATCCAAGAAATCCTCGCAAGTGCTTTATGGTTGTGGGGACTTTCCATTCCTTAATGGCTTTAATTTTGTTAGGGTCTACTTTAACACCCTTGTGAGATACAATATGACCCAGATATTCCACCTCTTGTACTCCAAAGAAACATTTGGATGTTTTTGCATATAATTGTTTCTCTTGCAATATTTTGAGCACCCTGTCAACATGTTCAACATGATCCTTCCAAGACCTGCTGTAGATTAGTATATCATCAAAAAATACTAGCACAAATTTTCTAAGGAAGGGTTTGAAAATGGAATTCATCAACCCTTGAAATGTAGAAGGTGCATCGGTAAGGCCAAAAGGCATGACCAAAAATTCATAATGACCCTCATGAGTTCGAAATGCTGTTTTTGGAATATCTTCAGTCTTCATTCTAATTTGATGATATCCTGAACGAAGATCCAACTTGGTAAGATAAATTGCTCCATGTAATTCATCCAATAATTCATCAATCACAGGAATGGGAAATTTGTCTTTAATGGTGAGCTTATTGAGCTCCCTATAATCCGGACACATTCGCCATGATCCATCCTTCTTGTGTACCAATACTACAGGAGCAGAGAAAGAATTTTGACTAGGTTGAATTATACCCGCCTCTAACATTTCTGCAATCATACGTTCAATTTCGCTCTTTTGGAAGTAAGGATATCTATAAGGCCCGATGTTTGGAGGAACACTTCCTGGAATCAAATGAATAGCATGATCATGATCACGAATAGGTGGGAGTCCTTTGGGAGTTTCAAACACCTTGGAATGATTGTCCAAGACTTGTTGGAGATCCGCAGAAATAGATGATTTTGATGTCGGAACTTCTAGTGAGCATAATTGTGCAATTACGCCTCGTTGTTCTTTCTTTAGAAGCTTTGTCATGACATTAGAGCTTATTATCTTTCCCGGCTTCCCAGCAATACCCCGTAATTCGACTTCCTTTCCTTCTCAAAAAAATTTCAAGAAATTTTCTTTAAAATTAAAAGCTACCGTCCCCAAAGATTGTAACCATTGTACTCCTAGTACAACATCAGCACCTCCCATAGGAATGGAAAGCATTGGACTAGTCAATACATATTCCCCCATGGTTAGCTTGATATTATGGCATTTTCCAGAGCAATTTATAGTTCCTCCATTTGCAACCATCACTTGACATTCTGGTGCCGGGTATAGGAAACAATTTAATTCCTTGGCTACCTTATAATGAATAAAATTATGGGTGCTACCTGAATCAATCAACACTATTACCCTTTTCTTCTTTATATGTCCTTCTATCTTGAGAGTTTGGGGAGTGGTAATTCCTGCCAGTGCATTACACGATATGGTCGGATTCATTTCTTCCTCTTCTAGGGGTGGTTCCTGGTGTATATCCTCTTCTTGTTCATTTTATTCTTCTTCTTCACAATCTATGTAAAATAATTTCTTCTCAGCACACTTATGACCTTTAGTGTATTTGCTATCACAACTGTAGCAAAGCCCTTTTGCTCTTTTTTTCTTCCAATTGTTGTGGTGTCAACCTTGTAGGTTGTGGAAATCTAGGTGTAGCAACACTTCCTTCTTTATAGAATTGAGTGGTAGGCTTCCTTGTCGCCATAATTTTACATTCAACTTTTCTTGCCAACCTGAATGCCTTCTCCAATGAATCAGGTTCCAAAACGAGAACTTCATGTTGGATGTTATCCTTTAAAGTGCCTATGAAGAGATCAATCCTATGTTCCTCTGGAATATCAGTTACCCTTATATTCAATTTTTGGAAGTCCTCAATGTGCTACCCCACTAAACCCTTTTGTTTGAGATTTATCAATTGGGTAAAGAAGGTGTTTCTCTTTATATCCTCATAATGTGCTATCAATTCCTTTGTAAAAATTGACCAAGTGACAATTTTTTTACGAGAGCAAAGCCATCGATACCATACAAATGTATTTTGTTCTAAATGTAAAGTTGCAATGTGTACCTTTTGTGTGTTTTGCACATTATGGAGATCAAAATATTGCTCCATCTGTAGTATCCATGTTACAGGATCCTTTCCATCTAACTTCCTCATATCCATTTTTGGAATATGGTGGTTCTTCCCTCCAACTGTAGAGTTTATGAAATCACGATTAACATTTATTTTGTTCTCATCATGAGTTTCCTCTATTATCTTTTCACCATTAGGAAACATTTCTTGTATCAACTTTGCCAAATATTCGATGTTTACTTTTAGATCCTTCTTCATGTTTTCCATGTTGTCTTTCATTTTTTCATCGATCTTAGCTTCCATGTCATCCATCTTAGCTTCCGTGCCCACTTCCATGCCATATATCTTAGCTTCCAAACCATTCATCTTAGCTTCCACGCCTTTCTTCAAACCATCCATCTTAGCTTCCACGCCTTTCTTCAAAACTTCCATTTCATTTTTTGTTGTTCTTTGCGAGAGCAATTTTTTTTGCACTTGCTCTTGTAATTTTGATATGTCATGTTGCCATTCTTCGTCTTCATGAGTCATAGTAGATCCTTCTAAAGGCTTAATGGGTGTTGAATTATTTTTAGGGGCCATTTTAGAATCCAATATTGATATCTATTCTACAATATGCCCTTGGAATCAATTCAACTTGATTCTTCAAATAAGACTTATGCAATTCAGAAAAAAAAATACACACCTTTTACTTGCTTTGACGAGCTCGATATTGAAATTGAATTATCTCTGTAATTGAAAATCTTCAATATCTGAAATTCAGCCCTGTAGTAGCCCTCTAAAGCTTCTTTCAAATGCCACAGGTCTGATCTAATTTGGATTCTTCAAGAAAAATTTATGTCCAATATCCCACAATGACATAATTTTGGACTGGTTGAGTAGAGCGAACTTGTATGTGGCCACTTTTTGCGAAACTCCAATCCAATGCTCAAAGAGAGAGTTATGAATATTTTCCCACGATCACCTCTTTGAGATGAAATTCAGGAGCCTGAAAAAGCACTACCTTCTACAGATAATATATCCCAAAATATTGCGAACCAAGCTCTGGAATTTTTTGACGAGTTTCCTCAGGATTTCAGCTTCACACCCTAAAAATTTCAGATTCTGAACCTTAGTAGAAAACAATTTATAGTGCAAATGCCACGATGACCTATTTAGGAGCCTGAAAAACGACCTAACTTCCACAGATCATATCTCCGAAAATATTGCAAACCAAGCTCTAAAATTTTTAGAAAATCTTCCTCAGGATTTCGGCTTCGCACCCTAAAAAGTTCAGCTTCTGAAACTTCTTAGAAAAAAATTTATAGCGAAAATTCCACGATGACCTGTTTGGAGCAGCGAAACCCTAGAATCCAAAGCTCTGATACCAAATGTTGTGTAACCAACTCCAAAAATAGAATAAAAGAGATATCAACGCCTTAGAAATAAGCCACTTCGAGGGGGAAACCTCCAATACATTACATGAATGAACAATTCTTGGATGATACAATTTACAAAACCTCATTTCTCTATATAGGAGTCCATGGGGCCATAATGTAATCCTAGTGGGCCACAATATAATCCTAGCCAACCTAACAATAATAATTTAAGGGCACAATAATAACAAAATGGGGGTTACAAGGGTACAATAATAACAATAAGGGGGTTACACTAACAATAATAAGGGACTATACTAGTGATAGAGGGACCTAACATGGAGAGAGAGTGTGTATGTTTGGGGTTGAGATAAAGAGACAAATAAGGAGAGATGGAGAGAAGGTGGGAGAGAGGGAGAGATAGAGGGATATACTAACAAAGTTGGAAGGTGGAGAGAGAGAGAGATAGGTGGGAGAGAAAGGAAGAGAGAGAGTGGAGAGAGGTATGGAAAGAGAGACGGATATGGAGGGGACAGAGAGGGATGTAAGAATAAATACATAGAGAGTGAAAAGTGGAGAGAGAGAAGGTGGGACAAAGATGGAGAGAGAGGATAGCAGGAGAGAAGAGAGATACAAGCAGGGGACAGGGAGGGAAGGGGAAGATAGAGAGAGAGAGAGAGTGAGTGAGTGAGTGGGGGCGGGGGGAGGGAGGAGGAGGGAGTGATATATACATAGATTGGAGAAAAAGAATGTATGTTTTGGGGTTGATATAGAGAGAAAGATGGAGATAGAGATATAGAAGGAAGGTGAAGATAAATAAGAGATAGATGGAGACAAGGAGGGAAAAAGAGATTAATAGATATGGAGTGAGAGAGCGTGTGTGTTTGGGGGGGGGGTGAGATAAAGAGATAAATAAGGAGAGATGGATGAAGATATAGATATATATGGAGGGGGGAGAGAGGGAAGAAGGTTTCTTTCAATAGATTCATTGATTTTAGTGTAGATGGTGATTTCTAATCCTATTTGATTGTTTGCACTAGATTCATTGATTTTAGCGTAGATGTTGATTTCTAATAATATTTGAATACTTGCACTAGATGAATTGATTTCAATGTAGATAATTTCAAATTCTACTTGATTGCTTGCACCAAATGCATTGATTTCAGTGTAGATGGTGATTTCTAATCCTATTTGATTGCTTGCACTAGATGCATTAATTTCAATGTCGACGCTTATTTCTAATTATATTTGATTTGTTACACTAGATTCATTTATTTCAATATAGATGATTTCTAATCCCATTTGATTGTGTGCACTAAATGCATTGATTTCAATGTATATGGTGATTTATAATCCTATTTTATTGCTTGCACTATATGCATTGATTTCAGTGTAGATGTTGGTTTTCTAATCCTATTTTCTTACTTGCACTAGATGCATTGATTTCATTGTAGATGTTGGTTTCTAAACCTATTTGATTACTTGCATAAGATGCATTGATTTTTAGTGTAGATGTTATTTTCTAATCTTATTTGATTTATTGCATTAGATGCATTGATTTCAATATATATGTTGATTTCCGATTTGATGTATGATGGTACATTAATTTTAAAGTCATTGGATTAATAGTGTGCATTGATTTTAGTGTAAGCACAAAAAATTATTGATAATGTACATTGATTTTTGTGTTATAGTAATTAAACATATTAATATTGGAGATAAAGAGAGATCAGGTATGATGTTTACTGCAACAGATCAAGCTAGATATTTAAATGGTTTATGATTTCAATTGTCCTTTTCATATAATTGATATGAAAAGATAACAAAACTAACAAGGGTGACAATAAGAAGAGTAGAAGAAAATAGTTTGAGATTGATCACAATGAAGACTATTTGTAACTATCTACATTCTTATTATTCATATTTTCTATCATTCAATATTATTAAAGTGGCACTTTGCATTCAAAAATTTTATTTCATCATTAAAGTTATTTTACAATATTTATCATCTCAACAAAATGAGGTAACTAAGCATATTTAAAATTAAAATGACCCGATAAATCTCATCCATATTTAGCATATTTAAAATGGTTATATTAATATTAGATGTATTTACATATTATTGATAAAATTAATCATATGTTGCTCATATTATTGATAAATTTTCCTTGGTCGCAAACGACTACTAGCCTAGATCCATCTTAACTCCGGATCGATCAAGCGCCGAGAGGGATAAAATATTTCGAGTTGCAAAACTTTCCTCAAGTTTTGCACTAAAAAAAAAGGTTTTCACCTTGAGAGATTTGATCTCTCTTGGCGTTTGATAGATCTGGAGTTAAGATGGATCTAGGCTAGTAGATAAAACAACTTTTTTCATGGAGATTGATTAAAATCTTGCAATACAATTTCAAGATTTTTTGTTGTTTAAAATGAATTTTTGAATGCATAAATGAATTTAGCACCATAAAAAAACCCTAGGCACTCAAATATGCAGATTAAACAATTTAAACTCGTGTTTTTAAAAATATATGCCGGATTTTGACTAAAATTAACCAGAAAAAATGTCGTGAAAAATGTCATTTCATCTATAAGTTATACTAAGCCTTTAAAAATAATTAAAATATTTTTATAAATAATATTATTTAAAATTTAAAATAAATAATATTATATCAAACTTTATTATCAAATTAAATTCATTAATTATAAGAATAATGTAACTCTGTACCACTTACCATATTTTAAAGTTGAAGTAATGTAATATAAAAGAAATTTCTTAATAAGGATATATTTTAATTTTCTATTTATCATTAAGTTAATATTACTTATTATTAAACCTTGATGGGGTGGAAGAACAAGGAAACACCAACATGGTAGAGAACCCATCTCATGACAAGCTATAATTTTGAAAAGACTTGCTAGGGTACCTGCTGTGGATTATTTGGAAACATCGTGAAGCGAACTCGAGATTATAATCCATGGATGATGGTTTGGTTCCTTTGTTGGTGGTTTCATGGTATGGGAGAGAAGAAGGGTGGTAGAAATGATGTCGGGTATACATAGGTCACCAAATTATGCATGCTCAATACCCTGGTATTTCAGTGGTAGGATATTGCAGTAGGGAGGCAAGACTCTCAGGAAGGTCCTGGGGCAAAGCTGCAACATATAATTTGGGATCCAAGAGCGAGAAGTTGCTAGAATTATTTGTGTTTTGGGGCTGCATAGATTTTTTCCTAGCGGACACATTCTCACACTTGCACATTCCTCTAGGTAAGTTTGTTTTTGTAGTCTGGTTTCTCCTTGTTGTTTGTCTTGGTCCTAATCCCAAGAGAGGTCCATTGGTGTGGAATTTCTTGTGTTTTTTGGTAGAGTATGGTGAATTGGGAGTTATCTAGCCAAATTTATCTATTTTTTTATCATTTATAGGTGTGATGCAGTAAGTAGTGGGATTTCGGGTTTTATTTGGGTTGGTTAGGGCATGGAATGTTTTCTTCGGGAGTTTGGGGGAGGTACATGAGGTAGAGCTGAATCTGTGATATGGTAACGCGGGTGGAGAGTAGTACTATGAAGTATTTTTTTGGGGTCAGGTGGTTTGGGGTTAACAGGCATGAGGCTTGTTCCTCTGTTACCACGGGGTTTCTCTTCCGGTGGTTTGGTTTTCCTATAGAAATGCTCAGATAGTGGGGTCATGCTCAGTAGGGGTTGGGGCTACAGGGATAACATGCTGGATAGGGAGGAGTGATGGCTGACGATGAGGGTAAAAGGGTTGATTTTGATGGGGAATTGGCTCAGGACAAAGCCCTTTCCCCGAGCCTTGTCGACTAGCCTCCCACTCTCGAGAAATTGGATTCTCAGGTGAGGCGTATGCTAGAAATGTTGGTGGAGATGCGGCAACAAAGGCATGATGACTGTAATGAACTCATCATCTTCTTGAATGAATTTCAATAGAACCAATGGGATATCTTATATTGTTTGGGATTTTTCTAAAGGATCCAACGACATACCAATGATTGCCTAGATCAAATGGAGGGGTGTTTAGTGCATGTGGAGTTTCATGCTCAAGGTGACACTTATTCTCCGGATGTGCATGGAGCAGGTCATGCTCCCAATTTTCCTCATGTCCCTTGATGGATATTGGTTGTCTTCTCATTCTCTCTGTTTTTTCGGCCTTATGGTCTCTTTACTGGTTGATATTTTGTAAAGCTTGGTAGGTTGTTCTTATGTTTTTTTATGCACTCTTGGCCAAAAAATCTGGTCAGAGTGAGGTCAAGAGAGCAGGGGCTACCATGTCTATCTTTTGTACAATTTTGATGAATTAATAAAATTCTTTTGATCGACAAAAGAAAATCTAATTTATTATTAATTTAAATATTTTTTTTTACATATATGTAAATGATTTGATTATAATTTTTTTTAATAATTTGTTATGTTCTTCAATATAAATTTAGTAAATTATTATTTTATATAAATATAAAAAAAGTAATTATTAGTTAGATTTATCCTAGGTGGTTGGGAGAAATGATTGAGACATGAAACTATGGTTTCTAGTAATAAAGCAAGGGATGAATTGCTTAAATTCTATCCCAACTGGTGTATTTGAACTACTGATGTGGATGGCCACTCTGGAGGCTTCATGGTCCTTGAGAAACCTTGTGTTGCTTCTCTTAGGCCATTCTCATCTATGGTCGACATTATTATGGTGGGTAAACTAAGCGGTTTGGATCAACTGATCATTCCATTGAACTGTTATGGTCCTTATGATGAACAACAACATTTTTGGAACAAAATTCTTCACAACAACCTTCTTTGGGAACAATTCCTTATCCTAGTTGGAGATTTTAACTCCATGATGTGTGCCTATGGAGAATAGGGATAGAGTGGATTATTTTTCTCCTATCATTTCCTAGATTTTCCTTGAGTCAAATCTCATCAAAAACTGCCCTATTCCCTTGGCAACTACATGAAATAATGGAAGGATAGGGGTGGATGGTATTGCTAAATAGTTTCGTGGTATGGGAGAGCGTAAGGGTGGCAAAAACGATGTCAGGTATAAATACGTCGCCAAATTATGCATGCTCGATACCCTGGTCTTTCAATGGTAAGATATTGCAATAGGGAGGAAAGACTCTAAGGAAGGTCCTCGGGCAAAGCCGCAACATATAATTTGGGATCTGAGAGCTAGCAGTTGTTTGAATTCTCTATGTTTTGGGGCTGTATAGAGTTGTTCCTAGAGGATGCATTCTCACACCTGCACAATCCTCTAGGTAAGTTTTTTTTTGCAGTCCGGTTTTTCCTTGTTTGTCTTGGTCCTAATCCCAAGAGCAGTCCATTGGTGTGGAATTTTTTTTTTTTTCTAGTGGAGTGTGGTGAATTGGGAGTTATCTGGCCAAATTTCTCTATTATTTATAATTTTTGGGTGTCATGCGGTAAGTAGTGGGATTTCAGGTTTTGTTTGGGTGGGTTAGGAAATGGAATGTTTTCTTGGGTAGTTTGGGGGAAGTACTATGCTTGAGGGGAGAAGGTAGAGCTGAATCTGTGCTCTGGTAACACTAGTGGAGAGTAGTGCTATCAAGTATTTTTTTGGGGTCAGGTGGTTTGGGGCTAACAGGCATGAGGCCTATGCTTGTGTTATCATGGGGTTTCTCTTCCGGTGGTTTGGTTTTTCTATAGAAATGCTCAGGCAGTGGGGTCATGCTTGGTAGGGGTTGGGGCCGCAGGGCTAACAGGCAGGACAGGGTGGATAAATGGATGACGACGGGGGTGCAAGGGCCGATTTTGATGGGGAATTGGCTCAGGACAAAGCCCTTTCCATAGGCCTTGTATACTAGCCTCCCACTCTCGAGCAATTAGATTCTCAGATGAGGCGTATTCTAGAAATGTTGGTGGAGATGCAGAAACAAAGGCATTCTGATCGTAATGAAATCACCCTCTTCTTGAACAACTTGCAATATAACCAATGGGATATCTTATATTTTTTGGGCTCTGTCCAAAGGAGCCAACGCCATACCAATGATTTCCTACATCAAATGGAGGGGTGTTTAGCACATGTGGAGCTTCATGCTCAAGGTTAAACTTGTTCTTCAGATGCGCATGGAGCAGGTCATGCTCTCGATTTTCCTCATGTCCCTTGATGGATATTGGTTGTCTTCTCATTCTCTATGTTTTTTCGGCCTTATGGTCTCTTCACTGGTCGATATTTTGTAAATATTGGCAGGTTGTTCTTATTTTTTGTTATGCACTCCTGGCTAAAAAATCTAGTCGGAGTGAGGTCGAGAGAGCAGGGGCTACCATATTGTCTATATTTCGTACAATTTTAATGAATTAATAAAACTCTTTTGATCAACAAAATAAAAACCTATTTATTATTATTTTAAATATTTTTTTTACATATATGTAAATGATTTGATTATAATTTTTTTTTAATAATTTGTTATGTTCTTCAATATAAATTTAGTAAATTATTATTTTCTATACATATAAATAAAAAAGTAATAGTTATTTAGATTTATCATAGGTGGTTTGGAGAAATGATTGAGACATGAAACTATGGTTTCTAGTAATAAAGCAAGGGAGGCATTGCTTAAATTATATCCCAACTGGTTATTTGCACTACTAATGTGGATGTCCACTCTGGAGGATTCGTGGTCCTCGGGAACCGTTGTGTTGTTTCTCTTTGGCCATTATCATCTATGGTTGACATTATTATGATGGGTAAACTAATCAGTTTTGATCAACTGATTGTTCCAATGAACTGTTATGGTCCTTATGATGAACGAACACCGTTTTGGAACAAAATTCTTCACAACAACCTTCTTCGGGAACAATTCCTTATCCTAGTTGGGAATTTTAAATCCATGATGTGTTCCTATGAAGAATAGGGATCTAATGCTAGAGTGGACTATTTTTCTCCTGTCATTACATAGATTTTCCTTGAATCAAATCTCATCAGAAACTGCCCTATTCCCTTGGATACTACATGAAAGAATGGAAGGACAGGGCTGGATGGTATTGCTAAACAATTGGATCATTTCTTAATGGTAGATTCATTAACTACTTCATTGGGTTGATATCATTCTTGGGTTTTCCCTGAGGTCATTTCTTATCACTCACCCATCTTTCTCTAGTTGGCAACAATTGTTTCCCCTCCAAAATATCCCTTTAAATTTAATCATTCTTGGCTCCTTGAGGAGTCTTTCACTAAGCTAGTTCACTCTTGTTGGAAGTAGTGTTAAAATATTTCTCTCCATTCAACTATTGAATCTTGGTTCTAAAATATGGGCTTGTATTCATTCCCTTGGGAAATAGAGGGAGTTGGTTCAACTAGAGTCACTTATTAATTCTTGTCAATCAACTTTTATTGCTGAAGGTTTTTTGGAGGGTCATAAAAGTTTATTTATGTTTTTTGGTAGAGAGGAAGGTCTTTCTACTCAAAGTGGAAGAGGAATGGTGGTGGCTAAAGAGCAGGGTAATTTGGGCTCAAGCTAGTGATAGGAATACTAAATTTTTCCACTTCTTTGCAACCCACCAAAGGAACAAAAATCATATTTGGGAGATCCAATGTAATGTTCCCAATTTTTATGGAACATTAATTTTTTCCATTTTCACATAGGAGATGAATAAAATGGGTAGGAGACCCATTCATTTCATGAATAGGTAATGTTAGAGTCAGCCTTTGCAGCCTTCCTCCAGTGATCAAACATGCTCTTACAAAGTGATTTTAAGGTTTCAAGGTCAAATTTTGTCATTTCAAAGAGTCTTCAAGCAAAATTTGGTCACTAGGCATTAGGTCTAGGGTTTGCTTTCACTCCTTCCAAAGCGGTCCAAATGTCGGTCCATGTCACCATTCAGTTGAGTGTATCATCATTCAAATGGTTTTCATCATCATGTCAGGTTCCATTGGGTCATTTTACATCTTGTTCATGCTTCAGTTGTGCCTTGGTAAGGTCTATTTCCCTCTCCTAGGGTTTTGGAGGCAATTTCTCTTGGATGGTCAAATCATCGAAAAAAATTGTATCCTGATGTTCACACACCTTCCCCTATCCTTAATATACCTTATTAAACACTTCCCATCACTGAGATTCCCAAAATTCCTCATTTTTGCACAAACCCTAGTTTCTTGCCACAACTTGGCAATTTTCTAGGTTAGGCCTGTGTTTTGACCTTTTGGACCCCTTCCCCTCACTCAATCTATGAGATTCCACTTTCCCCTGCTTCCTAACATCCCTCCCTACTTCCAAAAATTTCCCCAAGAATTTAGAAGCCCCTTATCCCCTTCATTTCGCTTCATTTCGACAAAATTCCTTGTTTCACACATCGGGATAAGTTTCACTTAAAAGATGTTTCAGAGAAATCAAAGATGAATTTTGGCAAATTGAGAGAGGTTTTTGTCCACAACATGCCAAAGAAGAAAAACCTCTTTCACTTTTTACACAGGTGTCATGGTTTTATAGAAATGTCAAACATACCGTTGGCTCAAGGGAATTGATGCACTTGCTGGAAGTAGTGTTGGGAGATTTGAGTTCTGACAGGGTAAATGAGCTCCAAATTGGGAAATTACACTTGGGTTGGAAAGTAGACTTCAATAGATTTCCAACGAGATATCATGAGCTCGATTTGGATGTCGGGAAGTACTTCAAAATCGGGCTGAAAGGCGCGCGACCCACTTGGCTCAGGGGCGTGACCCATATGATTGGGACACTTGCTGGAGGAAAAATTTATATTTTTGGATTTTTCATGGTTAGTTATGCATCCTCAGAAATCAACTAAGCATTTCATCAAAATCTGGATGGTCAAAGAGCTCAAAAACACCATGAAAACCACCTTGCTGCCACCTTTTGCACCAGCAGGAAGTACCTATGGGAGAATGAGGTTTTGGAGGGTCAAATGAGCTCCAAATTCAGAAATTCCACTTGGGTTGGATAGTCAACATCCAGGGCTTTCCAACGAGCTATCATGAGCTCAATTTGGATGCTGGGAAGTACCTAAAATTCAGGCTGGAAAACGCACGACCCACTCGGCTCAAAAGCGACCCACTTAAATTTTTCCTGAATTTTCAGCTGCCAGCTCAGATTTTCGCCTAGTATGGACCAGTTTTGCTTGTGGATGAAATTTTTGGGTTTTTATGATGTAAATTCATATTTGACATGTAACTTTGGCTTATTTTTATCTATTCTAGAAGATTCACTCTCAAAAGGGTAAAAAATCATGTAATGGATCAGTTTCCACTTTTTTAGAGGCAAGTTGTTAGCTGCCTAGATTGTAGTTCCATGATTAGAATTGGTTGAAACTGATCCCTGAAGAGGGAATTCGACCCCTAGAGGTGGGGAAAGGGGTTAGAGTGATCTATATATTGTAATTTCTGAGGCATTCTACAGGTTGGACTCTCGGGATACTTTTGATACCATTGTACATATTTTTCATATTTTGGCTAAGGAAAGATCAGGGGTTTTGCGGCACTTGTTGGGATCCTTGTGGTGTTCTGTTCTTGATGGTGTTTCTCCTTTGTTTACTGTAATTTTCTTCATGTTTAATGTATGCCATCCTTTCATATGCTTCTGAACTAAATTGAATGAGTGAATAAGGTTGAATCCATTGTTTACAGTGCTTGGCCTTTGAATTCAGTTAGTTCTATATGTTTTCAGCTGTTTGGAGAGGATCCAAGTTCTTCTTTGCCCTCTTCAGCTCCTCGTTGGTCTAAATCTGTCCATATATCCAATCAAAAGCATCAAGACATTCACCTACCTCGCCCCAACTTGAAATCCGCAAAGGTCTGACCTTATCCCCGGACCCAAAATCTGTTTTCCCATTTCTCCAGCGAAAACCCAAAAACCAAAAAATCAAACATACCTATCTCTTTACTAGCCTAAAATCAGTTCTTATTGTAAGTAATCTTGCATCCTATTACTCATTTTCTCGAGATTGACGGAGAGAGCCCTCTCCTGTCCTCGTAGGGCTAGCTACGAGGCTGAGCGTGGTTTGATGTAGCCTTGAGTTTACTTCATTTCAGCCTGAGGTAGATTTGAGCGCTAACATAGTGGCGACCATACTGGGGAGAAACTCAAAACGTTTGCTTGTTATAGACGGAGTCTGAAGTCACGCCAGGTAGCCTTCGAAACGCTGTTGCTATGCATCAGCGAAGTAGATAAACGCTGCTTCAGTCGATCTCCGGTTTAGTTTGTGAATGTGACACTCAACTTGTAAATTGCCCCAGTACATGTATCAAGTTCAGATCTGATCGTTGATGGTGAACAACGGTCAGACATTGCAAGGTTGAAATCATTCACCTGGTGACTTCATTCACTGAACAAATCCAGAAATCGATGCTTCATGGTGACTTCACTGCAGGGAGATCAGTAGCTATGAGATTTTCAAGATGGACCGAATCACAAGAAGATACGCTCCCATGAGCCGAGATCACATTTCAGGTTTTCCGAATAAGATGCCCAAGGTAGATTGGTCAAAGAATCTGCCTATGTTTAACAATGATGGTAAGAAGGATGCTGCTTTACATTTGGTTAGATTTCACATGCATATTCGCAAGTTGAAGGTGGATTTTCCTGAAGATTGTTTGATGAAGATATTCTTGGCCACTCTGGAAGGTGAAGCCCAATCTTGGTATGAAAATTTGCCACTGGCCTGTATGTATTGTTTAAAGGATTTTCATGCCCTGTTCATTGAAAGATATCAAGTATCTTATCCATCATTAAATTTAGTTCATGACTGTTGCAAACATGCCTCTACTTTTATTGAAAGCCTTGAGAAATATTATGAAGATGATAATTTCATGGATGATGAGATCATGGAAGCATTGTATGAAAACCCATTTCAGCAGCAGAATCAAGATCAGCAGGTTGAAGAGGGCCACATGGCTGAAAATGATGAAAGAGAGAATGTCATTTCAGATCTGCCCACAAGAAACAGTAGCATGCAAGTAAGTCCAGTACTAATTGCAGATTGTGATAATGTCCAGACAGCTACTTCAGATTCAGATTCAGATCAGGATGACCAAGCATATCTTGTGCTAAAGCCCATCAAGGAGAACTCTGCTGTTGAAATCATCTGGGATGCAGAAGACACAGTAATGGATCCAAATGTTCTCAGTCATACTATTAGCTCATCATTAGAACACAACCTTCATGAAGAGGTGATTCAGTCAGTTCATGAAAATCAGAATGAGATCTTTGTGCAAGTAAGTGATAAATCTCCTTTCAATAACTCAGTAATGAATGATAGTTTGAATGCCCTGTCATATGAAGATAATTACTGTTTAAGTAGAAGAAAACAAAAAGCATTGTCACCTTTGTCTGAAGATGAGATAGATCTACTTTTGAAAGGTCATGTTTCAGCCGAAGTTACAACAGATTTGCAGTGCACACATAGTCAGGAAAGTGTTGGTGAAACTTCTTCCTCTGTTGAAAAAGATGACTGTCTTATAATCAGTTGTGTAGATCAGCAAACAGATAATTTTTTCCTTCACAAAGATGATAAGGCTGTCATGTTTGATAACCTTGAAGATTGTTTTTTGTTTAAGAATGACCTAGATCATGAAATTGAAGAGTATATGCCAGAATTGCTCATGGTCAAGGAACCTACAGCTAACACTCAGATGGCAGATACCTCTCTGTGCATTTCTATCCCTCAGAAATCAATTGTCCTTTCAGATCAGAATGGAGTGAATACTTGTATTTTTGCAGCTGGATCTCCAGATAAGCCAGTTCTTCAGGATTTTCAAGACCCCTTCAGCATTCTTCTGCAAACATTAGAAAGGATAAATATTGCCTGGTTCATTATCATAAGCTTCGGTTTCAGGGGTTATTTTGAGTTGCCTGCAGGTTCATCATTCCGCTTGCTCAAGGAGAGTAAGAGCAGAAATTTGGGGTGTAGCCATCTGCTGGATTGGTTACATTGGAAGGCACACTACACATGATTGTACATATCACATCAGTATGCAGGTGGTTGCCATCGTGATTTGAAATCTTGATGGACTGCTACCTTTTTCAAAAATCTTTGTAAATACTTGTTCTAGCTAAGTCAGTCATGAGTTATTCATCAAGTCAGTTTGAGTTGATTTTCCAATTAATAAGTTGAGTCATCAGTCTTTTGTCATTTCTTCGAAATAATGACTCCGTTGCCCAATGGATAAGGCACTGGTCTGCTCTCCCAAAGATCTGTCGTTCTTGGCACCTCCAAGGAGCTACCATCCCCATTGGAGCCAATGTTAGAGTCAGCCTTTGCAGCTTTCCTTCAGTGATCAAACATGCTCTTACAAAGTGATTTTAATGTGTCAAGGTCAAATTTTGTCATTTCAATGAGTCTTCAAGCAAAATTTGGTCACTAGGCATTAGGTCTAGGGTTTGTTTTCACTCTTTTCAAAGTTGTCCAAATTTCGGTCCATGTCACCATTCAGCTGAGTGTACCATCATTCAAATGGTTTTCATCATCATGTCAAGTTCCATTGGGTCATTTTACATCTTGTTCATGCTTCAGTTGTGCCTAGGTAAGGTCCATTTCCCTCTCCTAGGGTTTTGGAGGTAATTTCTCTTGGATGGTCAAATCATCAGAAAAACTTGTATCCTGATGTTCACACACCTTCCCCTATCCTTAATATACCTTATTAAACACTTCCCATCACTGAGATCCCCAAAATTCCTCATTTTTGCACAAACCCTAGTTTCTTGCCACAACTTGGCAATTTTCTAGGTTAGGCCTGTGTTTTTCCCTTTTGGACCCCTTCCCCTCACTCAATCTATGAGATTCCACTTTCCCCTGCTTCCTAACATCCCTCCCTACTTCCAAAAATTTCCCCAAGAATTTAGAAGCCCCTTATCCCCTTCATTTCTCTTCATTTCGACAAAATTCCTTGTTTCACACATCGGGATAAGTTTCACTTAAAAGATGTTTCAGAGAAATAAAAGATGAATTTTGGAAAATTGAGAGAGGTTTTTGTCCACAACATGCCAAAGAAGAAAAACCTCTTTCACGTTTTACACAGGTGTCATGGTTTTAGAGAAATGTCAAACATACCGTTGCCTCAAGGGAATTGATGCACTTGCTGGAAGTAGTGTTGGGAGATTTGAGTTCTGACAGGGTAAATGAGCTCCAAATTTGGAAATTACACTTGAGTTGGAAACTAGACTTCAAGATCTTTCCAACGCGCTATCATGAGCTCGATTTGGATGTCGGGAAGTACTTCAAAATCGGGCTGAAAGGCGCGCGACCCACTTGGCTCAGGGGCGCGACCCATATGATTGGGACACTTGCTGGAGGAAAAATTTATATTTTTGGATTTTTCATGGTTAGTTATGCATCCTAAAAAATCAACTAAGCATTTCATCAAAATCTGGATGGTCAAAGAGCTCAAAAACACCATGAAAACCACCTTGCTGCCACCTTTTGCAACAGCAGGAAGTACCTCTGGGAGAATGAGGTTTTGGAGGGTCAAATGAGCTCCAAATTCAGAAATTCCACTTGGGTTGGATAGTCAACATCCAAGGCTTTACAAAAAGCTATCATGAGCTCAATTTGGATGCCGGGAAGTACCTCAAAATCAGGCTGGAAAACGCGCGACCCACTCGGCTCAAAAGCGACCCACTTAAATTTTTCCTGAATTTTCAGCTGCCAGCTCAGATTTTCGCCTAGTATGGACCAGTTTTGCTTGTGGATGGAATTTTTGGGTTTTTATGATGTAAATTCATATTTGACATGTAACTTTGGCTTGTTTTTATCTATTCTAGAAGATTCACTCTCAAAAGAGTGAAAATCATGTAAATGAATCAGTTTCCACTCTTTTAGAGGTAAGTTGTTTAGATGCCTAGATTGTAGTTCCATGATTAGAATTTGTTGAAACTGATCCCTGAAGAAGGAATTCGACCCCTAGAGGTGTGGGAAGGGGTTAGAGTGATCTATATATTTTAATTTCTGAGGCATTCTACAGGTTGGACTCTTGGGATACTTTTGATATCATTGTACATATTTTTCATATTTTGGCTAAGGAAAGATCAGGGGTTTTGCGGCACTTGTTGGGATCCTTGTGGTGTTTTGTTCTTGATGGTGTTTCTTCTTTGTTTACTGTAAGTTTCTTCATGTTTAATGTATGCCATCCTTTCATATGCTTCTGAACTAAATTGAATGAGTGAATAAGGTTGAATCCATCGTTTACAGTGCTTGGCCTTTGAATTCAGTTAGTTCTATATGTTTTCAGCTGTTTGGAGAGGATCCAAGTTCTTCTTTGCCCTCTTCAGCTCCTCGTCGGTCTAATCTGTCCATATATCCAATCAAAATCATCAAGACATTCACCTACCTCGCCCCAACTTGAAATCTGCAAAGGTCTGACCTTATCCCCGGACCCAAAATTTGTTTTCCCATTTCTCCAGCGAAAACCCAAAAAAATCAAAAATCAAACAGACCTATCTCTTTACTAGCCTAAAATCAGTTCTTATTGTAAGTCATCTCGCATCCTATTACTCATTTTCCCGAGATTGACGGAGAGAGCCCTCTCCTGTCCTCGTAGGGCTAGCTACGAGGCTGAGCGTGGTTTGATGTAGCCTTGAGTTTACTTCATTTCAGCCTGAGGTAGATTTGAGCGCTAACAGGTAATAAAAATCCTCTTGGTATAAAGGAGGATCACTTATAGAGATGGATTTCACACCCCCATGTGTGAAATGGGGCATTTTCAAGAAGGCTAGGTCAAGTTTGACCAAGTCAAACTGTACAGTAGCATGAGGTGGAGAAAACATTGTTGGCCAGCACAATGGGATAATGAGGGAAGATTCTAGAGGAAGGAAACCCTAATGAGTGGGGTCCATTTAGAGGGAGCTCACATTTTTTAAAAGGAGGGCAAGGTAGCCATTGTGGATCATCTTGAGTATTATTCATCTTTGGTCCTTTGGACTTGCTGCAGTCTCTTGCTGTTTAGCAAGAATTGCCGAGGGAATTCCTTTTTAGGATTTAATCTCCTTCTTGAGTAGCTCTTGGAGGATTTCACTCTATTCCCCATATTTAGGAATTGAGGTCAAGCATCATCCTTCTTCATCAATGCAGTTTCAGCTGGAGATTGTGCATTGTTGCTGGGTGTTACTAGGGAGGTTTTCTACAACACCATCCTTGGCTATTTTTTCAGAGGAGGGAGCTCCCATCTCTTTGGGAGATTAGAAAAGGAGGTTTATGAGCTTATTCCACCATATTTTTCACTAGGACAACCACTTTCCATCATATGCAGCGCAGTCCCTCTCTTAAATAACGTTATTCTTGGAGAGCATTTGCTGTGATGGATTAGTAGATAGTTGGAGGGAGAGATCTTAGGTGAAGGGATCAGCCTTTCACTTCAGATTTCCTTGGAGGAGGGTTCTTCATTTGATGCAACCATTTCAGCCTTATCCATCTATTTACAGTTCTTGAGTTGCTGCTACCCAGCAACTCCGACATTTCTACAGGAATGCCATTTTGCTTGTATTTCAGCCAATCCTTCTAGAGGATTGATGTATTGTATTTTCAGGGGTTGAGATTATGCTCCCCCACTTTATTTCAGCTTCATATTGCCACATCTATGTATTTTTGACATTTATGCATCAATGTATTTTATAGACAGCGCAGTCATAGCCTAGGGCTTATTTCATATAGCAGAATTCTTCATGTTTGTCATGCAAGTGATGAGAGGCTTGTATTGAATTGATTGAATGACTGATTCCTCAAGTCATTGCATTTATTTTACTGCTGTAATCATATATTTTGGCTATTTACTTCTTCTCATAAAGTAATCTCATTAAAATAACGCAGAGAATCCATTGTGTGTTCATCAATTGTTGCAACCCCATTCTTTGCGCAATTCCTGAAGGGAACTAGGTGTGGGAGGCTTGTCTCATCACCCTATAAGGATTTCCTTGATCCCAATCCTTGGGTGTTGGTATTAGGCACCTTGGTCAAAGGGATCCAGGTCTTGGTATCAAATCCCGCTGCCTCCATTTCTGGAAAATGCGTTTTCCAGCCATGGATTGCTAGCTATTCCTAAAAAGGGATATTACAGTGGTATCAGAGCACCTTTCTTGGCTCAGCTTGTGGTCTTCAAGCCCAAGAAAGAAGAAAAATATGATGCAGAAGATGAGCTTGATCTCATCTATTTTTAGAACGAAGAAGAGCTCACACCACCATGGGAGGAGGATTGCACCAACGCTGCTATAGCTTTGGAGGAGCAGCCTTCTACATCTATGGATGAGGTAACCATTGCATTGGAGGAGACAACTACTGCAGCCACACTAGAAGATCCCAAGATCCACCAAGGTATGAGTGAAGTTCCACTTTTCATTTCAGCAAACAATTTAAGAGAAGTGGAAACTCAGATATAGAGGTCCAAGGATCTATACACTTTGCTGTTTTAGAGCACCATGATTACACTGCGCTGTGCAATGGGTTCAAGGAGGAGATGGACCCTCATCCTCATGCACTATTGATGAGTCTCATTCAGCCTTTGAGGTTGGGATGTGAACCATTGGAGGATGAAACAAACCATGGCACCTTCATGATAAACAAGGGAAAAAATTCTAAAAAGGAGGTTGAGATAGATGCTACTCTATAGGAGGAATTGGCAGCACTGCTAAACATTGATGGAGAAGAGAGGTTGATTCCATCATATTTTAATCCTCATGGATTAAATATAGTCATAGGTGAGAGGTATCCTTTAGGAGGTCTCCAAGGAGCTGCATTCCAATCTTCCATGGAATGCAAGAGAGGTGATTTGGTTTGGGAGGATGGTAGCCCTCATGAGAGGAGTACTAAAGGAGGAAGAAGGAGAAGAAATCCACAAGGAGATGAGAGGGTGTGGATGAGAAGCAAGAGGCTGATTTTCCACTTTCAAATATATGATACCAGGTAGCAAGAAGCTTGGCTGCGTTGGCTCCTCTTGAAGGAGTTTGACCATCATTTGATGTACTCTTTTGCCAGGAGGATAGGAGTGGAGAAGAGGTGGCAAGGTGTTTACATCATTGGGAAGCAAGGAGTAGGGATGCATGGTGCTGATATGGTATATATATCAGTCATGATACCTTTATCACATGAGTTACAAGATGTAAGCATGAGGAGGAAGCAAGCACTTGGTTTGCTTGAGCTATCTTCGAGAGAGCACAGGAAGATTTGCTCTCATATGATATATGGTGTTGCAGGAGTAGAGGAGGGCACTCTCATAGTGAAAAGGGATTAATCCTTAGCTTGGATTGATCAGGAAGCATTTCCATCTTGGGAAAAGCTTCACATTTGCAGCAACATCACCAGAAGTGTTCTTGATAGGGAGCATGTCAAGAAACAATGATTGGCATGGGAAAGAGCCTTTTTGCATGAGCTCACAACACTGACATTTGGGAGCAGGGTCATATACATGGATCCATCTATCATATTACTTCCAACCTATGGTAAGAACCTTGTGCTTACATTTTCTGATTTACATACTCTTACCATTATGTTGCAGTGCATGGCTCCTCAAAGGGGCAAATTTTTCAAGTTGCTCCATGAGCAAGGTTGGGCCAAACCATATGATGGAGACAACCATATTTTACATGGCCTTGGGAAAATGTTTTTCCATTATACACATGTTCAACTAATTCATATGATTAGCATTGTATTTCAAAACATTTTTCCTTGTACATTTCTTGAGCAGCAGGTTGCAAAACTGCGTTATGCACCCTTGGGAGACTATTGGTACTTTCCAACACCATATGAAACCATCAGTGATCCCCATATTTTATTTTTTATCATGATTATATTTCCTGATATGTCTCATATTCTTACTGGAATCATGATCAGAATATTGACACATGAGTTTGGTGTGTCCTTGAGGGAAGATGACTCCCATAGTTTACGCATGGCATGTTCTAAGGGGAACATGAGGAGAGACATGGCCACCACAGCCACTTATTTTCCTTATTTGGAGGTGGGCGATGAGTTTGATGATGATATCCATCAATTTTATGTATATGGGCATGCATTTTATGTTATATTTCTGATTCACTCATCTATTTACTATTCAGTAGTAGAGGTGATATTTTCTATACAATGCTTGCCATGTTATTTTCTGCAGCTGTAGTGGATGAGGTTGTGTTGTGACCCTATGAGAAAATGTTTGTACCTTGATGAATATGGTATAACATACATCAAAAATGTCATTGGGGCATTCTATGATTATCATGTCCTACCCATCATGGATGAAATGTCTTGGGCCAGCTAGATTATCATTGATGGAGGAGAGATCCTTGGAGGATTGCTCTTCATTTTTCCACTTGAGGGAAATAATTTTGCAACCCATGGTCAGCACACACTCTAAACTTATCATTAGTGGAGAGCAGGACAACATGGGGCAATCTATGAGGCTTTCCATACTCAGATTTGCAGCCCACCTTCATTTCCAGAGCTCAAGGTGGAGGGAGATTTATATGAGTTGCCATGTTGGGAGGTAGCTTATGTTGTATGGATGATTGCTTGGGTATGGGAGATTCATATGGGGATGATGAGTCCCATTATATATCAGATCTCATGCCTCAAGGAGGCCCTTATACAACCCATTGTTCCCTTCATGGATATTTGTTTCTACGTGACAGCTTTTTGGGGATGTTCACCAAAGGCTAGATTGCATATGTTGGAGGGACAGCTTGGACACTTGATTGATGATATGGCATACTTTTCTTGGAGGAGCTTATCATGCATGGATGCTACAGGGAAATTAAGGGGAAATAAATCAGTCTATCCTTGTACTTGCTCGAGGACAAGCAATCTTTGAGAGGGGAGGACTGTAATGTTCCCAATTTTTATGGAACATTGATTTTTGCCATTTTCACATAGGAGATAAATAAAATGGGTAGGAGACCCATTAATTTCATGAATAGGTAATAAAAATCCTCTTGGTATAAAAGACGATCACTTATAGAGATGGATTTCACACCTCCATGTGTGAAAGGGGGCTTTTGCAAGAAGGCTAGGTCAAGTTTGACCAAGTCAAACTACGCAGTAGCATGAGGTGGAGAGCACATTGTGGGCCAACGCAGTGGGATAAGGAGGGAAAATTCTAGAGGAATGAAACCCTAATGAGTGGGGTCCATTGAGCCGCAAGGTAGCCATTGTGGATGATCTTGAGTATTATTCATCTTTGGTCCTTTGGACTTGCTGTAGTCTCTTACTGTTTAGCAAGAATTGCCGAGGGAATTCCTGTTTAGGATTTCCTCTCCTTCTTGAGTAGTTCTTGGAGGATTGAAATCTATTCCCCATATTCAGACATTGAGGTCAAGCATCATCCTTCTTCATCAGTGCAGTTTCAGCTGGAGATTGTGCATTGTTGTTGGGTGTTGATGGGGAGGTTTTCTACAACACCATCCTTGGCTATTTTTTCAGAGGAGGGAGATCCCATCTCTTTAGGAGATCAGAAAAGGAGGTTTATGAGCTTATTCCACCATATTTGGCACCAGGCTAACCACTTGCCATCATATGCAGTGCAGTCCCTCTCTTAGACAACGTTATTCTTGGAGAGAATTTGCTGTGAGGGATTAGTAGATAGTTGGAGGGAGAGATCTTAGGTGAAGGCATCATCCTTTCACTTTAGCTTTCCATTGGAGGAGGGTTCTTCATTTGATGCATCCATTTTAGCCTTCTCCATATATTTCCATTTCTTGAGTTTCTGCTACCCAGCAACTCCGACATTTCTGCAGGAATTCCATTTTGCTTGTATTTCAGCCAATCCTTCTAGAGGATTGATGTATTGTATTTTCAGGGGTTGAGATCATGCTCCTCCACTTTATTTGAGCTTCATATTGCCACATCTATGTATTTTTGACATTTATATAGCAGTGTCTTTTATAGAAAGTGTAGTCACGGCCTAGGGCTTATTTTATATAGCAGTGTTCTTCATGTTTGTCATGCAAGTGATGAGAGGCTTGTATTGAATTGATTGAATGATTAATTCCTCAAGTCATTGCATTTCTTTTACTGTTGTAATCATATATTTTGGCCATTTACTTCTTCTCATAAAGTAAGCTCATTAAAATAAAGCAGAGAATCCATTGTGTGTTCATCAATTGTTGCAGCCCCATTCTTTGGGCAATTCCTGAAGGGAACTAGGTGTGGGAGGTTTGTCTCACCACCCTAGAAGGATTTCCTTGATCCAAATCCTTGGATTTTGGCCTTAGACACCTTGGTCTAAGGGATCCAAGTCTTGGTATCAAATCCTGTTGCCTCCATTTCTGGAAATGTACTGTTTTCCAGCCATGGATTGCTAGCTATTCCTAAAAAAGGATATTACATACAATTGAATCAAGGAACACCCAGAAAACAAAACAGGGTCTAGAAAAGGTACCCCAGGTTCACTCCTTTGACATTTGTAGAGATCTTGGAGGGAACCTAATTCAGGTACAATTACAGGTCCTCCAGTATCTCCCTTATATTTTTTCCAAGCCTAGATCCAAGAGGTTGGGTAGTCCTATCTAATTGGAGGAGTTAAAGTATGTTCCTAAATCCCTTGGCAAGGATAAGAGTCCTGGCCCCAATGGTTGGACTATCAAATTTTTTCTAGCCTTCTTTTATTTGTTGGGAATGGATATATTTCAGGTTGTGGAGGAGGAAAGAACCTCAGGTAAGGTCACAAGTTATATTAATTCCACTTTCATTGCACTTATTCCAAAGTGTTCAAATTTGTGCACCTTCAATGACCACAAACCTATATCTTTATGCAATATCATATATAAGGTCATTGTGAAGTTGATTTCTATCCATTTAAAAAAAATTCTCTCATCTATTATATCCCCTGAATAGTTCGGTTTTCTCCTAAGTAGAGTAATTCATGATGTCATTGGGTCATCTCAAGAGGCTTTGCATTCTATCAAGGAAAAAATGCATTGCAATGATTCTTAAAATTCACTTGGTGAAAGTGTATGACATGGTGGTTTGGAGTTTCCTCGGACTCCTCCTTCTTCATAGTGGTCTAGATTATAAGGTTAGCAACTGGATTATGGGGTATATCACTTCAAAAAAATTCTCGGTGCTGATCAACAATAAATATACCAATTTATTTTATTTCTCTAGGGGGTTAAGCCAGGGGTGGCTCCTCTCCCCTCTTTTATTCCTTCTCATTATTGAAGGTTTGAGCTGCATGATCAACTTGATCAAGTGAGATGGGTTTATTAAAGGTGTTAAAGTCTCTAAGTCAGTGTTTCTTTTACATCTACATTTTTTGTATGATGTTTTAATCGTTGGGGATAGAATTGTTTCTGAATGCTTTTATCATAATTTTTTTTTCCTGGTTTTTTTTTGCTACTGGTATGTTGAACAGTCATCAAAATTCATCTTTTCTCTTTAATAACATTTCATATGTGACCAATACTTCTATTTCCTTCATCCTTCCTTTTAAGATGTTATCCATTGAACATGGATTTTGTTATTTGGGCTATCATCTCAAGCCCAATTGTTATTCGATGGAGAATCGGTCTTGGTTGATTAAAAAAGTTGAAATGTGAATAAAAAATTGGTGTCATAGGTGGCAGAATGATCATGGTCAAAATGGTCCTTGAGAGCATTCTTGTTTATTGTATTTCACTATCAAATATTGAAAAATCCACCACCAATAAGACTTGGCAAAGTGTGTTTAATTTCCTTTGTTCTGGCAAGAGGCAACATGATAGAATGCATTTGGTTAAATGGGTTCTACCTTCTTAGCCCAAAAATTGTGGCGGATAGGAATTCAAAATATTACATTGGTTTGGAATTTCTCTAGCCATGAAGAGATTTTGGAGGGCCATTAGAGGCATGGGCATTTGGTGTCACATCATTGTGGATAAGTATCTTCATAATAGGCCATTCTTAGAGTGGCTGTGGTCTTTCAATCCAAGAAAATATATTGTCTGTTTGAATGTTTCGAGAGGCTTGGTGGAGGCCCTTCCATGGATTCATAGAGGAATTTCTTAGAGAGTTAGAAATGGGTAATTTTTACCTCTTGGAAAGGAATCCTTTATAGGTGGTGCTTATTATGATTTTTTTATCTCTAGCACTAATTTATCACTGCAACAAAACAGAGAAATAATGCCTAAAATTGTGCCAAAATTTCGTGTTTTTCAGACCATGAATTGGGCACCTTTCCCAATGCAAAAATTGGTGCGACCAGGTATGTATGTATTAGCGGCATATTTTTCATGGTAAATTGCTCCAAAAACAACATTGGAAATAACACCTTAAATAGCACCATAAATAATGCCCAAAATAACGCCTGGAATGACACCCCACAAATTGTCGGAAGTTGCGCTGTAAGTTTTGCCAGAAATAATTCCATAAGTAGTACCAGGAATAACGTCATAAATAACACCTAGACTAACGCCATTTTATCGTCAGAAATCATGCCAAGGCTTTCTTCAAATTTTTATCCTGGTTTGGCTTCTAGTTTAGCGTCCAATTTTGCTTCGTGTTTTGCTTCTAGTCTTGCTTCTAGTGTGTCTTCCAATTTTTCTTCTAGTGTGGCTTCCAATTTTTCTTCCAATTTTGCTTCTTGTGTGGCCTCCAATTTGACGTCCAGTTTTGCTTCAAGTGTGGCTTCTAATTTTTCTTCCGATTTGGATTCCAATTTTTCTTACAATTTTTCTTCTAGTGTGGCTTCCAATTTTGTTTCCAATGTGGATTCTGGTTTTTCTTCTAGCATGGTTTCTATTTTTTCTTCTAGTGTGGCTTCCATTTTTTCTTCCATTGTCACTTTTTTTTTCTTCCAATCGTAGGAAATGACACCATGTTTAGTGCCAGATTGACCGCCAGGTTTATTAGCAGGTTTAGTGCCAGTTTAGTGCATGGATATATGCCCAAATTGGTTTATGATTTGGCTTCCATTTTTGCTTCTAGTGTGCCTTCCAATTTGGCTTCCATTGTTACTTCTTTGTTTGCTTCCAAAAAATGATTATTGTTTTGCATAAAATTAAATTAATATGTTTTATTTCAATTTAATTAGTTAAATATATCATGTCTTTTAAATAATTTATATGATTATACATCATATAAATGCATTTGAAATATTTTATAGGATAACATTTATAAATAATTTTTAGGGAAACATGCATCCATACAAATTAACAACATCATTATAACTATTAAATCTCCATCAGAATAGAATCTACAACATCTAGTATATATAAAATAACAAGATAGTTATTGTAATATTATCGTCATCTATAATTAAAACAAGTGAATCAAATATCTATAATTTAAGTGAATTTGACAACATCCATCATGAGCAGTAAATAAAAACCATCGTACGTAATAAATATGCATCCAAATCATCAACCACTTTCAACTAATAAAAATTGACGAGCCAATATTGACAATATCATCATCATATATGTCTTTGGATTTCTATCATATCAAGAGTGAGAACAACACTTTGGTTGACGATCAAGGTAAAAAAGGCATCAATTTGGTTCAAAGTGAGTTGATGGAGGAGGGTGGAATAGAAGCTATATGTCACATACCATGATCGCTCATAACTTGAGGATATCGAGACACTTAAGGGTAATTAAGGAGGATAATTTGGTTGACTGGGGTTGCATAAATTTGGTAGTAATTTTACAGTACAAAATCTCATCGATGATCGCATCAGCGGAATGACAAGCCATTCATCCAACATATGGTTAAACATGGGGATTAATGCTAAGTTTGTGGTCATGTGGGATGTCGTTAGAAAATGATTTGATATTTTTGTGGTCGAAAAAGAACATCTCAGTTCGACCATGTGTTTTTATGGTCCATACCAAGAAGCAAAAAATTCAAAATTGTTAATGTGAACAACACTAAAATCAAACTGACTGCCCCAACCATCATTTTGGAGTTCAAGCCTGGCTATAAGAGGATGGTTGTGCAAAATTCACAAAAATGTCTCTCTATACATTCTTTTCAAGATGAATAGATCATGGCCTCCTCGTTAGGCAATGGGATTCGTGGCTCCCCATATGAGATTGACCAGGCGTTCAAGCAGGAAATCAAGGACATGATCTCTAGGATAGGTTGGAAAATAATTTGTAAGCCTCGTTATCATTTCACCGTGGTAAGGGGTCAGTTGGAAGGTCTGAAAAAATATGTTGAAATTGTGTAAGTGGTGGTGAAGGTAATTATATACAAGATATAAATTCTTGATTAGAAGGTGGAGAACTCTAAGGTCAATTTGGATAATGTAGTTGTTTCAGTGTTAAAATAAATATTTGACCTTGATGACAATGGTGAGAAGGATATGGAAATTGGTGAGGTAGGGGATATCCCTCCAGTGTTTCCCAATTAGCAGGAGTTGGAGTAGGATAAGGGACAAAAAGGAGGAGCAGAACCATTCCATCAGGAGGAAGCGGACAAGGTTGCTACGGAGGAACTCGACCAAAACATTGTGGAGGGAACCAAGTTGTTAATTTCATAGTAATAGCTAGGTAAATTACATTATGTAGGTATGTAAGTATTAATGGGTTATTTTGGAGAAATCACAAGAATAATGATGTAGTAAATTTGGAAAACACATTACTGCATACCCAAAGATACTGATCAGAGCAATTTTGGAGGACTCTCAAAATTTTGATGCTTTTAATTGTAATGGAACTGGAGAGATTCCAATTTTATTAATAGAAATATACCTGTTCCTTTTTAAAAAAATAACATGTGAAAATGATGCATGCCCAATAGTCGACTATTGTCAAAATTATACATCATGTATAAAGGATATAAATAAAAATGATGAATTATGTAAGACAAAATGAGACAAATCAATTTGATACACCATGTCCAAATGATATAAGCCAAAATTATACATGTAAAAAAGATACAACTCAATAATATGGTATAGGAGGTTGTGAAAATGATATATATGATAGTAACCATGAAAATCAACATCATAAAAAAAAATAAAAATTGATCAAGGATGTAGAATATATGATCATGAATGTCACTAGCTGCTACCAACAACTGCCTCATGATTATTGTCACCATTATGACCCTTGTCATCATCATCTTCATCATATTTTGTATCGACATTTGCCTCATTTTCATTTGTATTCATGTTATCATGAGCATAATTTTCCATATTAGCATCAGAGCTAACGTGATCTAGATCTATGTGATGAGGATCATTCAGATCTTTTGGAATATCCTTGTTCTGCAAAAAAAAAAATATGTAATGAAAATTTATTATTTATTTCATGCAATAATTAATTTATATGTTATATATCTAATATTACAACATATGAAATTAAACAATAATTATATTACATCATATCAAAGTTCACAAACGATAATGAAATTTCAAATAAGTTACAACTAAGATGTTGTAACAACGAATGTTGTAACAACGAATGTTGTAACAACAAGCCATTTCATCTTGCTTCTCAGAGCTTAAAAGTCGGTAGAAAAAGAGGTGTTTATGCCACCAAACACTACACTAGCACTTGGGGGATCAAGAAAACAAATTGAGAAGAATTTTTTTTTGAGAAACAGAGGTTGTAACAACTCATGTTGTAACAAAAAATGCCATAACGGATGTTGTAACAATGGATTTTGCAACAATAGGTGTTGTAACAATAGATGCCATAACAAATGTTGTAATAGCAGATGTTGTAACAACGCATGTTGTAACAACAATGCCATAACAGATGTTGTAATAATGGATGCTGCAACAATAGGTGTTGTAACAATAGATGCCATAACAAATGTTGTAATAGCAGATGTTGTAACAACAAGCCATTTCATATTTCTTTTCAAAGCTTAAAAGTGGGCAACCAAAGAGATGTTTATACCACCCAACACTACACCAGCACTTGGGGGATCAAGTAAAAAAATTGAGAAGCACAAACATAGGTAACAATATATTGAGAAGATGTTGTAAGAACAGTTTCCATAACAACACTTCAATGTTAAATATGCTGGAAATGTTGTAGAATTTTATGTTGTAACACCCATTACTGTTGAGAATGTTGACACTCTTGTAAAGGGTGATGCTATAACAACTGCTACTATTGAAACTTCTAAAACAACGACCATTACGTAGGATGTTGTAAAAATGGATGTTGTAACAATTGAGGGGGTAGAAAGCCATTTCATTTTTCTTGTAAAAGCTTGAAAGTGGGTAGCCAAAGAGTTGTTTCTGCTACCTAACACTACACCAACACTTGGAGGATCAAGAAAAAATTGAGAAGCAAAAACATAGTAACAACATATTGAGAAGTAGATAAAGTAACAACATATGTGTAACATCACCCAACCCCTCATACTGTTAGAGGAATGGGGAAAAACATTTTATTTTTCCTCTAAATTCTGGTTGACTTCCAAACTCGTCATAAGGGCCAAACAACTAGATTTCTTACTCTACATGCTTATATATATAAGCAACGACCTTCGCTCACTACATCATCCTATCGCTGACTTGTCAAGAGGATCGACCTCTGACCAATCATAGAACTTTCGGTTGGTGTGACAACTAGCTTGTAACAACCCTGATGAAAATTCAATGTAATAAAAGTTAATAAATGAAAAATAATTAACAAGGTCATGGGGCATGTATTCCAAGCTAAATGTTGGGAAAAACATCCTAGTGTGGATGTTCATATGGTTTATTATGGCTATGGAAATTGGCGAAGGAAATGGCTAAGACTTTGAAAAGGCAAAGTGGCATTTATTTATGAAAATAATGGAAAATAGGAGAAAATGGAGGTGAAAGGTCACAGGTTGCATGTGAGGAGGAAAATGAAGGAAAATAATGGGAAATGAAGAAATTAGGCCTCATTAATAAAAAGGCTTATGAGGATCAGTTCATGGCTTTTTTTCAGTGCAATTTTGGAGCTCTCATTATTCTCTCTCTCTCTCATACTTTTGGATACTTATAGTTTTCTTGGAGAACTCTTAGAGAGTGTGGCATTGTTACATAGTATTTTGTCGCATTCCCCATTCCATACCCGAAGTGTCATTCTTTACGTCACTCATTCCACAAATGTTGCAAAGAAACAAAAGCTGTGAAAACATGTTCACCATGAACAATATGCTCAAAACATCCTTGAAGAGGTGGATAATCAATGTATTAAAGAAATTCTATGGAAATCTTGCGAAGACCCTAATTTGCAACCCAACACGTTATCTCCTCCATGGCCCAGTGCTTGTCACCTTGTGTATAACCCATGTACAATGCTGATAGTGTTGGCAATATGATGCAGAGTGTTGTCCTTGATGGAAACCCACTTGATAGAGTGTTGTCCTTGAATGGCAACCCACTTGATGAAGATGATGGCAACTTACTTGATGAAGTTGTGCTTGATAGAATATGTCTTGATGAACTAAATCTGATGTATCTACAGTGAGTACAGAAGGTAATGAAGAAAGGAATTCAGTATGTATTAGATCTATGATGAAAAGAGTATGTCTCAAGGCATACGTGGATTTGTCTAGGAGGAGTCGCGTATGCATGTGGGAAATAACGTGCCAAGTCGCGTATGGGTAAAAGTGCTCATAAAGTACAAAACCAGGGGTAACCACCATGGTATTGACCCATTGTATTGAGTAATGATTCGTCTATGTGACCCCATCCAGGAATACCATCGGAAGTAATGTATTTTTGGCTCATGGTATTGAAAAAGGGTAAACCTATATAAGGAGAAGAAATTCATTATGCAAATGAGGAGCATGGGTGCAAGATGTCTGAGTCTGAATGAATACTTCTCTCTGAAGCATATCTGAATGGAAAGGGTTACAGCTGAATGAAAGATCTGAATGTATGATGCACCAATGAAGAAATGATAAAGAAGGGAATCTAGATCTGGAATGTATTTGTATCTGCTAGATCTGTTTATGGAAGGATTAGATCTGAGATGAGGCGAACATCTGTCTGAAGTGAAGAGTTAAATCTGAACTGAATATCTGATCTGAAGAAGTATGCAGCTCTGTAATGGTTGAAGATCCATACGCTAGTTTATTACAGTGGAAGCGCGTATATACGTGAGTTTGGTAAAGCGAAAGCGCGTATCAGTCCTAAAGTATGAACAGATGTATACGCTTGTTGATGTAAACGTAAGCACGTATATACGCGATATCAGAGAAAGGAAAGTGCGTATGCAAACTAGGGTTTGCTGAAGTATGGGGTATGAAATGTCTGATCTGGTTTTCTGTGTTATAGCTATCTGTTGATGATGTTTGACTGTGCTTAAATGTATGGAGTGGGTCCAGTCTGAAAATATGATGAAATGTGGCCTACAAGTTGTGCTCTATTGAAGTTGTTGGATCCAGTGTGAAAATTGATGAAACGTGGTCCATGGTGGTGCTGAGGGTTGTAGCCTTCAGTCAGGGGGTTGTAGCTCCCTTCCAGGTGAGGTTGGTAAACGAGAGCGGGAGGTTGTAGCTCCCTTCCAGGAGAGGCTGGTAAACGAGTCAGGGGGTTGTAGCTCCCTTCCAGGAGAGGCTGGTAAACGAGACAGGGGTCGTGCTCCTTCCGTAGAGAGGTCAAACAAGGCTGTGTGTGGGTGCCCGCGTGTCGGGTAGGAGTCGCGCCAAAGACATATGTTGTAAGTAAGATGCTTTCACAAAATATTGAAGGCTGAGCAACTGCAGCGGTGGTTTTCTCCCGACTTGGGTTTCCACCTAAAATCCTGGTGTTCATGTGTGATGCTTATGTGTGATGGTTTATTCTGTTTTTACTACACATGTTTACTATTTATTGAACATCTAATGAATGAATGATGGAATGATATAAGTGAATAATTAATGGCATAATTAGATCTCTGTGTATACACAAGTTTTATGAAGGATATCCACGTGTATACACTATTTGGCTTCAGCAAAGTAGCGTATGGGTTTTAGAGAGTGAAAAAGTAAAAATTTTGATAAAGTCCTAAATACCGATTCACCCCTCTCAGTATTTTTCCCAACAATTGGTATCGGAGCAGGTCCTTCTACAGAATCTTGATCGCTTGAAGGAGATCCGTCACAATGGGAAGTCATGAAGGGATAATGTCTATAAAGCCACGTCTATTCAATGGAAGTAATCTGATATTCTGGAAGGTACGAACAAAAGCATATCTACAAAGTCTTGGTGCAGAAGTATGGGCCATCGTGGAAGAAGGTTATCAATATCCGGGAACTATTCCTACTGATGCAGCAGAAAGGAAGAAATATGAAATCAATGCCAAAGCAGTCAATGTTCTATTAGGAAGCATGTCTGAACCAGAATTTTCCAAAGTAATGCAGCTAAATTCAGCAAAAGAAATATGGGACAAAATCATTCTGAGCTATGAAGGAGATACAAAGGTAAAAAATGCAAAACTCCAAACCCTCAGAATTGAATATGAAAATTTCAGGATGCATAATGATACATTGATGAGTAAGCTTAGCTTTTCTTCGTCTAGAAGGCACTTCGTCTAGATGATATAATAAATCAAATGAGAAATTTGGGTGAAACCATAACCGATACTACTCGGTGGAAAATTCTTAAGATCCTTGACTTCAAAATTTGACCGAAAGTTTCAGCTATTGAAGAAAGGCAAGATTCGCAAACTCTTACTTACAAACTCTTACTACTGCTCAATTACATGGTATTATGACTGCTTTTGAAATGAGACAAGGAGGTCCTTCTCAAATCAAAGAAGCTTCTTTTAAGGTGTCTGCAAAAGGAAAAGAAAAGGAAGTTGTCAAAGAACCCAACTATATATCCAAAGAAGAAGAAGCGAATTTTGTGAGAAAACTCCAACTAGGTACTGGAAGATTCAAGGGGAAACAATTTGAAAAGAGGAAGAGTTATTATGCAAATGAAGATGATGATGAAGTTTCTAGTGAAGATGAAGAATATTCTGACCAAGATCTGAAGGTGCTCATGGCAAAGAAGCAAAAGAAGAAGGCTACTCAAAAGGAGACATCTTAGAAAACATGTGCGGCAGAAAATAAAGAAGATAAAACATGTACTGATTGTTGTTCTTGTGATTCATCTTCTTGTGCATGTAATAGTGAAGATAGTGAAATGAATGTTATGGATCTAGAAGAAACTCTCAAGAATAAAGTTGAAGAACAACAAAGAGCGTCTAATAAGAAAGAAGTTATCTACAATGAGATGATCACTCAAATGAAAGGACAGATAGAAATACTGAATGAACAGGTAGACAAATATCAAAGGTTCCATGCTTATGCATCCAATCGAATTAAAAGACTAGAAGCAGAAATCGACGATCTAAATGCAGATCTCAAAAAATCAAACAAGAAGAATGAAGGACTTGAAGCTGGAATCATCTCTCTGCAAGCAGATCTTGAAGCATCAAGTAAGAATAATGAGGAACCTCTACAATCATTTGAAAAGGAAGCTCTTGAAGCAAAAATCATCTCCCTCAAAGAAGATCCGGAAAAATCAAATAAGAATAATGAAGAACTCCTGCAAATATTTGAAGAACAAGAAAATGTGTTGAAGGAAGAGATTTTAACACTAAGGGATCAAGTAGAAGAAAGAAAAAGGGTAGAAGAAAGTATGAAGAAGCAATGCCAAATGATGGAGGTTGAGGTAAATATTCTCAAAGGTAAATTAGAAGAAAAAGATAAACTCTTGAGGTTTCAAGATAGTACTAAGATTCTGGACAGTATTCTTAGTAATCAAAGATCTCCTGCTATTAGACTTGGTCTTGGTTTTCATGAAATTGTTAAAGGAGAATCTAGTTCACAAGGAAGTGCTAAAGATTCAAAGGATGTAAAAGCAAAACCTGAAGTGTTGAAAGAAGCTAAAGGTCAACCTACAATCATGAATTCTCAAAGAAAATCATTCAATAATGTTGAATTTTTTAAATGTCATTATTATGGGCATGTTGTAACAAATTGCAGAAGCAGATCATTTCAGTCACAATCAAATAGATTCTATTCAGAAAGGTACTCTGGTTGCTTCAAGGGATATTGTTTTTCATGCAACAAGTATGGTCATAAAGTAGTTGATTGCAATAGAAGGAAGAATAGAGAAACACACTATGATCCTTATGCTTACTTCTCTAGTCACATGAGATGTTATGCTTGTAACAAGTATAGACATGTGGAAAAAGAATGCAGGATGAACAGATATGAGAAGTTGGATAAATTCCAGCACACAATTAGAAAGTTCAAGCAAATTTGGAAAAAGAAGGAGGACCGGTCAGAAACATAGGGAATATTGAACCTACTGCAGTCATCCGCTTCTAAAGCTTACTTCTCTTAATGACTGTAGAAATGATGTGAGATACATTATAGGGATTAGTAATGTATCATCATGGGGGAGCAATGTATCAGTCACGGGTGGGACAAGTTCAGGGGGAGATGAAGGAATGTGAAAATTTCTATGCTTCACTTTCCATACGCGAGTTCGGTGAACAAAAGTCGCGTATACACGCGAGTTACAGCAGACACAGTCGTGTATGCATTGATGATAAGAGAATTCATATGATAGTTGAAGATCTGGAACAGAGGTTCAGGGGGAGCATCAGTCTGACTGTTAATAACTGTATTATTGACTCTGTATCAGCTTATTTTCTCAGTTCTAAATAATGATGATATTATACTTGGTTTCTTATGTTGAAGATCATGGATGAGCCCGGATTGTTACTTGATGAAGAGTATCTGTTGGATGAAATGGAAGTCTTATGATTCAGAGATATGAACAAATCATGCAGAGCTTGTTGTTGATGGCATGTTGTTGAAGGTGTTCAGGTTGCACAAGCAAAGGGGGAGCCTTGGTCACATTGAAAGGATGTTTGGATGCATACTTTCAGGGGGAGCCCTAGCCTTGCTGAGTATAATGCATTGTTGGCATTATGATGATTCTGAAATGTGATCTATTTCTTGAGGTATTTTTGGTTTTGATCATGAAAAGTCATATTTGTAATTTGATGAAAAGGTCATGATTGAGACCTATGATGTAAAATTGTAATTTTCAGTCATGTAAGGTCTTATCAAAATTTGTAAACCCATTTGGTTGGGTAGTTGAGTTGAGATGTGTAAACCCTCTTGGTTGGGTATTTGAGTCTCATATGTAAATCCGCTTGGATGGATCTCCGATGTATGAATGAGTCTTTGGTGATAGGAAGGTCATAGAGTCATGTACTTCATTGAAAAATATGTTTTAAGATTCAGCATGATCTCAGGGGGAGCTTGGTCACTTCAGTGTACATCAGATCTGCAGATCGCAGGAGAAAAACCTTGTGTTGGTTTTGGTCCATCCTTTTCCCTTGATGTCAAAGGGGGAGAGTGACATGGTGTTTGAATGGTGACATGGTGTTTGAATGGTGTAAAAAATGAGGAGAGTGACATGATGTCATTGTGTTCTTACTGTATCTATCTGTTGTAGTGATCAAACACCATCGTGGTTGCCATCAAGTCCAAAGGGGGAGATTGTTGGCAATATAATGCAAAGTGTTGTCCTTGATGGCAACCCACTTGATAGAGTGTTGTCCTTGAATGGAAACCCACTTGATGAAGTTGATGGCAACCTACTTGATGAAGTTGTGCTTGATAGAATATGTCTTGATAAATAGTGAGTACAGAAGGTAATGAAGCAAGAAATTCAGTATGTGTTAGATCTATGATGAAAAGAGTATGTCTCAAGGCATACATGGATTCGTCTAGGAGAAGTTGCGTATGCACGTGGGAAACAACGTGCCAAGTCGCGTATGGGAAAAAAGTGCTCATAAAGTGCAAAACCAGGGGTAACCATCATGGTATTGACCCATTGTATTGGGTAATGATTCGTCTACATGACCCCATCTAGGAATACCATCGGAAGTAATGTGGTTTTGGCTCATGGTATTAAAAAAGGGTAAACCTATATAAGGAAAAGAAATTCATTATGCAAATGAGGAGCATGGGTGCAATATGTCTGAGTCTGAATGAATACTTCTCTCTGAAGCATATCTGAATGGAAAGGGTTACAACTGAATGAAAGATCTGAATGTATGATGCACCAATGAAGAAATGATAAAGAAGGGAATCTAGATCTGGAATGTATTTGTATCTACTAGATCTGTTTATGGAAGGATTAGATCTGAGATGAGGCGAAAATCTGTCTGAAGTGAAGAGTTAAATCTGAACTGAATATCTGATCTGAAGAAGTATGCAGCTCTGTAATGGTTGAAGATCCATACGCTAGTTTATTACAGTGGAAGCGCGTATATACGCGATTTTGGTAAAGCGAAAGCACGTATTAGTCCTGGAGTATGAACAGATGTATACGCTTGTTGATGTAAACGTAAGCACGTATATACGCGATATCAGAGAAAGGAAAGCGCGTATGCAAAATAGGGTTTGCTGAAGTATGGGGTATGAAATGTCTGATCTGTTTTTCTGTGTTATAGCTATCTATTGATGATGTTTGACTGTGCTTAAATGTATGGAGTGGGTCCAGTCTGAAAATATGATGAAATGTGGCCTACAAGTTGTGCTATATTGAAGTTGTTGGATCCAGTGTGAAAATTGATGAAACATGGTCCATAGAGGTGATGAGGGTTGTAGCCTTCAGTGAGGGGGTTGTAGCTCCCTTCTAGGAGAGGTTGGTAAACGAGAGCAGGGGGTCGTAGCTCCCTTCCAGGAGAGGCTGGTAAACGAGATCAGGAGGTCGTAGCTCCCTTCCAGGAGAGGCTGGTAAACGAGATTAGGGGGTCGTAGCTCCCTTCCAAGAGAGGGCCGAGTAAGCAATGCGGATGGGTGCTTACAACGTCTTTGGTAGGAGGGCTGCGCCAACTATATGTTGTAAGATGTTTTCTCTATAATAAAATATTGAAGGCTGAGCAACTGCAGCGGTGGTTTTCTCCTGACTTGGGTTTCCACCTAAAATCCTGGTGTTCATGTGTGATGCTTATGTGTGATGGTTTATTCTGTTCTTACTGCACATGTTTACTGTTTATTGAGCATCTAATGAATGAATGATGGAATGATATAAGTGAAGAATTAATGGCATAATTAGATCTCTGTGTATACGCGAGTTTTATGAAGGATATCCGCGTGTATATGCTAGTTGGCTTCCGCAAAGTAGCGTATGGGTTTTAGAGAGTGAAAAAGTAAAAATTTTGATAAAGTCCTAAATACTGATTCACCCCCCCTCTCAGTATTTTTCCCAACAGGTAGCACGAGAATTAAAGTAAAAATATGTTCTGGTCCTCTTCAGGAAATTTCTCCAAAAATGGAGAAAAATATTTTTCTACTAGAAGCCTCGAGAGTGAAAGCCTTGCATGATTGGCTAAGGATTGGGTTGAGTTCTCCCATTTTGAGTCTTTGATCCTACCTTTAATTATTTTCCACTTAATATTTCGACCTTCCTCCTTCTTTCATGGATCCTTAATCTCTTTAGCTTCCCTATAAATGAATTCCATGCTTTCCCCAAATGGTTGGTCATTGTTGGTTTCCTTTTTAGTGCTTGAATCTGCCTAAATGTTGCCAAAATTCTAAGGATAAGGAGTGCTTGAAGTATTTGGATTGGATTTGGAAACCCATCCTGAAGGAGGATTACAACATCAAGGCACTGGTTATATGCTTCCCTCTTTGAATTTTCAATAATACAAATCATGTTTTACTTTCCATAAGCTTGTCGATGATTACTTGCTTAGTATGATGCTCCTTGATATGTCATATGGTTTAAATTAGAATGCAATATACTATGATTTATTCATTTTTTGTTTTTTATCTCTCTTGCAGGTATTCATGTGCGAATAAATAGTGAGGAGCGAGCTTGGTAGTGAGGTGATCGTGATTAACATCGAAAAGTGACCGCATAGGAGTGAGGAAGGCTATCTTCCTTTCTCATGTCATTCTGATTTAAGCTAGGAGAGTTTGCTTGCGTTTGTCTCATTTTTTACTAGATCCACTCATTGGGACAGAGGGATCACTTCTATCCATAGAAGGAATTTCCTAGATAAAAAAATGGTGACTCCAATGGGGAGCCTATAGCCATTTTAGTCCTCCTTTTGTATTTTTCCTTGTTTTTTAATTTGGTTAGCCGTTGAACGACCCCTTGTTTGGATTGATTTTGAGTATGTACTTTGATTTGAAGGTGTCCTATGGTATTAGATATGAGTTTTCTCTTTAGTTTTTCTTGTTTTTACCCTATTTACCTCCATCAACACATTTTTTATCAGTGACAGTCGCATTAGCAACGCTAGATTTATCTAAAATAGTCGCATTGTAGACCTATGGTGCTAACTCGAAGTCTGCGTTGGTCTTTGATGTGGATATTTTTAGGGTCTCTCCTAAAAAATCAGTGTGTTTCGATCCTTAAGACCTTTTCTCTACATTTTTTGCATCAAGTTTTGATTGACTTCTTTTAGTTTCTTGGTGGAATGCAAAAATTTGTCTTGTGATTGAAGTGGTAAATTGGCATTTTTGATTGAGTATTTCATGCTTTGAGTCGATGTAAAGTTTTTTTTATTGCTTGTATGATTAGGAAAATACTGATTTTCTGTCAATGGAACATTAGTAGTTCTTTTGCATTCGTAAGAAATTGACTTTTTCATTTAGTTAGTTTTCATTTCAAAAGTTTACTTTCATTAAGTGCATTAGATTACTTACATAGAAAAGTTATTTTTGGAATTTATTATTGGAAATAGATTACATTTTTCGGTAATTGAAAACTAAAGAAGTGCATTTAAGTGCCTTAGATCATTAAAAATGAAAATAAAGTGAAAGTTCATATAAGTGCCTCTTCGTAAAAGTGAAATTTTTTTTACTTTGAAAAGTTGCATTTGGGATAGTGAAAGTGAAAACCATCTTTTTACTTTTTAACGTTGCATTTGGAAAAGTGAAAATCTAGTTAAGGGAATTTTTCTTGTTGCATTATTTGTTTTATGCATTATTGTTTGAAATATTTTCCCTTATTAGTTTAGCTTTCATCGAATGAAAAGTTTCCTTTTCTCATATAACTTCATCTTAGGCATTCAGGTTACATCACTTTAAGTCCGAAAATTGAAACTTAATTCAATATCAACATTAAAATTAACCTCAGTTAACGTAAGGATAATTTGGATCTTAACGCAAACATTTAGAGATCTAGGCTAGAGAATTTTTCTTGCATCATTAAGCGTAGTAGCTTTCGCTAACTTTCTGCATTGCATCCTGGGGGTGATATCCCATTCCACATACGGAAGTATATAGGACCCTTATCCAGTGCTCTCAGGTATATCGGAGGTGCTCCGTGGATGAAAGTATATAGGAACACTCTCATAGAACAATTACACATCAGACAACACTACTATGAACTTGCAATCCCACGTACCATCGCGTATATTTTTGGAGTCCCCAGTAGGTTAATATCCTTCCATAGGAAACTAAGTCTGTCGCCTTCTAAACGTGATACACCAAACACAACATTCGGGGTGATTTACTGCATGTACTTCTTGGTTCGTCAAGAGGTATTTTGTAGTTCATAGATACTTGGTAAACTCTTTTTCCTACTTTACCCCTTTTTTATTTATTTTATGTTAATTTATAAAATAAATTTCCCACGGAATAACATATTACCTGTGCACGAATCCTTAGTATATCTTAGGTTTAGCCTAATGAAACAGTTCCTAAGTTTAGCAATCAACCCTAGTCCTTTTCCTTCTTTTGAATATGTTGATGCTCCCTATATGTCAACATTTTCCCTCCCAGTATTAATCATTGGTTTGTCATTTTGGTTATTTTAAACCCCCGTGGTTCCAAGCTGCTTCTCAACCAAGTTCACCTCTTCTTGAATAGTGTCAACCTCATGTTGATCCTAAAGTTGACCCCTCACCTTCTTCGCATGTTTCTTCACCCCATTATTCCTCTTCGCCTAGTGAAAGTTTGGATTCTAGTAACCAGGAAGCTAAGAAGAAGAATGAAGAGGATGAATAAGAAGAAACAAAATAAGCAAGGGGGAAACCAAGAAACCATTGCTACCTGTGCAACTGATATTGAAAAATTTTCCAATCAGTCCTATAAAGTCAAATTCCCTCGCAAGTTATGTAAGGGTGACCACCTTATTAGATATTTTCCTGGTATTCCCAAGGTATTAGAAGTGTGGTCCACAAGCTCCCATCAGCCTTTGTCATCAGCCTTTGGAGATCATGTTGGTGACAAACCCTCAACTAGTGATAATAAGGTCCATGGGAAAAGGGGTAAATTCAAGTTTCCCTATATGTTATATGAAGGGAATCATTCAATTCACCTTTGTCCTTATATGGATGAAGCCTCCAAAGTTTTGGATAACCTTACGGTTTCTCATCATTTTTTTCCTGATGGTTACCGAAAGCTTTCCATTGATCCTCCAGTAGTTGACCAATTGATTGATCAGATGTCATCTATGGTCAATCCCACTCTCTCCAAAAGTGAAAATGGTTGACCTGATTCCAAATTTAGTTTATCAAGCCTTTCCCATAAAGAGTGAAGCCCATACCACTCAGATTCTTTTAGTTTCTTCAGATTCCCATGAATTGGAGGGAAATCCTCTCATTCCCATGGTACAGGAGGGTAATCCTCCCATTCCCACGATACAAGAGGGTGATCCTCCCATTCATATAACACAAAGGGGGAAATTATCCCATTCCCATGGCACCCCCTCCAAGTAGTTTGGTTGCTTCCTTTGATTGGAATTGGTTGATAGGATAGCGTCTTCCTTCTTACGTGCCTTCTGAGATCACATCGAAAACCTATAATGTGGATGTACCTAGCACCATAATAGATGAATGCGCATATTTTAGTATTCTGTCCTCAAATACTTGGAAGCTTTAGGTTCTCCACAGCTTGTGCCTGATACCCAAAATATTTTGGCTTTAACAGAGGAACTAGTCAACCGTTAGGGATCCTTCCTATGTTGCCTATTACTTTGGGATGAAATATTGTCTAAATCAATGCGATGGTTGTACAAGGTCCTTTGGACTTTAACTTACTCCCTGGGTGTGATTGTACTCATGTCATTGGAGTCATTATGATGGGGGCATGCAAACCTATTCCAAGCATATATTTTCTCATGTTTCAATCTTGTGTAAAAATGAAACCACTCTCAAACATATTTTTTTCTCATGTTTCAAGCTTGTGAAAAGATGAGACCAATTTCAAGCATATTTTCCCATGTTTCAAGCTTGTGTAAAAAATGAAACCATTCCTATACACCTATCGTGATTTCCATTTTATCTGCCTCTTTTACCAAATGATCCTTGGTTTTCTCATTCCATCATCACCATCTACTTGTTCGATCATACACTATCACTTGGTTGTTTTACCCTTGCCTGGGGAACTGCTGCAATGAGTGGTCTTGTTAGCCAACTAGCCTCTTGACCTTTGCGTGTTTTTAGCAGTTCCATCATGACTAGATCTGGTTGCTATCTTTTTATACCACTGGTTCCTCCAGGAGAAGTCCTCTTTCATCTATTTTCAGACTCCCAAAATATGAAAATACTGTCAAGCACTTTTCCTTTTGAGCTCATAAAAGTAAATGAATCGACATCTAATTAGTATAAGTTTAACCCTTTTCTAGACCAAGATAGACTAATTACAAAAAAGGAATACCTTAGTCAAACATGAATAAGAGGTTCTCTTGAATATTATTTTCTACCTTTTCAGATTCAAGAGACTATTTACAAAAAGGGGCATCTGGATTTTTGTTTTCCACTTATTTTTCAAAATCCCTAAACATGAAAAAGATATCAAGTTACCCCTCTGTTGGTGTAATATTCCCAAATGGGGAATGCAGCAATATAAGAAATAAAACTAGAAATAGTAGTGATAATCAACTCAAAAAATGTGAGAGGAACATATAGCCATCATAGTAGTATTATAGCAGAAAATGTATACAATATCTTGAGGAAATAGTCTCTCAAGATAGGCAAAATCAACTTCAAGAGAACATGTACATAAAATATAAGATCACTGCTACACAAAAAATTCCCAAGGCTATGACAACACAGTTTTATTAGGTATAACTGCTGCTGGAGAAAGTAAATACATGGATATTCCAATATATGGCTCATACAAGGTTGGGAGTAAATATCTAGACTCCCAAACACAATTTCAAGACAATTCGGAAAGGATTTCCTGAAATATGCAAAAAGTGAAAAATGTCGGAATGTAGCCCTAGGGTTGAATAGAAGATGTAACTCAATATATGGATGGAGATGGCTGAAGATGATACATGTTATGAATGAATCTCTTCAAAATATCCTTTAGGTGAAAGGCTGATCCAATCAATGAATATCTCACCCTCCAATCAAACACTGCAACCCCTCACTACAATTTATCACTAAAATAATGCAGTCATAGAGGGACACCGCGCTGTAGGAGATGGAAAATGGTTGGCCTGATGCCAAATATGTATAAATCTGCTCCACAATATTTATCACTGATCTCCCAAAGGGAAGAATGCTTCCTCCTCTAAAAAACAAGCTCTGGAAGTGGTGTTATCAACCCTCCACTGCAACACCCTACAACACAACCTAGTTCTAAACAGAAATTGCACTGTAGCTGAAGGAGGTAGCTTGGAATCAAGCCTGAATGTGGAGAAATGAAGTGAAATCTCCCTCAAGAGGCCTCTCAAGAAAGGATATGGAATTCCTAAACAGGAATACCTTGTGCTAAGCAACACAACAATCTCAACTAAACAGCTGAAGAATGCATAATAGTCATGCAGACCACAAATCCAATAATCAATAACATAAGCTCCTATGGCTACTATCCTCTTCCTTATAAGAAATGTGAGCCTTCTCACCCTGGGTCCCACTCATTAGGGTTTCCACCATCATGCAATCAATCTCCCTCCAAAACTGTGCTGTTGACTTGGTCAAACTTGACCTTGTCCACATGCATTAGCCCTTGTTCACACATGAGGGTGCTTTATCCAGCTATGAAGATGATCCCTTTTCACATTTAAGAGGGATTTTGTTTCTACATAAGAGGTTTATGGTTCTCCCTACCCATTTATTCATCTAACTAAATGATAAGAGCAAAATTAATATTCCAATTAGCTGCATGCTAATTTAGGAATATTATAGTCCTCCCCTCCCAAATGTTGCTTGTCCTCAAGAAATTGCAAGGATAGAACTGAAGAGCCTCCTCTCCTTCTCCTGTAGCATCCTCATATGATAATCTCCTCCAAGGAACAAGATGTTGTCTCATCAATCAATCTCAAAATTTCTCCTCCCAAGTATGCAGGTTAGCTTTTGGTGATAATCCCAAATAGCTATCATCATGAAAAAGTGAAATACCCATGGAGGCAAAAATATGATGTCTAGAGGTCTTCTTGAGGCATGGAATATGAAATATATTTGGAATTTTCATTCCCATGTGAAGCTCCCATCCCCAGGCTATCATCCATACAAAATGAGTCACCCTCCAAAATGGTAACTCGTAGAAATACTCCTCCACCTTTGTCTCTTGCAATGTAGGTGGGCTACATAACTGAACATGGTAGAACAAATGGCCTACCCCACGCTGTCTCTCTCTCCACTTATGGAAAGTGTAGAGTTGCTGATGATATTGGGCTGCAATAATTTTTCCCTCAAGATACAAAAGGGCAACTGGATCTCTAAATACCCCTTCTCTAGTTTCATGGGCCCAATCCATCCCATACAAAGTGAATGGTACATCATCACCATGTTGTATCCAAATCAGAAAAATGCTAAAGGTTATGTGAAAATTTGGATGGTACCAATGTATTTTATAGTGGATACAACGCAGTTTTACCGACTGTTGTTTTAGAACATCATGTGGCAAGTTGTCTCCCAACAAGTTGCTAGTTGTGCATGTTTTCTCATCTACTAGGAGGTAGTAAATGGCATTATAAATCAGCTAACCATAACAAAAATAAAACCATATTTTCCCAAATTCATGCAAATAAGGGCTCTCTCTATCATACATGTTGGTCCTAGAATGACCATGAAACCCAAAGATAATCTTGCCCCCTTGTGGAACAATGCACTGTACATAGATGGTGAGAAGATGAAAATAATTTATGAAATGAACGATAAGTACATAAATACATTTCTTACCATGAATTGTGAGTAGGATGAAAATGAGGTCCATAGATGAGACCTCCCATGAGAATCTCTTCATAAAGGTCTGCAAAATGAAGGGATGCATACTCCCCTTGGAACACTCCATCAATAGATGCATACTCCCAAGTGACAACGTTGTTGGCCTTAGTGATAAGGCTCTTGCCACTCCATGACCCCATTCTTTGACATGCCATGTGCCAAATTCATCCACCATCATGCTACTATGTGTGGGAGTCTCCTTCCTATGTGGAAGTGCCTCCTAATTCTCCAATGTTGAAGGGTAGCCTCTTTGCACTTTGATTGTGCCATCCCTTTCTCTTGAAATATCATGCCAAGTATGGGAAAAATTCTTCCCATACTCTCCCAAGAGTAGCTAAAGCAACAATAGCTCTTCATGCCCCTTCACACATCCATCATAAAAATCATGAGCTAAAAATATGATGATTGATATGAAGAATGTCATATCAACATAATGAACCCAAACTCCTTGCTGCCATATGATGTAAGTACCCTGCCAAATTCCCTCCACCAACATACCCTTTGAAGAAGGATATGTCACATGATGGCCAAACTCTTTCAAGATTAGCCAACGCAGCCATGCCTCCTGCTGCCTTGTGTCATAGATATGTAGGTGACTCACCAGCCTATTGCTTACCATCCACACCCTCTCATCCAGCTATGGGTGTCTCCTATCATGCTCCACCTTGGTATTCCTCCAATGGAGAATACCATCCTCCAATATCAGATTTCTACACTTGCATTTCATGGGATGTTGAAATGAAACCTCTTGGAGATCTCCCAATGAAGACTCCTCACTAATGACCATATTTAATCCATAAGGATCCAAATATGTTGAAGGTAAAACCTCCTCATAGGGCTGTACAATGCTCATCTTATCCTCCAAAAATTTACACCCCAACTCCTGGAGTTGTGTGCATCTCAATAATGAATAGTTAGGAGGATTTTTTATCCCTTCCTTGAAAAAACCAAGGCTACATAGTGCAGTGAAAGTTTGCTGCTCCAAATCAGAAATATCTTTTGACCCTTGGTCATGCAATGGCATTTTTCCACCACCCTCCATAAAATGTGCTGAAATAATATAAAGTGGAAACTTATGCACACCTTGGTGTAGCTTGGGAACATCTTGTATGGCTACAAGGGTTCCTTACTCCAATGTGATGGCTCCCCCAACTGCTAAAGATGATGGCTGCTCTTCCATAGTTGTATCAGCATTGGTACAAGTCTCCTTAAATGGTGGTGAAGGCTTATCCTCCTCTGATTTCTTCTTTTCAAATTTTTTGTTCAACCTTTGAGTAAAATATGCAAATGCACTCACTCTTGCATGACTCAAATGGCTAAACCACGAAATGTTTGCTTCACCCTCAAGGTGCAGCGCTACAATCTCAATAGCCTCTCTTTATACCATTGGATGTAGTAGGAAGAATGCATCTAGCTTCATTACCCAAGCCCTTGTTGTACTTATGGATAGCCCATCGAAAGTAGAAAACAGAAATCTGTTGCCCCTCATTTTCCTATTGCTGCAAGGCCTCCTTCCTTCTCCAAGATGAATAAATTGTGGAAGAGTTAGAGTCTCCTTGAAAGCTCTAGGTTGAGACTTATATTCTGCCAGGTATCCACTTAGGATCTCATGTTCCAAGCTCCCTCCCTCTCCATTACTCTTGTATTCTTCCTCAAAAGGAAAGGGAATAGAGTATTTCTTTGAAGTTCTTTGCAACACTGGTTCTTTATTTTGAGAATAGGAAGTACATGGACTTCCCTCTTCATGAAACCCTCTAGTGGTCTCATTGTATCTTTCCTCTTGAATCTGCTTAAACTCCTTGGAGAGGTTCTTCATGGATCTAAAAAGTGACGAGACAAAGCTCATTCTCTCCATAATTCTAATATATTTTTATAGCATATTGGCTGAAACTCACAGGCTGAGCCAAGATTATGCTATGATTCCACTGTAATATTCCCAAATGGGGAATGCATCAATACAAGACATAAAATTGGAAATAACAGTGATAAATTAACTCATAAAATGTGAGAGGAACATATAGCCATCATATTATTATTATAGCAGCAAATGTATACAAGATCTTGAGGAAATAGTCACTCAAGATAGGCAAAATCAGCCTCAAGAGAACATGTACATAAAATATAAGATCACTGCTGCATAACAAATGCCCAAGGCTATGAAAACGAAATTTTATTAGGTATAACTGCTGCCGGAGAATTTCAATACATGGATATTCCAATATATGGCTCATAAAAGGTTGGAAGTAAAGCTCTAGACTCCCAAACACAATTTCAAGACAATCTGCAAAAGGATTTCCTAAAATATGCAAAAAGTGCAAAATGCCGAAATGCAGCCCTAGGGATGAATAGAAGCTGCAACTCAATATCTCGATGGAGATGTCTTAATATGATACATTTGATGAATGAATCTCATCCAATAGATCCTTCAGGCGAAAGGCCGATCCAATCACTGAAGATCTTACCCTCCAATCAAACACTGCAACCGCTCACTACAATTTCTCACAAAAATAATGCAATCATAGAGGGACACTGTGCTGTAGGAGATGGAAAATGGTTGGCCTGATTCCAAAGATGTAGAAATCTGCTCCAAAATATTCCTCACTGATCTCCCAAAAGGAAGAATGCTTCCTCCTCTGAAAAACATGCTCCGGAAGTGGTGTTATCAACCCTCCACTGCAACACCCTACAACATAACCAAGTTCTAAATAGATTCTGCACTGTAGCTGAAGGAGGTAGCTTGGCCTCAAGCCTAAATGTGGAGAAATGAAGTGAAAGCTCCCTCAAGAGGCCTCTCAAGAAAGGATATGGAACTCCTAAACAAGAATACCTTGTGCTAAGCATCACAACAATCTCAACTATACAGTTGAAGAATGCATAATAGTCATGCCAACCACAAATCCAATAATCAATAACATAAGCTCCTACGGCTGCCATCCTCTTCCTTATAAAAAATGTAAGCCTTCTCACCTTGGATCCCACTCACTAGGGTTTCCACCATCATGCAATCAATCTCCCTCCAAAACTGCGCTGTTGACTTGGTCAAACTTGACCTTGTCCACATGCATTAGCCCCTGTTCACACATGAGGGTGCTTTATCCAGCTATGAAGATGATCCCTTTTCAAATTTAAGAAGTATTTTGTTCCTAAAAAATAGGTTTATGGGTCTCCCTACCCATTTATTCATATAACAAAATGATAAGAGAAAAATTAATATTCTAATTAGCTGCATGCTAATTTAGGAATATTACAGTTGGACTTGTAAAACTTAAACGACGAAGGAATTGTCACTGTGACGAGACTGAGCTACTCCTTCCTAGGGCTCATTAAACTTACTAGGATGAATTCATCTGAAGGATGAACTTATACGCTAAGCATATGGTATCCTCTTCAAGATTGCAATAAAAAATAAAGAGGTACTCACTAGAAATAGTGGGAAAAATGGAAGTAAATGTATATTGTATTCTATATCAAAGGAAACATGTCGCTCTCGAAGATGACACTTATCTACATCTCGTGTCGGGTTTGGGATATCATCTCTTCGTCACTTGCCTTCCTAGGTTTGGGAAATCCATTGCCCTCTCATTTGATCACCTCCTGTTGTCATCATGACCTTCGATCCAATTTTGAGTCAAATGTTGCCAAATTCTAGAGTTGTGTTGCTAATATGTTCAAGAGAAGTCTTATCTATAAAATTCAAACCTCTTATACTTATCTGATATTCTCTGTAACAATATTGAATCACTCTAATGTTCCACTTTTTTCACTATGTTAATTGGAACATTAATTTTGCTTTTATTTTAATAAAAGAAATAAAATGGGTAAGGGAGGCCATGTAGTAGCAAAATAAACTCTCCTAAGGTGCAAAGAGTCACTTAAGTGGCTAAACTTGGCAGTCCCTAGTGTGAAAAGGGCCAAAAGCAAGTAAAATAGACCATGGTTGACCAAGTCAACAACGTGGCTAAGAGGAGAGGCTTGCTCAAGAAAACTGCGCAGTTTGGAAAGGAAGGAAATTAGAGGATGAGAGAAACCCTAATGGGTGGGGTCCATGGCAAGGAAGCATCCCTTTCATAAAAAGGTGAAGGAGAGCCATTGTTCATCATGCTTGAGAATTTGATTTTGGAGCTCTCTTTAGTTGTTCAACTGAGATAGCTTGTGCTTCTCAGCACAAGAGGGATTCCTATTTAGGAGTTCCCTTATCTTACTTGGGAGGCCTTGGAGGAGCTATTCTTCATCTCCCTCACATATTGGCTTGAGGCCAAAGCATTCATCTTCAGCTACTGCGTTATTCTGTTGGGCAGAAACGTTGGAGTTGCTTGTGTTGCAGTGAGGATTCATCATCACCCATTTCCGTAGCTATTTTGTAGAGGAGGAGCTCACTCTTTCTCTAGGATATCAGTGAAGGAGATCCCAGAGCTTCTATTGCAGATTTTGGCATTGGGCCATTGTTTCATCTCATTCCTAGTGCAGTCCTTCCCTCTTACAACGTTATTTTCAGAGGGGGTTTGCAGGAGGAGTTCACCTAGTGAACTAGGGGAGTGTAATATTCAGTGAGGGGAGCAGCCTCTCACTTAGAAGATCATTGGAGGAGGTTACTATATTGTTTGCAGCATTCATCCCCTTCTCCATTCATGTATTATTGTTGAGTTGCAGTAGCTACATTCCAACTCCGACATTTTTCTGTTTTATGTATTTTAGCTAATCCCTTGGAGGATTGTTGTATTATTGTTTCATGGGGTTGAGATTTTTCTCCCCCTTCTTTATTTGAGCTCATATTGTCATATCATCTTGTATATTTAAGTCTGTAGTCATTTTCCCTTATAGACTGCGCAGTTATAGAGTTGTTGGGTTATGTAGCAAAGTGTTTCTCCATTTTATGTACATTTTCCCTTGAGGCTGATTTGAGCCCACCTTGAGAGATCTTTTCCTCAAGGATTTTGTATATCATTTGCTGCTATAGGTTATATATCATTTTTTCTCTCTTCTCACATTTTATGAGTAAATATTTCATTGTTTTTGCTGCTTGTTAAAGTTCAGATGTTGCTCTAGCTCATCCTTTTGAACAAGATCTTCCTGAGGAAGAAATATTTACATAGCTATAGGCAGAGCCTGAGGAAAGGGCCAGATAGCCTCCGGTTCTCATCCTCTCTTTAGAGGTTACATAACTTTTAAAATCCCTCTCAATCTGTCTCTGACATAGCCTTTTTCATATTTCCGATAAAGGAGTTCTTCAGTGGCGTAAAAGCTGCTGATTTCCATTTCGGAACATTATAGTGGTATCAGAGCATCAAACTTGGCACAGTTTGTGAAGTTCAAATTTTATAGAAGAAGGGGTCAAGATGATGCAGAGGATGAGATTGATCTCATCAGTGTTCATATCCAGCAAGAACCTCTCCAAGGAGGTTGAGGAGACAGCAAAAGGAGAAGAGGAAGGACGATGCACTTCCTATTCTCACAGAGAGGCAGAGAAAAAGCATGAAGAGAACTTGGAATTCGAAATTCTAAGTGAATATCTTGCTGAATATAGAGAAAACCCTATAGTCTTCTAAAAGACTCTATATTTTTCACACTTTGTTCAGCAGAGAGAGGAAAGAAGACCCCACATTCATGGGAGGATGAAAGGCAATAGATTTCTATTGTCTACTTTTGATGGGTCATCCACATGTGCAGCAGAGGCTTGGGTGAAGAATCCAGAGGATTTCTTCCTGCTACATCCTGTATTAGACAGAGAGATTGTAGCAATTGCAGCGCTGCATCTTGAGGGAGAAGAAAATATTTGGTGGGTCAGCCATGGGAGGCATGGAAGGGTTTCTACTCTTGCTGATTTTTCTCAAATCTTGATCAGAATATTTGGCCAAAGGAGGGAGTAGCCCTCACCACCAGTTGAAGAGGCACATAACAGCGCTGTTATAGACATGGAGGGGAAACCTTCATCTTCAAATATGGAGGCAGCCAACACACTTGAGGAAGAAACTCTAGCAACAACACAAGATTCTTCCAAACTTTACCAAGGTATGCATGAGTTTTCATTTCTGGTTGATTCAATACATGCCATGAGGGATTGCATACCATGGAAAGATGATTGTCTAGAGCAAGAGACTTATGCTGCACTGTGTCACCTTGAGGAAAGAAACCCTCATCATCCTCATGCACCATTGATGAGCCATGTATCACATGTGAGGTTGGGGTTTAGGAATTTTGTCATGGAGGAGATTGCATTTCAATGTCCCATGAAATGCAAAAGGGATAATCTGTTTTGGGATGATAGAAACTCTTGTTGGGGAGATGCCAAGTTGCAGAATGGTGGGAAGCATCCACTAGGAGCTGAGTGGATGTGGATGGGAGGCAAGAGGATGGTGAGTCTCTTGCAGATCTATGATACAGGGCAGTAAGAATCCATGCTACATTGGTTGCTCTTGAGAGAGTTTGGCCAACATATGACCTATTCCTTTTCATGGGGTTTGAAGAGGAAAGGAGGAGCGCAGGATACTTACACCATGGAGAAAAGGAGAGCATGGGTGCATAATGATGGGATGGAAATTTTCTTACCACTCATTATGTTCCCATTTCATATTTGGTATGGTGGGAGTATGGAGGAGCATCAAACATTCTTGTTGCTTAGATTTTGTTTGGATGTTGTGGGAGCAAGAGGAGGCACTAGCATGGTGCAAGGGGATTTCTCTTTGATATTGTTTGCCCAAGAAACACTTTCTTCATGGGAGGGGCTCTACATTTGCAAAAACATGATGGGAGGAGTCTTTGGCAATATTCATGTCAAAGAGGGGAGCTTTGAGATGATAGTGGCCCTACTCCAAAGGCCAACAATGCTATCACTTGAAAACTTGAATTACTTGTTGGAGTGTCCTTCAAACCACTTCACAAGTGATGTATATTGGAGGCATGTAGGAGATGAGGATTAGGAAGTAATGGATGGTAACATCCCTTGCTATGTTTTTATCTTCTTAGCTTGGGCTCACAAGCACAAGAGGAGACACCTACATGCAACATTTATGGATTCTTCTTTCATGCATTCTTGTGCATACTATTCACTGATGGAGGAGTCCACTTGGGAGGGCATCCTAATGGATGTATATCAACATATGTCCAGATGCATAGCCCAAGAGATGATGAGATGGTTTGCACAAACACTTCCCTAATCTGTTGCAGTGAGGGAGAGTTTTCACTTGAGCCATTTCCGCTCAAAGACCCAAGTACATGATGAGGGAGGTGATCATTTGCTTTATGTTTGGAACTCTCTTATTTTTATGAGAAACATATTATATCAAGGAGGATATTTCCTTATTTTACACGATGTTTTGTTATGCTCATGGTCTATTGCAGCAAATATGATGGCTATTTTAGCAGTGGGTTGTGGGGGAAAGCCACATGGGTTTTGGTGTGCACCAATTACACCATTTTGTACTTTCATGTGTACATCTTTTGAGATGATTGTGGCAGAAAAAAAGTGGCTGGGAAAGCACTTGTTACTTTCTATTTTGATTCAGGAAAGGAGTGCACTATGCAGGTTCCATTGGTGGAACAATGATCCACTTTCCGGTTGTCATGTGACAACTTGCTTCTATTGGTTCTTGCTTCCATGCATTGCAGATTTTTCTTGGTACATGGGGAGCTTTGTTTGGAAATTGGGACATGAATTGAAGTTGCCCATTGGGAGTATGATTCTCCCTATTTCACAAGATGTATGTTTCAGGAGAAACAATGGGTAGTCCATGATTTCCAAGCTTCACCTCTTTCCTTCATGTGTGAAGAGCTATTTAGAGAGTCTGAATTTTTGGAGGAGGCATTTCATGGTTTACATGTTTGATGGGGTGGCTTGGGTCTCTCTTGAAGACCATTATGTTTCAGCCATATATCAGCAGCAGCCCCATATGTATCATGAGGAGGGAGAGACTCATGGGGTGGATGTGTCCTTTGGGAGGAGGGACCTCCATTGTTTTTGCAGCTCATGCTCAAAGGGGAGTATGGGAGATGATATGGTCACCATGTTCAGCCATTTGTTTTTCCATAAGGTGAACCATATGATTGTTTGGATGCCATATGATGTTGAATTCCAACTCATCACATATGAGATGATTTGGGCCAGCTTGAATTGCAGCGTTGGAGGAGAGATCCTTGGGGATCTAGACTTCATCTTGCCTCTTGAAGGCAACACTATTGCAGCCCAAGTTCACCTTTCACTCCACAATTATCATAAATGGAGAAGAGGAAAGCGTGGGGTAGGCTATGAAGCTTACCATGTTCAGCCTTTCAGCCCACCTACTCTACAGGAGCCCAAGGTGGAGGATGATTTTCAGGAGTTGCTCAGTTGGAGAGTAACTCATTTTTCTTGGTTGATTTCTTGGGGGATGGAGGATCTACATGAGAATATTTCAGACTCCATGCCTTGATTGGAGGGTCTTTTTCAGTTCCACCCTTTCACTTGCTTGAGGACAAGAAATATTTGGGAGGGGATGACTGTAATGTTCCAAATTTTTCACTATGTTAATTGGAACACTAATTTTGATTTTATTTTAATAAAAGAAATAAAATGGGTAAGGGAGCCCATGTAGGAGAAAAATAAACTCTCCTAAGGTGCAAAGAGTCACTTAAGTGGTTAAACTTGGAAGTCCCTAGTGTGAAAAGGGCCAAAAGCAAGTAAACTAGACCATGGTTGACCAAGTCAACAACGTGGCTAAGAGGAGAAGCTTGCTCAAGAAGACTGCGCAGTTTGGAAAGGAAGGAAATTAGAGAAAGAGAGAAACCCTAATGGGTGGGGTCCATGGCAAGAAAGCATTCCTTGCATAAAAAGGTGAAGGAGAGCCATTGTTCATCATGCTTGAGAATTCGATTTTGGAGCTCTCTTCAGTTTTTCAACTGAGATAGCTTGTGCTGCTCAACACAAGAGGGATTCTTGTTTAGGAGTTCCCTTATCTTCCTTGGGAGGCATTGGAGGAGATGTTCTTCATCTCCCTCACATATTGGCTTGAGGCCAAAGCATTCACCTTCAGCTACTGTGTTATTCTGTTTGGCAGAAATGTTGGAGTTGTTGGTGTTGCAGTGAGGATTCATCATCACCCATTTCTGGAGCTATTTTGTAGAGGAGGAGCTCACTCTTTCTCTAGGAGACCAGTGAAGGAGATCCCAGAGCTTCTATTGCAGATTTTTGCATTGGGCCATTGTTTCATCTCATTCCCAGCACAGTCCTTCCCTCTTACAACATTATTTTCAGAGGGGGTTTGCAGGAGGAGTTCACCTAGTGAACTAGGGGAGTGTAATCTTCAGTGAGGGGAGCAACCTCTCACTTAGAAGATCATTGGAGGAGGTTACTATATTGTTTGTAGAATTATTCCTCTTCTCCATTCATGTATTATTATTGAGTTTCGGTAGCTACACTGCAACTCCGACATTTTTCTGGTTTGTGTATTTTAGCCAATCCCTTGGAGGATTGTTGTATTATTGTTTCATGGGGTTGAGATTTTGCTCCCCCTTCTTTATTTGAGCTCATATTGTCATATCATCTTGTATATTTTATTTTGCAGTCATTTTCCCTTATAGACTGTGCAATTATAGAGTTGTTGGGTTATGTAGCAAAGTGTTTCTCCATTTTATGTACATTTTCCCTTGAGGCTGATTTGAGCCCACCTTGAGAGGTCTTTTCCTCAAGGATTTTGTATATCATTTGCTGCTATAGATTATATATCAGTTTTTCACTCTTCTCACATTTTATGAGTAAATATTTCATTGTTGTTGCTGCTTGTTAAAGTTCATATGTTGCTGTAGCTCATCCTTTTGAGCAAGATCTTCCTGAGGAAGAGATATTTACATAGATATAGGCAGAGCCTGAGGAAAGGGCTAGATAGCCTCTGGTTCTCATCCTCTCTTTACAAGTGACATAACTAGTAAAAGCCCTCTCATTCCATCTCTAAGATAGCCTTATTCATATTTCCGATAAAGGAGTTCTTCAGTGGTGTAAAAGCTACTGATTTACATTTCGGAACATTACAATCACTCCTATCTACGTTGAGAAATCCTATGTTTCGTATTGATGATGTGGGAAACATTATGGTCCTCCTTCGATGGATCACTTCCTGTCGACATCATCTCATTATCCTGGAAGTTGATCTAGAAACTCCCTTTCAATACCTTGGTGCTTGCTTGCCTCCACGGAAAGTTCTTTGCGTTTGAAGATAGGTTCACATCATTAACCTTCGATTGAATGATTCTGAAAGTTTTTGAATTCATCTATCTTATTCACACTTTTATATTGTGTTGTCGTACTTTTAGGGCCATGATCATTACTGATGGTTTCTCTCGTTCTTGTTCACGGTTTACCTCATCGACCGGTAATCAGGTAGTTTTTTCCATGTTCAACTTCGACACATCTATTCACATGGTTAGATTTTTACTTTGGACAGGTCAAGATAGAGATGAAGACCCCATATTTCATCTAATAAATCTAGATTGTGTGGAGAATTAGTGATTTTACACATGATCCTTTATATACATATGGTGGCGCCCATACCGTGGATCCACACTTATGATCCTTTTTAGCTGGATGGTTGCGTCCATGTTGTGGGTTCATGTAATTTTTTATGCCTATTTATGTTGTGAAACCAGCTCCAAAAATAGAAGAAAAGAGATATCAACGCCTTAGAAATAAGCCACTTCGAGGGGGAAACCTCCAATACATTACATGAATGAAAAATTCTTGGATGATACAATTTACAAAACCTCCTTTCTATATATAGGAGTTCATGGGGCCATAATGTAATCCTAGTGGGCCACAATGTAATCCTAGCCGACCTAACAATAATAATTTAAGGGCACAATAATAACAAAATGGGGGTTACAAGGGTACAATAATAACAATAAGGGGGTTATACTAACAACAATAAGGGGCTATACTAGTAATATAGGGACCTAACATGCCCCTCTCCTTCACAAAAGTGTTGTCCTCAATGCTTGAGTAGCTCTGGGTACTTCTGTATAAAATTCTCATCCTCCCATGTAGAATCTTCAGTGGGTAAGTTCTTTCATTTGATGAGATACTCTGAAATTGATCGATTCCGTAGCTTTTGAGTCCTTGTTTCCGTGACCGCTTCAAGTTCCAATATGATTTTTCCTTCCTCATCAAGTTCTGGAAATATTGTTTGAGCTGAAAGATTTTCACCTATAACCTTCTTTAAGCATGAAACATGGAAAACTGGATGTACTCGCGAAGAAGAAGGAAGCTCCAATTTGTATGCCATAGTACCAATCTTTTGCAACACCTTGTAAGGACCATAGTACTTTGGAAATAATTTATTATCCTTCTTAGCTTGCTTGAGGGATATTTGTTTGTATGGTTGTAGCCGTAAAAATACCCAATCTCCTACATCAAAACTTCTCTCACTACGATGTTGATCTGCCTGTTGTTTCATTCAATTTTGCACCAAATTCAAGTTATCCTTTAAGAGTCGGAGAAATTCTTGCTGATGCTCGATGTGATCTTCCACAGCTTGAACCTTCGAATTTTCCCTTAAATATGATGTAATGGATGGTGGATGATATCCATAAAGTGCCATAAATGGGGTCATTTTTGCTGCAGTATGGAAGGAAGTGTTATACCACCATTCAGTGAGAGGTAACCGCTTGACCCATTGTGTTTGTTTATCAGATACAAAACAACACAGATATCCTTCAAAACATTTATTTACTATCTCAGTTTGACCATCAGATTGAGGATGATAAGATGAGCTATGAGCTAATTAAGTACCCAAACAAGAAAATAACTCCGTCCAAAAATTTCCAGTAAAAATGGAATCTCTGTCTCTCACAATAACTCTTGGGCTTCCATGTACCTTTTGAATTCTGTCCATAAATGTAATAGCAACTGTACTTGCTTTAAATGGATGAGATAATGCACAAAAGTGTGTGTACTTGGTAAGTCTATCAACTACCACCATGATGACACTCTTTCCTTAGGACTTAGGTAAGCCTGTGATAAAATCCATTGAAATCTCCTCCCAACGTTGACTTGGAATGGATAAAGGTTGTAGAAGTCTCGGGGTCATAATTGTCTCAACTTTATTCTACTAGCAACCCAAACATTCTGCCACAAACTTTTGAATATTAGATTTAAGGCCATCCCAAAAAAATTCTTTCTTCACCCTGTGGTAATTTTTTAAAAATCCTAAGTGTCCTCCTAAAGGAGAAGTGTGTAACTCCAAAAGAATATTTTGTTTTAGTTGGGAATTCTTACAAATATATAAGCGATCTTTGTACCATAAGGAATCATTTTTCCAACTAAATGTATCAGATGTACTAGGATCTTGCTGCAACTTTTAAATGAGTGTCCATACATCTTTGTCCTTCTTTCATTCATCTCTTGCTTCGGTTATCCAATCTGGTTGGATAATAGAAATGGCACAAAGACCTTCTTCCACCTCTTCATTCTTTCTTGAGAGTGCATCTGCAACAACATTAAGCTTTCCTTTTTTGTAGATTATTTCAAATTCATAACCCAACATCTTTGTGACCCAATTTTTTTGCTCCTCTGAAGATAGTCTTTGTTCCAAAAAGTGTTTAAGACTATCATGATCAGTTTTTACCTTGAAGTGTCTTCCTATTAGGTAAGTTCGCCATTTCTTTAGTGCATGCAGTATTGCTAAAATTTCCTTCTCATAAATAGGTTTCTGTAAATACTTTCCTTTGATTGGACAAATTTCAAAAGCAATGGGTCTTCCTTCCTGCATTAAAACAGCACCAATTCCATTTCCTGAGGCATCACATTTCACAATAAAGGTTTTTGTGAAGTCTGGCGTAGCTAAGACCAGTGCTAGGCACATTGCCTCTTTAAGATGTTCAAAGGCCTTAGTTGCTTCAGGAGTCCATGAAAATGCATCTTTCTTCAATAATGTTGTTAGAGGTGCCGCTATTCTCCCATAATTCTTAACAAACTTGCGATAATACCCTGTTAACCCGAGAAATCCTCGCAACTGCTTTATGGTTGTGGGGACTTTCCATTCCTTAATGGCTTTAATTTTGTTAGCGTCTACTTTAACACCCTCGTGAGATACAATATGACCCAGATATTCCACCTCTTGTACTCCAAAGAAACATTTGGATGTTTTTGCATATAATTGTTTCTCCTTCAATAGTTTGAGCACCCTGTCAACATGTTCAACATGATCCTTCCAAGACCTGCTATAGATTAGTATATCATCAAAAAATACTAGCAAACATTTTCTAAGGAAGGGTTTGAAAACGGAATTCATCAACCCTTGAAATGTAGAAGGTGCATTGGTAAGGCCAAAAGGCATGACCAAAAATTCATAATGACCCTCATGAGTTCGAAATGTTGTTTTTGGAATATCTTCAGTCTTCATTCTAATTTGATGATATCCTGAATGAAGATCCAACTTGGTCAAATACATTGCTCCATGTAATTCATCCAATAGTTCATCAATCATAGGAATGGGAAATTTATCTTTAATGGTGAGGTTATTGAGCTCCCTATAATCCGGACACATTTTCCATGATCCATCCTTCTTGTGTACCAATACTACAGGAGCAGAGAAAGAACTTTGACTAGGTTGAATTATACCTGCCTATAACATTTCTGGAATCATATGTTCAATTTCGCTCTTTTGGACGTAAGGATATCTATAAGGCCTGATGTCTGGAGGAACACTTCCTGGAATCAAATGAATAGCATGATCATGATCACGAATAGGTGGGAGTCCTTTGTGAGTTTCAAAAACCTTAGAATGATTGTCCAAGACTTGTTGGAGATCTGCAGAAATAGATGATTTTGATGTTGGAACTTCTAGTGAGCATAATTGTGCAATTACGCCTTGTTGTTATTTCTTTAGAATCTTTGTCATGACATTAGAGCTTATTATTCTTCCTGGCTTCCCTGCAATACCTCGTAATTCGAATTCCTTTCCTTCTGAAAAAAATTTCAAGAAAAGTTCTTGAAAATTAAAAGCTACCGCCCCCAAAGATTGTAACCATTGTACTCCTAGTACAACATTAACACCTCCCATAGGAATGGAAAGAATTGGACTAGTCAATACATATTCCACCATGGTTAGCTTGATATTATGGCATTTTACAGAGCAATTTATAGTTCCTCCATTTGCAACCATCACTTGACATTATGGTGCTGGGTATAGGAAACAATTTAATTCCTTGGCTACCTTACAATGAATAAAATTATGGGTGCTACATGAATCAATCAACACTATTACCTTTTTATTCTTGATATGTCCTTCTATCTTGAGAACTTGAGGAGTGGTAATTCCTGCCAGTGCATTACACGATATGGTCGGATTCGTTTCTTCCTCTTCTAGGGCTGATTCTTGGTGTATATCCTCTTCTTGTTCATTTTCTTCTTCCTCTTCACAATCTATGTAAAATAATTTCTTCTCAACACACTTATGACCTTTAGTGTATTTGATATCACAACTGTAGAAAAGCCATTTTGCTCTTTTTTCTTCCAATTGTTGTGGTGTCAACCTTGTAGGTTGTGGAAATCTAGGCGTAGCAACACTTCCTTTTTTATAGAATTGAGTGGTAGGCTTCCTTGTCGCCATAATTTTACATTCAAATTTTCTTGCCAACCTGAATGCCTTCTCTAATGAATCAACTTCCAAAACGCGAACTTCATGTTGGATGTTATCCTTTAAAGTGCCTATGAAGAGATCAATCCTACATTCCTCTGGAATATCAGTTACCCTTCTATTCAATTTTTGAGATTTATCAATTGGCTAAAGAAGGTGTTTCTCTTTGTATCCTCATAATGTGCTATCATTTCCTCCGTAAAAATTGACCAAGTGACAATTTTTTTACGTGAGCAAAGCCATTGATACCATACAAATGTATTTTGTTCTAAATGTAAAGTTGCAATGCGTACCTTTTGTGTGTTTTGCACGTTATGGAGATCAAAATATTGCTCCATCTGTAGTATCCATGTTACAGGATCCTTTCCATCAAACTTCCTCATATCCATTTTTGGAATATGGTGGTTCTTCCCGTCAACATTCGAGTTTATGAAATCATGATTAACATTTATTTTGTTCTCATCAGGAGGTTCTTCTCCTATATTTCCGCCATTAGGAATCATTTCTGGTTTTAAGTTTGTCATCAAGCCTTCCATGTATGCTTTTAGATCATTCTTCATGTCATCCATCTTAGCTTCCATGCCGACTTCCATGCCATCCATCTTAGCTTCCAAACCATTCATCTTAGCTTCCACGCCTTTCTTCAAACCATCCATCTTAGTTTCCACGCCTTTCTTCAAAACTTCCATTTCATTTTTGTTGTTCTTTGCGAGAGCGAAATTTGTTGCACTTGCTCTTGTAATTTTGATATGTCATGTTGCCATTCTTCATCTTCATGAGTCATAGTAGAGCCTTCTAAAGGCTTAATGGGTGTTGAATTCTTTTTAGGGGCCATTTTAGACTCCAATATTTATATCTATTCTACAATAGGCCCTTGCAATCAATTCAACTTGATTCTTCAAACAAGACTTATGCAATTCGGAAAAAAAATACACACCTTTTACTAGCTTTGAGGAGCTAGATATTGAAATTGTATTATCTCTGTGCTTGAAAATCTTCAATATCTGAAATTCAGCACTGTAGTAGCCCTCTTAAGATTCTTTCAAATTCCATAGGTCTGATCTGATTTGGATTCTTCAAGACAAAGTTATTTCCAATCTCCCACAATGAACCAATTATGGACTAGTTCAGTAGAGCGAACTTGTACGACTTGACACGTGTCATTGTTTCGTCCTTCACCTCTGAAATTGATACCCAAGAAACTACAGTCCATTTAATTGCGACCATGTTTTACGGCACTCCAATCCGATGCTCAGAGAGAGAGTTATTGAAATTTTCCCACGATCACCTCTTTGAGATGAAATTCGGGAGCCTGAAAAAGCACTACCTTCCACAGATCATATCTCCAAACATAATTCGAAACAAGCTCTGAAATTTTTGGATGAGTTTCCTCAGGATTTCAACTTTACACACTAACAATTTCAGATTCTGAACCTTCGTAGAAAAATTTTTATAGCGCAAATGCCACGATGACCTATTTAGGAGCCTGAACAAATACCTAACTTCCTCAGCTAAGATCTCTGAAAATATTTTGAACCAAGCTCTGAAATTTTTAGATGATCTTCCTCAGGATTTCAGCTTCGCACCCTAAAAATTTCAGCTTCTGAAACTTCGTAGAAAAAAAGGTATAGCGAAAATTCCACGATGACCTATTTTGAGCAGCAAAACCCTAGAATCCAAACCTCTGATACCAAATGTTGTGAAACCGGCTCCAAAAATAGAAGAAAAGAGATATCAGCGCCTTAGAAATAAGCCACTTCGAGGGGGAAACCTCCAATACGTTACATGAATGAACAATTCTTGGATGATACAATTTACAAAACCTCCTTTCTATATATAGGAGTCCATGGGGCCATAATGTAATCCTAGTGGGCCACAATGTAATCCTAGCCGAACTAACAATAATAATTTAAGGGCACAATAATAACAAAATGGGGGTTACAAGGGTACAATAATAACAATAAGGGGGTTACACTAACAACAATAATGGCCTATACTAGTAATATAGGGACCTAACAATTTAGAGATGTATTGTGGGCATATTTACATCATATATGTCATATATATTGTACTACGTTTGATTTCCAGGTCTCCTGATGGTGGTTTCCCATAGTCCTTGCCTTGATTGATAAAGCACTTCAACCATCACTTCGCGTTCACGTTTCATGATTTAGGTGGCATCTGTTACACAATATTTTTTCACATTCCCCATTCCATACCTTAAGTTTCTTTCTTTGTGTCACTCATGCTGCAAATTTCGCAAAGAGAAAAAAACTATGAAAACATTTTCACCATGAATAATATGCTCAAAACATCCCTCAAGAGATCGAGAATCAATTAATTAAAGCAATTCTAGAGAAAACTTGTGAAGACCCTAATTTGAAACCCCAACGCGTTTCTCTCCTCCATGGCCTAACACTTGTCACCCTATGCATAACTTGTGTACAACGATGACAACGCGAGAATTAAAGTAAAAATCCGTGTTGGTCCTCTTCAGGCAGGTTCTCCAAAAATGGAGCAGAAGCTTCGTCTACTAGAAGCCTCGAGAATGAAATTATGGTATTAGTTGGCTGAGGATTGGGTCAAGTTCTCCCATTTTGAGTCCTTGATCCTACCTTTAAGGATTTTACCCTTAAGATGTGGAATTTCCTCCTTCTTTTATGCATCCTTAACCTCTTCAGATTCCCTATAAATGAATACCATGTTTTCCCCAAATGGTTGGTCATTGTTGGTTGCCTTTCTAGTGCTCGAATGTGCCTAAATGCTACCAAAATTCTAAAGATAAGGAGTGATTGAAGTATTTGGCTTGGATTTGGAAACCTGTCCCGAAGGAGGCTTCCAACATTAAGGCACCGGTTATATGCTTCCATCTTTGATTTATCAATAATACAAAGCATGTTTTACTTTCCATAAGTTTGTCGATGATTACTTTCTTAGTATGAAGCTCCTTGATTTTTCATATGGTTTACATTAGAATGCAATATATTATGCTTTGTTTGTTTGTTGTTGTTTTATCTCTCTTGCAGGTATTCACACCCAAAGAAATAGCAAGGAACGAGCTTGGAAGTGAGGAGATCGGGATCAACATCGAAAAGCAACCAGATAGGATTGAGGCAAGCTATCTTCCTTTCTCATGTCATTCTGATTTAAGCTAGGATAGTTTGGTTGCATTTTTATTGTTTGTTACTAGACCCACGCATTAGGCTAGAGGGATCACTTCTATCCATATAAGGGATTGCCTAGATAACATGCATATTTGGAGTTTTGGAGCAAGAAGGAAAAGGAAGAAAAGGAAAGCATAAGAGGATATCTGGGTCAACAACTACAATGGATTTTGATTGCATGTATCGAGTTGCATGTATTTTTTCCTCACTATTTTTGGCATGCATGATGTATGCATGTGGTTTCTTAGTCATGATCTTTCATTTGCATAAAGAATTTCCTGGATTGATAGTGGATTTTCCTAGCCTTTCCATTTCCTGGATAGTCATGGTGTTGTGGGTTCAGTTACATTTTATGTTTCTAGTTGGTTCTCATGTTCCTTTAGTTGTGGGTTCAATTAATAGTTCATTGGGCCTTAGTTGAAAAAAATGCTATGAGCTCGACAGACAGTTGTGGGTTGAGTTACTAGTCTTGGAGCCTTGGTTGGACAAACTCTTTGGAGTCATAGGTGGGTTGAGTTACTAGTCCTAGAGCTTTGGTTGGAAAAATGTTATGGAGCCAAGAAACAACTGGGGTTGAGTTACTGGTCCTAGAGCCTTTGTTGGAACAAATGGTCTAGAGCCCTGGATAACTTGGGTAGAGTCCAATCTAGTGATGGTTGTGACTGTGAGGTGGAATCACTGGTTGAGGGTTGAGTTGGTTTGGCCTCTAGAAGCCCTGATTTAATTTTGATGGATTTGGTTTATGAGTCCCACATTCATGCTTGGAATATGGCACGGGGGTGACTGACTGAAGAGAGATTTGGCTCAGCCATGTCTCTGGTCAGGTGGAACGTGGAAGTCCCAGACTTGGTTGCATTTTTATTATGGAAATAAGAGATATTTTCCCCTTGTATTGTGAAAAATGTATCTATGCCTAAATACATGATAATGCAATTAATTTTATGTAGCAACAACGTTTCTTAGCGATTCTCAGATAACTATGAGACCCCTATGCTTGTATCTATTATTTAAACCTGTAGATTACACATTTATGACATGTTTGACGAAATGCTTGTCATGGCTAGTGGGGTCCAGTTAAGTCCTTATTTGAATGTTTTCTTGTGCACCATTGTTTCACTGCTATTTTTCATTTCTAAACTTGTCATTGAGTTCTAGGCAATGACCTAGGCTCTCGGCCTGAAAAATTGGTTCAAATATCTGGGTTGCTGGCATAGGTCTGTGGGAAAAAGTCCATGGATGCACACATGCATATGATGTGGGAGCATCTAGAACCTCCCAAAATCACCCATGAACTGTGGGAGTGTCCAAGGGTTTGAAGGTTTAAAACCTTAGTGGGACATAGGGGCTAGATACTCAAGTGATGGGGTTGGCTCCTGGGAGTTTAGTTGCTAATGTGGAAGGTCTTTTTGATGTGTTTTCATCGATTCCACTTCCTTAAGGTCACTTAGGAGGTTGAATCTGATCATAGTAACTCTTCATCACATTTTTACCTTGGTTGGTCGGTTACTTGGGTAGATGTGGGAGGAGGGTGTTATAGAGTGGTATTGGAGCATGGTTCACCCCTTGGACTAGGTGGACGGTGTGTGTTGGTCATGCAGTCATGTTGGTTGCATGTGTGCTAAACATCCTTGCAGTCTATATGCTTGTTGTATATGCATGGTGTCACTTATGATTGTGGTTATGTCGCCATGTGGAAAAGGATGTCATCGTTGTGGAATGTGTTGTCATGAGTGTGTGATTGGTTACATGTTGTTTATACATGTCAAGTGGTTACATGTATTGTCTTTGTATGCTTGATTACATGTTACTACATGTTGTCACAGGTATTCTCCATTTATTCTTGGTTACATGTTTTTATGCTTGTGTATTGTTTGTGTTTATTCTTGTGTAAAATTCATCTCTATGCTTGTGTACTAACCATGGTTATGCTTGTGTATTTTTGGTGTACATTGGTATGGTGGATGTTTTAATGTATGAGGTCATGGAATGTGTAGTGATATGTTCATGCATTGATGACTAGACTCTAGCTAGAATGACGTTTATATGTTGGTACACCTATGTATTATATGTCTATATAATGATATGATTACATGTATACATGAATTATGCTAATTGGTTGATATTGAAGATGAGAGATAATCCCTGAATCATGCTAAGGTACATGGGTTTATTGTGATTTGGTTTAGTTGGCATAGTATGCATTGCAGGAAATAAATCAAAGATGAATAAAAATATGGTAGACTATAAATATTCTCCTTATGAATTATATGAGCAACATGGTGTTGGGCACTCCTTTGACTTGGCAGACACATTAAAAAGTTTTAAGGAAGAAATAATGATTTTCAAAGTAGATAATGACAAACTCATACATGCACAAGAAAAGAAAGAAGAGGTCAATGTAGTAATCCTTCAAATTTTTCCATATTTGTAGAAAAATGGACCACTTTGGATAAACTGTAGACAAGAGTATGGGACTAATGGGGCATATAACAGTAGGTCTCCTGGTTGTCACAGGGCAGATAGAGATGACACGATTAGAGAAGGAAGGTTCTTGGACACTCCAGATAGAAGAGTGTTGGAAATTGGATAAACCAACGCTCCCCGTGTGTTTTGAGACATGGAATAACTGCCTTTCGTGGATCTTTATCTCTGGCGATGCGATCGTTGACTAACACCTGCGGGTTTTGGTCTAATGACAATCGTGATTCCCAACAAGTGGTATCAGAGCATAGGTCACGAGTTCGATACACACCCGGCTCGCGTTGGGGGGGATATTGTTGTACATTGGATAAACCAACACTCCCCGTGTGTTTTGTGACATGGACTAACCACCTTTCATGGATCCTTCTCTCTGGCGATGCGATCGTTGACTAACACCTATGGGTTTTGGTCTAATGGAAATCGTGGTTCCCAACAAAGAGGTGATAGACACAAGTATCATTCTAGTTCTAGTTCTGACAAGCACCATGATCGTCATCATTATCATCCTTAAAGGAGGAGTGACAGGGGATACTTACTGAATGAGTTTAAGAAAGAAAAACCACCTACACTCGATGAAGAGATGAAGAAACCACAGGATGAAGAGGCATGGTTTCTTGGTATGAAGAAGTTCTTCAGGTTGCATGATTAATTAGAAAACATGAATTCCAAAATAACTACATTCAACCTCAGAGGCAAAGAAAATATTTGGTGGGAAGATGTGAAGAACGTCAGGGATATTTATGAGGAGGAGATGACTTGGAGTGAGTTTGAGAGGCTATTTCGGAAGAATTATCTATCGAAGAGATACTATGATGATAGAGAAAAGGAATTTTATGAGCTAAATATGGGATCTATGACTAATGAGGAGTACACCAACAGGTTCTTGGATTTATTGAGATATATTCCTTACCTCAAGAAGGAGAAGGCCAATATTAAGAGATTAATTAGTGGGTTGTTGATATCATTCAAAGACATGATTAAGTTTGATGAGTCTAGATAATTGGAGGAGGCCATTTGGAAACTAAAGCATTGTTATGAGCAATAAAAGTGCAGATCTAAGACTAAGTCAGACTAGAAGAGTAATGATCTATATATGAAATCTTGAGAGTTTATGGTACAATTTGCAAGTGAAATGATTAGGGTATTTAAACACTTATGTCAATTTAATTAACACATTAACAGGATTTAAAACTTAGTTTTGTTGAAAATAAAAAAGACATCAGTACCATAACATTATACACAAGACAACAAATGACGAAGGAGTTCACCCCTCCTGGGCTACATCTCCTGGTCCAACTTCCAATGTTGGGCCTCTTTGATTATTTGTTTACATCAAGTTACAATGCTCTGAATTCTAAAACAATGTCTCAAATGGCTCCAAAATAGTAAAAAACCCTAGCTTGGATATTCCTGCACTCAAAAAGATCAAAAAATGACTGATTTATGCTCCTATGAAGTTTTCTGCTAATTGTCCTACAATTCACACTTCCCGGCAATTTGTTCTACAATATTCTCCTTTTGTGGCCACGTGGAGCGACAAATTCGCCACGTGCTGGTGAGGCTACTGCTGCATTGGGCACCATTTTCACTTCATTAATTAGCCTCAGTCGGCCTTTAACCCACAAAAAATGTGCCAAGTGGTTGCATTATCATCATTGATTTCAGAGTCTAAACAAATTCCCATTGATGGTGTAACTCTGGTTGAACTAATCATGGGTTGAGTTCTGCTGTGGGTTGGGGTGAGTAGGAATCATGCCCAAGGTAGGTTCTGATCCCCTCCTGTCAACTCTATTGTGGCATAAAATTTTAATCATGGCATGTGTCTATGCAGAGGCTTGAATGCCATGTTCCAATCCTTATCCGTCGCTCTAGGCCTTGCATAAAATTTATCATAAGGTTTTGGATGGTGATATCAATTTTCCACCGGTTTGATATATATGGGTTTTGGACTTTGGATAGTTGCATATAATAAAGTATTGGGGTAGGGGTTAACCCCTGAGCCTGGTTCGTGGACCAGGGTCTAGGGTTAACCCTGGTCCCCACCTCCAAACTTGTAACCATTAAAGTTTAAATATAAAATTTAGACCATCTATATTAAGAACCATTGTAGCGGGACTGGCAGAAGGCATAGTTGGCATACAAGAGGTCTCAAGTTTGATTCTCACAGGGGCTACTCGACCTCCAATAAAATTTTGGTTGGCCATTAGGAGGCCACGTGGCAGCCAAGGATTTTCCCACGTGGCTCCTCCTAATTGGTCCACCCAAAAACTAATGAACCAATTGAAAACCAAAAATTCCAACCAATCATAATGATGCCAAGTGTCAATTACCCATAGGCTAATGGAGGACCTAGTAAACTTTCCCAGACATGGTCCAATCATCGTATGTATGGGTGACTGGGCATCCCTGCAAAATCTTTTTCAAAATTTTAGTTGTTTCCCAATTCAAACAGAAAGCCGTATCGGGAGCATCCGATGTCAGATTTTAGTGAAATTAGTTGCATTGGAATCAGGGTGATGAGATCTACGCTTTGGCTCTAGTTTCAAGCCGATCTGAACAATTTTAATTTTGAGCATTTTCTTGATCCACTGGATCATTCCTCCCCATTGGAAGCTTTTGGACCCTAAAAGATCACTTTTAATTGACAAAAAAATGAGGGTAAATTTCCCTCACCCTTAGAATCTCAATTCCATTTGGATTTTATTGGATTTTATCCCTTGATCCCCACACAAAAGTACTCCACATTCCCTCATTTTAAAGTCGTGTTTTTTTTTTTCTGTCAAGTATGATGTCGTGCTGCAATTCTTCAAGATATTCAAGAGATAAATCTTCAATTGAAGGAATCTGAACATTCTCTTCTTTATTTTCAATCAAGGGATGCTCATACAACCTTAAATTTTCAACATTAACAACTGCATAAATTTTCATATATGAAGGCAAATCCAACCTAAAGGCATTATTACCAATATTTTCTAGAATTCTGAATGGACAATATTGAATTGGTTTTATTATTTTACCTTCTCCTTGGAGCATATCTTCAATAATTTGAAGCCAAAATTCATCACTGACTTGGAAACTGTGATCCACACAATGCATATCATGTCTTGAATTCTACTTGACATGACTCTTCTCCAACTTTTCTTGAACTGTTTTATGTACCAATTGAACTTGTTCAATGAAATTTTGGCTTTGTCTATGTCACTATGACCATCAATAACAACATCCTTCCCAAAGATAAAATCTAAAGGAGAGTTGGGCTAGTATCCCAAGCATGACTCAAATGGCAATGTTTGAGTTGATGAATGCTTGGCCCATTTGTAAGCATGTTGAATATAGTGAAAATGTTCATCCCACAACTTAGGATGCTTGCTGCAACAGGCACGAAGAATATGTACTACCATTATGTTCACCACCTCTATTTGGAAATATTTTTGTGGATGGAATGTTGTAATATTTTTCAATTTTGTGTCCATGAGTCCCCATGAACTTGACCAAAATTTCCCGACAAATCGAGAATCTCAATCACTAACAATGGATGTGGGAAACCAAAAATGTACCCATACATTCTAAAATAATAATTGAGCAGTATTTTCAGTTGTAACGTTCTTTTTAAAAGGCACCAAAATACACATTTTCCTGAACCTATCCACAACTACATAAAGATAATCATGACCTCTCCTAAACATAGGTAGACCTCCTAGAAAATTCATAGAAATACTCTCCCATGGACAAGAAGGTATTGGAAGTGGTGTATACAATCCAAAATTTTTATTTATAGGCTTACTGACAACACATAATTAACATACTCTTGCAAATCGTGACACACTTTCAAGTGTACAAGGCCAATAAAAATACCTCTGTAATTGTGAAACTGTCTTACCTACACCGAAATGACTAGCAATAAGAGAATTATGCCCTTCCCTTATGTTGTTGACTCTCTTTCCCCATGGAATACAAATCTTTCCAATATGGTACAAAAAGTTATCATGCACATGATAATCCAATTCCTCTACTTGGTTACCTTTACAAAAAGTCGCATATACATATTTGAAATCATTATCTAAAGCATGTTTCTCAATATAGCTCTCATGCATGACAAAATTATGCTTAAGAATAATGGATGCAGTAAAAATTGGTCTAGAAATAATATCAACAACCTTGCTATAGATACCTTTATTATACCTTATCACCAAGTGTAATTGTTGAAGAAATCCCAACCATCGAAAGTGCCTCGCTTGTTGCAACTTTGTTTGTGATTGCAAGTATTCAATGGTTTATGATTCATGTGAATGATTGTTTCCTTGCCCATCAAGTAGTGTTTCTGCTTTTTCACACTTTGAACCAATGCATACAATTCCCTGTCATATGTAGGATAGTTAATCACTGCACCATTAAAATTTTTTGAATGAAAATAGATGGGCTTACCATGTTACATTAGGACTGTGCCCATTGCATAGTTGCTTGCATCAGTCTATATATCAAATGACCGTCTCAAGTCAGGAAGTGCAAGTACATGAGCTAAACTAATATTTTCCTCCAATGCATCAAATTATTTTTGTTGTTTTCCTCCCCATTAAAAAACTTTCTTCACACTTGTCAATGCATGCAATGGAGTTGCAATATAAGAAAAGTTAGCAATAAACTATATTTAGTATTGGGATGCTCCCAAAAAAATTCTAACCTTTGTCACTATTTTAAGCCTTGGCCAATTCAAAATGACATCAACCTTGGAGGGATCTATTTTCAACTCACCTCCTCCAACAATATGACACAAGTAGACTAAATATTTTTTTCCAAATTCACATTTCGACATATTTAAAAACAATTGTTCTTTCTTCAAGACATCTAATACTTTCCTGACATGCATGACATGTTCTTCATAAGACTTTCTAAAAATTAATATGTCATCTAAGTAGACTATTACAAAGTCTTCTAGAAAAGTCCTCAATACATCTTTCAACACACGCATGAAGGTAGCAGGAGTATTACAAAGCCCAAAGGGAATAACCAACCATTCAAACAAACCTTTATTTGTTTTGAATGTTCTCTTCCACATGTCTCCTTCAAACGATCCTAATTTGACGATAGCCACTCCTCAAGTCCAACTTAGTGAAATTAAAAATCATCTATCAATTGATAAAGTAAATCATCAATTCTAGGAAGAGGGTAACGATCCTTTACGGTAATCATATTCAATGCACATAATTATACACACATGTGCCATGTTCCATATTTATTTGGCACAAAAATAATAGGTGAACTACATGGTGAAGTACTTGGTCGAATGATACCCTTGTCAAACAACTCTTGGATTTTTTTTTAATTTCTACATTTTCCATCACCGACATCCTGTACATGCCAATGTTAGGAAGAGGACAATCTTGATGCAATTGGATTTCATGTTGTATTTCTCTTTTGGGAGGAAATCCCTTAGGCTCCTAAAACATCTCATCATACTAGTTAACAACCTCAACCAGATTAGATTTCAAATTTGAATCACAACCTTGAAAGGCTTCATTATCATCATCGGTCTTGGGTTTTATCATTAGAAGTACAAAATTATTGCTAGAGTTAAAAAGTCTCTTCATTTGTCCAACATTCACAGGAGAATGGTTTAGTTTCTTTCGATGTGCTCTAACAATGTACTCAATACCATATTTGAACATGTGATATGTTTTTTCATGGTGATGAAAGATAGCTCTCTTGTCATAAAGATATGGGCTTCCTAAAAAAATACCACATATGTCTAACAGAACTACATCAAGCTTCCCAAAATTTCAGTTCACATTTTCTAGTTACTTGCAACTTTTCATTGTCACACACCCAACCTAAAGGATATGGTTTAGGATGTGGAATTGTTTCCAAATTCAACTTTTTGACAATGTTTTCAGAAATGAGGTTTGCTTGTGAGCGACTATCAAATAGAGTGTCAATCTTGTTATGTTTTGAGATGACTCTAATATGGAAAAGATCGATTCTTTCTTTTTCACTTTGAGTTTCATTGTGGATATTTGAAGAACTATTTCTAGAAATGGATTCAATACCTTTCAATCCCATAACTATGACCTTTGTTTCATCTCCCAAATCGGATCCTAAATCATGTTGTGTAGTTGCAACTCTCTTTTGCTTTCCTTAGTTGTCAATTTTTTTGGGTCTCATCTCAGGATGAAGTTCCCAAAAATTATCTTCATCATGACCATCCTTTGAACAATGCTTGCATGTTAATGTTTCTCCCTCTTTCTTGATGCAAGCATTATTCTTCCCTTTTCCTTTGAATTTACTCTTTACTTTGTCGTCGCCTTTAAATGGATTTTTTCTACCCTCTTGTGGAATATTTTTCCCCCTTTCTTCCAGATGTGTTTAATGTACACAAATATCATCTAAAATTGTAGGGTTAAACATGAGAATTGTATGTATCAAATAGCTATGTAAACTTCCAATGTATTTTAACAAAGTATCTTGAGATGACAAATCTACACCCAATATCAATGCTCTCCTTCTAAACTCTTGGGTATAAATTTGCACACTTTGACCCTTTAATTGCCTAAATTTTTTTAATTCCATGATATATTTTTTCATGTATGCTAATGGATAAAATTTTATTCTCAACGCAACAACAAAATCATTCCAAGAAGATACAACCTTACCATGCTTCTTCATGTTCTCTTGCCTTTTGTTTTCCCACCAAATAAGTGTTGCACTTTCCAACCTTAATGAAGCAAAGATGAATCTTGGTCTCATCATCCTTGATCCTTTGTATCCTGAAATACACTTTAAGAAGATGAAAAAAATTATCTACTCTATCAACATTTACCTCTCCATTATACATAGGAAATTCAAACTTTATTTCAAGTTTTAACAGTGGAGTTTTACCATGTCCCTTTGGAGAATGTGGAGGTGTTTATGAAGGGGTTGATGTAGAAGATGATGATGGTGAAGATGGTGGTGAGAATGGACATAAATATTATGGTGGATTTTATGGTGGTTTATCACCATTCCCTCCATTCCCTTTTTTAGGCTTTTCCCAATATCCTCCATCTCCTCTTGGAGGCTTATCTCCCTTTGGAGGTTTGGAGTTATCACCTTGAAACCTTGTGTTTCTCTCTTCATAGAGAAATTTCACCATTTTTTTCATGTCAAAGAATTATTTTCTGAAATCATTTTCACCCTTTCACATATTTTCAGGCTCTCCTTCATTTGCCATGATTGGTGAAGCTTTAGGTGAAATTTGTGGTGTAGATTGTGGCAAATGTGCTCTCCTTGTCCTTGACCTAACTTGAGGACTTGGAACGACAAGATTTTCTTCTATTCTTTTGAGCTTCAACCTTGTAAGCATCAGAAGCACTTGCAATAAAATTATATCCTCAAAGAAACAAATAACCAAAGCTCTAATACCAAACTAAAATGTATATGAAAGCTTTAGAGTTTATGGTAAAATTTGCAAGTGAAATGATTAGGATTTTTAAACACTTATGTCAATTTTATTAAAACATTAACGAGATTTAAAACTTAATTTTGCAGAAAATAAAGAAGGCATCATTACCATTATAGTATAAACAAGACAACAAATCGAAAAGGACTTCACCCCTCATGGGCTACATCTCCTGGTCCAACTTCCAATGTTGGGAATTTTTCATTATGCTAAAAAATATGTGTTTACATCAAGTTAAAATTACCAGAATTTTAAAACAATGTCTCCAATGGCTCCAGAACTGTAAAAAACTCCTATTTGGGCTCTTTCTCCACTAAAAAAGGTCAAAAAATGAATGAGTTATGCTGCTATGAATTTTTCTGCTAATTGTCCTATGATTCGAACTTCCCTGCAATATGTTCTACAATTTCCGCCTTTTGCGTCCACATGGAGCGACAAATTCGCCATGTGCAGGTGAAATCCCCACCGCAATAGGTGAAAACTATCACTACATTAATTTTCCTCAGTTGGCCTTGAACCAAGTGGCTACGTTACTGTCGTTGATTTCAGAGTTCAAACAAATTCCTGCCAGTGGTGTAACTTCGGTTGAACTAACCGTGGGTTGAGTTCCGCTGCGGGTCGAGGTGAGCGAGAACCTTGCTTGAGGCAAGTTCCACTCCCCTCTTGTCAACTTGAATGTGACATAAAATTTTAACGATGGCATGTGTCTATGTAGAGCCTTGACCACCATGTTTCAATCCTTATCTGCCACTCCAGACCTTGCATAAAACTTATCATAAGGTTTTGGATGGTGATATCAATCACCCGCTGGTTTGATATATATGGTTTTTGGACATTGGATATTTGCATATAATGAATTTTTGGGGTTAGGCTTAACCCCTGACCTTGGTTGGTGGACGTGGATCTAGAGTTAACGTCGGTCCCCACCTCCGAACTTGTAAGCGTTAAAGTTTAAATATAAACTTTAGACCATGTATATTAAGAACCATTGTAGCAGGATTGGAAAAATACATAGTTGGCATGCAAGAGGTCTCAAGTTAGATTCTCCTGGGGACTGCTCGGCTTCCAATAAAATTTTGATTGGCCATTAGAAGACCACATGGAAGCCAAGGATTGGCCCATGTGGCTCCCCCTAATTGGTCCACCCAAAAATTAATGAATGAGAAAGAAAAGCATGAATTCCAACCAATTAGAATGATGCTACATGTCGATCACCCATAGGTTGATGGAGGACCTAGTCAACTTGCCAATTCATGGCCTAGTCAACATACAAATTGTTGACTAAGCATCCCTGCAAACGCTTTTTCAAAATTTTAGTTGTTTCCCAATTTGAATAGAACGCGATATCAAGAGCATCCAATGTCAGATTTTAGTGAGACAAGTTGTGTTGAGTTCAAGGAAACGAGATCTACGCTTTGAAACTAGCTTTGATCCAATCCGAGAAATTTGAATTTTGAGCATTTTCTTGATCCATTGGATCAGGCAATGCAAGGAACAAAGGAAAATGGGAAAAAATGCGATGAAGACTCCAGTATACAGGAAATACAAAGAATCTTGTACCACCTAATAAGTTCAATACATTTGGCAGAGGACAGGGACTTCAGTCTAAGGAGAAGAATAAGAGTGGAAATAGGGAGATCGTGTGGTGTTGTACTTGTGGAGGACATCATAATAAGAGAGATTTTCCACAACATCAGGGTGGTAGACCGCAGATATACAGTGCATAGGAGGCATAGATAGTGGGAGCGGGAGATGTCAGAAACAATATTCCTAGAATCTATGCAGTGTTAGGTAACAGGCATGAAGATCACCAGGCATCTATAAAGGAGATGGATGATGTTGTGAAACCAGCTCCAAAAATAGAAGAAAAGAGATATCGACGCCTTAGAAATAAGCCACTTCGAGGGGGCAACCTCCAATACATTACATGAATGAACAATTCTTGGATGATACAAATTACAAAACCTCCTTTCTATATATAGGAGTCCATGGGGCCACAATGTAATCCTAGCCGACCTAACAATAATAATTTAAGGGCACAATAATAAAAATATGGGGGTTACAAGGGTACAATAATAAAAATAAGGGGGTTACACTAACAGCAATAATGGACTATACTAGTAATATAGGGACTTAACATGCCCCTGTCCTTCAAAAAAGTGTTGTCCTCAACGCTTGAGTAGCTTTGGGTGCTTCTATATAAAATTCTCATCCTCCCATGTAGAATCTTCAATGGGTAAGTTCTTCCACTTGATGATATACTCTGAAATTGATCGATTCCGTAGCTATCGAGTTCTTGTTTCTGTGACTGCTTCAGGTTCCAATATGATTTTTCCTTCCTCATCAAGTTCTGGAAATATCGTTTGAACTGGAATATTTTCACCTATAACCTTCTTTAAGCATGAAACATGGAAAACTGGATGTACTCGCGAAGAAGCAGGAAGCTCCAATTTGTATGCCATAGTACCAATCTTTTGCAACATCTTGTAAGGACCATAGTACTTTGGCGATAATTTATTATCCTTCTTTGCTTGCTTGAGGGACATTTGTTTGTATGGTTGTAGCCGTAAAAATACCCAATCTCCTACATCAAAACTTCTCTCGCTACGATGTTGATCTGCCTGTTGTTTCATTCGATTTCGTGCCAAATTCAGGTTATCCTTTAAGAGTTGGAGAACTTCTTGCTGATGCTCGATGTGATCTTCCACTGCTTGAACCTTTGAATTTTCCCTTAAAGATGATGTGATGGATGGTGGATGATATCCATAAAGTGCCATAAATGGGGTCATTTTTGCCGTAGTATGGAAGGAAGTGTTATACCACCATTCAGCAAGAGGTAACCACTTGACCCATTGTGTTTGTTTATCAGATACAAAACAACGAAGATATCCTTCCAAACATTTATTTACTATCTCAGTTTGACCATCAGATTGAGGATGATAAGATGAGCTATGAGCTAACTGAGTACCCAAAAAAGAAAATAACTCCGTCCAAAAATTTCCAGTAAAAATGGGATCTCTGTCGCTCACAATAACCCTTGGGCTTCCATGTAGCTTTTGAATTCTGTCCATAAATATAGTAGCAACTGTACTTGCTTTAAATGGATGAGATAATGCACAAAAGTGTGCATACTTGGTAAGTCTATCAACTACCACCATGATGAGACTCTTTCCTTCGGACTTAGGTAAACCTGTGATAAAATCCATTGAAATCTCCTCCCAACGTTGACTTGGAATGGATAAAGGTTGTAGAAGTCCCGGGGTCTTGATTGTCTCAACTTTATTCTACCGTAAAACCAAACATTCCGTCACAAACTTTTGAATATCAGATTTAAGGCCATCCCAAAAAAATTCTTTCTTCACCCTGTGGTAAGTTTTAAAAAATCCCGAGTGTCCTCCTAAAGGAGAAGTGTGCAATTCCAGAAGAATATTTTGTTTTAGTTGGGAATTCTTACAAAGATATAAGCGATCTTTGTACCATAAGGAATCATTTTTCCAACTAAATGTATCAAATGTACTAGGATCTTGTTGCAAATTTTGAATGAGTGTCCACACTTCTTTGTCCTTCTTCCATTCATCTCTTGCTTCGGTTATCCAATCTGGTTGGATAATAGAAATGGCACAAAGCAATGCTTCCACCTCTTCATTCTTTCTTGAGAGTGCATCTGCAACAACATTTAGCTTCCTTTTTTTGTAGATTATTTCAAAGTCATAACCCAACATCTTTGTGACCCATTTTTGCTGCTCTTCTAAAGATAGTCTTTGTTCCAAAAAGTGTTTAAGACTATCATGATCAATTTTTACCTTGAACTGTCTTCCCATTAGGTAAGTTCTCCATTTCTTTAGTGCATGCAGTATTGCTGACATTTCCTTCTCATAATAGGTTTCTGTAAATAATTTCCTTTGATTGGACGACTTTAAAAAGAAATGGGTCTTCCTCCTTGCATTAAAACAATGCCAATTCCATTTCCTGAGGCATCACATTCCACAATAAAGGTTTTTGTGAAGTCTGGCGTAGCTAAGACCGGTGCTAGGAACATTGCTTATTTAAGATGTTCAAAGGCCTTAGTTGCTTCAGGAGTCCATGAAAATGCATCTTTCTTCAATAATGTTGTTAGAGGTGCTGCTATTCTCCCATAATTCTTAAAAAACTTGTGATAATACCCTGTTAGCCCAAGAAATCCTCGCAACTGCTTTATGGTTGTGGGGTCTTTCCATTCCTTAATGACTTTAATTTTGTTAGGGTCTACCTTAACACCCTCGTGAGATACAATATGACCCCGATATTCCACGTCTTGTACTCCAAAGAAACATTTGGATTTTTTTTCATATAATTGTTTCTCCTGAAATAGTTTGAGCACCCTGTCAACATGTTGAACATGATCCTTCCAAGACCTACTATAGATTAGTATATCATCAAAAAACACTAGCACAAATTTTCCAAGGAAGGGTTTGAAAATGGAATTCATCAACCCTTGAAATGTAGAAGGTGCATTGGTAAGGCCAAAAGGCATGACCAAAAATTCATAATGACCCTCATGAGTTCGAAATATTGTTTTCGGAATATCTTCAGTCTTCATTCTAATTTGATGATATCCTAAACAAAGATCCAACTTGGTAAAATAAATTGCTCGATGTAATTCATCCAATAATTCATCAATCATAGGAATGGGAAATTTATATTTAATGGTGAGATTATTGAGCTCCCTATAATCCGAACACATGCACCATGATCCATCCTTCTTGTGTACCAATACTACAGGAGTAGAGAAAGAACTTTGACTAGGTTGAATTATACCCGCCTCTAACATTTCTGCAATCATACGTTCAATTTCACACTTTTGGACATAAGGATATCTATAAGGCCTAATGTTTGGAGGAACACTTCCTGGAATCAAATGAATAACATGATCATGATCACAAATAGGTGGGAGTCCTTTGGGAGTTTCAAAAACCTTAGAATGATTGTACAAGACTTTTTGGAGATCTGCAGAAATATATGATTTTGATGTTGGAACTTCTAGTGAGCATAATTGTGCAATTATACCTTGTTGTTATTTCTTTAGAATCTTTGTCATGAAATTAGAGCTTATTATCTTTCCCAGCTTCCCTGCAATAACCCGTAATTCAACTTCCTTTCCTTTTGAAAAATTTTTCAAGAAAAGTTCTTGAAAATTAAAAGCTATCGTACCCAAAGATTGTAACCATTGTACTCCTAGTACAACGTCAACACCTTCGATAGGAATGGAAAGCATTGGACTATTCAATACATATTCCACCATGGTTAGCTTGATATTATGGCATTTTCCAAAGCAATTTATAGTTCCTCCATTTTCAACCATCACTTGACATTCTAGTTTTGGGTATAGGAAACATTTCAATTCCTTGGCTACCTTACAATGAATAAAATTATGGGTACTACGTGAATCAATCAACACTATTACCTTTTTCTTCTTGATATGTCCTTCTATCTTGAGAGTTTGAGGAGTGGTAATTCCTGCCAATGCATTACATGATATGGTCGGATTCATTTCTTCCTCTTCTAGGGCTGGTTCCTGGTGTATATCCTCTTCATGTTCATTTTCTTCTTCCTCTTCACAATCTATGTAAAATAATTTCTTCTCAGCACACTTATGACCTTTAGTGTATTTTCTATCACAACTGTAGCAAAGCCCTTTTGCTATTTTTTATTCCAATTGTTGTGTTGTCAACCTTGTAAGTTTTTGAAATCTAGGAGTAGCAACACTTCCCTCTTTATAGAAGTGAGTGGTAGGCTTCCTTGTCACCATAATTTTACATTCAATTTTTCTTGCCAACCTGAATGCCTTATCCAATGAATCAGGTTCCAAAACACGAACTTCATGTTGGATGTTATCCTTTAAAGTACCTATGAAGAGATCAATCCTGTGTTCCTATGGAATATCAGTTACCCTTATATTCAATTTTTGGAAGTCCTCAATGTGATCCCCCACTAAACCCTTTTGTTTGAGATTTATCAATTGGATAAAGAAGGTGTTTCTCTTTGTATCCTCATAATGTGCAATCATTTCCTCTGTAGAAATTGACCAAGTGACAATTTTTTTACAAGAGCAAAGCCATCGATACCATACAAATGTATTTTTTTCTAAATGTAAAGTAGCAATGCATACCTTTTGTGTGTTTTGCACATTATTGAGATCAAAATATTGCTCCATCTATAGTATCCATGTTACAGGATCCTTTCCATCGAACTTCCTCATAACCATTTTTGGAATATGGTGGTTCTTCCTGCCAACATTAGAGTTTATGAAATCACGATTAGCATTTATTTTGTTCTCATCATGAGTTTCCTCTACTATCTTTTCACCATTAGGAAAAATTTGTTGTATCAATTTTGTTAAACCTTTCATGTGTGCTTTTAGATAATTCTTCATGTTTTCCATTTTTTCATCGATCTTAGCTTCCATGTCATCCATCTTAAATTCCATGCCAGCTTCCATGCCATCTATCTTAGCTTCCATGCCATTCTTCAAACCATCCATCTTAGATTCCATGCCTTTCTTCAAACCATCCATCTTAGTTTCCATGCCTTTCTTCAAAACTTCCATGCCATTTTTTGTTGCTCTTTGCGAGAGCGAAATTTGTTGCACTTTCTCTTGTAAATTTGATATGTCATGTTGCCATTCTTTGTCTTCATGAGTCATAGTAGAGAATTCTAAAGGCTTAATGGGTGTTGAATTATTTTTAGGTGCCATTTTAGAATCTAATACTGATATATATTCTACAATATGCCCTTGGAATCAATTCAACTTGATTATGCAAACATGACTTATGCAATTCGGGAAAAAAAAACACACACCTTTTACTTGCTTTTGAGGAGCTCTATATTGAAATTGAATTATCTCTGAAATTCCAGATCCTCAATATCTGAAATTTAGCCTTGTAGTATCCCTCTAAATCTTCTTTCAAATGTCATAGGTCTGACCTGATTTGGATTCTTCAAGGCAAAGTTATGTCCAATCTCCCACAATGACCCTATTATGGACTGCTTCAGTAGAGTGAACTTGTACGAATTGCCACATGTCAGTATTTCCTCCTTTGGCTCTAAAATTGATAGACAAGAAACTACAGTCTGTGTACTTGTGGCCAATGTTTACAGAATTCCAATCTGATGCTCAAAGAGAGAATTATAAATATTTTCCCACGATAACCTCTTTGAGATGAAATTCGGGAGCCTGACAAAAACCTAACTTCCACAGATCATATCTCTGAAAATATTGTGAACCAAGCTCTAAAATTTTACGACGATGTTCCTCAGGATTTCGGATTTTCTCTATAAACATTTTAGCTTCTTAAACTTCGTATACAAATAGTTATAGCGAAAATTCCGCGATGACCTGTTTAGGTTAAATTCAGGAGCCTGCAAAAATCCCTAACTTCCGTAGATAATATCTCTGAAAATATGCGAACCAAGCTCTAAAATTTTGCGATGATGTTCCTCAGGATTTCAGCTTCGCACTCTAAAATTTTCAACTTCTGAACCTTTGTAGAAAAAAATTTATAGTGAAAATACCACGATGACCGGTTTGGAGCAGCGAAAACCCTAGAATCTAAAGCTCTGATACCAAATGTTGTGAAACCAGCTCCAAAAATAGAAGAAAAGAGATATCAATGCCTTATAAATAAGCCACTTCGAGGGGGAAACCTCCAATACATTACATGAATGAACAATTCTTGGATGATTCAAATTACAAAACCTCCTTTCTATATATAGGAGTCCATGCGGCCACAATGTAATCCTAGCCAACCTAACAATAATAATTTAAGGGCACAATAATAAAAATATGGGGGTTACAAGGGTACAATAATAACAATAAGGGGGTTACACTAACAACAATAAGGGACTATACTAGTAATATAGGGACCTAACAGATGAATAGCTTTCTGATCAATTTGTTTCTATTTTGATTGACCTTGGATCTAATTACACTTATGTTAGCCCTGACTTGGTGGATAAGTATGGTTTGAATAGAGAAGTGCATGCAGACTGTTGGTTAGTGTAGTTATATAGAATTAAAAAGAAGAGAGTTCATCATTGTGTAAGAGTTTGTGCATTTGAGTTGAATGACATGTCTACAACGACACACTTGAACATATTTCCATTGGGATCATATAGTATGATATTGGGTATGGAATGGTTATATATTCATAAGACCAAGGTATATTGTTAGGATAAGGCCATTGAATGTTTGGATGACAATGGGGAACCAAGAGTCTTACAGGGTAAGAAGAAAGAAATATCAGTTAGGACGATGACAGCTATGCCGGCCAAGCACAGTTGCTGGAAAGGGTGTGTTTTATTTGCAGTGCACATTTCTAGTGACGATGTTAAGGAAGTTGGGGATACAGATGTTTTGAGTGGGCACCCAGTTCTACAACAGTTTCAGGATGTATTTCCCGTAGATATTTCAGATTTTCCACCTCATAGGGAAGTCGAATTTTCTATTGAGTTGGTACTAGGGGCATCCAAACATCTAAGGCACCTTACATGATGAGCACACCTGAGTTGGTAGAGTTAAAGTTTCAATTGAAGGAAATGATAGAGAAAGGATACATTAGGCCGAGTGTATCACAATGGGGTGCACCAATATTTTTTGTGAAGAATAAAGATGGTACTCTTAGACTATGCATTGATTACATGGAATTGGACAAAGTGACCATCAAGAAGAGGTACTTGTTGCCAATGGTTGATGACTTGTTTGATCAATTGAAGGGAGCAGGAGTCTTCTTGAAGGTTGATCTAAGATCGGGAGATCATCAGGTATGCATCAAAGAATATGACATTCATAAGAAAACCTTCTGGACCAGGTATTGATATTATGAGTTTGTTGTAGTTCCTTTCGGCTTAACTAATGCTCAAGCTACATTGATTTACTTGACGAATAGTGCGTTGCATCCTTATTTGGACAAGTTTGTTATTGTATTCATTGATGATATATTGGTATATTCTAAAAATTAGAAAGAGCATGCCGAAAATCTAGTAGCAGTGTTGAGATTGCTAAGAGAGCATTAATGGTATGTTAAGCTTAGCAAATACAGTTTCTTTCACACTGAGGTACATTACTTGGGACATGTTGTTTCCAAGGGGGGAATCACAGTAGAACTAGAAAATATAAGGGCCATCATGGACTGGGTAGCTCCTAAGAATGTGGATGAGGTGAGATATTTCATGGGATTGGTAGGTTATTAAAGGAGGTTCATTAGGAACTTTTCACATCTTTTTGTCCTATTACATCATTGTAGAGGAAATTTAAGAAGTTTGAATGGACAGAGGAGTGCAAGTCCAGTTTTGAGCAGTTTAATTAGTTGTTTACACATGCTCCATTGTTAAAGATCACAGATCCAGACAAAGAGTTTGTAGTATGTACAAATTCTTACAAGATAGGACTTGCTAGAGTCCTTATGCGGGATGGGTAGGTAGTATGCGATGAGTCACAATAATTGAATGAGCACGAGAATAACTATCTAACACATGATATTGAGTTGGCACCAATCATACATGCATTGAATATGTGGAGGCACTATATTCTAGGCAGACAGTTTGTATTGACGAGTGATCAGAGTGGATTGTAGTATCTATTTGATTAGCCAAATTTGAATGCTAGATAAGCTAGATGGTTGGCCATGATCATTGAATTTAACTTTGAGATTAGGTACGAGGGAAGGGTGGCATATGCTCTTAGCAAACGGATACATGTGAATCACATAGAAGCCATGAGCTCCTATGGGACATATTTAGAGGATAGGATCTTGCAGGTAGGTCAGCAGGATGATAAGTATATGGATATTGTGCACAGGTTACAGTAGAGTACAGGTACAGGCAGTGGTATAGGTAAAAGTACATGAATAGGTAGTGGTACATGTACAGGTACAGGTGCAGGTGTACATGATGTGGACTATCATCTCACAACGGATGGCTTGGTCATGTTTAGAGATAGGATATATGTGCTAGATAATGGTGACCTCAAGAAGGTTATCTTGAGAGAGTTTCATGAAAAACAATCTTCAAGTCACCTAGGTTATCAGAATACGCTGAAAACAGTGAAGAAGTTTTATTATTGGCCGAATTTGAAGAGAGGCATAGCTGAGTTTGTGGCTAGGTGCTTAGATTGTCAACAAGTTAAGGCAAAGTGTAAGCATCCAAGTGGACTATTACAACTAATTATGATTCCATAATGGAAATGGGAGGTCATTTCCATGGACTTTATCATAGGTTTTCCGAAGATAGTGAGACAAAAAGATTCAATTATGGTTTTTGTGGACAGGATAACAAAGGTAGTGATCTTCATTCCTATGGAAATTGGCAAAGAAAATGGCTAAGGCTTTAGAATGGCAAAGTGGAATTTATTGGAATTTATTTATGAAAATAATGGAAAATAGGAGAAAAGGGAGGTGAAAGGTCATTGGTTTACTGTGAAGAGGAAAATTAAGTAAAAAAGTGAAGAAAATAGATTCCTAATTAATAAAAATTATTTTGAGGATTAGTTCATGGATTTTGTTCAGTGCAGTTTTGGAGCTCTCATTATTCTCTCTCTCTCTCATACTTTTGTTGTTAGGTCCCTATAATATTAGTGTATCCACTTACTATTATTATTAGTATAGCCCCTTATTGTTATTTTTGTGCCCATGTAGTCCCCATATTGTTATTATTGTGCCCCATAGAAGCTCACTATTGTGATTGTTGTGCCCTTAGATTATTATTTTTATGTTTGCTAGGATTATATTGTGATCCCTTGAAATACTATATATATATATATATATATAAAGGAGGTTTTTTCATTTGTATCATCCAAGAATTGTTAATTTATGTAACGTAAAGGAGGTTTCCCCCTCAAAGAGGATGATTTATAAGGTGTTGATCTATCTTTTCTACTATTTTGTGAGCTCGTTTCATAGCATTTGGTACCAGAGCTTTGGATTCTAGGGTTTCGCTACTTCAAAAATGTCATCGTTTCATTTTCAATATAATTTTTTTTGTATGAAGGTTCAGAAGCTATAAAAAAACCCACCTGCGAAGAAATCCTGCGGAACTTCGTGTAAAAATTTTAGATCTTGGTTCGCAATATTTTCAGAGATATGATCTGTGGAAGTTAGGGTTTTTGCAGGCTCCCGAATTTCATCTCAAAGAGGTGACCTTGGGAAAATCATCATAACTCTCTCTCTGAGCATTGAGTTGGAATTCTGTAAAAAGTTTCCAAAAGTACATGGACTGTAGTTTCCCGTATATCGATTTCAGAGTCGAAGGAGGAAATGGTGACACATGGCATGCCATACAAGTTCGATCTATTGAACCCATCCATAATTAGGTCATTGTGGGAGATTAGGCATAAATTGGCCTTGAAGAATCCAAATTAGGCATGACCCATAGCTTTGAAAAGAATACTCAGAGGGCTACTACAAGACTGAATTTCAGATAATGAAGAGTCGAAATTGCAAATATAATTCAGGTTCAATATCGACCTCCTAAAAATAAAAAATAAAAAAAATTTATTATCACGCATGAAGAAGAAGAATTGCAGTATGATATATCAAAATTACAATACCAAGTGCAAAAAATTTCAATCTCAAAAAGAGAAACCAAATATGACATAGATGGATTAAAAGCAGACATGGACGCTAAGGTGGATGGTTTGAAGGATGAAATGAAATCTAATATGGATCATCAAGCATTGGAAGATCACATCGAGCATCAACAAAAAGTTCTCAAACTCTTAAAGGATAACCTAAATTTGGCACAAGATCGAATGAAACAACATGCAAATCAACATCGTAATGAGAGAAATTTTGATGTAGACAACTGTGTATTTTTACGGCTACAACCATATAAACAAATGTACCTTAGGAAAGCTAAGAAGTATAATAAATTATTGCTAAAGTATTATGGTCCTTACAAGGTGCTGCAAAAGATTTGTACTATGGAATACAAATTGGAGCTGCCTGCATCTTCCTGAGCACACCCAGTTTTCCATGTTTCATGCTTAAAAAAGGTTATAGGTGACAAGCTCCTAGTTAAAACAATATTGCTAGAACTTGACGAAGAAGGGAAAATTATATTGGAACCTGAAGCAGTCACGGAAACAAGAACTCAATAGCTATGAAATCAATCAATTTAAGAGTATCTCATCAAGTGGAAGAACTTACCCACTGAAGTTTCCACATGGGAGGATGATAATTTTATACACAAGCACCCAGAAATAATCCAGCGTTGAGGAAAAAACTTGTTTGAAGGAGAAGGGCATGTTAGGTCCCTATAATAGTAGTGTATCCCCTTATTATTATTGTTAGTATAGCCCATGTAGTCCCCATATTGTTATTATCGTGCCCCATAGAAGCCAACTATTTTTATTGTTGTGCACTTACATTGTTATTTTTATGTCAGATAGGACTATATTGTGACCCATTGGACTCCTATATATAGAAAGGAGGATTTTTCATTTGGATCATCCAAGAATTGTTCATTTATGTATTGTAAAGGAGGATTCCCCCTCGAAGAAGTTTATTTATAAGGTGTTGATCTATCTTTTCTTATATTTTGTGAGCTAGTTTCATAACATTTGGATACTTAGAGTTTTCTTGGAGCACTCTTGGAGAGTGTGGAATACTTGGATATTTGGAGCAAGAAGGCGAAGGAAGAGCAAGAAAGCGCAAGAGGACATCAAGATTAGAAGCTACAATGGTTTTTGATTGCAAATACTGAGTTGCATGTATGTTTTCCTCACTAATTTTGGTATGCATGGTGTATGCATGTGGTTTTTTGGTCATGATATCTCATTGGCATGGAGGATTTCTTGGATTGATAGTGGATTTTTCTAGCCATTTCTTGGTTAGCCATGGTGTTTAGTTTCATTGTTTGTTTCTATTTGGTTCTCATGTTCCTTTAGATGTGGGTAGAGTTACTAGTTCATGGAGCCTTGGTTTGACAAATGCCTAGGCACCTGCTGGAAATCTGTGGGTTGAGTTACTAGTCCTGGGGCCTTTGTTGGAAAAACACTCTGAAGCCCTAGGTGGGTTGATTTACTAATCCTGGAGCCTTGGTTGGAAAAAAACTCTAGAGCCCATAAACAACTGGGGTTAAGTTACTAGTCTTGGAGCTTTAGATAACTTGGGTAGAGACAAATATGGTGATGGTTGTGATGTCTGACCGTGAGGTGGAATCACTGGTTGAGGTGGTTTGGTCTCTGGAAGCCTTGGTTTGGTTTTGATGGATTTGGTTTATGAGACCCCACATTCATGATTGGAATATGGCACAGGGGTGACCAACTGAAGAGAGATTTGACTCATCCATGTCTATGGTCGAGTGGAATGAGGAAGTCCCAGACTTGGTTGTATTTTTCTTATGGAAATAAGAGCTATTTTCCCCTTATATGTATGGGTACATATTCTTGTTATTATGTGGCTTATATGGTTGTTATGTGCTTGTCATTTCTATTTCTTATATGTTTTTTATTACTGAGTTTTATGATGGTGATGAAGTATGGCTCTCATCATGCTTTGATTTGTAATTGAATGAACAATGTATCTATGCCTAAATAGACGATAATGCAATTAATGTGATGTAGCAACAATGCTTCTTAGTGATTCTCAGATAAGTATGAGACACCTATGCTCAGATATATTGTTTAAACATGTAGATTACATATTTGTGACATGTTTGACGAAATGTTGTCATCGCTAGTAGGGGTCCAATCAAGTCCTTGTTCAAATGTGTGCTTGTGCACCATTGTTTTGTTGTTATATTTCATTTTCAAACTTTTTATTGAGTTTTGGGCAGCGACCAGGGCTCTGGGCCTGAAAATTGGCTGAAATATTGGGGACATTGTAAGAGGTCCATGGGAAAAAGTCCCTGGTTTTATCATTCCGTCATTTTCCTAGGTAGGGAGGAAATTGCAGAGGTAACCACAAAACCACTTGTAGATATGGGATCTACCCCTTCCAGCTTCAGAGAGGGATCTCTTTTTTTTCAATTTATATTTATGTCTTAAGGTATTAGGGTAGTTATTGAGTTTCAAAGGTTGGGTTTTTCAAAGATTTGGTTGAAGCTAAAAGGAAATTTTATTGGAAATTGGAGTCATAAATATTAGGATGATCAAATACAAAAATAACAACTTATAAGTAACAAGGCAAGGTAGGCAATTTTTTGGATCCTTTGAGAATTTATGAGATGAATAAGATGAAAAGGTTAGGAATCAATTAAATATATAACATACTGAGATGAATTCTATACTCTATATCAGAGAGAAAAAATGAATATTGTTTATAATCTAGAGCAAAGTGTACTTAAACAAATTCAACCCTTTATATTCTTAAAATAATAGAGATAGAAAAACATATGGAAAATTAGGAAAATAAAAATTCCACATGAGAGGAAACAACACCAATTGCTTGACACATGAACCCTGGAACAAACTTTCTGTATTAATAAAATGATAACTTCAGTACAGAGCATAACTTTACATCAAAATACATACTCTTTCTTCATACAAATTCCATCCCTTACTCAGTCTTATTAAAACATAGATATAGAATTCCTATTGAGCTAAATTCAGATTCCAAAAAGGAACTGATTACAAAATAATCTCCGAAAATTTATGGAAAAAAATTGAATAATAAATTAAAGATAACATCAATCACTGTAAATCTGTAGGAAATTTGGAACTGCTGGAAATATCCACCCTTCATATCTGGAAATTGATCGACTAATACTGATGGTCTACCTTGGAATCTGGAGAAGTTGAAGTTGTCCTCCCAAACCTGTTAGTTTCCATTTCAGCCTGACTAATTTTGCCACCTGTATCAACTAGTTTTCCCTTTGAGTTCTATTTCTATCTTCTTCTTTTTTGTCTTTCATCATATTTGAATAATTCATTGTTGTCACAAAATATTTGGGGAAAAATATATATATATATATATTTTGAATAATGTTTCCAAATATTTCGATTAAACATGTAAATGAATTTCATAATTAAAATTTCAACATATTTATTTGAATGATTTAATAAACCATATTGTTTTGAAATCTATGTGTTGTTTTCCCTTCCCATGGATTTTAAAAACCATGTGTTGTTTTTCCATGGTTGGGTGAAGTATCTTTACTTTCCCTTTTTACTCCTGTAAAATTTTCAGATAAATATTTATCCAAACCATTTCTCCTCTCTCCTCTCTATACCATAGAAAAAACTGTATCCCTCTTCTCTATAAAATTTCATTTTTACTCAACCTCATTTTTAACTTAGCCTCCTATCCGTAAAAATCATTTAATAAATGTATGAAATATTTCCTTTATATACTTTCTAGCCAAAATTTCATTTCACCGGTACATGTAAATTCATTTTACGTGTACCTGTATATTCATTTTACTTGCACTTGTAAATTCAATTCACCTATACGATAGTTTCATAAGTTTATGACCTGTAAAAATCTCCTTTCACCTTCCTCATTCGCATTTTACTCAACCTAAACTTATTTCATAACATATAAAATTTCTTTATTTCCTTTCCCGCCAATTTTTATAAAATTTGAATGAATATGAATAATCATATTTTGGGGTAGGTAGTAAGTGGTTTAGGAGGGTGGGCCCGACATGAAGGATAAGTTGACAAATGTAAAACCTGGTAAAAGTGAAAACAAATTTTCGGAGATTTTCATCGATGAAAACATACACATACCTTGAGGCTTTTAACAATAGGGAATTTTAATACATGAAGTGTGGGGTGGGCCACAACCTTGTTTGAATTTTTATTTTGATTTCAAAATTTTTTATTGGCTGAGCCATGAAAATAAATGTAGTTCTAATGGTTTACATATTGGATTGCTAAATTATTTTTGAATTAATTTTAATAATTCAAATAAATAATTTCACACTTAGGAATTTTTCTTTGTTTTGTGGTTTTGAGGATAAAACTTCAACTTGCTCTGTCTTTTGATCCAGAAGTGGGTTTGAAGCACTAGATATATTGTTGGAAAGTTGCTTCTAAGAAATTTACCATGAAAACACCTGTAACATGATATAACCCATAATTTATATGCAAAAAATCTCTCAAATATTCAGACTTGTCTTGGCCACATGACTCCAAGAACTAAATGGATTCTTGGACAAGCAAACCTTTAGGCTATGACACCTGGTGTTTCATAGGCTAAATGTTTCCAACAAATTCCCAAAATAAATAACTAGATAATGATCAATTGATCACTATAATTTATAGGACCCTAACATTGGCTCCAATGGGGATGGAATCCTCCCTGTGAGGTGCCAAGAACACCGTAGACTAGTAGCATGATCCATTGGGTTGAACCCAAGGCTGCAACATGCTTTGTCATGAAACCACTGCAACTGAAAAAAAATTGATAATCTATTCTAATTCTTAAACTGAAACAAATCCATTCTTCAAAATGAAATCTAAATTGTATATTGAAAACTTTGCTGAAAAACAGAACTAAAAATAATGCTCAAAGAGTGGAGCTTATTCATCACACCTACTCACTATAATCGGCTTAAATGACTGCAATATCAAGTAATAACAAACTCCCAATTCAACCAGTGAAGAAAATAGCTATTACTTGAAGCTTGCATTCCACTCCTCCAGGAAGAAAAGTAAAGTCAGAAAATGGCAACTCAAACTTCCCACTGAAACCCTCTTCATAATCCATAACCAATCCATAACCAACACAAAATTCCTTTTTTTTGAATATTCCAATAGGTTTTCCAAAGGATTCTCAAAATAGTGGAGAATTTCCATTTGTTTTTAGTGCCTGCAAACTTTTCACTAGGAAACTCATGGTTATTATCAAGAGGAAAAACACTAGTTTTCTTAACAAAATATGTTTTCATATCATTCCAAAGACAAAAATTTGGATGCTGATGAAAAAATTCAAATAACACCACTGATATTTGTAGATATGAAAATGACTTCTCATATGGTTCAATTAAAAATTCTTTCTGTCATTTTGAAGTTTATGGCTTTATGTTTTCAAAGGATGTAAGACTATAAATATAGTGTTCATCATCTGAAGCATCTAAAACAACTCGCTCTTCTTCAGAATCTATTTGGAACTTAATGATAAAATTATCTTGTATTGAAGAGTTGATTGGAAAAATTTGTTGGCTATTATGGTTATCCTCTTGTGACTTTATTTGAAGATTGTCCTATGCAGGCTCACTATATAAATTTTCCATACATACAACTTCATAAATATAAATTTGACAAGCTTCTCTTTGAAATGAAAATTTAGAAAATGAAGAGTCTTAAGAAAAACTCGAATGAAAATCCTCATCCATATCATGATCACATAAAAAATTCAAGGCTGCTGCAAATTTTCATCAATTTCAGGGGATAGAATGTGACTGCCATCATTAAATTTTAGTTCTCTTTCATCTTCAGCCAGAGAATAATCTACAACCCACTGAAAATTTTATTTAATATCATGACCAATATCCTCTAATATTTCTTCTTGATGATGAAAAATGGTTTTCATACAAAGCATCCATAATTCCTTCATTCGTCAAAGCCTCATCATCAACATCAATTCCCTAATCTTGCAGAAAACTCTCAAAATCACCATAGAATGTTTCAACCAACATTATAGAAGAGTAATTGTCTTTGTGGTTATTACATAACATTGTGTAGAAGTATTTAAGGGAATAAATTCTAGTAGGAGACAATCCTTCATACCAAGACCGAACTTTTCCTTCTAAAGTGATCATAAACATCTTCATCATGCAGTCTTCATGAAAATGAACATTTAACTTACACACATGCATATGAAATCTTATCAAATGAAGTGCAACATCCTCTTTTTCCTGATCTTTGAATAATGGAAGATAAGTTAACCAATCAACATGGGGCATAGGATTTGGAAAACCAGGAATACTACATCTGTCCATAGGAGCATACCTGCATTCCATTCTTGAACTCATCTTGAAAAAAATCAACAATACTTCATGAAATTACATACCTCCTCACAGTGGATTCACCATTAGTGCTCTACAGTATGTATTCTTTAATAGTGGAGTCTCCATGAAATATTTGAGCTATGGATTCTTGAACATGGAGTCACCAGGTGAAAGATTAAACCTTCTTGTGTCTGAATGCTTTCCACCGCTAGAAATAATATCTGAAACTTAATAATATTTCCTAGGGAAGATAAAATATTTCTTCCCCAGTATGGTTGCCAAAATGTTATCACTTCGTAATTTTTCTAGGCTGGGAGGAAATTGCAGAGCTAACCACAAAAACACTTGTAAAGCTGGGATCTAGCCCTTCCAGCTTCAAAGAGGGATCTCTCTTTTTTATTTAGATTTATGTATTAAGTTATTAGGATAGTTATTGGCTTTCAAAGGTTTTTTTTCTTTTCAAATATTTGGTTGAAACTGCAAGGAAATTCCATTGGGAAATGTAGTCATAAACCTTAGGATGATCAAATAAAAAAATATCTGCTTAGAAGTAACAGGGCAAGGTAGGCAAGATTTTATATATTTTGAACATTTGTGAGATGAATAAGATGAAAAGATTAGGAATCAATTAAATATAGAGCATACTAAGATGCATTATATACTTAATGTCAGAGAGAAAACATGTATATTGTTTATAAGCTAGAGTAAAGTGTACTTAAAGAAATTCATCCCTTTATCTTCTTAAAACAATAGAGATAGAAATACATATGGAAAAATGGGAAAATAACAATTTCACATGAGAGGAAACATCACCAATTGCTTGACAAAGGAATCCTGGAACAAAATTTTTGTATTAATGAAATGATCACTTCAATACAGTGCACAACTTTTCTTAAAAATGTAGACTCTTTCTTCATACAAATTCCGACCCTTACTTGGTCTTATTACAACATATTTATAGACTTCCTATTGAACTAACTTCATATTCCAAAAAGGAACTGATTATAAAATAATCTCTAACAATTTTTGAAAAAAATATGAATAATAAATTAAAGATAACATCAATCACTGGAAATCTGCAGGAAATACGGAGATATTGGAAATCTTCAGCCTTCATATCTAGAAATTGGTCAACTAATGCTGATCCTCTGCCTTCGAATATGGAGAAGTTGAAGTTGTCCTCCCAAACCTGTTAGCTGCCCTTTCACCCTGACTAATTATGTCGTCAATATTAGCTAGTTGTCTCTTTGAGTTATATTTTTGTCGGTTTTTTGTCTTTCATCATCTTTGAATACTTCGTTATTGTCACAAAATATTTGGGGAAAATATATATATCTATTGAATAATATTTCCAAATATTTTGATTAAGCATGTAAATGAATTTCATAATTAAAATTTCAACATATTTATTTGAATGGTTTAATAGACCATCTTGTTTCGAAATCCATGTGTTGTTTTCTCTTCCCATGGGTTTTAAAAACCATGTGTTGTTTTTCCATGGTTGGGTAAAGTATCTTTACTTTCCATTTTTACTCCTGTAAATTTTTTGGATAAGTATTTACCCAAATTCATATCTCATGCATTTCTCCTCTCTATATCATAACAAAAACCATATCCCTCTTCTCTGTAAAATTTCATTTTTACTCAGCCTCATTTTACTTTTCACCTGTAAGCCTTGTTTTAACTTAGACTCCTATCCATAAAACTCATTTCATAAATGTATGAAATATTTCCTTTATATACTTTCTAGCCAAATTTTCATTTCACCTGTACCTATAAATTAATTTTACCTATACTTATAAATTCATTTTATCTGCACCTGTAAATTTATTTCACCTGTACATTAGTTTCATAAGTATATGGCCTATAAAAATCTCATTTCACCTTTCTCGGTCGCATTTTACTCAACCTCGTTCATTCCTAAACTTATTTCATAAAGGTAGTAAGAGGTTTAGGAGGGGTGGGGTCCAAAATGAAGGAGAAGCTGACAGCTGTAAAACCTTATAAAAGTGAAAACAACTTTTCGGAGGGTGCGGTAGGTTAAAGGTAGAAAAGGAGACCCCCTCCTCGAAATTCATCAATTTCTGTCGATGAAAAAATGCACATATCTCTAGGATTTTGACAATAGGTAATTTTAATACATGAAGTGCGGGGTGGGCCACAACCTTGTTTGACTTTTGATTTTGACTTCAAAATTCGTTATTGGTTGACGCATGAAAATAAATGTAGTTATAATGTTTTATAGATTGGATTGCTAAATAATTAATTTTAATAATTCAAATAAATAATTTCACACTTAGGATTTTTTCTTTGTTTTGTGGTTTTGAGGATCAAAATTCAATTTTCTCTTTCTTTTGATCTGGAAGTGGGTTTGAAGCATTGGATATATCGTTGGAAAGCTTCTTCTAGAAATTTACCATGAAAACACTTGCATCATGATCTGACCCAAAATTTATATGAAAAAAATATCCTAAATATTCAGAATTTTCTTGGCACAAGACTTCGAGAACTAAATGGCTCCTTGGAAAAGCAAAAATTTTGGCTATGACACCTAGTGATTCATAGTCTAAGGTTTACCAACAAATTCCCAAAATAAATAACTAGATAATAATCAATTGATCACTATAATTTATAGGGCCCTAACACCTAGATGCACACATGCATATGTTGTGGGAGTGTCTAGAGCCTCCCAAACGAACCCATGCCTATACTGTTGGAGCATTCGGGTGTTTGAAGGTCTAAAACCTTAGTGGGACCCAGGGGATGGATACCTAAGTGGTGGGGATGGCTATTGGGAGTTCTATTGTTGATGGGGAAGGTCTATTTGATGTGTTTCCTTCATTCCACTTCCTTAAGGTTACCTAGGAGGTTGAATCGGATCATAGTAACTCTTCATCACATGTTTACTCTGGTTGGCCAGTTACTTGGGTAAATGTGGGAGGAGGGTCTTACATAGCTCATCCCAGCTGACATCGTCCCGATAGATCACATATATGCACCACACGATCCTCCAAGGTAATATTACAGGTTTTTACCTCTGGGCCACGTCGTCACTTCCTCATCCACTTGCGTTAAAGGAAAAATTAGGCCATGCCAATGAAGAGTATACATGTCTAGGGTTTAGAGTGGTGCACGATTTTGAAAAAAATTCATTATAAGTTTAAGGATTTCCCTCTTGCACTGCCTCAATCTTGAGTTCAATATTTTCCATGGCTTGACTAAGAGATCTTGACCCTTCCTTTAGTAATGCATCACATGAGGATCTTTATGATCGTCATAAGAGCAAGTCTCGACCTGGCCATAATTTCTATGAGCTGACTATTTCGACCATGGCTTTGTCTCAGAGGTCCTGCAGACCTTTGGATCAATGCCAGTACTCGATACCAACATCGATGGATTGTTAACGTGCCATATGGTGTTATACCTCTTGAACTTGATCCAATCCAACTCCAAGGTGTTCCTGGCCCTTTTGCATTCCCCATTCTTGGACAAGGAATTCCAAGTATGTTTTCATAAGTGTTCCTGCAACCCTTACCTACCACCACCTATGTGTGAACTCCTGAAAGGTCTCTGCCTCACCTGCCACATGCCAAAGGTTTTAGGCTTCAAAGTAGGTCTGTAAGAATCTCCATGGTGATATGAAGATACTTTTGAGGCCAATATAGCTATACATTGATGTAAGCAGGAGATATTCATGCTGCTTATAATGCAAGGCTAGTGAATCCTACCTACATTGGTTTTGGCTATTCCTACACCTAAAGGGAGGATAACCATTCCAACGTTGACTGAACGACTTTTGCACAAGTTCAAGGGATTATATCCCAGTGAAAGAACATCCATGTATATGTACAAACCCTGCCAAGCAGGCGATCTCTTATGTACTTATTTTATGTTAATAAAAAGGGTATTTGTGCCCAATGTTCCAAGTTTTTATTCTAGATCCTTATGGATCCTTCTGCTACTTGTGGAGTTTCATGACATCCTTGTATTGATTACATATGAAATGTTAATTAGTATGAATGAGAATTTACCCCAAGACATGATTTTGGTTGAGGAACATCACTGAAGTTATTTTATACAACATTACACATGTTGTTACAGAGTATATTCTATGAACTGTGGTAATGAGAATTTAAAAAAACACTTCATTCAATTACAGATGCATACACTAGTTCAACTTGTTTATCAACACTGTTCACTTAGAAGGTGTGACATATGTGTTTATGTATGCATTTATTTATCATAACTGTAAATCTATCTCTACAGAGACAAGCATCCACATTCTCACCACATTAACAATGTTGTTACAGTCCAAAAAGAATCCAAACCATTTCAACCTAAAATGCATCACAAGTTCATTAATATTCAAGCAACACAAACATAAAATTATCTTTAAAGTTGCATGGAAACTAAGTTTGGTACAAGGAATCTCCACCCAACCATAGACAGTTTCAACCACAATTGTAGTTTTGACCTCTGAGATATATTCTAGATTTTGAGGGGGGTGTTTGCTTAAGGGATTAGAACACCAACTAACAACAAAAACATGTAATCTAGAGGGCCTCTTCCTTAATCCCACTAGTTGAAACTACCATCTTCTCTACATAAGGAGTCCATAGGTTCTTTCCTCACCCCAAGTACATACATAGTGATTCAATCCCTTCCATGGTGTCCAAGATCCATTGTAACAATAATGAAGTAACCAGGGTCTTTAATCAAGCATTTTTCTTATGCTATTGTAGGATTATCTTCTTCCTAAGCTATCCAGGGCTCCAAAACCTGCTATATTAACCCACAACATCTAGGGGGACCAAATATGTTGCATGGCTCCATATATTAGATCCCAACCCACAACTTCCAGGGACCGAAGCTATTACAGGGCTCCAATTAATGTCTCAACCCATAGCCCCCATGGAACCAAGCTGTTATAGGGCTTGAGGGATCCTATCTCAAACCACAGTCTCCAGGGAACCCAAAACTGTTACAGGGCTCCAGGGATCCTATCTCAACCCACAACATCCAGATAGCCCCAAAATATTACAGGGCTCTAGAGACTAGAAAATGAACCAACAACCTCTGGGAAAAATAAGAGATAATCCCCTTATCCTCTCTCATTTTATGTGCTACCTGTTAATCGAGAAAAATTTCTTTGTATTTTTGTCCCTCAAATTGTGTCTCCTCTCTCCTTCATCATGAATTCGAATACCATGCCTTGTCTTCTTTTATTATCTCACATTTACTACTTCATCTTTGATTTCTTGCACTACGCAGTTCCCCTCTTTGCTTCTTGTCCCTTTTCCTTTTGAAGGTTCCTAAGTGCATGGGCATGTGCACTTTCCTTGTAGTTCATTCAATTTTAAGACTAGTTCATTAATTCATGCACCATCCATCTTTTAATGGTTGTCCCAAAAATTCCATATTTTCTCCACAAGAAAACCTCAACCTCCCAGGCAAACAATCCTCCTCCCTAGGTCCAGAATCCATGTCCCTCTGGCTTAGTCCCTTTTTCTTAATTTCACATATTTGTAAAAAATATTTATAATTCACTTTATGATAGATAAATGCATGGGGTTGTCAAAGGATGTTGCAAAAGCAGATGTTGTAACTACAAATTCCATAACAACTGTCAATGATAATTTTTTTGAAAATCTTGTAACATCTGATGTTGTAACACCCATTACCATTGAAAATTCTAAAACTGTTGTAAAATTTGATGTCATAACCACTGCTACTATTGAAACTACTAAAACAGTGACCATTACAGCGGATACTATAACAATATATGCCATAACAAATATAAATTTTAAATTTGCTGAAAATGTTGTAACGATTGATGTTGTAACACGCATTCAGATCCCTTTAACCTAGTAGTATCACCACTTTTCATCAATTTTAAGCAGTCTTTCTTAAAATATGGTGTTATTTAATCATTGTTTAAAAAAAATAATTCAATATATATATATATATATATATATATATATATATATATATATATATGCACAAAAAGAAAAGGGAGATATAGGGACTCTTTGAGCCAATATTTTTTAAAATTTGTGCATATATATTTGAGAACATATTCAAGGAAGAGTTTTCTAAGATAGTAATTAGGGGTCAAAGTCAAAATCAAGATAATCCATGGAATCTATGAATTAGCATCAGCCACTTCACAAATTGGGCATGATGAACCTCTATTCACTGGTGAACCTATGGATTTTATATGTTGCAACAATTTCCAACTAAATAAATAGAATATAATTATGAAATAGCCTCTTATTGATGAATTATAATGTTGGAATCCATTTGGAATTAGGCTTGAAACCTAGTGCAAACATAGTAGATTATGCCCTTTGTTGATAAAGAACACTGATCACATTTTTTTTTTTTTAGTCAATTGTATACTAGTTGAAGGTTCAGAATTGGTTACATGAATTACAATAATGCATCATGGGTAGGATACTTTAACTCGCTTGGAATAACAAAGGATCCTTGAACTCGACTTGACAAAGTTATAGTTTTGTAAATGAATTGCATTGGAAACAATCGTTGAGTTTTAGAGACATAAATGTTCTGTTTTGTATTTATTTTCACAATGATACATGTTGATGAGATAAATAGGCCATATCCCTATTGTTAATGGATCATATGTTATCAAAGTAGCTGAATTTGTAGCCTTGAAGGAGATGTAGAACCTTGAGGAGAAAATTGAGGAGGTAGAAAGCCATTTCAACTTGCTTTCAAATGCTTGAAAGTGGGAAACCAAAGAGGTGTTTCTACCACCCAACACTACACCATATTGAGAAGCAAAAACATAGGTAACAACTACTACTATTGAAACTGCTGAAACAAAGACAATTACAATGGATCTTGTAACAACAGATGTTGTAATAACATATATTGTAACAAGAGATGTTGTAACAATTGAGGGGGTAGAAATCCATTTCATATTGATTTTTAAAGCTGGAAAGTGAGCAGAGAAAGTGGTGTTTATGCCACCCAACACTACACCAACACTCGGGGTGTTGTAACATTGAAAATTTTAAAATTTTGATTAAATTTTCAAAAAAATTGTTTTCATCTCACTTTGTAATAGATTGTGCATAAATATATAATGCCACAATATATTATTTTGTTTTATTTTTACAAATAAAATTTCAAACCACCTCACACTAAATATCATGCATTTTCTATTGGCGACGATTGACACTTTGGTGATCAATGACTCTTGTTCTATTTTGTGGCCCCCCCGCTTGGTCGACATTTAACGCGGGGGGTGTAAAAATTTGTTTTTCCAAAAAAAATTATGCAACATGGCAGCACCATATGAATTGTGAACCCCCCCCCCCCCCCCTCACTCACTACTACTTACTGCTTACTCCCACACAAAAAACCATTCCCAGTTTTTGGTAATAAATATTACCTGCCACCATTTTATTGATTGTATATAACTTAATGTTGAATAGTTTTTTCCATTTAATTCTAAATATGCCCCTTATGGGAATTTTCATTACAACGTGTTCTCATTCCCATCCATAATTTAATTTCTCCCACCTTTGGTTGTCCCCTCTCACATTTCCTTCAGTTTCCAGACATAGAATGAATGTGTAGAATTACAGAAAGCCCTCAACGACAACTCAAAAATACAAAAAATGATACATTTTATATGTATTCTTATCCTTGCTATAAGTAGATAGTTCAAAATGAGTTCAACTAAAGGAAAAACTTCGCAAGTTCAGTCTTAAACCCTCTAAAAAATTGATGAATTTCCCTTAGTTGATATGGAAAGTAGAATAGAGTTACCTACAAACTCATATTTTGACCGATATGAATTACAGAATTGGGCTTCCCAAAAGTTTTAATATAATAGCGATGATTTTTCTCTATGGGATGAATTTTTACCCCAATTTATATTTCCTCAAACTCATCCTTTTTCGGAATTTGTAGTATGGTGCGCAGACATGTACTTACCTAGTGGGAAAACCATAATTGCTCAAAACAATGAAACCATGTTTTCTATAAATTCCGAGTCCATTTTAAAATCCCTGTACATATCTTTTCCCGACTCTTTGCACCCATTATTTGGTGAAATTATCTTAGAAATATATCATAAGTAATTAATTTAAAAAAAAGAGTGCCTATTTTTTAATTATTAATGCCTGAAGGGACTAGTATTCCAACTCACAATATTCCTTACCCTTCATCAATGTTTCCAGAATTTTTAAGATATATACAATCCATTTTATGTTGTATTTTAGGGTATCAGAGTGATGATAAAGTGGTTGTATTAGTTTCAGCTTTTATGTCAACTTTTTCTCCAGATAAGAAACCACAAATCTTATTCAATGTTAACTAGTTTTTATTTGAGGCCATTCATGACCAGTTTCTTAAATTTTGATTTGAAAAATATTTTAAATATCAATCAGTCCTGGTGTATTTGTATTTATATTATCATTCAAACAAATTCCCAATACAATTTCAAAAGCAGTATCTTCAAGGGAATTAATGGTTCGTGATCCATTAGACATTCTTGGTCAGAAGGAATTATAAGGTATTTTCCTTCACTAATTTTGTTAAAAAAATTCTTCACATATGCTACAATCTATTGATTAGTGATAGTCCTCCCATAATTTAACCTGAAGTCAAAAGGATTATGCATCTTAGTGAATAAACAAGGCTTGGTGATTAGTATTTTTACAAAAATTTTACAGATATTAGATTGTATGGATGTGAACTTCCACCCTATCAGTTGCTACATTTTTTTCCTATGCGTATTTATGCGCTTGAATTCATCAGACAAAGCCTCAATATAGATAAAGTGCATTTTTTATGTAGAAGGAACAAAACCTTGCTTAAACTGAAGGTGTTAGTCATTATATTTTGTTATTTTGAAGTTAATCTATTCACTCAACCGGATAATATTTTTCCATAGGGAAATTATAGTGAACCAAAGGTCAACGGACAAAGAGGTGGAATAATGATTATCACAAATGGAGTTTAAATTGGGGGTTACTTGGCCATATGATCCCATTGGGATAATTTCAACCATCATAGTTCAGCACAAATCCCCACTTTATTTTCATGTGTCCAAGCCTGAGATAGAGAATTTTTCTAATAAGGACACTTGGGAGCTAAAAACATTGCATGAAGTGACAAAATAAAAAACAGTGGAGCAGCTAGTAGGAAAAAAAATATTGTTTTCACCTCGAATGAAATAAAAATAACTTAATAGGATAGATCAAACCTTATTAGATTCAAAAATGGAATAGTAGAAGACAAACAATATGGAGGTATATGTGTCATAAATGTCTCATCCGACATTTATTCACCAGATATTATTGTTTCAAGTGAGCATGTTTTCAAAATGAAAGAATTGGATCCTCGAATAGAACAATCTTCTCCTTTTTCTTCTTCTTCTAAGCAAAACATATTTTCTAAGTTTTTGGAAATTAAGAAAAAGAATGAGGCTTTGAAGGTAGTAACTTATATTGAGTTCTTGAAGTAAAATTCCTCTAGTAAGAACATTTTCCTTTAAGCTCTTGATACTGAAAAAAGGTGAATTTAAGTTATTATTTCATGAACCTAAAGTTTCCTCTCCTAGAGATGCTAGAGATTATAAGACTTATGTTTTATCTTTCAATACTAAAGAAATACATCCTATAGATCATATTGATCTGCATAGACAAACTACTGAGATGATCTATTCCTCTCTCACCAGTTCTACTTCAAATGTATTAAAATTGCACTTATTTGAATAATACTATTGTAGAACTTAAAATTGAAAGGACTTTTTCTCTGGCGAAGGATGTTAGGATCCAATTAGTGGAAGACCTTGTAATTAAATTAGGTTTGAATCACAAAAATGTGGATGTAGATAAAGATATTGTTAAGAATAAAAATGAAGATATTCAAGCACTTAGGAGACAGTTGAAGCTCCCCACAACAGAGCATACCCAAACACAAGAAATTTGGGAATTAGAGAAGAAGAAGGAAATTATGTTATCCTATCTAATTGAGCAGAACCTGCAGATTTAGAAAATGCAATAAATGATGGAAGAGTTGTTAAAAGAGAACGCCCAAACCGACAGCGTAGTAATTCCAACAACAAAAATAGGTTCCACAAAAATTCTATCATAGGAATGATCTTCTCTTCAACTAAAGGATGTCGAGATTAACATATTGTATGAAAAATTGGACACGGTTGAGATAAACAAAAAATAATCATACAATGCCTTAGTAAAGGAAACAAAGAAAAATGAAAATTTGTAAAAGTAGTTAGAATAGTATTTGAGCGGTTCTAACAATATTAAATGTTTATAACAGGTCAATTTATGGAGATTATTGTAGAATAGGAGGAGTTGATTGAAAGAGAAAAAGAAGCTATTAATGACATCAAAATACAATTTGGAAATAAACCTAGATAAACAAGTTAGATAATAAAATCTCTAAAGACAAGGTCCAAAGAAGAACTTGAAGAACTAGGAATTGTAGATAGAACAAATCAGTTCTTCAGACTAGAAAATTTCTCATGAATAAAGATTTGATGTTGAAGAAAAAGGAAAAGTGTGAAAATATTCTAGTGCAAATCAATAAATTATACAAAAAAAATTCTATTGTGTAAGAGAGATATCTTCCATCATTTAAGAAGTCATATGGCCAGATGGTAAGAGAAGACCAATATGAAAGATTTTTGAAGAGAGAGGCAGGGGATAGGAAAATTTTTGCTGGAATCAAGGGAGAGATTAGTGGTCATAATCTACTTCAAATGTTAGCGGACGTCCTTTTCATCTGCCACGAAATCAAACAAATTTTCATAGTAAATCCTTCTTATGAGAAGTATATTGATGTGGATGAATTGTACAGATAGATGATGAACCTTAGTTACCCAACAGATGAAAAATCGGAGTAATTGGTAAGATATGTTTAATAAATTTAGCTTATCAATGCAAAATATTAGCAATAGATCCCAACTATTAAGAATTTTGAGCAATAAGAATAGATTAGTTTCAAATACATTGAACCTTAATTCATAAATCAAGCATTTTTGTTGCAATTTTCTATTTTTAGTTAAAAGCAGTGTTGCAAACATCTCGATAACATCCCGATTTTATCTCAAAATCACGTTTGTTTGGCCCAACCAATGTTTGTCGATTTTTACCGATATTTTGATGGTATCTTGATTTTCTCGATGTTTTCCAATTTTTAGTGATATTTTCATGATTTTCATGATTTTTTGGTTTTTTGGACCCTTGTCGATTTATCATTTTTTTTTCCACAGGAAAAAGCATAACTTCTATTAATATAAAATAAAAGTTACATGCTCTATATGAATAGAAACATATTCATATAATCTAGGAAGCTGTATCATGATACAAAAAATAAATACATCTGATATAGAGTCCATTTAGGTACAACTGTGTATAGGAGTGATATATATTTACATTACATTATGTGTTAAAAAAATAACATAATAGCCAGAAATAAGTTAAATGATGCAGCTACTATTGTGGATGTCACCTCATCCTTTGATTTGGATTGAAAGGATGATGAAAATACTGATAATATGCATGTTCATTCTTCTCATGTATCTCCATGTGATCTCTCAATAGGTGCGCCGCCTCCTTGGATAGGAGATCAGAAATCACATTCCTTCCCCTCTAAATATGTTGATAGGAGATGATATCAAAATGTGTTTTGAGTTGTTGGACTTCATCCAATATGTTCTAAAGTGTGTGCATGTGACAGGATGAGAGCAAGTTGAACCAATCAATGATAATCTTGGAGTCACAAAAGATATAAAGTTTGTAGCAGTTTTTTGTAACGGAAAATTGTAATAGAACAAGTAGGCATGATAACTCAGCAAAATTATTAGTGTCACGACCAAGACCGATCTTAACTTTGTATGAGTGTAGTGAAGATAAATGGAGAATGAAACCACCCCCACAACCGTCCAGTTGTGCAGAGCCATCAAAGTATGCCGAGGGGAAAGTGTGGTCTATGAGTTCATGTGTGATAGTCCGGGGTGTGGGTGGGGGGCGGGGGGGGGGCTCATCCGGTATCGTATGATAGATAGAGTTAATATGGGTAGCAGATGATATCCAAATGTGTGGTGAGTTGTGGAAGATGGCCTGATTGCGGGCTATCCATATACCCCAACATACAAATACGGGCCTTGTCTATTTATCCTGATGTCAATGTTCACAACATTAGGTAAAAGTTGTTTAAACATTATCCAAAGCTTTGGATAATGAATACTTTGAATGTAAATATTTTAAGAGATAGGATATTTTTTAAACCACTCTATATATACCATATTTTTTAATAATAAAGGGTTGATACCTGGATCAAGTTTTTGTAATATTGTTGTAATAATTTCAACTTGGATATAATCAAAGGCTTTTGATTTTTTGTTCATGACAACAATTGTGCACTAGTGAGTTCTTATTGTAATTTCATAGTAAGTTCTTGTGAATATTTGAGCATAGTATAAGAGATTGGGAAGGGCTAGAATGAGTATCAACCTCCATAACCTCCCTCTGCAAATTTATGTTCACAACTGAGTTATAAATTAAACAATATGTTTAATTTACTGCCCATAAATATTTAGATTGTTTCTTCTATGCTGTACTTGGATATATTTGTTTTGACTATAGAGGTCCATCTATATGCCTCTTCTATTATTAGAAGATTAAACATTCAAGGAGAATGTTTAACCATCTAAATTCCTCTCAATTCCTCACATTGATGCTTTGGCTCCGTTCTTTAGTCGAGGACTATCTACAAAGATACAACATGGGGGATTAAGAAAAAAAATTAAGAAGCACAAACATAGGTAACAACATATTGAGAATCATATGTCGTAACAATGGATGTCGTAAAAACAAATGTTGTAACAATAGATGCCATAACAACATGTCAATGTTAAATATGCTGAAAATGTTGTAACAACTGATGCTTTAACACTCATTACTATTGAAAATGTTGAAATTTTTGTAAAAGCTGATGTTATAACAACTGCTACTATTGAAACTACTAAAATAGTGGATGCCTAACAGTTTGAGAACATATTCAAGGTAAGTTTTTCTCCCTTTCCCATATAATTTTCCTATTTTTTATCTGGGTCAGGTTGCTGGATATGACCATTATCGACATTGTGTTAGGTTCTTGGTAAAAATGGATCCAAGATTCCTTAACAATACTGTGGAATTTAGGCTCAACAAACTATAACAAAAAATAAAATAATTCATGACCCCACTAAAATGAGGGACAAGTCCAAGGCTTAAGATGTCACACCATCCAAATCTTACTACAATTAATTAAATTGCACACATAATTAACTATAACAACAATAGTAACAAAAATCACATAAATGAGAAATATTTATGCAATATGTCATTCAACCACTCAACACTCCTAAAAACTATCACTCATTCAATTTTCACAAATAAAAGAAAGTGCAATACAAATTGTAACAACAAGGAAAATAATTTACTGCCAAAATAAACCGAGGGAATGGTCCAGGAATTAAGTTGTCACATCATCCAAATATTATTGCAATTAATGAAATTCCACATAAAATTAATTGTAACAACAACAATAACAAAAATCACATAACTGAGAAATATTTATGCAATTTGTCATTCAACCACTCTCACGCAACTCCTGAAAACCATTACTCATTCAATCTGCACACCTAAAAGGAAGTGCAATACAAACTGTGTTAACAAAGAAAATAACTCATGATCACACTAAACTAATGGATCGGTTCAGGACTTAAGTTGTGACACCATCAAAATATTACTACAATTAATTATATTACACAGAGAATTAACTGTAACAACAATCAAATAATGAATTTTTTTTATGAAATTATGTATTCCACTCTAAATAACCACTGATCCCTTGGTGTACTAAAAATTACACACACCACCCAAAAGAAATTATTGAACCAAAAAGTTGAGATTTGCATTAATAAAATTATTAGGAATATAGAGCTTTGGTGTTTCCCCTTTCCAATCCTATACTCCAATTATTTTCTCTAGCCCTCACGGGTAAAAAATATTCTCTTTCAAAGATAATAATTATAAAGAGGATATCATCATGAGAATATTTTTTTTTTGGAGGAAGAAATCGTAATTTTCATTAATTTAAGGAAAATTACATGTTGTATCATCTGCATATAGAGTTATGAATATATCTATTATGGTCTGAATATCAGTCCATATCTGCTCAAATTAAAAGCATAGAAATAGAAATATTTACATGATAATGGGCATATCAAAATAAATAACAGTCCATCATAAGTAGCCAGAGTTTCTAACAAAAAAAATAAAATAATGGCATCTGATAATCATATAGGAAGATCATCCGGCCCATCAGCAACAACATCTTCAATAAAGGGCCTGTGATAATATTGGTACTTCTATTGTTCTTGTTGTTCATATATCAACCATTGACCCCATGGTAGCTGTGTGGCTTCTTTGGAAAGGCCGTCAGAAAACCTCATTCCTTTCCCTGTAAATTCGCGAGCATATAATAAAATCAAACAATGATTTTGAAGTGATAACCTCATCCAGTAAACCTATGAGTGTGTGCATGTGACAATGAGCAACATTGTTGATCCAATTAATAATAATTTTTGAGTCCCCATAAATTTGTAGCTTGTTGCAATTTTTCTCAAGTGTAAAAATGAGTAGGAGTCTGAGACTGTTTAATTCTAAATAGTTGTTTGTGCCTTGGCCTAATCCCATTTTGAGCTTGTAAAAATGACTATCCAAGATGTATAATATTTCACCTCCACCACATCCTTCAATGATGGTTGCCCCATCAAAATAAGCCCAAGGATATGATTTTTCAATGGTTTCAGGGATGATGAGCCTGATCTATGACTTGGGGCCATCCTCAGGGATAACGAGGTATAGGGTAGGAATGGTGTTGCATATGATGTTCCAGTGTGTATGGGAGTCCTGGAAGATGATTTTGTTGTGGGCAAGCCAGGTGCCCCCACATACAAGTAGGGGAAGGTTCTTGATTTTTTGTGTTGGTGTCGAGTTCCACCAGTTCTGACATGTCGTGATGAGCATGTATCCTTGCCATCTAATGTCAATTTCGAACTTTATGTAAATTTTTTTCCAGATCATATTGGTATCAGAGCATTTCAAGAAAATATGATCAATATCTTCAGCCTTCTCTTCACATAAACAACATATTGAGGGACCGTGGAGAGATCTCTTGGTGAGGTTATCCTCGGTAGGGACACAATTTTTCAGTAGGCACCACATAAATAACGAGCTTTTGGGGGTGCCTTGAGTTTCCAAAGGGGCCGCCACCACCAAGCTGACACATTTGGTTCATGCTATGATATTAGAAAATCATAACCTTCTTTCAGTGTATATATTCCACGGGGAGACATGGCCTATATATGTTCATCCACACGATCTGAGATCCTAATGTGTGATGCCCCGAGTACTCTGGTATATCTGACCTATTCATCTATCCATATATCTGGAATCCCAAGTGCCTAAAAATATTTCCATGCCCATGTGAGCCAACTAGAGTTTGCTTCATCAACACTTTGAGATAAGTAAGATATCCCCATGGAGCTGAGAGTCTCTCTAAGTTCCAATGGTAATAAATGTTCATTCCCTCATACACAACAAGCATCAATACCAATTCTAACTTGTGCTTCATAACTGATGCTCCAAGCAAGTCCCCTTTTGATCACTGAGATATAATTTGTAATGGCTCTCCATATAGTGGATGTATGTAATCTGCACCTGATAAGACCTCGTATCCATTATAATGTAGTTAATGGAGAAATTTTTTTGTGATATACTACCTCTTTCCAGAGACTGTTTGATGTTGATAATTTCAAGCCCATTTTTGCAGCCAGTGCAGTGGTAAACAAGTTTAAATCCTTTAATCCCCATCCTCCCCATTGTTTAGGTTTGTCAATTTTGTCCCATTTCACCCATGCAAATGTTCTTCCATCCAACTTCCCCCTCCATAGGAATCTACGACAAATATTTTAGATTTTGGAATTAACACCTTTGGGAATCTAGGCCAAGGTCATCCAATATACCGGTATAGCCTCCAACACCGACTTGATTAGAGCTAATTTTCCAGCTCTTGATAACCACCTCTATTGCCAGATGTTTATGCATCTTTTGAATTTTGCAATTAGCCAAGTCTAGTTCACTATACGGTAATCCTTTGGTTTGAGTCTGAAGGAAAGATATTTGAGGTCCTCCTCAATGTCCAAGTGTCTGAATTGAAACTTTTGTAGTGCATGCCTATGCTCTTGGATGGATCAGTTCACCATCATGATAGATGATTTTTTGAGATTGGGTTGCATACCTATAGCTTTACAAAAAATATACAATATGCTCTTGAAAAATTTGGAGTCCTGAGTGGATACATTTAAAAATATTAGAACATCATCAACAAATAGGAGGTGCGTAATATGAATGATATCAGTCACTTTGACCCCAATTAGAGCTCCGAATGTCCTAGATGAGGAATTGAGTTTTCTCAAGTCTTCCATGATTAGTAGAAAGAAAAGGCGTGATAATGGGAAACCTTGTCTGAGACCCCTCTTGGCATGGAAGAAACTAGAGGTAGAGCCATTAATAAGTATGATGTAGGATGAAGATGTGATGCATAACATGATCTAGTTTATGAAAGGGTGGGGAAAGCCAATGTGAGTGAGGATAAGTTGTAGATATGTCCAAGAGGTACGATCAAATTCCTTTTCCATGTCAATATTGAGGATGATGATTTTAAGGCTTTTGAGCTTGATGGAATGAAAAACTTCGTGTGTTGTCCGAATGGCCTCATGGATTTATCTATGATTGAGGAAGGAAAATCGTTATTTTGATATGTGCTTAGATAATATCGGCTTGATGCAGTTAGCGACTATATTGGCTATAATATTATATATGCAATTTCATAAGGACATAGTTCTATATTGATTGAAGGTCTCAGAGTTATCATCTTTAGGAATAAGGGAAATGAACGTGAAATTGAAACCATCATACATCCTCCCTATGACTCCGCACTCTTCAATGATTAGTAGAAGATCCTTGCCAATCAACTCAAAGAAGGTAAGGTAAAATTCAATTAGAAAACCATCCAGGCCTGGGCTCTTATCCCTTTTAAACCATTTTAGTACAACTTAAATTTCCCCCAAAGTGATTGGAGCATTAAGGTTTGCAGCATCATCCTCATCTACAAACCTATGCATTGTCCTAGCAATGCTAACCGCCTCTGCAATATTTTCCTCCCGAGGGTCTCTGAATATGTGAGAGAAATGTATGATACCTATGTCTATGAGCTTATTATGTGTTTTGGAAACCCTGTCGGACTGATCCCTTAGTTCTAATATGGTGTTGGTGATCTTCCTTCCTTTGGCACATTGCTAAAAAAAAATTGTATTATCATCCATCGCTTTTAACTTGGTGGCCCTGCTTTTATGTCTCCAGGTTTCCTCTCTCTATCTTAATAGTTTTATTTTTTATGATTCCAACAATATTAGATTTTTTTTCGAGTCATTGGATTGAAAGCCCAAATTTTCAGAGTCATTCATTTCTGTAATTTTCTTTTCAACCTTCACAAGTGATGCTTCAGCTTGTAACTTTTTCTCCCTTGCCCATGTAATTGTCCTATTTTTTATCCAAGTCAGGTTGTTGGATATTACTATTGTTGGCATGGTGTTAGGTTCTTGGTAACAATGGATCAATGATTACTTAAAAATATTGTGGAATTTAGGCTCAGCGAGCCATGTATAATTGAACTTGAAGGGTGATTTAGGTTTGCAGCTCGCATTGATAACTTCGAATAATATGGGGGAGTGATTAGAGATTTCACCCACTCCCACCCATTGTCTCATCCTATCCACTTATCCACCAAATCAAATTTTATGAGAAAACTATCCAATTTGTGAGTAAGGGAAACTTCCCCAATCCTTCTTTTACACCAAGTGGGAAGGTTTTTAGCCATATAAATATCCATAAGCTTGGCAGTGTCCATTAGGTGCTTAAAGTAGGCAGTCAGAGGGTCCAGATGAGCATTGAAAACCTAAGATTCTACGATACCCACAGAGAATTTTAAGTCGTCTCCAATAATGATGTGATCCCTGTTCAAGAGAGATGATGCCATAAGTTTATCCCAAAATCTGACCCAGTTGTTACATGGACCATATATGTTGATAATATGCAATGGGATGTCAAGTTTTGTGGATATGATGTCTGCGCCTACCCCACATGTTCTCCACCTTAATGGTCCTGTTTTTGAATCTGATGGCACATCCTCCCGATCACCCTCTCAAATCCAGGGTCTAGAAGGTCCAGTTTGGTAAGATAGAAGTTAACAGGGTGTGGATGGTATCCCCAACACCAAGTGTCTCTTGGAGAAATATACCATTAATCCTATATAATGCTAGCAGTCGTTAGAGTGCCATATTTTTGTCAGGGCTGACTACCCGTCTACAATTAAAGGATAGGAAAATCATGAGGAAACTAGGTGAGGGTTGCCTTGTGCTCTAAGAACCCGATGGCTTTGGATGGCATGGAAGGTATGCTCTTGGAGTTTTTTTGGTACTTAGGTGAGGGATCATCCCCCAGTCCAAATGAATCAGAGGATTTAGGTAGCAATAGAGATATGAGGTTATATCTATGGGAGGAGCTATTACCTGAGTTATACATCTATTCAAAGTGAAAACTAAGAGTTTCCTCCATAGTGGTAGGGACGGGTATAGAGGAGGAGGGTGGGGTAGATGCAATAGGATAGAAAATGGGGTTGATTTTGTGGGAAATAATATCAGATCTAGATGCCTCTAATGACAAAATATGAGCTTATCTATTATAAACATTAGAATTAATAGGTGTAGAAGTTGAGATAGTAATACCTGGAATAGCTCTGGTGCCAACAACTTGTGATCTTATGACCATGGCAGGAGGTGGTCATGATTCAGATTGAAATGGTTCCTTACGAGTGTCTCGTTGTCTTCTTGGCTAAGTAGTAGGGGTCTCTTGAGTGGAGGATAGTCCTACATCTTCTGGTGTCTGAGTACTAATATGCTCTTGTGCCCTGGTATGTTCCTTGATAGCGAGATTTATCAGTGGAAACTCCTTGTATAAGTGTCCCACTTCATGGCATATTCAGCAACAAAATCACACCCCCTCATAGTCCAACTTTTTCCATATGATAATCTCATGGTATTGCAGGTGAAGGCTCTCCACCAGCCCCTCTCGGTTGTCCAAATGCACCAAGATTCTGTCCATGGAAAATTTCCTAGTCTCCATGTATGATCTGTTGTGATCCAGATAAATCCCAAGATCTTCACCAATGCACCTAAGGAAATCCACCATCCAAAATTGAAGTGGTAAACTAGGTAAATACACCCATATAGGACCAACTCCCTTTTTTTCCTTATCTGGATCGAAAAGAGGTGTCCAATGCTTGAGGAGAACCAGGGTCATCTCAATGTGCCAGAATGTTGATAAGACCTAATTTTCCTGTTTCGGATGTGGGAAGATGAGCATGATCCAACCACGATTCATAGTGAGGACGACAGGTAACTGGTCCAGGGCATGGCCTCAAATTTATATCATCCATTTTTCCAGCCTGGCAGTGGAGTAGTTCATGCCTCAAACACGACCAAAAACCACTGTTTGCTTTGTTTCTTCAACCTGTGCCATGTTGATTCCTTCTCCAAATATCAATAATCTTCCCCATTCGCAAACCTTGGTATAATTTGTTTTCTTCTTCCCATCAATCCTAAGGTTTTAGTGAGCATGCTTTTGATTTTTCCCCTCATGTAGGGTTTCGTCTGAGTCTGACACCCTATTATCTTTTGGTGTATGAATCTGCTGAGTAATACCCTCGAAGAAACTAGATGTCATACTCGAGGGTTGTGGCCGTGAGATGTCATCTTTTTTGTTAATGTATCTGGGTATTTGTATAACAAGTTGCTCGAATTCAAAATTATCCTCAGCAGTACCACAAAATCTACCTGGATCCATAGTTGTAGCACTCGGCTCCTCAGACAGTATAGTGTGATGTTCCGATAAGTTCAACTCTAATGGCAACGAGAGTGTGAAAGTGGGCTGCTCATGTGTGTTCGGTAAGAGGTATTCGATGCCTTCCAATACCAAAGGGTTTGGGGCTGTAAACCCTATTTGACTGTGTGAGGACTCCCCAACTTCCATGTTGCTTATACCTTGTACCACCTTCTCATTAGGTTGGATCATGGCATCAGGTGGCTGCTCGACTGCCTGCTGATGTGGAAAATCAATACAAATCTGAGCCGAGTCCAACGTGTCTGAGGAATAATTGACTTGTTCCTCTTCCCTAAGCAGATTGCTACATGTTACCCTCCTGTAACCACCTGTAATCTAAGTTGAAGGGTTCTGAGAAAAGAATGGACCACTATCTGTAACCACCTTTCGATACTGCTGGGGTGTAGGGGTCATTTGCTCCAATAAATTACTCGACCATTTGTTGGGCCTCATGTTTTTTCATGAAGTCCTACACCCATACTCGAGTCCCTATATTATCCATGGTGTTTAGTGCGGCCATTACCATGCAGTCTATGCACATTCAATCCACCATTTTTGACAGTGAGAAGCAAAGGTTTTTCTTAGCTGCATGACACTTAGAATTTTGGCCACTTAAAAGTCACTTTGTCCTTGAGGCTCGAGGATATTTTGATTCTCATGTGATCTTAAAATAAAATAAATATTAACAATTACACAACCATTTCCATGGAAGGAGTAAAATTAAAATATTTTAATTACAAATAGAGTTACAAAAGATCTCAACCAAATGATCTGGATGCTCCAAAAATATCTCCACATGATGAGTTGTTTCTTTTGACTTTGACATGCTCCTAGATCTAGTCTGATTAGGAAAGGCAACACGTGCTTAAGAAACTGTCTGTGTAACAACAAAAACTCCTAAAACATTAATTAATCCAAATCGGTAAAGGAACTGAAATGTAATACTATAACAACAAACTTTGAAAAAACATCCAAACTTGAAATAACCCATACACTAGTTTTATGATAAAAAGCAGCCTAAGAAAGTAGTTCTAATGTCAAATTATAAGTTGAATTGGAATAAGAAAGCGACAAGTGAAAAAGGACATACTTAGGTGAATAAGGGTTGTTATAGTAATAAGATATGGTCCCGTTGGTCAAAATGGGATAAAAGAAATAGGAAAATAAGTAGGAAAAAGACAAAAATCCATGTACTCTACTTCTGTTGAATCTAGTGCAATTGATTTATGCTTCATGTCGTACCAAGAAACTGATGCTAACCCAATAATGAATAATCCTCCTGAAGTGATATTCCGATATGATGGACTACTCACCCAATCTGCATCTGTGAAGCCTTGAAGCTTCACTCCCTCTGTCCGTTTGTCCCAAAGACCATACTGAGTAGTGCCTATGAGGTATCTCAACACATCTTTGGCCTCCTTCCAATACAGTTTGGTTTTATTAACCATTTCTTGACTAATTTGGTTAACTGCATAACACATGTCTAGTTGTGTGTTCACCAAGTACATAAGTGAACCCACAAGCTATCTCTAAATAGTGGCCTCCACCTACTCACCTGAAGTGGCATCATCTTTCCTTCAACTACCTTCTAGAGGACTGTCCATGGGTTTGATACTCTCCATGCAAAAATTCCTTAGTATCTGACTCGGATAGTTTCCCTAAGAGACAAAAAATTCTCCATTTCCTTGCAATACTTCCAAACTGAGGAAATAATGCAAGAGCCCCATGTCCTTCATTTCGAATTACCTTGCAAGATCCTCTTTGCAAGATTTTATCAACTTATCATCACTGATTAAAGTCAAATTATTGACATAGAATAATATAATAAACGATTTATCTTCAACAACAATATGGTAAAGGTTTTCATCTGCTTCACTTTTGGTGAAGCCCAACCTGGTGAAATAGTTGTTGATCCTAGTGTACCAAGCACGAGGTGCTTGTTTCAATCCATAAAATACTTGCTTGAGTCCGCACACATGTGACTCTCTACCAAAGGTCTCAAATCATTTTGTTTTTTCAATGTGTGCCTCCTACTCAATCACTCCAGTGAGTAATGTTTTCATTACATCCATCTGATGGGTCTTCCATCCCATTTATACTGCAAGTGCTAGAATTGATCTGATAGAAGAGTACCCTAATACTGGAGCAAAGGTCTCCTCGTAATCAATTCTCTCCGCTTTTGAGAACCCCTTGGAAAAAAATATAGCCTTGTGTTTCTCGATTCTTTCATCTAGTGCTTGATTCACCTTATAGATCCACCTTGAACCTACCATTTACTTGTTCTTTGGTCTTGGGATCGCTTCCCAAACACAATTTCTGACTATGGAATCTTATAAATCTACCATGGAATCAACCCATATTGGATTATGCTATGCTTCCTCGAATGAGGATGGTTTTTTCTCAACCAGCTCACTCATCAGAGCCATGTACCCAGTGTGAGGATCCGGTGACCTCCTTTGCCTGTGTTTTGATATGAGTGCTCCCACATTCTCTCTAGCAACATGCAATAATATTTCATCTTCCCTGGTGTGTATCCTTCCATCTCTCGATGTCTCTGCATGAGTGGGTGTTTCCACTCTCTTCTCCTATGATTTTCGCTACTCCACAAAATCCCTAGGTTCTTCCTTTGGAGCTAAAATCTCCTCATATGTATGCAACTAAAGCTCCCTCTCAAGGGAACATCTAATGGCCTTCTATTCATTGAAATTCATATCTCTATGAACAACTGTCATCTTTTTAGATGGTAGGTACACCTGATAGTTGTGAGGTGTATCACTGTATCCCAAAAATATGCCCAACTCATCTTTCGACTCTATATTTTTCCTTTCATCCTTGGAAACACAACAGTAAACGGATGAACCAAACATCTTGAAGTGTGACACATCTGTTTTCTTCCCTGAAAAATATTATTTTTGTGTACTGATCTCGAGAATCCGATGAGGACTCATGTTATACACATATACCACTGTGTTGCATGCTTCAACCCACAAGTGCAACAGTAGGCCCTGATCATGAAAAATTGCTCGTGCTACTCCCAAAATACTTGTGTTCTTCCTTTCAACAACCCCATTCTGTTGTGGGTTATGGGGTTCTATTAACTCTCGTCGAATGCCTTATTTTGAAAATAAGTTATTGAACTCATTCGACACATATTCACCACCATTATTGTTCCTGAGATCCTTCACTTTCCTACTAGTGAATTTCTCAACAAGTGCTTTAAATTCACAAAATTTGAGAATTTCTCGTCTTTCTTTTGCATGAAGAAAACCCAACACTTATGTGAGAAATCAACTACAAATATAACCTAATACCTGTGCTTGGCCATGGAGGCTGTCGATAAAGGTCCACACACATCCAAGTGAACTCTTTTAAGGACTACTTATGCTCTACTATCCTTATCATGAAAGGTGGATTTGGTGTACTTCCCCAATGTACACCCTTTTCATGTATCTTGCTTCTCTAGTGCACCCTTGGGAAGTCTTGTAGAAATATTCTACATGACCTTCAAATCTCGATGGTGCAAATGGAAAAGTATTCTATGCCATAGTTCACTGATATGTCATCTCTGCACCTTATCTACTTTCGTGATCAAGGAAGAAAAATATTTTACATCCAATTTGTAGAGGTTCTTCATCTAAACCCCAATCCACTTTACTTGTCCAGTGGTGATGTGATGAAGGAATTCCTTTGTTTTTCTAAATATCACACATAGCCATGATCTTCCAACAAAGAAATTGAAACTAAATTCTTCTTCAAACCTGGAACATACATGACATCTTTTAATGTGGGAGGAGAACCAGACTCCCTTTTAAAAGTAACTATACCAATACTGGTCATGCTATACCTTCCATCATCTCCCATCTCGATGTGCATCTAGATTTCCTTCTCCTCCAAGTCACTGAAAAATTATTTGTTCTTGTCATATGGAATGAGGCTCCACTATCTAAATACCACACACTACCCATCACCGATGTCACCATGCATGAAATGAGGGTGAAATACAACTCGAATTGTGAAGCTAGAGCTTCACCTTCTGCTCCTCTTGAGGGATTTTTATCGACCTTCTTGTTTGGACACTTATTGGCATAGTGTCCCAGCTCATGATACTGAAAACATTTAATCTTCGACAAGTTTTTCTTCTTGTGTACCTGACCAAAATATCCTTTGGATTTGGATTTATTCCCTTTTCCTTTCTTTGCCTTTCCAACCAAGGCATAGTTCTCTTCATCCTAAACTTTGGATGAGGTCCCATCTCTGGTGTTCCACTTGAAATATTCATGTACCAAATCTGACCATAATCTTTCCCAGTTTGGTAGGTTCTCCCTCCCATTAAACAAATCTTGGTAGCTGTGTTAGCTCTTGGGAAGGCCTAGAAGTGCTAGGCTTACCATATCATCTTCTAAAATTGTAACACCAACACTCCCAAGTTCATCACGAAGTTGTGTGAACATGCCCAGGTACTGTGGTATTGTGTCACCCTTCTGCATTTTGATATTCTGAAGCTTATCTTTTAGTGCCAACTTCCTATGGTCACTACTGTTATGGAATAATTTTTGCAATGTCTTCCACATTGCATATGGAGTTTCCTTCCTGTGGAGATTAGAGACAATATAGTCTCATACTCCCTCCAGTATGATCCTCCTTTCTTTTGCTATGCTCTTCTTGTAATATACTATATCCTAGGCATCAAATGGTGCTAGTTTCGAGACATCATTATCAATGAATTCCTTCAGCCCATTACCTTCCATGAATACTTCCATGCGGTCCTTCCAAGCAATGTAATTCAAGCTACCCTCAAGGGGAATTCTCGAGCCTTAAACGATAAAACACCATCCTGCTAGATCTGAAGAGTAGATCTACAACCGAATTCATCCTACAAATATAAATTTAATTCTCTCCTCTACTGTGACTATAGCTCCGATACCATGTAAAAATTCCTCATAGATTACAAATTCTAATGTAATTTACTAAAACATAGACTTGAATCTACTCTACTCATCTACGGAAAGAAATTCACAATTTAGAAGCAATATCAAAAACATGTAACATGAATCAATTAACAAACATAACACGAGGATATATCTAGGGGAATCCAACTACTCAAAACCCATTCCTATTTGTATTGCATTAATAAAAAAATAGAGAAGAAATACAATTCTTGTTCAAGATTGAAGAATATTTTCATAAGTATAATCTATCTCACTACCTCACAAGCTGACTTTGGACAATACTTACCCAATTATACTTCTTTCCAAGCTCCTATTTACTTGGGATATTTCCTTGGGAATTATCCCCTAGTAATTATGTAAATTCCTAATTAATTGTGCAATCCCTATAGGCCTTTCTATGACTATATGCACCACCTGTACAACTCAAATAATTATATAGCTAACAATACACTTCGCTTGAACTTAAATATCAACTCGGTAACTCTTAGATCACACATTCATGAGTTAATTTTCGCTGATTTATCAGTTAACTAGTTGATCACTGGGTACACACCCCACTACTAGACCTCCCACTAGTTCCCCCAACAATTGGAACAAGTTTAAATGATTTTAACTCAGTTTAACTGAATTAAATTATTACAACTCAAATTAAACTCAACCTAGGCTCCTAAAATTTAGGAACGAATATACATGACTCAAGTTACGTACACAAATCGAATTAGCTAAGCCAAATAAATCAAACTAAATTAGTTAGCACAATCTTGTTGTCTTATGATGTGGAATTGCAAATTCTCCTAATTTAATTAAAGGGAAAATTAAATCAGGATTTTCTTGTTGTCATTTTCAACACACAAGATTTTGCATGTCCTGATGCACACTCATGTCAATTATTCATAATATGCTGAGAGTGAAGTTGTGTGAGGTTGTATTTTTCTGCCATGTTTTTACCTTTGACCCTGTATCCTCGAAAACAAACCAATTATTCCTCCCATAACTTATCATTAATACTATATGGATGTTGATACTAATGGGTGGGAAACCAAAAAAGAGGGAACTTGAATCTAAGTCCTATCCAACCTTTTAAACTCCTCTTAATACATTCAACATACTGATGAACCGTGTAAAGTACTTTCTCAAAATTCTGATAATAAAAGCTGTCTCCCTTCTTCAATTCTTGTCAGGGAATATTCCATCTCAACTAGCTTAGTTATAAGGCACTAGTTCTCATCCCTTGTATATTTATCTACCATCTTTGTATAACTGATCCTTGATGGTCCATCATCAATGTCTTAGTGGCTAGAAACTACCATATTTTGTGTTATTTATGTGCAACAACTTTATATAAAATAGGTTCTTCTCTAATAAACAGGTATACGCGTTCTTCATTAGTTGATACACTATCATGGGTAGATATCCAGGCTATTTGATTTTGCATAAAAGAAAAAAAATCCCTGAGTTGAACATCTCCCACATAGGTTGTCAGATTGAATGATTTGTCCCCAAAGCAAGCGATATCATGCACGTACAACTCACATAACAAATTTTGTTATGATAAATTAGCACTTTGAAATGTTTTTAGGAAGTCATGTATCTCCTTTGTTGGAGATACTGAGTTGGCGGGGGGGGGGGGGTTGAATTAGTATTCCTTTCAATTAGTATTATTACTAATCTTTCAGAGCATTAGTTAATATTCAATTATTATCAGTGTTTGTACAATGATATCAGTAAACAAAAGGAACAAAAATGCACACAGTTTTTAAGGTGGAAAACCTCTACGGGACAAAATCCACCTGAATGCTTTTCTAATAATTCTTTAATATTCAACTCCAATTGAAAATAAAGCTCCAAATTCCTAGAATATAGAAACGAATTCTTCACCATCTCCCACTGGATGGATGCTCCAATGCCCGAGATTCTTCAGTAGTCAACTGAACAGATGCCCCAACACCCAATGAGCTACAACTCACCCTAGCACCACCCTACCACCCTATGGAAGAATAAAACAAGAATGGATTCCCATACCAGGGAAAATGGCCCACTTTACAATGATATAGAATGATGTAGAAGAATAAGACACACTAGAACATAACCCAAACTATGACACAACCACCTAATGATGATCTTAGACCTCCCGATACTTCCTCTTCAACTCTTGGCAGATAAACACTTGTATAATTTTTACAATGACCTAGTACAATGATACCTTTATAATGTCTGTATGCAGTGCTGCCCACTTGAAGACTTCATCTGGTGAACTTCTTGCTTTTGTTCTGCACCTTGATTGCTTCTCTTCTCATGCTACCCTTTGCTGCACCTTTCTTTTCTTTTCTGCCTTAGAAAGTCTGGTCCTCTGCAGCCCTTGACAACACATGATCTAGTGTTTTCTTGCCTTCTAGGAGCTCGATATTGCATTCGGTGTATCTCTGTTATTTCAGATCCCCAATATGTGATTTTTGGTCTTATAGTAGTCCTATGATTATTCTTTCTAATGCCATAGGTATGACCCAATTTGGATTCTTCAAGGGAGAGTTATGCCTAATCTCTCACAATGCCCTAATTATTGACTGGTTCAGTAGAGCGAACTTGTATGGTGTCCCACGTGTCACTATTTCTTCATTCGGCTTTGAAATTAATATAGTGTAAACTACATTCCGTGCACTATCTTCCAATTTTTATATAATTCCAATCCGATACTCAGAGAGAGATTTATGACGATTTTCCCAAGATCACTTCTTTGAGATGAAGTTCAGGAGCCTCCAAAAACACTGAATTCCACAGATCATACCTCCGAAAATGTTGTGCACCCTGATCTGAAATTTTTACAAGAGCTTCCTCTAGATTTCAGCTTCACCTCATAACAGTTTCAGCTTCTAAAATTTCGTAGAAAAAAATTTATAGCACAAATTCCATGATGACTTGTTTAAGGTAGCGAAATCCCTTCATAAGGAGGATATGCAGATCACAATTTATATAAATGATTAGGTTGAGAAGGTCTTCAGCAAGTGAACGTGAGAGGTATTTTAGGAGCTTAAAAATTATTAATTATTGGATTTTCAATGATCCATGCCACAACCCCATGGGGTTTTAACCCACTAACTGGGGTTACAAACTTCAAATATGAATATCTCTCAAATCGTGAAGAATTACATGGCGTGCCATATATCAACGGAAACATCTCAACAAGTAGAAACCATCAAAAATATTCTTGACCCAGAATATAGTAATTTGGTATTTCAAAATTCACATGAAATATCTGGGTAGCCCCTGGTGCTGCTTGGGTTGACATCAATGACAACCACTGATCAACAATATACCCCTTTGGCATTGATGGCAACACAAGTACTCCCCCTGCGATCATGACACCTCTTCCTACAACATTATCTCCCCGTTTGACATCAATGACAAAGGGTAACTCCCTCTGACACAAAACCATCCTGCGGACTTCTACACACTTCCACTCCCCCTTTATATTCTGAATAATGAAAATATAATGAGATCTTGGGAGAATCCCAAGCTCCTGGTGAAGATATTCAAAAGCTTCATGAGTACTCTTATGATAATCAACGATTACTTCCCAATCTGCATCTATAAAGGCTTGAATAATGGGATTTTTACCCTTGGGATACCAAAAGCCATATTCTATTGTTACCTTTAGATATCGAAGAATTATTTTGATGGCAATAATATGCGATTCTTTTGGTGTTGCTTGGAATCTGGCTATTTTTCCAACTACTTGCATAACATCTGGTCAGGATGCTGTTACATATAGAAGACTACCAATCATAGATTTTTACAACCTCTAATCCACATCCTTATATGAGTCATCTATGATCAAGTTGCAAGCTGTTACCATTAGAGTAAGGACGGGTTTGCAATCTTCCATTTTTAATTTCTTGAGCATTTCCTTGATGTAATTGGCTTGGCATATAGATATTCCTTTCTCTTGTTGAGATATTTGAAGCCCTAAGAAGTATCTCACCTCACCAAGTAAATACATCTCGAACTCTCTTTTCATCTTTGTAGAAAATTTATTACTTAGTCGATCATCATTGCTACCAAACATTATATCATCCTATTTAGCTAGTAGACATGCTTTAGCTGCTTCATCCAGATATATATGTCGTTTGGAGCTCAACTTGCTGTAGCCACAATTTTACCATACCTGCCTTTCCTGATTTCACATTTTGTGGAGTTGAATAGTACTTTGTGTCCTTGATCACACATTTGTCCAACACTGAGTAGATTTTGATTCATGTTTTCAACTAATAGAACATTCTTGGCTAGAGCATCATTGCTTCCGAGAGTGACCGTACCTGATCTTATAACATGGTTCCATCCTTCTTTTCTTTTAGAGATACAAATTTATTTCTATATCTAGTCATATGCGTTGAGTAACCGCTATCAACATATCACACATATTTGTTGTATTGAGCCTTGAGAGAGAGAGCACAATTATCAATCTTATTCTTCTTCCACGTTCATTCGTTCTGTGGCTTCGAATATCCTTCTGGAATATTTTTAAGTCTGTAGTCTCTGGTTATGTGTCCAAATTTTTTACATTTGTAACATTCAATATCATTTAATGTTCAAAAATATTGATGTTTCGTTGAGCCCTGGGAGGTTCATATTTGACAGATGTCCTGGAATTGTATTGGTTCCTAGGGTACGTGTGACATTCTACAATTTTATGAGCAAATTTTCCACATGAATAACAATAGCCATGAAAAATATGTTGGTACTTGGATGGAAATCTTCGTCGAGGAATTGTCTTCCAAGGTTTTTCTTGCGAAGCTTGTCCAATGAAGTCTACATGCATGTCAGATCTCATAGGTTCATTGTATTTTGTTGTAGAACGTCCTACTTCTTCTTATTCTTTGTAACCGAGGCCAGTTTTGTCATTGTAAGATCGTTCATTGTTGATGAGTTCTTCCAATGCCCTTGAGATGTTGGCATAGTTTTGGACAGTATTTCCCTTCTTCACTTCCTTACACAGCGAGACTACTTTGGCTTCTAATGCTTCCCTTTCTTGGTTGCTTTCTTCCAACTTATTTTTAAGTGACTCTTCAATACATTTGTGTTCTTCAACTTCAATTTTGAGACCTTGAACTTGTTCTTCAAGAGTATTGGGATAGATCTTCTCAGCCTTGATTTCTTTTATAAGCTTGATTGCCTCCTTAGAGAATTCTTCTATGATCAACCCTTCGTCTTTGTTGTTTGATACCTCTTGTTTATTGTGCTTAGCCATAAACAATACTCTCTCATTGGATTCTTCTGCGTTGTCACTGTATTCATAATATGATGAGATATCTTCTTTTTTCTTCACACTTGCAGGTGTAGGTATTTGCCTTTGAAGGTTGTTTGTCCTTATTGGTTTCCTTAGACACGGCGATTGCAGTTTCTAGATGCGAAGTACCCTCTTCTTCATCAAGTCTCATTTCATATGCTACGAGAACTCCATGTAATTCCTCTTTGCTGAGTTTTGCTAGATTTTCACTATATTCTAAGACCGATACATTTGGGTTGAATCTTCCTAGTAACGTTCTAAGAATATTTCGTATAATAGTCTTCACATCAACATGCTCTCCCAATCCTTCCAGAGTGTTGGTTATTTCATCAACGTGTTGGAAGTATGAAACAATGTTTCCATCTTCTTTCATTCTGAGTTTCTCAAATTTTGCTCTGTATATTTGAAGCTTTGCTTCTTTGACATTTGAGACACCTGCATATATATTCTCAAGCTTGTCCGATACACTTTTGGCAGTTTTACAACCCAACACATTATGATAAGTAGATTCAATAGGTCCACTGATACTAATATTATTTTCTTTTGCATCATTTACCAAATTATTCTTACATTGTTCATCTGTGGTTGGTGTAAAGCCATTTTGAATAGTGTCCCATACTTTGTAACCTTGCTCCAAGAGATAGACCTCCATTCTTCCTTTCCAGAGTGCATAATTATTTTCATTGAATAGAGGTACACCATTCTTGGTATGCTCCATGACCTCCTTCCAACTATTAAACTTCTATTGAAGGAACCAAGCTCAGATACCAATTGTTAGAAATACTGAGAGGGGGGCTGAATTAGTATTCCTTTCAATTAGTAATTTTATTAATCTTTCAGAGCATTAGTTAATCTTCAATTGTTATCAGTGTTTGTAAAATGATAGTAGTAAACAAAAATAACACAAATGCACACAATTTTTAAGGTGGAAACCCTCTCCAGGAAAAAACCACCTAAATGATTTTCTAATAATTCTTTAATATTTAACTCCAATTGAAAATAAAGCTCCAACTTCCTAGAATCTAGAAAATAATTCTTCTCTAGTTCCCACTAGATGGACTCTTCAACGCCCAAGATTCTTCAATCGTCAACTGAATGGATGCCCCAACACCCAATGAGCTACAACTCACCCTAGCACCACCCTACCACCCTGAAGTTTTCACAGGCTTGAACCTATTGGTGACTTCATGCACCAACCTAGCACAACCCTACCACCCTATAGAAGAATAAAACAAGAATGGACTCCCATACCAGGGAAAATGGTCCACTTTACAATGATATAGAATGATGTAGAAGAAGAAGAAACACTAGAACATAACCCCAACTATGACACAACCACCTAATGATGATCCTATACCTCCCAATATTTCCTCTTCAACTCTTGGCAGATAGACACTTGTACAATTTTTACAACGACTTAGTACAATGATACCTTTATAATGACTGTATGTAGTGCTGCCCACTTGAAGAATTCATGTGGTGTACTTCTTTCTTATGTTTTTCACCTTGATTGCTTCTCTTGTCATGATACCCTCTACTGCACCTTTCTTTGCTTTTCTTCCTTAGAAATTACGGTCCTTTGCATCCCTTGAAAACGCATGATCTAGCTTTTTGTTGCCTTCTAGGAGCTCGATATGAATCTGGTGTATCTCTGTTATTTCAAATCCCAAATATGTGATTTTTGGTCCTATAGTAGACCTCTGGGTACTCTTTCCAATGCCATAGGTCTGACCCAATTTGGGTTCTTCAAGGGATATTTATGCCCAATCTCTCACAATGCCCCAATTATGGACTGGTTCAGTAAATAGAAATGGTATGGTGTCCCACGTGTTACTGTTTCTTCATTCAGCTCTGAAATTAATACAGCACAAACTACAGTTCGTGAAATATCCTCCACATTTTACATAATTCCAATCTGATACTCAGAGAGAGAGTTATGAAAATTTTCCCAAGGTCACTTCTTTGAGATGAATTTCGGGAGCCTTCAAAAACATTGACCTCCACAGATCATATCTCCAAAAATGTTATGCAACCTAAGCTGAAATTTTTACAGGAGCTTCCTTCAGATTTTGGCTTCACCTTATAAAAATTTCAGCTTCTGAACCTTCGTACAAAAAATATTATAGCGCAAATGCCACAATGACCTGTTTCCGGTAGCGAAATCCCTTCATAAGGAGGATATGAGGATCACAATTTATATATATGCTTAGGTTGAGAAGATCTTCAAAAATTGAATGTGGGAGGGATTTTAGGAGCTTAAAAATGATTAATTATTGGCTTTTCAATGACCCATGCCACAACCCCATGGTGTTTTAGCCCACTAACTGGGGTTTCAAACTTCAAATGTGAATACCTCTCAAACCGTGAAGAATTACATGGCGTGTATCAACAGAAACATCTCGAAAAGTAGAAACCATAAAAAATATTCTTGACCAAGGATATAGTAAATTTTTAGGTAAAAATTCCCATGCAAGATCTAGGTAGCCCCTGGTGCTTCTTGGGTTGACATCAATGACACCCACTGATCAACATCCTTTGTCTTGTATGGTCGCTTTTCCTTTAATTTTATTAATTGTAAGAGATAATTTTTTTCTTCCAAATATAAAGGATAAGAATGAGAAGGAAGCCGACTGCACTATAAGCCATTAATGATATCATAAATGAGATCCTTTTCTTGTTGTAACAACTTAACCTCTCCTTGTAGTTCCTTCACCTGTTTCATTGCTTGATTCCTCTCCTTCTGAATTTTCACAAATATGAAATTATTAATTTTTCATCCCACTCCCTCTTAAGCTTATTGACCATTTCCTCATGCTGATTTAGGAAGATGACTTCATCTTTGGGAAAGAGGGCTATTTTCTCCCACTACTCTAGTACCCTCATCAAATCATCAAATTTAACGTGAGTTATTTCAGATGTTGTTTCAACATCCTCCTTCTGATCAATTTTCTCCTCCCACTGCTCTATCTCAACTATTGGTTCTTATGTAATAAAAAAACCATTAATAGGTTCTTGTGGTACAATAATCTTTTTATTTTTAGTCTGGTCTATTTCAATTATTGGTTCTTGTGTAACAAGAACATCATAAACATGTTTTTATGGATTAACATACTATTTTTATTCTTCCTTCTCTTCTTCGACTATTGGTTCTTGTCTAATAACAGTGTCATCAATAGGTTCTTGTGAAATAGCAAGTTGAAATTATTTGTCTTGTTCCCCCACTTGTACTCCAACTGAAACAATAAGAGTCTCTATGATTTTAGCCTCCTCAAGGATTTTTTGGCATCCCTTACAAAGTTTTTCTGAGACAATATATCATTCCAGTTATACAACCTCTTCCAGCATATCCAACCTAGTTTCATTCTTAAAATGAAATTATTTTTTAACTAAGGAAAGTTGTTTCTTTAACTCCTCATTTTCATTTCTCATGTTTTCAATTTTACTTGAGAGGGTCAATTTTTGTCTTACCTCGTGAAGTAACAACCTACCGTTCTTCTGTTATTGGTCCTTTTGTCTCATGTTGTTTCTCTAGTTTTTTTTTAGGATCTAGTGTAACGGTTGAAATTTAAGATGTAGAGGGGACTTCCTCTACAGACTTCTCATGCTTTTATTTTTCTTGTGGCTCCTCAAACCCATCAAATCTAGGCATATCAACACATTCCCCCTCAACTTTAGCAGTAGGTTTTTGAGTTTCTTTTGTTATAACAACTACTCACACCCTTTTCCCAGGGGTTCTTCCACCAATTAGATTTTTCACTTTCCTTTTCATTACCTTCATTGATGCTCCCGTCCTGGTCCCTTCAAGTGTATTCAATTTCTCAACTCTAGTTCAGGCACAACTATTATTCTAGCAATTTCTTCCTCCAACACTTCCTCTACAATCGAGTACCCACCTTGGATTTCATCTGATGAGTGACTAAACAGCACCACATTTTCTTCTATCCATGTCTCCTTTCCTCATGAGGATGAACTAGGGGTCATTCTAATGGAACACCACCTCTAAGGGTTCTATCGAATAGTCACATGGTGTATTATACTTACTCAGCTTAGAGCCTGCAGTTGTCTTTCTCTTGGAAGATGTAGCAGTTTCAGCAAGAGGTGTTGTTTCAACGCCAAGTGTTGTTTCAGTACTTGGTTTTTTTTCAGCACTAGGGGCTACTTCGGCACTAGGTATTGCTTTAACACTCTCTTCATGCTCCTCATTCGCACCAGCACAAGGTCTCACTATCAAAGCATGCCACGAGCTCCCTTGTCTCTGTAATGAATGCATGATTATTAATTTAATGAGCACATGGTTAGTGACACAATTTTCTGGATGTTTTTCCCCTTTCACAACCTCTTCCAATTGTTGTAATGAATTCAAAAAGTAGTATGGAAAATTAATCAAATTGTAATGTTCCCAAATCAGGACAGCTAGCAAGGCATGACTGGAAAACGCATTTTCCAGTAATGGATGCTACAGGAATCGAAACCAGGACCTGGATCCCTTAGATAAATGTATCTAAGAATGAAATCCAAGATATGGCTCCAAATAAATCTTCCTAAGTGGGTTAAACAGATCTCCCACACTTAGATGTCCTCAAAAAATGCCCAATGAAGGGAATGAAACATATGCAAGCACAAGATAAGGAGAAACAATGTTATTATATGAATGTGAACACATGAAGAGAATTATAGCTAGAAAACATATGATATAGCAGAAAATGTGTACAATTCTTTGAGGAATCAATCACTCAAGATGGGCAATAAAAACGTCAATTAGACATGTACAAGGAAATACATCTACACTACTATGCAGGAAGCTCATATGACTAAAATAACGCAGTTCATTGGATACACTGCAACAAAATACATGAAATAGAATGATATATCAATATCAGCTCAAAGAAATGAGGGGGAGAAAGCTCTCAACCCCTGGAAACACTAATACAACAATAATACACAATCCTTGGAAGGATTGGCTAGAATATACATCAAAATGGAAAATATGTAGAAATGTCGGAGTTGCTGGGCAGCAGCTGCAACTCAAACTGATATAATATGGAGATGGTTGAATAATATGTCCAATATGCAGCAAACCTCCTCCAATAGATTTCCGAAGTACAAGGCTGATCCTAATACTAGAAATCTTGCCCTCCAAAATGCCAGTGCAACCTCTCATTGCAGATGCACTCTAGAATAATGTAGTCAAGGCAATGGACTACACTGTAGGAGAAAGAGAATGATTGGCCTGGTGCCAAAGATGTGAAATCAGCTCAAAATCCTCCTTCACTAACCTCCTGGAGAAATAGGAACTCCCTCCTCTAAAAGATAAGCCAAGGGAAGGTGTTGTGGAACCCTCCACTGCAACACCCCAACAACACTGCGTTATACTTGAGCAGAAATAACGCCGTATCTAAAGAATAGCTTTGGCCTTGAGCCAAGATGTGTAGAAGATGAATTGAAATCATCCAAGATACCTCTCAAGAAGGAGAGGAAATCCTAAACAGGATCCCCTCATGCTAAGCAACACTGCAACTGAGCTGAGCAACCAGAGTATGCAAATTTGTCTGAATAGACAAATGATCAAATGCTCAAAAGATATCTCACTATGGTTGCACCTTCCTCTTTTTATACAAGTGAATGCCTCTTTTCCATGAACCCCACACATTAGGGTTTCTTCCACAAGGAATATTTCTCCCTCCAAAACTGCGTTCTCTTCCCATGCAAGCTACACCTCTTAGGTAGCGCTATTTACTTGGTCAAACTTGACCTTGTCCTCATGCAAATTGCCCCTTTTCACACTGGAAGGTGCAAAATAAGCTGCTACAATGATCCTTTTCACATTATTAAGGATATTATTCCTACTCATGGGTATTTTTCCCATTTTATTCACCTCCTAGATGAAATAAGAAAAAATTACAATCCTCCCCTCTCAAAGATTGCTTGTCCTCAAGAAAGTGCAAGGATAGACTAAGTTATTTTCTTCTCCTCTCCCTGTAGCATCCCTATATGATGATATTCTCTAAGGAAAGTGATGCTATCTCATCAATCAAATCTCCACAATGCTCCTCCTCAACATGTAAGTCAGCTATCAAGCTATCATCATGTGAAAGTGAAATACTCAAGAGGATAACAAAGTGATGTCTAGAGGTCCCCTTGAAGAATGGGATCTGAAATAGAATGGGAACTATATTTCCCATATGGATCCTCCATCTCAAAGCTATGAGCCATGCAAAATGAGCCACCTTCCAACTAGGCAACTCCTGAAAGCTATCATCCACCTTTGGCTCCGACAAAGTAGGTGGGATGAAAATCTATACATGGTAGACTATGTAGCCTACCCCACACTGTCCATCTCTCCACTTATGATAAGTGTAGAGTGTTGGCTGTCCATAGGCTGCAATAATTTTTCCCTCAAGTGTCAAAATGAGGACTAGACCTCCAAAGATCTCTCCCCCAACGCTACAAATCAAGTTGGCCCACATATCCCCATATATGATGAGTTGGAAGTCATCAACATATGGCATCTCATCCATCATATGGCTTACCTCATAAAGTAACAAATGTGTTGTTAAGGTAACCATATCATGTCCCATGTTCCCCTTAGAACATGTAGTGCAAAAAGTGTGAGGAATTTCTCCCTCAAAGGACACATCTACACAACGTGTCTTTCTCCCAAGCATGCTCCTCATAGAAACAACAACAATAGAACCATAGGGAGAAAATATGAGAATCATGCTTGCTGCCATATGCAACAAATGAGAAGGAAAATGACCCCTCAAGTGCAACCAGCGCAGCTTGACCCTCAGTTGCAATAGAGACTGATAAAATGAGTGGCTTCTCCCCCACTTTCTTGCTGCTCCAATCTCATCATAAGTATGGAGGAAGTAAGTAATGTAAGGTGTGCAATGAACATATCCTCCATAATATATCTCCTCCCCAAGTCCTCCACAGAATGGCCAGCAATCATTCTTATGGCCCCATCTAAATCACGTGGTCTAGAAAAAATAATGCTCCTCCTTGGAGCATCATCCTGCACATGCATGGTTAAGGGATGCATACATACATTATACAAATAATCATGTAAACCATAATGAATACCCTTACCATATCTCCTGCTCATACAAATGGAGTGGCTCATAAGTGAGTCTCCTCTCATCTTCGAAGGGAAAAGAGGTGGTTGTACTAACTCTCTCAAAGAGACAAGTCTCTCCTCCATCTCTATGTGATCCATGCATCTACTCATATGCTGATATATCTCCTCCTCAAAGCCCATCCAAAAATACCCCTCCATGATGGTGTGGTATGCTCTCATAGAACAAGTGAGGTTGAAAAGGAAATCCTCCTGAGCTGCATGTAGTAACTTCTCCTTGAGCTTGGAAGCTCCAGGTAAGAAGATCCTACCATGATAGTAGATGACCCCATCTCTGACTGAATATGCCTCCTCATCTAACTGGCCATCCAAGATAATTCATGTAAAAGATCCTTGGAATACTCCACCAATAGCTGGGAGCTCCAATGTGGATCTAATCTCCATAGTGACAGCGCTGATGATCCCTCATGAAGAGCATCTGTCATATGGTCATCCTCCTCTTTAACATCTCCCATGCCAAAGATGAAGGTTGGAAGGCTGCTATCCTTCTCCTGCTACTTCTGCCACATCGCAGAATATTAAATGGAAGTGGGTACTGATGATGTTGAGATAATTCTCTCTCTCTCCTTAAGTCTACCCCAAACTCCCAGTGCTGTATCAAGTTCTCTCCAGGTTTCCACCCTCCTGAAATCAATGGTTGGTGCCCCAACATGTGAAGCATCCATCCTCCTCTGCTAATCCAGTGGTCTCCCTGGAAAAATGTCTCCATGCAATGAGACATCATCATCAAGATATGACTGAATAGATGAATGGAGATATCCCCCCATGCTTCCACTGCATAATCCAATCACCTTCTTAGGTGCATCAACCTCTATAAATGAATAGGGGTGTGTACATCTCATCTCATGACATTGGTTCTCCTCCCTACCTCTTCCTTGTTTCTCAATGGTTTCACACCTCCTCAACAATGGCACGGATAGAACATGATTTGTGCCTTGATCTCCACACATGAGATCCTGGGAGCTTTCTTGCAAATATGCAAGCATCCCTCTATTTCGAGCAAGAGCTCCTCCTTCCTCTGCATGAGGTGCTAGATCAACTCCAGATTTAATAACATTATTGCCCTCAATCTCTGTAACCTGAATGGGAAATCTTCCAATGATTGGATCCCTCTTTGAAAACTAGACCCTCATGCCTCCTTGCTCAAAAGTGTGAGAAGAAAGTTTCTCCTCCGGCAAAGTATGGTGCAAGTCTTCAGCCTCCCTCATGGTTTTCTAAAATGGTATTGCATTATTATGCAAGGGTTTTGCTTGAGTTTTCTTGTTTACTTCCACCATGTGTGTCTCATGAATATTTTTATCAAATATATTCACTAATGCCTTAGTGAAACTAGCATATGATGCAATGTTTCCATTTCTTAAGGAAAAGGATTCAAAGATCCACCAGGCAAAATTTTTACCGCTCAAATGCAGTGCTGTAACTTTCATGGCTTCATCCTCTAGTATTTGGTGCTGCTGCAAGAAGGTCTCTAAATCCTCCACCCAAGCCTTGGCTAAACATGCATGTGAACCCTCAAAGGTAGATAGATGAAATTTATCTCGCTGCTCTTTTCCATTCACCTTCATCTTGCAAAACTCTGAAAAACTGAGATGATCTCTGAATTTCTAAGTTTGAAACTCATACTCCTTCAAGAAATCACTAAGGGTTTTCCTCCTAGCAACCTCTTCTTTTCTTTCCATCTCTCTTCTGGCAATCCTGGGCATGTGACTGCATTATACAAGATGGTGTGTAGCTGCTTGCTCACACTTCTTATGTGCAAATCTAGAGTTTTCCTTTGGTACAAACCCTCTTAGAGATCCTTCACATATCTCCCTCCGGATCTCATCAAAATATTAATGAATCCACTGTACATATTGAGGAAGAATCTTGGTAAGCTCATCCCCTTTTCCTTTTTCTTCTCCAAAAGATGGAGTCTTTCTTCTGCTTATTTCTTTGTCTCCTTGATGAGAATAGGAAGTGCATGATTCTTCCTCTTCTTTATTCTTATCCTCCATGGAGAGGTTCTTCATGGATCTGAAATATGATGAGATAAATCCCATCCTCTTCAATCTTCTGATCTTCTTGGGGTTAGAATCACAGGCTGAGCCAAGAAAGTAGCTCTGATACCACTGTAATGTTCCCAAATCGGGACAGCTAGCAAGGCATGAATGGAAAACACATTTTCCAGTAATGGCTGCTATAGGAATTGAAACCAGGACCTAGATCCCTTAGATCAATGTATCTAAGAATTAAATCCAAGAGATGGCTCCAAAAAAATCCTCCTAAGTGGGTTAAACAGATCTCCCACACTTAGATGTCCTTAGAAAATGCCCAATGAAGGGACTGCAACATATGCAAGCAAAAGATATGGAGCAACAACGTTATTCTATGAATGTGACCACATGAAGAGAAGTATAGCCAAAAAATATATTATATAGCAGAAAATGTGTACAATTCTTTGAGGAATCAATCACTCAAGCTGGGCAATAAAAGCCTCAATTAGACGTGTACAAGGAAATACATCTACACTGTTATGCAGGAAGCTCATATGACTAAAATAACACATTTCATTGGAGACAATGCAACAAAATACATGAATATAGAATTATATATCAATATAAGCTCAAAGAAATGAGGGGGAGCAAGCTCTCAACCCCTGAAAACACTAATACAACAATAATACACAATCCTTGGAAGGATTGGCTAGAATATACATCAAAATGGCAAATCTGCAGAAATGCCGGAGTTGCTAGGTAGCAGCTGCAACTCAAGTTGATACAATATGGAGATGGCTGAATAAGATGTCCAATATGCAGCAAACCTCCTCCAATATATTTCCCAAATACAAGGCTGATCCTAATACTGGAAATATTGCCCTCCAAAATGACGGTGCAACCTCTCACTGCAGATGCACTCTAGAATAACGCAGTCAAGGCACTGGACTACACTCTAGGAGATAGAGAATGATTGGCCTAGTGCCAAAGATGTGAAATCAGCTCAAAACCCTCTTTCACTGACCTCCCGGAGAAATAGGAACTCCCTCCTCTGAAAGATAAGCCAAGGGAAGGTGTTATGTAACCCTCCACTGCAACACCCCAACAACACTGCGTTATAATTAAGTAGAAATAACATAGTATCTGAAGAATAGCTTTGGCCTTGAGACAAGATGTGGAGAATATGAAGTGAAATCCTCCAAGACACCTCTCAAGAAGGAGAGGAAATCCTAAACAAGAATCCCTCGTGCTAAGCAGCACTGCAACTCAGCTAAACAACCAGAGTATGCAATTTGTCTGAATATAAAAATGATCAAATGCTCAAAAGATATCTCACTATGGCTGCCCCTTCCTCTTTTTATACAAGAGAATGCCTCTTTTCCATGGACCCCACACATTAGGGTTTCTTCCACAAGGAATCTTTCTCCCTCCAAAACTGTGATGTCTTCCCATGCAAGCTACACCTCTTAGGCAACGTTGTTGACTTGGTCAAACTTGACCTTGCCCTCATGAAAATTTCCCCTTTTCACACTAGAAGGTGCAAAATAAGCTACTCCAATGATCCTTTTCACATTATGAATGATCTTATTCCTACTCATGGGAATTTTACCCATTTTATTCACCTCCTAGATGAAATAAGAAAAATTTAATGTTCCAATTTTCTTCATGAAAATTTGGGAACATTACACAAATTCCCTATCCTTAGGTGTGCCAGCAATTGAAAGTGATAATTGAAAATAGTCCCAAAATGACCGTCACAGGTAATGAATTTTTTTTTGAAGAGGGCTACATCTTTCTAAGGGTGAGGAAGAGATGTTTTATTGAAACCCCTTTGCTTGGGTGTCAATTATTCTCCCTCTTGTAATAATATGTCCTTAGCTTCAATATTGGCTACTTTCATTCAGAACCAATTTTCTCATGTCCTAGGAAACCATGTCACTTTTGTGATAATTTATTTGTAACTGAAATTTTGAAGCCCTTGACGACAAAGTGTTGTTCACGGGGGCTTCACTAGGGGATGAATACCATACTATGTGAGTTCATATTGGGGGATATATACTAAGGAGAAAATGACATAATATATTGAGCATATCATAGGGGGTAAAGGGTTTTTATTTTGACAGGAATAAAAAATGGAGCTCAAAGTTAATGAAAAATTATAAATGGGTATAAAAAATTTTAATGAAAAAAATGGATACCTACAATGTCTAGTGAAAGTAGGGGTTTTTTAAGTTGGGAAGGTGTATTGGGTTAATATTGGTAGGGGGTAAAATAATGTGATTTTTAGAGGTATTTTCCAATATGTAGTCAAATTAAGGGTATCGTTTAGTATACCACAAATTCATGTGATATGTCAGAGGTTCATTGAGTGAATCCCTTGTGGTGGTGTTCAACTAAGTCTTGGGTAAATTATAAAGTGACCAATTCACTAAAAACCCATAATTTTTCAAAATAACTTAGCCATCCATCCCTTCAAAAAAATTCCAATGCTTCCGGATGTTGTAACAACACAATAGCAAAGTCACGTTCATGTCTGACCTATTGCTCCACCCATAGCTGCTCACAAGGACACTACTCAACAATGCTAGGAACCTATTATAGAGTTGCTTCAACACATATTCTTGCTTAGGGTAAAATGTCAAAGTGTTGGATTTACAGGTCGTTATTCCTCCTTATTATCAATTCAGAACTTTTAAATCAAAAGGAGTTTTCAAATGATTGCACTAATCTCTCGATGTAACAATACGAATAATCAAGAAAAAATGATAATGATAGAGTATTGTTACTAATGGAGAAATCTACATTGATTTAATTTTAAAATGTAATGGTGTCAGAATGGTCTAATCACGCAGTATTATGGCAAGGTGAGGTATGTATTAATTGGAAGAATAATTCAATTTCCTAGATCCAATCTGATTAGGAAGGGCAACACGTGCTTAGGAAACTATTTGTGTAACATCAATATCTCCTAGAACCTTAATTAATCCAAATGAGTAAAATAACTGAAATGTAATCATGTAACAACAAGCTTAAATAGGCCATCCAAACCTGAAACATCCTAGCCATTAACCATTAAACTACCTATCCTGTAAGCACAAAATCCCTTAGCTCTTCACCCTTAATCCCTTAAACCCTAGCCCCTAATCTCTTAACCCTTAATCCCTGTACCCTAAATCCAATAATCCTCAAAGCCCCTATCCACTTAACCCCCAACACCTCAATTATTTAACTATTTAGGCACATATGACGCTGATTCCGGGTCTAAAAAGGGAGATAACTAAGGAGGTAATGTAGGTGCAAAAAAAAGAGCTAAACCAGACTCTATCATTGACACTATTTTTTGGGAAAATTGATAGCATCATTTCCAGTGCTATATAGGAGGCTACTTCTAACGCTAATTTTTTGTTCTATTTACAATGCTATTTTCGGTACTATTTATTTTTCTATTTACTACGCTATTATTTCCTGAATTAACTCCTAAATTTTTTGGGCCGACGAAAGAAACACCAAAAATTGTGCTATCTCAATAAATAACTTTGGATTTTTCAAAAAATGGAGAAAATACACTAAAACATTCATTGAAAGCAAAAAAGAGAGAAAAAAAGGGAGCTAATCACAGGGATTTGTTGTAGTGGCTTGTCTTAAAGCACAAGTCATATCTTTTTGTTGTCATGTCTTGTTTTCCCCCTAGCGAGTACCCCCCCTTGGTGGATAGAAAGGCTCTTTGATCATGGGTTTGTACGACCCTTTGGCCTTAGAATGAGACTCATTCATCAATATCCTAGAGTCAAATGGTATTTTCTTGAAGGATGAATATAATTTGTTAGTTTGGATATGGAACACCCTCACTATCTTGATCACTACCAAACTAACCTACCAATTAATATATGCATCCTTCCTGTAACCCAGGGTTAGTTGGTGGACTAGAAAAATTTGGAAATGACCAATTCCACCAAAATCGAGATGCTTCATTTGGTTCTACCTGGAAAATTTTATCTTAACATGGGATAACTTGATTCAAAGGGTTTTCAATAGTCCTAATATGCGTTATTTTTGCCAACAAGGTGTTGAATTGGTGTATCATCTGTTTTTCCAGTGTGCATATTCTAGATCAATATGGTAGGATTTACTGGCTCCGCTCAAAATCCAGGATTTTGGTCCCCTATCCTCCCTAGAGGTATGTTTGAAATGGTGGGATAATAAGGTAGAAATATTTAAATATTTATCTATATTTTTTTCTTTGGGTATCTGGAAGGTATGTAACCTTCTCACATTTGAGTGCTAATCCATTAGTCACCCCTGTATTCTGTATCATATTTTATGATTCTTTAAGGATTACTCGAGGCCTCTATATCCAGCTAATAGGATCCATACCTTATGTTATCCAATGAGCCCACTCTTTGATAATGTGGGTTTCTTTGATGGAGCCTCATAAGATGTATCCTATGGAGGGGGGAACTTCCTCATCTTTTGGGGAACTCTTTTTATCATATCTAGACCAATTTTGGATCAAGATCCAACACAAAAGTTGAAATCTACTCCTTCTATACACTAATGCATGTTTTGAACTCCTTAAACATCAAATATTTATAGGTCTTTTGCAATTCAAAGTGCATTATTGATTTTCTTGCTGGAAGAAATGAAATTCAGGTTCTTAACCTACAATATTGGATGGAATGCATTACCAAACTAAGCTCTAATTCTAGCTCCTTGTTTTCCAATACATTTTTACGGATTGGAACCATCAAGATGATCATCTCTCTAATAAGGTTGTCTCTATAACAATGGAGAACATAATTTTAGTGAAGATACAGGAAGTTTGGTTGCTTTTTCAAGGGAAAATCAATATTTCAGATGGCCAACTAGTCTGGTTGGAATAAATTTGGAACATTTTCTTCTAATCCCTTTTTGTTTCACTTTGCAGGGCATGTGTGATAATTTTATCTACTGAGTGCACTATAGTTTTTTTATTATATTTTTTTGTATCTATATGGAAATATATTGATTTAAATATATAATGTCTCTTATTGTATGGATATCAATTTACATGATGTATTTGCTAGGATTTTTTGATTTTTTTAATATATAAATGGCACTTAATGCCTACATGCTATGCTCTGGGATGTGTTGATATATGTGCAAACATCACATGTTACTGTAGTATTTTTTTCGGTTAATAGAAAAGTATAGTTTTTTTCCTCTGGAAAAATGCTCAATTATTTCAAGTGTCATGATTAACTTTGATGTAATAGATGAGAACATATGTATTCCTCATAAGAAATATAATGATACTTGTCAAATCTCAAGTAAAAATGATCTAATCTAATTTTTATTATTATTACATATAAATTTTGACATAATAATAATTAATGGTATATGTTATTTTAATATCTCAACTTGTTTTCATTTTAATTTATGAGTGTTTTACATATATGTGCTATAGTATTCAATAACGACATACCTGTTGACGTTGCAATCAACACCCTCCAAAATTTTTCATACACTGGAATTTTGCAGCCTACTGAGGATATTACAATTTCTCGTTCCATAATCCATTCATGGTTGATTGATGTTTTGTAAAATTTTTAAGTATTCTTTCTAGCTTTAAACTATCAAGTCACTTTCCCACACACATGCTTAGTCTTCAATGAGTTCATGAGCACATTTCCTTTATGGAAGTTTGAAAAAAAATAACACCATCTATCAATACAGTTCTTGTGAGATGCTCAAATCATGTTGATAGTAAGTGAGCACCGTCACTTTCCCACACACATGCTCAGTCTTCAATGGGTTCATGAGCACATTTCCTTTATGCAAGTTTGAACAAACATAGCACCATCTATCAATACAGTTCTTGTGAGACGCTCAACTCATGTCGATAGTAAGTGAGCACTGTCACTTTCACAAGTGTCACTCTTATGTTAGTGGTTGTCTCTTTTGGTCATTTTCATTTTATCTTCTCTTTGGCATGTGTCACTATCAAGGTCGTTTATTTTCGCAAGTGTTGTGTTCATGTTTTCCTCCTGTCACATGTGTATTTTGTGTATTTTTCACTCCTGCGTGTGTCACAACTTTGTGTATCACCAAAGTTAGTTCTGGTGCACTCTTCCACATCAGATAGTCTTACATATTAGTATAGCATGTGCTAGGCATATTCCTATATTTTAGCACGCCTTTTGGTCACAGTCGTCACTTTTATCACAACTTGTGTTCTAAGTGTCGTAATCTGTCATTTCAATTGTTGCACTTAGAAATAAGTGTATCTTTGTTAAGTAACAAAGAGGAACAAAGATGAGGAACAAATAAGTGTATCTTTGTTACGTAAAAAATAATACATAAACCAAAGGTTTTATATTTCGGGCGGATGTATTTAATATTCAAAATGGCTTGGCGCCCGTCTGCGGGGCCGCGGGTTACATGGAGGATCATACGACTGGGGGGTTTATGCAGGAAGGGACTAAGACCCATATATGTCCAAAATGTGGGTTTTTATGGTTTTCAAGGCTAATAATGGGCAACGATAGAGGGAAAACGGGGAAAAAGGCTAAAATGAGGTAAGTTTGGAAGAAGGGGAAATGGGAAATGGTGCTTGCAGCAGTATTCTTCCTTGGGAATCAACAGGATTTCTGAGTGTAAAATAAACCATCAGTGAAGATTATGGATAGAGGCAGGAGGCCTCCAAGAGTCTTCAAGAGCCAACACTTTTTAGTAATAATTTTTTTTCCTTGAAGGCTCAAAAAGTCTTAGCCACATTTTGCTATAACAAATTTTATAGGTGGCTAATAGTGGCTCCACTTAGGGATGGTGCCTTCTTGAAGGAATCAAGAACTTCAAACTTGCATTCTCTGGGAGGCTGACCTGTGCCTGATCCATTGGGCTGCCTTTCTTCCTGTAGATGATGTTCTTTTGAAAACATATTGGTAGCCATAAAAACAATGGTTATTTCATCAACAAGCTTTCTACCTACCCAATCCTATAGATCTAACATTTTTTCTTCATTAGAGTGCACTTGGATTGGCAAAATCTTTTACAACATTTTATTATTTTGAAAGTAGGAAAACTAATCTATTTCTACTCCTTATTTCTCCATGGACCCTGATTAAACAGTTGAGCCTATATGATTCTCTACCTAATCTACTGTTTGTTGGGATTAGACTGTCCAATAGACTTTATTCTCTAAATTCTACAACAGAAATTAAAAAGCATTCAAGTCAAGATTGAACAGTCTAACTTGATGCTGGTCTATGGCATAAAAAAAAGCTACATATAGACATTTATTTGGCAGAAAATTAAATCAAAAAATGGAAGGCTTAAGATCTGAAAGTTTCTCACCATGGCCTTCTCTTTTCTTTACAACTCTATTTTGAATTTGTTTGAGTTGTGTTGTCTTTATCAACTGGTTCGGATTTTGAGCTGATTAGAACCAGATTTACATCTTCTTTGACTCAAAGAATAAAACAAATTTGAGTCATTTTCTATTTGGAAACTGAGGTTCAGATTTTGATCATGTTTGAACCTTTAATTTCTATCTTAAACTACCTACTGATAAGCCAATATTAAACAGTTTGGCAAATCGATTTCACTATCCTATCAGCAGAAAATTTAAAGCTAATTAGTCAAGTTTAGACAGTTTGACTAACTAGAAGTGTGTTCTTAAGGAGTGGCATTTGAGCTTACATGCTTTCGGATTTGTTTCTCTTTTTTTGTATTGGGCTATACCTTTCTTGCTTTCATAATGTGCCCTCTTTTCTTTCTTTCATTGTTTTTTTGTATTTTGATTTTTCTAATTTTGAATGAAATGGTGGATGAAGTATTTATAATGAGAAAAAGATAAAAAGGATTTCGGATCATAACATGGATCAAGAGAAGTAATGCTTAAGAATCCTGCCATTGATAGGACCCCCAAACAATTCTTCCCCATTCAACTCCTGCAATAAAAATGTATTGTTACCAGCAGCTGAATGAATAGAGTAAGGGCCAAGCCATAAGTTGTAAAATTTTCCATGCTTGCCCTTTTCTTCCCTCCTTGAGTCCCACTTTAAAACTTTGTCCCCAATTTTGAAATTGCTGGCCTTTGCTCTTCTGTCAAATTTTTTTTTAATGTTGATCTGTTTCTATAATGCTTTGTTATAAACCTCCTCTCTGGTTTGCTGAATATGAATGGTTTGATTTATTCTTCTGATCATGTCATTATCTTCAGTTTGAAACTCTTGAATCAAATTCATTACTGGTACACCAAGGCTGTTTGGAAAAATTGCATCAGTACCATACACCAACTGAAAAGGTGACATGCCAATAGATTTCTTCAAAGTCAAACTGTTAGCCCACAGTGCGTGAACTAGATTTGTATGCCAAGACTTTTTATTGTCCTCCAACTGTTTCTTGATTATGTTCAGTAAACTTTTGTTTGAGGATTTTGCAAGTCCGTTACCTTGAGGGTAATAGGCCGTGGAATGCCCCAATGTTATCTGATATCTGTGATATAAATCAACCATCTTGTTTGATCCAAATGCTGCTGCATTATCAGTGATAATCTTGGTAGGACAGCCAAATCTGGAGAGAATGTTAGTCTCCATAAATTTTATGATAACTGAATCATTGGCCTGCCTACAAGGTATGGCTTCTATCCACTTAGTGAAATAGTCTGTGGTAGTGAGAATCCATCTATGCTGGGTAGAAGATGGGGGATGGATTTCTCCTATGAAGTCAAGTCCCCACTGTTGAAATGGGGCTTCAACAGTGATTGGATGCAGAGGCAGGGGTAGCAGTTTTCTTTTGCCTTCAAAAAGTTGACATTTATGACAGGCTATGATCAACTTGTGCACATCATGGAAAAGAGTAGGCCAATAGAAACCAGCCCTCAAGATTTTGTTGGCTGTTGTCTACCAGTACAAATGAACTCCACACTCTCCTTCATGAAACTGGTATTTAACCTTTTCTGCATCAAACTCAGAAAAACATTTAAGAAATACACCACTTGCATTTTTCCAGTAAAGAAATCTATAAATAATGCAATAGTTTACAGCTTTCAATTTGAGGAATCTTTCCTTTGTTTTTGTCAAACCAGGAGGTGTATTCAAATTAAGCAAAACATAAACAATATAAGCATACCAAGAGGAATTCATAAAATGGTTTTCAACAATGGGAGTTGAGACTTCCTCTTGATCATCTAAATCATTAATCATATTAATATCAAGAACTTCAAAATTGGATTCAGCCATTAATCTAGCCAGACCTTGGCCTTTGATGAGTTTAGTGGGTTTTATCTCTAAATCGTATTCAAGGATAACAAAAATCCACTTACCTCTCTTACCATCTGGGTCCTGTGTTAGAATGTCTTTAACAACTGAGTTTGGAACAAAGGCAATGATGTGTGAGTGAAGGATGTACACTTTGAAGTCTTTCAAAGCTTTAACCAAAGAAAAATCTTGCTTTTCCATAATGTTATACTTCAAAGGGGCATCCCTCAATGCCTTGCTAAAGAATGCAATAGGCTACTCTTGTACTTGCAGATTTTTCTGTAAAAGGACAGCAGCTATGGAATGTTTTGATGCAAATGAAAAAATATAAAAATCTTTTGAAAAATCAGGACTTATGAGAACCGGTGTTTTGGTTAACGCTTGTTTCACCAGCTCAAAGGATTTCTTTGCTTCCAAGGTCCATTTTACCCCTTGCTCCTTCTTCAACATGTTTGTGATATTCCTAAGGAGCTTGGCCAAGTTGGGAATGAACCTTCTCAAAAAGTTAATCTTCCCAATGAAAGATTGCAACTCCTTGATGTTTCGAGGATGAGAGATTTGCAATATGGCCTCAATCCTCTTTGTATCTATCTTAATACCCTCTTCTGAAATAATGTGCCTAAGAAGCTTACCTTCTAGGAGACCAAATAGTGTTTTCTTAGGGTTTAAAGATATTCCAAACTTTCTGCAATTCTCGAAAACTTTTCTCAAATGTACTAAGTGCTCTTCATTTGTTTTTTAAAACACAGTGACATCATCAAGGTATATAATGATGAAGAAGCCCAGTTCCTTTGAGAATGCTATGTCCATGGCTCTTTGAAAAGTTGCTCCAGCATTCATTAGACCAAAGGGAATTTTCACATACATGAAGGTGCCCCATGGTGTAGTAAAGGTTGTCTTTAATTGATCAACAGAGTGGACTAGGATCTGATTGTACCCTGAATAGCCATCTAACAAAGAAATTTTTCTAGACCCTACCACCCTTTGTAAAATATGATCCATCTTAGGTAAAGGGTAGTTATCTTTCAATGAAGCTTTGTTTAGGTCTCTAAAGTATATACAAAGCCTGATTTCTCCAGTTTAGACACCCACTCAGAGTATCTAATAGGGACAATAATACCTGCTTCATACATTTTCATGATTTCCTTCTGAACCAAATGGAGCTGAACAGGGTTTATTCTGCGCATTTTTTGTTTGAATGGCTTTTGGTTTTCTTTGAGGGGAATTTTATGCTGTATTATTTTAGTGTCATAGGATTTAAGATCTTTGTAACTCCACGGAAAAACATCAGAAAACTCTTTAAACAACTCTATTTATTTGAGTTTAATGTGAGCTGGTAAATTCTTAGACAATTTAATCATCTTTGGTTTAAGTTCACTGCCTATATTTCACTCCTCCACTTCAATCTCTACAGGTTCCAGTTTTGGCTTTTTGGCCACATCGTTAAGATCAAACAACTCTTCCAAAGGCGCTAGGTCACATGGAAAATTTTCATCTTTAGAGTGCAGAGTTTCTAACTCCTCTGTTTCTAACTCTGTAGTCATTTCCTTTTTGTTTTTAAGTTTTTTATTTAGAAGATTAACGTTGACAAGCTCAGGAGACAGCTCTTCTTCACCAAGAAAATTTTCTTCATTGTAGTCTGTATCATAATCCGAGTTCGAACTGTTTAGTTTGAATTCATTTCTGAATTGCATGAAGTCTTCTATTTGTTTGTCATTGTTAAACACCTGCCAATACTTTTCATTATCAGGGACATCCGGTCTAAATTTGATTTGAGTTGTGCATTCTTTAGTTTCATATGGCGTTAAGCATGTTCTAGTTACAAAGGCTAAATTGTGGGTGGCAATATTTCTTTTTCTTGGGACAAAAATAAATTTGGACTCCTCGAAGGTTTTCAAAAGTTCCATGCCATCGTTTCAGTAGGCTCTAAGTCTGGGATGATTTGCGTTATATTCCCCATTGACCTGCCTAGTGACTAACTCTGAATCCCCATACACATTAATCCTTCTGGCTCATTAATCCTGAAGGGATTCATATTCCGCTATGTTATTGGAACACTAAAATTTTAATTTACAAGAAATTATTTCTGTGTGGTTATTTTCAATGTTATAAATCTAGACACCTGCACCAGCGTTGGTCTTAGTGCAAGACCCGTCGAAGTGCATTCTCCATAGAGGACTAGTTTTAATTTCATCTATTTGGTGAATGTCCTCTTCAACTACTGTGATTTCTGATTGTTCTTGAGTATCAGCACTCAGTTGAATTTGTTTCATTTCCTCATATATATTATTGGGTTGAGGACTACTTTCTTGACTCTCAATTTTTAAAATCAAAGGACACGTAATTTTTAGCTCAAGACCTGTGTTTTGTTTGCTATTGTCTTTAAATGTAGCAAATTGTTTTGACACTTCTGCGTTGTGTTCCTCTTCCTCCCTATCGGCCATTAATCCTGTTAAAGTGACTTGTTCACCAAGTGTTTCATTATTAAACATAATAAAAGAATCAAGGCCTGTATTTAAAGAATAGAGGGGAGAGTTTTGTGGTTTGTCTTGACTTGTAACTGTGAATTTAATATGGGACTCCCTGTAAAGTCTTCTATTCTGATTGAAAATAGGGATAGTCGCATAAGTCATGTCCATTTGCATAGTCCCCTGTAACTTATCCCCCCAAGATCTTGATAATAACATTCCATATTTTGGGGGCACATCAGCCACAACGATATCCATTACTAAACATTTGGCTGGAATTTGGGCTAAGTTAACACAAAGGTATTTGATTAATCCTAAACATTTTACTCTACTGGAATCAAACGAGTAAAGGTCTTTGTAAGGTCTGGTGATTTCTAGACCAAGGCTCTCCATCACAGCTTTAGGCATAAAATTATGAGAAGCCTCAGAATCATGCATAGCATTGTAAAAATATTTGTCATGAACGTTTAAACTCACATAAAAGGGAGGAACAAGTCGATCTTGATACATACCTTCAATCTTAGGACCAAAAATGAGCTCTGGTTGGTCATCATTAAGATTGACAGTGTCTCCATTCTCTTCAATGTTTAAAGCCTTCAAAATTTGGGTCCTATATACATGATGGGCAACTAACTGATTTAAGGGAACAGAGATTTTGATCTTTGAAATTTCCTGCTCAAGGCTGAAAGGGATTTGGTTCTTTGAAGAACTTGTTTCAGCCTTATTAGCTATCATTCTATCAGCAATATCATCTTGCTGATTTGTTTTATTTACACTTGACAAAATTGTTTTCACAGGAGTACTAGCTGAAGTGTTAGTACTACTAATGTCTACACTCTATTTTTCTTTGTTTTGAGTGTCTTTCTCTTTATCATTACCAGAATTTGCAGCCACTGTTTTATCCTTTTGTTTGACAATTTTAGGGTTGGTTATAGTGCTATTTTGTGAAGTTTTGTCAGAGGTCTTGTTGTTGGGAGTTTGTTGACTGTTTTTTCTTCTAAGGTTATATTCTTTTTGAGATTCTATGATGACATTTTCCATGTCTTGATAATAATTTTCATCATCATCTCTTCTGTCATCATAAGGTGTGTATAGACCTTTTTTTTTGTCGCAATGAATCTCAAAGTCGTCACCTTCCACCCCAAACATGTTGACATCATCTTCCTCTGTTATCTCATTTGTTTCCTCAACCTCACTCACATAATTTTGATGAAAGGGAGGAGAAATTTGTTGATCATCTTCCCTGGGTTTGTTTGGAGGTTGGTTTCTTCTAAAATTATGATTCTGGTTCTGATTTCTATTTTGAGGAGCATTTTGGTTTTGGATTGCTTGTGCTATCTTAATTAGGCTCATTTCTTTCATCATTTCTTCCATCATTTTCTCCATTTTTGAGTTGGAAGTAGAGGGTGCAGATTCCTCTCTAAAGGACACTCTCTTTTAATTTTTAATTCTTTCTCTTTTTTCCATTAAGTTGACCTCCACAGAAAGAGCGCCTCTTTGCATATCTTCAAGAGTTGCAAAATCTCTCTCTCTCAGCTGATAGGCCATCTCAGGGTCAAACCCTTTGGGAAAATTGTTTAAAGCTGAGCCTTGTGGAGGTTCTAGTTCTGGGGAAAGTGCATTATACACACGGTTAAATATAGTGCAATAAGCTTGCACACTTTCCCCAGTGTTTCTATGGAGGTTCTTGTAATCAGAAAGGACTTGGAGAGGATTCTTCTTTACTTCCCATTTGTTTAAGAAAGTTTGATGGAAATCTTGGAGATCATTAATATTGTGGGGGGTTAAGTCTTTGAGCCATTTTCTTACTTCTCCCCCTAAAATATGAGCAAATAATCTAAGCTTGACAGAATCATCATCAATTTCATTTCTGTCAAAGTAGTCATTCATTTTATCCACATGTTGTGATGCAGTTGTAGCATTGCTAGCATCATATAATGGAATTTTGGACTGATAGTCGTATGGAAGATTGACTAATGGTGCATGAAGGACTAAGGGAGCATACCATGTTGCCATGATATGTGGTGGGGGTGGATTTACAAGAGGTGGATTAACAAGAGGGAAAGTGGGCTGAAGTGAAGTGGTTTGAACAGTGGATGTAGGATGAGTAGAAGTGGATGGAACAGGAATAGATTGCTGAGCTGATCTTGGATGAGAGACAACTAAATTATGAAGGAAATGCAAATCAGGAGGTGTTGTTTCTCTACTGCCAGGATGTTCACTTGTTTCAGGAGATGAAAGTGAAGACTCAGAATCTAACTGATCTAAATCACCAAGAGACCTAGTTCTAAAGGGATTTACTAAGTCAACTTGTGATTGTTGTAGAGCTGAAAGATTTTCAGGGACTGAATTAGCTCTCAAGGGTGATCTGAAAATAGTTGATAATTGAATCCTAGGAGACTTCCTAAGGATAATTTCTGGGTTATCAACTAACTCAGGTGGATCAGGGTCAGGATAGGCTCTAGTGTGAATCTTTCTAGGAGCCACTATGTTGTGTTTTTTATACCCAAATAAACAAGAAAAGTTCAACCAGATATGAAAATCTTTGAGAGGTTAACTACTGTTTATACAAATCTTAATCCTACAGTCCTCTAACTGAGTTTGAATGATATTATAATGATAAGGGTTCTCCCCAGTGGAGTCTTAAGGTCTGTTAAGGATTTTGGAGTCGCCAAGTGGAAGTTTTTAGCTCGTAAGGAGGTAAAATGTTTTATGGTCCACCACCATGTTTATTTGAATACCAATCTGAAGTATTTTTGTGTTTTCTGAGTTCTTTTTCGATTGTGTGGTTTCTAAGAATGTCCTAACTCTGATTCAAAACTTAGCTACGGTTATGAGACAAAGACAGTCTATTATTATGGCTAAGCCAGCTTATCTTTTAAGGTTAGATAAAGTCTTAAGAGAATCTTAGGGTTCACCTAGTTTGTCACAAATTCAAACAAGTTTTATCATGATTACCAGTTCTTGGTAGTGCTTGAAAAGGCTGCTTTTTACTCATAATTTTTATGAAGTTTTTAAGGGAACCCAAGGTGATCTGATGTCCTATGGTTACCCTAAAATGAAAAATATTCTGGGTTTTTTCCCCAGCGGAGTCGCCAGAAATGTTAGGAATCTGTAATTAGCAAGATTGGCAAAGTCTGATCAGAGAAACAAGATCGTTTCAACCACTTTTGGATTCTATGATCTAGCCCTCCTAAATCTGGAGAGGGATCTCTCCAATAAGTGCAAAGATGGATTTGTCTTTGAAGTTTGGGGTAATGATATTAGGCTAGTTATGAAGGCCAAGGGTTTTTTTTGTTTTTGGGTGGCTGAGCATGATTACTGCTTGAGGCGGAAAGTCTTAAATGCAAAGAGTTTCAAAGGTGAGAAGTTGCAAGCAATGAGAGTAAGTTTTGGCCAAAAAAATAGATAATTGCAGGTTTCAGTCCATTGGGCTATGGAGTCATAATAGGGTTTAATTGGAACAACAAGAGGCAAGAGTGGTCCATGGGGAAATTCATCTATGTCTAAGGATCTCTTTGAAGTTTGATTTATGGAATGAAATGATACAATAAGTAGGAGAATTAAACAGATGAGGAACAAAGAGCAGCCCAGGATCTGGTAAGTACTTCTAAACTAGCCAGCCTTTGACATAGACTCAAGAAAAACATAAAAGTAAACTAGGATCTGGTAAGTACTTTTAAACTAGCTAGCCTTTGATACACTTTCAATAGAAAACACTTTAAAACAAAGGGAAACTTGAAGGAAACTTTTGGAGAAGAAACTAGCGGGTTGGGCTCACCACAAATCCTCTCCTAGCTCTGATTTACTTGGTTATTTTCAAGACAAACACAAAGATAACACAGAATGGCCTAAGATCTGGTAAGTACTTCTAAACTAGCCAGATTTTAACACATTCCAAGGGAAACATTCAGACAGTTGTGGGGATAAAACTGGGACCAGGGCTCACCATATCTTCCTCAGTTCATCTTCACTAAACATATACTGAAAATAACATTTAAGAATAAAATTCAGCTAAGACAATAGGACGAGGGAACGCCAACATTCCTATGCTTGAATTGAATTAAATCATTTCTAAATAACACAGTTTAGAAGAAAACATTCAGATAAATATTCTCAGTCAGAGAAGGTTACTGCTGTGCAGTAGGTCCTAAATCTATGCGTGCTATTCTTTATAAGAGAAAATGGAACACAGTGAAAACAGGAAAAAAATGACAAGTTACAATAAGAAAAACATCACCGTCAACATAGACCAGGATCCCATAAATCAGCTTGTATTGATGCTCCAAACCAGTTACAGCTTTAAGTCCAGTGCTTTAGTTTAGCAACCTTCTACACATCTCAGCCTAACCTATCTATCACTAGCAGAGCTCCAAGAGCCAATGAACACGATTTACAATTAGAAAATTAAGCTCAAGTGTATATCAAAGTTCTGCAACCAACCCCTCTCTCATCTTCTGCAGTAGTATATATAGAAGAATGAGGAGGTGAGATATGATTAAAGATATCCAATTACAATTAATACAGACTTAATGGCTTCTTGGCCTTTGAGGGGCTCAATGAAGAAAATTTCATACATATCCTCTGTATTAAATAATTTACATAAAGTTTCAAGCTCAAAGGGAGCTCTTTTTGACCTTTGAGGTTCTGTGTGATGTCGGGGTTACTCTGCAGATATCCTTTGCATTAAGTTTCCTTGCAGAAGTAACTTTCTGGCTGCGCTGAGGTGAATATCTTCATTTAATCAATAACTTCAGCCTCTGATTGAGTACTTTGAGGCACAGGTGGCATTTCAGTAGCTGGGAGGAATCAATTTGCCTCAGATGTGGCGGTGAAGGCGTTGCTGTTGATAAAACACTTAAGATCTTATTTAAACTGTGTTTTAAATCGGGGATTAGGCTTTTGATAAGCATTCTTAGCCGTGATCCCCGCAAATATGTCTTCCATTCTTGGTCCTAGTTCATTTTGATCTTCGTCACTGTTACACTTTGACTGTGCTCGATTCATGGTTTTTTTTTGCTGATGTGCAGGGCCGCGCGGGGGTTGAATGGCATCAATGCCTCACAAATCATTGATAAAACATAGATTCAAAACCCTGTGTTGATTTTCTTTGATGGATCAGAGGCAGGAGGATGATTATCCTCTGCCTTTGAAATTTCTTCAGTCGTGGCGGAAAAATCACTTGAAACCCTGCAAAATACGAACAAAATTATAAAATCCATGCATATATAGGTTTACTGCTTCAGAAGGCACATGGAGAGAGCGTGGCCGTTGGATGGCATCATCCAACAGTCGGGATTTGATTAGAGGAGTCAAAGGGAGGGCGGTAGAATATGTTAAATCAGATCTGTCGATCGTGCAAAGATCAACAGTGGGGAGAAGAGGCAGAAGGTCAAAGCAGAAAATGTTGACCAGGCGATGAATCTGGGAGATGAAATATGGGCCGTCGATATGCAGATGAGATCGACAGTAGAGATCTATTGAAAGCCGCACCATGGGCTGGTTAACTTTCGGGAATCTTTGGTGAGCGAAAGCCATCGAATGGGCGGCCTCAGATCGGACGGTGGACGCCAATATCGCGTGGGGTCCACATCCGATGTTTTACGCGCGATGGATGGCGGTTTGGTGAATAGTTCCTGGGACACGTGTCGGCCAGCGTATGGAATCGCTGCGAAATGGAAGAAAACCTCCCTCCGCTCGAAGGCAGTGCGATGGATACCACCGGTTTTGGCGACGGGGAGTGGATGGCGGGGACCACCGGGGTGAGGGATTCTGCGCCGTCGATCTGCAGATCAGATCGACGACGGATAATTATTTAAAAATCAGACCAGCGGAAAGTTATAATATAATAAAAACGTCAAAAATAATATATAAACCAAAGGTTTTATATTTCGGGCGGATGTATTTAATATTCAAAATGGCTTGGCGCCCGTCTGCGGGCCCGCGGGTTAGATGGAGGATCATACGACCGGGGGGTTTATGCAGGAAGGGGCTAAGACCCATATATGTACAAAATGTGGGATTTTATGGTTTTCAAGGCTAATAATGGGCAACGATAGAGGGAAAAGGGGGAAAAAGGCTAAAATGAGGTAAGTTTGGAAGAAGGGGAAATGGGAAATGGTGCTTGCAGCAGTATTCTTCCTTGGGAATCAACAGGATTTCCGAGTGTAAAATAAAACAACAGTGAAGATTATGGACAGAGGCAGGAGGCCTCCAAGAGACTTCAAGAGCCAACACTTTTTAGTAATAAAATTTGTTCCTTGAAGGCTCAAAAATTCTTAGCCACCTTTTGCTATAACAAATTTTATAGGTGGCTAACAGGAACATGAATCAAATCTTGGACCAAGACAAAAATGATACATTACATGATGACTTAGAGGATTGTGATATTTATCAAAGACCATTTGGAGGGTGAAGGAGAAGGACAAAGTGGATCCTTCATGAAGATGAAGCATAGATTATGTTAGGGTCCTATAATAATAGGGATCATAATTTTGAATTGGCTATGTTAAGTCTTGTAATATTGTACATACCTTTGCATTTCTGCAAATTTTTCCATCTTAAAAAATGAAAATAGGGTATGTCCTAAAAGAATAATCAAATGACCAAAAGAAAGAAAAGATCAAAAATATATAACATGTGAACCCCATAATATATATATATATATATTATGAAAGTGTTGCACATGTGCAATTTGTTCAAAGTGCCACAATTCATGATGATCATGCAATCTAATCTTGATCACTCATGCCTTTAAATTTTATGTTATGATAGTTGGTGAATGAATATCTGACAAAACCATTTAATCTTGGAATATCAGTAGTTAGGTAGAGAATAAAAATGAGCTCATAAGTTTAATCTTATCCATTGGAAGAAATAAGGTTAGAAATAATTTAGTTTGCTTATCAAAAGAAAATAAAAGGTTCAGCAAGCTCAAATGCACCCAATAAAGGAAAGGAAAAATGTTAGCATGAATAAAAGGGTAGGTAGAATGAATACTTATGAAATGTTTTACTTGAATCAACAAAGAGAAATTCATTAATTAACCCTATTTCCCCTTCTCCCTCTTCATTACCCATTATACTAAACCTTTTCCTTTCCTAAAAACTCAAAAACATCTTTCTACCCCCTTCCCCTTGCTAAAACCCTTTTTCCCCTTTGAAAAACTCCACATTTCCATAAAACACAAAAACCCACTTTACAAAGTCTAAAAGTGAAAAAACATTGCCTGAACCGACTTTAATTTAAACCCTCCGCATGATGTTTTACCTGAACCAACTTTGATTTAACCTGTCCGCCTAATTTATTTCCCGACCCCACCTTTGAAAGTGCGCAACTATGCATACAATCCGATCATCGCTGAGCAGATCTAACGTCCAATAATCCATTTCACACCCCCCGATGGTCAATGTTTAAAACCGAGCGTGGGGGTGCGAAATGGGCTGTTTTCTTTGCCTGCTCCCCTATCATGTGGGATTACCAGGATTTATCGCACCCCGTCCTTCCCAAACCTAAACCATCTTCCAAGACATGCGATAAACCACCCATTTCAAAATATAAAACCCCACTATTGCTCTCATTTACATACCTTTTTCAACTTGTGAAAAAGACTAAAAGGATCATTGCTAACCTGATTGAAGCCCCGCTACTTCCTGGATCCCTTCCACAACTTAAACTTTGGTACTCCAGGTAATTCTGATTACCCACCACTATCAATTAAGCACATTAATAATTGAATCAAATCAATGGCTTCTAAATACATCCAAACAATGAACCCTTTACAACCACCCTTGCTATATGTCAGCCACATTCCAATGCCTGATAAGTACTTTAAAATAGTTGATACAGTTATTGACAGCAATCTCTTGGAGCTCCATTTCTGGAGCCATGATGTCGAGGCATAAAAGGTATCTTTTTAACACCTATTTATCTCACATTAATTATAATCCGGGAGCGAATTTTTATTTCAAGAGTGTACGTAGTCTGAGGCAGCAATTTATCCAAGAGTAATGCTGTGAAGATGTAGTACAGAATAAAAAATGCAAAGGTAACAAATGCTTGTAAATAAAACTACTTACAGTGACATGAATGGAAAGATTAAACTACTTTAATCTTGCAAAACATTGATCAGGGATGCAGTAGCAGTAACTCTTTCCCTTAGAAATCGATGCAAGATAATCAATCTGGGGACTTGGAAGCAAAAGCCTCTATCCTCTATAGTTGGATATCGTAAAGCAATTGAAGCAAAAGCATATTCAATGAAAGCAACTTAAAAGAAACGCAATCTGAAAAGGAACAACATCATATAACTATAACTCATCTATTTGCTGATTTAAAGCTATGAATCAGAAATAAAAAATAAACATAAATGGAACAGAAATATGAACAGCAATCAAATAACTATGTAATCGTAATAAATCTAAAGGCAATTATCACACAATAGAAATGAAAGAACAGAAATACAAACAACAGAACGATTCCACCAGGGTCGGGCCCTCAACCACCGGTGAAACGCTACTGCGCTTTACTCCAGCGTTTGAGAAATCGAACGAGAACAAAATCTTTTATTAATCAGGCATGAATAATGTTTACAAACAGCTCGTACTCTCTTAACAAGGGTCGATGCACAATTCTGCAAATTACAACCAGAAAAGTCACTCTCTTCTCCCACAATACACAATACATGCTCTCCTTTTATAATCAGAAGGAGGAGAAATTAAATAGCAAGTATGATCTCCCATAACAATATTGGATTTTTCCCAACAACTTGATCAACCAGAAAATACATTTCCAACAATCTTTCAACAAGAGCAAGGCGAATTTGGCTTTGCAGCTGAGATTTGGAGAACGGCCGCAACAACAAATTTGAGGAAATCATGCTCAAAGAACCCTGCGTATCTCTCAATACAGGCCTAATTTGGGAAAAAAAATTCTTTGATAAAGTTTATTGGGTCCGTTCTGGACAAAACCCATGTTCTGGATTTTCCATATTCTTCTTCATTTGCTCAGAATCTCAACCGCAAAACTGTCACTTCTTATTCCAACGAATTTCTGAGTTGGAATATTTCATAATGATTTGGAAATCAAATCTGCAATCTGGAAAATATCTTGGAGGCTAAAATGGTAAGTGATATTACAAAATATATTAATAAACCATCATTCATAAAATTATGCATAATAATAATCAATTTATTAAAAATAAAGGAGAATAAATAATATTCATCCATAAAAGCATAAATAATTATAAAATGGATTTATATGATAAATTATAATAAATGATATGATAAATAAGAGTAAAAATGGATGAAATAAGTGTTAGAAAGTGGTCGTATTTACGACCCAACATACCCCCAAACTGAATATATTGCATGCCCTCATGCAATCCAAAACTGAATATATTGCATGTCCTCATGCAATCCAAAAACCCATGTGTTAACCAAGCAAAGAAAATTGTTCATCCCAACCCATGAAATGGATGGAACAAATGCATGTTTCCTTAAATAATGAATATTCAATTTTAGCAATCTTGATAAAGGCATAACAATTTTTAGAGTTGATATTCAACTATATGTGTATGAAGTTGTAGAAAAATGTGACATAAGTAACAACAAACTTCATTAACCATTTTCTGAAAAATTAGATCGTTTTGATGCACGGATCATGAGATATAAAAAATAGTTGTAGGTGATAGTGCATAATTTTCGAAATTTTATGAACTAATTTAGCGTGAAATTATCTGGGTTTGTGTATTTTAATGATACCTCTTTACTATCCAGAAATCACAAGAATTCAGTTCATAGTTTTAAAGATATATGCAAAGCAATTTCTGCACTATATACAAATGAAATTGTATGCCTTAAATGAGAAAGAAAGTGAAAAACATCCATCATGTGTAGCAATTCCCTCCCCCCAAACTGAAGAATTAGCATGTCCTCATGCGATGCTAGAAACAAAGATAGGTGGCTGCTACAATCTGTTGAAATCTATGCTTGGTGTAAAACATGGAATAAAGGAGGTGTTGAGAATGAATAAGAATATCAATGGATGATAAAGAATATTACGGACATGGTCACAAGAAAAAAATGAAATAAATCAACACTCCCCCAAACTGAATGATGAAACGTGTCTAAAAAATGGGAAGTGGTAAAGATGTAGAATAAATAATGCTCAATGGATTTTCATGAAATTCTCCTAAATTCATAATAAATCAAAAAAATATACTATTTTACCTCAAGTGTTACCTCCAAAAAAAATGGAATGACATGTAGGGACTGGCCTTTGTTGAAGCTGATGTAGGCTGAGCGAATACTGAAAGTGATACAAAAGTTAGAAGCCATGCAAGCACATCATGTCTGAAGAATTGTGTGCATTCGCGAGCCTTTGTTGTTTAGTTGCAATAGTGATCATGCTGCGGATAGAATTTTCCTCATACTTGTTGTTCTCCTGTAAACAAATCAAAATTCTGTATGCAATTTTCTTGAATCTATGGTTTTGGTTTTAAATGGAAACAGATAAGACGCATGCAAAAAAGTTCAAACAGAAAAAAAAAATTATGTAAAAATGCAGTGTTAATATTGTGGCAAATCAGCAAAATAGAAAAGCAGCATATTGCATAGCAATTGTACAACATGGAAAGGCATACATACTTATGATACAATCAACAAATTATTGCATTACTGAAATCCATGCATGTGATAAATCGTAAACAGATATAGAAACGTTTTGTAATGATTCAAGGATAAGGAGAAGGGGCAGCTTAAGATAAACATAAGTACAAATGCGTTTATTACCCACTTAAACTAATGTGATCGATTTATGATGATTTTCATGTATAATAGGTTCGAAATGAAAGGTTAAGGATTCAACTTTCATCTGATATTTAAATAGAGATATAGGAAAAAGGGTTTAATATTACTATTGATGTGTATAAATGTGACTCCAATACCATCATCAGAGCTCTGTTGCCCACAGGTGTCCATAACCTTGACAGAGTTGCTCTCTCACCCTTGGAACCATTGTCCTTTATTTATGCTGAGGAAGTGCTTGTTAATTTTCATAACGGAGACCATTGTGTTGGTTTGGTGACCAGATAAATGACAATGCCATTCACCGGGAAGAAGTGAAAAGTGGGCAGGCTGGCTCGTGATGAGACCTCCTGTTCCAAAGACTGCTTAATTTTTGAATTCTCCATTGGACCATATACCTGGTTTGGTGGCCATGATGGGAATGCCACTTCACTTGCTTCCTTATGAACATGGTAGGTCGGCTCTTGATGAGACCCCCTATCCTCCATCTGTCAAATTATAAAATTATTAATGAAATATGTAAATATTTTTCTTTTCATATAGCACTTTCCTATTTATTCATAAAGGATGGCTCAACACTCCTTAAGAGTAGGGATGGTGGAAGAAGTCTGAACAACTCAATAGAAAAGAATATGCCATTGCTCCTACTCCATAAGTAAAAATCAAAGAAAGTTATAAAATATGAGAAAGAACCAACATGATAAATATAATCGATCATATGAATTTAGTGGTAGTAAGACAACAAAATCATATTATTGATTATGTCCCTTTTTCTTTTTTCTTATCATTACTAAACAACTTTCTTAAAAATGACGATTTCTTTTGATTTGTTGATTACAGTAAGCTTTAATTTGTATGATTGTATGTAAATGATATATTTTCCTTCAGAAAAGTAATAAAAAATCCAACATGCTGGCTTAAAACAAAAAAAACAATCCACACAAAAAGTGTTGTTCCTTTTAAAAGGAACATCAAAAACAATCTGTGAAACTGCTGTTCCTTTCGAAAGGAACAGTAAGAAAATACTCTGCGAAGGTGCTGTTCCTTTGGAAAGGAATGGAAAAAACAATCTACGGAAGTGTTGTTCCTTTGGAAAGGAACAACAAGAAAAAATTTTGCGGAAGTGTTGTTCCTTTGGAAAGGAACAACAAAAACAAGCGGTGTTGTTCCTTTTGAAAGGAACAGAAAAACATGCGGTGTTGTTCCTTTTGAAGGGAACAACGAAACTGCTGTTCCTTTTGAAAGGAACAACAAAAACAAGCGGTGTTGTTCCTTTTGAAAGGAACAACAAAAACAAGCAGTGTTGTTCCTTTTGAAGGGAACAGCGAAATCTTGAAAAAAAATGTTGTTTTTTTTTAAAAGAACAACAAAACTAATCAGCGAAAATGTTGTTCCTTTTGTAAGGAACAACAAAAATAAACACATAAACACACTTCTTCCTAAGAGGAATGACTGTTGTTCCTTAAGAGGATCAACAGCTGTTCCTTAAGAGGAACAACAGACAGCTATACACACGCAAAAAGGGAAAAAATAGAGAAAGAAAAAAAGCTAATATGCAATCCATTTCCAAGCAAATCCAATCGAATAGAAAGGAAAGTTTATGTACAGGTTTCAAGAAAAAATAATTTTTTACAGAATTGGTGCTACTGAAGAATTGCCTTCTGTAACTGAAACTTGCATGGTGGGGTCTTTATTGTTCAATTGCAATTGGAGCGGAAATTATAATTTGAAGAGATTAACACCTGAAACACAAAAACATAAAAGAAATTAGAAAAGAAACAACACTTTATTAAGTTACAACAACTATGATGTTATTTATAAGAGAATATCAAATCTATTAATGGAAAAAAATGATCTTTTGAAAAATGTTTGGCAGCAGTGGCATGAATTTTCAAATGGAAACCAATTCTTCATTTCTTCTTGTTATGAATATATTAGGTAATGAACTGGATGAAATGCCCTTGTTTCACTAAAATCTCTCTCAAGAATTGCTCATCCATAGATTGACCTTCTTTATTCTCCTAAGACCTGCAAAAAACGAGTGTCTACCTGCAATAAAACATTAAATCATGGAGAAAGAGAGGTGGCTGGGCTCTCCTAATCCAATAATTATGCAAAAAAAACTAACAAGTAGTTACTCTATAGAACAAGTCCACGGAAAAATAAAACAAATTATATTTGCTAGCTGTGGGAGAGCAGTGGTCGACGATACTAACCAGCAGTGTTTTAATCATACCTTCTTTGTTTTTAGTCCGATTTGAGTGATTCCAAAGATAAATGAGAGCTAATTAAAATTTTTATCTCCAATAAAAACAATTTTTAAAAATTATATGTAATGATATGTTAAATTTGCTTAGAACAACCTGTCTAATAGAGTCATTTTCGATTTTCCAGCTCAGACCAACAGTTGGTATTTCAAGCATACATTATTCGTTTGATGGCAGATTGAACCGATTCAAATTGGAGATTAAAGTAGATTAATTTATTGATCTCTAGTATAAATAGGTTTTGAAGACAAGAATAATTTATGGATCAAATACGTTAAGGAACAACCGAGAAAACAGAGTTTCAAGAGTGCTGATTTATGATAGGCAGTTAGTATTTTGGTCATAAATTCCTCATACGATATCGAAATTGAGTGATTCAAATTGAGTTGTAAACTAGATTCATAGAGAAATATTCCATAGAAACATATTTTAAAAATATAGTCATTTAGGCTTCCAAAAACTGACTGTCCCAACTCTGTTATTGAGTTGTCTACTAGACACCCTGTCAATGTTTTGGTTCTAATTTTCTCGTTTCAAATCCAAATTCAAAATATACTTAGGATAGAAACAGGTTTTAAAAATATTCACTTTTGGTCCCCCAAAACATGACTGTCCCAACTGTGTTTCCAGAAATTTCATCAAGCCCGCAAACCAAAAAAATATGATATTCAAGAAATTTTTCCATATTGATGATAAAAATGAATATTAGTGTTTGTAGAATTGTTTTTTGCAATATAATTAATCTACATACATAGATAAATTAGAATATTTATCATCAATGTTGATTTCACGGCGTGTTGAAACCAAAAAAACAATTATTTTTATAAAAATAAAAAAAAATGTGTTTGTTTTATTTCCTTATTTATTTTATTTTCTCCACTATCCTACTCTTATTTGGAGAATGAATAAGATTATGTTAAGATTATTTCCAGTGGAGCCATTTCCGAAATAAAGACTCAATTATGTACATACCCAAATTTAAAAAATGTATGTTAATAAAAATTAGGGTATGAGAAGCCAACTTCCCTTGAAAAGATGGTTCCAAAAATTGTTGAAGTATGGAGTGCTGTTGCAAACAAATGATGGAGTGAAACCAATCTTCAATATATCCTTTACTCCCTTGATTTCCCATAGCGATCATATCATGAATTTCTTGAGTGTTTAAAATGGCTTGTTGATGCAAACTAGGAGAAACCTCATTTTTTCTTATGACTTCTACAATTTTTGGATTTGATACATTCTGGATCTCAGTGTAAGTTTTCTCCAATAGTGCATGTGAGATATAATGGGTGGGAAGGGTGCGTGAATTTTGCAGTTCAACACTGTAAGCATGTTGTACTGGTTTATTATGGTGAGGGTGTAGAATGAGTTGAGCAGGAGATTGTATAAGGAATGGAGCCTCTTGATGATGTAGTTGATTGTGTTGAGTAAATGATTTTGATTGGCACACAAGGTGTTGTGGAAGGGCTGGAAGATATGTTTGTGCTACAAGATGAGGGAGAGTAGTCATGCAATCATAGGGTGAACCATGCCAATCTTGTAGACAAGATTGGTAGTGGTTATATTGAGATTGGCATGGCTGCCCTAACATATGAGTATTTCGTAATGGATTATGCAAGTAAGGGAATGAAGAGGAAGTGTTTTGAACCATACCTATTAACCTTGTTGCAGTTTCCCCATCTCTTTGATATGTCACTTCCAAATTAGATAAGGAAGAACAACTATCTATGGAATGCTCCTTTCGGTAATGAGGGCAAAACACTTTATCAAATTCTTGATTTTTCCGAACTTGCAAAACATTCAATTGTGAATTTAGAGAGCTAATAAAATCATATTTAAAATTTTCAAATAAAACCTTGATTTCAGCTCTTATGTCCTTTTCTCTTGTAATAAATTTGGAAGAGAAAGAAGAAACTTCTCTAGAATTCTTACCATCCTTGAAAATTCCTCTTGAATACCTTATGCACAACTCACAAACATCATCATATGATAACTGAAAAACATCACCTTTTCCTATCAAATTTAAGAGTTCTAAAAATTCATCTTTGATTCCTTTAAGAAGGAGTGTTTTCAAGATTTCTTTTTCCAAATGCTTATGCTTTGATTTTTGAAGGTTATATCGAAATTGCTCTACATAGTCCTCCAAGCTTTCATCTTCCCCTTGTATCATACCGAAAATATCTTCACTGGATTTGCAGTAGTCTTGGTACTTCGTCAAGAATATGTCCTTCATGTCCTCCCATGTTTGGATGCAGTTCCCACCTAGGCTCATGAACCATCGGAGAGCTTCTCCTTTTAGAGTAAGAGGAAACACTTTCAATCTTTGATCATTAGTACAATAATCATATCCTCTACAAAGTATTTCAAACTCAAATAAGAATGTATCTGGATCTTCATTTTTCAAACCATGAAAATTTGGTAGAGACAATGGGGGAATTATGTGCATTTGTGTCACTCCTCCTAGATCTTTGATAGGGAATTCAAAAGTTGCAATGTCAGCCATTTCTTACCATAATAGAAGATGTTCTTCAGGTGTTTCTTTAAGGATCCTCCTTCCAATTTTCCTGTCAATTGGTTAGTGAAATGGGTGGTGCTTACATCACCACTCGAGTGGAATTACAAGATTTGTTTCAAAAATTCTACCTCTAAAATTAAAAAAAAACACAAGCATTCATTCCTACCTTAAGCTTTCACTCAATTCTGCTGTGAAGCGGGCCAGTGAAAAAGTGTGTTTCTTGCTCAGTGCGCAGGTTCTTACCTTCCGTCTTTAATACCCAATTCTTCCCAAGCAAAAAAAAATTAAATATGCATCACTCTTCCCAAATGGCATACACTCTCCCCGGCAACGACGCCAAAATGTCGGGGCATAAAAATGTATCTTTTTAACACCTATTTATCTCACATTAATTATCAATCCGGGAGCGACTTTTTATTTCAAGAGTGTACTCAGTCTGAGGCAGCAATTTATCCAAGAGTAATGCTGTGAAGATGTAGTACAAAATAAAAAATGCAAAGGTAACAAATACTTGTCAATAGACCCACGAGTTCCTTGAAGTCAATAACCCTTCCAACTCAATTATTTTCCAAATGAAAGAACCATAGTTACCCTTGACCAAGAAATTATAATTACTATCAATGCCCAATCCATTAACCAAATGTTGTAGATTCCATCACAACCAGAGGGAGTGCCCCTCACTGAGATTTACATAAAGCTATATTTTCCTAAGAGGTCTCAAATCTTTCAGACTTTCCTCTCTGAATCAGTGCAAATTCTTAAAAGCAACCCACCATACTCTGCTACCATGTTCCTAGAACAAACCAAACAAATTGTGACCATGTTGTCCTATATCCTAGGATATTTTACTGATGAGTGGGTAGATGGATCCATCCTTGGTTTCCTCTCTACCTTTTTCCCAGGCCAGCCTCCAGCTATACTTTTCAACTTTTCCCAATTCCTGGCAGATGCAATACATGATCAACTAATCGAACTGATAGAAGAAGGAGTGCTCAAATACTCAGTATTATTTCATTTGTTCATATATTTTTAGTGTAAAAGGTTTACAATCAACCTACAAAAAATTGGACACAGAGTGTAATCCCCAGTATGTAATATTTTGGACATCCTTGATAAAAAAGGATCTCAATGAATTTAGTTTCAAATACTTTATTGATTCTTTTGTATAACCAGTGGTTAATATTCTTAGCAACAACATTCAACCCAGAATTAGTCATGAAATCAGAAAAGTTCTACAGTTATCTGACCAAAGCAAGATATGAGACTGGTATTTATACCAGAATCACACAGAGATCAGAGTGTATGGAAGCCAACTAGTCCCTTACTAGCTTCCCAAATACCTCCCAATGAGGATATTTTCATTAGAGTACATTAGACAGATCTTCAATTCTGATGAGGTAAACTTTCTTTCAGCCAAAATGAAAACTCAGTTCAAGATAAAAAAGAAAATAGGGCCCTTTGTATGCAACAATAGGAATGCTAGAAAGGAAGCAGATAGATTCCTATAGGTGTTAAAGTTTAGAAAAAATTTCAAATGTTCATTTGACCCCTTGGGTGTCATAAGAAAATTAAGAATTAAATCTAAAACTCACCCCTTTCATCCATGAATATAAGCCTGGGATTGAGAAATATTCCAACCAGCCAGAGTGGTTGGAAAACACTCTACAAGAGGTGGAGGAGCAGCTTGATTCTAGTTCCATCCTGCTTACTCTAGACCCGCAGGATAAAAATTCAAAAGGGTCTAGAGAAGAATGCTCATACTCAGCCGAAGCTACATCTAATAATAAATTCAATCTTATGTACAAAAAGAAAACAAAGTTGAACCCAGTAATAGAGCAGGAAGAGACAATCGAAACAGAGAAAGAGATTGTTGGCAGGGATGATACACCTAAACCACATACAGAAGAAATACCTCTCCCATCATCTTCCAGGGCATAAATCATTCAAAATAAAAATAGTGCAGAGATTTAAACATTGAGTAAGCCAGTTCGGAAGGAAAATGATATCATTGAGAAACATAAAGAGATTAAAATTAAAAATGAAGCACTGAAGGCTGTTACATATGCACAATACTGGAAGAAAACTCCTAGTAATCAGAGTAGGTTGCTTTCAGGTTTTGACCTCAAGACAAAGAAAATGCAGATGGCATTCCTACAGCCAAAGGTACAGGCCCTCAAAACTTCAGAAGACTATAATAAAATAGGCTTTGAAATTCCTGCCAAGGACGTGCATCCAATTGAAAAAATTGAATTTCAAAAGCGAGCAGGAGAGATGATATATTCAACCATGACACATAAATCTCTAAGTGTATAGAAGTTGCAGAACTCCCTAGAAAATATACAGTCATAGTTAAATCTAGAGAGAGCCTCATCACAAGGAAAAGACAATAGAATTAGTTCACTTGAAGAATTGGTAATTGAGATTGGCTATAATCCAACTGACATTAAGGCAACACAAGAACTTATAAACAAGAAAAATGCAGACATAGCTGCACTGAAGAAACAGTTAAAACTACCAACTACTGAGCATCCACAAACCAAGGAGTTTTTGCAAACAGACATTCAAAAGGATGAGATGATGAATTTAATCATCCAGTTGACAGCTCAGCTAAAGGAAATGGAGACAAATATGGATAAGCTTGTAAAAAAAAAAAAGCTAACATGGTTACTCTAGAAGCAGTTCTCATTACTACTATCCCCACAGTATCTACATCAGCACTAGTATCTACAGTAGCACCGACATCAGTAATACCAACAACCCATCCCATTGATGAGGCCAACATATTAATCAAAGCAATGGAAGATATTTCCATTCAGACTACAAAGATTAATACGCTCAAGGAATAGGTAAAGATATTAGATGATGAAAAGAATTTGGAAGAAGTAATGCATCAAGCTGAAGTACATAAAGCCAATAGACTAAATAATAGAATCCACACGCTAAAGAAGGAGTTGTCATTAAAATATCCTTTAGCCCAAAAAAAACAACAATTGTGGGCCAATATCATTAGCTTAGTTAATCATATTTGGCCTTCTATATAGATTATATTTGAGAAAAATGACTTGGTGAAAAAATTTGTTGAGGCAATTCATAAAATCAAAGCCAACCTTAGAAAGAAAGCAGAGGAAGCCTCTGAACTAATCAGATTTCTAAATTCTAAAAATAAGTATGAATTGGAAGAGCTCAGAATAGGTGACAGAATAGAGACTATCCTAGAAGTGAATAAAGTGATTTCCAAAAGAAATCTAATGCTACATCTTGAGGAGAAATGTCAAACCTTGGAACTCGTAGTGAACAGGTCTTTTAACAAGTTTGATATATTGAGACAGAAGGGTCTGCCTAGTCCGCTAGTAATAAATGAAAAACTCATGACACATGAGGATTATGTCAATAAGTTAAGGGAAGTGGCCAAATAAAATTCCCACATTTCCTCAATGAAGGGCATTCCCACAGGCAAGGTGCTCCTTCAAACTCTATAAAAATTCTTTTACCTCCAACATGAGGTAAATTACCTTTTTGTAAATAAGCCTATGTTTGCCATATATTCAGAGATAGATGAGATTTACCGCAGGATGATGAAAATAAAAATCCCAGATGAAGAAACATGGGAGAAGTGGTGTGATTTACTATAAGGGGTGAAATAAAAGACAAATGAAAGAACAAATAGATAACAATAAGCAAAGAACCAGGGCCAAATATTAGTCAGTTGAAATGTGTCACTATATTTTTGTATAAAGATATTTTACTTTCCTAGAATAAATCCTAGTCGGTTGACATGATATTTTTGTAATATGTTGCATAAATACTTCATCATTTGAAGTATCAAGGGTGGATTTTTGAATATTTCATTAGCTGATTGGTCTTTTATGTGAGGGTTATTGTACCAATCTCCAGTCGACAGACAAAGCAAGTTATAAAGAGACTTCTTTATAGGATTCATGTGTTGATCTATCTTAGTGAAGTATTAAATTTTAGTTTTTCATTTTTTCTTTCTAAGTATTCCACAAACTTATATGTGTGCTAAATTTGAATGTTATAACAGGAGTATTACTGCAGAATTTGCTTAAAAATTACACTCTTATTTTAACTTTTATACATTTCTGTGTTTTCTTCTGATATCTGGTTTAGAGAATTCTTAATTTCCCTCTTATTTCAATTTACTTATGCACCCTTCTTCATTATCTGGTTTAAGGAATTATTAATTTCTCCTTGATCACCATTCAGCGTTGAGATCTGATATTGCTCATCTATCTTGCCCTATAACACTTTCTTCATAATTTGATTTTGTTTTGTTTCAAATTATATTGACTCCATAGACCAATGGAAAATGGAAAAGCACCTATTCATCAAGTTCATTAATTACAACAACCAATCAAAAACAATCCAATTAAGCATACATAACTAGCATAATATCCATTAAATAAAACAAGTTAAATCATATAGAGAGAGCCCTCTCTGAGTTTAGGAAGGCTAGATCCTAAGCTCCAAAGTAGGTTTTTAGTTACCTCTGATATTTATTTTTAACGATAAAAAAAACCTTTGGAAATTTCAGAGTGATAACATAGTGGCGACCATGCTGGGGAAAATCAGTCCCTAGTTAAAATAAATCTTAAAGAAAATAATTTTCCTCATTTTTTGCATTAAGGTTTTAAAAGGTTGTTCAAAATTATCATAGTAAGTTAAAATTTTGGCTTCTAAAAGAACATTTTATACAAGGGCTCATCCTGATCCAGAACCTGCTACAATTGTTGATGATCCTGACATAATTTTAAGAAAACCTAAAATAGTAGAGAGTCAAGGAAGTAGTAGTGGGTTAATGAAAGCAAATTCACTTCCTAAGGGGTTATCAGGCATACAAGATATTCAATTTTATTTATCATTTGAGCATTCTTTATTTTGTACCAAATCTGAAAACTCAGTCCATGATATTGTAATAGACCCCAATTTTATTCAATTTATTGAATCAAAGAAGGTTACTATACAACTTGATTTAGATCAACTGGTTCTAGATACTTTTGACAAAATTGATGCTTTAACCTCAACTTTGATAAAATACATAGATGAAGCCTATTTTCAACAGTCAGTTGAACTAGATTCCATAACTGTTGCTACCTTTAAGCTCACTACAGTATCTTTAGAAACTGTAAATATAGCTTTATTCAGCTCCACCTCACCTATAATATCCACCATAGTTCATTACCCAAAACCATTCATACCTCAAATTACTATCCATCCAAAAGTTTCAAGTCCATCTCCAAGCACCACTGCTTTACCTCTCAGTCAAGGTAAAATATTAGCCATGGCAGCTAGATTTTCCCCTTTGGTATTACAGGCCCCTTTACATGCCATGCCACAATATTACTAGATTAAAAAATTTCAGTTCAATGGTACTGGTCAGTATACTGCTCAACAACATGTAGATAAAATGACAGATTATTTTTAGTTACATGAAGTTGATGAGGCAGATGTACAAATGAGATTATTTGCACAAACACTAGCAGGAGATGTTAAAAAATGGTTTAAATCTTTACCTGCTGGCCATATTGCTGATTTAGTTGCTTTCCACCAATTATTTATAAATATATGGGAAAGAAAGAAAAACTCACTCCAAATATTATCTGAATAGGAGAACATTAGAATATCTCCTAATGAATCTGTTTAGGATTACTGTATTAGGTTTAACAACATTTACAATGCAATTCTAGCAAATATCAAACCTCCAACAGGCTTGGCCCTGATTAAATTTCCAGATGGTTTTGACGCTGACATGTCCTATCAGTTAAGAGAAAGAAACCCTACAACTTTAGAACAGTTGCAGAGTGATGCAGTTAGTGTAGAAGATATCTTACTAGCTAAAGAGCTAGGATGAGGAATGAGAGGACAGTGACAATTAAAGAAGAACCCTCCACTTTAGATGTTAAGATAGATAGTTTAGCTAAAAATGTAGAAAGACTAATGGATAGACTAGAGAACATGGAAAGAAAACCTCAGTGGTAAAATCAACAAGGTCCCCAAATTAGAAACCCAACTTTAGGAAAAATCCTAATACTAGTAAATCGAGAGAAGTTGTACCTGATCAATAGATTAGACCACTTTTCCAGGAAAATTATGCTAAAAGTTCACAACAACATGAAGAAGACCAGGACACCCAGATAAACTTTATGGGAGTAAACAATGAAGATGTCATTTTTCTTACCCACGAAGAACAATATTTGTACATGTTACAACAATTACAATTATAATCTGGAGAGTCCTTTGACTATAAACAAGGCTATGAATCTGTTATCTACAAATTTCATAAAAAGTATATCCTTAGAAGAAAAAAGAACACAGAGGTTCCTATTAAGAAATCATTCCACACTCAAACTAAGAAAACAATAGAAGCTCCTATGACCAAAATTATACAAATTCTCCCTAGAGAAACTCAAAATGCTTCCACCCCAAAGATTGTAGAAATCACATCAACTGCTACTCAAACTTTTACAGACAAGGAAGTTGAAAAAAAAACAATTGACACACAAACTAAATTAACAAGTGTTAATAAAGAATACAAAACCACAAAAACCACAATTGGTAAAAATGGAAAAAATAAATTAGGAAAAACTCAAATTCCATTCAATATCAAAATTGAGATATCCAAATTAAGAATACTAGTTCCTTTAACAGAGATGGTGAAAAATGACTCATACAAAGCACAAATTACTGAAAAATTAAATATAGGAGAAGGTAAAGATGTTTTCAACCTCAATGATGATCAACTTGAGTTATTATTTAGTCCTAAAGTAAATGGAAAACATCAACAAGGGGGTGTCCCTCCATTCTATATTAGCTTAAACATTCGTGATAAAATCTTACATAATGCTATGTTGGATTCAGGAGAACCTCATAACTTAATGCCTAAAGCAGTCATGCAAAATTAAACTTAGACATCTCCAGAACCTACAAAGACCTGTTCTCCTTTGATTCTATTCAAGTAAAATGCCTTGGCCTAATCAAAGATTTGTGTGTAACTATAATCTAGTGCCTGGAAAAGAGTATCGTTATGGACATAGTAGTTTTTGATATCCCTCCGAAGTATGGTATGTTATTATCTCGCTCATGGGGAGAAAAATTACAGGGATCACTACAATTAGATATGTCATATGCTACCATTTCTATGTTTGGTCAACAAAGGAAGCTATATAGAGAAACCTTGATGAAATTCATGGTAAGTAGTTTAGACAGACCATAAAATTACCCTATCTATTCCATGCATTATGATCTGGACTCATTTATATTATGTAATTCAGACAATGGCAAAGATAAAATCACAGTTGTAGAAGAGAAACACAAAGAAGTTGATACTGCGAATATAACACATTAATCTATGTGGCATTTAGATTTTGATGGCTCTGTAAATATATTAGGAGCAGGAGCTGGAGTATGGGTCTACAATTTAGAAAATGATCATTCAGAAGGACATGCTTTCATATTTAATTTCAAATGCACTAACAACATGGCAGAATACGAAGCATTAGTTATAGGCCTTCAAATCATAATAAAACTTGGAGCTAAAAGAGTTTCCATCATGGGAGACTTAGAATCATTATAAAACAAGTTGAGGGAGAATACATTACTAATAACCCTAGACATAAGTGTTACATAGAAACCATCCTAGACTTGATAAGATGTTTCCTTGAGTCTGACTTTGTTGTTATTCCAAGAAATCAGAATATGCAAGCACATAGCTTGGCCACTTTTGCCAACACATGCAGGTTACCCTTTCAGCCAAATAATCAGTACACGTCTGAGGTAAGACATAGAACAACCATACCTGATAATTTGAAGTATTAGCAAATATTTTCACAAGACAAACAAATTCTTGATTTTGTGATTTCTGAAGGAGAATTTCAAAATGGTAATATAGACACAGATTCTACGTTAGATTACACCATAAATAATGAAATATATGTAAATCTTAATTTTGCAGATCTGGTCATATCAATTTTGTAGAAGCTACATTGTGGCGGACAATCTGTCCTTTTACAAACTGAGGCTTGTTATTTATAGCCTTTTTTGAGTTACAATACCATGTGTAGATACCATAGGCCAATACCATGAGTAAATCCTATGTGTGGATGAATACCATGGGTGGATACATACCATGGGTCCCTTACAATACCATGGGCAAATAAATATCATGGGTGGATGAATACCATGGGTTGATGCCATTTACAAAACCATGGTAAATTCCATGGGTGGATTGATAGCATGGGTAGATGAATACCATGGGTTGATGCCATTTTTCATTTGGATCAATATAAATAATATATAACCAACTAGATTCACTAAACTATAAATAGAACAATTAGAATTAGTAGAAATTGAGGAATTAATCAATGATGAATAAGAAGTTTTAAACCTCAAAGACAACATTTTTCCTAAGGGATTAGCCCCGCTATAAGACCTCTTTGACTCCAATGATGTAGCTAGAAAACCTAAAATGGAGCCTCTAATGTCAGATACAGAGGAATGCAACACAAGAACAAAGGAAAATCCCAAGATTATCAAGATATCTAAGGCATTACCTCCAGCTGAAAAGTTGAAGTACATTAGCTTGTTTAAAGAGTTCCAACACATATTTGCATGGAATTATGAAGACCTCAAGTCTTATTATACCAGCATTATCGAGCACAAGATACCAATTAAATAAAATCAGGAGCCCTTTAAACAAAAGCTAAGGAGACTTAACCCTATTCTTATGCCATTAATAGAGAAAGAATTTAAAAGGATGTACGATGCTCAAATCATAGCACCCATCAGATATTCTGATTGGGTCTCTAATTTAGTCCCCACTAGAAATAAAACAGGAGAAATTAGACTCTATGTTGATTTCAGAAACTTGAACAAAGTATCACTGAAGGATAACTATCCCCTCCCTAAAATGGATCACATTCTCGAGAGGGTAGTAGGGTCATCTAGAATTTCATCTCTTGATGGATTTTTTGGATACAACCAATTCCTAGTCCAACCTGAAGATCAAGCTAAGACTGTGTTCATCACTCCCTAGGGAACTTTCATGTACTTGAAAATTCCCTTTGGACTGATGAATGTTGGAGAAACATTCCAAAGAGCCATGGACATAGCCTTTGCAAAGGAAATCCATGAATTTTTAGTCATTTACCTAGATGATATCACAGTGTTTTCCAAGTCAGATAATGAACATCTAGATCATCTAAGAAGAGTATTCATAAATGAAAAAAGTTTTGCATATCGTTAAATCCTAAAAAGTCACTTTTTGGATTACAAGAAGGAAAAATTTTGGGACACGTCATCTCAAAAGAGGGCATTAGAATTGATCCAGCTAGAATAGAAGCAATCCTAAATATCACTTATCCTAGAAACATTAAAGAATTACAAGCATTTTTAGGCAAAATAAATTTTCTTAGAAGATTCATCTCTAACTTAGCAAAACTAATTAGAAATTGAAATAGAATGGTAAAAAAGGATTCAATAATTATGTGGAAATTAGAGGCTAAGTAGTCTTTTGAGGTAGTCAAAGAAGCCCTTACTAAAACACTTGTCCTCATAAATCCTAATTTTAATAAAGATTTCATAATTTTTTCATTTTCTTTAGAGCACATCATTGCAGTAGTCTTGTTGCAAAAGAAAGATGAGGGCTATGAATAACCCATTGTTTTATTCAGTAAAAAATTGAGAGATACAACACTAAAGTATAATATCATGGAAAAATAACCTCTTTATTTAGTGAAATCCATAAAAGATTTTAGAGTATACATTCTATACTCTCACATAATAGCATATGTTCCAAACTCAGTTGTAAAGGACATTCTAGCTCAGAATGGGCCTGATGGAAAAAGAGGCAAATGGATTGCCATAAAACTAGAATATGACATTGAGATCAAGCCTACAAAATTAATTAAAGGCCAAGGTTTGGCCAAACTCATGGTTGAATCGAACTGTCAAGCCTTAGACATAAATTTCATTGCTGCCATAGATGACCAGGAAGAGATGGCGACTCCACAAATCAATGAAGCTTCAATAGATTCACCCTGGTATGCAGACCTTGTAAAAAATTTAATAAAATTATGTATTTCCTAGATTATTGTGATCTAACAATTATATGCCACTGTTAAATACATAATCACTTCTACAAAAACTTCTTGTAGAAATTTAAAACACGATCACCAATTGCAAACACATGAAGAAATATCAATCACACATAACACACATGTTTTTATTGGGAAAGCATAAAGCTAGAAAAACCACTATCATATATTATTTATATATCATGGATCATGAAACAATATCATACAAAACTCTAATCCAAGAGCTCTCATTACAATATACAATAATCTCACACTGTCATGCATGCACCAATTTACTGCCTGCTGACAGCCTGCCTCCACTGCGCAATCCCTGCTAATAAAAACCCCTGAAAGAATGAGATCCTTCTTTCCTTGGCTGTGAAATCCTCATGGGCACATCCAATGTGTGTGTGGTTGCATGAGTGCACCCACTAATGTCACAATTGATAGTCAAACTGTCCCTTTCACTTATCTCTTAACTAGGTCTCCACTGGATCTGACATGCATGTAGTTAACAGTAGTAAATCTTCAGTTGCATGTGAGACCACAGATTGTGAATTAATTAAATAATTAAGTCACTGATCTCTCACTAGTGTATGTTCAGTTACAATTAGCACAAATAAGTTTAACTCACTTAACTGAGTTAAACTATTTTACAAATCACATAACTACACATCCAACTCTATTACAACTTCGAATCACTCAGTTACAACTAAGTCCACTTGCATGTCCCACCAACCAACCACTCAAATCGAAATTCACTTAGCTAACTGATTTGACACTTCAGTTAACTATTTCCAGGTGCAAATTGAGAATAAATTAAACTATTATTAAGGGATAATAATACTCGACATGCATTCTATAAATAGACATGTGATCTATAAATAGACTTCACACATACATCTAAAAATAGAACATCATCTATAAATATAATTTTCTCACCATCTATAAATAGACCTCATATATAAATAGAATTTTCTTATTCATTCTAAAAATAGACTTCCACCTAAAAATAGCCTAATGCTCCATCCTAGTGTAGGTGCTTAATTTTCACTAGGATCATCATCTTGTTGAATCCCAACACTTCCTCTCAACAAGAAAGGGATTATCCTTCACCCCGATCCTGTCTCTATGGTATTCAAATTTTCTCCCGGTGAGTGCCTTCGTCAGAATATCTACATCCTGATCTTCTGTAGGAATGTAATTAAGCAACATGATATTTTGTTGCACACAATCTCTGATATGATGATACCAGATATCTATATGCTTAGATCTATCATGAAACACAAGATTAATTGAGAGTTTAATGCAACACTGATTATCACTATGAACCACTGTCGGATCTAAACGAGAACTAAACAAACCAACCAGGATATTTCTCATCTAGGTAGCCTCACATGCGGCTTGACTTGCTGCCATGTATTCCACTTCTGCTGAACTGAGTGCCACGGATCTCTATTTCCTGATGTACTAAGAAACAACTTTAGATCCGATACTGAAGAACCCCCCTAATGTGCACTTTCTGTTCGTTGGGATGCCCGCCCAATCTGCATCTCTGAAGCCATGCAACTTCACCTCATTCGTCTTTCTGTACTACAAGCCATACTCAGATGTGCCCCTCAGGTACCTCAAGACATGCTTTCCCGCCTTCCAAAAGAGCTTGGTAGGCTTAACCATTGCTTGACTAAGTTGGTTCACCTCATAGCATATGTCTGGTCTTGTATTCACTAAATATATTAGCGAACCCACTAACTGTCGATAGATAGTAGCATCCACTACCTCCACAGAAGTAGGATCCTCTTTCCTCCAGTATCCTAGAAGACGAGTATCCATGGGTTTGCAACCCTCCATGTGGAACTTACCCAGTATCTCCCTTGCATACTTTCCTTGAGACACAAAAATTTCACCATCTCACTGCCATATTTCCAATCCAAGGAAATAATGAAGGAGGCTCATATCCTTCATCTCAAACTCCTTTGCAAGGTCCTCCTTTCATGAGTGTATTAGCTGCTCATCACCAGTCAGTATTAAATCATCAACATAAAGAAAAATGATTAAAAGCTTACCCTCCACCACAATTTGGTATATTTTTGCATTCGCCTCGCTCTTGGTGAAGCCAAGTCCGGTGAAATAGTTGTATATCCTAGTGTACCAAGCACAGGGTGCTTGCTTCAGCCCATACAACGCTCTTTTGAGTCTACACACATGCGACTCGCTGCTAAATATCTCAAATCCTTCAGGTTTCTCAATGTACACTTATTCCTCAATGATCCCATTATGAAACACAATATTCACATCCATCTGATGAATGTTCCAAACCATTTGCGTTGAGAGAAAAAGGATGGTCCTTATGGAATAATACTGTGCGATAGGTGCAAAATTTTCTTCAAAATCAATCCCCTCGATCTGTGAGAAGCCCCGAGCCACAAATTTGGCCTTGTATTTCTCATCACTCCCATCATAAACTTTCTTTACCTTGTAGATCCATCTCGAACCTACCACTGATTTATCAACTAGCCTTGGAACAATTTCCTAAGCACTGTCATTGATAATGGAGTCATACTCCTCCACCATTGCATCTACCCATGTGGGATCCTACACTTATTCCTGAAAGGAAGATGGCTCAGTCAAGACACATTTTCTCATGAGAGCCATGTATCCAGTAAATTGATCAGGAGACTATCTTTCTCTGCGATATGAAGTCGAGGCTCCTACATTATGCGTAGCATCAAGCCTCAGCCTATCAACTTCCGTGGTATGATTTTTGCCAGTTCTGATGTTGGGCTCTGCATGAGTGGACTCCTCAACTCCATGAACCTCCTCCCGTGGTTGATCCACATCTAGAAACTCATATTTGGGAACAAGAAGTTCCTCCCCCACATGCAAGTCTAGCTCCCTCTCAAGCGACAACCGCACGACTTTCCCCTCATCGAATTTTATATCTCGTCGCATAACATTCAACTTGTTGTTAGGAAAATAAATATGATAATTATGGGGTGTTTCTGTGTACCCCACAAATATCCCAATTTCAACAGTTGGCTCCAGCTTCTTCCTGGTGTTCTTGGTCACATGCACATAAACAAATGAGCCAAAAATCTTAAAGTGAGAAACATCTGGTTTCCTACCAGTGAAAGCTTCTCCAGGTGTACTCATGCCAAGTACTCTATGAGGACAACGGTTTTGCACATACACTGCAGTGTTACATGTTTCCGCCCACAAATGCATTGGTAGGCCCTGATCATGCAACATCTCTCGTGCTGCACCCATGATCGTTCTATTCTTCCTCTTCGCGACCCCATTTTTCTGTGGGTTATGAGGTGCTATGATTTCTCTTAAAATTCTTTCTTTGTTGCAGAAGTCTTTGAATTCATTAGAGATGTACTATCCACCATTATTGCTCCTCAGAGCCTTCACTTGCTTCCCCGACTCTTTCTCCACCAATGCCTTAAACTCACAAAACTTTGAGAATGTTTTATCCTTCTTCTGCATGAAGAATATCCAGAATTTACGAGAAAATTCTTCATTAAAAATAACATAATACATGTGTTTTTCTGTTGAAGCAACTGATAATGGTCCACACACATCTGTTTCAACTCTCTCCAGGGCACCTCCAGGATCACCGAAGCACAGTTCTCCTTTTCATGAAAGGTGTACTTTACATACTTCCCCATGGTGCAACCCTTTCACTGATATAATAGAGCAAGTGTCCCGATTGGAAGTCCAGTAGATATTTGTTGCATGAATTTCAAGGCTCCATGATGAAGATGGCTCAATCGCATGTGCCATAATTCTCCCTCATCCCGGCTCACCACTTTTTCTGCCTTTCCCATCATGGCAATGTAGCCATCTACCTCCAGCCTGTAGAGACTCTTAACTCGAATCCCTATCCTCTTGGCTTGACCCATTGTTTTATGTTGCAGGAAATATTTTCCATCGCTGAAAACATCATAGCCTCTGTCCTCCAACATCACGACTGAGACCAAGTTTTTCTTCAGACCTGGAACATCCATAACATCTTTCTATTGAAATGGTTTACTTGACTCCCTCTCAAAGATAATGGTACCAATGTCGGTCGCACTGTATCATCCATCGTTGCCCATCTCTATATGCATTTGGAGATATTTCTCCTTCAAGTCACTCAAAAGCTCCTTATATCCCGTCATGTGGAAGGAAGTGCCACTATCCAGATACCACACTGATCCCAATGCACTTGACACCATGCATGCGATCAAAGAGAAATAAATTTCAAATTGCGAGGCAAGGGCCTCACTAGCTGCAGCTCCAACAATCTTCTTGTTCTTCTTCTTCTGTGGGAAGTTAGTGACGAGATGCCCATGTTCGTGATAGTGAAAACACTTCACCTTGGACAAATCCAGCTTGTTGCCTTTAGACTTTGATTTTGAATGGAATTTCTTCCCCTTCCCTTTCCTTGCTTTGGAAGCCAAAGCACAATCCTCTTTGTCATCATGCTTTGATGAAGAACCATCTCTGGTGTTCCGCCTAAACTCTTCCTACACTAGATCCGACCATAGTTGTTCCCAATCTGGTAGTTTTTCTCGTCTGTTAACGAAGTCTTCATAATTGTGCCAACTCTTAGGAATTCCCAAGAGAGCCAAGCTCACCAAATCATCATCAACAACATTGATTCCCACACTCCCCAGTTCCAACCTGACATTTGAAAAACTTCGAGAGATACTTTGGAATGTTGTCGCCCTTCTCCATCTTGATATTTTTGAGTTTATATTTCAGTGCCAATTTCCTATGGTCGCTGCTGCTTTGGAAAGGATATGTCAAAGCCTTCAACATAGCATATCGTGTGGATTTCCCATGAAGGCTTGAGACAATGTGGTCTCGTACACCTTCCAACAGAATCCTTCTCACCTTCGCTACTTTCTTTTTCCATGCATCAAGTAATGCAGCATCCGTCGAAGTGGGCTTAAGAACATCACTGTCGATGAATTCCTTGAAGCCATTATCTTCAAGCACCGCCTCCATCCTATCCTTCCAGGAAATGTAGTTCGAGCTGCCATCGAGTGCATACTCTAGCCACAAGCCATTGAAATCCATTTCTATGTTTACTCAACTGTCGCACCAAGAAATTCTTACAGCAAATTCGAATTGTTTCCACCAACAAACTCAGCTACTGCTTCAAAATTGCAATATTTTGTGCTCTAATACCATGTAAAATTTTAAATACAATTATGTATTTCCTGGATTCTCCTGATCTAACAATTATATTCCACTGTTAAATACAAAATCGCTTCTACAAAATATTCTTGTGGAAATTTAAAACACGATCGCCATTTGCAAACACATGAAGAAAGATCAATCACGCATAACTTAGATGTTTTTACTGGGAAAACATAAAGATAAAAACCCCACTATCATATATTATGTATATATCATGGATCATGAAACAATCTCATACAAAACTCTAATTCAAGAGCTCTTAGTACAATGTACAATCGTCTCACACTGTCATACAAAAATTGGCAAATACATGCGCCAATTTACTACCTCTTGACAGCCTCCCTCCACTGCAGAATCCCTGTTGATAACAACCCCTGAAAGAATGAGATCCTTCTTGCATTGACTGCACAATCCTCATGGGCACATCCAATGTGTGTGTGGTTGCATGAGTGCACCCACTAATGTCACAACTGATAGTCAATCTGTCTCTTTCACCTATCTCTTAACTGGGTCTCCATTAGATCTGACATGCATGTAGTTAACAGTAGTAAATCTTTAGTTGCATGTGATACCACTGATTGTGAATTAATTAAATAATTAATACACTGATATCTCACTAGTGTATGTTCAGTTACAACTAGCACAACTGAGTTTAACTCACTTAACTGAGTTAAACTATTTTACAAATCACATAACTATACATCCAACTCTGTTACAACTTCGAATCACTCAGTTACAACTAATTCCACTCTCATGTCCCACCAACCAACCACTCAACTCAAAATTCACTTAGCTAACTGATTTGACACTTCAGTTAACTATTTCCAAGTGCTCATTGAGAATGGATTAATGTTTATTGTCCAACTATTATTAAGGGATAATAATAGTCAGCATGCATTCTATAAATAGACATGCGATCTATAAATAGAATTCGCACATACATCTAAAACTAGAACATCATCTATAAATAGAATTTTCTCACCATCTATAAATAGAATTTTCTTATGCATTCTAAAAATAGACTTCCACCTAAAAATAGCCTGAGGTTCCATCCTAGTGTAGGTGCTTAATTTTCACTAGGATCATCATCCTGTTGAATCTCAACAGACCTTACATTTGTTTTACTCAACTTGTAAGCTCCTCCTGGTTTATCTAGAACCAAAGGTAGATTCTTAAAAATGAAAGTAATGAAATATTGTCTCCTAGATAATGTTTTATTTTGGAAAGATCATGGTGGCATCCTATTAAATTGTTTATTAAAAGATGAAGCTGACAAAGTCATGCAAGAATTTCATGTAGGATATTGTGGAGGACACTTATACTGGAAAGTATGTGACCTCCTATCACAAATGTCAAATATTTGAAGGGAAGAAGAAAATCTTACCATTACCCCTCAAACCTATCTCAATGGAAATGCCATTTCAACAATGGGGTTTAGACTTCATTGGTTCACCCACCCTCCTTTACCCAACATAAATGGATATTGACAGCCACTCAATACTTTACCAAGTGGATAGAAGCCATTCCTTCTAGACAGGCCACAAAATCTGTCATTATTTCATTTCTTGAGAACAATGTCCTTTCTATATTTGGATGCCCACAAAAGCTCATCGCTGATAATGTTGTTGCCTTCAAATCCAAGAAAATGATATATTTTTGTAACTGATACCATATCACCCTCGGCCATTACACTGCCTATTACCCTCAAGGTAATGAGCTAGAAGAATCTTCAAACAAAAGCCTAGTCAACATCATCAAAAATTATTAGAGGATAAAAAGAAAACCTGGAATAAAAGGTTGGTGAATGCCCTACGGGCATACATACTAACTATTAAGAAATCTATTGGTACATCTCCCTATCAATTAGTATATGGGATGGATGTTGTTTTTCCATCTTCATTAGGAGTTCCAGTAATGAAAATGATTCAAGAGCTGAAAGTAGAACCAAATGACATCCAAATTAGGATAAACCAAACAATTCATTTACAAAAAACCAGGGAAGAAGTTTATATCAAAGCCCAAGTAATTCAAGACAAAATCAAGAAGATATTTGATAAGAAAACTAAAGTAGATGATTTCTTCATAGGTGATCAAGTACTAAAAGGGGGTTCCATAAGGGAAGACAAAGGAAAACATGGGAAATTTGACCATCTCTGGAAAGGCCCATACATTATTTATGGTTACAGAGGTAACAACGCCTTTTTCTTGAAAGAATTAAATGGAATAGAATTACCAGGTGGAGCAGTCAATGGTCGAATCCCGAAGCACTATTTTTCGCCAGATTAATCAGTAATTCATTTTTTATATTTTACTCATTTTAAAGACCATAGGAAATTTTAGATTGGAGTGGATGATTATCTTGTAAATTTGAAGCCTAAAGAAGAAACTATAAGCTTTAAAAGATATAACATCATATGTTTGAATAGAGGAAAGCACATAGTGCAATTCCAAGCAAAGCGAAGCTAAAGTTCCAAGGCCACTGATCAGAAATTTCTTTGACATATCACAAGGAGATGCCATCCCCAAGTGAAGCCACTGTTAGGGTCCTATAATAATAGGGAACATAATTTTGAATTGGCTATGTTAAGTCCTGTAATATTGTACATACCTTTGCATTTCTACAAATGTTTTCCATATTAAAAAATGAAAAGAGGGTATGTCGTAAAAGAACAATCAAAGGACCAAAAGAAGGAAAAGATCAAAAAGATATAAGACATGAACCCCATAAAATAAAAAAATAAAAAATAAAATAGAAAATAAAATAATAATAATAAATAAATAAATAAATTCTGAAAGTGTTGCACATTCAAATGCCACTACTCTTAGTTTAGTTTACTTTTGCAAACAAATTGTGTGCATTTTGTTCAAAATGCCACAATTCATTATGATCATGCAATGTAATCTTGATAATTCATGCCTTTAAATTATATGTTATGATAGTTAGTGAATAAAGATCTGACCAAACGATTTAATCTTGGCAGATCAGTAGTTAGGAAGAGAATAAAAATGAGCTCATAAGTTTAATCTGAGCCATTGAAAGATATAAGGTTAGAAATAAGTTAGTTTGCTTATCAAAAGAAAATAAAAGGGTCAGCAAGCTCAAATGCACCCAATAAAGGAAAGGAAAAATGTTAGCATGAATAAAAGGGTAGGTAGAATGAATACTTATGGAATGTTTTACTTGAATCAACAAAAATAAATTTATTAATTAACCCTATTTCCCCTTCTCCATCTTCATTCCCCCTTCTCCGTCTTCATTCCCCCTTATCCTAAACCTTTTCCCTTCCTAAAAACTCAAAAACATATTTCTACCCCCTTCCCCTTGCTAAAACCCTTTTTCCCCTTTGAAAAAATCCACATTTCCATAAAACACAAAAAACCCACTTTACAAAGTCTAAAAGCGCAAAAGCATTGCCTAACCCCACTTTAATTTAAACCCTCCGCATAATGTTTTACCCGACCCAACTTTGATTTAACCCCTCTGCCTAATTTATTTCCCGGCCCCACCTTTGAAAGTGCGCAACTATGCATACCATCCAATCATCGTTGAGCAGATCTAATGTCCAATAATCCATTTCGCAGCCCCCGACGTTCAATGTTTAAAACCGAGGGTGGGGGTGCGAAATGGGCTATTTTCTCTGCATGATCCCCTACCACATGGCATTACCAGGTTTTATCACACCCCCTCCTTCCAAAACCATAAACCATCTTCCAAGGCATGCGATAAACCACCCATTTCAAAATATAAACCCCTAGTATTGCTCTCATTTACCTACCTTTTTCAACTTGTGAAAAAGACTAAAAATATCATCGCCAACCTGATTGAAGCCTCGTTGCTGCCTAAACCCCTTCCACAACTTAAACTTTGGTACTCCAGGTAATTCTGAGTACCCACCACCATTAATTAAGAACATTAATAATTGAATCAAATCAATGGCTTCTAAAAATATCCGAACAGTGAACCCTCTGTAGCCAACCTTGCTAGATGTTGACTACATTCCACTGGCCGATAAGGACTTTAAAATAGTTGACATAGTTACTAACATCAATCTCTTGGACCTCCATTGCTGGAGCCATGACAATTTTGTTGATCAGACAGATTATATAAATCTGTGGAACTTTAACCTGCCAAAATACACAGTTCCACATACCCAACAGTTCCCTGAAGTCATTAGACTTTTCTAACTTAATTATTTTCCAAATGAAAGAGACATAGTTACCCCTGACCAAGAAATTCTAATTACTATCAATGCCCAATCCATTAACCAAATGCTGGAAATTCCATCACAACCAGAGGGAGTTCCTTTCTCCATTGAGACCCTCACTGAGCTTTACTTAAAGCTAGATTTTCCTAAGAGGTCTCAAATCTTTCAGACTTTCCTCTATGAATCAGTGATAATTCCTAAAAGCAACCCACCATACTTTACTACCATGTTCCTAGAACAAACCAAACAAATTTTTACCATGTTGTCCTGTATCCTAGGATATTTTACTGATGAGTGGGTAGATGGATCCATCCTTGGTTTCCTCTCTACCTTTTTCCTAGGCTAGCCTCCAACTATACTTTTCAACTTTGCCCAATTTCTGGCAGATGCCATACATGATCAACTGATCAAAATTCCAGAAGAAGGAGTGTTCAAATACTCCTCAGTATTATTTCATTTGTTCATATATTTTTAGTCTGAAAGGTTTACAGTCAACCTAAAAAAACCTGGACACAGAGGGTAATCCCCAGTCCGTAATCTTTTGGACATCCTTGATCAGAAACGATTCAAATGAATTTAGTTTCAAAGACTTTATTGATTATTTTGTATACCCAGTGGTTAATATTCTTAGCAACAACATTCAACCCAGAATCATTCATGAAATCGGAAAAGTTCTACAGTTATCTGACCAGAGCAAGAGAGGAGACTGGTATTTATACTAGAATCACACAGAGATCAGAGTGTATGGAAGCCAACTAGTCCCTTACAAGCTTCCCAAATACCTCCCAATGAGGATATTTTCATTAGAGTACATTAGACAGAAATAAAACAAAGTTGACCTCAGTAATAGAGCAGGAAGAGAAAATTGAAACAGAGAAAGAGATTGTTAGCAGGGATGATACTCCTACACCACATACAAAAGAAATACATCTGCCATCATCTTCCAGGGCAGAAATCATTCAAAAGAAAAATAGTGCAGATATTTCAACATCTAGTAAGCCAGTTGAGAAGGAAAAGGATATCATTGAGAAATATAAAGAGATTAAAATTAAAAATGAAGCATTGAAGGCTATTACATATGCACAATACTGGAAGAAAACTCCCAGTAATCAGAATAGGTTGCTTTCAAGTTTTGACCTCAGGACAAAGAAAATGTAGATGAAATTCCTACAGCCAAAGGTACAGGTCCCCAAAACTTCAAAAGACTATAATAAAACAGGCTTTGAAATTCTTGCCAAGGACATGCATCCAATTGACCAAATTGAATTTCACAAGCAAGCATGAGAGATGATATATTCAACCATGACACGTAAATTTCTAAGTGTACAAAAGTTACAGAACTCCCTAGAAAATATACAGGATTAAGTCACTAGAAGAATTGGTAATTGAGATTGGCTATAATCTAAATGACATCAAGGCAACATAAGAACTTATAAAGAAGAAAATTACAGACATAGTTGCAATGGAGAAACAGTTAAAACTACCAACTACTGAGCATCCAAAAACCAAGGAGGTTTTGCAGACAGACAATCAAAAGGATGAGATGATGAATTTAATCATCCAGTTGACAGCTCAGCTAAAGGAAATGGAGACAGAGATGGATAAGCTTGTACAGGAAAAACAAGCTAGCATGGTTACTGTAGAAGCAGTTCTCATTACTGCTATCCCCATAGTATTTACATCAGCACTAGTATCTACACCAGCACCAACATCAGCAATACCAACAGACCATCCCATTGATGAGGCCAGTAGATTAATCAAAGGAATGGAAGATATGTCCATTTAGACTATAGAGATTAATAAGCTCAAGGAACAGGTAAAGAGCTTAGAGGATGAAAATAAATTGGCTGAAGTAATGCATCAAGCTGAAGTACAGAAAGCAAATAGACTGACTAACATAATCCACAAGTTATAGAAGGAGTTGTCATTAACAGAGCCTTTAGCCCAAGCAAAACAACAATTTTGGGCCAATATCATTAACCCAGTTAATGATATTTTGCATTCTACATAGATTATATTTGAGCAGAATAATTTGTTGAAGAAAGTTGCTAAGGAAATTCAGAAAATTAAAGGAAACCTTGGAAAGAAACCAGAGGAAGCCTCTGAAATAATCAAATTCCTGAATTCTAAAAATAAGTATGAATTGGAAGAGCTCGGAATAGCTGATAGAACAGAGACTATCTTAGAAGTGAAGAAAGTGATTTCCAAAATAAATCTAATGCTACAGCTTGAGGAGAAATGTCAAACCTTGGAGCTCACAATGAACAGGGTTTTTAACAAGTTTGATATATTGAGATAGAAGGGTCTGCCTAGTCCTCTAGTAATAAATGACAAACTCATGACACTTGAGGATTATGTCAAGAAGTTAAGGGAAGTGGCCAAAGAAACTTCCCACATTTTCTCAATGAAGGTCATTCCCATAGGCAAGGTGCTCCTTCAAACTCTATAAAACTTCTTTTATCTCCAGCATGAGATAAATCACCTTTTTTTAAATAAGTCTATGTTTGCCATATATTCAGGGATATATGAGATTTACCGCAGGATGATGAAAATCAAAATCCTAGATGAAGAAACGTGGGAGAAGTGGTGTGATTTACTTTAAAGGGTGAAAGAAAAAACATATGAAATAATGGAAAAATAACAACAAGAAAGGAATAAGGGCCAGATATCAGTCAGTTGAAGGTGTCACTATCTTTTTGTATAAAGAAATTTTACTTTCCTAGAATAAATCCTAGTCGGTTGATAGGATATTTTTGTAATATGTTGTATAAATACTTCATCATTTGAAATATCAAGGGTGGATTTCTGAATAGTTCATTAGTTGACTGGTCTTTTACCTGAGGGTTATTGTACCAATCTCCAGTCGACAGACATAACAAGTTATAGAGAGACTTCTTTACAGGATTCATGTGTTGAGCTATCTCAGTGGAGTATAAAATTTCAATTGTTCATGTTTTCTTTCTAATTATTCCATAAAATTATACGTGTTCTAAATCTGAGTGTTATAACAGGAGTATTGTTGCAGAATTTGCTTAAAAATTACACTCTTCTTTTAATTTTTATACATTTCTGTGTTTTCTTCTGATATCCGGTTAAGAGAATTCTTGATTTCCTTCTGATCTCGATTGAATTCTTCACCCTTCTTCATTATCTGGTTTAAGGAATTTTTAATTGCTCCTTGATCCCAATTGAAAGATCACTTCACCATTCAGCCTTGAGATCTGATATTTCTCACTTATCTTTCCCTGTAACACTTTCTTCATAATTTGATTTTGTTCTGTTTCAAAGTATATTGACTCCATAGCACAATAGAAAATGGAAAAGCACCTATTCATCAAGTTCATTAATTACACCAACCAATCAAAAACAATCCAATTAAGCATACATAACTAGCCTAATATCCATTAAATAAACAAAGTTAAATCATATAGAGAGAGACCTCTCTGAGTTTAGGAAGGCTAGATCCTAAGCTCCAAAGTAGGTTTTTAGTTACGTCTGATATTTATTGTTAACGTTAAAAACAACCTTTGGAAATTTCAGAGTGACAACAGATTAGATATACCATCAAGAATGAAACATTAAGCAACATGGAAGACAACTTGGAATTTGCACCTAATCGTGAATTCCATGCCATCATTGTCAAGTTGTAATTTGTACGTGTCATAATAATAGTCAATGTGTGTCCATGTGTCATGGCACATCATCATGTGGAATGTAATGATGCATTCTCAAGAAAAGGAAAAAATGTAATGTGTGTAAGTCCAAGAGTCATATGTGGAACATGAAGAGTGACATAGTCATATATGGACAAAAGAGTTGTATAGAAGTCCAAAAGTCATATAGAGAAGTCAAAAGGTCATTCAGAAGTTCAATAGTTTCATAGAATTCCAAAGGACATATTAGAAGCCTAAGAGTCATGAGGTTAGTCCAAGAGTCAAAGGGGAGTTGAAAGGTCACTCCTCTTGTTATAAAAGCAACCTCATAACTCAATCAAAAGGGATTTTGGAGGCTTAAGCTTTGTTGAGCTAGCATTGGCTTCTCTACTTAGCATAGGGGAGAAAACTATTCTTTGGAGAAGCAAGAAGTGACTTAACGTTCCACTATTAGAACTAGTGCCTCACCATTGTATCTATGTACTTGGATCTTTCACCTAATTGAAACTCAATGAGCCAACAAATTTTCATGCATGTATTACGAATGTTTTAGGACTATTCTTGGCATTTTTATGGTATATATTGTGTTCATATGTACTGAAGAAATTGAAATATTTTGGTGGCGTCAATACTCATCTTGTTGTATTTGTGTTGTATTCGCTTTAATGATCGTTATCTGAACTATTTTCCTAATGAATATTTTCATGCACTCGTGTGTCTCTTTAGGTTAGTATTATTTATTCCTTCTAGAGACTCACTCTCGTCTCACGCTCATGAAGGTCTCTATTTAAGCATTGCAATCAATGTTTCATAATGTCAACTTACTTACTTATTCAAGGTATATGTATATAATCTCTTATGTTATCCATTGAAACCAAGGCGAACCTTTGTGTTATGGTGGATGAGTCGATACTCTAGATGGGGCTCCTACTCTAGATGGTGTGAGGTCTAATTGGGAATTCACATCGTGGAGACCCCCTATATGTTGGCGATATCCAATACTGTCAACAATACCTTATATTGCATATTTCTCATCTTATTTTTATTATTATTAACAGTCTCAATGTTTAATGAAGAATAATAATGTCTATATTCAAACAAATAAAATATATGATGTTACTATAAGGCAAAAATGTTAATTTTTTAATTAAAATAAAGAGAAGCTTTGTAGTGAAGTACCTAAGTCACATTGGGTTTGGACATTTATGCTACATGAAGGTTATAAGGATATTTGTTATGGGCAAATTGAGTAATTTTCACTATTTAATGAAATTTCTCACTATATGAATTAGTTGGTCATACGACCTCTCCTTGTTCAAGTTTGGATAAAGATGGGAAGTAATCAACCTAATACTAATCACCGAAGATGATATGTTTTAGAAAGATGATGGTGTAGTTCAAATGCATTTTGAAAGAAAAAGACTAAGCATTTCTAGAATCATATACCTTAACGTCCTAGAGTCCTTGAAAAGAACCCCAAACGATCTCGCCATATGGTGAGCATATGAACATAAAAGTGCCCTTGATCTTTGAATTTAGGTAACCTTCCCAACAGATAGGATGTTCCAAAGTAATATACCACTTTGCGTTAACGTGACATTAATAATAGAAAACTTTGATTTGAGCAAGGGGAAGTTTGGTGAAATTGAGAGGACTAATGAATATGCCAATGAAATGAAAATATTACGAATCCTCAATAAAAGTGGCTTAACGGGAGCATCACATGTGTACTATAAATAATATTTTAAGATCTCATTTTGAATATCCTTATTATGTCACTTCCAGTGACATCTATGATCTGTGTTGTACAAATATTTTGGTCGTAAAAATAAAATTTACAAAATTTAATTTTCTCTTTGCAAAGTTTACTATAGTTTTAATTTTTAATGAATGGCGAGTTTATGATTTCTCATATTTGCTTATAGTTGATATATATATATAAACAGGGAGGGTGATCATGGAGTCAGCTATTCTAACCGCCCTGGCTGTGATGATCCTTACTCTCTTTACATTATGGGGAGCTAAGAGACGACCTAGTTCTTGAATCCTATTTATTCTCCTTCAGGTAGGTATGTATTATTTTCCAAATGTTAATTTTTGGGTTTTGTCATTGGGCCGCAAATTTGTATTGACACTAATCATTATTCTAGGTCAAACGCAATGTAGACTAAGCAAAACATTCACAGTACAAGTTTTAATTAGATTTAGGTTTTGATTTTAATTTCATTTATAAGAATTGAAATCAAAGCAATTTGTTGTCCCTCCATTTCTACGCAAACATTCCACTAAGTGAAATGTGCGCAATACAAGTTTTAATTAGATTTCGGTTTTTGTTTTAATTTCATTTATGTTATTAAATTAAAGGTTCAAATGGATATTCATACTAAGTGTTAATTAATATTTTCGTAATAGTAAAGTGTAACATGGCGTTATGAATTCTAAAGAAGTATACTTTCATATAGTTGAGAATGTAGCATTATTCAATAATAAGTTTTTTCTTCCTAGTAGTCTAATGGTTCAACCTCTTTGTGAGCACATATATTTTGTATGTTCATGGAGCTAATTTTTAAAGAAATTTATTTTCAAGTGAGTCGATAGAATCATATTCTTTATATCTATTAGCTCACCCTGAATAATCTTATTCAACAGTTGCAATTTTTTTAGAGGCCAAAAGAAGAATAGAATTGGTGAGACTGTGTATTCTAGTTTGAAAGCTTGAAACAAGAGTATGCATGGTTTATGTTTTTCATGGATCAATGGTAAAAGGCCAACCTTAGGAACAAATTTTTCAAGTTTTTGGTGTGGAGTTCAAGTCTCTATAAGTGCAACAAACTTCCAGCTCAAATACTTTGAACGAGGGAACTAAAGATTTGTTAGGAAGTGTCGGCTTAACCATCTCTTCCATATATCCTAATTTGACTGAAATATTAAGTAACCATTCTTTGGCCTTCTCTAAACAAGTGATTTTGTTTGTGCGATATGGCTTCTCTGCTAAAATGTTTGAAATGGATCTAAACTAATGACATATATATAATGCAAGTTTTCAACAAGTATTTATATGTTTGAGATGGGCCATTTTTATGGTATTGTTCATGACAAAAATGTCTATGAAAAGGGAACAATACGAGTTTCTATGCTCACAAATTATGCTTGTAATGACAAAGAAACTCTAATAGGTCATCATTTAATTGATGTTACAACCGCTCTTAGTAATTCTTTGTAGTATCATGTAGATGCAACAAATATCAACATTTACCATGGGAATTTCTCACTCTTATAAGTTTGTTTCAAAGATGTTCTTGTAGCATTAACTTATATTGAAGATAGAGTTATCAAAGTATGTTTTATGATTTATTAAAATTCATTATCAATTTCCATTGGGAATGAAGTGATTAATTGTGTCTCTCTCCATTAATTAATTCTAACTCTTATTTTGTTTTGGGATAAAATCAATTCTCTAATATATGAATCTTTGATGTTATAAAATTCTACTAGCCAAATTTTAGGTTCCAAAGTGTCACTATCAAAGACCTATCAACATGTTGTTCATATTAATAAACAATCCCTCTATTTTCAACTTTGATACTGAAGTGATTTAACACCCACTTGACCAACATAATGCACTGATAAACTTGCAGGATCACTGCATCTATTGTGACAATTTACTGCACTCGTTTTAGAGTTCCTTGATTCATAGTAGTGTGCACTAGTCCTTTTGGATAATGCTAAGTCAATACTATCCTATGTTACTAACTTAAGCATGTAGATTCAATAATTCAACACAAATAAACACAACTCAAATATAGTTTTAAAAAAGATACTCTGTAAATTAAAAACATGGAAATGTACAAAAAAATAAATATTTCCTTAAATGGATTCTATATCTTGAACCATATGGCTCAATGGTCCACACAAAACAAGTTCCAAGTCTGTCAGTCACACTTTACAAGGCTCTAGCTCACTGTGGCAAGAAACACTCTTACTAAAGATGACTATCTTATTCCCTTAAGTTCTACTTCACTATCTGATCCCAATCAGTATTAAATTTCTAACTAACTTAAACTAAGGGAATCCATGCTTTATAAAGAGATATTTGAGTGATCATTTTTTATCAGGGCATATTATCATCCTCATATTAGTTCATTAAAATTAAGTTGGAAATAGATGTTTGTATTCATACTAGTTCCTCATATTAGTAATAATGTATGTAGTCATATTTTTTTCAAACTTACACTTTTTAACTAATAAAACTAGAAACGTAAAGTAGAGTTATAGTAGAGTAGAAATTTCTTTAAATGGATTCTAGATCTTAGACTATATGGCTTAGTGGATTACATAAAACAAGTTATAACTCTCTGCCTTGCTTTACAACATTCTAGCTCATTGTTACAGGCATCACCTTTAATAAATTACTTTCTTATTCCCCCAAATTTTACTACATGATTGGATCCTCATCAACATAAACCTTTTGATTAAATTCAACCAAGAGAGGTCATGTTCTATGAAGAGATATATTGATTGATTAATTTTGATGATGTTATTGATCATCCTTTACGTTAGTTCCTTAATTGAAAGATTATGTTTTCGAGGTTTGCAATGATGGCACCCTAAAATCCATATTTCAAATCTGATAGGGTCACTCATGAAGATTGGAAAAAGTCATCAATGCTCTAATAGTTCTTAATGGGAAATAATTTTCATTTATGTCAAGCATGGCTACTTTTCAAATTTATTTCATATTAGAGGCTTGGTACAATTATCTATTTTTTGTTCATTTACAATATTTCATGGAATTTGGCCTTTATCAAGTAATTATCTCAAGTAATGTACATGCACTTCAATGTTTTTACTACATTAATGAAGAACTGTATTCTTCACCAGTTGAACAATGCTTTGATTATCGTAAAAGAGAGCAATAGGAATCTACCATGCTAAAACATGATATGCTTATAATCATAACGAAACTCCCTTGTGTTTTTCATTCAACATGCCTGCATGTTGGATTTATGTGGAGAAGAATGTAGTTGTTTGTTGCTTCTTACTATGCTTACTAGCTACTGTGGAACCAAATTGATACAAAAATATGAATGTGAACTTCATGTCATCTACACATACGATCCAATTGGAAGTTGTGAAACCAATTAGTGCTAAGTCATCCTTGTGATGACAATATTCTTATCCCTGATTCAATGTGATTTTAACATATCTAAAAACTTTTCATTGCCTCCCCATTACTTTCATTTGGTTAAATCATGTATCCTGATATTTCATCCTATGCATAACAAATTTTGGGGTGGATAATTCTCAAATAAATACCATTGTTTGTATATATGTACTTGATCACGCTAAATTTGTAGAATATAATGAACTAACTCTTTGGAATCTTCTACTCTACACAAATTAATGCATCTTTTGTGCTTTTACTATTGGGATTTATAGTTGAGGATTTTTATATATGTTGTTGTTATGAACATATTTACACATAATGTGCATTATTATTTATGGTGAATACTAGGTTTTAACATGTATAATGATAAATTTGGATTTTAGACAAATCACATTTTGGCCAAATCAAAGAACAATTTTATTTATTGGTGGTTGGTATCATCTTGTAGTTTTGAAAACAAAATTGGCAAACATAATTATGTTTCTAAAAACTAAAATCTCCAAAACAGTAGATTCTACACTAGAAATCAACATGCATTAGAGAAATTTTGAGGTCTAAAATGAGCCTCCTAAGAAAAAAGTACAAACAAAATAAACTTTATAAGACCAATAGGATTCAAGATGATGATGTCAACCATGGGGAATGATTCACCATTTTTAGAGTGAAAAAGTAAAAATATTAAAAAATAATAAAATAATAAAACTACTTTTTCAAATCGTATTTTCAACTTATCACCATAAGGTTCTACTCAAATTTCAAGGAGGAGTACTCGTTGGATGCAAAATTTAATTCATCATCCAAGGAGTACCCATGTTGCATACTTTCGATGGACCCTGCTACATGAAAAAAATGAGAAATACTGAAAAAATGTGATTGCAATCACATTTTTCATGTATTTATCATTTTTTGTGTAGCGGGGTACATTAAAATTATGCAACATGGGTACTCCTTGGATGAGGAATCAAATTCTGCATCCAACGAGTGTTACCAATAGAAATTTAAGTAAACCCATAGGAAGGTAAGTTGAAAATATGAAATAAAAAATAGTTATTTCTTTTTTTCCCTCTAAAATTTGATGATGTAATGTAATCTTGTTTTATTGTTTCCACTATTATTTTATAATTTCCTTAGGAGGCCCATTTTAGACCTCAAAATTCCCCTAATTGTACAAATACCACAACATACAAAATAACCCTAATTGTACAAATACCACAACATACAAAATAGTTATCAAGTTGATAAGCCTCTTTATGTTCTTGGGAGGTCTCGCTAATCTTGATTCATTGATTTCCTTCTCATGTCAGAATGCTATCATTTTCTACAATCCAAATGATATTATTTTTTTCTAACCTCTATAGTACAAAGGATGATTGAGTAGATTTAACATGCAAAATACAATGAACGACTTCTTTGTCTGGGTATATATTAAACATATAAGATTTTTATTATGACATGGTCTATAGTACAAACTTGTAAATGGTTTAATTCAAAAGCACACTATGGATTTTTTTGCCCATGTTTTCCATATGCCTTTGAGATTTAACACTACTCGGATGTTCCATATTCTCGTATTTGGTGTATTGCGAGGCAAAAATAGCTACTAGTTTAAATTTCTAGTAAAATACATAATTTTTTTATGAATTCTAATGTGATATATTTGTGAATATTCATGAATGCATTGGTAGTTACATTTTAATATCCATGATCAAAACAATACCTTGTTATACATTGTGCATATCACATTCAACATGGGAATTTTGTCGTTCTAACATCTTACTAGTCATACTTTTCTCAAGACATTAAAGTTCCTTCAATCTTGATATGTAGGTGTAATCCTAACCACATTTCTTATTATATGGATACTATTCTTATCAGTTTTTCTAATCAACCAACTAATAGTTTTCCACATTGTCAAACTATCCTATGACCAAACTAAGAATTTTTGAAGCTGTAATTGTTATATGTCTAATTTTCCAATCATAACCAGTTACATATATTTGGTTTCCTACAACATGATTGAAATTTGTTTCATGTTTACATCCATTCGTCTCATTTTCTTTTAGTCATCCCTTATCTTTCTTGCTTCTATCTTGTTGCAGGAATTTGGTTTCTTATAAACATGCTTACTTAGAGTGTTATACTATGCCCTATTATTTTCACTATTTTTCTTTTGGTCCTTTTTCTACTTCTTTTGTCTTTTCATCTCTTAGTTGGAGCCCTTAAGAAACTCTCCAAGACAAAATGTGAGACAAGTTGTGATACAATGATCCAGGTGGCTCCAGAAACACCCACAAGACAAAGAGGGCTTATGAAATCTCAAAAATAAAAGTATTTGGATTGCTCTTGAACTAGGTTCAAGTTGAATATCTCATCGTCCTGATCACAACAGTGTGAATGGTTTGTCAAACCAATCTCGTATGAGAAATTTAGAAGCAGTCAAAGTTATGGGTTGACTTGATGAGGTGGTAGGCTTAAGGAGGACACAATTTGGAGAAACATAGCCAAAAGATTCCGGCGAGCCCTGACTGGATTCTGGATGATTTTGTGGGACCCTTAATTTGATTCCTATGGTTAAAAATCAGGTATTTTAAAAATGTCAGTTTGTTTAGAAATAATAATAATTAAAAAAAGGGGGTGGCGAGCCATCACCCCCGCCACCCACCCGACCACACATTACATTGTTATAACAAATATATAAATCTTTGGGCCAGCGAGCCGTGACCCCCATTGGACCCCACGGTACAGAACCACACCCGGCCGCACACATAACCATATATATGGTGGGGTGGTCGGTGGTCAAACTTGTCACCCCAACTGTAGTCGTTGTAACATATATAATATGTTATATATATAACGTATGCCAACTATCGGTGGGAGGTACGGTGACTGGGCCACCCAATGGTGGCCCGACCTGCCACATTTAAAAAATATATATTTTATATCAAAACGATATGCCAAGTACGGTGGGGTCGGTGGGGTTGGAACCCCCAACCTTCACCCAATTAAGTCCGCCCACAACCGTTAGGCCAATGGCCTATTTTGTTAACTCTACTCACAAAAAAGTATTTAAACTCCCTCATTCACACAGTGCGCCCAGGCAGATTGGAGCATGAATTTCGAGATAGACATAACCATGAACTAGCCTAGAAAACAGGGGACGAAACCATGATCCCTTTTTGTTCTAAGGAGGTAAAATTTTCCTGTCATAATGTATTAAAATTGATATGCATTTTAACCAGAATTTGACAGGGAGCACGATGGTGCGCCCAAATTCACCTTTTGAGTTGCAGATTTCCAGATTCCCTGTGGAACATCATCTTTGAGGAATCTAGGTGGAATCTAAAAGATTCCCTACAGCCCAGATTTCAACAGTGTTAGAATTCAGCAAATTGACACTCAATCCTACACCTCTCGATGACATGAGTTCAGTGGTGTAGTCAAATTTTCCATCTAGCCTTATATTTTTCGGCTAGTTTTCAAAGTGGAGTTACAAGTGTTAGCATTCAATGTGTGAGCAGTCATCTTCAGGATATTCAACGCCACGATATTGATGGTACAACCAAATCCAATAGTTTATCATCCTTTTCTTCAGATAGCTCTAGGTTGTGAGGTATATGTAGTGTGATCATGTAATTTGTTGTCTCTTTTCTATGAGATGCATTGTGCTGTATAGATCCCTGTTTGATGTTTGATGTGGGGTCTTGTTTTGTTATTGATGTAAGATGTAATTTTTGTCATGGATTTGTTTTATGTATGAGCTCCCTTTATTGCCATGTTGGCGGGATACTCATTGTCACATGTATGTTTGATTGAGATCCCTTTGTTGCCATGCTGGTGGGATACTCATAGTCATTATGTGTGAGTTATTGTCATACTGATAGGATTCCTGATTGTGAATGAGATTTCTTGTAGCGAAACATCTCATGGAGAGGTCCAACCACTCCTACATGAGGGAATTTTCCTTATATGATAGAGAAAATACCATCCATGTACATCATCACTCTTTCCAACACTTACTGCAGCGGCCTACGCCATCTTGACACCGAGGCCCGGAGACGTAGTCCCTCTTGGACGAACTCCATTATCAATCTCTTATGTTGCTAATTATTGTTATGTTCCTCTTCTTTACAGCATGAAAATGTTCATTTATGTTCATTAACACTTTGATTAAATGAAATTCTAACACTTCAGCCAAAGTAAAAGGTCTTGGTTAAAATGGTATCAGGAATTTACCCAGATCAAGTGATATAAGAGCAGTCTTCTTGCTGATTTGGATTGCAGCCATGAACCATTGAACGTTCGCCGAGTTGAGAAATGGAGGATGTCAAAGACATATATGAGACCATTCTCAGGGTTTCCGAGAAAGCGGACATGTTTTATGAGGCTTATGAGAAACAAGGTGCAGACAATGCTGAATTGAAAACACTTCTACAAGAAGAGAAGGAGGACAAACATTGATTGCAGCTTCAGCTACAAGCCGCGATAGAGGCCTTGGAAGAATTGAAGCGCAAAAATGAAAGTCTTCAAGAATATCATAAGGCATCGAAGGCACTCTTACAGGAAGAGAAGGAGGAGAAGCAGCGATTGAAACTTCAACTACAAGCTACGACAGAGGCCTTGGAGGAAGTGAAGTGCAATGAAGGCTTAGAGAAGCCTTCTTCACTTGTTTCAAAAATTAAAACTAAGGTAAGCAATGCTGATTTCTCTTCAGTTTCTTCACATGATATCATTTCTGTTGGAAGTGTGGAGATACCCATTACGAGAACCAGCATGAGACTCCTTACCAAGATGGGGTACAAAGGAGGAGGACTTGGCATTCATGGCCAAGGTATAACTCAGCCATTGGAGGTTGTGCAGATACCTCACTACAGAGGTTTGGGATATACTAAAGGATGATGTTCGAAGGACATCAAAGGAAAACAAACATTGTTGAACTCACCAGGGAAGAGGATTGATGGGAAAACTTCAACATCATCCCACGAAAGTGCATGTTGCATTGAAAGAGTTGAGGCAAGCTCTCATCACCATGATCGCACTAGAGACCACCACGGAAGGTATAACAAGTCTCACTATTCCAGAGTTCATTTTGATTATAAGAATGTTGCTAAACATGAACATAAATCATGGCATAAGAAAACTTGTCATTTTGTGGTTTACGTAACCATATCATTTCTGAGTGTTGGAAAAGAATGGCAACCTAAAGGAGGATAAGTCATGAAAAGCCTTCTCCAAAGCAGAAAAAAAACTGGTTAAGCAAGTCTGGAGGAAGAAGACCTTTTGCAGCCAATGCAACCAAAGTGGTCATCAAATATCCATGTGTTCGAGGCTCCAGCCAGAGTAGCACCTTGAGGATGAAGCATCAGTGTGTGAACCAGTTCAAACAATTGTTCGAAAAGAAAATGTGCCACAGGGATATGATCCATTCACTTTGATAAGTGAGAGATGGTTTTTCTAGATGTGTTAATGTTTGAGGGTTGTGTTTCTAAATCATGTGTTGCATTTTTAGATGTAAAAGTGATGATGTATTTTTTCCATCGAGTTTTCAACAACAATGATATTTTGGGCTTGTTTTATAAGTCTTGTGATGCATTTATTTTATGTAAAAGCGATGATGTGTTTGCCATTACTTCGAAATGCGATAATGATGTTTTTGGTCTTGTAATGATAACTGGGGTGTGAATTCAATTTTGATGTAAGCTTGACCACTGATTATGTGTTATGAACTCGTGGAAAGTATGGAAATGTTTGGGTCATAGTTGGTCATATTTGAGCATGTAATTTCCCAGATATTGTACTATAGGTTTGCAGAGGATCAGGTGTCAGTTCATCGCTTAAGGCTCTGAAGAAAAAGGATGAAGGAGATGGAAAGGGTGACCTTTTCAGGACACTTGTGGTGCAGACATTGTACAAAGCATTTGCAGATTATTTTTTATGCTTTTGGAGGACCAAAATCTCCTTAGTGGGGAGGAATGATCCAGGTGGCTCCAAATACACACATAGGACAAAGAGGGCTTATGAAAGCCCAAAAATCAAAGTATTCGAATTGCTCTCAAACCATGTTCAAGTTGAATATCTCGTCGTCCTGATTGCAATGGTGTGAATGGTTTGTCAAACCGAGCTCGTATGAGAAAGTTAGAAGCAGTCAAAGTTTTGGGTTGACTTGATGAGGTGGAAAGCTTAAGGAGGACACAATTTGGAAGAAACCCGACCACCAGATTTTGACAAGCCCTGACCAGATTCTGAGTTAATTTGTGGGACCCTTAATTTGACTCCTACGGTAAAAAATTAGGTATTTAAAAATGTCAGTTTGTTTAAAAAACAAAAAAATAATTAAAAAATGGGGTGGTGGGCCACCACCAACCACTCCACCCAACCACACATTACATTGTTATAAAAAATATATAAATATTTGGGCTGGCGGGCCATGACCCCCGCTGGACCCCATGGCACGGAACCGCACTCGACGACACACAGACGGTCAACCACGCCACCCCAACCGTAGTCATTGTAACATATATAATATGTTATATATATAACGTATGAAAAATCTCAGCAGGAGGTAGGATTGGCGGGCCGCCTGATGCAGGCCCAGCTCGCCACAGTTAAAACACAATTTTTTTATATCAAAATGATATGCCAAGTATGGTGGGGTCAGTGGCGTTGGAACCCCCGACCTCCACCCAATTAGCTCTGCACACAAATGTTAGGCCAACGGCCTATTTTGTTAAATCCGCCCGCAAAACATTATTTAAACTCCCTCATTCACACAGTGCGCCCAGGCAAGTTGGAGCACTAATTTCGAGACAGGTGGAACCATGAACCATCCCAAAAAACAAGGGGCGGAACCATGATCCTTTTTTATTCCAAGGAGGTAAAATTTTCCTGTGTCAGAATGTATTAAACTTTATGTGCATTATAACCAGAATCTCGCAGGGAGCACGATGGTGCGCCCAGATTCACCTTTTGTGTTTCAGATTTCTTGATTCTCTGTGGAGCAACATCTTTGAGGAATCTAGGTGGAATCTAAAAGATTCCCTTTGGCCTAGATTTAGACAATGTCAGAATTCAACAAATTTTCACTTGATCCTACACCTCTCGGCGACACGAGTTTAGCAGTGCAGTCAGATTTTCCATCTGAGGCTTATATTTTTTGGCCAATTTTCAAAGTGGAGTTCTAGGTGTCAGCATTCAATGTGTGAGCAGTCGTCTTCAGGATATTTGACACCACGAGATTGATGGTACAACCAAATCCAACATTTTATCATCCTTTTCTTCAGATAGCTCCAGGATGTGAGGTACATGTAGTGTGATCACGCACTTAGTTTTCTCGTTGCTATGAGATGCATTGTGTTGTATAGATCCCTATTTGATTTTTGATGTGGGGTCTTTTTTTTCTCTTGATGTAAGATGTAATTTCTGTCATGAATTTCTTTTATCTATGAGCTCCCTTTGTTGCCATGTTGGCGGGATACCCATTGTCACATGCATGTTTGATTGAGATCCCTTTGTTGCCATGCTAGCAGGATACGCATAGTCATTATGTGAATGAGAGTTCCTGTAGCAGAACATCTGGTGGAGAGGTCCAATCACTCCTGCGTGAGGTAATTTTCCTTGCATGATAGAGAAAATACCATCCATGTACATCATCAATCTTTCCAACACTTAATGCATTGACCTACACCATCTTGTCACCGAGGCCCAGAGACGTAGTCCCTCCTGGACGAAATTCGTTATCAATCTCTTATGTTACTAATGCTTGTTATGTTCCTCTTCTTTAAAGTATGCAGATGCTCATTTATGTTCATTAACGCTTTAATTAAATTAAATTCTAACACATCAGTGAAGTAAAAGGTCTTGGTTAAAAGGGTATCGGGAATTTACCCAGATCATACAATAAATGAAATCACACTACATGTCATAAACAATATCCAAATTGCCTTGATTTTTTGATAGATTTGATCGTAAATCCAATTGCAACTATGTTGAAAACTAGAGATCCACTTTTCCCTTGGGAGAGTCATTTGAGTGCACTATATCCAAGACTGAAGTCCTCTCACAAATTTGGCTTTTGTCATATAAATTATCATTCTTCTTACATAAATTACAAGTATATATTTGTAATGTCCAACTGTACCCTGCTTTTAAGATTGTCCACAATCTAATAATGGGCCCAAAGTCAAAAAATTGTGTCCAATGCATAATAATGTTATTTCACTAGAAAGATATCTAAGTTGTATTCCACTCTTGTCGGATGGAATAATACAGATCAAGTCAACAACAAATCAACATTAATTCTACGTGTTATTTTCATATTTAACACAAAAAAATATCAAATCATTTGTTTTCAAATGTCTCTTTCTTTACGACATTGCTTTTCATTTTAAGCAATTAATTTTATACAACTATGTCAAACTTCAACTTATTTACTTGTATTTCTTGGAAACATGTGACTGAATCTTTTGAAAACAACATAAAAAACACTAGTAAACTTGATTTTTAGATGCTGCATGTAAAAATACCATAAGATGAAAAAACAAAGAGATAATATTATTTGCTCAACTTGTCAACCATTTGTAACTTTATCAACTATTATTTCTCTAAATCAAGTGCAACTTTATTGAAACCAAATGAGTCGATTTTTGAAAATGAATACACTAAGAACTCTACAAATGACTCCTTTCTCAATTATACAATTATGCCCAGGCGCAATTTTTTTTTTTGAAGGTGATGTCCTCGTAGTATACAAGCCTAGCCAGAAAAAAAATTCTATCTCACCCATCAAGACACGAATTTTCCATGCAAAAATTGTTGTCAAAGGTGGTCAATTGACCATCACAGTCAACATAAGAAATAATCTTATAGATCGTTTCTGTGACATTTTTTTTCCTGGGAAGAGTGTTTGTATTAGAGAATTTGCAGTAATAAATAAAGGGATATATGGAAGAGGAGCTAAAAAGCATTGCATATTATTGCATGAAAAACGTTTAATGCAAAAAATACCTCAAGTTTGCAACAATTGTAGACTAGATACAGACACAATGATACACATTTTTTTTCCAACAGAAATATATCCAATTAGTTCCATTGCAGTTTTGGTTATAACATGTCACCAAAATAATAGACAATTTTAACTCAATATAAAATATAGCAAGACTACCAATGAACAACAACCGTAAGTCAATTGTTACAGCAAACCATTCTTGAGTTTCTATTGTAAATTGATCAATTACTATTATTATGATTTTCCTTTTTCTAGAAAGTGACATAGAAGGAAAACATATGCTTTCATAGTTACCATATTACCTAATGGTAATATTTGTAATTTTTTGTAATTGATACCAACTGCAACTCAACGAACATTACAAAGAACATTTTCTGCAATAAAGAATCAGCTAACATCCAGAAACACACCACTCTACCTATTCAAAAAAAATGTCAGGAATGGTCCAAAGGGATGCCAAATGCTACGATCTACAGCAACAACTTTTATTGATGTTCTCAATGAAAATGGTGCAAAAGCACACTTGTTATCCTTCATAAAATCAACAACATAGGTACTTATAAACATTTTTTTCACTTAATGCATATACAATGTTCTATTCGAAATATCATTATTTTTCTCAGAAAAACAAATCAAAACTTAATAATTACAATCACTTTTGAAACATGTGCGAGGAATTATAAAACCAAAAGATTTCATTTCACCACCCTATCGACAAATTTGTAGTAATGTTCAGATCCCATGCTTCCAATTTCATGAAACTACACAATATGTTAAGAAAGTACAATGTCTTTCTATTGCCTCAGTGTCGAGTCCACATTGGAAACATGTGACGAAAAAACAAACTACATACTGCAAATGCCACAACTACAACAATACTGCCCAACCATAATTGAAAAAACTTCCAAGAGTATATGGAAAACATGTCATCTACAATCTTTTCTTTGTGAAATATCCCAGTCCACAACATCTTCACTTTGACACTCAAACACAATATTGTTAATATCAAGCCACCATGAAAAACCTTCCTTATACCATTAATCATTCTAGTTTTAGTGTTCTTAATGTATGTGTCTTGCCAAAACATTACATCATTAAACATTTTATTTACTTGTTAATTATTTTTAAAGACATTATTCTTCCACTACCATTTCTTTTCTTGCACTAATATTTTCTTTGTTACTCATTGTCACGGAATTTGTTAAAATGGCACTTGGAAAAATTGTGTCATTGTAGATGATCTGAAATTACTTGCTAGTTAATGTTGTGCTAGTTTCATTTCAGATATAAAATTTCTTTGCATTGTTTTACCTATCCTTCATGAGTTTGTTTAAGAGCATGTGATTGACAAACAATGTACTTAGTGAAATTATGAGTTTTTCATAAGCTTAAAAAACATAATTTTAAATGACAGAACATAAGCAATATTAAACACTGCAAGCACATATAACAAAGCTTAACAAATAATTTTGATAAAGGATTTCACCCCTCTTGGGCTACATCTCCTTGGTCCAGCTTCATAGTGTGACCTCTGTATTAGCTTCAAGTGTGCTCAAATTGCTGTTACAAGCTTCAAAACCTCTTGGAACCTATTGCAGTGAGTTTATAACATCATAATCTCCCAAAAATGACTATTCATTTTGTTGTAATTGGACTCTGGATGCTTTGGAAATGAACCCAACACGTGTTGTCCCTTGCCTTCAAAAATATTCAAATGTACTAAAACACCTATACATCACCCTTTTTTCCTCTGCAACCTACTCCATTAAGTTCCTAGCATGAAAATTAGCCAGGAATAAATTTTATTAAGCTCATTTTGGTCAAAAATTGAGTGAGTTATGACCAAAACTATTTTTGCCCCAATTTATCCTCCAAAATTGGAGAGACTGCCAGTTAGTTTTCTAAATTTAGAAATACCACCAAACTTGGCGTGCCTCCAGAAAATCTGCCAAATTTAATACCGAGATTAATTAGCGCTAAGTGCATTTAGGGCGGATAAGCATGTTTAGTGATAAGCACGGTTTAATGTAAGTAATGGAATATTAACATGGGTTAACCACGTTTTAAGTTAATTAACCACGTTTAAGAAATTCCACCAGAATTTTTTTGGTGCCCAGTTCTTTGTTTGCGGCCACATGGGGAGGGAGATGGCCCCTTTCAACCCCCAACCATCATACATAGCAATTTTAAATGAAATCGGAGATCAAAAAGGTTAAGAAACACCTTGGAGGAGAGTTGGTAAGGCACACAGATGGTGGGCGTGAGGTCAGGGGTTCGACCCTCGCTCTGCCACAATAATTTTTCTTCGCCGAATTTAAAGACTCCTCCGCCATTCTTATCAAAGCTTCCAGGTTTGGATCCTCAACAGTTTAGTTGGATAACCTTCCAAATTTAGTTAGATCCGCTGTGAGGTGGGTTGAAAACTATAATATATATATACCACCATGACCATTGTTCAAAACATTGCGATGACCCACAATTCAACCTTCCAACCTGCCTGCCATGGGGGGGTATGTGGCATGCCATGTGGCCCTTCCCCATTGGCCACCACCTATTGAATGCCAACTTAAACAAAATTCAACTTAGACTTAGGAATAAAAAAATTCACTTCCTAGTCATCATCAGTGAATCAGGTGGTGGCACTCGGCACCGTATCATTGGTTGTTTCTAGAGGATATACCTGCAACTGCTGATTGTACCTGCCACATCAGCACTGTACCTGTTCTGCTCATTTCTTTTCCTATTTTGGAAAACAAACAACAGACAATAACTCAGCCATACAAACTCAGATTTTGATGAAACGAGTTGCGCCAGAATCTTGGCAATGAACTTTATCTGGTCATTCAGGTTTTAAGTAATTTCAAGCACTTTCAATTTTTAGCTAAAACTTGAGATTTAGATCATTCCTTCCCACTAGAAGCCTTTTGGATCTCAAAAGATATTATCAATTGTTTAGCAAGTGAGGGTACAACTCCCTCACTTTTCCAATCTCCAACCATTTTTCCTTTGAAGGATTTTGACCTTTGAGTCCAACTCTAAGGTATTCAACATCCCCTCTTCTTGAAGTTCTGATTCTTCTGTCAAGTATGAGATCTTACTGAAGTTCATCAAGATATTCTGGAAATAAATCATCTATTGATGGTAGCTGAACATGCTCTCCTTGATCATCAATCAAAGGAGGCTCAAACAATCTCAAATTCTCAACATTAACGACATAATAAATTTTCATATAAGGATGCAAATATAGCTTGAATGCATTTGTACCAATCTTTTCCAAAATTTTAAATGGACCATAATGGATTGGTTTGAGCTTTTTACCTTCCCCTTGCAATCTTTCTTTGCTTATGTACAACCAAACTTCATCTCCAGCTTGGAATTTGTGATCAACCCAATGTTTGTCATGCCTTGCCTTGTAGCTGCTTTGACTCTTCTCATATTGCTCTTGTACTATGTGATGTACCAACTGAATTTTCTCAATGAACTTTCTTGCTTTATCTATGTCACTATGTATATATATTAACATCTTTCTCAAAGATGAAGTCCAATTTCGATATTGGCAAGTAACCAAAACATGCCTCAAATGGTGATGTATTTGTGGAAGAATGTTTTTCTTGGTTGTATGCATGTTGTATGTAGTGTAAGTGTTCATCCCATAACTTGGGATGCTTGCTGCAATAGCCTCTTAGAAGATGAATAACAGTCCTATTGACCACCTCTGTTTGACCATATGTTTTCGGATGAAATGTCGTACTCTTCTTCAACTTTGTATCCATCATGTCCCATAATTTTGACCAAAAATCCCCAACAAATTGAGAATCTCGATCACTTATAATAGAAGTAGGAAGACAAAAATGGATCCATTCATTTTTGAAAGAAAATATTATTGGTTTGGTCAACTGTAATATTTTTCTTACATGCCATCAAAATGCACAGTTTTCTTAATCTCTCTACCACAACATACAAATAATCATGACCTTTACTTGACATAGGAAGGCCTCCTACAAAACCCATTGAGATGCTCTCCCAAGGATGAGAAGGAACTAGAAATGGTGTGTACAAACCAAGCTTCCTATTGCTAGGCTTACTTGTTGCACATAAAGAACATCCTCTAATAAAATGAGAAACACTTTCCTTCATGCATGGCCAATAACAATACCTTTGTAGATGCACTACTGTCTTGCCTACACCGAAATGTCCCGCAATCAATGATGTGCGTGCCTCCCTTATTATATTGTTTCTTTCTCTCTGTGGTATACATAAATTTCCCAAGTGATTCAACAAACTATTATGCACATGATAATATAACTCTTCACTTTGGTTTCATTTACTCAAGTTCTCATACACATCTTGAAAATCACTATCATTCACATAGTGTTCAATGTAACTTTCATGCATAATAGAATTGTTCTTGAGAATAATAGTTGAATTTACAATAGGCCTGGAGAGAATATCATCTACCTTATTGTAGATTCCTTTCTTGTACCTGATAACCAAGTGAAATTGTTGTAGAAAACTCATCCACCTTAAATGTCTTGATTGCTACAACTTTGACTGTGATTGTAAGTACTGCAATGGCTGATGGTCAGTATGGATAATGGTCTCTTTTCCCATCAAGTAATGCTTCCATTTATTTACACTTTGTAACAATGCATATAAATCTTTATCATATGTAGGATATTTAGTCACGGCTCCATTAAAATTTTCAAAACGAAATGAGATGGGCTTACCATGATGCATGAGCACTACTCCCATAGCATAATCACTTACATCTATTTGGATCTCAAATGGATGTCTTAGATCTGGAATTGCTAGTACAAGTGTCGAAATTATCTTTTTTTTTAAAACATCAAATGATTTCTACTGCAAATCTCCCCAATGGAATATTTTCTTTATGCTTTTCAATGCATGTAACGGTGCTACAATGGAAGAAAAATCAACAATAAATTTCCGCCAATACTGTGCTGCCCCTAAAAAGATTCTTGCCTCAGTAACTATATTAGGCTTGGGCCAATTCTAAATGACCTCAAATTTGGAAGGATCAATCTTCAATTCACCTCCTCCAACTATGTGTCCCAAATATACCAATGAAGTCTTACCAAACTCACACTTTGACATCTTAAGAAACAATTGCTCTTTTCTCAAAACATCAAGTACCTTGTTCACGTGCATAACATGTTGTTCTCCTTATTTGATGAATATGAGTATCTCATCTAAGTAAACAATGAAAAATTCATCTAGAAATGTTCTAAGTACATCATTCATCACTCTCATAAAAGTAGTTGGTGCATTTGCTAAGCCAAACAGCATAACTAACCACTCATACAATCCTCGTCTAGTCTTGAAAGCAATTTTCCAAATGTCTTCTTCAGCTATCCTAACTTGATGATAACCACTTCTCAAATCTAACTTAGTGAAATAATTTGCATGCTTTAACTAATCAAGAAATTCATCAATGCATGGAAGTGGGTATCGATTCTTTACCATGATTTTTTTCTGTGCATGGAAATCAATACACATGCACCAATTCCCATCCTTCTTTAGAACCAAAACTATTGGAGAACCACATGGCGAAGTAGATGGGCATATGATACCTTTATTCATAAACTCTTGGATTTTCTTCTTGATTTCCAAACTTTCCATGATTGACATGTGATACATATCAATATTCTAAGTGGAACATACTGTAGTAGCTGAATCTCATGTTGAATTCCCCTCTTGGGTGACAGCCCTTTTGGTTCTTGAAACATCCCGCCATGCTGACTTACCACATCAAATAAATCAAATTTCAATTTGTCATCATATCCTTCAAAATATTCATGGTTAACATCTTCCTTTTTCTTGATCATATGAAGCACCAAATTTTTACTTGCATTTACTATCCTCTTCATTTTCCCTGCATTAACTAAAGATATATTCAGTTTCTTGCAATGAGCTTTCACAATATACTCCACTCCATCTTGGATCAAATGATATTTGTTCTCATGATGGTAGAATACCGCTTTCCTGTCACACAAATATGGACTACCCAAGATAATCCCTAAAATATCAAGTGGTACAACATCTAACTCAACTTCATCAACAAAGTTTGCAGTAATAGAGAATCTGAAAATACATTTCCTTGTCACCTGTAAATTTTCATTGTTAAATATCCAACCCAAAGGGTATGGCTTATGATGAGGTACAGTTTCAAGGTTCATTTTTTTAACTAATTCTTCTGAAATCAAGTTTGCTTCTGACCCTGTATCAAATAAGGCATCAATCTTTGTATAATTATAAATTACTCTAACATGGAATAATTCTATCCTTGTATCATCATTTGAAGTGTTATTGTGACTGTTTGAAGTACTAGAACTTACAATTTCTTCCTTTCCTTTGTTGACCATGGAAACTATATTGGTTTCATCTCCTGAATCAGATCCAAGATCTTTTTGTGTGGCGGGAGTCATGTTTTGTTTCCCTTTGTTATTTGGTTTCTTTGGTCTTAGTTTGGGATGTAGTTTCCAATAGTGAGCTTCATCATGCCCCTATTTGGAACAATGTTTGCATGTTATTTTCTCCCCTTCTTGCTTCACACTTGCATTCTTCTTTCCATTCCATTTTCCTCCTTTCTCTTTTCCATTACCCTTGAATGGATTTTTCTTACTATTTCATAAATGTTTTTACCCCTTGTTTCAAGATGTGTGGCTTGCACACATACTTCATCTAAGTTATTTGGGTTAAACATGAGAATAGTGCTTTTTAAGTAGAAATGTAGACCTCCTATATACTTCAAGAGTGTGCCTTGTGAATTTAAGCCTACTCCAAGTAATAAAGCCCTTTTACTAAACTCTTGTGTATACTCTTGGACACTTTGACCTTTTAGTTGTCTAAAGTTTTGCCAACTCATTATTTCTTTCTGCCTATAGGCTAATGGATAGAATTTCCTTTTAATAGAAGAAATGAATTCGAACCAAGTAATGGAAATCTTACCATGGATGAACATTTCCTCTTGTTTCTTTGCCTCCCACCAAACTAATGCTACTCCTTCTAGTCTTAATGAAGCCAATTGGATTTTAATATCGTCTTCTTGTAGATTTTTAATTCTACAATAAAATTCTAATTGGCGAATCCAATTATCTAGTTTTTCAGCATTAACTTCTCCATTATATGTAGGAAGTTAAAATTTGATGTCCAACTCAAGTAATAGTCTTACCTTTTGGGATCTTGGAATGAGTATAGGTATGAGTTTTTGTAGTGGACTTGGAAGATGAAGATATGGATGAGGATGATGATGATGATGATAGTGGAGAAGGATGTGGTTTTCCACCACTGGCTTTTGAGCTCCTCTCTTCCTCCTTTTTACTGTTTGAAGATTCTTCTTTATGAGGGTATTTTGAACCTTTTCCAGCTTCCTTTGCCATAAAATATTCATACATAAGTTTCACCATCCTTTGAATTTCTTTGAACTTCTTCTTGACATCCTCTTCCTCAGAATGTTCATGAGCTCCTTCATGGCTGGACAGTTTGGCTATTGATTCAAGCTATATCTCTGCAGCTTGTAACTCTTCAACCACTTCAGCCTCTTGTGCAATTGATTCCTCTTATGCTTCAAGTTTTTCCTTGAGTGGTCCTTTGGTCAAGGATGCTGCTATCTCAGCCTTCTTCCTTATTTTCCTAACTTTTGGACTAGCTATCAGTAGCTTCCCTTGTCCTCTCTGCACTATCAATCTTGTAAGCATCAATAATTTTCACTATTAAAAAATCTTCAAGTAAAACAAGCAAGTAACCTTGTGGTCTAATACCAACTTGATCTAAAATTACTTTCTAGTTAATGCTATGCTAGTTTCATTTCAGATATAAAATTTCTTTGCATTGTTTTACTTATCCTTCATGAGTTTGTTTAAGAGCATGTGATTGGAAAACAATGTACTTAGTGAAATTATGAGTTTTTCATAAGCTTACATAATTTTAAATGACATAAAAGAATAAATAGTAAACAAAGCAAGCACATATATCAAAGCTTAACACAGAGAATCTTGATAAAGGAGTTCACCCCTCCTGGACTACGTCTCCTTGGTCCAGCTTCATAGTGTGACCTTTGTATTAGCTTCAAGTGTGCTCAAATTTCTGTTACAAGCTTCAAAACTTCTTGGAACCTCTTCCAATGAGTTTATAACATCATAATCTCCCAAAAATAACTATTTTTTGTTGTAATTGGACTTTAGAAGCTCTGGAAATGACCCCAACACATGTTGGCCCTAGCCTTCAAAAATCTTCAAATGTGCTAAAACACCTATAGATCACCTTTTCTCTCTCTGCAACCTACTTCATTGAGTTCCTAGCATGGAAATTAGCCAGGAATGACTTTTACTGGGCTCATTTTTGTCGAAAATTCAGCGAGTTAGGACCAAAACTATTTTTTCCGCAATTTCTCCTCCAAAACTGGAGAGATTGCTAGTTAGATTTATAAATTTAGAAATACCGCCAAAATTGGCACACCTCCTGAAAATCCGCCAACTTTAATTTCAGGATTAATTAGTACTAAGTGCATTTAGGGCAGATAAACATGTTTAGTGATAAGCGCGGTTTAATGTAAGTAATGGCGAATTAACGTGGGTTAACCACATTTTAGGTTAATTAACCGCGTTTAAGAAATTCCACCGGAATGTTTTTAGTGCCCAGTTCTTTGTTTGCGGCCACATGGGGAATGGGCTAGCCCGAGGGGCTGTCCCCCTCCAACCCCCAACCATTTGACATAGCAACTTTAAGGAAAGTGATGATCAATAAGGTTAATAAACACCTTGGAGGAGAGATGGTAAGGGACCTGAATGGCGGGCATGAGGTCAGGGGTTCGACCCCCGCTCTGCCACACTAATTTCGCTCCACCAAATTTAAGACTCCTGTGCCATTCTTATCAAAGCTGCCAAGTTTGGATCCTCGCTAGTTTAGTTGGATAACCTTCCAAATTTAGTTAGATCTTCCGTGAGGTGGGTTTAAAACTATAATATATATATATATATATATATATATATATATATATATATATATATACCACCATGACCATTGTTCAAAACATTGCGATGAACCACAATTCAACCTTCCCACCTGCCTGCCATGGGGGTGTACGTGGCATGCCATGTGGCCCTTCCCCATTGGCCACCACCAAATGAAATTCCAACTTAAATAAAATTCAGTGTAGACTTATGAATAAAAAATTTCACTTCCTAGTCATCATTAGCAAATTAGGTGGTCCCACTTGGCACAGTATCATTCGCTATTTCTAGAGGATATACATGTAACTCCTTGTTGTACTTGCCACATTAGCACTGTACATGTTCTGCTCATTTTTTTGCGTGTTTTGGAAAACGAATAGCAGACGATAACTCAACCATACAAACTCAGATTTTGATGAAACAAGTTGTGCCATAATGCTGGCGATGAACTCTATCTGTTCGTTCAGGTTTGAAGAAATTTCAAGCACTTTCAATTTTTAGCTAAAACTTGAGCTTTAGATTAGAAGAAGAAATATATCACCCCAAGTACCAATGATATCCATATTCACTTCACAGTATTTTTTTTACACAATTTTGTAACAAATGCACTTTTATGTACAAAAACTTCAACAAAAGTATGCAACAATCAAAAGATCTACTATTTTTTGTATTTGCTAAACAAAATGTTACTATAACTTGAATAAATTTTTTTTCTTATAGACAATTTTTTTTGTCAATGACATATTCACTTTATTTTAATAGATCTGAAATTTGAAATTTTATAATACAATGAATTTAGGAAAATATGTGGAAAGAACTAGTTTCTCCATGTGATACAATTTATGGAAAAACTTTACTTTATTATTTAAATTAGTCATGAAACTTTGATTTTCTATATTCTTATCACAAAACCATATTATTTGAAAATTAAATGAACTAAGTTCATTTTATCCGTGAATATGTTGCAGTTATAAATAATTCCATTATATGTAAGTAGACAACAGAGTGTTAACTTGGTGCTAGAACAAAGAGATAATCTACAATGAATCGAACAACAAATAACACTATTTGATAACATGGCTTGAGCCTACTCGGCTTACCGTTATATTTTAGAATATGTTGCTATCAACTAATACTACCATATTTCATAGCATGGTTTAAGCTTGGCTAACCCGATTTTTTTTTTTAGGCTTTGTTACCTTGCTTTGGACAAGAGAATTAAGATCCCAATTAGGTGAAAATGAAGACCCTAATATATAAATAACTTGGCCTTGAAAGATGCAATAATTACATTCATAACATAAAAGAAAAAAATGTGAGAAATGGGAAGCTTAACATAGTAAAAAGAGAAAAGAGCAAGCCTTTTCATATAAGAGAGGTGAATCCAATGGATGAATGCTGAAATTAGAAAAAATACAGAGAAAAAAATCCTCAAAATTTATTTATAAAATTCATTCCCTCTTCGAAAAAGAATCCTCCAAAATTCCTCAAATGCTTTCCCTTTATCCTCTTTATGAATGCTGAACTTATGCCTATATTTATATAATTAAAATCCAAAATAGTAGTAGTGATGAGATGGTTTGAGGTAGATCGATTGAATAAGAGTTGGCTATCTTACTCTTCTAGGAAAATAGGATTTTGAGGTTATCTATATTTAACTAATTTTTTTACAAATTAACATTTATAGATTTATCGTGATGCCATCCATCACGAGCTGTTGGAGGATTATTGCAAAACCTAGCAACTTGATATTTGAACCTTTGTTGCTTGCTTCTTCGTAAAACCTCTGGGAAATAAAAGTGAACATAAGTCAAATTATAAGCATGAAAATTGACAACTCATCATTTTTCTTGTCATGTTTGAGCCTTTCTATGAGACTCTTCATCATTTATCTTCAATTATTTTTTCACATGATCCAAATTTGAAAGGAGCTTTGGATCAAGAGAATTTGGATTATGAGTCGTTATCAAGTCACCATTAGTAAAGAATTCATTCATGGGCAGTTCCTTCTAGTTCTTTGTCTTCAAATTTAATTCTTTGATTACCTCCTAACAAAATAGATTCATCTTGGTCTTTACAACAACAATGTGAGTGAATTTTCAGAATATATTTTCTAGCATAGGGAAATGATACCTTCCTTTTGAATTTTTGTGCAACTAAAGTTTTATGAGGCCTTTCACACCAAAATGTGTCCCAATCACAAGATTCTTTCCATGTTTCTGACGTATGTGACAATGTGCCTGATTTGATAACACTACAATGAATTATTCCTCATTACAAGGTTATTCATTTGTATGAATTTGGAGATGATCCTTCATAAATTTGAGATCTATTGAAGTTCTATAACAGCAATAGTATCCTCCAATTGCATCAACCTGAAAATGTGGGTTGGATGCTGATGCTTCTACCCTTGACTCAACCTTCTCAATATCCCAATCCCAAAAAAGGAATTTTCTCAATAACATTATCATTATTTTTAGTTAGTTTTCCTTGGCTCCCAAAATGTTTAAAAGTAATCCTTATAAATAGTGATATAGTTTCAACATAACCTGTCCTTGGTTAACAATCACAATTTTGGTCTAAATGATGTAGGCTACATCCACCTTGTACCAAGATCATGGAAAAATGTACCTCCCTCAAACCAACTATCAGAGTAAATAAAAGTGGGAGGAATTTTTTATAAAAAAAAACCAGTAGATCTAATAAATTTACATCTAATATACATGGCCCAAACTTTGGGCAGAATGTGGATCTCAAAATCTTTGCAATTTCTTATCGATCCACCTTCTAAACCTTATGAGATAGAACCTAAAATATTTTTGTCCCGGGTCAGGAACATTTCTTGTTGCTTGTCGTGCTCTGAAAAATTTGTATTGCTAAATTAATCCTATCTCAACCCTTGACTTGTGTTACTTTCGTTAACCTGTAATACGGTAATATTTTTGTAATATTCCAAAATGGAAAAGACAGGAATATAGAACAAAATAATGGAAGTAGCAGTGATAAATCAACACATAAAACATAAGCAGATCATATAGCCATCATATTAACATTATAATAGAAAAATGTGTACAAGATCTCGAGGAAAAATACACTCAAGTTAGGCAAGACAAGCCTCAATAGACCAAGTACATGAAATATAAGGAACAACTGCTATGCAATAATACCAGAGGCTAATACAATGCAATTTTAATGGGTAAACTTCTACTGGAAAATTAAAATAATATGGATGTGATGTTATATGGCTCAAAAGGTGTTAGGGGTAGAGATCTATGCTCCCAAACACTTTTCCAAGACAACCCAGAAAGGGTTTCCAGAAATACACCAAAATGAAAAATGTCAGAATGCAGCCCTGGGGCTAAATAGCAGTTGCAATTGAATAACTGCAAGGAGGTGACTGAAACTAATATAGAAATATATATATCTCCTCCAATAGATCCTCCAAGTGAAATTATGATCCCCTCACTGAAATTATAACCCTCCAAAAGTAGCATTGAATCCTCCTTTGCAAATGCTCAATAAAATAACAAATTCCTTGAGAGAAATTGCACTGTAGGAGGTGGAAATAGCTAGGCTTGATGCCAAATGATGAAAATATGCTCCAATACTTTCCTTGATGGCCTCTCAATGGAAAGGCTACCTCTCCAATAAAAAAAACACAGAAAATGGACATATCAATCCTCCACTGCTTCTACCCTGCAACACAACACAACTCTGGAAGAAACTGCGCTGTAGTTGAAGACTGAAGTTGGCCTAAATTCCAGAATGTGGATATGCAGCTCACAAACCTCTCCTGAGTAGGCACTGAAATTCCCCCCAAGGATGAGGGTGGGACTCCTGCTCAAGAACACCCTTGTGCTAAACAACACAGCAGACCCCGCTAAACAACTGAAGAGTGTAAATAGTCATAGAGGACCACAAAATCAATAATCAACAACATATCTTCTATGGTTTCCTTCCTCTTCCTTATATGAATTGTGAGCTTCTCACCTTTGTACCCACTCATTAAAGCCACTACTCTCATGGAGACTTTCTCCCATTAACATTGTGTTGTCTCTCATTGATGATCCACTCTCTCCATACCAGCATTGTTGATTTGGTCAACATTGAACTTGTCCACATCCTTTAGCCCTTGTTCCCACATGAGGGTGCTTTATCCAAATACTAAGATGACTCTTATTCACATTATGAGTGATTTTATTCCTACTAAATATATTTATGGGTCTCCCTACCCACTTATGCATCTATCTAAATGATAAAAGAAAAAATTAATATTCCAATTAGTTGCAAACTAATTTTGGAATATTACAATTTTTGTCTTCTTTTGATTGCATTTCTGTCACTCACCTCCAAAATATCTACCTCATCCTTTTGAATTTTTATAACCTCCAACATGAGAATTTACCCATCAACTACCATCTACCTTTTTGTGGCTTGTTAATTTTTTTTTTCTTGGTATTGACAATTTTGTTCTAGGTCTCTTAAATAAATCTCCAAGATGACCACCTCCAAGAACTTTGTTATGAGACAACAATTAGGGGAAAAATTTGATGGAACTAAATCATCATCAAACATATGGTGGGGATCTAATAACAAACCCCCCCCCCCTCCTTCTTCATATCGATTATAACCAAATCCCTTGCATGTCATCGATTTAGGCAACACAATTTTGAACCACCACATCATATGATGGAACCTTGTCATGGAATGAGAAGTGAAAACGCCCTAGTGATGTCATAGGGAGGGGGGATCTACTATCAAATTTGGTTTGTCGCATTCCTTAATCCCTTCTCCTCCGTCAAATGAATAAACATGCGTTTTGAAATTTGAAATCATGTGCACATGTTTATATATGTATGGGAGAGATGTCTAATGTTGTGTAGAGACCATTAATTGTTATAGTACTAGTCCCACCAAGCCACTATAAATTGAGAGATGTGAAACCAATATTTAAAAAAAAAAATAACATTAACTGAAAATATCTTTTAATTTATGTCCAAAATTTCCAAAAACATTGACTAGGCCCACAATTGTCGATAAATATTCTTTTAAGCATCAAGATTTAAAATCATCTTGTCCCAACTAGAAAAAAAATAAAACCATAAATCCTTCCAAAATGGTATATTCTAGAAGTACAAAGTAGAAATCACTTCAAACTCCATGATTTTAACTGAAGCTATGTATCACAAACGCATATTCATACCCACACATAATAAAAGTTAATGCATGTCAACCATAATTTTTGTATTAATCAACATTTAAACCTATTGTTTTCAATAAATGACACCCAACCCATTAAATTTCCCACTAAAACATATCAAGGCATATGTATCAAAAATACAAAATTCCTAACAATTTGATCACGTCCAAATCAATCCAGATCACACATTCAAAATGAAGTCATTGCAATCCATGTCAATCCTTGCCACCAATTAAATCCAAGTGAAAAAAATATAAAATAAGTTCAACCACTACTGAAGTTGCATGTTTAACATTCAAACTATTCACCGGCCCTGGAGACAAACCATCACAGAACATTTCACAGTATATTCAGGTTATTTATTTCAGTTACAACATAATTTTCTTACAACTTTATTTTCATTTCTTACAGTTTTTATTTCAGTTTTCTTACACTTTTTCTTTCATGATAATATACATTTTTTCTATTTTTTCTATATCTTGAGTCATTTGCAAGTTGACTGGAAAATTATTTCCAAGCCTTGAGTCAAGTTTTATTGGTGAGCCAAAACGAGTCCCACACCAAATCAATTCTAGTAAATTTATACAAATTCTAGTTCTTTGTTGTATAAAATATGGAACAAAAAAAGTAAACCTTTTTCAACTAAAAAAGATAGCACTGTAATATTCCCAACTAGCCATGAGCTAGTTGGAGTATTAAATTTTGTTTTTCTGATTTGTTTTATGAATAAGAGGACAATAAAGGTCCAAAATTATCCTAATAATGAAATAAATTATTTCCAATGTGAAAGAGATAGATCTTGGCATCTTAATTGAGCACCCTTTGGTGTGAAAAGGGGTTGGATCACCTTGATTGGGTCAACCTTGACCGAATCAACAATGTTGTCATTTCAGAGTGGTCATCAATGAAAGACAAGGTGGTTTTAGATGGAGATGCTTTGTGTGGAAGTAGTGCTATTATTGGATGGGGATTAGGGTTTGCAAGCTCGTATCTTATTTAAGGAAGAGGATGGTAGCCATATTCATTATGTATGGGTTTATTATATTTCTAAATATATGGTCTGTTTAGACATATATCTTTCTCTTGTTGTTTAGCTGAGATAGAGTGTTGTTTAGAATAGGGTGTTCTTGATCGGGAATCCCACCTCTTCCATTGAGAAGCTCTTGGAAGAGTCTTGTACTACATTTTCCACTATCAGGATTAAGGCCAAGCTTCTTATTTCTTCTACAGCGTAGATCCTGTTGAGGGTTTGGTTATTTTGCAGGTTGTAGCAAGTGGAGTCTAGATATAGGCCATTTCATTGCTCATTTTCAGTGGAGGAGGCTTCCTTTCCATTGGGAGGAAAATATTGAATGCCTTTGTGCATATTTTCAGATATTGGCATCAGGCCAACTGGTTATTTATCCCTACACACATTTTTCTTCCATATCTGTGTTATTTCTGTAGGAGGAGTTGCAAGGTGGTTTGGCACACCATTTGGAGAGCTGATTTTCTAGTGAAGCGGATCTTCCTTTCACTTGGAGGATCTATTGGAGGAGGCTATTGTATTGATCATATCAGATCAGCCACACTTTCTATATATGTATTTTGCAGTGGATCTGTAGCCTTAGGGCCTAGATCTACATCTTGTACATGGTGTTTTGCTGAAAACCCTTAAGGGGTTCTTCAAAGGAGGTTGTATAGTGCTCAGATATGTAGTAGATCTATATTTTGAGGCACATATCAGCCCTAGATCTGATGTATAATAAGTTTTTGTAGCAGAGCTAATAAAAAAGTGTTGTAAGGGTCTTCCAGATTTTATATATAATTGCAGCACCTCATTTGAGGGATTTTGTCCATTGGAGGCTTGTAATTTCTTTTTATGTATCTTATGGCCCATTATTTATGCATATTTTGCTGCTATTATAACATATGAAAGGTATCCATATTGGCCTCTTTATTTTATATGATTATTTACACTATTGTTCTAACATTTTTCACTATATTCCTGCTTTTCCCATTTGGGAATATTACAGTGGTATCAGAGCATAATCTTGCCACAGCTTGTGCATCTTGAAATCTAATATGTCATTTGAAGAAGGAGAGCCTCTTACTGGTAGATATAAGAGGTATCAAAGAAGAAGACACCGGAAGTTTGATTATACAAATGACAAAGAAGACAAGGGTAAAACCCGTTTATCTGGAGGTGAAGATGAAGAGGAGTTCCCTAGGATCCTTCTTAGAGCCATGCAAGACATTTCTTGAGAGATAAAAGAGATGAGGATGGGTAGATACAAGGAATCCCCTAAAGTATTTCATCATGGTGAAGGCTCTGGCATGTCTCATCACTGGAATGATCAAATAGTTCCACAACCATAAGTTTCCCAACGCTCAATAATCCCTACATTCTTGGCTATGGGAAATGAAGGGTTTCAAGAGCAAGAATCCTTGGAAGACTACCTTATGGAGTATGAGTCTCAAAATCATAGATTCAAGGACCACTTGAGTTTTCAAGATTTTTCTCAAATCAAGGGCAATAGAAGACCAAGGCATCACAATAGAAGTGGTGGATTCATTCAGAATCATGATCTACACTGCACTATGGGAAGATTATTTTTACCCAAATTTGATGGGTCATCCAAGTGCACTGCCAAATCATGGGTAGAGAAACTTGACATCTACTTCCAATTGAAAAATGTTCCTGAAATGGAAGCCATTAATATTGATGTGCTGCACCTTGAGGGTGAAGCACATGACTGGTGGTTCCATGGCTTGTCTACATTGGGTCATGCCAATGTGACTACATATTCATAGTTCACTATAATGTTGGTAGAAAGGTTTGATAGAAGAGATCCTAAAGCACCATTCATGAGCCTTGCAAAGCTTAAACAATTACGTAATCCAAAAAATTACATTTCTGAATTTTTGAGACTTTTGGTTATGGTTCCTAATTTATCTGTAGCAAGAAGGTTGTATATGTTAATTGATGGGTTAGATGACCCTATTCATGGGTTGGTTAAGTCTACCAAGCCCACTACCCTTCAAGATGCCATTGAAAGGGCTAGAGATCTTCAATATGCCTTGCCAAAAGCAAAGACAACATTTCAACATAAGCCCTCTTTTCAATCAAAGGGAAAAGAAGAGAAGGCTCCTATTTCAAAGGAGAGCCAAAATAAAAAACCTCTTGATGATGATGTCCGAAGAGATGTGAGGAGGAGGAAGCTTTGCTTCAGGAAAGGCACACTACATAGAGGTCTTCTCAGATGATGAGGAGGGAGAAGAAGATGAACTAAGAAGAGGTCACAATGCTGACACTGTAGGAGATGAACCAACACCATCAAGAGATGGGAATGGGGCATTTTCTCAAATTTGAGGGGCTTTTGCATCATTGAGAGGAGTACCTACGTACTTGAACTTAAGATTTCAAGGTTCCATCTTGAATCAGAGGGTTTCTATTTTGGTTGATAGTGGTATTGATGCCCAACTAGTGCAAAGGAGGGAAATACCCGCTAATTCTTTTGAGGGATTTTCTGTTTTGGTCCCAGGAGATAGAGCTATGCAATGCATGCATTATGTCCCATCCTTATCAGTCACCATGGGAACATATAAATTGACTGATCACTTCTTTGTGGTTGACATACCTGACGCCAATGTCATATTGGGTGTGCAATGGTTGATTACTTTGGGGAAAGTCACCACTAATTGGGAGACTTTGCAGATGGAATAGGTGGATATAAAAAGTGGAAAAGCTCAAATGATTAAAGGCATGCACACATATCCCTCACATGCCACTTCCACACAAAAAATAGAGACGGATTTGCACAGTGGAAGCAAGGACCTAATAGTCCCATCTATTATGCTTATGAGATTGCTGCATAGGACACTATTATTTAGTGGCAAACCACTTGGGAGGCCACTTGATTCAGATTTGGTGAGAGATGTCTCACAACATGATGCTCCAAGCATAGATCCAAGAGGGATGGTAGCATTATAAGGCCATAATACAATGCCGAGAGTCTTGGGTAGACTCAAGGAGGAGGCCGATGTTCTCCCAACATCATCGTTACCCACTCTCATTTCAGATTCTGTGCTATGGGAGGAGAAGCATGGAAGGAATGACCTTCCAACATATAAATTTGGCATGGGAGATGTCAAGGAGGAGAAAAAACATATGGAAAGTGTTCTTTGTGATAGATCATCATCATTGTCACTATGGAAGATTGATCCATATTGGAAATCCCAACTGTTGGTGGATTATTCCAAGGATTTTTTACATGCATGATACTTGGTGACCAGCTACATGAAGAGAGTTATTTAGTCCAAGAAGGAGTCATCTATTATCACGTATAATCTTATTATCTAGAGCCTCCAAGCTCAAGGAGAATTTTCTACAAAGGGCTTATGAATAATTCTTCTTCAGCCATACTTATTCCGTGAAGGCCTACAACACTATCATGGAAAGCTACACTTCGAAGGGATTTGAAGAGGAAATATATCAGAATTTTCAAAGATGCATGAACCATGTGGAGTTGGAAGAGGGACATGACTCTATGAATGAGTTATTTCAGCCACCCCTTTCCTCTTTTGGAATGAGAAGGGATACATCTATGCACCACTCCATCTGTATGAGGAGAAATTCTGGTGAAGAATATGCTTGTGCACCTAATGTTTTATTTGATGAACATATGCATTATTTTACCATGTATATGCAGGCCATAGCTCCAAGGAGGAGCATTATTCCATATAAACTTCATGGCCAACTTTGGGCCACAAAAATTTCTGAACATGGCTACTCCCTTGGAGATCAAAGGAAGATTTGTATCATTGTGGGTGCACTCCAAAAGCACCAAACATTTCTCACACTTTCAAACATGGTGAGATGACTTGGGAAGCAAGTAAGTGGTGAGGAGACCACTTACGATATCAATATCTGATGTATTCAAGATATTTACTGCACTGGTTCCACATGTGGGACTATGACCCACCGCCATTTGAACAAATTTTTGTTTGTATGTACTTAATTTTGATCCCATACATTGATGATGTAATTATACTTTTTATGGAAATGTTTGGAGGGAGGATGGGAGGAATGTATGTGCCCTATGGGAGAGAGATTCTCCATGTTCATTATGCCACATGTTTCAGGGAGAACATTGTGAAAACCATGTTTGTTTCATTTGAACTATTTTCTCCTTATGGGATGGATTATTTGCATCTCATGAGAAATTTGGAGGAGAAATTCATGGAGGGATGGATTGGTGAACACTTAGCTTATGAGGGAAGCTTATCACATGTTGGTGTCACCAATGGAGGAGGAGAAGAGTTGCAGCACTCACCTTGTTAGTTGCTTGAGGAAAAGCAACATTTGGGAAGGGAGGACTGTAATAGTCCCAGTTAGCCATGAGCTAGTTGGAATATTAATTTTTGTTTTTCTGATTTGTTTTATGAATAAGAGGACAATGGGAGTCCAAAATTATCCTAATAATGAAATAAATTAATCCCATTTGAAATATATATATCTTGGTAGCTTAATTGAGCACCCTTTGGTGTGAAAATGGGTTGGATCACCTTGACTGGGTCAACCTTGACCAAATCAACAGCGCTGTCATCAAGTAGTGGTCATCAATGAAGGACAACACAGTTTTAGATGGAGATGCTTTGTGTGGAAGTAGTGATATTATTGGATGTGGCTTAGGGTTTGAAAGCTCATATCTTATTTAAGGAAGAGGATGGCAGCCATATTCATTATATATGGGTTTATTATATTTCTAAATATATGTTCTATTTAGATATATATATTTCTCTTGCTTTTTAGTTGAGATAGAGTGTTGTTTAGCATAGGGTGTTCCTGATCAGGAATCCCACCTCTTCCATTAAGAATCTCTTAGAAGAGTCTTGTACTCCATTGTCCACTCTCAGGCTTAAGTCCAAGCTTCTTCTTTCATCTACATCGCAGATCCTATTGAGGGTTTGGTTGTTTTGCAGGTTGCAACAAGTGGAGTCTAGATCTATGCCATTTCATTGCTCATTTTCAGTGGAGGAGGCTTCCTTTCCATTGGGAGGACAATATTGAAGGCCTTTGTGCATATTTTTAGATCTTGGCATCAGGCCAACTAGTTATTTATCCCTACAGCGCAGTTTTCTTCCAAATCTGAATTATTTCTGTAGGAGGAGTTGCATGGTGGTTTGGCACACCAATTGGAGAGTTGATTTCACTACAAGGAAAATACCCTCTAGTGGAGGTTATAAAGGAGGTTTTTAGTGTTATAAAATTGGCCAAAATTGTCAAAAAAACATATGGTACCACATCCGTTTCTGGTAACAGAGGTTTTGGCGGAGCTTTTAATGGAAATTCAACACAACTAAAAAAAAATGGGTGGCTGAAGGTTATTACAGATGTTTTTTCATTGGTGCTCTTATCAGGTTTTAATGCACCGGTGCGTATCGGTAGACAGCGCACTGGGGCAGTCGAATAAGAATGCATAGGGCCGTTAAGGAAAATAAAAGCACCAGGCCTGGTGTTGGTGATACAATGCATGGGGCCGTTTTAATTGGTCTTGGGATTTAAGTGGTGCCCATAGGTCGTATAAATGCGTCGGTGCATATTCTTATATAAATGCCCCGGTGCATCGTATCACACAAATGCACCGAGGTTTACAATTGGTATCGGTATTCGTGCAGTGCAAATATGTCATACAAATGCACCGGTGCTTATCGACACATAAACGCCCCGGTGCATACTATCACACAAATGCACCGAGCTTTGTAAATGGTATCGATATTTGTGCGGTGCTTATTGGTCATCCAAATGCACCGGTACGTACAGACAGAAAAAATGCCCCGGTGCATAGTATCACACAGACGCACCGCAATTTATAATTGGTACTAGTATTCGTGCAGTGCTCATAGGATGTAAAACATCACTGGTGTGTATAGATACATAAACACACCGGAGCGTCATACCGCACAAACGCCTCGATATTTTTAACTGGTTTTGGTATTTGTGCGGTCCCGATAGGTAGTATAAATGCATCGGTGCGCTTAATAATGCAAGCGCACCGATTTTCATTTTGTATTTTTTAGAAACATCGACCTGTGGCAGTGCAATTATTGTGATTGTTTTAAATTCATTATTCATCAAAAGTCGACATATATTATAACAATATTCATATTAATTAAATTTTTATTAATGGATTTGAATGTGATGTTTAGATTAATTTGTTATATCATATCATAATTATTGTGGTTTTTTAAAATTCATTATTCATCAAAAGTCGACACATATATATGTTATAACAATATTCATATGAATTAAATTTTTATTACTGCATTTGAGAAATACAATGGAGAACACAATAGCAACAATAGAGAACGCAATAGAATAAATTAAAACATTTATTATATATATATATATATATATATATATATAATACATTCTTTGTCATACAAAATGGGACAGTTATTGGTATCCATTTATCTTTCAATTGGAACACTACGCCCATTACATTAAAGAAAATGTCTGATTTCACAGACATTTTTCCAAAAATAGTACAACGCTTTGCTTTTATATCCAAACATAGTGATCATCATTCTTCGCTTGAACTGCTATCACTGCTAGAGCTACTTCCATGACTTGGGTTATTTTCAAAAATATTTTGTTCACGTAATTGATTTTTTTCTTCTTCTTCACCTTCTTCCATCTACAAACATAAAAATAAATTGTAATGAGTGTTTATACATTGGTGAGAATAATGAAAATTGCAATATTAAATAATATACATCAATGTAAATCGAAAATAAATGACTAACCAATGCAAAAATTGACTCATAAACTATACACATTCTTTCAAAACCATGTAACATGCCATCTTTCAAGATTTGATCTATTGCCGCAGTGCCATACTTTGTTTCCTGCAAGTTTTATACCCCATAAGAAATCATATATTTAATATAAAAGATTTATTTTTCTATTAATTATATACGTAGCTAAGTAAAACAAGATCGATAGATGCTTACAAATTCCACAATTAAGTTTTGATATGCCAACATATACTCACAACCCATATTTAAACCAATTTCGATCAATTCCTCTGATGGTTCTTCTTTGTATGTTAGCACCTGTTTGGAGACATTCAATGATGATTTTTGTAAAACAACTTAAAAATACAAAAATGAAATCTAGTTAAGTTGTTATAAGGAAGTAACAATTACTCACAAACTTAGATATCAATCCTTTTCTTCCTTGTTGTCTTGTTTTATGTGTTGAATGGGTTCCATTTTCTTTTCTTTTCTGCAAGAAAATACTTGAAAATTAATATTTAATGCTAAATTGTTTATTTATTTTACCTAATGATCAAAAAATTCAATGATTACATATTACAGTTGAAGCACATTGTTGTTGAGATGGCTCCTCCCACGATGCAATTTTGTCCATTTCTTTGACCATCTCCTTGTACACCTTTTTGGACATTCCTACTGGCATATTTCTAATATCAGCTCGTTCATCTTTTGAGATTTTCATAATCTTCCTGAAAATGTAACATGACAATAAACTATTTAATTTTTATATTGATATATGAAAAGTAAGTATAAAAAAAGTGATATTTATAAATAATTCTAGACAAACATCTAAAGAAATATTACTTTTTCATTCCTTCTTTTTTGATGTTCTACGTTTTTGCTATTAAAAATCTGACATGTCTCATTGACCAATTCTCTGGAAACTCTTCCTGTAGTTTACATAAAATCTGGTTCTTGGAATCATTGGTTTGGTTTTTGTATTGTAAGTGGAAAGAGCGTCTATACATTCGTTCCACTAGATCCCTCAAACATTTGTAAAAGTTTTTCTCCCTTTCGTTAACCTCCAACACCACTCCAGGTGAGCTAAGGAGAAATTCATTTTCATTTGCATGTTCTATTGTTTTTCTTTTCTTAGAACAACATTCCTTTTCTGAGTTGTTGGTATTTGTAGAACATTAAATAGAGGTGAATTAATAGACTTTTTCACATAGGTTATCTAATAATTTTAATTATATTATTAATGAAAACTAAAAAAAGAAACTCATGTTGGATCGATAGTATTTTTTCATTCCAGTACCTAATTCATTATTTTGCAATTTTTCCATCAAGCTTATATGTTATTTTGGTCCTAGATCAGAAATAATCTTGTCGAGCTTCGTCATTTTGTGGCTCTGCATGATACACATTAAACAATACATATTATTTAAACTTACATATAGTTCAAAAATAATTTTTTTGTAAGAAAATTGCAAAGAACTTGCCTTTTTTTGCCTTCCTTGATATGTTATCAGTATTTTTGTTAGTTGATCTCTTATCAGTCATTTATTTAACAATATCAAACCTGTATCATATCAGTTAATAATATATTTTTAAATAAACTATCAACTTCTGAATTAAAAAAAAAAAAAAAATCTCACAAAACTGGTGCGCCATTCATGGTTAACGCACAGACATCGGTGCGTTCATGACTTTACAACGCACCGAAAAAAAATTATAATACACCGTACGGTTCTCTATATCAACAAGAAGCCCCGGTGCGTTACAGGTCAATGACCGCACCGGTTAACCATCATAAAAATAATAAAAATCATCTAGTGTTAGTTTTTTTAGCATAAATCAGTGCTATATTTTACATATGGTGCACTGTTAAAAAAATATTATTTTTTCACATTACTTATCAAGTGCTCTTGTAAACAACAGAGCATTGGTGCGCTACCTTACATAAGGCACACTTTAAAAAAAAATATATATTTTTTTAATCATTCCAAGGCCGACATGGATTAGGATACGACTATGTTAATCGTCCTGTTGGTTGCATGTATTAGGTCTATATTTAGCAATAGAAACCCTATAAATCTAAATTGAAAAGTCCTAATTCTGAATTATAGAAAGAAGAAGAGGAAAGGGGAGAAACAAAAGGAAAGTAAGGTTTGTATTTTTTGAAAGTTTTTTTTTCGAAACTGAGTGTTTACGGTAAGTCATAATGAAATAGTGCACCGACTGCATATTTTTTTTATTTTTTTATGACAGTACTTTCACGGTGTGTTGTGATAACCGACCGCCGTGGTGCACTCTGTCAGAAAGGACACACCAATGTTTTTTTTTTATTTACGCAAGGACCGACATGGACTGAGATCTGACTATGCAGATCCTCCCGTTGGTTGCATGTCTTAGGCTTATATTTAGCAATACAAACCCTATAAATATAAATTGAAAAACCTTAATTCTGAAATCACATCAAGTGGGAGAAGAAAGGGCAGAAACAAAAATAATGTAGGGTATGTTTGTAAAATGGTTGTTTTCTAAAACAACACATTGTGCAGTGCGCCATAATGTAATAGTGCACCGGTGCCATATGTTACATATGGCGCACTGATAAAAACATATTTTGTTTTTATTTTTATTTTTTATTAGTGTACTTCAGCGATGCGTTTGTATAACTAAGCACACCGGTGCGCAAAGTTATGCAGGGTGCACCGGCGCAAAAAAAACTTTATTTTTTTAAGATTAACGCAATGGCCAACATGGATTGGGATCCGACTATGCAAGTTATCCCGTGGGTTGGATTTCTTATGAGTACAAAAACCCTATAAATCTAAATTGAAAATAAAGAGGGAGAAAAAATGGTAGAAACAAAACGAATCTAGGGTTTTGTTTGTAAAAATTGATTTCTTTTTTTATTTTTGTTTATGAAAACTGCAGAAAAGGAAAAAAATGCATAAACAAAAAGTTTAAAAAAAAAAATATTTGATTTTGTATTTTACTTTATAAAAAACTAGAGAAAAAATAAAATAAAACAATAGACTTTGATTTCTTATTTCACTGCATAAAAGAAACTGCAGAAAAAAGTACCAAAAAAAAAATTTACTCACGTCGTTTAAAATTCTATGGTACAGGGTTTGAATTACCAGAGGTTTGGAATTTGGATTGTCTGAATACTTCTGTTCAAATGTATTTTCCTTCTCCACAGTGCTCTCGTGCTCTGTTTGCTCCAGGTATGTATCCTGCAAATCTCTGGCTGAATTTTTTTGCAAAAATAGTGAAATAATGAAAAGTGTTTAGTATTTAAAGAAATGTTTTATGAAGCTATATTTTCGAAAATATTTTTCCGCCCAATTTTCAATTTACTGCTTTTTTTCACATAAATAAAATAGGGTTGCGCTTTTTTTTTTAATTGCGGTTATTCGTTTACCGGTGCGTCGTTTAATTCAACTGCACCGATGCTAATTGTTACAAGAGCGCACCGGTGCACAAAATAAAGAACTTGCCGGTGCAGTTATCTGAACAGTACGCACCGGAATTACATTTAGGTTTTTGCACCAAAGTTTATTGTTGTTTTGCTCAAATGTAGGGAGAAAATATCATATATTATATGAAATGGAAAATTCTTCAAAATCCATCTCGTTCCATAATATTTCTCAAAGTCCATACCGGAGTTCTCCCTATCCATGTGGAGATGTAATATTTACTTCAGATTTGTTTTCTTTTTTCACTGTCTAACTGAATTTATGTATGCTTTTTTTATCCATGTAGTCAATCATGCACAACTTAATTAAATTTATAATGTATACAAATTTCCAGGTTCATGTAGATTCATCATCGAGTTCAGATGCACAAAATTATATTCAAAGTACTGCTCCAAAACATCGAAAGTTCTTATCAGGAGCTGCATACCGCAAGATGCATTTGGTAGATGAAAATGGACAACCGCTTCACCCTACCAATTGTAACAATATTTCATCTTCTAGCCACAATCCCGGGACAATGATGGTAATTATAATTATAATTGTTTGGTATATATATTGATTAATATGTAATTATTTCAACATCATACCAATTTATAATCATGCAATATTGTCAATGTGGTTACTAATTGATATCATAATATTTTGTACTATTCATGTCCAATTTTTTTTTTTTTTAATTATTAGGATTCTAGTGATGATGAATGACCTACCTACCATCTTTTTTTGCACCCCATGACAATGTAAAATCAAGATAAGACTGAATTAAGAGAAAAAATCGGAGAGGAACGATACCAAGAATGGTTGAATCAACCACCGATTCAATTCCCGCTACGTCTAGATTCACCAATTAGGAATGACTACAACAATAGTAGTTCTTCACAAGCTGGCAATGGATACAATCAAATATAGGTTGGCATGGATGATTACTTAAGGGATACGACTGCCATGGAGACAATGTTGTTAGATGCATTCCAAAATGATGATCAGCTAGGGGATGATGCTCATATCGCTGACACCTTTTTCGAAAGCCTTAAATTTTCTTCCACCACCCCTCTCTTTGGACCCGGCAGTCAATCAAAGTTTACCCAGTTGGGGACAACGATGTTACTGTACAACTTGAAAGCAAATTTTGGCTTGTCAAATGCATGTTTCTTGAAAATGTTGAGGTAAGTTACCATAAATTACTTCTGACCTTATATATAAATTTGAAATATAATTAGTACACTACAATGAACATTACAAATGTTAAATTTTATGAACGTTAATAATTATATCGAATTTAATGTACATTTATTAATATAGTTTTCCATGATCACCAACTACATGTTATTCAAAGATAAGGTTCTTCCGAGTGATAATGTCTTGCCCGGTAGCTGCGAGGAGGCAAAAAAATTGTTTAAAATGTTGGGTGTTGAGTACATATCATATCATGCAAGTCCAAATGATTGTATTCTATATAGAGGAGAATATGCAGACAAAGAGATGTGTCTAAAATGTGGGAATGACAGGTATGCTAAATCAAAAAAGAAGGGCAAATCATGTATTGGACCTCCTTTTAAGATATTGAGGCACATGCCTATAATCCCAAGGACTCAAAGGCTCGTTCGTTGCAAAGAATTAGCTATGTTGTAGGGATGGCATGCTTCAAATAGAAGTGATTTGGGAGTTATGTGAATACCAACTGATTCAATATCCATGAAGAATATAGAGGATACATGGCCCGAAAAATTCAAGAATGAAGTAAGAAGTCTACGACTTAGCATAGCCATGGATGGCATCAACCCATATTCCCTCGAGAACACCAACTATTCTGTTTGGCCTGTAGTAGTGATCAATAACAATATCCCTCCATGGTTTTCTATGAAGAATGAACATCTTATGTTGGCTCTCATAGTCCCTAGTAGAAGACAAGTGAAGAATATGGATGTCTACTTACAACCACTGGTAGATGAATTGAAGGAATTATGGGATGGGATAAATGTATACAATGTATCAAGACCCATCGTAGTAGAGAGGAGGTTTACTTTGTATGGCATATGTGCTTACATGACACATGATTATCTAGGCTTAGGAGTTTGCTCTGGTAAATTTCATGTTTAATTTATTGATTTGTTTATATATAATGTAACAATATTATTTCACATATTAGTTATTTAATTCGTTGTAATATTATTTGTTTTGATCTTCATGATAGTCTTTAACGTGCCATGCATATTAATTAATGTATACAAATATAATCTCACAGGTCTTGTAACAAAAGGGTATTTTGGATGTAAATGTTGTGGACCTTCTCTGAAAGCTAGATGGTCCAAGGACCTACGAAAGCCAGTGTATGATTGCTCCAAGATATTCCTACCAGAACAACACCCTTATAGAAGAGTAGCATCCGCTTTCAATGGTAAACGAGAAAGAACCCAAAGGCCTCCAATAATGACACCAGCTGAATGGCTTAGAGCATTTGAGAGAGAGAAGGAGAAGGATTTCACAGAAATGTTCGATTCAAATGGGGAACCTAAGTTCGATGATCCAGATTTCTTCAACACCTATGTTGAGAAATTGCCCATTGGGATGAAAAGGAAATTTATATTTTATGAACTCCCATATTGGGAGCATCTTAAGATTGCCCACTTATTAGATCCCATTCATATATTTAAAAATGTTTCATCTTCTTTATGGAGGCACATATCATCGAAACAAAGTGACACATTGGCGGTTAGGAAAGATCTTATTACTTAAAAAACTAAAAAGAAATATTTGCCAAGATGATTATAAAGTACGGGATCAGAGGCAGGCGTTGGTCCTTCTAAATCATGGTTTTTCAAAGAAGGTGATGTCCCATGGATTTTAAAAAAGATGATATATATTTGGAAAAGGAAGTTATAATGGATGTGAGGGTGCCAACTTCATATGGGTCTTCACTACGGCGCTGCTTCCCCGTGGATGAGCATTTTTTGGGGTTGAAATCGCATGACCATTTGAATCTTCTAAGAGTACGTATAATGTCAAAAGCATGATTTTATTATTTTTTATATTAATAAATTTTATCCCATGCGCCGGTGATCATAAAACATAACTAATTTTGTATATTATTGCACGTTTTTATAACTTTGCAGTGTCATTATCCTTTGTTTGTGCGTGGGTGTGTGAAACATGAATTCCCTCAAGACCTAGGATGTCCCATATATGAATTATCTGCATTTGTACATTGGATCACATTAAAGGAGATTCATGTGGCTATCATTCCACGGTGGCGTCAAGGGATAGTTAAGATTTTTTGTATGTTTAAGAAGGAACTGCAGACGAGTTTCATGGACATACAAGTTCATCTTCTAATCCACCTGGTAGATGAGTTTGAATTAGTTGGGGTTGTTTCTTGTCGTTGGATGTTCTTCTTAGAGAGGTACATGAAAAAATTGAAAGATTTTGTTCAACAAAGGGCAAGACCCGAGGGGTATATGGCAGAGGGGTACATATCGTATGATTATTTCTAATATGCCAGTGATTACATCAAGAAGATCGACAATAGACCAGGTGCGGTGATTTGGAGCGATGAATTGGATGAAGACAAAAGAGAAGGAGAGTTCCTCCAAACAAGTGGAAAAAAGCACTTGATAAAGAGTAAGCGACTTATAATTTTTCAAATTTACAAAAATTAATTAATTATATTCATGTTGAACTTCAATATAATGTATATTTTGATATCTAAGTACTATATAATGTTGGTTTATTTCATTAGCGAATGCAGAAATTGAAGTAATCAATAAATTCATTCTTTACAATTTTGAAGCGACACAACCGTGGTTCGCATTATACTAACAAAAAAGAATGAAATGGGATAGTGATAGGAAAGAATTCAGACGGTTGAATGTTAGAAGCATGTCTTATCCCAATCATTTAAAGGATAATATGCCAAAAATATGCCCCAACAGTTGGGTTGCTGACCAAGTCAAAGAGAAATATGGTGCTACCGGTTGCTACCCGCATGCTGAAGAGGATGTGTTAAACATAGGGATTGGGTGCAGCAACTCGGTAATAATTTATATGTAAATTTGAAACTTATATTAGGACATTTACATTTCATATTTTAACTGTTGGATTACTATTTATAAGACACATGACACTTATATGATTTTTTAAATTTTTTTATAATAGGTGCATTTGTTCCCATCTATGTGGGCATATGGACACCATTTTCACACAAAAAATGCCGATGCTGGAAACATCACACAAGACTGTGGAGTGGAAGCCGAGTTCGATAAATCTATTCGATCTAGCCACCGTGATCAAAAACTAGTAAGAGGGATGTTAGGTTACGTCGGAAAGATACAAGAGATCATTGAAGTGGATTTTTCTTCTTTCCAATGTGTTATTTTTAGGTGCAAGTGGTGGGACACCTTTGATCGGAATAATGTAAAGGAAGATTGCGATAGTAGGCTGATTTGTATCAACTCTAGAAAGATGTGGGATGAATCTAAGGAGCCCTATGTTTTCCCTAAACACTGCAACCAGGTGTTCTTCTACCCAGATGTGTTGGATAGGGATTGGTGGTTCATATTGACACATGACCCTAGATCAAAACATATTTTTGAGAACAATAGTGTTATCATGCCATGCGAGCTAGAAGATAATGAGGGTGATCATGATGAGAACTGAGAGTGATATGGTACAATATGTGTTATTTCATCAATATTTATACTTTTTAAGATGAGTTTTTCGAAATATTAATGTAATTTGTATTAATTTGAATTAATTGGTAATTTACATTTTGTTAATGTTAAAATCAATAATTCACTTGATAATTTGGTATTATGTACTTGATCTCAAAAAAAATGGTGTACTGTATAAATTAATTCATTTTTTGTATCTAAGATCATAATAAAATAATGATAATTCTAATTAAGTACAGGAAATTATTTGCATTATTTTCTAAATTTCCTTATGTTACAATAAATCATATTATTCTATATTTATTATTTTACAATTATTTAAAATTTACAAATTTACAAATTTAAAAATTTTAATAAATTAATTTCACATTAATACAATTAAAATTTTACAAATATTTTACATACAATTACAATTATAATTATAATTAGAATTAGAATTATTAGAATTACAATTACAATTTTAGAAATTTACATATATATATCATTACAATTACAATTTTAGAATTTTAAATACAATTACAAATAAAAATATTAAAAATTTAAATATCATGATCATTTGGTATTTATAAATTAATTAATAAACATCACGTTCATGATAAGCATCGTACAAACATCATATTTGACTAAAAAACACATTCAAAATCGCTTACTGCATCATCGTGATCATGATAATCTAACAAAACACAATTAACATTATATATTAACATCATCAGTACAACACAAACATCAAATATACATCTCATGCTATCACATACACATCTATCTACAAGCTGCACATTAAATGAACATATCTAACATGACCTAACAACATACACATAATGATGATCACCAACATGTAAATTAAGTACAACTGCAAAATGAACATAAAATACATGGACCATATAATATATATATATATATAACTGAATAATGGTAAAAATATACAACTATAATATAAATGTCATGGACCAGCCGATGATCAACCCTCATCTCCATGATGACTACTAGTAGATGCTACTGGAGGCTATGAATGCAAATCTGGCGTGGCGTGAGGCTCTGAACGATCACGAGATGTCAATGGTATGCTACGACTCGTAGACTTTCCATCATGTGTTGAGGCTAGCTTGTAACATGCGACAGTCCTGATCAGTCGCGTAAAAGTTGTCTTAACTCCTACGACATGCCGCATCAGGTTGTACATGTCACGCAGCATGCCTCTCCACATCTGTAAGAGCTTATCATCGGCCTCTATATTTGTGAAACCAGCGGGGCGGATTCCCGCCTCAACAACCAATGCAATGAGTTGGTCGCCCAAATCCATCCTGTATCTAGCATCGCTCATACGTCGACTGTTGGCCAGAGCACCAGCAGGAGAAGCTCTCTGATCATCTACACCGGCCTCCTGCTGATCCTCGGCATCAAGATCATCCACAACTGGATCAGGTGGTGGTGGTGGCGGAATTTCCTCGCCATCATAAGAGCCAATGTCTGCAAAATATATACAATTACACAACAATAATTAGAAAATTTCATTACACAATTTAATAAAAATAAGTTAAATAAAATGTTAGAATAAATTTAAATAAAATAGTAATATTACCTCTATCATCTGGCGGCTCATCATTTGTGAAGAGGATGTTGGCACACCCTTGCCAATCCAAACCCGCATAAGGACAGGGGACCGTAATGAAGGGATGCTCAAAAACACTAGCTAGCAACCCCAGTCCATCATTTGATATCCTCGCTGGAAACAGAGTCTCCTCCCTCTTGGGCATCATCTGCCCCCACATATGCATACGTGCCTCAATCATCGACCTACGAGGCTACTGAAGAAAAGAAGGTCTCGTCTCTAGAAACCTTTCAAAAAATAAACAAAAAATCTCTGAAGCAAAAGGGAAGTTGACCCTCCCTTGTGCACGAGCATGACATCTATCTAATGTTGTACATAACTGTCATAAAAAAATGGCAAACCACCTAACAAGTCGTGGCTACTGTAGTAAAGAATCAACATAATATAAAAGTTGGCAACTAATGCATTTCCCGTCACTGGTGTTGTGCGAAATGGTGGAAATGATAAGTGAGACACTGGACCTCCTCACGACCAAATGCACCAATACGTAACTGTCCTCCAGAGACCTGAAAATCTGAAGGAGACAATATGTCCACTCTAATGTATCTCTGGGAGTAAGCTAACTGACTCCCTACCACACAGCCATTTATAACCTTTGGGAATGAGGGAAAATCCACCCCTCTCCTCGAAAGCTCTGTAATAAAATAAACATCCTCCTCAGTGGGAGTGTACCACTGGTCGATACCAACTCGGAAAGCCTGTCGCTGGGCATTCCACCTTCGGATAAGATGTCTCAAAAGACCAATATGGGACTTTAGGGAAGTAGCCTCCTCATAGAACTTGAGGAGGGCTACCTACCTTAGGAGCCCCTGTGTCGCTGCTGTAATAGGGTGAGGGTACGCATCTCTCTCCCTATCTCTTGCCTCCCACAGGCGAACCATGTTATATTGTTCCATCTGTTGCTGTTGTTGTTGCTCCTCTTCTCTCCTTTCACGTCTCTGAATGATTGACATATTAAACACAATTTTTTAATTAAATGACACATGTATTTACAAATATACGTATATAAATATTTTTTGAAAAATAAATAAAACAAGAGACGGTGCGCAAAAAACATAGTCATGCACCGGTAACGATGCGTCCCTACACAGATACACACCATCTACGGTGCACATAATGATATAAAAAGCACCGGGAGTGGTGCTCCAGAAAATATTTTTAGCACACCGTTCACTAAATGCGGTGTCAGGAGACCGGTGCTCTGACTTCACTATACGCCCCGAGGCTTATATCTAAGTCAGCACACCGCCCTCTTGCCACTATACATAGTCGTACCGTGCGGCCAAGTATCCAAGCACACCGCTCTTTGTCATAAAATTTACAATTACACGATGCGCCTTTGGAATCCGCCCCAGAACTGATGCGAATAGACTTAGCACCAGTTCACCAACCTATACCATTGACAATGTCGATTGGCAGTTCCGGTGCGCCGAAAAACTTGCATGCACCGGGGCGGATAAGTTCATCAATGCACTGGGTGGCCACGATTCAAAATTGTCAATGGTACGGCCTGGTAAATGATCGCACCACAATTTTTAAAAATTTTAAAATTACACTGTGCGCCTCGCGGTATTGCCTCGGAACCGGTGTGGACGCCTTCAGCACCAGGTGCAGTGCGGCCTGTAAATTTACAGGAAGCACCGCAAACCGGTGCGGCCTGTAAATTTACAGAAAGCATCGCAAACTGGTGTGGCCTATAAATTTACAGGCATCACCGCAACCGGTGTGAGCCGAATGGCTCGAGAGCACTGCGCGACAATATTTTTTTTTTTAATGGTTAATTTTAAGGTTTTTTCAAATTCTAATCCACTAAAAGGTTTAATTATGGAAAAACTAGAAAAATACCTGTACATTTACCCATTGAGGAGGAATATTGGCTATACAATTTAAAAAAGAAAAATTTTCCCCTATTTTATAAAATTCAAGCTGGAGATTGGTGGCAATGTACAACAGTAGTGCGTTCAATAAGTGAAATGGGAGAACGAATGTCAGTGCGGCTCAAGCAAGGATAACTTGCACCAGTGCTTGAGAGCTCTGTAGCACTGACAAAAGTGAAAAATGCGGGTTTTTTTTTTTATTTAACCATGTTCCGGTGCGTCGAGTTTTTACTGGAGTACCAGTGCATTGTATTAATGTCGCACCGGGCTCCAATTTGTTTTCCCACACTTTTAGGAAGCATTGGGGCATCGTAACTACCACGCACCAGTGCACTATAGTAACAAGATGCACTGGTAACGACATCTGGTGAACTAATCATTTTTGCGGTTTTTTTGCTGTAATTTTTTTATTTAACCCTATTCCCATGCGCGAGATTTTTACTGCAGTACCAGTGCGTTTCCTGTATGCTGCCCTGGGCTCTTTCTGTTTCGCATGCTTTTGGGAGGCACCGGGGCAGCATATTTTTAAAGCACCAGTGCCCTACAGTAATATGACACACCGGTGACAGTGTCCGGTGAACCAATGTTTTATGCGGTTTTATGGCCATAATTTTTTTTTATTTAACCCTATTCCGGTGCGCGGGATGTTTTCTAGAGTATCGGTGTGTTGTATGTATGATGCATCGGGCTCTTTATGTTTTCGCGTGCTTTTAGGAGGCACCGGGGCGGAGTATTTGTAAAGCACCAGTGCTCTATGTTTTCATGACGCACCGGTGACAGTGTCCGGTGAACCAATGATTTCTGCAGTTTTTTAACCGCAATTTTTTTTTATTTAACCCTATTCCGGTGCGCGGAATTTATGGGGCCCCGTTGCGTTTCCATCATTCCGCCCTAGGACGTTTATGTTCCGCTCGCTTTTATGACGCGCCGGGGCGTGGCTATGTGATGCACCGGGACTGTACAGTATCCAGACGCACCGAAAACGGTGCTCGGTGAACCAATGATTTTTGTGGTTTTTTGGCCATCATTTTGTTTTTTTTAAACCGTTTTCCAGTGCGCAGCATTTACGGGGAGCCCGATGCATTTCAGTCATTCGGCATCGGGTTGTTTATGTTCCGGGTGATTTTTATGAGGCACCGAGGCTAACGATATGACACGCATCGGCGCGGTTGCTGAATTAAAAGCACAGGGAGGGTGTGTACGGAGCACACTGTTTCCGATGTGCCAATGTTTTATGCAATTTTTTTTCCGTAATTTTTTTATTTAACCATCCACCGGTGGGCGTGTTTTGTGGGCGTCCTGGTGCATTTCATTTATTCCACACTGGGCGGTATCTATGCAGTCGACATGTAAAGCACTGGTGCTCTGCAAAAATAAAACACACTGGGCCTATGTGTACGGAGCGCACGGTGTCCAGTGTGCTAATTTTTGTAATTCACCGGTGCTTTGTCATATGGAACACACCGGTGCATTTTAGGTTGATAAGAGCACTGGACGAAATACATCCGCAAAAACCTCCACCCACCAACCTTCTCTAGGATCCTTTGCTAGAAACGAACGTCTGGGGTATTTTTTTGTGGGGTTCGTCAAAAACATCCGCTAGAGGGTCTTTTCCTTGTAGTGTTTTCTAGTGAAGGGGATCTACCTTTCACTTGGAGGATCTATTGGAGGAGGCTATTGTATTGATCATATCAGAGACACTTTCCAGATCTATATTTTGCAGTGGATCTGCAGCCTTAGGGCCTAGATCTACATCTTGTACATGGTGTTTTGTTGAAAACCCTTAAGGGTTTCTTCAACGGAGGTTGTATAGTGCTCATATCTATAGTAGATCTATCTTTTGAGGCACATATCAGCCTTATATATGATGTATAATCATTTTTTGTAGCAGAGCTAATAAAACAACGTTGTAAGGGTCTTCCATCTTTTATATATAGTTGCAACACCTCTTTTTTCCATTAGAGGCTTGTACTTTCTTGTTATGTATCTTATGGCCCATTATTTATGCATATTTTGCTGCTATTATAACATATGAAAGGTCTCAGTGGCCTCTTTCTTTTATATGATGATTTACACTATTTTTCTAGAATTTTGCACTATATTCCTTCTTTTCCCATTTTGGAATATTACAAGCACTAATGAGTGATATGAACATTTAGGAACATTATTTTTGCATTTCAATTTCACACTTCTAAATATTTCGTTGGATTTTGTGTATTTTTCACAAGCAATTCTATAGATGACAACTAATGAAGATCAATATTTCAGCATAACAAATTTAATGAAAAATTAAAAATATATTGACATAAACAAATATGAAAAGCTACAGGAGAGAGTAATGAGACTAAAATGTGCATCCATCCACATAAATATCATAAAAATATAACACACCCATAATGCAGAGTATTGGCTAGTATGGCTACCTATAGATGAAAAATAAAATAACTCATTTCTATTTGAACATCAATAATTTTTTACATTAAAAATTCCAAGTAGGAAGGACTTTAGATAAATTTCTACACATTCATCCCAAAGCCAAAACATTGTCATAAAAAGTAGTTCCTCAATTAGAATAAATTGGAAAATGAGCATCCTAGCTCCAATTTAAGAACAACTAGATGACCACCAGAATTAACAAGGAGAATCCACAACAAATTTTCCAAAAGTTTTTTTTAGGTTTTAGCATAAATTGATGACATGCAGAAATAAACAATGGCAAAGAATTTAGCAATAAATGGCAACAATTCATTTCACAACTAGATATCAATGACATAAACTTAGAATGGAAAAAATAGACTTCGAAACTCATGTATGGTTCCCTTTATTCTACTACTTGTCATATTTCTTGAGACATGAAACCAATCTAGATGAAATTTAGATTAAGTTTCTAGTGAATAAGATGAAGATCATCGTCATTTTTGCATTCTATTATTTTTGTCATTTCTCTCAGTTGCATTTGAAGAGGAGATTTCTATCAATTATTTTTCGAATTAAATCACATAGAAATTTATGTTGTCTATAACATCTCTCTCAACTCTCTTACTCTTTCTATCAACTATTTTCCTTGTCATATCATATCTCTGAGTTCTCTTTCTCTTTCTATAACTTTTGCATTCTTTTGGCATTTCATTTCTTTAAATTTATCTATGTCATCAATATCTTCCTTGAATTCCTTTTTTTCACACCATTAATTTTCTAATGTGTTTCTTTGTATTCACTATAGAATTTTCAGTGACCTACACTTGAATTTTTACTCACATTTGTATTCTCCCCAATATTCTCATCAACCATCACATCTTGCATTTTTTTTCCTTTTCTCCATTAAGTTTTGAGCCTAGTTAAATAAAAATTACATTTACATTTTTTTCCTTACAACATTTTCATAATCACTATGTTTCTTTATAACCTACTGAGCATTCAAATGCTCAATATACTTCGTTTGTCTTTCATATTTTCTTAAACCCACATTATCCTTCCCTTCATCAACTGTGACATATTTTCTGATAGCATCCTCTCCCTCTACCTTGTCCATCATTTTTGTGGAACATTCAATCAAATCAATTCCCATTAACTAAATTTTGACAAACTCAGAACCATTCCCATAATAGGAGAATCACTAACCACTACTAAGGAAAGCCTAGAACTTCTATTGAGCTTTTAATTCCTTTAGCAAGGCAAGTCTACAACTTTGTTTGTGCCTAGATATTATGATGATTAGGAATAACAATATTTACAAACATGAGGCTAAATAATTTAAGTCAAACAACAATTTATAAAAAATAACTAGGTCGGATCAAAATCTTAACCAAAAAAGGAACTAGGTGTCACTTATTTTAGTTGAAATTCCTCCTATAAAAAAATATATTGATATAATTGAAGACATACAACAATTTATAGGTCAATTTCAACACATTGGCAGTAGTTTTCCAAGTGCAAAGATAGTCATGGTATTTTAAGTGTAAAAGAAAGTTATCAAAAAAACAATCACTGATAAATTTGAATACATACAACAAATTACTTGTGTAGATTTTATTTTTCAAGGATACTGTAAAAAAGGCATAAATATGAAAATATTTTAAGCTTATACTAACATACATGTTTTCAATTACCTGTAATAAAGCATAAATACCATTTCTTGTATGAAAGCATAATTTCAATTATTCTTAACTAAATGCATGCAATAATTTTGCAGGTAGTTGCATATATGGCAAGAGTTAGTTATATTTCTCATACACGGAGATGTGGCAGTCGAGTGGCTAGCGGTGCCCAACTGTGATGCCCTTCATTAGACGAGAACAAGATAGTGAATGTTAACAATGCTCACAACAATTTTGTTGAGGATGACTATGCGACAAAAGTTGATGTTTTCACACCATCAACCACAGAGCCACCATCAACCATAGTCCAAGGGAAAATTTCAACTAAACATATAAGCGCCATAAGAGGTTGGAAAAAGAAAGACATGTTAGCTGCAATTGACGACATAGAGTTTAATGGATATTCAGTTTGGGCATCCACAAAAAACCATGGTATTCCTCCCTCATCAATACGTTATTGGATAAATGGGATCACTCTTACAAAACATAGAGGGCCTCTTACAGTTATGAATGAAGAGGAGGAGGCCGAGGTGGTTGAGTGGTGTAAAGAGATTACCCAATTGGACCATGGGCTAGAGTTGATACAACTCAAATCCACAGTTGCTCAAATCCATGAAGTGAGGCCAAACCCATTAAAAGATGGGTTTCCTGTTAAATAATGGTGGTTTGGATTTTAAAAAAGGCATCTAGACCTTCTATTGCATACAAATGAGGGTATTGATAGAGACAAAGCATTAAATTTGCGCTTTGTAGTTACATGTAAGTTCTATGACACTCTTTCTAGTGCATACGATAAGCATTCTTATGGTGCATACCATATATGGAACTGTGATGAAACAAGTTTACATGCAGGATGGAATTGTGGCATGTGAGTAATTGCCAAGAGAGGGAGCCAAAACATGCCAAATATTTATCCTAAGCGCATGGAGTGGATAAATATTCTATGTTGTATCAATGCAATTGGTGCTTCATTCCCAGGATTTTTTCTATTCAAAGGTAAAAATCAACTGAAAAAATATATACAAAATTGTGAACTAGGTGCATGCATGGATGCCTAAAGAAATTGTTTTAAATTTCCTTATCACTTTGCTGCATCTGTTCCAGGTGGTGAATCACCTAATAACAGACACCTATTGATATTATATGGCCATAGAAGCCACATTGTTGTATAAAAAATTGAGGAAGCGAAAAATTTAATCATCAACTTGTTAACATTGCCCACTCATACCACTCATAGATTTCAACCCCTTGATGTTAGTGTGTTTGGCCCTTTTAAGAACTATTTCAAGTCAAATCATGATGCATGGATGGAAAATAATCCAGGGGTTAGGTGAAAAGGTTCAAGCTAGCAAAACTTGCAAGTTAAGCATTTAAAAGGTCTCTGACACCATATCAAGGTTGGCTTTAGGATGAATGGAATCTAGCCACTAAATTATGATGCTCTTATGCATGATATTGGTCATAGCCAAGCATTTCATATGGATGGTCAAGAAGAAGGGCATGTCCAAAGATGTGTTGAAGTGCAAGAAGTAGATTAACATGATGATGTGGTTGCAGTTGGTAATGTGATTTCCCTCTCTCAAGGACACTTATACGGTGATGATGATGAGCATGTATGTGAAACACAATATAATCATGAACCAATTGGAAATAACATGGAGGTCGTTATACCAAATGAAGCACATGGAACTCCTATTGCTAATATTCTTAATGACATTGTTGAACATGAAGTTGAAAATGATAATTTAGTTGAAAATTCCATTGCTTATATTGCACTAGGAAGCAACAATGACCAATTGGAATTTCCAAGCCAACTAACCCCAATATCATGGATGGCATATACCATGATTAATTTGAACAAACATAGTGTCTCAAGAACCAATGAAAAAAGCATGAACATGCCTTCACAACTGACATAATTGAACATTGAAATTGTTCATTTTTTTGTGGATAGTAGATCAATGGAAGAAGATAGTGCACATAATGAGGCATCATATGAAGAGAACAATATAGTTCAATAAATTTTCTCAGTTACTGAAATATAAGTTCCAAGAAATGCCATGCAGGTGGGAGGAGTGGAGAGGTTACTTGGTTGGTTCCTAAAGCTACCAGTAGAGCGAGTGTCAATGACAAAAAGAAAGGAATTCCAGGTAGTATTTTTTGTGCCAAAGCTCATAGTTACTCACCTAAAAACATTATATAAACCTATTAGTTGAGTCTAAAAATAAATAAATTTGAAATTTAGGAATTAAAATAGAAAAAGAAGGATTTAGCCAAGGAGAAAAAGGAAGTAAGTATTGTTGTAGCATAACGTCGAGCATATGAAGGGATTGAAAGAGATAAAGTAAGGTAAGATAAGGAACATAAAAAAGAAATGGCAAGACAGGAAAAGGAAGCAAGAAAGACTAAAAAAATTCTTGAAAAGGAACAAAGGATGACCAATATGGTTGACAATGATGCAAGCACAACTGATGAAACCAAGATTATGTCAAACACATTAGAAAAAAAATTGCAGATAATACACCATTATTCTAGGACCTCATAAACATTCAAGTCTCTTACTATCGAAATGGGGGTTTACCTGCTTGATCTATTCCTACCATAGCATGTTTCAATTCTATGTATGCTCATCACACACCTCCACTTAATGCAAGGGTTAGTAGCGCAAGTGTGAGGTGTAGGTACTCAATTCATCCATTGTTGTAAGGGTAAAATTGGACTCAATCATATGGAAACAATCCATCAAATTGTAATCAACCATTTTTAGGTAGGCAAACCTACTTGGCTCAAGCAGGAAACTTAGGGAGTTTTGGCACTGAAAATTATCAAGGCCATAAAGAATAGGGTTGTCATATGATTTTGGTCATAACCACATTATGATGTGGATTTTGGATGGATCGTCTCTTTTTATTGTCACATGAAGATTTTAGCTTATAACCTAGGTTATTTTATTTCAAACTATTTGTGGCATTGTAACCAAAATCCATTTTAGAAGGAGCATCTATAGTCTATTATAATGGAGAAATATTACCTGAGAATTCAAATGGTATTTTCTATTATGATTCTACACAAAAAATGATTTACAACACATTTATAACCGAGTTGTTAATTAAATGACAAATGAGTGAATAATGAAATCTTGAACAAGTCAGTTATTTTAATATGAAAAATCCATAAAGCAGTGGACAATAAAAGTACATAACCTCACACCTCATATCAAACCTCATTTATTGTAAGTTAACTTAGAATACAAATAGAGTTCATGTGCGGTGAAACATCAACAAGCCAAGAGAATAATTAAATGACAAACGAGTGAACAATGAAATCAACATGCATCAAATGAGTTGTTAAATGAATGATAAAACATCAACAAACATCAAATGAGTTGTCAATTAAATGAAAAATGAGTGAATAATAAAATATTGAACAAGTCACTTCTTTTAATATGAAAATTCCATAAAACGATGAACAGTATAAGTACCTAACCTCACGCCTCATTTAAAACCTCATTTATTGTAAGTTAACTTATAAGAAAAACAAATTGCATGTGTAGTGAAGCATCAACAAGCCAAGAGAATAATTAAATGACAAACGAGTGAATAATGAAATCAACAAGCATCAAATGAGTTGTTAATTAAATGATAAAGCATCAAAAATCATCAACGGAGTTGTTAATTAAATGACAAACGAGAGAATAATGAAATCTTGAACAAGTCACTTATTTTAATATGAAAATCCCATAAAATAGTGAACAATAAAAGTACCTAATCTCACACCTCATATCAAACCTCATTTCCTGTCAGTAAACTTAGAATACAAATAGAGTGCATGTGCGGTGAAGCATCAACAATCCAAATAAAGCATTAAAAAGCTAGGAGAATAATTAAATGACAAGCGAGTGAATAATGAAATCAAAAAGTATCAAATGAGTTGTTAATTAAATGATAAAGCATCAACAAGCATCAACTAAGTTGTTAATTAAATGAAAAATAAGTGAATAATGAAATCTTGAATAAGTCACTTATTTTAATATGAAAATTCCATAAAGCAATGAACAGTAAAAGTACCTAACCTCACACCTCATATCAAACCTCATTTATTGTAAGCTAACTTAGAAGAAAAACATAGTGCATGTGTGGTGAAGCATCAACAAGCCAAATAAAAAATCAAGAAGAAAAGAGAATAATTAATTGAAAAACATGTGAATAATTAAATATTGTGCCATGCTCAATGCCTAATAATCAACCAATAACCAAGAGAGACTTTAAATTCTAAACAAGAAGAACCTTTCCATCTTCTTCATCAAGTTTATCAAAAACTTCCTTTATTGTTACCAAATCATCCTCAATTTGTAGGTATTCTTGAAAGGACACAATTAGATCATCCAAATATACTACAACCACCAAATGAGGTTATGTCAAGGATGTCTTTAGATTGTAAAAATAAAAAGCACTATAAAATGTAAGAAATCCAATAAGTGTTTTGGGAAAACTAGGAAGGTTATCGAAAGAGGATTTAATTGTCTCCACTGCAACCTTAAGTATGTCAGAGATATGTCAATAAGAAATAAATATAATGGTAGAATTGGAGGTTGGACTATATATTATGTTGGTGCAACAAATTCCATATTTCCCTTAGAAAGATTTGGAAGCTCATCTGCACCATTGTCACAGTCTGCCACACATAGTTGTTTGGTGGAATATGTCTTGAAAATGAAATTTTGTATTGAAAATACCTCATGCCTCCTCAAATATCCATTCAATAATATCGCTTTTCCTTAAAATGTGAAGTTATTAGAATGCATTCTTAACTACTTTTTACATATGCCTTTTCCCTGCATTAGTAAGTTCAATCCTTACTCCAAAGAATGCATATTCATAGCTACTTTATATCTCTCGTGCAATCAATCTGCTTTCCCAACCCAAGGCTTTCTGAAGAATAAACAAAGAGCCATATACCTCAAGCCCAAGAGGTGACCCATTTATCTTAAATGTGCTTCCTTATAATTCTTAAGTTCAAGATTGTATCTATTTCCATTGATGTGGCATTAGGTGACATCAAGGAAAAAATGAAATACTGAGCAAATCTATGTAATTATTCTTTGGAATAATAAACATTCACATCAAAATGAAAGTTGGTATGCTCAAAGTTAGTAAATGTGTTTGAATGCCTCTGATGCTTTGTAAGATACTACATATAACTATCTTCTAAAGGGTATTTCTCACTTATATATAACAACATATAATAAAGAAAGTGTGCTAAGTCCTCTAAGCCTTTATAGTCATTAAATGATCCAATCAATGCATTCATAGATCCAATAGTCTGAACATTATCCAATAAAACATGAGAGGATTATTTTCCAACCACTACAATTTTCCATCATGCCATTTACACAAGTTTACTAGGTTATTGACAAACTATTCTAAAAACCAGAGCATTACTATTGTGCCAAAAACAAAGCAAGAAAAACAAGACCCATGAATATATAGTTTATCACAAAGCATGAAACATGTTTGAAATAATTTTATCACTCTAAAAACCAGAGCATTACTCTTGTGCCAAAAATAAAACAATACAAACAAGACCCATGAATAACCAGTTTATCACAAAGCATAAAACATGTTTGAAATAATTTTTTCACTCTAAAAACCAGAGCATTACTGTTGTGCCAGAAACAGAGAAAAACAAACAATACCCATGAATAACTAGTTTATCACAAAGCATAAAACATGATTGAAATAATTTTATCACTCTAAAAACTAGATAATTAATGTTGTGTCGAAAACATAGCAAGACAAACAAGACACATGAATAACCATAAACCCTGTCGAACCCTACCCTAAACCATAAAACCTACCATAAACCCTGGAACAAGAGTGAAATTTCCAACATCATATTCAAGTGTTGAAAAACACAATAGTTGAATAAGAGCTAAATTCCCAACAACAAATTCAAGTGTTGAAAAACACAGAGTGGATGGTAGGATTTAGAATCCTACCAAAGAGTTGTAGAAGCCACCATCATGTCCAAACGTCGGCCCAAACCTTGCCATACCTCTTATGTGACAATCATACAAATCACCTGCAACAAAATCTTGCAAACACGGAGAAAAATTAGCATTTGGGCACAAACACAAAAAAAAATTACAACAAAATCACAAAAAAATCCATGTATTTAATGACTTACTAGAATGAACCTCGAAACCTGCATGTCGACCACCGAACTTGCTCAAATCACCCCCTATCTCCTTCACAAACAACATGCAGTGAGGATGAAACAACAACACGTGTATTCCTAAACCCCTCATGAAGAAGAATGAACAACCACAAAGTCATTGATTAACCCCCCATAAAGCAGAACGAATGACCACATAGCCACTGTTTAACCCCCCTCAAAATAGGTAAAGCAACCACAGGCGCAACCGTAAATGAGAAACAAACCTTTGCAAACAATAATGATCGGTGAGCAGCGCTAGAATGGAATTACAGGTGAACCAGTACTAGAGTTGAGAGGAGCCATAGTCGGCGAAGTGCACTGGCCACACATTGGGCTCAAACAAGATAGCACAAGGTGGCGAAGACATGCCACAAAATGGGTTGGAGGAAACCCTAGATGGAGGGTTCAAGGCAAAATTTAATGTGTTCACCAATTGCGACATGTGGCACTAAACAATTGATAGGTGTCGTAATCAAAGTGAATTTTTCTCCACATTAAACGCGGTTTGTAAGGGAGGGCACACAAGTAATGACATCCCTCCCCTATGTGTGGTACAAATTTGATTGTGAGAAAAAGACCCAAGGCAATTATGACTTTGAACTATATATATGAATATATAAATAAGCCACGAGGAGTTGCTTAATCATAACTATTAGTGGTGGATTAAAACTTTATAAATTACGACCATAAGAACTCCACCCAGAGACCTTAGCATATCATACCCATAAGCATCTAGTAGTGGCCCATGGTTGTTCCAAATGGTAAAGCACAAATATATTTAATAAATAAAAAATATTTTTGTGATTAAAATTTACTAATTTTATTGGATTTCATTAATTTTATTTTAAGATTAAATTTATTTTAATAAAAATTACAAATAATATTAAAAATATTTTTAGAATATTTATTTTATTTTTTAATATTTAACAAAATTAAAATTAAAATAGTATTTAGTATTTAATATTGAACCGAAAGAGAGATTATATAGAATTATGTGAAAATTTATCATTTTCAAGCTTAAAAAAATGAGGTATTTAAATATTTATTAGAAAAATTTTATAATTAATTTGTATATATTATATTTTTTTAAATATTCAATTTTTCAGAGAGGAAAAGACATAGGACTTGTACAAACTATTCATATTATTTTATTTATCTAATTTTAAATGACTAAATATTTTTTTTTTTTAATAAATGTATTTTCTGCATTTTATATGTGGAAAATGCATTTATACATAAAAATAAAGGCAGTAATATAGCTACCACATGCCTTTTGTTTATTTCAGTTTTGGAGACTTATTGTATATTGATTGGAAGTTTATGTAAATCCAACATACCAATAATAAGACCAACTAAATGAAGCAATGAGAATGCTCTAATATGCCAACTAAAGTGGATCTCATGTGTCTATTACATAGAAGACACAAGTCGGTGATATCAATACTTAAGATGACACCTATGAGAGTTTGCCATTCACCTAAACTTTGTTAACATGGTTATAAATTAGAATGTGACAAAGGAAATGAATGGTTTAATGTTGAAACACTTTACATGAATGTATTTAGAAAATATTGAATCAAGGTGAATGTGGACTCTATATATTTCACTATAATATTTGGGGTTAATCACCAGGGTTTCATCGCGGGAGCAATACCATAGCATGTGGGCTTATATTGGGGGATATATAACGAGGAAAAAATGATATAATATATTGGGGGATATATAGGGGGTAAAGGGTTTTTATATTGGCAAGTATAAAAAATTGAGCTCAAAGTTAATGAAAAAATATAAAGGGGTATAAAAAATGTTAATGAAAAATAGATTCTTACAATATATAGTTAAAGTAGGGGATTTTTAAATTGGGAAGGTGTATTGGGTTTATATTAGTAGGGGGTTAAATAATGTGATTTTTAGAAGTATTTTCCAATATATACTCAAATTAAGGAAATTGTTTAATATGCTATGATCGCATGTGATATGTTAGAGGTTCATTGAGTGAAGCCCCTGTGAGATTAATAAATATACAAATATAGATAATGAAAATAAAATAAAATTGAGGTCTTAAATATAATGTCATAAAGAAAATGTATATGTAAAATAATTTCATTAATTAACATATATTATTTATTTTAAAATTGGTTAACATTAAACAATATCATCTCTTACTTAGATTGTAATATTATCTTAAAATCTCTAGATAATTGAGTGAAATATTATCATAAACCATTAGACTTTATATTTCAACAAAATTTATATCTTCCCAAAAACATTCTCGAGACATATCAACTAAAAATATAAGAGTTTAACATTAAATGCCCTATTAATGAAAAGCTAAAGATATTAAAAGATATTAAGATGAGATTTTAAAAGTTGGGAATTTGGTTTAGGAATTTGGTTTTGGTGACTAGTACTAAGCATGTTAAGTTGTTATCTAAAAGTGTTTTTATTAAAAATGCATTGAAAGTTCAAATGCTTCAAATTTGGAAATTGAAATGCTTTATTTAATTATCAATATATTTTTATTAACTCCCTTTATTAGCATAATTTTTTGACTTGACTCTTGGAAAAAAACAATAATAAAGGAGTTAAAAGATAAGAAAGGTTCATGAATCAACATATTACAACTAATCACCTTACCACCATTAAAGTTATTGTTGATGAATGTAAAGACCAAACTGAATACTTCATATGTTATTTTATTGATTTTAGAAAAGCCTTTAACAATTTCCTTTAGAATGCTAAGCTATAGAAAAGGTAGAAAAAGTTGGTATCTATCCTCATGTTCATAATACTGTAATTGGAATCTTAAAAAAAATGCTACTGCTAAGATGCAATGCAATAACAACTAGAAACTCTAATTGAATGGTTAGTAATAAGTAAAAATAGCTCTTCCTCCCACTCTTTTTGCATTATTATCATTAAAATTGAGTAATTCACCGCGATCCTTTTCCCTATACACTACGGATATCATTCTCTTAAAAAAAAATAAAAAAAATCTTAGGTTTTCAATTATTTTATGAAAAATATAAACTTAATAATAAGGTTATGATAAAATTAAACCTATTTTGATAAAACTAAAATTATGACCTAATTGAACCTATAAAGATATTTGATTGGCATCAATATTGTATGAAGAAAATGAAAACACTCCTCAATAGATGTAATCTTATAAGTATTGATTTGAATTTCCATTTGAATTCGAACCACTATGTCGAGAAGAGGATTATTTTAGTTTTGGGGTTGAGATATGAAAATAATCTTTTTCAACACTTCAACTATTTTAGTGTTTTTTTGCCATTGTGAAGCAGTTGAGTAAACCAAAAACATTTCATAACCTATAATTTTAAATTTAAATGCAACCATTCTTACCGAATATTTGGTTTGAAGTTAGAAGTGTTTTTGTGGAATATGAAATTATGATTAGATATTTAAGTTATAAATGCAAATTCCTAATCTAGGTAACTTACATATTCTTCTTATTATTATTTTTTGTGCGATCAATATGTTTGCTTAAAAGAGTTTGGGCTAAAGATTTTGAAGCAAGTTGGGTTAGAGCGTTCAAGGCTTTACATAATTAGTGTAAAGATAAATCACTTTAATAATATGCACAGTTAAATTTTAAGCCACGAAATTCCAATTAGGTGAAGAAGTTGAAATATTATAAAAAAATATTACTAATTTTATTAATCGAAATGATGATATTTTTTTTATATATATAATTAGGATCAATACTATTACCTTTGTACAATTTGTAATATAGAAAAGATTGAGGAGAAAACTTGTTTCATTTAATTTGTACACCCTCAATAATATAAGACATGACTTGACTTTACATTATTGTTTATGAAAGTCATAATGAACTTCATATTGAGTGACATATATTTATAATGGAAAAATTAAACATGAATGTTAAGAAAAAATCTACGGTGGAAATGATTAAAATAATAGAAGAGATATTGAAAATAAAAGATATTTATTTTTTATTAAAAATTGGAATGTAAAATGAAATAAATATAATTAGTTAAGTTTGTAAGTTTTTTTTTTTTTTTTAAATGGTGAAAAAGAAAAGAATAACAGTGAAATAGAACATAAAAATGAAATTTAATAATACAATAAAATGAAATTAATAACACAATAAATAATATATAGAAAGGGGTGGGTGAGAATTAATCTTCAATACAATGAATAGAGAGTTTTTAGAATTGTTTAAGTTAGTAACCATCTTATCAAAATTATTAGGATGTTTTTCATTTTCTAATGCTTTCCAAATAATATGAGAAGAATAATAAATTCAAAGCCACAATATTAGTTTGTTCAATTAATGAGATGATTAATTTTATAAGTGTATTTAATAATAACTGACTTTGTGACACAATTATGGAAGGTGTCAACATATATATGCTTTTTGAGATGGATCTATATGATTTACTAGTTTGACCTACTTATAATTTTCCACACAATTTATGAGCCATAGTCTAACTATATAATGTAATTTATGGAGGGAATGACATTTTTTAGAGCATTTTTTCTCGTTAATTTTAACCAAAATATGATTGAGATTCTTAAAAATTGAGTTTAAGTTGTTTAATCTATAGAATTTGAGTGTCTTTTAGTTTTCCATGGGGTTGAATCTATTTATGCATTCAAAAATATAGTTTAGAAAAAAAAACACAATCTTGCTTGAAATTGTATCCCAAAAAAACACAATCTTGCTTGAAATTGTATCGCCACTTTTCACTGAAATAAAAAAAAAAACTCTCTCCTCTATAAGGTAGATATTTTGGCATTTTTAGATGGAATTTGGGGATGATTTTTTTTTGAGATTATGATTTTTATATATTTAAAATGATTTGTTTAATACAAAATAGATTTATCACGCTAAAAAAAATTCTTAGGGCATTTGGATTGTGCATATTATAGAGCTCAAACTCACCATTCCAAGAAATTCTTGTTAAATATTTTGGGCAAAATTGACCAAAAAATATGCCACACAAAAGTAAAAAAAGTGGAATAAATAGAATACACTATTTTGTAAACTTCCATTTAAATCATATTCTAATATTCTCAAATATAACTATTTTTCAAAACCTACTCATTATAAACGAGCCTAGATCCATCTTAACTCCACATCTACCAAGGGTTGACAGGGATCAAATCTCTTTTCATTCTAAAAGAGGTTTGCATATCAAGAGATTTGATCCATCTAGATGCTTGGTAGATCCAAAGTTAAGATGGACCTATGTTGGTTTAACTTCCCCTTTTAAATATACTACATTCCACATGAATACCATGAGTCAAAACCATAGGTTCTCAATATCGTGGACAATTTTTATTTTATTTTTATAGGGTTATCTTTATTTTTATTTTTGTATTTGTATTTTATTCTGAATGAGTTAAAATGTTTACATTACATTACATTATTTTTTTATATGTAATTTGACTTAGTCAAAATTACAATTTTGAATTATTAAATTTAGATAATTAAAAAAACCACTGGTTCAATTCCTTGTCAGAAGAGGGTGATATATTAGACGTGATAATGATGTAGTCCCACACAATATATATATATATATATATAGATAGATAGATTTTAAAAAATAATTATAACTAAATTTAATAAATTATACACTTAAATATGTTATTGGGCAACTTATATCCATCTTAATTCTGGATCTACCAAGCACTAAGAGGGATCAGATTTCTTTTCACTTTAAAAGAGGTTTTCAAATCAAGAGATTTGATCCCTCTAGATATTTGGTAGGTTCACAATTAAGATGGATCTAAGCTAGTTTAATTTCTCTCTTTTAAATAGGCTACATTCCACATGAATATTATGGGTTCTCAATACCATGGGCTCTCAATACCATGGACCACTTTTATTTATATTTATATTTTATTTCATAAAGTCATTTTTATTTTATTTTGACCAAGTTAAAATGTTTACATTATATTATATTAATCTTTTTATTTAATTTGATTTAGTCAAAAAATTAAACATTATATTACAACATCTCTACCATATTAAACTCAAAAACAATTCACAACACAATAATATTCAATAAATTATAAATTCTATTTTATAAATAAAAAATACCTACATCAATATACACCCATCCCCATTTGTCACCCTTTCTTTTTATAAAAAAAATTGGTTAGAATTTTAATCACCAATACAATATTACTAATGTTACCCATACAATATTAGTTGTTAGGATAACAATATACTAATAGTCTAGAATTCATAAGCTTTAGAGTGGAGGATAACCACGAATCCATATTGGCCAAAATTATGCTTTTATAATACAAGTTGCTAGAATTCATTTGCTTTAGAGTGGAGGATAAGCACGAATCCATATTGGCAAAAATTAGCCTTTCTTATAATACAAGTTGCTTAAAATTTTTTTGGGCAATAAGAGGTTGGAGTTTGGTCCTAAAGAGTTAATTTTTTCACCAAGTTTAGCCTTTAATTATATAAAAAAATAAATTTAATTGTTGAAGTGTTTGGTTTTATATTATGTAAATAAATTAATTTATTTAATTGAAGGTTGGTTTTCTGGTAATAAAACAAATTAATGTTAAAAATTCTAAATTCAACGCGACTATATTTATCATCAAAATTGGGATAATAAAATAAGTTAATAAATTGAGTTTGTATGATTTATTTAATTAATTTATTTATTTAAATGAAAATATTGTATTAATATAAATATAAATTTACATGTGATGTGTAATGGAGAATCATATTTACATTAAGATTATTTTCTAGGTGCATTTTTCTAATATGTTTGGGGTTCGGTTTTATATAATATATCAAAAAAAAGCTTTGTATAAGTATTGTTTCTTATTGTAAATATATATAGAAAATGACTAAAATTTGACAAGTATAAAATTATTAGTAAGGAGATTTGTTGATCTAATTTAGGGGAGGGATAGACTTATGTTTTACATTTAAATCAGATAGAATAGGTGTAGGAAAATTTGAAAAATGTGTTGAAGGGTAAGACGACTGGAAATCCTATCACCCTGAGATCTTCAAATCCTCAATTTGACCCTTCACTGCATCGATTTTGTAAGTTGCTACCTCTAGTTGATGAGAATGTTCAACAGTGGTTAACCATTATGCTGCCAATTGTGCATGTTGTAGCCGGAGATAGATAATTTCATGTTGTAGATTAGATATTTCTTCTGAGTGATTGTAGAGGATATCCTTTTTTCTCGTCTAGGAATATTTTTCCATTTTCACTAGATGATCCACATGGCTCATCTCACACTAAGAAAATCCTGAAACTTTACATTCTAAACACATCCACACTAAATCAAACTTGAGAGACAAGCTCAAGAACATGGTCCAACAAGGATTGAGCCTTGCTTCCTCTCTATTCATAGAAATTGATTCTGGAAACAATGAAAAAAGATGTGACAAATGAGGGTTGTAGTAGATCCAAAGTATAACTACCCATTTTATCTCTAATGAACATATCAACATGTAGTTGTGTAATAAAATATTGGCTTCCATGTACTAGGCTAGATTCTTGACATCATAACCAACCTTTGCATCATGAACATCTAATGTGAAGAGTATTGTTGTTGATGTGAGGTACAAAGGAAAGTTTTGCAGAGGCCATACAGAGTGATGTTTAAATAATTGTGACAATTACCTTCTATCCATGCATATAGTGTCGCTATTGAATGCCAAATGGAGCCTTCCATCCTAAACCAAGGTCAAGGGATTGGGGAATAAAGACCCATATTGTTTTCTCTAAGGGTATATTCATCATACCTTATGACATAGTTTACTAGATCAACTGCCTTTTTTTTGTTTCTTCATAATACATGGAAGGCTTGAAATTCTTGGTCATGGTTCAAAGCAAGACAAATATTTTTTTAAGATTGACTTGAGTTTAGAAATTTCAGAAAGAAAGTTAAAATGGAGATGCTTGACTGTACTTGTTAAGTCTCTTGCAATGATAAATTTGTTGATGTTTAGTGCAAAATCTTGTTTGATTCCTTAATATAAGGCGTAAACCTCCACTTGATTATTTGATACTTTGCCTTATCTCCATGAAAAATATATTTATTTATGTCTTTCAGGATATCTTACAACTACACACCCCCACCCTAGTGATATTACAACGGATCCCATTCATGATTTACCACTAAGGTAAATCATAGTGATGTATTGACGTTCTCAGTTGAAATGGTGGCCAAGGACACAAAAAAATCAAAATAGATATCTGTTATGGCATCCATATTGTCTACAAACCATCCAAATTTTCCATATTATACAACAATTTCTAACAATAACCGCTCAATTTACTCTCCAAATTTTTAAACCCTCACCCATGTTGGGGAGATCAAAGTGTAAAATCAAATGTTCATGTGGTTTTTTTAAAGGGTTCCTAAACAAAACAGTTAATGAAAAAGTCAATCTTGTGGTATAATAATTGATTTTTGAATCATTGTGACAAACAAAACATCACATTAGCTCACATAATATATCTAATGCTATAAGGATTTGAGATGATACCAAATTTTTGAAGCATGATAACTAGGTGACAACCAAAACTAAGTTGTAGCCACAAGCAAAAAATCACAACAACTCACAGAATATATCCAAGGTTGCAATGAATCACATACATAGTGATGGACCTCATGGGAATTTTAGTGGACATAAAACACCACCTTAAAAATTCTATACTCTTGATCAATTTAGAATAACCTAAGATTTCTAGATTGGATGTCGAGGTGGGTGGTACAGTAATTGAGGATTCTTCTTAAAGGGTATGGGAATTTAGATACTATATCCTTCCACCAAAACTATAGAAAGTGAGACTTGTAGATTATAGTTTTAATAAATTGACATTATGTGATTAAGAATAAGTTACAAACATAAGTAATAATAGGAATGTACACGAGCGCAATGGTAATTAATGTTACTCTTTGTCATTTTTTTATTTAGAATAGTTTTATTTAAAATAGTAATTTGTATTTGTTTTTTTTTAAATGAATATTGTTAAATGTTTAATTTAGTAAAATGTATTAAATTGATATTCTAATTTTTAAAATATTTATTTAAAAAATTCAAAGTATGGTGAGTTTTGTTTTATTAAGCTTTACTCTAGATGTGCAGAGAATGAATCTATCTCAAGTCCCAAACAAGATTCTTCTTTCTCTTCTTATTCTAGCTTGCAGTAGTTGTTGCATATAGGAACATTTAGATATGATAAGAAAAATGTGATACTCTATCGTAATTTTCTCTACAAATGTGATGGAAACTGTTCCCTAAATGTTGAAAATTTCATGGTTAATGTAGTATAAGCTACATGGAAATTTACATTCTTGTATACAATATCAAGAAATATATGCCCAATATCCAACACCATAGAGCAAGACATGTTCACCAATTCAACAATTGCTTCCAAATCTCTCTCAGTGCTAGAGTTCTTTTCTCAATAAAATTGTTTGTTCTGCTCTTGATGAAAGCCATCATTGTTGCATATAGGAGCATTTAACTCTGATAAAAAAAGTGTGATAATGTGTTATAATTTTCTCTACAAATGTGTTGGATTTTTTTTCTCAATAAACTTATTTTTACTGTTCTTAAGTGATGAAATCCATAGTTGTTTCATATAAGAGCATTTAGCTTTAATAAGAAAATTGTGATATTGTGTTATAATTTTCTCTACAAATGTGTTCGAGTTTTTTTCGCAATAAACTTGTTTTTCCAGCTCTTAAGTGATGAAATCCATCGTGCATATAGGAGCATTTAGCTCTCATAAGAAAAGTGTGACACTGTGTTATAATTTTCTCTACAAATGTGATGGAAAGCCTGCCATGAATTTTTGTAATTTCATTGTTAATGTAATATAAGCTAAATACAAATTCATTTCTTCTACACAAGATCAAGAAATCTATGTTGAGTAACCAACACTAGAGAACAAGACATGTTCGCCAATTCCATAAATGCTACCGAATCTCTCTCGGCATTGGAGTTATTTTCTCAATAGCCTTATTTCTACTTCTCTTGAAGTGATGAAACCCACCTCTACATACCTTTTTTACTATCTTCACAATGAACAAAAGAAACCAAATTCATATCAGCGACACTAAAAAAACAAGAACATGGTAGACACCAGGGAGATCACTGTTCTTTTGAATATTTTCAAAGATCATGAAAAGCTAATACATAGGTGACTCAACAGAAAGTGGTAAAGATTAAATATGGAGGAACTACACCAAAAATACCTTTGATTTTGAAGGTAGAAAATCACGATCTATTTCTTCATTCATGAGGCATTCATGTTGGCATGATAAGACAAGGTCTTTAACTTAATTTCAGCATAGGCCCCATGATTTGTAAGGTCCAAGGAAGCAATATTGCACTAAGGTTTCACTATGACATGGTCCTTGCATTTTATTGATATAATTATTTGTTAAATTAAAAATTATTTATTTAATGTATTCAAATAAATATTTTTTTTATTTTTAAATTAAATTAAAATACACACACACACACACACACACATTCTCTTCAGCTATATCTTATGAGTTTAGTATGTTTTCATTCAAGAAGAGGCTTCAGAGCTTAAGAACTATATCTTAGATTTGAGCACATGATTCTATTAAAATTTATGAAACAAATTCAATTTTTACAACTTGTATGTTTTAATAGAAACAAATTCATTTTTAACAACTTGTATGTTTAAATATGTGATTTTGGAAGTGATGATGGCTTCTTTAGACACTTGATTAGTATTGTGAAAGAAATTTGAGTATATCATTAAGGACTATGAATAGTTCATGTAACAGTTGCATTACTTATAACAGAATTTAATATCCTTTCTTGCTGATACATACCACCTAATCCATGAAAAAATGTAACCGTTTTATGTTGATGCCAAGAGGCATGAATATGTTTCTAATTTTCAATGAAGTAGTCTTCAAAAGTTCCTAGCTCTATTTTAATTACATAAATGCATTGAAAACCATCTGATAGTATTTACTTCAGTTGTTTTATTTGGATGTGTTGCAAGCTGACATATTGTGCCAAGAATTTTGCTATATCTTATCAGTTTAGAATTTTTTCAATCAAGAAGAGGCTTCAAAGTTTAAGAACTGTATCTTTCTAGTTGATAACTCTTATCATCAATATATTTGAAACCTCCACGGCGTGCTTCAATGGAATCAAAATTTTCCAATCATTCCTTCACGATGGATCCTTCTCTACAACATCTTATTTCTTTTAGGCTACTCTTTCCTATTCTATTGCCTTAAGGCGTTTCTTTTGCAACATGTAGTGCAATTGCTAATAATAATATTACCCATAAAATATTAGTTGTTAGAATAACAATATACTAGAATTCATAAGTGGAAGATAACCACGAATCCATATTGGCCAAAATTAGCTTATCTTATAATACAAGTTGCTAGAATTCATTTGCTTTAGAGTGGAGGATAAGCACGAATCCATATTGGCAAACATGAGCCTTTCTTATAATACAAGTTGCTTAAAATTTTATTGGGGAATAAGAGGTTGGAGTTTGGTCCTAAAGAGTTAATTTTTTCACCAAGTTTGGCCTTTAATTATATAAAAAAATAAATTTAATAGTAATATTACCCATCCAATATTAGTTGTTAGGATAACAATATACTGATAGTCTAGAATTCATAAGCTTTAGAGTGGAGGATAACCACGAATCCATATTGGCCAAAATTAGCCTATCTTATAATACAAGTTGCTAGAATTCATTTGCTTTAGATTGGAGGATAAGCACGAATCCATATTGGCAAACATTAGCCTTTCTTATAATACAAGTTGCTTAAAATTTTATTGGGCAATAAGAGGCTGGAGTTTGGTCCTAAAGAGTTAATTTTTTCACCAAGTTTGTCCTTTAATTATATAAAAAAATAAATTTAATTGTTGAAGTGTTTGGTTTTATATTATGTAAATAAATAAATTTATTTAATTAATGGTTGGTTTTCTTGTAATAAAAAAAATTAATGATAAAAATTCTAAATTCAACGCGACTATATTTATTATCAAAATTGGGATAATAAAATAAGTTAATAAATTTAGTTTGTATGATTTATTCTATCAATTTATTTATTTAAATGAAAATATTGTATTAATATAAATATAAATTTACAAGTGATGTGTAATGGAGAATCATATTTACATTAAGGTTATTTTCTAGTTGTGTTTTTCTAATATGTTTAGGGTTCGGTTTTTATATAATATATCAATAAAAAAAACTTTGTAGAAGTATTGTTCTTTATTGTAAACATATATAGAAAATGACTAAAATTTGACTAGTTTTAATTTGTATAAAATTATTAGTAAGGAGATTTGTTGACATAATCTAGAGGAGGGACAGACTTATGTTTTAAATTTAAATCAAATAGAATAGGTGTAGGAAAATTTGAAAAATGTGCTAAAGGGTAGGAGGAATGGAAATCCTATTACCCTGAGAACTTCAAATCCTCAATTTGACCCTTAACTGCATCGATTTTGTAAGTTTCTACCTCTAGTTGATAAGAATGTTCAACAATGGTTAACCATTATGCTGCCAATTGTGCATGTTGTAGACAGAGATAGATCATTTCATGTTGTAGATTCGATATTTCTTCTGAGTGATTGTGGAGGATATCCTTTTTTCCCGTCTAGGAATATTTTTCCATTTCCACTAGATGATCCACATGGCTCATCTCACACTAAGAAAATCCTGGAACTTTACATTCTAAACAAATCCACACTAAATCAAACTTGAGAGGCAAACTCAAGAACATGGTCCAACCAAGATTGAGCCTTGCTTCCTCTCTATTCATAGAAATTGATTTCAGAAACAGTGGAAAAAGATGTGACAAATGAGGGTTGCAGTAGATCCAAAGTATAACTACCCATTTTATCTCTAATGAACATATCAACATGTAGTTGTGTAATAAAATATTGGCTTCCATGTACTGGGCTAGATTCTTGACATCATAACCAACCTTTGCATCATGAACACCTAATGTGAAGAGTATTGTTGTTGATGTGAGGTACAAAGGAAAATTGTGCAGAGGCGATACAGAGTGATGTTTAAATAATTGTGACAATTACCTTCTATCCATGCATACAGTGTCGCTATTGAATGCCAAATAGAGCCTTCCATCCTAAACCAAGGTCAAGGGATTGGGGAATAAAGACCCATATTGTTTTCTCTAAGGGTATATTCATCATACCTTGTGGCATAGTTTACTAGATCAACTGCCTTTTTGTTGTTTCTTCAGAACACATGGAAGGCTTGAAATTCTTGGTCATGGTTCAAAGCAAGACAAATATTTTTTTAATATTGACTTGAGTCTAGAAATTGCAGAAAGAAAGTTAAATTGGAGATGCTTGACTGTACTTGTTAAGTCTCTTGCAATGATAAATTTGTTGATGTTTAGTGAAAGAGCTTGTTTGATTCCTTGATATAAGGCATAAACCTCCACTTGATTATTTGATACTTTGCCTGATCTCCATGAAAAAGATATTTATTTGTCTTTCAGGATATTTCACAACTACACACCCCCACCCTACACATGTCACCCTATAGGATTAATTTTAATATTTTCTCTTACATGGTTATGTAGATCTAACTTTTTTCACTAATAAAATGTTAATTATTTTCATAATTATTAGTTTTATTTAAGTTTACCAACATGAAATTGTGTAGGCTTAGTTAAATTTTTTTAGAAAGTTGTACAATTAGTTTTTAGGTTTTATTTTTTTAATCACTTGGAGAATTTCCATAATTTCGATTACAACATATCTCCAAAGACTTGAACCCATGTATATGAGGAAAAAAACTATTCACCAAACCACTCTAGCTAAGATCCTTTGACAATTAGTTTTTCAGTTTTAAAACTACTATATAGATAAATTAATTCTAATTGATTAAGACTTAAAATTAAAAAATATTTTGTAAGTGAAAAGTTATACCTTATGGATGGGTCATTTTAAATAATGTGGTTTCTTTTTTTTAAACAATGTTAATACTCACATTCACAAATACTAACTAATAATAATTTTACTTATTGCAATTGCCAACTAAATTAAAATTGTACTAATTGTAATTTCTAACTAAATTAGAATATATTTTATCACTTTTGAAAAACATAATATTTCATTATTTTTTGAAAAATAATATAAGATATTTCATTATCATTTATAAAATAATACAAAATTAAACATAAAAATGTAGCATAAATTGCTATATTATGTATTTTTCTATCATATTTTTCAAATCATTTTTAGGCAAGCTTCTATTAATTTAAAAAAAAAATTATTGGAATCACAAATATTAATCATTGAAATTGTGAAATCCAAACACTTTGAAAATTTTAAAATACACTCTATCTATTTATACATTTAAAAATACAATTTTCACAATTAAAAAAAAAAAATTACAATTCACTCAAAATTATACAACTTCATATGCATATTCATTCACTCACATAAACTTTTCATTTTATTATTATTATATATATGTCTTTGTCATTTTAGTAGGAATTTGGTGATATAGTTTTTATTAAAATTAAAAAAAGTTATATTCAATTTAAGATTATATATATATATATATATATATATATATATATATATATATATATATATATATATATATATATATATATAGAGAAATTTTTGTCAATAAGAATTTGGTGATATAGTTACTAAAATGACAAAGACATATATATATATATATATGTCTTTGTCATTTTAGTAACTATATCACCAAATTCTTACTAAAATGACAAAGACATAAAACAATTAAACTATTTTTTAGTTATCAAAATTTTTTCAATAAAAAATAATCAATAATTAATTATCTAAACAATACAAATTTTTTGGGCTATAAAATAATAAATACATTATATGTTCATTGTTAAATTTAAACGAATTTAAATCTAACAATAAGCATATACTGCCCAACCACACTTATTATTATCTTATAAACCAAGAAATAAAACTTGCCGACCATCTTCCCCAATCTCATGAGCGCAGCAGGCAAGGCGCCCAATATTAATCCTTGAAATCTGCAAAGGAAAACATATCAAAACACGTTACCTCTGCTAGCCTCGAGGTTGGTGCACCTTATCTTTTTAATGGTTACTTTTATTTAAAAGCGTTTCCCATAGTAAGGAGGCTGCCCCCCTTAAAGTCCAACACAAACCATATGAAATACATTTTACGACGCCCCGTCTTACCTCAGAGTAATATTATTATGATTGTGAGCCCCCCTTGTATCTCATCCCCCTAGACAAAACTCTATAAAATTCCACCCCCACACCCTCACATCTATTTCCTACCCTCTTTTTGTTTTACGTCCCTAACATGTCACTACACACCTTAACCCTAAAGTCAACACCCTAATATTTTATCTAAATTTATGTTAAATGTCCACATCTCTTTGGCATCTACCTAATTTATAATAAACTATAGTTTTTGAAAGGTAATATATGATATTTTTTTAATGGATTTTGTCTACATGTGTGGAAACCTGAGACAAGGTCCTTAATGGAAGCTAAGTTGCATTATATATATTTATGTGATTCACCCCAAAGGGCATCTCAGCCTCAACAAATTTGTCAGATTCAAAACATTATTGAAATTATAATAATAGTAGAGTGTAAACATGGGTCTGTGCAATCCAACACATTAAAAGGGCCACCACCTCTGCTTAGGAAATGGGTGATTGAGCCTTGGTACCAAACTCGGAGCTCCCTGTCCTAGGATATGTCATGAGTTTCAACTAGGAGGTGGACCAGATGACAGAAAAGCAAAAATCAAAATTGGGCAGGTCGTCGGTATCTCGTAGACTACAACAAATGCTAAAACCAAATCTTTAGTTTTTTAAATTGCAACTACATTTGTATGACAACCATATATATATATATATAGATATATAATGCGGGATTCCCTCAATAGACAATTATATAATTTATTTGGACACATGACTCTCAAGTTCATCATCCCAACAAATCATTTTCTATGGCATTAAACTTTGGAGGAATTGTTAAAAAAAATAAAATTAAGTCAACATCCAAAGTGTAATAAATATTAAAGTCAATAGCGGTCAACACTAAACTTCTTGTAATAATGTTTGCAGGGACTAATAATATATGAGAAAATCATGCAAGTCAAATAAGGAATCCCAACTTTCTTTAATGATTAGAGAGTGAAGGTGAAGATTAGAGGGGAAGTATATATTTCATGTTAGTTTTTCAATGTTTTATGCATGTAAATATAAGTTATAAATAAAAGAAATAAGAATATTTTTTAAATATTATTATTTTAAAATATTGTAAATATATTTAATATTTTTATTATTTTTTATTTTTTAAAATTTAATACAAGTTAAATAATAAATTATATGACAAATTAAAAATAACATTTAATTTATAATAAACATTTCAGCAATGACCTCACATCTATAGAGTCCCAATCCAAATGAGAGTCCTAATCCAACACCAATGGCTAATTAAAAAGGCTTTTATCCATCTATACACGTTATTCTCGTTAATATACCATTATATAATTACTTCATAATAAGAGTTGAAGTTATATGTATTAAGAGTTTAATATATTATTTACGGGAATATTATGATTGAATATATATGAGAATGATAACCATCGTTCTTCTTAATATTCAATTAAATAAACTTAATATTTTAAAGTCTTTATTTTGTAGATAAAGATTTTATTTTTATTTTTTAATTATTAATTATTGATTATGGTATAGTTTTTTTTTAAATATTGATTTTATAATTTAATTTAATATTATATATATTTTTTAATTTAAATTTGTATAAAAGGAGTGGTAGGGGTGATCTTTTGCCTCGACGAACAATTTGAGATTCATTATGTTTGGGTTTGGAAGCTCTTTCCAATAGTCATGTTGATTTTTGGGCTCTATGAAGAGGAACAGAGCTAGCCATTAATAAAGGCATAAAAAAATGTTGGTTTTAGGGGACTTAATGATAGTCATAAGACAACTTAATAAATTTAGAATTGGGAGAGGAAAGTCTAAGGCTACAATCCTGAAAAGAATTTAACTACAAATGAAGAATTTTGATGAGACAATATTTTTTCATATATATAGAAATCCGAATGTGGTGGCGGATATTCTTGCCAATCAAGGAGTAAGATTAAGGCAAGGAACACTAAAATTAATTCAAAACAAAGGATATTATCCCTGTAGAAAATCTATAAACGAGATTCAATCCGATCTTATAATATACTAAAACAAGATATTGAATCCTTCTACAATTTGCAGAAACAAAACACGATCACATAATCACATAAAAAGTAAGAGAAAGAGAAAATCCATCGCACAACAAAAGATGTATCCGGGGAAAGAAACTGCTCAAAAGCCCTCTATCTCTATATTGCATATGGTCAAGATCATGAAACAATGCAATGCTATTCCTCAAACTGAGAAACCTTTGCACTCTGTTGACTGTCTCACTCCGATCTAGCTCGGATCTGGATTGCAATCTAAGAAAAATTGGTCAAGTATTTAACCTTTTGCTTGCCTCTTCCTGGTCTGCCTTGCTTACACATTCTTGGGCTAATTGAGTTCCTATTAATTAGGAAAATACCAATTAATGATTGCGCAATCCTTCAAGGCCTTCCTGATGACCTCATGCATGACCTATACAATTTTCTAATAGTGCAACGACAGATTTGTTCCATTAACCTCATTCTCACCTGGGCCTTCGTTAGAACTGACATGTAACAACTATTTATAGTGAATTATCAGTTAACTGATTGATCACTACTTGTGAATTAAATCAAATTTAATTCACTTAACCTTTCATTAGCTCATCACTAAGTTAGAACTAGTTAAAGTGATTTTAACTCAATTTCTTGAGTTAACTAATTACAAATCACAAATAACTATAACTAGACCCCCTTAAATCATGGGAGAAATCTACAAGCATCCTCTTAGAACCTCAACTCAAATTTCCTAAGCTAACTCAGTCATTCTGACTTAGTTAACTAATACAAGCTGTTATTAGATGAAATTGCAATTTCTTTTCCAACTTAATTAAGGGAAGATTAAATCAGAAGCCTGATATGGTGCCATTTATGGGTGCCATTTTCTAGTTTCCATTTCTGGTTGCCATTTTCAATGTTTCTTGTTGCCAATTTCAGCACTCCTTCTCAACAAGAAAGGAATTCAATCTATCTCGATCTGGTACCTTTGGAATGTTCTGCATGCCACACTTCTCTAGTGTTGTTTTCTCCTGCAGCTCCTGAAACTCAATAGCCTCCAAAAAAATAACTGAATCAATATGATACATCTTTCATCAGATTCTCTGACTATTGCTAGCTATTGCACTGTCTACTGGAAACTTTGCACTGCTGCTGACTCTGCATCTGTGCCCTCTGCACTACTACCAACTATGATCTGCACTCCAGTATCTGACATCTGTCACTCTAATTTATTTCTTCCTGACATCTTACTGCATCAATCCTTCTAATCCTTCCTGCTACTGTGTACTGTGGGCTCCCCGTAGCTAGGTCTGCTCCATGAGACAAGCCATCTCAATGGATCCTACCCAGATTTCTTATCTTGGGATTATGTCTGCACATTGCCCCACCTCTCACCTAGAGGTATGGCCGCATGTAATCCCTTTGCCCATTTTGCTCAAAATTTCCCCCTCCTGGAGGTCTCTACTCGAGTGAATGCCTCCACTCGGTATCCTCTCTGCTTCTCCAATTGTGGCCACTCCACAACATTCTGAGACTGCTTATGAGGATGCATGTTGAGAGAAAATTTATGCTCTCTCTCAGCCACCAAGTCACTGACCAATGCTTTGCTCCTCAAATATTTGCATGCATCTTTGACCTCAAGAGCATACAAGTTCTTGACTCTTACACCGATTTGTTTCACCCATCCCGTGGCGATGTGTCTAAGGAACACCTTTCCTTTTATAAATATGACATCATAACCATGATCTTCCAATACCACTACGAAGATAAGATTCTTCTTTAGTCCTGGAACATACAAAACATCTGTCAGTTTGATAAGGCATCCAAACTCCCTTTTAAAGGTAATTGTACCTATGTTGGTTGCGCTATACCTCCCGTTATCTCCAAACTCTATGTTATGCTGGAGGTCCTTCCGCTCCAAGTCACTGAAGATATATTTATTCCCTGCCATATGGAACGAGGCACCACTGTCTAGATACAACATGCATCCCATTAAAATGTTGGTCATGCATTCAATGAGAGTAAAATAAAACTCGAACTGTGAAGCTAGCACTTCACTCGCTGCAAATATAGGCTCCTTCTTGCTTGCCTTCTTCTGTAGACAATTCGAGGCATAGTGCCTGTGCTCGTGACAGTGAAAACACTTTATCTTGGACAAGTCTCTCTTTCCCTCTTCACCTTGGGATTTTTTTCCCTTGGATTTCTTTCCTTTTCCCACCAATCCAAAATCTTCTTCTTTGTCTTTGCAGAGGTCGCATCTCTGCTGCTCTGCCTTATCTCTTCTATTACCAAGTCGAACCACAAACACTCCCAGTCTAGTAGCTTCTCCCTCCCATTCACTGAGTCCTAGTAATTATGCCAAATCTTGGGAAGTGTAGAAATTTATTAATACTGATGTATTACCGGATTCTCCTGATATAACAATATTTATCTTCTACTAAATACAGAATCCTTCCACTGTTAAACTTGCAAAAATTTAAAACTCAATTGCAAACATATGTGAATAAATTCAATCGCACATAACACAGTTGTTTAACGAGGAAGCTTAAAGCTAAGAACCCCAACTATCATATATTATGTATATCAATGGATCATGTAATAATCTCATGCAAAGCTTAGTACATCAAGTTCTTAGTACAATCAACAATCATTACACACTGTCATGCAGAAATTTTCATATCTATGCACCAATTTCTTGCCTCCTGACAACTTTCCTCCACTGCACAATCCCTGCCAAAGAAGACCCTTGAATGAATTCGAATTGGCCTTGCCTTGACTATGCATTCCTCATTGGCATCTCCAATGTGTGTCAGATACATTGAATGCATCACTATAGTCACAAAAGATAGTCCATCTCACCCTTTCACCTATCTCTCCACTGGGTCTCCACTGGAATTGACATGCAAGTAGTTAACTGTTGTATTTGTTCAGTTTTTAGTGAGTTATTATTTGTGAATTAATTAACTAATTAATTCACTAAACTCTCACTAGTGTATCTTTCAGTTAGACTAGATACAACTAGCTCAACTGAGTTTAACTCACTTAACTGAGTTAAACTAAATAACAACTCTCGTAACTACTCTTCCAACTCTGTCATAACTTTGCCACTTTAGTTCGAACTGAGTCCTCCATGCATGAGCCACCAATAACCCTAGGAATTGCGTAATTCCTTCAGCCCATTGATTTTCCAAATTTGTTCACTGAAATAAAGTGCTCCAAGAGAATAAGTTGATATTTAATGTCGGCTTATTATTAGGGATAATAATAATCGACAAGCATCTATATTTAGATTGACGATATATAAATAGACTTCGCCCAATAATCTAAAAATAGAATTTCATATATTTTTTACATTTGACCAACCATCTACAAATAACATCCTACAACTTATAGAATATGCTCACCATGTCTAAAAATAGACATACACCTAAAAATAGCCTGCGGGCCCCACTTAGTGAAGGTGCTTATTTTTCGCTAAGCTCATCATCTTGTTGAAACTCAACACTCCCTCTCAACAAGATAGGGATTATCCTTCACCTGGATCCTGCCTCTATGGTATTCAAATTTTCTCATGTCGAGTGCCTTCGTTAGAATATCTGCATCCTGATCTTCCATAGGAATGTACTGAAGCAACATGATCTTCCGCTGCACACAATCTCTTGTATGATGATACCAGATATCAATATGTTTAGATCTATTATGAAACACAAGATTAATCGAGAGTTTAATGCAACTATGATTATCACAATGTATCACTATACGATCTAAATATGAACCGAACAAACCGACCAGGATCTTCCTCGTGTTGAGATTCAACAAGACGATGAGATTAGTGAAAAGTAAGCACCTCCACTAAGTGGGCCCCCGGGCTATTTTTAGGTGTAAGTCTATTTTTAGACATGGTGATCATATTTCAAAAGTTGGAGGATGCTATTTGTGGATGGTTGGTCAAGTTGAAAAAATAGATGAAATTCTATTTTTAGAATATTGGGCGAAGTCTATTTATAGATCGTCGATATAAAAATAGATGTGTCGATTATTATTAGCTCTTAATAATAATCAGACTCTAAATATCAACTTATTCTCTTGGAGCACTTTATTTCAGTGTACAGATTTCGCAAATCAGTGGGCTGAAGGAATTATGCAATTCCTAGGGTGTATTGGTGGCTCATGCATGAGGAATCAGTCATAAATGAAGTGGCAAAGTTATGACAGAGTTGGAAGAGTATTTAATGGAGTTGTTATTCAGTTTAACTCAGTTTTTGGAGTTAAACTCAGTTGAGCTAGTTGTATCTAGTCTAACTGAATGATACACTAGTGAGAGTGAAGTGAATTAATTAGTTAATTAATTCACAAATAATAACTCACTAATCAACTGAACAAATACAACAGCTAAATATAGTGCATGTCAGTTCCAGTGGAGACCCAGTGGAGAGATAGGTGAAAGGGTGAGATGGACTATCCGTTGTGACTATAGCGATGCATTGATTGCATCACACACACATTGGAGTTTCCAATGAGGATTGCGCAGTTAAGGCAATGTAGATTCTAATTCATTCAGGGGTCTTCTTCAGTAGGGATTGCGTAGTGGAGGCAGGCTATCAGGTGGCAAGAAATCAATGCATGGATTTGCAGATTTCTTCATGTTAGTGTGTGACGATTGATTGTACTGAGAGCTTGATGCACTAAGCTTTGTATGAGATTGTTACATGATATCCATGATACATAATATATGATAGTTGAGGTTTTTAGCTTCATGCTTTCTCTTTAAACAACTGTGTTATGTGCGATTTTTTTTATTGCTTCATGTGTTTGCAATTGAGTTTTTAAATTTCCACAAAATATTAATAGTGGAAGGATTATGTATTTAGCAAGAGGATAAATATTGTTAGATTAGGAGAATCTGGATATAAACATGCATATTTTATATAATTTCTACACCTCATCCAGATAGCCTCATATGCAGCTTGACTTGCTTCCATGTATTCTGCTTCCACTGAACTGAGTGCCACAGATCTTTGTTTCCTACTATACCAAGAAACTGTTGTAGATTTGATACTGAAAACCCCTCCTAATGTGCTCTTTCTTTTTGTTGGGCTGCCTGCCCAATCTGCATCCATGAAGCCATGCAACTTCACCTCATCCGTCTGCTTGTACCATAAACCATACTCATATGTTCCACTGAGATACCTCAAGACATGCTTTCCTGCTTTCCAAAAGAGCTTAGTAGGCTTAACCATCACTTGTGAAAGTTGTTTCACCGCATAGCATATGTCCGGTATTGTATTAACTACATACATGAACGAACCCACTAACTGTCAATAAACAGTGGCATCCACTACCTATGCCAATGTAGCATCCTCTTTCCTCCAATTTCTTGGAAGAGAAGTATCCATGGGCTTGCAGTCCTCCATGTGAAACTTACCAAGTATCTCCCAAGCATACTTGCCTTGAGACACAAACAGTTCACCTTCTCGCTACCATATTTCCAATCCAAGGAAAAAATGAATGAGGCCCAAATGCTTCATCTCAAACTCCTTTGTAAGATCTGCCTTGCATGAGTGTATCAACTTCTCATCACCCATTAGTATTAAATCATCAACATAAAGAACAATGATTAAAAGCTTACCCTCCACCACAATTTGGTACAGGTTTGCATCTGCCTCACTCTTGGTGAAGCCAAGTCTAGTGAAATAGTTGTTGATTTGTGTGTACCAAGCACGAGGTGCTTGCTTCATCCCATACAACGCTCTTTTGAGTCGGCAGACATGCGACTTGCTGCTGAAGATCTCAAATCCTTCAGGCTGCTCAATGTACACTTCCTCCTCAACGATCCCATTAAGGAACTCAGTATTCATATCCATCTGATGAATGTGCCAACCCATCTGCACTGAGAGACAAAGGATGGTCCTTATGGAAGAATACCGTGCAACAGGTGCAAAGTTTCTTCATAATCAATCCCCTCGATCTGTGAGAAGCCCCAAGCAACAAATCTTGACTTATACTTCTCAACGCTCCCATCAACATCTTTCTTTACCTTGTAGATCCATCTTGAACCTACCACTGATTTACTCATCAGCCTTGGAACAATCTCCCAAGCATTGTTTCTGACAATGGATTCATACTCCTCCACCATGGCATCTACCCATGTGGGCTCCTGCGCTGCTTCTTCAAAATAAGATGGCTCTGTCATGATACACTTGCTCATAAGAGCCATGTATCCAGTAAATCGGTCAAGTGACTGTCTTTGTCTACGCTGTGATGTACGAACTCCTACATTCTGTGCCGCATCAAGCTTAAGTCTCTCAGCTTCTGTGGTACGCTCTCTGCCAGTTATGATGTCTGGCTCTGCATGAGTGGACTCCTCCACTGCATGAATCTCCTCCTGTGGCTGAACCACATCTAGAGGCTCATATTTGGGAACAATTAGCTCCTCCTCTGCATGCAAGTGTAGCTCCCTCTCAAGCGACAACTTCATGGCTTTCACCTCATTGAATTTTATATCCCGTTGCACCACAGTCATTCGAATTTTTGGAAAATACACACAATAATTATGGGGTGTTTCTATGTACCCCACAAATATCCCAACTTCTACAGTCGGCTCCAGCTTCTTCCTGGCGTCCTTTGTCACATGAATGTAAACAGATGAGCCAAAAATATTCAAATGAGAAATATCAGGCTTCCTACCAGCAAAAGCTTTTTCAGGTGTACTTATGCCAAGTACTCTATGAGGATAATGATTTTTCACATAAACCGCAGTGTTGCATGCTTCCGCCCATAAGTGCATTGGTAGGCCCTGGTCATGTAGCATTGCTCGTAAAGCAGCCACGATCGTTCTGTTCTTCCTCTCCGCGACCCCATTCTGCTGTGGGTTATGAGGCATTATGAGTTCTCTTTGAATTCCTTCTTTGCTACAGAAGTATTTGAATTCGTTAGAGATATATTCACCACCATTATCACTCTGTAGAGCCTTCACTTGCTTCCCCGACTCCTTCTCCACCAATGCTTTAAACTCACAGAAATTTGAGAATTTTTCGCTCTTCTTCTGCATGAAGAAGATCCAGCATCTATGAGAATAGTCATCAACAAATATAACATAATACCTATGTTTTTCTATTGAAGCAACTAAGAAAGGTCCACACACGTCTGTGTGAATTCTCTCCAGGATCACCGAAGCACGGTTCTCCTTCTCATGAAAGGTGGTCTTCACAAAATTACCCATAGTACATCCCTTGCAGTAATCTAACTGCACAAGAGTACCCTTGGGAACTCCAGTAGAAATCTGTTGCAAAATCTTCAATGCACCATGGTGAAGATGGCCCAATCTCCTGTGCCATAATTCGCCCTCATCCCGACTCACCACTTTTTATACTTGCCCATCATTGCAGCGCAACCATCTACCTCCAGCTTGTAGATATTCTTAACTCAAATCCTTATCCTCTTGGTTTGACCCGTTGTTTTATGTCGGAAGGCTTTTCCCTCATTGAAAACAATGTCATAACCTCTGTCCTCCAACATGGTGATCGAGACCAAGTTCTTCTTCAGACCTGGAACATGCATAACATCTTTCAACAGAAATGGTTTACCTGACTCCCTCTCAAAGGTAATGGTTTCAATTCCGGTCTCACTGTATCTACCATCATCGCCCATATCTATATGAATTTGGACATCCTTCTCCTCCAAGTCACTAAACAACTTCTTGTCTCTCGTCATATTGAAGGAATCACCACTATCAAGATACCACACCGATCCCATTGCGCTTGAAACCAAGCATGCGATCAAGGATAAATCAAGTTCAAATTGCGAGGCTAAGGCCTCACCCACTGTAGCTCCAACAACCTTCTTATTCTTCTTTTTCTGTGGGCAGTTAGTGGTGATATGCCCATGTTCGTGACAGTGAAAACACTTCACTTTGGACAAATCCAGCTTCTTGCCTTTAGCCTCGGATTTTGGATGGGATTTATTCCCCTTCCCTTTAGTTTCTTTGGCAGCCAAAGTGCAGTTCTCTTCATCATCATTCTTCGATGAAGAGCCATCCCTAGTATTCCACCTTATCTCCTCCTGCACAAGATCTAACCAAAGTCGCTCCCAATCTGATAGTTTTTCCCATCCATTGACAGAGTCTTCGTAGCTATGCCAACTCTTCGTAAGCCCAAGGAGAGGAAAGCTCACCAATTCATCATCCGCAACTGTAATTCCCACACTCCTCAACTGCTCCTTGCATTGGAAGAACTTCATGAAATATTTTGGAATACTGTCGCCCTTATCCATTTTTATTTTTCTGAGCTTATCTTTCAGCGCCAACTTTCTATGGTCGCTGATGCTTTGGAAAATATTTGTCAAAACCTTCCACATTGCGAATGGAGTGGCTTTCTATTGAGATTGCAACAAGATGAGGAGCTTAGTGGAAAGGAGTCGCCTTCACTAAGTGGGCCCGCAGGGTATTTTTGGCGCAAAGTCTATTTTTAGACATATGGATCATGTTCTATGAGTTGCAGGATGCTATTTGTGGATGGTTGGTCGAGTCGGAGAAAATAGATGGACTTCTATTTTTAGACATACTGGGCGGAATCTATTTTTAGATTGCCAGTCTAAAAATAGATATGTCGAATATTATTAGCTCTTAATAATATTTGGACTCTAAACATTATCTTATCCTCTTGGAGCACTTCAGTTTGATGCCTGGATGTGGCACATGCAACTGACAGAAGGAATTACGCTATTCCTAGGGTTTAGTGGAGCTATTGCATGGTTGACTTCAGTTAGAACTCATGTGACAGAGTTTGGTGGAGTTGATGAGACAGTTAATGGAGTTGTGTTCAGTTTAACTTAGTTGAGCTAGTTGTATCTAGTCTAACCGATTGATACAATTAGTGAGAGTGGTGTGAATTAATTATTAATTAATTCACTAATTATTAACTCATAAATCAACTAAAGAATACATCAGTTAACTTCAGTGCATGGACAGTTTCAGTGGAGACGAGTGAAGAGGTAGGTGAAAGAGCAATGTGACTATCAGTTGTGACTATACTGGTGCATGAGATTTGCACACACATTGATTGAGAAGCCAATGAGGATTGCGCAGTACATACTGGTGGGATTTGAACCTTGATCTCATGATTATCCATATTGGATTGCGCAGTAGAGGCTGGCTAACAGGTGGAGCAGATTGGAGCAAGTGTTTTGTATGATCTGAGCTTGTGTAGTGTGTAACAATTGGAGATAGTGTTGAGAGCTTGTGAGGAGTTTGTACTATGATTGTTACATGATCTCTATCATTATAATATATAGATAGTTTGGGGTTTTCAGCTTTAAGCTTTCCCATAAATACTGTGTTTATATGTGTGATTGTTTATGGTTTTAATGTGCACATGCGATTGTTTTTAATTCTGCAAATTGATGATCAATAGTAGAAGAGGTTATGTATTATGCATGAAGCTCAAATAGTGTGTGATCAGGATAATCTCGGTGAATAATTTAACAGTTATTAAAATTTATACACTTTCCCGTGAAGGCTTGACATAGTATGATATTTCACACCTTCCAACATAATTCTTCTTGTCTTTGCTACCTTCTTTTGCCATGCATCAAGTCCTGTAGCATTGCTAAAAGTAGGCTTAGGAACATTTCTATCGATGAACTCCTTCAGTCCATTATCTTCAAGCACCACCTCCATCCTATCCTTCCAGGATATGTAATTCGAGCTACCCTCAAGGGCATACTCCAATCGCAACCCATTGAAAGACATTTCAATGAATACTCAACTGTCGCACCAAGAAATTTCTACAGCAAATTCGAATTTTCCACCAGCACAAAACTCAACACTTATTCACAATTGAAATCTTTAGTGATCAATATAGCTCTGATACCATGTATAAATTTATTAATACTGATGTATTACCGGATTCTCCTGATCTAACAATATTTATCTTCTTTCTAAATACATAATCCTTCCACTGTTAAACTTGCAGAAATTTAAAACTCAATTGCAAACACATGTGAATAAATTCAATCGCACATAATACAGTTATTTAACGGGAAAGCTTAAAGCTAAAAACCCCAACTATCATATATTATGTATATCAGTGGATCATGTAATAATCTCATACAAATCTTAGTACATCAAGCTCTCAGTACAATCAACAATCATTACACACTATCATGCAAAAATTTGCATATCTATGCACCAATTTCTTGCCTCATGACAACCTGCCTCCACTGTGCAATCCCTACTGAAGAAGACCCCTGAATGAATTCGAATTGGCCTTGCCTTGACTGTGAAATCCTCATTGTCAGCTCCAATGTGTGTCAGATGCATTGAATGCATCACTATAGTCACAACAGATAGTCCATCTCACCCTTTCACCTATCTCTCCACTGGGTCTCCACTGGAACTGACATGCAAGTAGTTAACTGCTATATTTGTTCAGTTTTTTGTGAGTTACTAGTTGTGAATTAATTAACTAATTAATTCACTAAACTCTCATTAGTGTATCTTTCAGTTAGACTAGATACAACTAGCTCAACTGAGTTAAACTAAATAACAACTCCTGTAACTAGTCTTCCAACTCTGTCATAACTTTGCCACTTCAGTTCTAACTGAGTCATCCATGGATGAGCCACCAATAACACTAGGAATTGTGTAATTCCTTTAGCCCACTGATTAAAAATTCCAAATATGTTCACTGAAATAAAGTGCTCCAACAAAATAAGTTGATATTTATTGTCGGATTATTATTAAGGGCTAATAATAATCGACATGCATCTATATTTAGATTGACGATCTATAAATAGACTTCGCCCATATTCTAAAAATAGAATTTCATATATTTTTCACATTTGACCAACCATCTACATATAGCATCCTGCAACTTATAGAATATGCTCACCATTTCTAAAAATAGACATACACCTAAAAATAGCCTGCAGGCCCCACTTAGTGAAAGTGCTTATTTTTCACTAAGCTCATCATCTTGTTGAATCTCAATAGGAAGGCCTAGAAGAGCTAAGCTCATCAAATCATCCTAGGCTAATGTCACACCAACACTTCCTGTAAGCTCATATTGACATTGAGTGAACTTCGTCAAGTATTTTGGTATCGTCTCACCCTCCTCCATCTTTATCTTTCTGAGATTTTCTTTCAGTGCCAACTTCTAATGGTCGCTGCTATTATGAAAGAGATCTATCAAGGCATTCCATATAGCATATGGATTCGCCTTTCCATGGATACTCGAGACAATATGATCTCAAACTCCTTCTAACACGATCCCTCTTGCCTTTGCTACCTTCTTCTTCCATGCATCAATAAGTTGAGCATCTACTACTGTGGATTGGTGAATATCACTATCTATGAGTTCCTTCAGTTCGTTGTCCTCGAGAACTACCTCCATCCTATCCTTCCATTTTATGTATTTCGAATTTCCCTCAAGGGAATATTCGAGTCTCAAGCCAAGGAAAGACATCTTGATATACTACTGGATCCTGAAGAATAAATCTACAAATTTGAACCTGTTCAAGACAAAACTCTATTCTTATTTGTTATTGTGATTCTTGGCACTCTGATACCATGTATAAAATCTATCAATGAGATTCAATCCAATCTTATAATGTACTAAAAAAAGATAATGAATCCTTCTACAATTTGCAGAAACAAAACACGATCGCACAATTACATAACGAGTAACGGAAAGAGACAATCAATCACACAACACAAAATCTATATGGGGAAAGAAACTACTTAAAATCCCTCTATATCTATATTCCATATGGTCAATGTCATGAAACAATACAATGATATTCCTCACATTCAGAAACCTCTACACTCTGTTGACTGTATCACTCTGATATAACTCAGATCTGGCATGCAATCTAAGAAAAATCGGTCAAGTATTTAACCTTTTTTTTTCCTTTGCCTAGTCTGCCTTGCTTATGCATTCTTGGGCTAATTGAGCCCCTATAATTAGGAAAATACCAATTAATGGTTGGGAAATCCTTCAAGGCCTTCTCTATGACCTCATGCATGACCTGTACAATTTTCTAATAGTGCAACTGATATATCTCTTCCCTTTAACCTTAGTCTCAATTAGGCCTTCCTTAAAACTACCATGTAACAAATATTATAGTGAATTATCATTTAAATTATTGATCACTACTTGTGAATTAAATCAGATTTAATTTACTTGTCCTCTCGCTAGCTCACCAATTAGTTAGAACTAGTTAAATTGATTTTAACTCAATTTCTTGAGTTAACTAATTACAAATCACAAATAACTGTAACTGGACCCCCTTAAATCATGGGATAAATCTACATGCATCCTCTTAGACCCTCAACTCAAATTTCCTAAGCTAACTCAATCATTATAACTTAGTTAACTAATACAAGCTGTTATGAGATGAAATTACAATTTCCCTTTCAATTTAATTAAGGGAAAATTAAATCAGAAGCCTTATATGGTGTCATTTTATGGTTTCCATTTTCAATTTTTCATGTTGCCAATTTTAAAAATCCCTAATACCATGAGGTTTCTTCAATGGAAGGTATGCGATCATGCTAGCCAACCTAGCCTTCAATACTCGAGAGAATTTAAATTTAAATCTTTTGAAGAAATTTCCAAAGGTGGCAATCTCATCCTTGAGTCTCTCGCCATTGGTGTCCACGTAAGGAAATTTATTATGTATGAAGGATGGGTTAAAAAATTCATATCTTTGTGATCTGTGGAGTGTGTCGATTCGAAAAATGGTAGAAGAAATTTGTAAGTTTCAAGTGGAACTTAAATTCAATTAACACATCGACGATTAGTTCTATTAATATATGCTCTTTGGTTGTTCATGCAATGCTCTACATCTCTAGTCGGGACCTAAATTTCATGTCTGGATTGGAATTCCTTTTAGGTCTTTGGATTTTTGCTGATATGGACATTAACTCTTCAAGCGGGCATCATAGCCTATGGACTCAACCCCTGTTGATTTTTATAGAGTGATCCTTTGGGAGGATTCTGCCAAAATCAATTGGGATGTGGCTATTCCTGCACTTCAGAGGAATGAGTCAGAAGGGAAAGGAGTTGAGTAATCACGAAATGCAATTAGTGGAGAATGAACAAGAATCTTGGCGCCAAGTTGTTGACAATTTATCCAAGGCTATAGCGGGGTTAATGGAAATTTCCAACAAAAGGTTGGATTTCGTGGAAAAAGAGAAGGAGAAAAGGTTTCATTTGTTGGATATGAGGTGCAACTGGCTATAAAGTAAGCTAGAAAGGAAGGTCACAATCTTGGAGGCTAAATTATCAACTCTGAAAATTTGAAATTTATTGGGACAGATTCCCCGTTGGTTGGTGTTTCTGAGGTCAAGCGTGACGGTTTAAAAGTTGGAAAAGGACTACAAATTCCCAAGTTTCGAGTTGCGACAACATAAGGTGAAGGATCCTCCATGTTTTGAGTTAAAATAATGCGAGGATAAGGAACTTCCATGGTGATAGATGAGATCTTGAATACAAATAAAGGTGTAGGACCCTCTGGTGGATTTTAAATTATAACATGTTAATTTATGTATTACAAGTTTGCTCTTTTCTTGGGGTTTTTCGTATAGTTTATGATAGATACTAGTGTAGAGTGGTAGTAAGAAGAGAATATAGAGGCAATATAAATCCGTTGTGGACGTATTGGAACAAAGAAGCCACTAAAAACATTGAAAGATGTAAATGATTCTGGCCATGAATCCAACTTGTGATAATATAAATGATAACCATTATATATATATATATATATATATATATATATATATATATATATATATATTAAAATTTAAAATAAAATATTTTTATGAAAATTCATAAGGAAAATTATATTAAAAAAGATACAAGTTAAAAGGAAAATAGTGTAATTACAATGAGAATTCTTATGAAAATTGATTTAATAAAAATATAATGTAATAAATCGAAGTAAAAGTTAAGAATATTACTATTAGTTGTATATTAGGTTAAATGGTGTGTCATTTAAAACCAGCATAAATCCATCTTAACTCTGCATCTACCCAACATTGAGAATGATCAAATCTCTCAAGATTAAAACTTTTCCTTTTTAGTGCAAAACTTGAGGAAAGGCTTGCACCTCTAAAACTTTTATTTCTCTCATTTCTTGGTAGATCCTTACTAAAATAGATCTATGTTGGTTCTTAATGGTATTATTTATAGTATATAAATTTCATATCTCTATACAAAATTATTCTCATTTTTAATTTGATTAAAATTGTGATTTAATCTCTATGAAATATCTATCATATATTTTTAATAGTAATGAGGATAGAGGGTTTAAAGATATCTAGTAATTATAACATTTTTTCTTTTAGATTTAATTAAAAAAAATTATAAAATCCAATTAAAATACAATATTTATAAAATATTTCGATTGTGAAATGAGTTATGATTTTTGGGAACATGGTATTTATAAGCCATGGTATTGGCCCATGGTATTGTAACAAATCCTATTTACAAGTTGTTAATATCCATGGTAAAGTTAGGGTGAATATACATGGTTAAGAATCTTGTTATATTGTAATTTTATTGTAAATATTAAGTTTTTATGGGATTATTAATTAAATTTAAATATGGTTTCGAAATCATTATTAGTCCCTACCAAGGCACGACTATAACAATCAATTTTCCCATTGACCACTAATAGTTTAGTGTTCACCATGACCACTTCTAGTGTTTAACTTTATAAATCATTAAAGTATTTCTTTCTTTAATTAAAAAATAGTTTGTTACCATGTGTTTGGCTTAAAAATTTTGTTGTCTTATTTAAACTTTTATGACATGTGTCCAATGTCACCCAAGAAATTTGGTCACGTTCACAATTCACTAGTTTTCATTGGGATCATGGCTGGAATGTGCAAGAGGATTTTATGCTCAGTTAGATGAACAAAAAACACTCTTAGGTTTTCTCAGAAACTTAGGGAAAACAGGGTAAGGGAAATATTGTTCTAAGGCTTTGAATTTTTAGTGAGGAAATATGTAGAGTAGAGATTAAGAAGATGAGAAGAAGGAGAGCCTATGTGTACTCACATGAATATCTATAGGAGTGGTCAATGTAGATGGGAAGTGCTCCTAGCTAGGTCCAAAACCTGGTCCTGCACATAAAGAGAAACTTGATCTGAATATGGAAAAACTAGTTTTGTTGTGCTAGCTTCATCATCAATATAAAATAAAAGTGTTCTTAAGGATTGTCTCAAATAGAAAGTTATGAGAGGGTTTATGTGTCAAATTTATGTGTATTTTATGAGAAATTCATGAGATAAATTGGCTTTAAACCACATACATAGTAAGTAAATTACAAAGATTTTAATATACATAAAACACATTACACAAAGATGATAAAGGAGTTCACCCCTCTTGGGCTACGTCTCCTTGGACCTGCTTCAATGGCTTGGCCCTCTTTGGATTAATGGTTAATTCTCTGATTACATGCACCTAAAGTGCTCTAATGGATTTAGAAGACCCAAAAACCCCTAAGTAGCCTCTTATGTCTCTTCAAATGGTTTCAAGTGAAGCAGACATGGCCTCATCTCCTAGTGACATTAGGCATCTTTAATCTTAAAAGTGGAAAAGTCACTTCCTAAAGTGCTCCTATGCCTCTGAAACCTACACCAAACTGCTTAGAGCATCCAAATCAGCTAGGATAGACTCTTTCTGAGCCCAATTTGGTCGAAAATTTCCCAAGTTATGGCTTCGTCAGTTTCTCCTAGGAAAACTCCTCTAAAACTAGAGGAACTCCAGTTAACTCTACCACATTTGGAGTTAGTGCCGAATTTGGCAGACTCCGCCAAATTAATCCGCATAGATAAGTGTGATTATTTGAGGGTTAAGCGGGAGTTAATTGTGGTTAGCCTATAATTTATCTCTTAGCATAATCCGCATTTAATGAATGGATTAGTGCATATAAACCTGGTTTAGTGCTTAATTAAGAACATTTAAATTATGTTTAACGTTGGCCCCGTCGGTAGTCATGTCGGAAGGTCACATGGACTTTGTGTTGGGGATGGCCCCATGGGGTTGGCCCCCATTTCCTTCCGCTATAACAATGTTTAAAATTTAAATAGAAGTTGGACCCGTTGTATTATAAGAATTAACGGACAATGGACTTGGTATGGCATTGCGTTTGTATGAGGGAGGATGCGAAGTCGAGCCTGACCTTTGCCTGTCCCCCATATAAAATTTTATTCAAACATATATTTCCATTCGACCTTTGGAGGGGCACGTGGCAGCATCTAGGCTAGCCACGTGTCAGCACATCATTGGTTCGACTCAAACCAATTGAATTGCAACAAATCACCAACCAATCTGGTAATGACACTTGGCAACAACTCACTGGTCCACCTGGGGGGAATATTATGGGAATATTCCAAGGAATATTCCTTTGAATATTATTTTTGTTGACTGGGCTGTACGGATGCCTAGTCAACATCCCTGTCTTCAAAATTTGTTTGTTTGTGCAATTGAACAGATCACCCTAACTTTATCATATGTACTTTGTTTTGAGAAAAATGAAGTACACAAGAATCAGGAAGACAAGACCTATCCAGTCATTTAGGTTCAAATAGATTCTGAGCACTTTCATTTTTTAGCAATTTTTTTACCCTAATTCAATTTCTGATCATTCCTTCCCACTGAAAGGCTTTTGGATCCACAAAAGTTGGTTATCTGATGAGAGTTTAATACTCTTCTCTTTTCCAAGTTATATCAACTTGATTCTACTTGGAAAATCTCCATGACAACCACTTTGGTTCACTGACATGCCTTGCCTTGCAAATGGATTGGCATTTCAACCAATGTCCTCCTTTTGGCGGCTGACCCAATCCAACACTTTCTGGCTGCTTGTTGACTGATTAAAAACCTTTATCTACCAAAGCGATCCCTCGGTGCTTGGAAAGCTTACTGATGGAATTCCCACTGACAATCATGTTCCTCCTTTGCACACACATGCATTCGATGCAGGCTTCTCCTTGGAAACAACTTTTCCAAGTTAAGCCCATCTCAGTGAGGTACGGTACAATGAGTTCCAATATCACTAATCAAAAAAAAAGAAATGACCATTATTTTTACTTCACAGTTAAAAATTTCACATCTGGACGAATTCATTCACCATCTCTTTCACTTCTTCACGTCAACACATCAAATGGTATACAAAAGGGCTACAAATTTTGGGTGCAATCTTTTGTCATCTTGTCCCTCTTTCCGATTCTTGATTCCATCATCCCCCAATATTGACAAGCTACTCATGCCATGATTTGAGAATGAACACTGATAGTGAGACTCTCGCTCAATAGTGGACCTTCCAAAATCCCGAGACATCTTGTCATGAGAAAAACCATTAACTTGAAAAATAGATCATGTAAGAAACACAACTTGAAGTCCTCTTCCTTTTGTGCCTTCAAAGAAACAAATGTCACATATTGTGAACATCACCATCATTATTACATTTTGGTGTACAAACCCATCGACCAAACACAAGTCAACAAAACATGTTTCTTCAAACCATTGACTCTTAATTCAAACAAAAGCATGTACAACACTTGACGATTATTTTCCCAAAACAACAAGAATTTCACATCTCATGAAAAAATTCTTCAACATCTCCCTTTCATCCTTGGAGACTAAATCAACTCTTCCAAGTCGATAATACATACATGTAACAATCAGTCGACCAACACAAGTCGATCACCATGCATGTGAAAATGATCACCACTCTTAAGTTGACAACATACATGTTAACAAAGCAATCAACCAGCACAAGTCAATCACTCATTGTTACACCATTTTTTGGTCATCTAACCTACTACCATTAGATGGACCCAAGTACACCACGTAAGACCAATTTTACCCTAAGTAAAATTGCTTTCACTATGTAAAATAACTTAAGAAAACACATTTATTAGGTTGTTTATGGTCTAAACAAGAAACCCTAAAAGGAAATATTAAACAAACCTATATTTGTTTGATTTTCCTGGTCATGTTTAACCTAAAACAAAGAAATTAATTAGATAAATCTTTATTTATCTTATTATTTTCTAGGAATAATTATTTAATCCTTATTTAAATAATATTTCTTATTAAATATGACTAAATCACCCATAAATAATTAAATAAATCATTATTTATTTGATTATCCTTCAACCACTTCCTTAAAATGATAAATAAATCATTTATTTATTTATTATTCACAAATAAAGGGATTTGACCCAAGTCAAATACCTTTTTCCTCCAACAAATATAATAAAATATTCCATAAAAGGTGGATCTAGATTTGGTTAATGTTATTTTAATCATGCACCAAGATCTAGAATGACCCAATATTTTGTTATAAATAGGAGGGTTTCTCCTACCATTCTTCACCTTTTGTTGCCTATTATATCACTCTGGATCTATACTCTTGGTCTGACTTTGAGCCATTATCATTGTCATATTTTCCATTATTTGCTGTGTGAGCTCCCTTTGAGTTCTATCTTTGTCTGGGTTTTCTACACCAACAGGAGAGAGAAATGCTAGATCTGAAGTGCTGAGGACTTCCAAGAACCCATCCCATTGAGGAGAATTGGAAACACCTTCTTGTTTTCCTCCCAGGTGCCCTTAATACAAAAATTCTTTTAAAAAATATTGTTCTTGTCTTGTCTATTGGATGTATGGAGCAAAACCTTATTTTTACTGCTTAATGTCTCTCTATGCATAGATCTGGTTTTTTGCAGCACTTGTCTTGATCAACTAACTGTAGATCTGAAGATATTGGCAGCCACATTTGATGTTAGGGTTATAATTTATGCGTAGCTAAAGTGGTCTTTTTTCGTACACTTCGACAAAATATTCATACTAACAATCGGCGACTCCACACCGGTTTTCAATTACGACCGCTGTCGTTTTTCATATTCCTGCATATCCAGCTACTTCAGACCCTAGGGTTTCTTTTCAGCTTTTTGTTTTTCCTATTTTTATGTTGTTTTTCTCACATAAAACCCTAAAACATTAAAACTTCTAACTTTTCGCGTGTTTCTGCCCTATTTTCAGCAGTGACAGACATCACTCATGGAATCGAGACAACAACTTTTTCTTTTAAATCACTGGGATACCTGAGCCTGTGTCGCACTTTTGTGCCCAAAACCACGACCTCGGACTCCGGTGTCACACTTTTCAAATTTCATTATTCTGCGACCGTACGTAAAACACTGTGCTCTAACCGCGATCTGGCCTCGCATTTCCGCAATTTTTCCGCAATTTTTCTTCGGGTTTCTTCGAAGCTTCTCGTAAGAGTTCTCTCGCCTCTCGAAGCCCTAGCCCGTTTCCCGACCTGTTTCTGATCTGTTTTTACTCATCTAAGTGGGAACCCAGCCCCTTAGGGCTTTAGTACCCTCCACTTTTTGTGGAAGAGTTTTTTCAGCCGTCGGTTTTTCAGAGCTTCAGCCCCCTCTGTTCCAGATCTGTTACCTCCCTTTCAGATCCATTGAAATCCGCTTCTTTTCCTTTCAAATCACCTCCTCAGCTTTTTTGGATCTAATTTTAGGGCCTCCTCTGTCCCTTCTCGCCTTGGATGATTTCCCTTACATACCTACCCCCCGCTTCCTGACACTGGGGTCGTGTTCGCACCTCTTGAAAATGATTATCCTTTAGATCCCCTCATTCCTCCCGACCTTAGATCTATTGGCCTCTTTTTTAGTGTGTTTCGACCGATTTTTTCCTCTTTTTAGACTAGTGTTTAAACCCCCGCTTTTAAGTTAAATGAGTCATTGTTAGTCGTTATTTTTTCTGTTATTTCAACATTATATACTGTTTTTGCAGCATTATTTTCAGTTACGCAGCACACTTTTTCTCTTGCTCTCAAAACGAAAAGGGTTTAAAAATTAAAATTAACGCACGCCACACACTCACCCTAAGCGAAGAAGAGCTTCCTCGGTTCACACCGCTAGGGAAAATACTTAAAAAATTGTAAAATCAATTGACACTGCACCTTTTCTGCCCTTGTTTCGACATTGTAATCACTTGATTCTGCACCTCCCTACCCTTGTTGGTCGTTCTTCTTCCCCTTGTGCCGTTTGTGTTGACATCATTGCGCCCCCAAGGCGCACCTCCCGGAGACTTCTTGGCCTTCACCCTCAGTTTCCGATCGGTCGACCTACTCCGTCTCGCCATCGTCGAGTTAGTTCTCCCCCGAGTCCGCACTCCGACTCCTCTTCTGATTCATTGGGTTCTCCTTTTACTTCTGGTTCTCCCCCTGTCACCTTCACTATGTCTGGTCTGTGGCCCACCGCTAGCGGGAATCCCGCCCTAATGTCGACTACTACCAAGGCACCGCGCGGAACTACCTCGGCTGCACCCTTGCTCCCTTACATGGCAGGCCTCAGCCTCCCCGATCTCAATCAGTTGACCAATGACCCTATCTGCCACGATGTTGGTTGGCCTGCTATGCCAACCAAGCTCCCCTCCGACATCCCTAAGTTCGACGGCCTTGCTGGAGAAGATCCAACCAACCACATTCGATCTTTCCACATGTGGTGTTCCTCCAATTCCATCACCGATGATTCCATCCGTCTTCGGTTGTTCGAACACACACTTACAGGCGAAGCTTCTAAATGGTATGTTGATCAGACCACCTATTCCCATACCACCTTTGCGACCATTGCCCAAGCCTTTTTATCTTATTTCTAGCTCCCTCTCCGATACGACACTGGTACAGAGCTTTTGACTTCTTTCCGCCAAACCTCTTCAACCCGTCTTTCTACTCACGTCCAGGAATGGCGGAGAAGAAGGAGCTTATGTTGAGCCCCCACCTTTGAAGATCGGGTTTATATGGATTGGTTCCTTCACACTCTCTTACCTCCCATTGGCAAAGATGTCGCCTCCCATTTCCCTCAAACCAAAGAAGCCGCCCTCCAAATAGCCTTGAAATATGACCTGATCTACGCTCAGTCTGGTTATGTTTATACCGTCCTTCCTGACCTCCCCAGGCCCGGTGGCGCTAACGCCCCGGGGGCATCTCATTCCGCCGAAGGTATCGTTGGAGCCCTTTCTCATCCGTATGCCCAACCTCCTATGGGCTATGGTCTCCCTTCGGGAGGGGCCAGCACCTCTAGCACTTTTCCCCCTCTAGGTAACATGTATCCAGGATATGGCATACCTCCTCCTTTTTCCCAACCTCCTGCTTACCTCAATGTTGCCTAACCGAACCATTATCCTTATCTGCAGCTTGGCGCTCCAGCTCCTCCAGCATATGCACTTCCACATCCCTTGCCTTCTCAACCCCAGCAACAGCACCTACAACCCCCTCCAGGGCAAGTATTTGCACAGCAGGGTGCGACTAATCCCCCTTCCTCTCAAAGAAGGCGGAGAGGCAATCAAAATCAATCTGCCCCTGGTACTTGTGGATCCAATCCCCAAGGTACTGACCCTAACACTACTAACCAGCAACAGGGCACTCAGCCCAAGCCGGACAGGCCTATTCGCACAAATAAGCCTTGTTCGTGTTGCGGTGTTTACGGTCATTACACTCACGATTGTCCCCTTCTACCACAGATGCGGTAGATGTGGGAGTCCCAAGCCACATTGCGAGGACAACATGCCTCCCCTCATGCTCCCCCTAATGTGGCCACTACTCAACCGGCTGTGTTTACCGATCCTTTCCCCCAGCAAGGATTTGTGGCTACCCAACCACCTGACAGACAGCTTGCCACTCAACCTTCCCCTTCTGGTTCCTCCGATTACCAGATCCTCATGATGAACTTTGATCCATCCCCAACCGTCGACCTTCACCTTCAAACTCGGTCTCGCCAGCACCCCAAGCCTTCCGCTCAGTCTGCCTCCGAATCCCCTTCTTCAGGTTCCACCGAGCCTCTTTCGACATCTAATGGTCCCTTGCATATCCCTCAACCCAAAGTTGAGGTTCATACCAATATTCCTAAAGGACCATTATGCCGAAATGCTGCTCCTGGTTGAGCTGCTCATTCGTATAGCATAGTAGATGACTTGGCGCAGTCTCCTGCTGCCATTTCCACATTGGAACTCCTCCAATCGTGCCCTGCCCAAAAGAAGGCTCTACTATCTGACATGGGCATTTTGGATCCTGCTGATGAGCACATGATTGTTTTCGACACCCATCAATCAAAACATCCTCCCCTTCCTGCTTCCGTAGCCTTCCAAATCCCAGTCAAAATCCGGAACGCTAACGTTTCTCGGTGCATAATTGATGAGGGGGCATCCACCTGTGTGATGTTCGCTTCGGTTTGGAAGCAACTCGGATCTCCTGAGTTGGCCCCTTCCACGATCACCCTTCAAGCGTGGGATGGCCACGCCTCCCAGCCTATCGGCCTCTTCCACAATTTTCCTATCACTCTTGTGGGCAAGACTGTTTGCGTTGACGTTGAAGTCATCGACGCCCCTCTAGATTACAACATTCTCTTGGGGCGAAGCTACACCTATGCCATGTCTGCTGTCCCTTCCGCGGTTTTTCGTAAGATGTCTTTTCCTCACAATGGAAAGATAGTCACCATCGACCAGTTGACGTATCATGAGCCAAAGTCTCAGACCTCCCCTGAGACGACCATCTCTTCTGTAGCCAATAAGCAAACCGTCGATTCCTTGACCAGTGTCTCTCCCGGCGTCTACAAAGACTCCTCTTTGCTTGGAACTTTCCCTGGTCTTCCTCCTCCCCCTATCTTTGATCCCAGCTTATCGAATGTTTGCATGATGCAATCGTCTTGGGAAACTCTTAAACAGCCAGCTGCGGCTAGTCAGCAACCCGCTCCTAGCCATTCATCTCAGCCATCCGGAACTCCTCCTTCTAGCCCCTCTCCTACAGCTGGTATCCATGAACCCCTCTATACTCCTGGATCGGTTCCTCCAGGCCTTAGCCACCTCGGAGCCGTTCCGCCCAGCCATTACCCCTCCGGTCAGTTACCGTTACTCCTTCCACCTCCTGGAGTGTACTCGGTTCCTGTTATGGCTACCCTCTCTCTCCCCAACCTGACCCTGGGTATCCTCATCTGGTACCTTGACCCTCCAGCCGCTACCCCACCTGGTCACCCCAAACCCTACCTTGCTTTGACTCCGGTTCAACCGATCCCCGTCACTTCTCCCGCTACCATGGTGCCTCACACACCTTAGCCTGCACCATCTCCGGTTGCGACGGTATCAGGAAAGGGGGGCAAAGCTCACATAAAAACCAATCAGGACCAAGCCGCCCCGACGAACCCTACTCCTCCCCGACTGCCAAAGCGCGCTATCCAGTGCGCTTTGTGCAATATTGTCGGTCACGCCACCCATACGTGTCCTGAATTGCCGTATCTCAAGACCATGGTCAACGAGACGTTTCTGGAATCTGATATCCCTGAAGTCTCCGTCACTATCCCAGATTCTATCTCGAAACTCAGAACCTTGCGCACAAATCACCCTTGTGCTTTGTGCGATTTCCATGGCCATTACACCCACCTCTGTCCCCGCCTTGACGAGTATCGTTCCTCCTTAGACACGTACTGCCAATTCAAGGCTACGCATGACAAGATACCTTCTCATTTGTTTGTGAGTTCTACTTCGGTCAGACCAGAGTATCTTCCTACTCCCATTCACTTTCCTCCTCCCGCTGCCGAAACGACAGAACCTTCGACCACCATTTTTTACCTATCGTCATCCTTGAGAGATGATTCGCCTAACCTCCTACCTGCGGACACTCTCGGCTCCACCTCAGTCGACCTTGGATCTTCTGACATTGCTCATGTGAGCCCTGCTACACAAGATGACCAGTCAGGCATTACTACGTCATCGGGTGATCCTCCTTCCTCCAATCTTCCCATCTTCCAGTCCGATGAAGACATCATGGAAGCCATGACCAACCCTGACTTTCCATGGGATGATATGCACCATCGCGCGTACTTCCTCCCACAGCAATCCCATGACCAATATGCTGTGGAAACTAAAGACTTCATTCCCAATGCAGTCGATTGGTTCAAAAATCCCATCCCTGCACCTGATGCTTTCGAAGAAGGAAACATGGCCAATATCTCTCCTACCATTAAAATTGACATTTCGGTCAAACCGGGAATCGAAGAATATATCACCTTGGGCGCCCAATGCACCCCGGAAGAAATTGAGGCTTACACTAAGCTTTTCAAAGAATTCCGCGATATTTTCGCCTGGTCCTACTCCGAAATGCCTGGACTCGATCCCACCATCGTCGAACATCATATCGACACATGGCCCGATGCCAACCCAGTCCGTCAAAAATTGAGACCCATTAATCCTTCCAGACGTGATGCTATCAAAGCCGAAATCGACAAGCTCAAGCAGGCTGGTTTCATTTATCCCATTGAATACACCACTTGGGTGTCCAACCCAGTTCCCATCCTCAAGAAACAAGGCACTATCCATGTCTGCATGGAATTTCGCGACTTGAACAAAGCTTGTCCCAAAGACAAATTCCCCACACCATTTATTGACCAAATCATTGATGAGTGTGCGGGGCATGAGGTTCTATCCTTTATGGATGGTTTCTCCGGATACAACCAAATCATTATCCGTCCTGCTGATCAACTTAAAACCGCGTTCATCAGTCCGTGGGGAACTTTTGCTTACCGAGTCATGCCATTCGGCCTTAAAAACGTCGGCGCCACTTTTCAACGGGCCATGTCTTATTGTTTCCATGACTTAGCTCATATTATCCTTGCTTATTTAGATGACCTCACTACGCTTTCTAAGCATCGGGCACAGCACCTCCACGATCTACGCACCGTCTTTCTCCGATGTCGCAAGTATAATATCCGCCTTAACCCGTTGAAATGCATCTTCTGCGTTCCCGCCGGCCGTCTCCTAGGCTTCATAATGTCTAAGGATGGTATCACTCTTGACCCTTTGAAATTTCAAGCCATTCTTGAACTTCCCATTCCGCGTACCTTACGCCAGCTACAAAGTCTGCAAGGCAAAGCTAATTTTCTTCGTCGGTTCGTTCCTGACTATGCCACCACCGCACATGGGTTCCTTAGACTCCTCCGATCTAACATCCCATTTGTATGGGATACCTATGCTCATGAGTCTTTCGATGCCCTCAAGCAGGCTCTCACATCCACTCCCTTGATCCGCCCTCCCGACTTTGATAGGGACTTCATCCTGTACATCTCCGCTTCCACCTATTCGGTCACTGGAGTTCTTATCCAAGAAGATGACAACGGTATCGAGCATGTGATCTACTACGTCAGTAAGAACCTCGTAGGGCCTCCTGTTTCCTACTCACATGAAGAAAAACTAGCACTCGTTGTCATGTTCTCGGTCCAAAAACTTCGTCATTACATCCTCATGCGTTCCACCAAGGTCGTGACTAATTCCAATCCCATGGCTTTCCTATTGAGTCGCTGCATCCTCACTGGGAAGTACGCCCATTGGGTCGTCATCCTTCAAGAATTCGACCTCGAATTTGTCACACCAAAAAGTAAGAAAGGTTTAGCCCTTACTGAACTCATTTATGAATTACCTACTAGAACACAGGATCCCCCAGTTAATGATGATTTTCCTGATGAGCACTTATTCGCCATTACTTCGGACGATCCTTGGTACGGCGATATCCTCACTTACTTGCGAACCCAAAAGTTCGCTCTTCACCTTGATCGTGACGCTCGACGACGTATCCGACACTAGGCTCCTCGCTACCTTCTTATCGGTGACGACCTCTATCGTCGTGGTATAGATACTGTCCTTCGTCGTTGTCTCACGCACACTGAAGCTGAACAAGTCCTCAATGCCTGCCATAGCGGCGCTTGCGGTGGCCACCTCTCCGGTCCCGCTACTGCCCAAAAAGTCATGCGCGCTGGGTATTTCTGGCCTTCCCTCTTCAGTGATTGCATTGAAGCAGTCAAACACTGTTCCAATTGCAAACATTTCACCCCTAAGGTGCGAGCTCCTCCAGCTCCCCTCCATCCGGTCGTCTCAACTGGTCCCTTTTGTAAATGGGCCATCAACTTTATGGAGTGTTGCCCGCCATCCACTGGTAACCATAAATATATCATCGTGGCGGTCGACTATTTCACAAAATGGGCCGAGGCTATGCCAACATTTAATAACACGGCAGCTGCCGCATCCCTCTTTTTCTTTAACCACGTTATTGCTCGATTCGGCGTTCCGAAACAACTGGTCTCTGACCACGGACGACATTTTGAAGATGAGATATGGCATGAGCTATCCTCACTGTTGGGTTTTGAGCACCAATATTCCTCCTCCTATTACCCCCAAGGTAATGGCCAAGTTGAAGCAGTCAACAAAATCCTCAAGACTATGCTTCAACGAACGGTGAATAAGCACAAAACCAACTGGCATCTTATGCTCTTCCCTACTTTGTGGGCCTATCGAACTTCTGTTAAAACCGCCACCGGGTTTACTCCTTTCCACCTCGTTTTTGGAGAGGAGGCAGTCTTACCGATCGAGTGTGAAATCCCTTCCCTTCACCTGGCCGTTGAACTTCTCCCTGATACCCAACCTCTAGAACAACGACTTATCATGCTTGAGTGCGCCTTTGAAGACCGTCGTGTTGCATTGCAAACCCTTGAAGCGGCTAAGAAACACACCAAAGCTCAGTATGACTGAAAAGTCCAACCTCGTACTTTTCACGAAGGTGACCTTGTTCTAGTATATGACCAAGTCCATGATGTTCTTGGTCATGGGAAGTTCGACTCATAATGGCTAGGCCCTTAAATCATCAGTAAGGATCTCGATAAGGGGGCATACCTCTTAGAGGACTTCGAAGGCAACCCCCTTCCTAATCCTCGCAATGCACTCTATCTTAAGAAATATTACCCTTAGCATTTCCCTTCTGAAATGCATGTTTTCTTTTCTTTTAAATAGCCAGCATATTTTTTCGTTTTCGTGATTTGATACTTCACCAGGACACATTTTTTCCAAGAAGGGTCACTTCACCTCCCCCCAAAATCGGATTTCCTCACTTACAACACTTTTACTTGGGGCACCACTTTGCCTCCATACTTGTCTTTGTTCGTGTCGATTTTCGTCATGAGATACCATCTTATACTCATGTTTCATGGTCCCCCATTGAACCTTTACTGTGTGGCAGCACCATCAAGTCACCCTTGTTTAGAGCATCCAAGTTGAGTCATAATCACATTCATGGAGTCTATCCCGAGTCCCTTTGTACCCCGCTATAGTCCTCCATCCTTCATTGCTTGGTCTCTCTCTTGTGTCACACATTATGACCGTCAGTCCCAATGTCCCCTATCCCTCATGATACTGTGTCAGTCGCTGCCATGTCATTCATGTCCTTTATGCTCTAGCAAGGGAAGTCGTCCATTTGCTACTCAGTCCCCTCCATTCCATCATCATCATTGGTATTAGTCTGTCAGTCGCTCTACTATTTTCTCTCGTGCCTTAGTTGAGGATCTCTCATTTCCTCACCTACGGCGGACCTCCTTCTGTCGACATCATCTCCTTCATTCCAGAGGACAGGTCTAGAGAGAGGTGTACCTTTGTCCCAGCTTCCACTCTTGTTCGGTGCCTCGGATCAGGCAAAGGGATCTCTCATTTCCCTTTGACTTGATTGTTTCTCCACTTCAGCTCCTTTCAGCATGATCGAGATCCGTATGCTTGATGGTCCAGTGATGCAGCAGCAGCTATTGGTGATGCCCGAGTGTGTGTGAGATGTCTCAGCCCTCATGAGGGGGTGGCCCTGCAGGTAGCCCCCCACATGCCTGGATGACCTCTTCATTGCAGCCTTCGCTGCAGCTCCATATATTTGATGATGTCGGCCTTAGTCGCTTGCAGCGCCTCTTTGATTTGCATGTATCAGTCAGATTTTGTGAGCCCTTCCCCGCTTGTAGGGGGAATTTGGGTTGTATTTGTATCTCATGTACTCAGATATTATTGTATAAGTCCTGGCTGTTATCCCAGGCACAACATGTATATGGGATCCCTCATTGTATTTCTATCTGGCTCATGTTTATGCCAGCTGTACTTTATGGTTCAGTCCCTTGTTTACTGGACACACTATTCTTTTGTACTTTGTCTCGGCGGGCATAGGTATGCCTCCCCCACCACCTTTAGCATAGGTACCCTCTCATAAAAAGAGACTTGTTGCACCTGCAAGTCTCGTCTCCTCAGGGTCTAGTTCTTCAGCACATTAGTCTACCTTACATTTCTCTCTCTGACTTCCCTTTTGATGTCCGGTGATTGAGTTCTTACAACGTACTTCGGTCATATGATTTGCTCCTAACACTCGCACGCTGGGGGGCAATCTGTTACACCATTTTTTGGTCATCTAACCTACTATCATTAGATGGACCCAAGTACACCATGTAAGACCAATTTTACCCTAAGTAAAATTGCTTTCACTATGTAAAATAACTTAATAAAACACATTTAATAGGTTGTTTATGGTCTAAACAGGAAACCCCAAAAGGAAATATTAAACAAACCTATATTTGTTTGATTTTCCTGGTCATGTTTAACCCAAAACAAAGAAATTAATTAGATAAATCTTTATTTATCTTATTCTTTTCTAGGAATAATTATTTAAATCTTATTTAAACAATATTCCTTGTTAAATATGACTAAATCACCCTTAAATAATTAAATAAATCATTATTTATTTGATTATCCTTCAACAACTTCCTTAAAATGATAAATAAATCATTTATTTATTTATTATTCACAAATAAAGGGATTTGACCCAAGTCAAATACCTCTTCCCTCCAACAAATATAATAAAATATTCCATAAAAGGTGGATCTAGATTTGGTTAATGTTATTTTAATCATGCACCAAGATCTAGAATGACCCAATATTTTGTTATAAATAGGAGGGTTTTTTCCTATCATTCTTCACCTTTTGTTGCCTATTAGATCACTCTGGATCTATACACTTGGTCACATTTTCCATTATTTGCTGTGTGAGCTCCCTTTGAGTTCTATCTTTGTCTGGGTTTTCTACACCAACAAGAGAGAGAAATACTAGATCTGAAGTGCCGAGGACTTCCAAGAACCCATCCCATTGAGGAGAATTGGAAACACCTTCTTGTTTTCCTCCCAGGTGCCCTTAATACAAAAATTCTTTCAAAAAATATTGTTCTTGTCTTGTCTATTGGATGTATGGAGCAAAACCTTATTTTTACCGCTTAATGTCTCTCTATGCATAGATCTGGTTTTTTGTAGCACTTGTCTTGATCAACTAACTACAGATCTGAAGATATTGGCAGCCACATTTGATGTTAGGGCTATAAGTTATGCGTAGCTAAAGTGGTCTTTTTTCGTACACTTCGACAAAAGATTCATACTAACACTCATGCATGTTCAAGAACAATGAAACTATCAAAAATTCCACTCTTCACACACACAAACACTCATGCATGTATATAATGCTAAACTCTCTCACAAGTATAATCACAAGTACAAGAATCCCATTGGTATGTACGAGTACTTAAAGAGCTGAAATGACCAAATTTTCTGCAACAAAGTGAGTCAACATACTCCATTTTCAAACACCTTCCTAGTGTAAACATCCAACATGCATTCTAGAGAAAAATAAATGCATTCACATGAAAATTGCAATTACAAATTGCCATATTTTTTGTATCTAGGTGAGTCAACATAACTCAATTTTTCCAACATCTTGCTTTGTGCAGTATGCATCATACATTCAAGAGAAAATAAATGCATTCAATTGGAAAAGAAATGCATCAATAAATAAAGATTTTCATGAATTATCAAAATAAATGCAAGGCCTTTATTGGTTAAGAAATCTAATCATCTATTTCCAACCACTTCAATGGCGCTTCTTTCAGCTGCAATTCATCATGTCAATCATCCTGACCCACATCAATTATGGAATCATCTTTTTTATTCTTGTCAAATCTATCTCCACCTTCTTCAAATGTCGTGGATGACTTGTTGGATACAAAGTCCAACACTTTTGTACAAGATGACCCTGCTTATGGAAATGAGTCCAAAATAATTGCATCTTATTTTCAACATGGGTTTCATTATCCATTGGACCTTTGTCTTTCTATCTCCTTTGTTTTAATTTTTTTTTTTTTATGTATGGCTATATTCTTCCAACACCTCGAAACAATATGGTTATTCAAGCCACAAAAGGAACATGTAAATTTCCTCCAAATATTATGTGAGGATTTTCCATGTTTATCATAGTTAAAAGAAATTTTATTAAAGGTAGATTTATACCTTGCACATTCACCTTTGTCGCCTTCTTGAGGAGGTTAATTTGATGAGGTAGTGGCTCCCTTCAGAATACCAACAATGGATTCAATGGATTTAGATCTTTCAACATCATCTTGTTTTCCATTTCCATTAGTTGCATGCTTATGAGAATCTTCTTGCAAAGTGGGTGTAAAAATTTTTCATTCCTCATGAACACAAAATTTACAAGCTTGAGGTAATGAACATGTAATGAAATTATTTCTTGGAACACCTTCATGTGCCTCCTTGGCTTTGGAGAATTCTCCATCATGTTGTCCATAACCAAGACCCAAATACCTAGGTTTTTCTTCTAAAAAAGTTGGCTCAACTATGCCTTGTGCATGTTTTCCCAATCCTTTACTTTCATAGCCCATATTCATCAATAATTTGGAACCTATTCCTCTAGTGTGTCTTTCAAAAACACCAAAAAATTCATCTTGAAAGGAAATTGAAGATAAAATTGATTTGTATACCTCATTTTCATGCACCTACTTGGCTAGGGTTTCATTTTAAATATGGAGTTGAGTCTCCATATTTTGCATCTTTTCAAGAAGCTCTTGCTTCTCCTCCTTCATGGCCATCAACTGCTCTTGAAGTATAGTTCTCTCCTTCCTATCTTAAAACATCTCTTTCACCATCTCTCATGATGAAGAGCTTCTGCAACATCTCTTCATCAAAGAGTCTTGCTAAGGAATATTGATTAGAAACATCACTTGATGAAGCTGCCATCACACTTGTAATGCATAAAAAACTTCTTTGTTGTGATTTGAGAGTTGGGTCCTCAATCTTGACCTTCTCCTGAAGAGAGGAGATACACATAAACTCGCACACAGTTAAATTCTCCATGCACAAATACAAAACCAATAGCTAATTTTGTAGCTAACCTTGGCAAACCCTAATATAAAATTGGGCTAAAATGAGCTAAACTGTGCTTTGATATGAACTTGATCTGAATATGGATAGACTAGTTTTGTTGTGCCAGCTTCCTCATTAGTATAAAATAAAAGTGTGCCTAAGGATCGTCGCAAATAGCAAGTTATGAGAGGGTTTATGCGTAAAATTTGTGTGTATTTTATGAGAAATTAATAAGATAAACTATCTTTAAACCACATACATAGGAAGTAAATTGTAGAGAGTAAAATACAAAAAAAACACATTACATAGAGATGATAAAGGAGTTCACCCCTCCTGGGCTACGTCTCCTTGGACTTGCTTCAATAGCTTGGCCCTCTTTGGATTAATGGTCAATTATCTTATTACATGCACCTACAGTGCTCCAATGGATTCCCAACCAGCTCCAATGGATTTAAAATACCCAAAAACCCCTAAGTAGCCTCTTTTGGCTCTTCAAATGGTTTTTAAGTGAAGCAAACATGACCTCCTCTCTTGGTGGCCCTAAGCATCTTTAATATTAAAAAGTGGAAAAATCGCTTCCAGAAGTGCTCCTCTGCCTCTAAAAACTACACCAAACTTCTCATAGCATCTAAATATTCTAGGATATACTCTTTCTGAACCCAATTTGGTCGAAAAGTTCCCAAGTTATGGCTTCTTTAGTTTCTCCTAGGAAAACTCCTCTAAAATTGGAGCAACTCTAGTTAACTCCGCCACATTTGGAGTTCGCATCAAATTTGGCAGACTCTAGCAACTTAATCCACATGGATAAGTGTGATTAGTTTAGGGTTAACTGGGAGTTAATTGCAGTTAGGTGCTAATTGCGCTCTTAGCATAATCCACATTTAATGAATGGATTAGTGCATATAAACCTGGTTTAGTGCTTAATTAAGAACATTTAAATTCCATGTAGCATTGGCCCCGCTGACGGCCATGGTTGGAAGGTCACGTGGACTATGCATTGGGGCTAGGCCCCATTTTCTTCCACTATAACAATGTTTTAAATTTAAATAAAAGCTGGTTCTGTTGTATTATAAGAACTAACATACAATGGACTTGGTATGGCGCTGCGTCTATGTGTGGGAGGTCGCGGGGTTGAGCCCGACCTCTGCCCATCCAACATACAAAATTTTATTCAAACATACATTTCCATTTTACCTGTGGAGGGACATGTGGTAGCATCCGAGCCAACCATGTGTCAGCACATCATTAGTTCGACTCAAACCAATCGAATTGCAACAAATCACCAACCAATCCGGTAATGACACATGGCAGTAGCTCACTGGTCCGACTGGGGGTAATATTCTAGGAATATTCCTTAGAATATTCTTTTTTTTGACTGGGCTATATGGATTCCTAGTCAGCATCCCTGTTACCAAAATTTTCCTATTTGTGTAATCGAACAGATCGCTCTAACTTTCTCATACAGACTCCGTTTTGGGTGAAACACAATGCATTGGAATCAGGAAGATGAGACCTATCCAGTCATTCATGTTATAAGAGATTGTAATGTTCCCAAATTTTCACATGATATTTGGAATATTAGAGTTCTTAGTTTTCTTAATGAATTAAGAAAAAAAAGGGTGGAGGGACCCATAATCCTCAAGATGAATAAATATCCACTTTTTATGTGTGAGGTGGATTAATTAAGCCTAGATCTACATAAAGGAGGTAGTGGAGCAACTAATAATGTGAATTAATTGGAGATCATGTCTCATTAATGATATATATCATGGAGGTTGATACAGTCAACTAAGATCTTGGAAGGAATCAAACAGAAGATCATGGAGCCTTCATGATGAAGTGCTGGAGGAATTTGTGCAACTAATGCACACATGATGGAAAGGGTGTACATTGCACCTAGATAGGATGGATGACTTGGAAAGACAACACAGTCAAACATGGAGGATCTTTTCCACATACACAGCGTAGTTTAGATGAGGGCCAAGGCATGGGAAGGCTCATAAACTATATAAAGGAGATGAAGACAACAATGAAGGAGGCTATTGATTATTGATGTTGAAGATTATTGTTGATGTATGATCTGTTTAGATCTAGAATTGTCATGTGACATTCCATGCTTCCTTTGTCTGTTTAGCTAAGATTGCAAGTGTTGTTTAGCACTGGGTGTTCTTGGTTGGGAATCCCACCTCTTTCATTGAGTAGCTCTTGAAAGAGTATTGTACTTCATTCATCATTAGGCATTGGTGCCATATTGTTCCTACTTTTTGCAGAACATCCATATTCAAAAATCCCACATTTCTGAAGATCAGTTTGAGAGGAGGAGGTTGTCCTTCAATATTTCAGTTGAGGAACCAGTGAAGGATTCATCCTATCACCTTGAGCTTCAAGATAAGCCTTCCAATGCTTCATATCTATATCAGGCATTAGGCCATCTATTATTCATCTGCCAGTAGCAACATCACGAATTGTGTAGTCCAGTCTTGTAGATCCAAGGGAGAAGGGAAGTTAGTAGCATTTTAGCTAGTAATCCAGTGGAGGACCAATCCTTCACATTGTATGCATTATTTCCATCAATCTTGAGCTTCATAGCCATATTTTTCAGCAGGCAAGAGAGCCTCCTTCCTTTACAGCGCAATTTTTATGAGCAGTTGTGTAGCAGCAACTGCAATCTTCATTGGAGGATTGAGGAGCTAGATCTTGAGCTTCTTGCTTGTGGATCTAGAGAAGGGATCAACCCTTAAAGCTTAGATCTGATATTGTGACATATTTCAGCCATCTATTTGTTAGATCTATCTTCAGATTTGCATAACCCAGCAGTCAAAGGATCAAACTCAAGGAGGGTGATTTCCAAAATTGTAGATCTGGAAAATCCTTTCTGGGTTATTTTGGGTATCCATCATAGAGCCCAGATCTTGAATCTTGAAATCATCAGAGCTCCATATTTCCATAGATCTAAATTTTCCTTTTCAGCCTGCAGTCATATATTCATATTCTGTTGAAGGTACAATGCCATATTTTCTTCCAGCAACTCTCCAGTTACGCAGTGCCTATTGTGGCATGTTTTCAGGGTGATTCTAGGCCATCTCTTTGGCTAGATCTACGCATATTTTGTACATTGCGTAACTGAATCTTATCCTATATAGTAAAATGGCTCATCTATTATGTCTATATCTGTTTTGATCATAAAATTACATGTACATTTTCTGTGTTACAAATATTGTGTTTTTGTATCAATGCATTATTCCAATTTGGGATATTACAGTGGTATCAAAGAATGATCTTTGGCTCAGCTTGTGGACACTTATCTTTTGCATCAAAAGAAGAAGTAGATAGATGAGATCTATTGTGAAGGAGGATAATGCTGCCACTCCTCTCTTTAGATCCATGCAATATCTCTCCAAGGAGGTCTATCAAATGAAGAAGGAAAGGAAAAGGAAGGATCCAAGAAGAAAATTTGAAGAGGAAGGTCCAAGCATTTCCTATCAGCAGAAAAGAAAACTGGAGAATCATAGATCTCCTCATAGATTTACTATGCCCACTTCCTTTGAAGAAGGTGAAAGGTATAGAAATGAAGAAAGAAGAGAATTTGAGACTCATGAGACTCTCAGTTTTTATCTTAAAGAGTACAAGGAACAATATAGAGCTTTCAAAGAGATTCCAACTCTCCAAAAATTCTTTGAACTCAAAGAAGAAAGAAGATCCTATAGCAGCAATAGAAGAAAGAGGCACAATAGATTATATTTGCCTACATTTGATGGATCTTCCTCACACACTATTAAGGTTTGGAGGAAAGAGTTAGATACATTTTTCATGCTACATCCTGTGGTTGAAAAAGAGGCTGTCCAAATTGCAGCACTTCATATTTTAGGTGAATGTTGGAACAGGGTCTCCTAAAGTTGTGAGTTTTGTCCATTTTTGTATTATTTAGTCTAACGCAGGGGTTTTGGGGTGGGTCAAAGCCCTGAATGCATTGTAATGGTTCAAGGGTAGACCAAGGGTATGTAAACCATGGTTTGCGGACCATTGGATGTGTAGGCTAAATCGATATAAATAGATGAACCATTTTGAGTCTTAAGGTAGAAAAGAATCGAGATTGATGCTAAGCACGAATTGTTAGATTTGTTGTCGGGTTTCTAGGGTAAGGACTCCTGCTGGCTGTGTGCCTAGAGATCGTCAGTCCTGCTATGTGCAGACCATGTTGGTTGTGTGTGCAGGCAGTATTTTGGGATTGTAAGTGGATTTTGGTATTAATATATATGCAAAGTATTGTTGGATATATGATGCTATCTAGATCTATTTCATTATGATTGATGTGAACTTGGGTTATATGATTAAGTTGTGAAAGTAACTATTTAATTACTATGAACCGTGAAAGTATCTATGTTTCTGGTATATGTATCTATGATCTATTAATTACTGCACTTATAGTGTTTTGTGCTAATAATTGGTATTGCGCATGTGGATGCGAAGGTATTTACTAGATTTGTGCATAGGAATAGCTTTGTGATACTGTGGAGAATATTTTCAATAAGCCTACGAATAGATATGTTTATTTTAAACTCGATAAGCTGGGAACGCAGATCTACTTGACTTACCTACTCTCTCTTAGGGTGCGGAAACCTGGTTCTAGCACCCTCCCATACTGCTTCGTGTGAAAATTTGGCCTACGCAAGCAGGTCATTGCCGAAAGGGCCAGTAGTATAGGGGTTTGTTGGCAAACCTTGACCTCCAAACCTAGGTCAGGACCTCTCTAGCCAACAAATGGTTCTGTTTCCGGGACCGGGAGCATTTTGCGAGAGAGATCGGGTAATGCCAAGAACACATTAGAGAGCAGAGAAGAAAGAGATCGATGATTGGTTCGAAAAGAAAATTTAGGAATTCACAGTGAGGGAGAATCACAGTGAAAAGTTGACCACGGAGAAGTGGAAGAATAAGTACATTTTCATAGATATCTATGAAATTTTCATTGTGACATTTGTGACTGAGATTCAGGAGTGGCTCGCAAGGTTCGTAGATTTCCAAAAGAGTTGGAAGGATGAAGGGTCGAGCGGTGGACCCCAGAGCTGATCCAACAATTAGAAAAGACTGATAACACCATCACTTGCATGGTAGATCACTGGGTGGACATTGTGATAGGAGGATTTGTGACAGAATTTTCAATTGATCAATTTGTGTCCTACTCTGAGGAGGAATGAAGGTTATTCAAGGGTTTCTGGGGAAAGTTTCTGAAACATTTGCCATTACTAATTAAGATATTATTGTGTGAAAAAATCATTTTGTGTAGCCATATAGAGTGAATGAGCTCCAATCAAAGTGAGGGTACAATTCGTAGTGGTAAGTACTATAGAACTAACCAAGAAGGAGATAGATCTGTCTATAGTTCAATAAGGGATTCAACTATGCAAGAACCTCCAACTACACCACCGTCAAGCCAACACAGGGGTAAGAACTCACCCGTACCTCCTCCCCCACTAGAAGACGAGATGGCCTCGCACATGAAGCTACCTACCTTCAAGGGCGTAGGGGATGAAGACATGGACTGGTTCTGGTTTGTTGTAGGATCAATATGGACTGCATAGAATGTGGCCATCGATGCTATGAAAAGGGCACAACTATCCCTTTCCTTTGAAGGAAGAGCCTTGGACTGATATATGGGATAAATAACTCAGCATGCGAATGCGACCATTGAAGAGATTAAGAATTCCTTGAAACAATAGTTCAAGAAGCCTAAGTCCTACTCTCAGATAGTGAATGATTTGAAATATTTCAAGCAGGGACCATTCGAGTCTATATGGGAAGCTGACCAATGGTTAAAGAAGGTAATTAGAAAAGGAGGATTTCTATATGATGACAAGCATCACATGGAGTGGTTCATTGCTATGTTGTTGCCCCACCTGCGCATGCCTATGGTTCATCAAGCCATTGAAATGCAAGAAAAGGCCTTGGAAATTGCAATGAATTTGGAAGTTGTGCCAAGAGACAACACCCAGTTAGGAGTACAACAAATACAAGGACAGTTAGAGGTAATGAATATGGAGATCCAGAATTTGCAGAAGGAACGAGGAACAAAGGCTAGCCCTGACAGGTGGTGCATACAATGCAGGGTGAATGGCCACACTAAGGATAGTTGTCCGCTGCAAGTAGACTACATGTAGGCTGGGGGACCCAGCCCATTGTGTCTTAGGGAAGTTGTGGGGCCAAGTGGGCTGGTGTTGTGGTGCGATGGTTTTCGTGTGGCTGGGCTGCATGACACCAACCACTACACCCACCTTGCTGCATATGTCCTAGAAGTGAAGCAACAATGGTGCGGGTTTTGCAGATATGTAGGACATGATGAGCAGGACTGTCAGACCTACGATCTGATGATAGACAGAGGAAACCCATATAGGGTACAATCAGACCCTTCTTCGCCAAGATCCCCCTTTGGTTTGGGTGGCTCCTCAGCTAGGGGTAAGGGGGGGGGGGGGGGCAAAGTGGTAGCGTAGGTAGGGGGAGAGGACAACTGATCTGTTATAACTATGGGGAAATAGGGCACTTTGCAAGGGATTGCACGAACCCTGTGAGACAATCTTGCAGATACCGTAGACAACTGGATCATGTGATCAAATATTGCTCAATTATGATAGCCAAGATGCAGGAGAAGCAACAGACATCTATGCAGAATGTACAAAGGGTTAAGGCGGAACCTCGAGATGAAGGAAAAAGTGTTAATGTTATAACATGCAACAACGTGGCCACTGGAGGAGCTGTGGAGAAAGCTAAGGCAGAGCCTCCTATCCATAAACCAACCATTAAACAAGAAGGTTTGGAATTATAGAAGGAAAATGAAACCTTTGTCACAACTCGTCAAGAATTTGCTAAGGCTGTGGCATCTACTCCTCAAGCCCCTGCGAGCCTCAAAGTAGATGATGAGGTCAAACCATTCGTGCAGGCATGTATGAAGTTGCTGCACAACCAAAGGGCCATCGAAAAACTCCAAGCTTTGATAGACAGTTGCGAAGAAAGAAAAACCCCAACCATGTAAATTAAGGATGTGCACAAACTATATAAGCATTAGAGACACACTGGTAGGGAGATGCGGTTAACTGCGTAGATTGGTGATTTTGAGATGGATCAGGTTATTCTAGACCTAGGCTTAGATGTGAACATACTACCCAATAAAACATGGCAGCGAATGGGAGAACCTAAGTTGGAATGGTCCACTATCCAGCTGCTCATAGCTAATCCGCAGAAGATCATATCATTGGGGAGATTATCAAATATCGTGGTAGATATCGCAGGAGTTAAGGTTTGGGCTGACTTCGAGTTCATTCAGATTGTAGAATATGGGGACCCTTATCTTGCGCTCCTAGGATTGGACTGGGCCATAGATATGGGTGGTATTATCAATTTGAAGAAGAGAAGCATGGTGTTTGAAAGTGAAGGAACACAGGTGTTAGTACCGCTAGACCTCACAGAAGGAGAAAGGTATACAGAACTAGTACGTGAGGAAGAGGAGGTGGATCACAGTTAACTATGAGGGATGAAGGCTGGATCAATTCTATGACCAATGGTGTGCTCTGCTGGGAAAAGGATATCGAATGCTTTTCTGACTTCGAGGAAGAAATGGAAAATTGGCAAAACCGGTTACATGATGTCTCTGCGCTACGCTGCCTACGAATCACAAGGGTCTTCCGATGCATATCCTCAGAGGTAAGAGAACTGCCCTACTTTGATGGTTCCAGTAGCATAAAGGAGTTTTTTCCAACATTTGAAGTTGAGGTTCCAAGAGAACGAAGGCTATGGGCCCTTAATCTAGCCATGTGCACAAAACCTACAAGGTGGTGGGACATGTACAAGGGGGCATTCTAGGATTGGGAGGAATGTCGAGATATAATGATCATATGATTTGAGCCTCCAACTGATGTGCGCGTCAAGATGTTTCTTGGCCCAGGGGATCCGCGCAAACATTTGTTTGCCTAGATGGAGAAATGGCAGGATCGCACTACAGAAGAATGGGTTCACTTGTTTATTCATGCCTTGGGACCAATTCCCACCGCATGGTACTTAGATGCGTAGCTACATCAATGCACCCGCCACTGGGAAACCTTAAAGGAAGAATTTATGGGGACATTCAGATTAACAGGAGGAACAAAGCCACTTGACAAAGCTCTGCAGGATATAGATTCCTTTGTATTTGGTGAATCCAGCCCCTACACAACATTGGAGATACCAACACGGGAAACACAGATGCAGGATTTTTTCAACTGCTACAATATCACCATATAAGAATGTGATGAAGATTCGTGTAATGTCTTGATCCCAGAATCAGAAGGGGAGCACGCAGTTGTAGGACCTCCATTACACACTGTGGATATTACGAAGCCTATAAAGCTGCGAGAAGTTAAATTTGGCACGGAAGAGCAACCCAAGTTGGCTAAAATTTTGGATTACTGGGATGATGAAACAGTAGGCAAGGTTGCGGAATTACTCACAGAATATCAAGACTTATTTTCGATAAAGTTTTCAGAGCTTAAGGGGATAATTGTTGGAAATACTGAGAGGGGGGGTGAATCAGTATTCCTTTCAATTAGAGCATTAGTTAATCTTCAATTATTATCAGTTTTTGTACAATGATAGCAGAAAACAGGAGGAACACAAATGCACATAGGTTTTAAGGTGGAAACCCACTCTGGGACAAAAGCCACCTAATGCTTTTCTAATAATTCTTTAATATTCAACTCCAATTGAAAATAAAGCTCCAACTTCCTAGAATCTAGAAAAGCATTCTTCTACAGCTCCCACTGGATGGACACTCCAATGCCTGAGATTATTTAGTAGTCAACTGAACGGATGCCCCAACACCCAATGAGCTACAACTCACCCTAGCACCACCGTACCACCCTATAGAAGAATAAAAGAAGAATGGACTCCCGTACCAGGGAAAATGGTCCACTTTAAAATGATATAGAATGATGTATAAGAAGAATATGTACTATACCATAACCCCAAATTTGACACAACCACCTAATGATGATCCTAGACCTCCTAAAACTGCCTCTTCAACCCTTGGCAGATAGGTACTAGTACAATTTGTACAATAATGTATTTACAATGACTAAGTACAATGATACCTTTACAATGATTGTATGCAGTGCTGCCCACTTGAAGACTTCATATGATGAAATTCTTGCTGTTATTATGCACCTTGGTTGCTGCTCTTGTCATGCTACCCTTTGCTGCACCTTGCTTTGCTTTGCTGTCGTAGAAAGTCTGGTCCTTTGCAATCCTTGACAACACATGATCTAGCTTTTTCTTTCCTTCTAGGAGCTCGATATTGAATCTGGTGTATCTCTGTTATTTCAGATCCTCAATATCTGATTTTTGGTCTTGTATTAGTCCTCTGATTCTTCTTTCCAATGCCATAGGTCTGACCCAATTTGGATTCTTCAAGAAGGAGTTATGCCCAATCTCTCACAATGCCCTAATTATGGACTATTTCAGCAGAGCGCACTTGTATGGCATGCCACGTGTCACTGTTTCTTCATTTGGCTCTAAAATTGATAGAGAGAAAATTAAAAACTATGAAATATCATAAAATTTTTACGGAATTCCAATCCGATACTCAGAGAGAGAGTTATGACGATTTTACCAAGGTCACTTCTTTGAGATGAATTTCAGGAGCCTGCAAAAACCATGACTTCCACAGATCATATATCCAAAAATTTTGTGCACCTTGATCTGAAATTTTTATTGCAGCTTCCTCACGATTTCAGCTTCGCCTCATAAAAATTTCAGCTTCTAAACCTTTGTAGAAAAAATGTTAGAGTGGAAATTCTACGATGACCTGTTTTAGATGGCCGAATCCCTTGCATAAGGAGGAAATGAAGATCACAATTTATATGAATGCTTAAGTTGAGAGGGGCTTCAACAAGTGAACGTGGGAGGGATTTTAGGAGCATAAAAAATATTATTTATGACTTTTCAATGACCCATGCCCCAACCCCACGGGGTTTTAGCCCACTGACAGGGGTTACAAACTTCAAACATGAATATCTCTCAAACCGTGAAGAATTACATGGCGTGCCATATATCAATGGAAACATCTCGACAAGTAGAAACCATAAAAAACATTATTGACCCAGAATATATTAATTTGGTAGGTCAAAATTCCCATGCAATATTGGGTTAGCCCCTGGTGTTGCTTGGGTTGACATCAATGACAACTGCTGATCAACAATCTCCCCCTTTGGCATTGATGGCAACACAAGTACTCCCCCTGCGATCATGATACCTCTTCCTACAACATTATCTCCCCCTTTGACATCAATGGTAAAGCATAACTCCCCCTGAAACACAACCATCCTCGTTGGACGATAATACCTCCACCCTACCGACACAACCGTTCGGCAGTAATTTTATACACTTTCCACTTTCCTTTGAGCACAAAACCATTCTCACAGACTGTATCTAATGATAAATTGGGAGAATCCCAAGACTCTGGTGAAGATATTCCAATGCTTCACGCAGGTCTAGGTTTAGTAAAGATACGTAATTTGTTCTTTGTCTTTTCACAAACATACTCAAGTTTGATAATATTTTCAGCCACTGTTTCTAAATGATACCGATTGCTGAATGTGTTTTGTTTTTGAATGCATGATAATATTATTAGAGATGTTGATGGCACTAGTGTTGTCACAGAATATGGGAATAGGCTCACTGAATTGTACTTGAAGATCTTGCAAAGTTTGTTTCATCCAAAGGACTTGAGTACAACATGATGCTGCTACAATGTATTCTGCTTCCGCTGTAGATAACGAGATTGAAGTTTGCTTTTTTCAACCATGATACGTACAGACAACCACCGTGCTGCACGTCGTCTACCTTGGGCATGTGTGTGTGTGTGTGTGTGTGTGTGTGTGTGTGTGTGTGTGTGTGTGTGTGTGTGTGTGTGTGTGTGTGTGTGTGTGTGTGTGTGTGTGTGTGTGTGTGTGTGTGTGTGTCAATCTCATCCCAGAAAGGCTCGAATAATGAGATTGTTACCCTTGATACCATGTTTATTTTCTTTCTATGCCCTTAGATATCAAGAATTATTTTGACTAATAATATGTGATTTTGTTACTTAAATCTCACATTTTATTCAACCGTTGTATAACATCTCGCTAGAGGCTTATTATAGAAGACTACTAATCATAGATCCGTACAACCTTTGATCCACATCCTTAGATGAGTCGTCTATGCTCAATTTGCAACCTGTTACCATTGGAGTAAGGATGGGTTTGCAATCTTCCATTTTAAATTTCTTGAGCATTTCCTTGATGTACTTGGCTTGACATATAAATATTCCTTTCTCTTGCTGAGATATTTGAAGCCCTAAGAAGTATGTTAGCTCACCAAGTAAAGACATCTCAAAATCACTTTGCATATTTGTAGAAAAGTTCTTACTTAGTCGATCATCATTGCTACCAAATATTATATCATCCACATATACCTCAACAATTGTTAAATTATATTTATCTATTTGTACATAAATATTGATATCAACAGTACATTTCTTGAACCCTTGCTGACGTAGATATCCATAAAGATGAGAATACCATGCTCTGGGAGCCTATTTGAGACCATATAGAGCCTTTTAACCCACACATACATACACATAGTCTTATTTTTTAGATAAGAGAAAACCATCGTTGTCTTGGCGGTAAACTTCTTCTTCTAATTTGTCTTAAATGGATTTGAAAGATCCATTTGGGTAGACCTCTGATTTTTTCAATGCTTGTTGGTGCTTAAAAACATTTTGTTGGTTTCCATTTCGCAATTGGCAAATTTTCTGTTTTTTCCAAATCAATTTTCCACTTGGTGTGGTCACTTTGCAAACCAATCTGCTTTGTTTCTGCAACTCGCCATCTTCATTCAATTTGTCTCCTCGAACACCCATTGGCCCAAAGAATGATATTTTTATCCTTTTTTTAATGGAACCAATTTCACTAAAAAGGTTCTTCTTAATTTGATCCAATTCTTCATTCATAGCTACTACCCAATGTTCATTTTGGCTGGCTTCCTCAAAACTACTAGGCTCAAAGGTTGCTAGAAAAGCAACGTGAGCTTGTTGTGATGAACGAAGCTGTCGACCTTCATTTATGTCACCAATGATTTGATTTGATGGATGGTTCTTTTGAATCCACTATTTTGTTCTCCTTGGAGGAGCTTCTTGTTGTTGTTCTGCTATATCTTGATGATCATTGTTTACTTATTCCTCATTGATAGTTGCTTCTTGTTCTACAATTTTATCTGTGTCTTTTTCAACCTCTGTCTCAAGTTTCAAAGATTCTAGATCCCAATCATTACTTGCTAGAACACCATCTTCGTCAAATGTAACATTTATGCTCTCCACTATCTGTTTTCATCTTAGATTATAGCATTTATAGGCCTTTCTTTTTCTTGAGTAACCAACAAAGATACCTTCATCAACACGTGATTCAAACTTACCCAAATTTTGATCTTCTCTTTTGATATAACATTTGCTTTTGAAGATTTTGAAATATTTTACATTAGCTGGTTTTCCTTTCCATAATTCATATGGAGTCTTGTTGCAATTATTTTTTAGAAGACTTCGGTTGATAATGAAGACTGCCATATCAATTGCTTGAACCCATAATTTTTCATCCAATTTTGAGTCCTTCAACATTGTTCTACCCACTTCCTGTATAGTTCTATTCTTTCTTTCAGCAACCCCATTTTGCTGAGGTGTTCATGCTGTTGAAAATTTCCTTTTTATTCCATTTTTGTCACAGTATTGCTGAAATAATTTGGAAGTGAATTCTCCACCATTATCTAATCTTAAACACTTTATTTTCAACCAACTCCTTGTATTTCTTAAAGCACTCAAATTCTTCAGAGTTTTTCTTTAGGAAACTGACGGCTGCCATCTCGGTATAGTCATTTATCATTAACATGAAATATAATTCTACGTCTAAGCCTTTTGTTCTCACAGGACCACATAGATTAGTATGTATCAATTCCAATGGATGTGATGAAAAGTTTTATTTTGTTTTAAATTGGACTTTTGTCTGCTTGCCATGCCGACATGCCTCACACAGTGTGTTGGAAGGTTTTGAGATTTTCGGCATTTCTCGTACTGCTTCCTTTTTGCTTATCCTGACAAGATTGTCAAAGTTTATGTGACCCATTCGTTTGTGCCATAACCAACTTTCATTTTCTTTAGCTAGTATACATGCTTTAGTTGCTTCATCCAGAACATATATGTCATTTGGAGCTCGACTTGTTGTAGCCACAATTTTACCACACCTGCCTTTCCTGATTTCACATTTTATGGAGTTGAATATCATTGTGTGTCCTTGATCACACATTTGTCCAACACTGAGCAGATTGTGATTCATGTTTTCAACCAATAGAACATTATTGGCTATAACATATTTGCTTCCGAGAGTGATGGTACGTGATCCTATAACATTTAAAGATCCATCATTTCCAAAGGATATGGTTCCATCCTTCTTCTCTTTCAGAGATACAAATTTCTTTCTATCTCTAGTCATATGCGTTGAGAAACCGCTGTCAACATACCACACATCTTTATTTTTTTGAGCCTTGAGAGCGAGAGCACAGTTATCAGTCTTATTCTTCTTCCATGTTCATTCATTCTGTGGCTTCGAAGATTCTTCTGGAGGATTTTCAAGTCTGTAGTCTCTAGCTATGTGTCCAAAGTTTTGACATTTGTAACATTCCATATTATTTCTTAAATGTTCAAATCTATTGATGTTTCGTTGAGCCCTGGGAGGTTCATATTTCAAGAATCTCTTGGAATTGTATTGGTTCCTAGGGTATGTGCGACATTCTATAGCTTTATGACCAAATTTTCCACATGAATAAAAATAGCCATGAAAAATGTGTTGGTACCTGGATGAAAATATTCATCGAGGAATTGTCTTCCAAGGATGTGCTTGCGAATCTTGTCCAATGAAGTCTTCATGTATGTCAGATCTCATAGGTTCATTGTATTTTGTTGTAGAAGGTCCTGCTTCTTCTTCTTTGTAACTGAGGCCAGTTCTGTCGTTGTAAGATCATTGATTTTTGATGAGTTCTTCCAATGCCCTTGAGTTGTTGGCATAGTTTTGGACAGTTTTTCCCTTCTTCACTTCCTTACGCAACGAGACTACTTCAGCTTCTAATGCTTCCCTTTCTTGGTTGATTTCTTCCAACTTATTTTGAAGTGACTCTTCAATACATTTTTGTTCTTCAACCTCAATTTCAAGACCTTGAACTTGTTCTTCAAGAGTATTGGAACGGATCTTCTCAGCATTGAGCTCTTTTATAAGCTTGATTGCCTCATAAAATTCTTCTATGGTCAACCCTTCTTCTTCATTGTTTGATACTTCTTGTTTATTGTGCTTGGCCATAAAAAATACTTTCTCATTGGCTTCTTCTTTGCTGTCACTTTCTTCATCGGATGATGAGCTATCTTCTTTAGAGAGAAAGTTCCTTTTGGATCCTTTCTTTTTGCCTTGCTTGTTGAATTTCTTAAAGCATTTCTTTCCTTTTGAGTTGCCATCACTTTTGTTCGGACATTTTGATATGAAATGCCCAACCTCACCACAACCGCAACATATCAATGGAAGTTTACCTTCGAATTTTTCCTTACCAGGTTTTAGTTTTCTTGTAAAGTAAGCATATTCTTCATTTGAAAGACCTTCTCCATCATCTCCCTTTTCTTCACACTTGCAGGTGCATGTCATTTCAATTGAGGGTTGTTTGTCCTTATTGGTTTGCTTAGATGCAACGAATGCAATTTATAGATTTGAAGTACCCTTTTCTTCATCAAGTCTCATTTCATATGCTATGAGAACTCCATGTAATTCTTCCTTACTGAGTTTGTCCAGATTTGCACTGTATTCTACGACCGATACCTTTGGGTTGAATCTCCCTGGTAATGTTCTAAGAATCTTCCATATAATAGTCTTCTCGTCAACTGGCTCTCCCAATCCTTCAAGAGTATTGTTTATTTCATCAACGTATTGGAAGTATGCAGCAATGTTGCAATCTTCTTTCATTCTGAGTTGCTCAAATTTTTCTCTATAGATTTGAAGCTTTGCTTCTTTGACATTTGAGTCACCTGCATATATATTCTCAAGATTGTCCCATACATTTTTGGCAGTTTTACAACCCAACACCTTATGATAAGAAGATTCAATAAGTCCACTGATAATAATATTCTTTTCTTTTGCATCATTTACCGAATTCTTCTTACCTTATTCATCCGCAGTTGATGTAAATACATTTTGAACAGTGTCCCATACTTCGTAACCTTGCACCAAGAGATAGACCTCCTTCCTTTCCAAAGTGCATAATTATTTTCATTGAATAGAGGTACACCATTCTTGGTATGCTCCATGACCTCCTTCCAGTTGTTAAACTGCTATTGAAGGAACCAAGCTCTGATACCAATTGTTGGAAATACTAGGGGGGGTGAATCAGTATTCCTTTCAATTAGAGCATTAGTTAATCTTCAATTATTATCATTGTTTGTAAAATGATAGTATCAAATAAGAGGAACACAAGTGCACACATTTTTTAAGGTGGAAACTCACTCTGGGACAAAAACCACCTAATGCTTTTCTAATAATTCTTAATATTCAACTCCAATTGAAAATAAATCTCCAACTTCCTAGAATCTAAAAAAGCATTCTTCTCCAGCTCCAACTGGATGGACGCTCCAATGCCTGAGATTATTCAGTAGTCAACTAAATGGATGCCCCAACACCCAATGAGCTACAAATCACCCTAGCACCACCCTACCACCCTATACAAGAATAAAATAATAATGGACTCTCGTACCAGGGAAAATGGTCCACTTTAAAATGATATAGAATGATGTATAAGAAGAAGATATACTAGACCATAACCCCAACTTTGACACAACCACCTAATGATGATCCTATACCTCCCAACACTGCCTCTTCAACCCTTGGTAGATAGATACTAGTACAATTTGTACAATAATGTATTTACAATGACTAAGTACAATGATACCTTTACAATGATCGTATGTAGTGCTGCCCACTTGAAGACTTCATATGATGAACTTCTTACTACTGTTATGCACCTTGGTTGCTGCTCTTGTCATGCTACCCTCTGCTGCACCTTTCTTTGCTTTTCTGCCATAGAAAGTATGGTCCTTTGCAATCCTTGATGACACATGATCTAGCTTTTTCTTGCCTTCCAGGAGCTCGATATTGAATCTGGTTTATTTATGTGATTTCAGATCCTCAATATTTTATTTTCGGTCTTGTAGTATTCCTCTTATTCATCTTTCCAATGCCATAGGTCTGACCCAATTTGGATTCTTCAAGAGACAGTTATACCCAATCTCTCACAATGCCCTAATTATGGACTATTTCAAACAGAGCGCACTTGCACGGTGTGCCACGTGTCGAAGTTTCTTCATGTTTCTTATTTTGGCTCTGAAATTGATAGAGAGAAAAGAAAGATTGTGCACTATCCGCAATTTTTATGGAATTCTAATCTGATACTTAGAGAGAGAGTTATGACGATCTTACCAAGGTCACTTCTTTGAGATGAATTTCAGGAGCCTGCAAAAACCCTTACTTCCACAGAACATATCTCCAAAAATATTGTGCAACTTGATCTAAAATTTTTACTATAGCTTCCTTAAGATTTCTGATTCGCCTCATAAAAATTTCAGGTTCTGAGCCTTCGTAGAAAAAAGGTTAGAGCGAAAATTCCACGATGACCTGTTTCAGATGGCCAAATCCCTTGCCTAAGGAGGAAATGAAGATCACAATATATATGAATGCTTAAGTTGAGAGGGGCTTCAACAAGTGAACGTGGGAGGGATTTTAGGAGCTTAAAAAATATTAATTATGAATTTTCAATGACCCATGCCCCAACCCCATGGGGTTTTAGCCCACTAATTGGGGGTACAAACTTCAAACATGAATGTCTCTCAAACCGTGAAGAATTACATGGCGTGTCATATATCAATAGAAACATCTCGACAAGTAGAAACCATCAAAAGCATTATTCACCCAGAATATATTAATTTTGTAGGTCAAAATTCCCATGAAATATTGGGTTAGCCCTTGGTGCTTCTTGGGTTGATATCAATGACAACCGCTGATCAACCATAATGGGGGACTTAGGGGTTATGCGCATCACGCTGAAACCATATGCGTACCTTGTGAAGCAGCACCGTTATAGACTAAAGCCTAACTATAAGCAGAAGGTTATGGAAGAAATCGATAAAATGCTTGCTGTAGGTATCATTGAACCGATCAAACAATAAGACTAGGTGATTCCCATGGTGGTCAGGAAAATAATACGAAGGGGTAAATCCACATCTGCATGGACTTGCGCAAGCTAAACAATGCCTGCGTACATGATCCTTTTCCAACACCATTCTCTGATGAGATCTTGGATAGCGTAGGAGGCCAAGAAGCGTACTCATTAAATGATGGGTTCTAAGGATACATCAGATCAGAATCACACCTAAAGATCGCAGCAAGACTACATTTGCTACCAAATGGGGATCCTTTCAAAAGATATCAGCCATGCCATTTGACTAAAATTCTCCGCCATCTCTCGTGAGTATATTTTAAAAGAGTCTACGTAGCTTCTCCATAAATTTCTGGAGGTGTACTTTAATGATTGGTCTGTCTTCGGCTTAGTAAAGACACACGTTTCAAACCTGCGCATGATGTTGGATGCCTGCCGGAAGCACCAGATTTCCCTGAATATCAAGAAGTGTATCTTTTGCATACCCTTCGGGATCTTTCTCGGACATATAGTTTGTCAAGAAGGGTTGATGGTTGATCCTATGAAAGTTGCAGTTATCATCATTCTGGAAGTACCTACGACTGAGAAACAACTGCGTTCGATCCTCGGACATACAGGCTACTACAGAAAGTTCATTCAGGGATATGCGCTGATGACAACGCCTTTGGAAAAGCTGCTTAAGAAGTATGTTTCATTCTTTTGGGATGACGAGTGTCAAAAGAGCTTTGAGCTACTCAAGGAAAAGATGGTCTCAATGCCTATCCTGATTTTTCCTGATTGGGTGAAGGTATTTCATGTTCACGTTAATGCTTCTAGAATCACTCTGGGAGCGGTCCTTACGCAGCCTGGAGATGGAGACATTGATCACCCAGTTGCATTTTCTAGTTGAAAACTCTTAGGTGCAGAGCACAACTATGCCATCACGAAGCGGGAAGGATTGGCCATGGTCTATGCATTACAGAAGTATCAGTACTATATGTTAGGGGGACACTTCAAAATGTTTACAGATCATTCGGATTTGAAGTACCTGGTGAATAAGCCTGTGTTGGGGGGGGGGGGGGGAATTTTCTGATGTCTTCTATTGTTCCAGGAGTACGACTTTGAAATCATTGTCAAACTAGGGAAGTTGAATGTTGGGCCAGATCACTTGTCCCGAATTGAGACTGGTGAGGAACCAACCAACCTGGAAGAAGGATTGCCTGATGTGCAATTGTTTGCTATTAAGGTAGTTGATGCGCACTTCGCTGACATCATTCAGTTCCTGACTACAGGCATGGAACTCGTGGAGTATTCATTGAAACAGAAGAAAGAGTTGGTAACCCGCGCTGCGGCTTTTACCATCATCGCAAGTCACCTCTATAAGATGGGAGCAGATGAAGTGCTGCGAAGGTATGTTTTGGAACATGAACAACATGCTATCTTGATAGAAGCCCACGATGGGGTAGCAGGAGGTCACTACGCAGGGAACGCAATGGCACGGAAGATCTTAAGAGTTGGCTTATGGTGGCCCACCTTGCATAGTGACTCTCACGACTCTTTAAGTTATGTGATACATGCCAACGAACCGGAAGGCTGTCCCACAGGGATGAAATTCCCCTTCAACTGCAAATGGCCTTGCAAGCATTTGACAAGTGGGCCATCGATTTTGTCAGACCTTCAACCCACCTGGAAAGAAGACAGGTGTGCATTACATTATAATTGCTATTGATTATGTAACTATGTGGGCTAAGGAACAAGCGATGAAGGACTGCACTGCAGATACCACTGCGCACTTCATATTTGACAAGATTTTGACCATATTTGGATTTCCGAAAATCTTGATGAGCGATAGAGGTATGCACTCTGTCAATGAAACAATACAGGCCTTGACGGAATAATTTCGGATCCACCATGAAAAAAGCACTCCATATCATCCTTAGGAAAATGGAGTAGTCGAAGCTTTTAATAAGGCCTTGGGGCATGCAATGACCCAAGTCTGTAACGCCGATCGTAGCGACTGGGACGTGCACATTCTCTAGGTTCTATGGGCCTACCAAACCACCTATAAGAAGTTGACAAGGAAAACACCATTTAGGATGGTCTATGGCAAGGAGGCTATCATGCCCATGGAATATATTGTTCCTAGCCTGCGCATCGTAGCCTTCACAAATATGGCAGAGTATGATATCATGGAGGAGCGGTTAGCACATATTTTGGCTTTGAAAGAAGATCGTTTCCTTGCTAAATTCCATCAGCAGGTTCAAAAGACACACAATAAGGCATGGCACGATCGACATATTCGTCAAAAGACCTTTGCAGAGGATAACTTAGTGCTACTTTATGATAGCCAATTTGCAAAACACCTAGGGAAGTTCCGACAGCACTGGCTTGGGCCCTATATAGTTAAAGAAATCATGGATGGCAGAGCTGTTCGATTAGCTACCCTACACAGTGATATGCTACTCGGCTATATCAATGGCAGTCAACTCAAACCGTATCGGATCAAATGACTATATGGCCGGAGTATCTGTATGAAGTGGGATAGACCCACTGAGGAAGGTAAGCGCAGCAGGTACCATGTCTCGCGCAAGAGGCAGCCACAGGATTGGAAGCCCGGGAGAATGGGCCTGAGGTGCAGGAATACACTCAGAAGGAATAAAATCAGAACACAACAAGTGCGTTGGGAGCATAGGAGGTATGCTAAAAGTGTAGGGGTGCGCTGAGCACACCAAGGATGCGAAAACTAGTCGTTGGAATAGTCGAATCGGGTAAAAAGAAAAAGTTACTATTGGAAGGAGCGGGTGGTCGAAATTTAGTGAGGCAATTTCTGGATATTTTTTACTGTTTACTTGATTGTAAATTCCAAGTGAATTTTACCCTACCGTTGGTCGAACGCAAAGGCTATAAAAAGGGCAGGATAGATTAGACAAGGGTTCTGTATTACTTGAATAACTTGCACTTGGCATGTCTATCATTAACGAATTTGTGTTGTAATAATTTTTGTGCCTATAGCATCCCTTTCATGTCTGAGCAACCTAATCCTTTTGATAGTAGCCACTCGGGGTTGGGATTCATTTTTCGTGCCAGAATGACGACCACTAATCCTACCGAATCCTCAGCACCAGCGACCTCGAAAAAGCCAGAAATCGAGGAAGTGGTGGAGATTGAGTCCAAGGCTGAAGAAGTTATCTCCATGTTGAGCCCAACCAAGAAGAAGGGAAAGGAAAAAGAACAGGGCTCAGGGAAACCCCCGAAACTTGCGAAATGGGTTGTAGGAAATCCCCGCACTTCCGCGAGAAATGTAAAATCCCCGCAAGCGATGCCCCATGTGTGGGTTACTCAGGAAAAGGCTCAGGCCATAGTGCTAATAAATTGGTTATCTCCTTTATTTCAGCCACACAGGCCCTCAAGGTGCACGTCGAAGAACCTCGATGACCTGATCACCTACCTGTACATTCCGCTGACCCCGGGAGAAGTCCCCGTTATTGGTGAACCTTTTGGAAGGCTCCATCAGATCAAATTTGATGATCATGACTTGCCCAATTTGGAGGCCTTTCCTGAATTGGCACCTGAGTTATATCTTGAAAAAATTCAGGAGGACGATGGGATCAAAATTGTACCTGTAAGCTGGGTACGCGGAGTGGTAGGATCTGGGCTCCTCAACCTGCTCAGGATGCCACATTTTGGCCACTACAATGTCACAAATTGTCTGGTGCGTCAGTTACTTGCCCTGGTCCATGATGGGTGTTTTTGGATCAAGAATAGAATCCCTATCGATGTTGTGCTCATCCATCGAATCATTGGTCTTCCTATGGAAGGACCGAACCCTCTAGAGCACGTTGGCAAGAAGTATGAGGGGGAAACTACTGAGTATGTGTGACAAAAAATACCACATGGAGTGGAATACTTGCAGCTTCATGATAAAAACCATCAGTGATCCCGCTACGCAACTGGGTACCATGTTATTTGCATGTAAGATGATGTGAAAATTCCAGGTGGCCTCCGTCCCCACATACGTAATTCAGTTAGCAGGCCAGTGTGAGAAAGGGGTTTGCTTCAATTGGTCACAATATTTTTGCAATGAGTTTTTGGCCAATGTCCGCGAATCCTAGGAGCAGGGAAGGGAATTTTGCTATTCCTAGCTGCTACTTCTCATCACATTGATAGCCTGGGAAGCACCTGAGGAATTGGTCCTCCTGGATCTTACCCCCGACATGTGTGAGGGGGCCCAATATACAAACTTATGGGATTCTAAGGATTCGCAGTGTCTCGAGGACAACCAAGTCTTCTGGGTCCTCTTTCAGAGTAGCTTGGTAGCAGCCATTAATTCCCGACCATGGTTGTCTCTAGCAGTATATGACAGAGACAAGGGCATTGCAGCATTCCAGGTCACCATGCACAACATCCAGATCAGAGCATGCAAGGATAAAGCCTGGACTTCGCTCCCTTATATGGTGGCAGACAAAGAAATTAACAATGTCATTGTGCTTTGGGATCCTAACTGGAAGATCAACTTCAAAACCAATGTGAAGGGAACCAAAGGAACTAGCACACCAAAATTAATCCCATGTTTTGTCATCAAGGATACCGGAGGACCAAGCAAGAGTACCGGGAAGGACATGGGCGCAACAACACAAAAGGATGCACAGTAGAAATAGACCATTGAGAAGGATGTAGAAGCGGAGACTCATCTAGATTCACCACCAGACCTGGGTATAGAAGGACTAGATGCAGGAGGAACTACTTTCCCCCGAGGCATGAAGTGAACAAGCGAGCTTGTCAAAGGGCCCCGAAAGAAGCAATACTCTCAGCGGACGGAACAAGATGAGACAGTCACATTGACCGAAGGGGACCTCGAACAAATTGCTGACACGGTCACTTTGGTTGCAGAAGAAATATGGTTAGCCTTAGAAGAAAAAAAGAGAGCTATGATTGAAAAAAATTAGGCTAAGCTCTGAACTCTACAGCTAAAGACAGACATGCTACAGACTAGTGTGACTCAGGTATGACCGCCCTCAGCAACCATCAATGCAACACTAGCTACAGCAGAAAATCACCTTTGTTCCTTACTTGGTGTAGCCCTTGTGATCAGTCCACCCGACCTGGGAATGAAAGTCTAGGCCAGTGCAGAAGTACAACTAGATTTGGCTAGGCTGCCACATGAGGCATTGCAGGTTCTCCACACCTCCTTGTTTCAGGAAATTCACCATCGGGACCAACAAGTGCACCAACAACTCGGTGTGGTTGAGCAAATGATCGCAGAAAATAACGCTGAAGTGTCCCTCACCACCGTGTAGCAAATGGAACTGGAACACTTAATTCACAGACTCTGCACAGATGTTACAGAATAAATCTCGGCCATAGCCACCCCCCAGGCTAATATTGAGGGGTTGGTTGCAACATTGAAGGCCTCTAGGGTGGAATTTTAGGTGGTCAAAACACAGATGGAGCAACAAATCATAGATTTGCAGGCTAAGTTGCAACCTGAAACACCTCTAGAGGTACGAGCCTAGTAAGCTGCGATGGTTACCGCGGCTACAAATGTCATTATAGGGCAGATCACTCAAGGCACCCAATTACTGGAAACAACCATGCAGCTATGGACCAATGTCCAGCGCGATTCAATCCTGTGAGAAATAAACTAGGACCTGTAGCAAAAGGAATAATCATTCGAGAAGATAGAGGCCACCTTGCCCACCTTGGTTCCTGCTCAACGCTTGGCACATCTGCAAAATAGCCACGCCCTACAAAATGATATTGATGAACTCTGACATAAGAATAAAGTTCTTGGTGACTGCCTAAAGCCTTGGGTTGTCGAAGCCCTCAAGCTCTCACAGGATGTTGATGTTGCTGTTAAGCAGCTAAATCTAACTCTAGAGAGCATCACTGCTGCGACGGAAGGCCCGACTTCGAAAAATTTGGTAGACATTACGCAAAATTTTGCTGCTCAGAGTGAAGGTGTGCTACCCCCATTGGCGGAAGCAGTCAGACTGCTGCAGGTGTAGGTGGAGACCACACCATCATAGTGACTCAGGACGAGTCACAAGATTTTGTTGGGGGACTGTTGGAACAGGGTCTCCTAAAGCTATGATTTTTGTCCATTTTTGTATAGTTTCGGTATTATTTAGTCTAACGTCGAGGTTTTGGGGTGGGTCAAAGCCCTAAATGCATTGTAATGGGTCAAGGGTAGACCAAGATTCCGCAAAGCATGGTTTGCAGACCATTGGATGCATAGGCTAAATCGATATAAATAGATGAACCTTTTTGAGTCTTAAGGTAGAAAAGAATCGAGATTGATGCTAAGCACGAATTGTTAGATCTTTTGTCGGGTTGTTAGGGTAAGGAATCCTACTGTCCGTGTGCGGGGAGATCATTAGTCCTACTGTGTGTAGACCCTACTGGCCATGTTCGCAGGGGGTATTTTTGGATTGTAAGTGGATTTTGGTATTAATGTATATGCAAAGTACTATTGGTTATCTGATGCTATCTGGATCTGTTTGGTTATTATTGATGCAAACCTGGGTTATGATTAAGTTGCGAAAGTAACTGTCTAATTATGTGAACTGTGAAAGTATCTATGTTTTTGGTATATGTATCTATGATCTGTTAATTACTGCACTTATAGTGTTCTGTGCTGATAATTGGTATTACACACGTGGATGCAGAGGTATTTACTAGATCTGTTCATAGGAATAGCTCTGTGATACTGTGGATAATATTGTCAATAAACTTACGAACAGATCTGTTTAGTGTGAACTCGATAAGCTGGGAACACAGATCTGCTTGACTTACCTACTCTCTCTCAGGGTGCGGAAACCTGGTTCCAACACCCTCCCATACTGCTTCAGGTGAGACTTTGGTTTATGCAAGCAGGTCGTTGCCAAAAGAGCCAGTAGTATAGGGGTTTGTTGGAAAACCTTAACCTCCGAACCTAGGTCAGGACCCCTCGAGCCAAAAGTGAAGCCAATGATTGGTGGTTCAGTCATATGGAGCATGCAAAGTTGACTAAATATTCAGATTTCTTTCACAATTTGAGGAAGAATTTTTATGTGAAGAAGACAGAGATGTGTCACAAAGAGACATTTCCTAAGGAAAAAAAGGAGGATGTCAACCTTGTCACTCTGGACAAGAAGTCACTACATTCACCACCAGCTTCAAAAGTACTTGCATCTAGAAAAGAGACACTTGTAACTTTGCAAGATAGTCTTGAGATGTTAACACACAGAGTCCCATGCATGATTCAGGAGATGCATGAGGAACAGGAGGAAGATTCCAGCACTGGTACATTGGTAGAAGAGAAGCCATCTCTCTTACCAGTAGTTAGAGACACCGTTGTCCCGGTTGGAGGAACTCTTGTGTTTTGTCAAGAGGTTCCCATACATCAGTTGATCCAATGTATGCATACACGTTCATCACCTATTGTTTCAATAGATCTTATTGGAACTGATGGGGACATGCCATTAGGGCCAGTGAATAACCAAGGTTTATATCAAAATGCTTATTTGAAGCATCAACATATCAGAGTGCAGAGGACCCTTTATCTAATCAAGGAGAAGATGAAAAGCTATCCCAGTTGATCATGGATGGACTACATTCAACCTTAAGTGTAGAGTTACAGAAAAAGGGATGATTATGTTCCTAGGTACAATGACTGGTTATGAGATCAATATTGTAACTTGCTTTGAGACAACACATGTATCACCCTGCAGATCTACAATGTTGTCACTTGGTAGCAGTGATAAGGAAGGAGCCCCATTATTCTTGGAGCTTTATGAAGAGAGCTTCACTCATGAAGCAATGGAGGTTAAGATGATGAATGGTAGACATCTTGAGATGATAAATCTTTTCTCCTTTCTTGATGACACTTTCTCAATGAGCATCTCGCAGCTCAAAGAGAGAATTCTACCTGCAGCAGATCCAGAACCTCATTGGTTTTGGAAGGACATGAATGAGAATAAGGTCTCATTAAGAGATCTCATGGGAGGTGCACTTCAACATTTCATGGAGTGCAAAGTTCTTCATCAGCTAGAGGAGGTTGGTGTCCTACAATGGGAATATACCAAGTATTTGCAGAATGAGATCCATCATCCACATTGGGATGAATGGTTGATAGTATGGAGCAAGGGATTGCCAAACCACTTGCATATGTATGATACATGCTAGTAAGAAGCATGGTTGCATTGGTTTCTCTTGGGTGAGTATGGCTACCACTCAAGGAGTTGTTGATTCACGCCTTATACATCACTAGAAGAATGCATAAGAAAAAGGCATGGTTAATTTGGTTGTTGATGAGAGAGTTTGGACATCACATGATATATATTATGTCCTTGTATTTACTCTTGTTTGGGGTATGTCTCATGTCTTTACATGTATTTTTTTTTGGGATGTATCTCATGTTCATGTATGTACTTTGGGTTGGGAGAAAGTATAATATCACATGATGCAGCATAAAGGAGCTTGTTTGTATTATGTTGATGAGACATTTTACATGTCCACTAATCTATTGTTGCTCCATGACTTGCATCATGATAATGCAAGGAGGCAACATTAATCCTTGTTGCTATGGCTACTATTGGGAGAGTGTGGGCTTAATTCTTCCCATACATTGCATGACATTGTTGAAGGATGGAAACAAGAGGCCTTACATCATTGGCTTATGATGGGTGACTATGGTCATTGTACTTGGTATAATGATGATGTGATTGGGCAGAAAGATGCTTTGTTAAGGTGGCTTCTCTTGAGAGAATATGGCCACTACATTTGGTACAATGATGATGTGGTATGGCAGCAAGAGGCATTGCTACGTTGGCTTCTTTTGAGAGAGTATGGCTCTCATATTCTCATTGATGATTTGGCATGGCAACAAGAAGCATTGTTGTGGTGGCTTCTTTTGAGATAGGATGGCTCTCTTACTTATTTTCATGATGATCTAGCATGGTAGCAGAAGGCTTTGCTGCATTGTTGTTATTAGGAGAATATGGTTTGCCATTTTTCATGGTTCCCCATATGTCTCTACTTCTTGTTTTTTCACTATGATGATGTGATGTTTGATTCCTACTGTTATCACTCTAATAATTCTCAAGTTGTGACATTTTTATTTAAAGTTCAAAGAACATTAGAGGTAACCATACACCAAATTTTAAACTCTGGGATCTAGCCTTCCTAGGGTTCAGAGAGGACTCTCTCTATAATATTTAACTTTGGTTTAATTATTTGATATTAGGCTAGTTATGATGTGCAAATTGGTTTTGATATGGTTTGTTTTGGTGAGAAAAATCGCTTAATGAGATGGATAGTGATAGATCTCTTTTTCCATTGGGCAAAGGAGTCAAATGTCAAGCAGATAGGACTAGGATCAAGGTCAAAAGTCAAATATTTTTAGGGAAATATAGACAAGTTATTTAAGATCTTGGAAGGCTGATTGGTGAAGTGGTTTAATCGAGATAAAGAGAAATCAAGGTTTCTTTGATCTGGATAAGAAAAGAGAAGACAAAGGTCATTCGAAAGAGGGAGAAATTAAGGGTTCCCTACTCTGGAAATCAGCAGAAAACATAGAAATGATAAATAGTTAAAGAAACGGTGCTTTTAACAAATCCTGTAATAATATTCCTGGTTAATCATTCGAATTTAGAACACATATATGGATGCATGTAAAACATAAGAAGATAAAAAATGATAGTAGAAAGTACTTCACTTCAATGAATCATCACATGAATCCTGAAATATGATGCTTTATGATTTGATCCAGTCTGTTACTTGAACTTGCTACAAAAAGCCTTCAGGTACATAAATATTGACTATAGAAATCCTAAATAATTTATTCCACAATAATACTTCAAGGTATGAAGTATTTATACAAAAATGTTTACAAAATATCTTAGAATACTCATAGGATTTTTCTAAGGAAATAAAAATATATTTTAAAAAAATATAGTGACAACTGCTTAACAACTGGAAAGTTATCCTATTTATCCAAATAAAATAAAGTGCTACTTTGGATTGGGTGTAGCTGGTTGCCTTGTTGTCCCTAACGCTGGAAAAAGATCTTTTAATCTATTTTTGAAGTGTTATCTTCTCATCTGATACTCTTTCATCTGATACACTTTACCATCTCATACTCTTTAACCACTATTTTAATTGTCTTATTGTTGTAAAGTCTGTTTTCACTGTGTAAAAACAACAAACTGTTTTTCATCCTTTTCACTACAATTTGACTTTTACAGTAAGTTAGTGAGTTTTTTCCCAAAATTATTCATCAGGGATTTTTATATTTTTCAATTTCCTAAAGTTCTCATCTGCCTCTTTGTATCTAGAAAATGTTGGTTTGACTAAAAATAGGTGCTCTATCTCATGTTGTAGATAAAGCAAGTATTCAAAGCTTTTATATAGAACCTTGCCTGTAGGAATTCCTTGTCCTTCTATTTTATTTACCTGCTCTTTTGCATGATCTCCGATCTTCTTGTTGTAGTCTTATTGTGGCATAAGTTTATCATTAAGAACAAGAATATTTGGAAAACCTCTTTTCCTTAAGATCTCAAATTTAACCATAGATTTAGTTATGGCTATGTTCATGTTTCCACACTTTTCCTCTAACTCCTTCATCGTGTTTATCTTTGAAATTACTTTTCTTATTTCAAGAATTGTCTCTGTTCTGTCAATAATTTCTATCACCTCCAATTCTTGTTTATTTTTACTATTGAGAAATTTGATTATTTCTAGGGCCTCTTCAGGTTTGGAACCTATTTCATCCTTTGTTTTTTGAATCTCCTCTTGAGCTGCCTTTGGTAAATCTTTTTGCTCATAAATTACCTATATTGATGGCCAAACATCATTGATGGATTCAATGATTTTGGTCCATAGTTGATTCTTCACATAGGACATATGTTCTTTCAAGGTTAAACCCTTTTGTAAGTTCTTCAACTCAACATTTAGCCTGTTAGCCTTTTGTTCTTGATTTTGGCATTAATTTGGGCTAGCTTCTTAGTGTCTTCTAGATTTTCAATCATTTTCTTCAACCTATTGATTTCATTTGTTTGAATTCACATTTCCTCCATGGCCTTAATAAGTTTACTGGCTTCATCAGATTGTTGAGCTACTGTGGTAGATGATTCTGTAGTTGAAGTAGTGGAGGAAATCACTGGTACTGTTGTGGCCAGTGGTACTTTTGGTGCCAAATCTTCTGCTAGTGTTGAAGGAACGACTATTGTTTCCATGGGAATTATAGTAGGAACTTATTGTGCTTTTGCAGTTTCTCTTTCATGGACAAGCTTGTCCATTTGAATTTCCACATCTTTAATTTGCATTGTCATTTTTAAAATTAAGTTCATCATATCATCTTTTTGGCTTGCCTCTTGCAGCATCTCTTTAGTCTGTGGATGCTCTGTTGGAGGAAGTTTCAATTGTTTTCTAAGTGTTGTTATGTCAGCATTTTTCTTCTTTATCATATCTTTTGCAAATTTTACATTTGCTAGGTCATAACCCACTTCAATTACCAATTCTTATAAGGACTTAATTCTAGTGTCCTTGATAAGAGAAGAAGCTTTATCTATCCTGATTTGATCTCCCAAATTGGTTATAGTGTTCAGAAGCTTCTGGGAACTCATTGCCTTGTTATTCATAGTAGAATAAATCATTTCAGAACTCTTCTTATGAAACTCAGTTTGATCTAAAGGATGAATGCTATCAACAAGTACTTCCAAGTCAAATTTCTTGTAAGCTGCTAATGTTGTGGGCTTAGGAACTGTTGGTTGTGTTAGTGTCAGTCTAGTCATACTGCCATCAGTGATAAAAATTTCTCTTTTGCATTTGCATATTAGGAGTCCCATACCATAAATTTTCACCATTCCGCTAGGTCATGGATTCATTGACGACAATGATTTTTCATCAGTCTTTCCCTCATATGAAACTTGCTGATTCTCCTCTCTATGCTCTTCAGTCATGAGTTACTCTCACTTTGTGAGTCATGTCAGTAGGTCATAGGATGGGTCTCATTAGGTTCTAGGATCTCATCATGGTCAAATTAATGAGTGAAGTGTTAATAAATATCAGCAAGGTCATTAGGAAGTCAATAAACTCAAAGTCACAGCACCTGGAAGATCGAAGAAATGTTTTATTCAGTTTGATGTAATTTTCACCTCAAAACCATATTTTGAGGTGAAAACATGATACTTTACTTTTAATTATCATCCTTATGTAATTTTATGTTATCATATGTAATAAGTCACACTTCAGAAACTGCGTCAACACCCTGCCTTTCAGAGACGTCCTCCACCGCATTTTCAGTCCAGAAACATGTTCTAAGTATGTCCATCAGAAAGATCCCGGAAAGAGATTTCCAACAGTATATTACACTCTCAAAACTAACTCCTGGATCGAAATTTATGCCTAAGTAAACAAAGTCCTCTATACCATAAACCTTCCCCTTTTTCCCTCCTTTCCCTTAAACTTTATGTCATTAAAGTTTAACATTCTCCTTTATAAAACCCTTATTTCCCCCATCCAATCGCAAAATCGCATTATTAAATCTTTTTAAACACATATGCGATTTAATAAACCACTTCCCCTTCATACCCCTTTATAATAAAGTTAAATATTTTTGTATTATAAATCCCCTCCGGTCGCAACCAAAATATTTAAACCACTTCCCCCTCATGACCCTTTAAACTTTATAACAAAGTTTAAAGTTTTACATTGTAAAATCCCCTGCCGATCCAAACCCTTCCCTTTCCCATCGCAATCGCACCATACATATTGTGCGACCCGATTGGCCCATGGTAAAAACAATGATGCAATTCTATTAAGTCCCTTCCGATTGAACCCTGCCCGATTACATCATGGCCGTTGATCCGATTGATGATCGGATGGTCCATACTTTATCACTCTATCCCAATTGGCACTTGCGATTGATCCTGTTGTAGACAATTTTTTCACTCCTAGAGACAACCTAGAGTTTCTATAGACCAGTGCCTAGGACATCTTAACATAGCAAGGAGCTCATAATACAGCGTGGGTTGTCAATCCAAAAGCTCTCTTACTATCTCTTGCAAAACAAGGAAATTAGTTTAAATGGAACCAAACTCTCTCAGAAGCTGATACAAAGACAAGAATAATGTAGGAACAGCATGCAAAACTCCAATACAAAAGCATCAGACAGTTAAGAGACAACTTACTGCAAAGAGGGCCAGTTCAAATAATATGCCACAGAAATCAAATATCAGAAAGTGGATGCAGTGAAGAAACATGAAGAAGATACTAGTTAGCATGAGGCTGATACCCAGATACACAACAAAACCACATATGGGCTTATCCAACTAAGAATCCATACATGACAATGGCGTTTTAAAAGAACCCTCCTCAAGTAACTAATATAGCAGAAAATATGGATGAAATGAACATGGAACAGTATATCATGACTAGGCCTATTTAAAGTGCTTGACTAATCCAAGTATGGGCACCAACTAGGATGAATCCTTACTTAAGACCAATGAGCCACTCGCATTCTAGAACATGATACAAGAAGATAAATAGCATGAAATGAGATATTATATTAACACATAAGAAGAGATTACATATTGCGGGATACCAAAGACTAGAATCCTCGTTACAGTTAGAACTCCTCCTCACTAAGACCCTACGGGCTCTGAGCCTTTACACAGAAACTTTACAAGATGTATACAAGAACTTCTCACTGCACAGTTTGCTGATAGAAATCTGGAACCCTTACAATGTCTTTCTTTCTGGTTTTTATAGAAGAGATAGAAAGCTCTAGAGAATGGTGGTTGGTAATATACATATAATAATCTAATTTAAAACAAATTTGTAAGAAGAACCCGCCTATGCTGTTCGGCGGTGCTGAACTGGTGTGAGTACTCTGCTGCTGTTTTATGAAATAAATGCTGAGGAAGAAAATCTCCTCATAAACAAGACAGAAAGAATAAAATATACAAATGTTCTGTACTTGGCTGAAAGAGAAAAATCTGCTGCAATAAAACCTTGAGGTTGTTGATGTTTGTGCATGGTACTCTCGGCCCCTTTAGCCCTGAACTGGAATTTGTATTTTTCAATGCCGGACACTGAGCTCCTCGATCTTCTGTTGATATTCTTTGTAACCTCATTTATGTTTTCAGCTACCAAAACCTTCCCCCTTTAAATTGCTCTGAGGAATTTGATAAATATCCATCTCGCTTCATTTAACGAAAGTCCTATCTGCGTATCTCTTCAGATCTTTGTCCTGCAATTCTACGTCTGCTGAATAATCGTTTGGAGTGCATTTGGCTTCTGCAATGGAGGCTGCAGGTTACTATCATCCTTCATCATTAAAAACCCTGCAAAATTCCACGAACATGTTAAGGAAAACAAGCATAGGGATGATGAATGCAGCTGTGACCATGGAGTGGTGATGTAGACTGGGAGAAACCATAAGAAGAAGCAGGGTGGCAGTGGGAAATACAGTGGAATAGCGAAAAATGAGTCGGCGGAGGGTTAGGACACAAAGTCGTTACAACGCGACGAATGAATAGAATATGTAAACAGTGGAGATAGGAGGTGATGAACACGTGGATACATGACGAGGATGCACGTAAGACCGGTGGGGGAATGATGTGAAGGTGGACATTGAGCGGTCAGCGGGACGTGCGAATGATTTCGGTCCACACGATCACTGAATGAGATCGACGGTTCTGAGTGCGTCGTGGAGCAACAAAATGGTGGACCAGGGGCGTAATGGGCATGGGTTAAAATGCGTGCAGCTCTAGAGCATAACCACTGCTGGATGGAGGGCGCAGGATCGAACGACCACAATATATTCCACTGCCCGACCTTTGACCAAACTTTAATGCGCGAAATGGGCGGTATGGGAGTTGTACATAAGGACACTTTTCAATCGGCGTATGGAATCGCTGGGACTTTGAGGAAAACCGCCAGCCTGGGGTAAGCGGTGCGGAATGAAACAACCGGTTTTGCAACGGGTACGGGCGCGGGGACCACCAAGGTAAGCAAGGCTCCGCTCCGTCGATTGGTTTTTAATCCGACAGCTCCAGACGTGCCCGAAACTTTGAACGTCAAGCCCCTTGCCCTCTGACACACGGTTTTGCGCTTGGGTCACATGGGAATCAAATCAAAAGGAGGTTGAGACCTCAGGGGCTAGGTCCGATACAAATTTTAATTGCGGACTCAGGACTTTGGGTAGTATATTTTTGAGCGAAAAGAGGCAACGATAGAAAACCAAAGGGTTTTTCAAGACATGGCGAGGGAATGTGATGATTTAAATCAGCCGTCTCATGGAGATTTTTATAAAGAGAAGATAGTGAACAACAGATCCCCTCCGATTGAGTTCTGCAGATTGCAAACCCCTGATTGCACCTCCGCCGTCGATCTGCCCATCCGATCGAATGGCCTACAAGCTATCGTACTCATTGCAATTGGCATTTTTAAATAAAACCTTCCCTCCGCCCTCCTCTAATCTCCTGATTCTGATTGACCTTGGGTCCCACCATATAAAATTCCACCCGTTCATAATAAGAGCGCCCTTCCCTTTGTAGACCTCAAACTTTATTTTATTTTGTTTTAAAAGGGATTTCCCCATGCACCATGATATTATTCAATCACATCGGCAAAATCCTCTGGCACGTCACATTTTGCCCCGCTCCCCTCCCGATTGCGATTGCGATTTATACCTCGGTCCCACCTAAAGGCCTTCCACATTTTTAATGTAAAATCATTTTTCCTTTCCAAAGCACCGAAACATTTAGAATTATTTGTTTTCTACCCCATTTACCCTTTAGCTTATCCCTATTTCATTAATTCCAATCGCATCGGAGCTTTTGTGCCTTCTTTCGAATATATCCAAACCTTCGATCCCGATTGCGATGATACCATCGCAACGTGTATTTTCAAATGTTATATTATATGTTCCATCCCCTTCCTCCCCTATGATTCCAATTGCGATTGTGATTTGGGCCCCACCTCCTTTCCCTTTGCTCCTTCCATTCAAAACTGGGGTTTTCCCTTCACTAAAGGCATCATTTCATTTTTATAATTTCAAAGGAAATTTTCTTCAAAGTCAGTTTTCTTCAAAGAATAAAAACAGTGAGAGATAGTCAAAGGCTGAGAACTAAATATGAAACAATGAGATATCTTCGGAAAATGATTTAAAAGGGATTTATGCTATAGGTTTCTTCTTCTCATTTGTTGGGTGTATCGGCGACTCTCAAGATGGTCAAATTGTCTTACTGTTCCTTCTTTTCAGGGGCAGTCTGTTGGTTTCTTTCCCATATTTGGATTTCAGTTCTTAAGCTGTTAAAACAACTCCCTTTTTTTGTGGATATATTTTCCCCACATTTTAGTCTATTTAATGTAATTTTGAACCATTTGTAAAGGGTCTATAAGTCAGCAAGGGAATAGTGTGCAAAATCAGGAGGACGCTCTGCGCTCCATTGTAAACAGTTTTGGACAGGGAATTAATAAAAAATGCAGCTCTGATTTGTGGGATCCATGCGGTATGAGTTTTAGCATTTTTTCTCTCCTTTGTGTTCATGTGTAATCTGTTATGTGTACCATTCATTCATAGATATCTCTGGTTGAATGCTTTCAAGATAGATAGGTAGAATCCATTTTTATGCTCTGCCTTGGGAAATCATTCACATTCTGTGTTTTCTTCTGTTTTAAAAGGATCCATCTCTTATGCCCTTTTCAGCTCCTCACCAAGAATGTTTTCTTCTGTTAGAAAAGGATCCATCTCTTATGCCCTTTTCAACTCCTCACCAGTCTTTCCATTCCATCATTATTTAAACTTAATTGCTAAAATTTTCTTCCTACCTTGCCCCATGAAATAACCTATATCCCTGATTTAATTCCCAAATTCAAACTGTCCCATTTGTTCCATACATCCCTGAAAAAATTTCAAACGTTTTTCCCTATTATTATACCTAGCCTAAAATCAGTTTATAATTGTACTTTATTGAATATCCTTTCATGGAGAGAGCCCTCTCCTGACCTTGTAGGGCTAGCTACAAGGCTAAGCATGGTTTAAAGGTTACCCTGATTTCCCTTTTCAGCCTGAGGTTCAAATCATGTGATAACATTTCTGGCGACCATACTGGGGAAAGCCGATCTGATTGTCTACGAGCACATATTCTCGGCACTCAGATTGAATGTGTTTATTCTGTTTTGAAGGAGGTCGAATAGAGGCCCTATAGAAGAGAAAATCATATTTAGGCCATGTGTAAAGAAGAAAATTGAAACCTCTATCTAAGGTTAAACCTTGGTTATATAGAACACGATGAACCCTTAGAAATCTCTGTTGTTGAAGTAAAAAATCTTTGTTCTATCGCCAGCGGAGTGAATATTAGTGGGACCCAGCCATTGACTTAACGTGAGGAGTTAAGTGCCTAACCACAGTGAAAAACCCGAGTTAAAGCGTAGTTTATTTACCAGAAGCGGGTTTCAGAAACCAATACTGCCTGTGTCGCGCTGCTTTTGGCCCGGAGCGAAACCACGCCAAAAAAACGCGATCGAATAATATTTGGGCACGTCATCTCCCAAATACCACCCATATCATGCAAATTTTATGTGTTAATCCTCGTCCTTTGAAAAAATGCGAAATTGACGAGGATCGTCCGATCTGGAGAATGTTAGATCTGACGGAAATCACGCAGTGAAGAGCACGAGCGATAAAATCGAGGTATGGTCTGACGGTTTTACATTATTAAATGTTTATTTAATTCATAAAAGGGTGAATAATGGATGCGTGGGCCCCCGTTGAATGAAATGTATGTCGCGTTGGTAGAATAAATGGGTTTTATGATATAAGTTCGAAGGTTGGTGGTTCTTAAAAGAACCGGGCCATTGTTATAACATTTTGATATTACGACCGGAGTGATAAGGTTCGCTCAAGTATTTTCAATGTGTTCCCCTATATCACATTAAAATTTAAATATTTTCTTGAGATATTTGAATATTATTGCAAGGAGAACATTGTTAAAGCACTTTGGAAGGGAATACAATTACAAGCACTTATTCCAAAAGATCCACAGTCATAATATATTTGTGGTATCAGAGCATAAATACAGATCACCCAAGTAATATTTTCCTTGTAAATTCTTAGACTCTGGAAGATGATGTTTAAAGTTTGCTAGGCTGAAATAAAATTTTTGTATAGTAGAAATTTAACTACATTGGCTTCAAGAAGATATACAAGGGCCAATCTAGATCCAAATCCTCCCCCTGTGTTTGAGAATCCTAATCTTATCCCAAGAATAGTCAGAAGACAAGAGGTATTACCAAGTCCTAGACCTATTTTCAGATCCCATACCTGGCCCAGTGAGTGGTTGTTTGTAGAAGATCTTTCTTTTGATGAGAGTTTTGAGGTTTATTTGTTTAAAAGTAAGTCTGAAACTGCACTTGGTGACACAGTTTTAGATCCTGAATTCCTTGTAGATATTTAAGTTCAAAGAGAAAATACATCAATTGATGATTATATTCTGAATTCCCCTCAGTCATCTATCACTGTAACTAATATCCCTGAGCCTTCAGAGTCATCAGGAACAAAATTTCCTCCTCCTAATTCATCAGTATTCCCATCAGTCAATTCTCAGCTTTCATCTCCTTCATCAACACCTCCCTTGAATCCTTGTACTACAAAAAATATTGTAAATCCACCTCGAGTCATGGTTGCTCGGTACGCACCCCTGGTTTTACCTCAGGTTCTCAATGATATGCCTGCTGATTACCAAAGTAAAATTCCTATCTTTTATGCCACTCAAAACATCACATCCCAACAACATGTTGATAAGATGAATGAATTTTTTGATCTTCATGAGGTAGAGGCAGAGAATGTAACCACAATATTGTTTGTCCAAATTTTTGGAGGTGAAGTTAGAAAGTGGTTCAGAGCCTTACCAGCAGGCTCTATCTACACTTTGCAAGAGTTACATCCACAGTTCTTAGACCGGTGGGAGGTAAAGAAAACCCCACTCCAAATTTTTTCTTCATATGAGAATATTAAAAGAAATGTGGGTGAAACTGTACAGGATTATTGTCTAAGATTCAATGTTGTATACAATGTTATTCCGGCTAACTTGAAACCTCCTGTGGGATTAGCCTTGCTCAAATTTCCAGATGGTTTCGACGTTGATATGGCATATCAGCGGCGAGAAAGATATCCTTCTACTCTTGAAGACATGCAGAAGATAGTGGTAAGTGTATAAGAAAATCTGCTAGCTAAAAGAGCTTAAACCAGAGCTGAAAAAAGAGTCACTGTGAAAGAAGAAGCAGCTCCTTCAGACAACAAGATGGACACTTTGATCCGAACAATCGAAAATATGGTTGATCGATTTACCATTTCAGATAGGCTAGAAGCACAAATAAGGAATCCTAATTTCAGAGGACAACATCCGCAATTCAGAATTAAGCAGAGAGAACAAAGAGCGCAGGACCAAGCGGCACCATAGCAACAGATCAGGACTCCATTGCAACAGGATTATGTTCAGGGAATGGAGACAGATGATGATGATGACCCTTTGATTGAAGCCAATCATTTCTTCATTGTAGATGGCTCACCAATTTTTCTCACTGAAGAAGAAGAATACACAACGACTACAGACATTCAAAAGGGCGAAAATTTCATTTTGGCTAATGACACAGTGTTAGAAGATGAGTCTAATGATTACCAAAGAGGGTACATGAAAGCTTTATTAGCCCAACAAAATCAATATTCTCTGAGGAACAGAGATGTTCCGATCAGTCCCATTCAGAGGAGAAAAGAGCTCCAAATCAAAAATGATTCTTAGAAGAAAGGGAAAGAGCCGACCGATCCTTCCTCCAGTAAAACATCTTCAATGATTAACACTGCAATTGAAAAGAACCAACAGAGTGTAGCAAAGGATCAAGCGGAGCAGAAATATCCTCCCATTAACGAGGTAGAAAAAGCTCCTTCTTTTAATTTAGAAAATGAAATTTCTAAGCTAAAAGTGTCCATGCCCCTGACTGAGTTGGTGAAAAATAGCACTTATAAACACCAGGTGTCTAGAATTTTGCAAATAGACTCTATATCAGATATGGTGAATGTAGAATATGACTACCTTGAACTCATTTTTGGTCCAGCTACTGAAGATCAATCAGAAGAAAGTGAAGTCCCTCCCTTTTACCTAAGTCTTATATTACATGATTTCATCTTACATAATGCTATGTTGGACTCTAGAGCCTCACATAATTTGATGCCCAAAGCCATTATGGAGAATTTAGGACTTGATAATACCCGAAAATACCATGATTTGTATTCCTTTGACTCAGGTAGGGTCCATTGTATTGGCCTTATCAAAGACTTGGTAGTGTCTTTAGATCAAATCCCAGCCAAGAATGTTTTGATGGATGTAGTTGTTGCCGATGTCCCACCACGGTTTGGAATGCTTCTATCTAGGTCTTGGGGTGCAAAACTTAAAGGAACCATGCAGCTTAACTTCTCTTATGCCACTATTCTCGTGTTTGGCCAGTTAAGAAAACTATATAGGGAGAAGAAAATGAAATATATGATCACTAGCAAAGAGAAGCTAGTTAATCATCCCATTAATGTAGTCCACATAGATTTAGAGTCTTTGTCTTATATTAAGATGGTGGTTCGAAAGATGAGAATGTTCAGTTGGTACAAGTAGATGACATGCCTGCAATTTCAGAGAATTTTAGGGAAGTCCTCAAACAGGAAAAAGATAAAGTAGCAAGCACTTCTGAGCCTCCTGCCTGCCAGAAGCAAAAAGACAGTGAACAACAGAAGGATTCATAAATAAGTCAAGATAAAGTAGAGAAAGAAGCAAAATTTCAGCATCTAGAAGAAGAAGAAGAAGGCCTTTGGAGCATGGACTTTGATAGAGCTGTTGGTAAGGAAAGTGCTGGTATAGGAATATGGATCCGGAGCCCTATTTTCCAGTCTGAAATGGTTCCTAGTAATGTTAGAGTATGAGCTTATAAGTTGGATTTTGACTGCTCTAACAATGAAGCAGAGTATGAAGCTTTGATTGCAAGCCTGAAAATTTTGAAGAAGTTAAATGCAAAGAGGATTTTTGTCTACGGAGATTCAGAGCTGATAATTAAATAGGTAAAAGGAGAATACCAAAAAAAACATCCACGATTGAAGGCATACAGAAATGCAGTCCTAGACATATTGAAGACATTTCCTGAGTACACTTTGACAACAGTACCCAGAATGCAGAACATTATTGCTGATTCTCTTGCCACTACAGCAAGCAACTTGAAGATTCCAATGAACTCTAGCAACAAGTTTGAGATCTATGTCAAACATAGGCCTGCGGTTCCTGACAATTTGAGGTATTGGCAAGTGTTTTGGGATGACAATGAGATCAATGCTTTTTTGCAGAGTGAAGGGAAATTCAAAGATACTCCAATAGAAGGTGACTATGAGGTTGATGATCAAGAAATGGAAGCAAATCAGATGGACCTATTGCAGCTAAAGGATAATGTGATTCCTAGAGGTGTCATACCTTTAGAGGAGCTTTTTGATCAGGATGATGTTGCAAAGAAGCCAAGTTTGGTGTCTACTGAGAAAGGAGTCGAAGATGTGAATATTGGAACAGCTGACAAGCCCAATTTTGTGAAGTTTTCAAAGGCATTGTCCCCTGAGGTAAAGGAAAATTATGCTAAATTTATTTCTGAATTTTCTGATGTGTTTGCATGGGATTATTCAGATTTGAAGGTGTATGACAAGAACATAATCCAGCATACTATTCCCATCAAGCTGGATCAGAAGCCATTTAGAAAAAAGTTGAGAAGAATCAATCCGAAGCTGCTACCATCCATTGAAAAGGAGGTAAACAGATTGTACAAAGCTGTTATCATAGTCCCAATTAGATTTTTTGACTGGATTTCAAATTTGGTCCCGATACGTAAGAAGACAGGAGAGATAAGATTGTGAATAGACTTTCGGAATCTAAATAAAGCATCCTTAAAGGATAATTATCCACTTCCAAAGATGGAACATATTCTGCAAAGAGTAGTTGGAGCATCTAGGATGTCACTACTTGATGGCTACTCAGGCTACAATCAGATCTTGGTGCATGAGAAATACCAAGACAAAACTGCCTTCACAACACCCTGGGGAACCTTCCAGTATGCCAAACTACCATTTGGATTGAAAAACGCTGGAGCTACTTTCCAGCGAGCAATGGAAATTGCTTTTGCAAATGAAAAAGATGTTTTTCTTGTTGTTTATTTGGATAATCTGACAGTGTTTTCTGGTTCTGATGATGAGCATTTGCACCATTTGAGGGTTGTGTTTCAGCGATGCAGAAAGTTTTGGATTTCTCTCAATCCAAAGAAGAGTCTCTTTTCCATGGATGAAGGCAAGTTGCTGGGGCATATCATCTCTAAAGATGGTATCCGTATTGATCCATCTAGAGTAGAGGAAATTCAGCACATAGACCTTCCACGAAACAAAAAGGATATCCAAGCATTCAATGGTAAGATGAACTTCCTGTGCAGATTTATACCCAATTTGGCTGAACATATACGGGAAATGACTAACATGTTGAAGAAGGATAGCACTGTTAAATGGAGTGAGGAAGCTATCAAGTCATTTAATCTTGTAAAGTTTTCTTTTTTCCAATGCCCCAGTCTTGATTAGTCCTGATTATACTCAAGATTTTATCATATTTTCATTTGCATCAGAGCATACTATGGCTGCTGTTTTGATGCAAAAGCGAGATCAGATTGAAAAGCCAATTGCCTTTTTCAGTAGGACTATTAGAGATGCTGCTTTGAGGTATAATATTATTGAGAAACAAGAATTGGCTCGTATAAAGGCATTGAAGGATTTTAGGGTCTGTATTCTACATTCACATACTATAGCATATGTTCCTAATGTAGCAGTGAAGGATGCGTTGATGCAAAATGATCTAGACGGTCGAAGAGGTAAGTGGATAGCAGCTATGTTGGAGTATGATTTGGAGATCAAACCCACAAATTTGATCAAAGGACAAGGCTTGGCAAAGCTAATGGCCCAATCAAATTTGTGTGCCCTGGATATAAAACTCATAACAAAAATGTTAGAGGATGAAGATGAAGGTTTTCTTGTTCCAATTTCAGAAATTTTTATACAATCCCCATGGTATTCAGATATTGTTTACATCCTTCAACACCTTTCTCCACCTCCAGGGATGTCTAAAATTAAAGGTAGATCACTGAAAATTAAATCTGCTAAATACTGTATTTTAAATAGTGCTCTTTATTGGAAATATCCTAGAGGTATTCTGCTCAATTGTTTGGTTGAAGAAGAAGCTCAGAGAGTAATGCATGAATTTCACAAATGAGATTGTGGTGGTCATTTGTTTTGGAGAACTACAGCTAACAAAGTGTTGAGAGCAGGATATTATTGGCCTTCTTTATTTTTAGATTTGCATAAAACAGTGATGAGTTGTCATCAATGTCAAATTTTCCAAGGGAAGAAGAAATTGCTTCCTCTTCCTTTGAAACCAGTTTCAGTAAATGCTCCCTTTCAGTAGTGGGGACTCGATTTCATAGGAGAAATCCATCCCGCATCATCAGCACATCATCAATGGATATTGACAGGTACATATTACTTTACTAAATGGATCGAAGCCATCCCAGCAAGGCAAGATACAAATACGGTAATTATTAAATTCCTAGAATCGAATATTTTATCTTGTTTTAGCTGCCCTTACAAAATTATAACAGAAAATGCAACAGTGTTCAAGTATAAGAAGATGGTGGATATCTGCGAAAAATATAATATCGTGTTGGGTCATTCAACAACGTACTACCCACAAGGAAACGGCCTGGCAGAATCATCGAATAAATCTCTGATAAATATAATCAAGAAAATGCTGGAGACAAGCAAAAGAAACTGGCATCGAAAACTCATCAACGCATTGTGGGCAGGCATAGTTAGCAACAAGAAATCCATAGGTATGTCTCCTTTTGAATTGGTTTATGGTACTGATGTTGTCTTTCCTACATCACTTACATTTCCAGCCATGAGATTATTGCAAGAATTTGGTAGTGAAGACGATGAAAATCAAAGAAGGATTAATCAGATGATCCACCTTCAGCAAACAAGGGAGGAAGTGTCACAGAATGCTATTCAGTTGCAGGAGAAGATAAAGAAGATCTATGACCGAAAGACCAAGCAGAAAATTTTCAGTTGGATGATGTGGTGTTGAGATGGGATGAAAGAAATGAGAAAAAATGGAAGCATGGTAAGTTTGAAAACCTATGGAAAGGACCATACAAGATTTTAGCATACAGGGGACATAATGCCTTCTTGCTTTCAGAGATGGATGGCCAAGATTTCCCTGGAGGAGCAGTGAATGGTAGGCTTTTGAAGCACTATCATTGTTGAAGATAATGGATCAGAAACTATGTCACCATCATTGTATATATATCATGTTATTTTTGGTCAGATTTCAAGTACATAGTCATTGAAGTTTGGGGCACGAGGTGAAGGCTATAAAACTCAAATGATATGTGTATGGTTTGGTTTTATTTTATTTTTTTTAGTCCTAGTCTTGAGTTAGAGTCAGTATACATTTTGTCAGCTTTCAGTATTTTTGACTCCATGCCCAATGGATAAGGCTACTTGGTCTACAGTGTTCTTGGCACCTCCAAGGAGCTATCATCCCCATTGGAGACAATGTTAGTGTCAGTCTAGTCATACTGCCATTAGTGATCAAAATTGCTCTTTTGCATTTGCATATTAGGAGTCCCATACCATAAATTTTCACCATTCCGCTAGGTCATGGATTCATTGATGGCAGTGATTTTTCATCAGTCTTTCCCTCATGTGAAACTTGCTGATTCTCCTCTCTATGGTCTTTAGTCATGAGTTACTCTCACTTTGTGAGTCATGTTAGTAGGTCAGAGGATGGGTCTCATTAGGTTCTAGGATCTCATAATGGTCAAATTAATGAGTCAATTGTCAATAAATATCATCAAGGTCATGAGAAAGTCAATAAAATCAAAGTCACAGCACCTGGAAGATCAAAGAAATGTTTTATTTAGTTTGATGTAATTTTCACCTTAAAACCATGTTTTCAGGTGAAAACATGATACTTTACTTTTAATTATAATCCTTATGTAATTTTATGTTATCATATGTAATAAGTCACACTTCAGAAGTTGCGTCACCACCCTGCCTTTCAAAGACATCCTCCACCACATTTTCAGTCCAGAATCATGTTCTAAGTATGTCCATCAGAAAGGGCTCAAAAAGAGCTTTCCAATGGTATATTACACTCTCAAAATTGACTCCTGGATAGAAATTTATGCCTAAGTGAACAAAGTCCTCTATACCCTAACCCTTCCCCTTTTTCCCTCCTTTCCCTTAAACTTTATGTCATTAAAGTTTAATATTCTCCTTTATAAAACCCTTATTTCCCCCATCCGATGGCAAAATTGCATTATTAAAATCTTTTTAAACACATATGCGATTTAATAAACCACTTCCCCTTCATACCCCTTTATAATAAAGTTAAATATTTATGTATTATAAATCCCCTCCGGTCGCAACCAAAATATTTAAACCACTTCCCCTCATGACCCTTTAAACTTTAGAAGAAAGTTTAAAGTTTTACATTGTTTAATCCCCCGCCGATCCAAACCCTTCCCTTTCCCATCGCAATCGCATCATAAATATTGTGCGCCCTGATTGGCCCATGGAAAAAACTCTGATGCGATTGTATTAAGTCCCTTTCGATTGAACCTTGCCCGATTACATCTTGACCGTTGATCCGATCGACGATCGGACGACCCATACTTTATCGCTCTATCCCAATCGACGCTTGCGATTGATCCCCTCCGATTGAGCTCCGCCGATTGCAAACCCCCGATTGCACCTCTGGTGTCGATCTTCCCATCCGATCGAACGGCCTACAAACCGTCACACTCATCGCAATCGGCGTTTTTAAATAAAACCTTCCCTCCACCCTCCTCCGATCTCCTGATTTTGATTGACCTTGGGTCCCACCATATAAATTTCTACCCGTTCATAATAAGAGCACCCTTCCCTTTGTAAACCTAAAACTTTATTTTATTTCGTTTTACAACGGATTTCCCCATTCACCATGATATTATTCAATCGCATCGGAAAAATCCTCTGGCACGTCACATTTTTCCCCGCTCCCCTCCCGATTGCAATTGCGATTTATACCCCGGTCCCACCTAAAGGCCTTCCCCATTTTTAATGTAAAATCATTTTTTTTTTCCAAAGCGCCGAAACATTTAGCATTATTTGTTTTCTACCCCATTTACCCTTTAGCTTATCTCTATTTCATTAATTCCAATCGCATCGGAGCTTTTGTGCCTTGTTTCGAATATATCCAAACCTTCGATCCCGATTGCGATGATACCTTCACAATGTGTATTTTCAAATGTTCTATTATATGTTCCATCCCCTTCCTCCCCTACGATTCCGATTGTGATTGCGATTTGGGCCCCACCTCCTTTCCCTTTGCTCCTTCCATTCAAAAATGTGTTTTTCCCTTCACTAAAGGCATCATTTCATTTTTATGATTTCAAAGGCAATTTTCTTCAATGTCAGTTTTCTTCAAAGAGTAAAAATAGTGAGAGATAGTCAAAGGCTTAGAACTAAATATGAAACAGTGAGACATCTTCGGCAAATGATTTAAAAGGGATTTATGCTACAGGTTTCTTCTTCTCATTTGTTGGGTGTATCGGTGAATCTCAAGATGGTCAAATCGTCTTACTATTCCTTCTTTTCAGGGGCAGTCTGTTGGTTTCTTTCCCATATTCAAATTTCAATTCTTGAGCTGTTAAAACAACTCCCTTTTTTCTGTGGATCTATTTCCCCCACATTTCAGTCTATTTAATGTAATTTTGAACCATTTTTAAAGGATCTATAAGTCAGCAAGTAAGGGAATAGTGTGGAAAATCAGGAGGACGCTCTGCGCTCCATTGTAAACAGTTTTGGACAAGGAATTAATAAAGAATGCAGCTCTGATTTGTGGGATCCATACGGTATGAGTTTTAGCATTTTTTCTCTCCTTTGTGTTCATGTGTAATCTGTTATGTGTACCATTCATTCATAGACATCTCTGGTTGAATGCTTTCAAGATAGATAGGTAGAATCCATTTTTATGCTCTGCCTTGGGAAATCATTCACATTCTGTGTTTTCTTCTATTTGAAAAGGATCCATTTCTTATGCCCTTTTCAGCTCCTCACCAGTCTTTCCATTCCATCATTATTTAAACTTAATTGCTAAAATTTCTTGCCTACCTTGCCACATGAAATAACCTGTATACCTGATTTAATTTCCCGATTCAAACTGTCCCATTTGTTCCATACATCCCTGAAAAATTTCATCCATTTAAACGTTTTTCCCTATTATTATACCTAGCCTAAAATCAGTTTATAATTGTACTTTGTTGAATATCATTTCATGGAGAGAGCCCTCTGTTGACCTTGTAGGGCTAGCTACAAGGCTGAGCGTGGTTTAAAGGTTACCCTGATCTCCCTTTTCAGCCCGAGGTTCAAATCAGGTGATAATAGGTTGTATAATTTTCATAAAAAAATTCTTCTTGGTGTAATCAAACGTCGATAATAATATGTTTTGACTTCCTGGAGTTTTCTTTAGATACTGTGAATAAATTTCATTCTTTAACTCCTCATTCTTAGATTTGACTTCCTTGTATTTCTCCTTAATATCCAAACCTATAGTTTCTTCTTGTTGTGATGATGATGCCTCCATGTTTTTATGTCTTTAAACCATCTGAGTATCTAGAGTATCATTTTCAAACTCATTTATAATGACAATAGCAACATTTGTGTTCTTCTCTGTGTTTTCTTCTTCTAAAATCTCAATTGTCTCTTTTTCCTTGTTCACTAGATTGAGCTTAGGATTTTTATTATATCTGAGTTTAAACCTAGTCTTTGTTGGTGTTTCAGCAGTGTAGGTACGTTATTCTCTGACTCTTTTGGTAGCTTTATCTTCTTGATTTGCAGTTTTCAAGGTGTGACTAGTATCACCCTGTTTAACTGTTTCTACCAAGGTATTTTCCAGCCACTCTGCTTGATTAACAAACTGTTTAATTTCTGGCCTTTTATCATGTATATAGGGAACAATTTTCATTTTACCCTCATTTTATGTAGAATTCCCTGGGGATCATAATTCCACAAGAAACTTTCTTCAAAATTGTATTCCAGCAACTGTTTTGTTGCCTCTGTACCTGCATCCCTGTGATTGCAAATGAAAGGTCCTACTTGGTTCTTCAACTTGAATTGAGTCTTCTTTTTGGCAGCCAAGAAGTTGATAGAATCTGAATTTAGTATTTTCCTTATGTACTCCAAGGCCAAAAATCTCATTGGAAAGTATTTTGGTAGTTTGTAGGGTAAAAGGTTTGACCCAAAAACTCTGATCTCTGTATGATTTTCGTAAAGATACCAATCTACAATTCTACTTTGTTATGATAGCTGTAATACTTTCTTTATCTCATCACTGACTCTTGGTTGTACACTGTTTGTCAACATGTTTATCAATGAATGAACAAAACAGTCAATAAAATCCACATAAGTGAATTTTGTTGATTCTTTCCTAATTAGTGAGGTCCAGAAGATGAATGATAGAGGATTCCCATCTACATCCAATTTTTGAAGATTTATTGGGAATTTATCTGCTTGGAAATAAAGGAACATGTGAAAGAGGAAGGATGAATATCTAAAAACTCCTTTAGTGGGAAATTTCACAAGCTGGTCATTGATATTATCAGCTATGTATTTAGCATAATTGTAGATAACAGAAGGAGGTTGACCTGACACAAAAGTGGATAGAAAACCTAGAATTGACTCATCAGTATGCTCATCAGTAAATTAACCTAGGATAAAGGATAACATAGAGATGAAATGCCTTGACCCTTTAGGAAATTTGGAAGTAGAATAAGGAGGGTTTATCTTTGGGATTTCAACATAAGCAGTGATGAAATTTTGGAAAATCAGAAACCTCTTAGGAAAATCTAGCTGAATATAGAGCTTTGTGAGTGCTTCTATGGATAATGAAACTACATTGGGATCTGGTTTAAGCTGAAGCATTAGGTTAATAGACTCTACAGTAATGGTAAACAATATTTCTTTATTAACATTAACCATGGATCTTTGCTCAGGTGAATAATAGGATTGACACAGCCTAATGACTTCTAGACATTGATGAGTATGTGTAACTACATACTTGGGTAGATTTGACTCCCAAATCTGAACTTCATCTCCATGATCTAGCAGTGGAGTTCTAAAATATTGAATTCTATCACTGGATCAGCTATCTTGTAATCTATATCTACTAGAGGTGTATGTTCCACATCTACAAAAGGAGGTTGTAGAGGATTTATGACAATGGTGGTTTTGGAAGCCATTGTTGGGTTTGATTTTGACATTTTAGACCTTCTACATGTTTGAAACTCTATATTTAGACTTTTTTGTATCCTTCTATAAGATTAAAATGTTTACAGAAGGTATTTTTGGCTTTAACATAGGTTTCTTGAATAGTAATAGGCACAAACTGGCCTCTTTTGGTTTAAACCTTCAAATTTACCTTTAAAATGATCTTCAAATTCTTTATAGGTTCAGGAAAAGGTAGAACCAGGGTTTCCTTCTCTTCTTCGAATAAACTGGACTAAAATGGTTCAATTCAGGCACATAAGGATCCTGAGTGTTTATAAAGGGTTTCTTTAATCAATCAAAGCATCTTTAAAGTCTATAAAATGTTAAAATTACTTCAGTTTTGATTTTAAAAACTGATTGCAGTATCAAAATCATAATTTTATCAGGTTTAGCAGCGAATTCTTTCTTTGCAGGAAAATTAAGGGTTTTTCTGTGGGCAAACAACTTCACAAGGCTCAATTTCTCAGAAAATTGGTTCTTTTCAAATGAAGGGAAGGTTATTTTTTTTCGAGGAATACCCATTTTTGCAGGTATTTGATCTTTGAATGGGTTTTTGAGGCGTCGGAGAGGCTTTGTGATAATTATTGAAGTATTTTGAAGTAAAATGGGAGCTTCAAGTGATCTTGGCAGCAATTCTCAATAGATCTTTGGTTCTTTGGGCGAAAATATGCAGTACAACGCTTGATTTTTTAGTCGGGAAGGCTTAAACACACAGAAAAACTCTGAAAAAGACTTGAACTAGTAATGTATGCGGTTATATAGAGTTTTTAGGTTTTAAACAAGTTCTGTATTGAATGTGAGTCAAATCATTGGAAGGGTGGTTTAGCGCTGGTGGGAGAAAACCACCAGTGGTTATCGCATGAGCTCAAGGCAGTAAGTGGTTTCTTTGGATTGAATGCGGTCCAATAATTTGGCGCCACGTGGAGGAGAGAGAGGGGAACGAAACTGCTTATTTTGCAAATATTAAAATGATTAGAGATCACGCTTTTAGAAATGCGATATCACATCTGGATCGTTAGATCTGGAGGGAAGTGTGCGAATGGCGGGGATGGAATGATGGAGTTGCTTGGTATGTGGGGCATGGGGCCTAGGAAATCATATGCGTCAGGGTTAGGTTTAAATGTTTAAAATGTAGTTTTAAACATAAAACCTAATGTATTAATATGATAGGCGGGGTACGTATTTACATAGCAGGTAAGGGATTTGCATATGTTTTATAACCATAGGGCGAGTTTTATTATATATAATTTTTTTAACCTATGGGGAGATGAGCGGGGTAATATTTTAACACATGAGTATTTAGATCATAGGTTAAATGTTGAAATAGTGGGTTTGGGATATTTTAGATAAAGGAATTAATATATCTATGGGAAGGGGTTTTTAATAAGGGAATTAATACATTAAATTAAAGTTAATATGAGATGAATGTAATGAATGGAAAATACATAAAATAAACTAATCAAAGTGTAAAAATAGGCATTTGAGCACGATAATGGTCCCATTTAAATATATACACTTAAACTTAAGATAAATATCATTTGGTGGGTTTTTGAATGTTTTTTGGATGAAATGAAATTAATTAAGGGGGGGTTTTACTTTCTCTAAGAAATAAAGGTGTTTTCCATAGGAAAAGGGATTGTATTTTTGGTAAAGGGTGAATATGTTGAGGAAATGGGCTTTTATGAAGGGAATCTAGTATGTTTACCAATCAGTCATCAGGCCTTGGGTCTGGTCCCAACAGAAGTTAGAGAAATTCTCTAAGCCTCTTTAACTAAAGGTTTTGAATACTGGAACATTGTGGGGGATGGGAAATTAGTAATTTTCCCGATGATGTTTTATTACATGCCTTGCACAACTTCTTTCTACCTACCCATCATTATTCTAACATTTTTTACTTCATTTGCATGGGTGCATTTAATCTTGCAACCCTAAATCCATTTTTCTTTAAAATCATAAAATATATAAATCTAACCTTATTTCATTTGAGGGCTCAGATTAAGCTGTTTAGCTCCCCATTTATTCTCTAACTATCTACGGATTTGTCAAGTTTAAAATATTTGACATGTCTTTATTCTCTATCTGAAACAAGAAATTTAAAGCATGAAAATTTAAGATTAAACTATTTAACTCATCATGGATTATGGCATTTTGAACAAGCTGCACATATTCATTATTGTTGCAGTTAAAGTAAATAGAAGTGGAATTTTGACTTGCATCACTTTCGTGTCTTATTCTTATCTATTTTTTGTCTTTTGGGGTCCATTTTTTTTTTTTGATCTATTCTTTTCAAGTCCTTTGATCTTTCTTTTAGGAATTTTACCATCTTTTTATTTTTTTATTATTTTCAAATATGTGAAAACAACTTGCAGAAAGCAAGGTATGTACATAATTACAAGACTAATCATAGTCAATTAAAAAATTATGAACCCTATTATTATAGGACCCTAACAGTGGCTCCACATGGGGATGGAATTTCCTAGTGAAATTTCAAGAACTTTAAGACTAGCAGCCTTTGAATTTTGATTGCGCCGACCTTGTAGATGTTTTCTGATCTTTGAAGCTATCCATACTTATGATATTTTACCTCCTAAAGCTTAGGGTCTTCTCTTTGGGCTTCAAATTTGTTAGGAAAATATCCAATCCAATCTAAAATCTATAATATTATATACAATGGATGAAGTAAACAAAATTAATTATTGGTTATTTCTAAAGAGTATTAGTGCTTCAGCATTCTACCATTGACAGGTCCACCTAGCATATCTGATCCATCCATTTATTTTAGAATGAAAGCATTGTTACCTTTGTAACCATAAATAATATAAGGTCCAAGTTTCCATAGGAAATCAAATTTCCCACGTTTACCTTTTTCTTATCTCCTTGAATCTCATTTTAATACTTTGTCACCAATGTAGAAATCATCTTCTTTACTTTTTCTATCAAAAAAATTCTTTATCTTGTCTTGGATAACTTGAAACTTTAGATAAACCTCTTCTCTTATTTGCTGTAAGTGAATGGTTTGATTAATCCTTCTTTGAATGTCAAAGGTCTCAACTTGTAACTCTTGAATTATCTTCATTACTAGTACTCCTAAGGAAGATGGAAAAACAACATCCATTCCATAAACAAGCTGGTAAGGGGATGTACCAATATATTTTTTGGTGGTAAGTCTATCTGCCCATAATCATTAACTAACCTCTTGTTCCAAGTTTTCTTGTTATCTTCTAGTAATTTATTGATAATGTTCACAAGGCTCTTATTGGAAGATTCTGCAAGGCCATTACCTTGAGGGTAATATGCAGTAGAATGACCAAGGGTAATATGGTATTTATGGAAAAATTCAATCATATTTTTAGATTTGAATGAAGCTGCATTGTCAGTAATAATATTTTGAGGACATCCAAATCTTGAAACAATGTTACTTTCTAAAAAGGAGATAATGATAGTGTTAGTGGCTTGCCTAGAAGGTATGGCTTCAATCCACTTAGTAAAATAATCAGTGGCTGTCATAATCTAGTTATGTTGGGCTAATCATGGAGGGTGAATTTCACCAATGAAGTCAAGACCCTATTGTTGAAATGAATTTATGTTGAGATATGTTTTAAGGGCAATGGTAAGAGCTTTTTCTTTCCCTCAAATATTTGACACTTGTGACAAGAGGTCACATACCTTTTTACATCTGCAAACAAAGTAGGCCAGTAAAAACCAGCTCTCAAGATGTTTTCTGCAGTAGTCTTCCAGTAAAGATGTCATCCATAGTCACCTGCATGAAATTATTCTAAAACTTTGTCAGCTTCTTCTTTTAGCAAACAATTCAATAAAATTCCACTATGATCTTTCCAAAAAAAGTACATTGTTTAAGATACAAAATCTTACTGCCTTCAGCTTTAAGAATATAGCTTTTGTTCTTGATAATCCAGGAAGAGCTTGTAAATTTAGTAATACAAATATGATATTTGCATACCATGGTGAGTTTGAAAAGGCTTCATTGATCTCTGGAGTCGCCATCTCTTCTTGATCATCTACTGGGGCAATAAAATTAATGTCTAAAGCATGAAAATTCGATTCAGCCATGAGTTTGGCTAAACCTTGACCTTTTATAAGTTTAGTGGGTTTTATTTCTATGTCATATTCAAAAATTATGGCAATCCACTTGCCTCTTTTACCATCAGGACCATTCTATGTTAGAATTTCCTTTACAATGACATTTGGAACATAGGCAATGATATGTGAATGAAGAATGTACACTCTAAAGTATTTAATGGCCTTTACCAAAGCTAGGGTCTGTTTCTCCATTATATTATACTTTAAAGTGGCATCTCTGAGTGTTTTTCTAAAGAAAGAAATGGACTGCTCATAGCCCTGGTCATTTTTCTGTAGTAAAACTGCAGCAATAGGGTGTTATGAAACAAAAGAGAAGATAACAAAATCCTTCTTAAAATCAGAACTTATAAGGACTGGAGTTTTTGTTAAAGCTTGTTTAATTGATTCAAAAGATTGTTTAGCTTCAATAGTCCATTTAAGTATTGAGTCCTTTTTAAGCATATTGTTAAGCTCTTTGATTATTTCAGCTAAATTTGAGATGAATCTTCTAAGAAAGTTAATTTTACCTAGAAAATCTTGTAACTCTTTAATGTTCCTAGGAGGACTAATATTAAGAATGGCCTCTATTCTAGCAGGGTCTATTCTAATTCCTTCTTTAGATATTATGTGTCCAAGTAACTTACCTTCTTCTAATCCAAATAAATTTTTCTTAGGGTTTAAAGAGATGCGAAATTTCTTGCATTTAATAAAAAAAATTCTAAGATGATCCAAGTGTTCATAATCCGTTTTTGAGAAAACAGTAATGTCATCTAAATAAATTACTAAGAATTCATGAATTTCCTTTGCAAAGGCTATATCCATAGCTCTTTGAAAAGTAGCTCCTGCATTCATTAACCCAAAAGGCATTTTTACATACATAAAAGTGCCCCATTGAATAGTAAAAGTAGTTTTGGCTTGATCCTTTGGTTGGACTAAAATTTGGTTGTACCCTGAAAATCCATCTAAAAGTGAAATCCTAGAAGAACCAACTACCCTCTGTAAAATGTGATCCATCTTTGGTAAAGGGTAATTTTCTTTTAAGGATACCTTATTTAAATTTCTAAAGTCAACACATAATCTAATTTCTCCTGTCTTTTTCCTAGTGAGAACTAGATTAGAAACCCAATCAGAATATCTGATTGGTGCAATTATTTGGGCCTCATACATTATTTTTACCTCTTTCTCAATTAAAGGCATTAAAACAGGATTGAGCCTTCTTAAATTTTGTTTAAAAGGTTTTTGGTCTTGTTTTATAGGGATTTTATGTTGTATTATACTAGTGTCACAAGATTTTAGGTCCTTGTAACTCCAAGCAAAAACATCTTGAAATTCCTTAAAAAGAGCTATGTATTTTTCTTTCTCTTCCTTAGGTAAAGCTTTGGAAATTTTAATCATCTTAGGTTTTAACTCTGTACCAATGTTACATTCTTCAATATCAAATCTAAGTGGCTCAATTTCGGGTTTTCTTGCAACATCATTATCTTCAAATAAAGCTTCTAAAGGAGTTAACCCTTTTGGTAAAAAGTTATCTTTTAATTTCAAAATATCAAATTCATCATCAACTATCTCTTTAATTTCTACTTTATTTAAGTTATTTATGTTTGATTGACTAAATTTAGTAGGTTTTGCAAACTTTACTTTATTTACATCTAAGTTATTCAAATCAATTTCACTATCTAAATTCTGATCTAATGTACAGTCTGTGTCTATTTTACAATTCTGAAATTCACCTTGATTGTTCATAAAATTGTAAATCTGTTGATATTGTGAGAAAATTTTCCAATATTTAAGGTTATCTAGAATTATTGGTCTGTGTTTGACTTCTGCAGTATACCTATGATTTGGTTGAAATGGCAAATTACAGGTACTAGCAAAGTTGCTAAGGAGGGAACGTGTATATTTTTTTTTCTTAGTATTGCATAAAAATTACATTCTAACAATTCATCTATCAATTCTAAAACAGTTTCTCTATATTGGCTTAATCTTGGATTATAAACACAATATTCTCCATTTATTTGTTTTACAATCAACTTCGAGTCTCCCATAATTGATACTCTCTTACCTCCTAAATTTCTGATAATCTGCAGTCCTAAAATGAGCTTCATATTCAACCATGTTAATGGTACATTTGAAATTAAGTCTGATAGCATGGCCTTCTGCATGATTATTTTCCATATTAGTTATCCAAACTCTTGCTCCCGCTCCTAGTTTATTGATTGATCCATCAAAATCTAGGTGCCATAATGATTCATGAAAGATATTTTCATTGTTTGGTGTTTTTTTTTTGTCTTTTAGTTCAGTTTTGATTTCATTATCAGTTTCAGAGTTACATAAGATGAAGGAATCTAGGTCAGTAGTTGTAGTGTAAATTGGGTAATTTCTTGGTCTTTCTATACTACTTATCATATATTTCATCAATATTTCCCTATAGAGTTTCTTTGGTTGGCCAAAAACTGATATGGTAGCATATGACATGCCCAATTGTAGAGATCCCTGTAATTTTTCTCCCCATGAGCGAGATAATAGAATTCCATATTTGGGTGGGATAATACCTACTACAATATCCATGATTATGATTTTATGAGGATATTGAACTAATGTGACACACAAATCTTTAATCAATCCTAAACATTTCACTTTTCTTGAATCAAATGAAAATAGATCTTTGTAAGGCCTAGTGATATCTAAGTTTAGGGTTTCCATTATTTCTTTTGGCATTAGATTGTGTGAAGCCCCCAAATCTAACATTGCATTATGTAATATTTGGTCATGAACAATTAAGCTAATGTAGAATGGTAAAACTGCTCCATATTGGCGTTTTCTATTAGCATCAGGACCAAAAATCAACTCTAGCTGATCATCACTTAAGTTTACTGAATCTTCTCCATCATTCATGTTTAAGGTTTCAGTGATAGTTGTTTTGTACAAATCATGTTTTACCAATTCTGTCAAAGGAATTGGTATTTTTAATTTTGCAATTTCAGCTTTTATATTAAATGATGGTTGTGATTTACTAAGCTGAATTAACTCTTCTTTAGTAACTGTAGTTTGAGTAGGTTTATCTTCTTTTCCTACAAATGTTTTCTCATTTTCAGTTTGAATTTCTTATGTCTTACTTCTCTTAATTTTCTTATCAAGAATGGTTTGAGAAGTAGTAGATTTTTTTTTTTAGATTTTGAATTATCAGAAGCTATTTTGGCAGTGGCAGCTTTTGGATCTGCTGATTTTGGATCAGCAGTGGGTGTTTTGGGATCTAAAATTTATGTTTTAATAGCAACAGATTTTTGTGATTCTGTTGGTGTTTGGACAACTTCATCTGTTATATCAACAATCTTGGGGCTCAGTGAAATTTAAGGGCTGGAAATTTTCTAGGATGAGTTGGAGTTTTGCTTCTTTTCCCTAGGGAGAATTTGCAGAAATTTGGTAGTGGAAGCTTCTACTATTTTCTTAGTTTGTGTTTGTGCATATTTTTTAGTAGAAGGTTCATTATTTTTCTTACTTCTAAGGTTATATTGTTTATGTAGTTCATTTATAGCAAAATCATAACCTTGTTTGTAATCAAATGATTCACTTGAATCTAATTTAAGTTGTTGCATTTCAAATAAATCTTGATCTTCTTGTGTGAGAAAGATAGTGTTATCATCATTTATACCCATTAGATTTATGGTGTCTTCATTATCTTCATCTTGATGAGAAATTTCAGCATAGTTCTCTTGAAATGGAGGTCTTATTGTTTGATCAGGTGCTGATTCTTTAAATTTTCCTGTGTTTGTATTTTTCCTGAAGTGGGGATTTCTAATTTGCTGTTGGTTATCCCATTGTGGTCTTCTTTCTATATTGTCTAATCTATCCATCATTCTCTCTAAATGTTTAGCTAATTGATCTATTTTTCCATATGAACTAGATGTCTCTTGTTTTATGGTTACTCTCCTCTCATTCCTTAATCTAGCTTTTCTGGCCAAAATATTTACTTCTACACTAAAAACATATGTTTGCATTCTTTCTAAAGTATCAACATTTCTCTCTCTTAATTGATATGCCATATCTCTATCAAATCCATTAGGGAATTTGAGTAGGACAAAGTCTGGAGTGGGTTTGGGATTGGCAGGGATTGAATTGTAAACACTGTTGTATCTAGTGCAGTAATCTTGGACTATTTCATTAGGATTTATTTTCATTACATCAAATTCAGATAATATTTGAAGCGGATTTTTCTTCTTTTCGAATTTATTCAAAAATAATCTATGAAATATTGCTAAATCAGCTATACTACCAGGATTAATACCTTTAAACCATTTTTTAACTTCCCCTGTTAATGTTTGAGCAAAGAGTCTCATTTGTACATTAGAATCATCTATTTCATGAAGCTCAAAATAATCTGACATCTTATTAATGTGTTGTTGGGCAGTGTAATGAGTGGTAGCATCAAATTGAGGTATTTTACTCTGATAATCTTGAGGCATATCATGCAATTGTGATGGAAGGACCAAGGGAGCATACCTAGTAGCCATGGCTTGAATTATAGCTTGGCTAGGAGGTAGGTTGGAAGTGCTTGGAGAAGAACTGGAAGTACTAGATGATGTAGTTAAAGAAGTGGTTGATGAAATTGGAATATAAGATGATGTACTAGAAAATGTAGTTGAAGAACTAAAAGGTGAAGTTGGGATGGTAGAAGATGAAACTGGGATATATGAATAAGTACTTGGAAATGAGAATGATGTTTTTGAAATTGCAGAAGATAAACTAGTGGATGGAGTTGAGGTGGGGGGAGATGGAAATAATATTCTAGGTTGGAATGGTTATTTAGGGATAAATGGATCAGTGGACTGAAGTATATTGGACATTATGGATGATGTAGTGGTATAAAGAGATGAACCTACTGATTCTACAAGATTGGTATCCAACTGAGAAGTAGAAGGCTTAGGTGTATATGCTGATAAGGCAGCTAGTTCAATTGAATGCTAAAAAAGAGCTTCATCTATTTCCTTAGATATAGTAGCATTCAATTCATCAAGTTTATCATAAATCTCAATTTTTTTTTTGTTTCAGAATCTACTGAAATAGTTTCCTATTTAATTTCAAGAGATGAAATAAAATTAGGATCTATAAAAGTGTTGCTTAAATCACTCTCTGATTTGTTTCTGAATAAATAATGTTCAAAATTTAAGTCAAAAGCAATGTCTTGTATAGTTACTAACCGTTTTGGAAGGGAATTTGATCTAAATAAGGAAACTTTGTTACCTAAATCTTCTACTTGATTATTCTTTTTTCCAATTCTGTCTAGATTGTCTACTATAGCATCAGGTTTAGGATCTAGATTTGACCTGGTATAGTAGATTTTTCTAGAAGCCAGAATTACAAATTTTATGAAATGATACTCACAACTTATAAAACAGTCTTAAGGTAAAAGGATAATGAAAAATATTTCCTTAAAGGCCTATTTAAAACTGAGGATTGGTTAGTTCCCCAGTATGGTCGCCAATATGTTATCACTCTAATAATTCTCAAGTTATGAGATTTTGATTTAAAGTTCAAAGAACATTAGAGGTAACCACAGAACAACTTTTAAAATATAGGAATCTAGCCTTCCTAGGGTTCAGAGAGGGCTCCCTCTATAAGATTTAACTTTGTTTTAATTAGTTGATATTAGGTTAGTTATAATGTGCAAATTGGTTTTGATATTTGGTTTTGGTTCGATTTGGTTTGGTGAGAAAAATCACTTAATGAGATAGATAGTGATAGATTTGTTTGTCCATTGGGAAAAGGAGTCAAATTTCAAGTAGACGGGACTAGGATCAAGGTCAAAAGTCAAATATTTTTAGGGCAAGATAGACAAGTTATTGAAGATCTTGGAAGGCTGATTGGTGAAGTGGTTTAATTGGGATAAAGAGCAATCAAGGATTCTTTGATACGAATAAGGAAAGAGAAGACAGAGGTCATTCGAAAGAGGGAGCAACTAAGGGTTCCCTACGCTGGAAATCAGTAGAAAACATAGAAATGATATATAGTTAAAGACATGGTGCTTTTAACAAATCCTGTAATAATATTCTTGGTTTATCATTGAAATTTAGAACACATTCATGGATGCATATAAAACATAAGAAGATAAACAATGACAGTAGAAAGTACTTCACTTCAATGGCTCATCACATGGATCCTGAAATATGATGCTTTATGATTTGATCCAGTCTGCTACTTGAACTTGCTACAAAAATATTTCAGATACAGAAATATTGACTATAGAAATACTCAACAATTTATTCCACAATAATACTTCAAGGGATGAAGTATTTATAGAAAAATGTTTACAAACTATCCTAGAATACTCATAGGATTTTTCTAAGGAAATAAAAATATCTTTTACAAAAATATAGTGACAGCTTCTTAACAACTAGCAATATGTCCTATTTATCCAAATAAAATAGAAATGATCATTTTGAATTGGGTGCAGTTGGCTACCTTGTTATCCCTAACACTAGAAAAAGATCTTTTAATCTATTTTTGAAGTGTTATCTTCTCATCTGATACACTTTACCATATGATACTCTTTAAACACTATTTTAAATGTCTTACTGATGTAAACTCTGTTTTCACTGTGTAAAAACAAAAAACTATTTTTCATCCTTTTCACTGCAATTTGACTTTTACAGTAAGTCAATGGGCTTTTCCCAAAATTCTTCGTCAGGGATTTTGATCTTTTTCAACTTCCTAAAGTTATCATCTGCCTCTGTGTATCTAGAAAATGTTGGTTTGAATACAAATAGGTGTTTTATCTCATGCTCTAGATAAAACAAGTCTTCAAAGCTTTTATATAAAACCTTGCCTGTAGGAATTCCTTGTCCTTCTGTTTTATTTACCTCCTCTTTTGCATGATCTTTGCTCTTCTTGTTGTAGTCTTCTTGTGGCATAAGTTTATCATTAAGAACAAGAATATTTGGCAAACCTCTTTTTTTTAAGATCTCAAATTTAACCATAAATTTAGCTATGGCTATGTTCATGTTTCCACACTTTTCTTCTAGCCGCTTCATCAGGTTTTTCTTTGAAATTACTTTTCTTATTTCAAGAATTGTCTCTGTTCTATAAATATTTTCTATCTCCTCCAATTCTTGTTTATTTTTACTGTTGAGAAATTTGATTATTTCTAGGGCCTCTTCAGGTTTGGCACTTAGTTCATCCTTTGTTTTTTGAATCTCCTCTTGAGCTGCCTGTGGTAAATCCTTTTGCTCATAAATTACTTGTATTGATGGCCAAACATCATTGATGGATTCAATGATTTTGGTCCATAGTTGATTTTTCACATAGGACATATGTTCTTTCAAGGTTAAACCCTTTTGTAAGTTCTTCAACTCAACATTTAACTTGTTAGCCCTTTGTTCCTAATTTTTGGCATTAATTTGGGCTAGCTTCTTAGTGCCTTCTAGATTTTCAATCATTTTCTTCAACCTATTGATTTCATTTGTTTGAATTCACATTTCCTCCATGGCCTTAATAAGTTTACTGGCTTCATTAGACTGTTGAGCTACTATGGTAGAGGATTCTGTAGTTGAAGTGGTGGAGGAAGTCACTAGTACTGCTGTGGCCAGTGGTACTTTTGGTGCCAACTCTTCTGCCAGTGTTGAAGGAACATATGTTGTTTCCATGGGAATTATAGTAGGAACTTCTTGTGCTTTTGCAGTTTCTCTTTCATGGACAAGCTTGTCCATTTGGATTTCCATCTCTTTAATCCATGCTGTCATTTTTAAAATTAAGTTCATCATATCAACTTTTTGGCTTGCCTCTTGCAACATCTCTTTAGTCTGTGGATGTTCTGTTGGAGGAAGTTTCAATTGTTTTCTAAGTGCTGATATGTCAACATTTTTATTCTTTATCATCTCTTCTGCAGCTTTTACATTTTTTGTGTCATAACCCACTTAAATTACAAATTCTTTTAAGGACTTAATTCTAGTGTCATTGATAAGAGAAGAAGTTTTCTCAATCCCGATTTGATCTCTCAAATTGGTTATAGTGTTCTAAATATTATGGGCACTCATTTCCTTGTTAGTCATAGTAGAATAAATCATTTCAGAACTCTGCTTATGAAACTCAATTTGATCTAAAGGATGAATGCTATCAACCGGTACTTCCAAGTCAAATTTCTTTTAGTCTGCTATTGTTGTGGGATTAGGCAATGTTGGTTGTAGCATTGTCATAAGAAATTTCTTGTTGGTGTAATCAAAGGCTGATAAAAATATGTTCTGAATTCCTGGAGTTTGCTTTAGATACCGTGAATAAATTTCATTCTTTAACTCCTCATTCTTAGCTTTGATTTCCTTGTATTTCTCTTTAATATCCAAACCTGTACTTCCTGCTTGATGTGATGATGATGCCTCCATGTTTTTCTATCTTTCAACTGGCTGAGTACTCGAGTACCCTTTTACTGCTCATTTATAATGACTGTAGTAGCATTTTTGTTCTTCTTTGTGTTTTCTTCTTCTAAAATCTCAATTGTCTCTTTTTCCTTGTTCACTGGATTGAGCTTAGGATTTTTATTATATTTGAGTTTAAACCTAGTCTCTGTTGTTGTTTCAGCAGTGTAGGTACCTTCTTCTTTGACTCTTTGTGTAGCTTTATCTTCTTGATTTACAGTTTTCAAGGTGTGACTAGTATCACCTTGTTTAACTGTTTCTACCATGGTATTTTCGAGCCACTCTGCTTCATTAGCAAACTGTTCAATTTATGGCCTTTTATCATGGATATAAGGGGTCAATTTTCATTTTACCCTCATTTTACGTAGAATTCCTTGGGGATAATAATTCCATAAGAAAATTTCTTCAAATTTGTATTCCAGCAACTATTTTTCTGCCTCTATACCTGCATCCCTGTGATTGCAAATGAAGTTCCTACCTAGCTCTTCAACTTGAATTGAGTCTTCTTTTTGGCAGCCAAGAATTTGATAGAATCTGAATTTATTATTTGTCTTATGTACTCCAAGGAAAAAATACTCATTGGCAAGTATTTTGGTAGTTTGTAGGATAAAATATTTGACCCAAAAACTCTGATCTCTGTATGAATTTGGTAAAGATTCCAATCTCCATATCTACTTTGTTTTGACAGATGTAATACTTTCTTTATCTCATCATTGACTCTTGGTTGTACATTGTTTGTCAACATGTTTATCAATGAATGAAAAAAACAGTCAATAAAATCCACATAAGTGAATTCTTTTGATTCTTTTCTGAATAGTGAGGTCCAGAAGATGACTGATAGAGGATTCCATTCTACATCCAATTTCTGAAGATTTATTGGGAATTTATCTGCTTGGAAATAAAGGAACATGTGAAAGACGAAGGATGAATATCTGAAAACTCCTTCAGCGAGAAATTTCACAAGCTGATCATGGATATTATCAGCTATGTATTCAACATAATTGAAGATAACATAAGGAGGTTGACCTGGCAAAAAATTGGATAGAAAACCTAGAATTGACTCATCAGTATGCTCATCAGTAAAATAACCTAGGATAAACGATAACATAAAGATGACATGCCTTAACCCTTCAGGAAATTTGGAATTAGAATAAGGAGGGTTTATCTTTGGGATTTCAACATAGGTAGGCATGAAATTTTGGAAAATCTGAAACCTCTTAGGAAAATCTAACTGAGTATAGAGCTTTGTGACTGCTTCTATGGATAATGGAACTGCATTGGGATCTCGTTTAAGCTGAAGCATTAGGTTAATAGACTCTACAGTAATGGTAAACAATATTTCTTTATTAGCATTAACCATGGCTCTTTTTTCAGGTGAATAATAGGATTGACACAGCCTAATGACTTCTGGACATTGATGAGTATGTGGAACTACATACTTGGGTATATTTGACTCCCAAATCTGAACTTCATCTCCCTGATCTAATGATTTTTCTAGAATCTAGCAGTGGAGTTCTAAAAGATTTAATTCTATCACTGGATCAACTATCTTGTAATCTATATCAGCTAGAGGTGTATGTTCCACATCTACAACAAGAGGTTGTAGAGGATTTATTACAATGGTGGTTTTGGAAGCCATTGATGGGTTTGATTTTGACATTTTAGACCTTTTGGATGTTTGAAACTCTGTATTTAGACTTTTTTGTACCCTTATGTAAGCTTAAACTATTTACAAAAGGTATTTTTGGCTTTAACAGAGGTTTCTTGAATAGCAATAAGCACAAACTGGTTTTCTTTTGGTTTAAACCTTCAAATTGAGCTTTAAAATGATCTTCAAAATCTTTACAGGTTTAGGAAAAGGTAGAACCGGGGTTTTCTACTCTTCTTTGAATAAACTAGACTAAAATGGTTCAATTCAGGCACATAAGGATTCTAAGTGTTTATATAGGGTTTATTTAATCAATAAAAGGATCTTTAAAGTCTAGAAAAGGTTAAAATTACTTCAATTTTGATTTTAAAAACTAATTGTAGTGTCAAAATCGTAATTTTATCAGGGTTTAGCAGTGAATTCTTTTTTTGCGGGAAAAATAAGGGTTTTTCAGTGGGCAAATAGCTTCACAAGGCTCAATTTCTCAGAAAATTGGTTCTTTTCAAATGAAGGGAAGGTTATTTTTTTCGAGGAATACCTGTTTTGTAGGTATTTGATCTTTAAAAGGGTTTCTGAGGTGTCAGAGAGGCTTTCTGATGGCTATTGAAGTCTTTTTGAAGTAAACTGGGAGCTTCAAGTGGTCTTGGCAACAATTCTCAATAGATCTTTGGTTCTTTGGGCGAAAAGATGGAGTAAATCGCTTGATTTTTCAGTCGGGAAGGATTAAACATGCAGGAAAACTTTGAAAAAGACTTGAACTAGGCATGTATGCAGTTATATAGAGTTTTTAGGTTTTAAACGAGTTTTGTATTCAATGCAAGTTAAATCGGAGGAAGGGTGGTTTAGCGCTGGTGGGAGAAAACCACTAGTGGTTACCGCATGAGCTCAAGGTGGTAAGTGGTTTCTTTGGATTGAATGCGATCCAATAATTTGGTGCAGAGTGGAGGAGAGAGAGGGGAGAGAAACTGCTTATTTCACAAATATTAAAATGATTAGAGATCACGCTTTTAGAAATGCGATATTGCATCTGGATCTTCAGATATGGAGGGAAGTGTGTGAACGACGGGGATGGAATAATGGAGTTGCTTGGTATGTGGGGCATGGGGCCCGGGAAATCATATGCGTCAGGGTTAGGTTTAAATGTTTAAAATAGTTTTAAACATAAAACCTTATGTATTAACATGATAGGCAGGGTATGTAATTACATATAAAATAAGCGATTTGCATATGTTTTACAACCATAGGGCAGGTTTTATTATATATAATTTTTTTTAACCTATGGGGAGATGAGCAGGGTAATATTTTAACACATGGGTATTTAGATCATAGGTTAAATGTTAAAATAGTGGGTTTGAGATATTTTAGATAAAGGAATTAATATATCTACGGGAAGTGGTTTTTTTATGAGGGAATTAATACATTAAATTAAAGTTAATATGAGATGAATGTAATGAATGGTAAATACATAAAATAAACTAAGCAAAGTGTAAAAATAGGCATTTGAGCACAATAATGGTCCCATTTAAATATTTACACTTAAACTTAGGTTAAATATCATTTGGTGGCTTTTTGAATGTTTTTTGAATGAAATGAAATTAATTAAGGGGGGGTTTTACTTTCTCTAAGAAAAAAAGGTGTTTCACTTAGAAAAAGGGATTGTATTTTTGGTAAAGGGTGAATATGTTGAGGAAATGGGCTTTTATAAAGGGAATCCAGTACTTTTACTAATAAGTCATTAAGCCTTGGGTCCGGTCCCAACAGAAGTCAGAGAAATTCTCTTAGCCTCTTTAACTGAAGGTTTTGAATATTGAAACATTGTGGGGGAGGGGAAATTAGTAACTTTCCAGATGATGTTTTATTACATGCCTTACACAGTTGCTTTCTACCTACCCATCATTATTATAACATTTTTTACTTCATTTTCATGGGTGCATTTAAGCTTGCAACCCTAAATCCATTTTTCTTTAAAAGCATAAACTATATAAATCTAACCCGATTTAATTCGAGGGCTCAGATTAAACTATTGAGCTCCTCATTTATTCTCTAACTATATATTGATTTGTCAAGTTTAAAAAGTTTGACATATCTTTATTCTCTACGTAAACATGAAATTTAAAGCATGAAAAGTTAGGATTAAACTATTTAACTCATCATGGATTATGGCATTTTGAACAATCTGCACATAATCATTATTCTTGCAGTTAAAGTAAATAGAAGTAGAATTTTGACTTGCATCACTTTCATGTCTTATTCTTATCTCTTTTTTGCCTTTTGGGGTCCATTTTTTTTTTGATATTTTCTTTTCAAGTCCTTTGATCTTTCTTTTAGGAGTTTTACCCTCTTTTCATTTTATTATTATTTTCAAATATGGTAAAACAACTAGCAGAAAGAAAGGTATGTACATATTTACAAGACTAATCATAGTCAATTAAAAAATTATGAACCCTATTATTATAGGACCCTAACACCTACATGGCCAACATGGCTAATGATGAGGGCACTGATATGTGTAATCTACTCTATGTATCATGGGTAGGAGAGATAGTTCATCAGTTGGGACTTTCCACTTTGGGAATGAACCACTTTATCTTATGTATCTCATGTATAGAGGATAATTTTTTTCATCATATGGTTGCCACTTGGAGATTCATTGATGAGGATAGGTATCTAGCTTTTCAGTTGGAAGCTATTCTCGAAATTCTAGAGAGGAAGCTTTGGAGCTGGACATGCATGACACATTGTGATAGATGGGAAGGTCTTCCACTTAAGGATGCCATTTGGAGGGAGGATTCTTGCTGTAGTATCCACTTGTTGTAGTTGCTTGAGGAAAAGCAACATTTTGCTGGGGAGGACTGTAATATTCCCAAATTTTCACACGATATTTGGAATATTAGAGTTTTTAATTTTCTTAATGAATTAAGAAAATAAAAGAGTGGAGGGACCCATAATCCTCAAGATGAATAAATATCCATTTTTTATGTGTGAATTTGGAATAATTAAGCCTAGATATACATAAAGGATGTATTGGAGCAACTACTAATGTGAATTAATTGGAGATCATGTCTCATTAATGAGATAGATCATGGAGGTTGATAGAGTCAACTAATATCTTGGAAGGAATCAAACAGAAGATCATGGAGAATTCATGATGAGGTGATGGAGGAAGTTGTGCAATTAATTCACACATGATGGAAAGGGTGTACATTGCACCTGGACAGGATGGATGACTTGGAAAGATAGCACGGTCAAACATGGAGGATCTTGTCCACATGCATAATGCAGTTTAGATGAGGGCCAAGGCATGGGAAGGCTCATAAACTATATAAAGGAGATGAAGACAATAATGAAGGAGGCTATTTATTATTGATGTTGAAGATTATTGTTGATATATGATCAATTTAGATCTGGAATTATCATGTGACATTCCATGCTTTCTTTGGTTGTTTAGCTAAGATTGCAAGTGTTGTTTAGCATTGGGTGTTCCTAGTCGGGAATCCCACCTTTTTCATTGAGTATCTCTTGAAAGAGTATTGTACTTCATTCATCATCATGCATTGGTGCCATATTTTTCCTACTTTCTGTAGAACCTCCATATTCAGAAATCCCACATTTTTGAAGATTAGTTTGAGAGGAGGAGGTTGTCCTTCAATATTTTAGTTGAGGAACCGGTGAAGGATTCATCCTATCACCTTGAGCTTCAAGATCAGCCTTCCAGTGCTTTAGATCTATATTAGGCATTAGTCCATCTATTTTTCATCTCCCAACAGTAGCAACCCCATCAGGATTTGTGCAGTCTAGTCTTGTAGATCCAAGGGAGTAGGGAAGTTACTAGCATTTCAGCTAGTAATCCAGTGGAGGACCAATCCTTCACAATGTATGCAATACTTCCATCAGTCTTGAGCTTCATAGCCATATTTTGTAGCAGGAAAGAGAGCCTCCTTCCTTTACAGCGCAATTTTTATGAGAAATTGTGTAGCAGCAACTGCAATCTTCATTGGACGATTGAGGAGCTAGATCTTGAGCTTCTAGCTTGTGGAACTAGAGAAGGGATCAACCCTTCAAGCTTAGATATGATCTTGTGACATATTTCAACCATCTATTTGTCAGATCTAGCTTCATATCTACGTAATCCAACAATCAAAGGATCAAACTCAAGGAGGGTGATTCTCCAAAGTTGTAGATCTGGAAAATCCTTTCTGGGTTATCTTGGGTATCCATCATAGAGCCCAGATCTTGAATTTTGGCATCATCAGAGCTCCATATTTTCATATATATATGCATTTTCCTTTTCATCCTACAGTCATATATTCATATTCTGCTAAAGGGACAATGTAGTATTCGCTTACAACAGCTCTCCAGTTACGTAATGCCTATTGTGGCATGTTTTCAGGGTGATTCTAGGCCATCTCTTTGGCTAGATCTACTCATATTTTGTACATTGTGTAACTGAATGCTCTCCTATATAATAAAATGGCTCAACTATTCTGTCTATATCTATGTTGATCATAAACTTACATGTACATTTTTTGTGTTACAAATATTGTGCTTGTGTATCAATGCATTATTCCAATTTGGGATATTACAGAGATTCTGAGCATTTTCATTGTTTAGCAAAATTTTTCCCCTTTTTCAGTTTCTGATCAAAAAACAAGAAAACCATCACAACATAATATTATTGATAATAAAAACCATAAGAATCATATAAACATTTATGAATAAACAAATATAAAGGAAAATTTCCAAGAATTCATTATTTAAACATAAGAAATGAAAAATGAACAACAATTTATGGAAGAAAGAACAATTGATCCATATTAATCAAATAGGAAGGAGATTACAACCAATAAATGTTGCAGCAACACCTCCCCTAGTTCTAGCTCCAAAAAATCTCCCTATAAAGTTGGATCTCAACATCATAACAATACAAGTATTCACCCCCCTTTCTCAATGACCAAGCCTCCAATATATAGGGAATTGGAGGATGAATATTTCCAAATTCCTCTTTAGTTCAATTTTGGAAAAATATTTGGGTGAATGTTGTTTCCTCATTCAAATGGATTTGTCCACTTTTTAGGTGCTTTGATCCTTAGAAAAAATATTTCTCAAGTTTTTGTTGTGTATGTGTTATATTCTTTCCACGACTAGTCATGCGCGTGGGGGTCACAAGGGGGGCGATAAATACCCCTGTACATTGTGTCGGGCACAGCAGGGGGGCGACAGCGCCCTGGGAAAAATTTTTTGGACCCTATTTTTCAGTGGGTGGACCCGCCCATGGTTTTATGCATGGGTTTGCACATGGTTTTGGGGCATGATGGTTTTTGGCCCCTGGTATTTTGTAGGTCCGGTTAAGGGAACTACAATTATGTTCTAATATAGGGTTAATGGATTGGGGTTTATGTATGGTTCAGCATGTATATATATATGTGTGTGTGTTGTAACACTAAAAGGAATATAATGAAAAATCAAGCTGGTCATCCCGATTTGGGATCCAGGGGAAAATCTCTGTGGATATATGTTTTATGTTTTATGCTCTCGTTATTTTTTGTTTTCAATTTTTAATATTCGTTTGCAGATAATTTCTGTACAGGGTTAAAACCTATAGTTTTATGGATCTTTCCCACTTTTTTATGCTTTTATTTTTTAGGAAAAATTTGTATATGAGGATAAAGATATCACATTCCACCATATGAGCTTCCTTAAGTGAACAAGAGTGTCAAAGTGAGTTAACTCAGGCTTTTTGCCTTGTTACTGAGTGAGAATTTGGCAACACAAGTTAAATGAATGAACATAATATTATAGACTAGGATAACATGGTCCTCATGGTACATAACTTGTGTTATAGTATTATATAGGCTAGAAAATAAGGGGTGATGTAAATGGGTGTATTTCAACCAAGGCATATTAATATCCTATAAGATGATGAGGATGTATTTCCAGGTATAATAGATGCCCCCTAAAGTGTATTGTCATAGAAGAAGGTGATGGAAAAAATACTTTATAAAACAACCAGGGAGAGAGAATTTTAGAGTGTCAAAATGGAAAGAGGTCTGCAAACAAAAAACGTATGTCATATTTTTAATCATGTCCCAAGTTAGGAATTCCCATGATAAATAGCTATAAAAATACACTATATATCCATGTAGAATATGAGAGATCATTTCCACTAGTAAGTACACTATGGAACTTTGTCGCAGTGTAGTCAGACTGAGATAAATTGTCTCTAGAAACAAAATATTTAGATTAGGAGAGTAAACTAGGATGAGTGATGTAATCGTCTACCCAAGGTCTCGTCATCGTCACTGAATTGCACAATTTTACACATGTGAATAAATGAGTTGAATTTGAACATGTGAGAATTCTTCTAATTACTTGTCAATGATGAAAACCATTAAAAAATGTGAGAATGGCCACCGATAAGGATGATGGTCTCCAATATGCAGAGTAAAACCTAGTGAATGTGAATAAATGATTTGATATCGAACACTTGTAGGATCATTAAAGTGGGAGCCAATAGTGAAAAAGCCCAATCAAACACATAAAAACCTACCACTAAGGAATGCAAGCTCCAGGGTACTGTCATGTTTCTCAATCCACTTCCTAGATAATGTGTTGAAGTCGATAAGAATGGATCTATCGAAGGTGGGAAATAAGGAGTCCCACATCAATTGTGTTAGGTCCCTATAATACTAGTGTAGTCCCCTTATTATTATTGTTAGTGTAGCCCCATTATTATTATTTTGTGCCCATGTGGCCCCCATATTGTTATTTTTGTGCCCCATAGAAACAAACCGTTGTTATTGTTGTGCCCTTACATTATTATTGTTATGTAGGCTTTGATTATATTGTGACCCATTAGACCCATTTATATACAAAGGAGGTCTTGTCATTTGTATCTTCTAAGAATTTTTCATTTTATGTAATGTAAAGGAGGTTTAACCCTCAAAGAGGCTAATTTTTAAGTTGTTGACCTATATTTTATTCCATTTTGAGAGTTGGTTGCATGGCATTTGGTATCAGAGCTTTGGATTTTAGGGTTTTTCTTCTTCAAGTAGTGCATATTGGAATTTTCACTACAACGTTTTTTCAACGAAGCTTCAGAAGTTGAAGTTTTAACCACGTGGATTCAAAATATTGGTGAACCTCGTGTACGAATTTTAGATTTTGGTTTGCTATATTTTCAAAGATATGATACGAGGAAGTTAGGGTTTTTGTAGGCTCCACAATTTCATCTCAAACATGTGACCTAGGGAAAATTGTCATAGGTTTAGTTTTAGGCATCATATTTGAATTCTGTAAAATATGATGTAAAATGCATGGAATATAGTGCTTCCTTTGGAAATTTTAGAGCTGAATGTTGAAACAATGACACTTTCCATCCCGTAAAACTTCACTCTATTTAACTAGTCCATAATCAGGTTACCTTGGGAGATTTGGAATAACTCTATATTGAATAATCCAATATTAGTCTGACTTGTGGTATTGGAAAGAATATTCATAATGATACAACAATACCGAACTTCAAACCTTGGAGATTTGAAATTTCAGAGCTACAACTGTTGCAAGATCGAGCTCCTAAAATAAAGAAAAACGTGTGTATGTTTTTTAAAATTACATAAATTTTGTTTGAAAAATCAATTTGAAGTGATTCCAAGGGCATATTGAAGAAAATAATATCAGTATAGGGTTCTAAAATACCTCCCAAACAAAATAATTCCACACTCATTAAGCCCTCATAAAACTATACTATGAAGCATGAAGAGGAAGAATTGCAACATGATATATCAAAATTACAGGATCAAGTGCAACAAATTTCGTTCTCACAAAGAGAAACCAAAGATTAACTGAAAAGGGACATGGATGGTTTAAAAACATAAATAAAATGTGACATGGATGGTTTAAAATGTGACATGTATGGTTGAAAATGTGACATTAATGGTTTAAAATAAGACATGGAAGGTTTGAAGGAAGGTTTGACAAATTTGCTACAAGAAATTCTTCCTAATGGTGAAAAGGTATTCCATGAAACTCATGATGAAAACAAAATGAATGTCAATCATGATTTTAGAGACTCCAATGTTTGGTTTAAGACACAACAAATTCTAAATATCGATATGAGGAAGTATAATGGCAAGGATCCAGTAACATGGATACTACATATGGAGCAATATTTTAATCTCCATTATGTGAAGCACATACAAAAGGTATGCATTGAAAATTTATATTTAGAGCCCAATAAATGTGTGTTGTATGTATGGATTTTTTCTTATAAACCACTTGTCACTTGGTAAATTTTTACGGAGGAAATGATAACACATTATGAGGATACAAATAGAAACACATTCTTTAGCCAATCGATAAATCTCAAACAAAAGGGCTCAATGGTAGAGCACATTGAGGACTTCAAAAAATTGAATATTAGGGTAACTAATATTCTAGAGGAGAATATGATTGATGTATTCATAGGTAATTTAAAGGTTAATATCCAAAATGAGGTTCACCTTTGGGAACTTGATTCATTGGAGAAGAAATTTAGGGTAGCAAGAAAAATTGAAAGAAAAATTATGGCACCAAGGAAGTATACCACTCACAAATATACAAATGGAAGTGTTGTTGCTCCTAGTCTTCCACAACCTACAAGGTTGAAACCACAATAATTGGAGGAAAAAATAGAAAAATGGCTTTGTTATTTGCATGATAGAAAATACAATAAAGGTCATAAGTGCGCTGAGAGAAAATTATTTTACACAGATTTTGAAGAGGAGGAAGAAAAGGAACAAGAAACATCAAAAGAGGAGGATATACACCATGAACCAACCCCAGAGAAAGAAGAAATGAATCTGACCATATCTTGTAATACATTGGTAGGAATTACCACTCCTAAAACTCTCAAGATAGAAGGATATATCAAGAAGAAAAAGGTAATATTCTTGATTGATTCGGGTAGTATCCATAATTGTATTCATTGTAATATAACCAAGGAATTGAATTTCTTCCTATATCCAACACCAAAGTGTTAAGTGATGGTTGAAAATGGGGGAAATATAAATTTCTCTAGAAAGTGCCATAATATCAAGTTAACCATGGGGGAATATGTATTGAATAGTCCAATTCTTTCCATTCTAATGGGTGATGTTGATGTTGTACTAGGATTCCAATGGTTACAATCTTTGTGAACGATAGATTTTAATTTTCAAGAAATTTTCTTGAAATTTTTTTGTGAAGGAAAGGAAGGTGAATTGAGGGGTATCGCAGGGAAACCAGGAAATATAATCATCTCTAATGTCATGAAAAAACTTCCGAGGAAAGAACAACGAGGCGTAATTGCACAATTATGCTCACTAGAGGTTCAAACATAAAAATCACATATTTCTCCATATCTCCAAAAGGTATTAGACAATCATTCCCTGGTGTTTGAGACTCCCAAAGGCCTCCCATCTCTTCGTGATCATGATCATGCAATTTATTTGATTCCAAGAAGTGTTCCTTTAAACATTAGGCCCTACAGATATCTTTATGCCCAAAAGAGTGAGATTTAATGTATGGTTACATTTATGTTAGATGTTGGTATAATTCAACCTAGTCAAAGTTCTTTCTCCGCTCCAGTAGTATTGGTGCACAAGAAGGATGGATCATGGTGTATGTATATAAATTATAGGGAGCTCAAAAAGATCACTATTAAAAATAAATTTCCTACTCCTACCATTGATCAAATTTTGGATGAATTACATGGAGTGATTTACTTCACCAAGCTATATATTCATTCAGGATAACATAAAATTAGAATGAAGACTAAATAAATTATGAAAATAGCATTTAGAATTCATGATGGTCATTATGAATTTTTGGTCATGCATTTTAGCCTTACTAATGCAACTTCCACATTTAAATGTTTGATGAATTTAATTTTCAAACCCTTCCTTAGAAAATTTGTGTTAGTATTTTTTTGATGATATACTAATCTACAACCCCACAAACCTAAAGCATCTTCGAGGATTTATCAGGTTGATAGGGTATTATCAAAGTTTGTTAAGAATTATGGGAGAATAATAGGACCTATAACATCATTACTGAAGAAAGATTAATTTTCTTGGACTCCAGAAGCAACTGAGTACTTTGAACATCTTAAAGAGGCAATGTTCCAAGCACCGAACTTAGCAACGCCAAACTTCACAAAATCCGTTATTGTGGAATGTGATGCCTTGGGAAATGGAATTAGTGCAGTTTTAATGCAAGAAGGAAGACCCATTTCTTTTAAAAGTCGTCCAATCAAAGGAAAATATTTACACAAACCTATTTATGAGAAGGAAATTTTGGAAATACTACACGCACAAAAGAAATGGTGGCCTTACCTAATGGGAATACACTTCAAGGTAAAAAAAATCATGACAATCTTAAATACTTTTTGAAACAAAAATTATCTTAAGAAAAAAAAAAAATGAAATGGGTCACACAGATCTTGGGTTATGACTTTGAAATCATCTACAAAAAAGGGAAGCAAAATGTTGTTGTGGATGCACTGTCAAGAAAGAATGAGGATGTGGAAGCATTGCTTTGTCTCATTTCTATTATGAAACTTGAGTGGATAAGTGAAGCAAGGGATGAATGGAAGAACGAAGAAGAGGTGTGGACACTCATTCAAATTTTGCAACAATATCTTAGTACATATGATAAATTTAGCTGGAAATATGATTGATTATGGTACAAAGATCACTTATATCTTTGTAAGAATTCCCAACTCAAAGAAAATATTCTTTTGGAATTGCACACCTCTCCCTTAGGAGGTGTTGATGGCTTGAAATTCTCTGGCTCAACATTATAAGGGAGACCGCCCTGTTGGGAACTTAATAGAGCTCATTTTCCGTTAAAATGATGGTTTCGACTGGTTAGAATAGGTCCAATTACCTTCCCTATATCTCTACTGGCTTAAAATTTAACTTTTATCTACTAATAGAGAAGAGACATTAGATCGAATATTCTTACTGATCAAGAAAGAAAATGATCCTTAAGTTGATTTGGGGCTCAACCAAGACACAAGTAAAATTTTATCTTTGATAATAGGACTTCTATAAATGTAAGATGCAAATTAATACTAAAATTCACGCAAAAGGAAATAAGTTCTAAGTATATCTTGGTTAGGAAGATGTATATCTAACCCAACCGAGAGCAAAGTAATTAAATGATTGGCATTTAAATATATCTGAATTATGATGAATATCAAGCTAAGGAAGTAGTTCAATGATCCAGATGGATCAAACAGGTCCAAGTACAGGTGGCTTAAGTACAAAGGCTCAAAAATAAAAGTGTCAGGAATGTGGAAAGCTTAGTGTCAAGTTGAAGATCTCGTCTTTTTTATTCCAACAATGCAGACGACACTCAATTCTGAGTCTGTATGAAGGAGTTAGGAGAAATCAAAGTTTGAGGGTTGACTTGGTGACTTGGCAGGCTTAAGGAAGGCACAATTTCAACCTTTTCCGGCCACCGGATTCCGTCCAGCCCTGACCAAATTCCAAGAAAACCTGTGGCCTCCTTAAATTGACTCCTACAACCTATTTTTGGGATTTAGAAAAAAGGGGTAGTTTAAAAAAAATAAAATAAAAATATAATTTTGGGGGCGGGCCATGACCCCTGCCCTCTCTATCCAACCGCATACCCCAAAAATATGATTTAACAATAGGGTCTAGTGGCGATGACCCTGCCAGACCCGCGGCCATGCCCCTCTATACACGACATAACAAATATTAAATAATATTAGGGGCCGATGGCCATGACCCCACCGGACCCCTCGCCCACCTTATGGAACCCCACAGGGTACATACGGGTGGCGGGGGTTGTTAACCCACCGCCAACCCACCATTACTCCAACGCCACCATTTTACAAAGGGGTTAGCAGGGATCACGAGGTGGGCTGCCCAATGTGAGCCTGACACCCCCCCCCCCTCCTCAAATGTACCACTTGCACTACAAAAAAATACGTTGGGTTCAAAAAAAATGGAGGTACGGTTTATAAAAATGCATTCAACCTTAATATGGAGGGGCCAGGGTTTGACCACTCGACCCCCTCCCACAAACCATGGATCTTAACCACTTTAGCTAGCGGACTCCTTGGGGAGTCCTCCCTACATTTTTATATATAAACCTGGCTTTCATGAGTGAGCCTAGTAAGGTCAGGAGCAGGCACGGAAATCAAGACAATGGAACTAGGAGCACTGTGCAGGAAGGGGGGGGGGGGGAGAACCATGATCTGAGCCATTTTCTAGAGGGGCCATATTTTCACTTTGTTAGATTCAGGAAAATTTTATATGAATTCTGCACTACTTGACGCCACGAATCCAACAATGATTTCCATTTCTTCATTAGAGGTCTGAAATTTTTGAGCATTTTCAGCTATGGAGGTATAACAATGTTATTTCTCTTTTTATACTTATACTTTCATTTTTTTCCACTTAATGAAAGAGGGCCTCCCCACTATTTGAGTAGGGCCCGAAGATGTAGTCCTTTCTAGATGAACTCCGATATCAATTTTGTGTCTTATTACATGATGTTAATTTCTTCTCTCTTCTTATGTTTATGCCTTAACAATTTCTTGTTTAAATCTGCAATTTTCACATATCATTCTTTAACACATCTCAAGAAAAATATTTTGGATCAAGTGGTATTAGAGCAGGTGTTTGTAGATGTGAATTACATGCTTGTATTCTAACTAGAAACAGGCTATGAAGAGGCAAAGGTACGCTACATTTTTTTGATCCCAAAGCGGGACATGCACATCAGAGAAGGAACATGGATGATGATGTTCGAAGTGAAGAGGAGCTCAACTTCTACAAGAACTTCTACACCATGGAAGATCGGGTTGAGAAATTGTTCTCTAGACTTGAGAGACTAGAGAAAGCAGGGGAAAATGCTGCAGAAGGACAAGGTTTAGGGCATGGATATAATGGAGGAGATCCACCTCCTTCTCCTTTAGCGAGTGAATGTTCTTCCTCCTCTTCTCACCATCATCATAGGAATTCAAGAAATATATCTAATATACATTTATTTAAGTTAGATGTCAAATTTGATCTATCCATGTATAATGGTGAAAGTGATGCAGAGAAACTTAATAACTGGATTAGGCATCTTGAAGTCTACTGCAAGATTCAGTGGATTGTGGAGGACGAAGCAAAGATTCAGTTGGCTTCTCTTCGACTGAATGTCACCACTCTCATATGGTGGGAGAGAAAACTTCAGGGCAAGAGTAATTTGGGTAACCTCCTTTCCTCGTGGTCAAATTTCATTGTTGCACTTAAAGATCAATTCTATCCCTTGGGTTATAATAAAAAAACCTTAATGGAGTGGTAGCACCTAAGGCAATGTAAAGGATAAAACGTGCAAAGATTTACTGAGGAATTTAGAAAACAAGCACTAAGTTTGGGCATTTCATTAGATTCACCAAGTTGTAACTAAGTACAATGGTTCATTACATAGTTACATAAGACATTCATTATTGTTGTTTGAGCCTCCTACCATCGATGAGGCCAGTGTGAAGGCCATTGACATAGAAAGCAGGGGGGGCACATGAACAAAGTGATCACCCAAAAAGGACTGCTGCAGCAAAAAGAAGGGGAGCAAAGCCCTCTTTCACACATTGTGAAAAAGAGGGACATGATGAAGAAAATTGTTGGAAGTTGCACCCTGAGTTGAGACCTGAGAGAAATGACAAAAAGGGGAAGCAGAAGAACGCTGCCACCATACAACAAAACCAAGATTTTGAATCCGAGGAAGATGAAAAGGTCACAGCTGTAGGATTTTCACGAGGTAGGTCGATTAACCTGGGGTCCGATTCCAGCAATGAAATGAAGCTTGCAGCCTTTGGGATCATAGAAAAAGGGCCCATAGACTTGGGTTCTGATTCAGGTGATGAAATAAAAATATCAACATATAGTGTACCAAAGATGAAAAAGAAACTTATTACGGCAAAGTTCCAAGATCTTGAAGAGATTAACCAAGGCATCCAAGCAGAAAATAATGAGCTAAGAAGGCTCCTACAGGAAGCAAGGGAAGAAAAACAAAGGTTAATGCGCCAGTTACAAGCTAAGGATGAGGCCTTGGAAAAATTGTGACATAACCAACTTGAGGTAAAAATCGATCCTTCAATTTCATGTACTTTTCATGATGATGAATTCATAGCTTTTGAAAAGAATACTAAAGGGATCAGGTCCAAACTGGTGAAGAAGATGGGGTATTAAGGAAAGGGCCTCGACATCAATGGCTAAGGCATCATAAACCCGTCGAATTTGAGGAATTGCTACGTCATGCAGGACTTGGATACACCAAGAAGGAAGTGGGAGAAAGCTCCAAAACAACCAGTGACCCACCAAAAAATGATGTTGAAAGCACCTCCTCACACCTCAGTGACAGTGAGGGATTCATGGGAACTTCTCGGAGGCACATCGGGAGGAGGCGTTCCAAGATGATACAAAAGGTATGGAGGAGGAAGAATCATCACAACCAGGATGAAACCTAGAAACTTGCATGTCAAACATGTCAGGACCAAAGAGCATCCATATAGAGCCAAGTCCTCGAAGCTATTCCACAAGTAGATCCTTCAAAGGGGGATGATCCATTTACCTTATTAAGTAAAAGATGGTTCTTCTAGGAGTCTTATTGTGATGGCCACATTTGTAAATCATACGTTGCAAGTAAATGTAAGCATGATGGCATGTTTCCCATCAATTAAAAATGCAATGATGATGTTTTGGCCTTTCATTATGAGTAGTCGAGGTATTGATTTTTTTTTTTATGTAATCCTTGACCAACGAGTGTGTGCTATAAACTCTTGGCAAGGAGGGGTTTTTGAGCCACGTGTTGTGTGCATGATTGCAAATGATGTACCAGTTTTGTATGCAGGAGATTGACAGTGTGGTTTTGAGTGTGTTAATGCTTTTGGGGGTCCAAAATCTCTTCAGTGGGGAGGAATGATCCAAGAGGATCGAACAGGTCCAACTATAAGTGGATTAAGTACAAAGGCTCAAAAATAGAAGTGTCAGGAATGGGGAAAACTTAGTTTCAAGTTGAAGATCTCATCTTTCTAATTCTAACAACACAGGTGACACTCAATTCTGAGTTTGTATGAAGAAGTTAGGAGCAGTCAAAGTTTGAGGGTTGACTTGGTGACTTGGCAAGCTTAAGGAAGGCACAATTTTGACCTTTTCCGACCACTGGATTCTGGCTAGCCTCGGCTAGATTCCGAGAGAATTGGTGGCCTCCTTAAATTGACTCCTACAACCTATTTTTGGGATTTAAAAAAAAGGTAGTTTAAAAAAAATAAAAAATATATATAATTTTGAGGGCAGGCCATGACCCTCGCCCTCTCCATCCAACTGTATACCCAAAAAATATGATTTAATAATAGGGTCGAGTGGCCATGACCCTGTCAAACCTGCGGCCATGCCCCTCTATATAGGACATAACAAATATTAAATAATATTAGGGGTCGGTGGTCATGACCCCGCCGGACCCCTTGCCCACCTTATGGAATTGCACATGGTAGATACGGGTGACAGGGATTGTTAACCCACCGCCAACCCACCATTACTCCAACATCACCATTTTAAAATGGGGCCAACGGGGATCGCGGTGTGAGCCGCCCAATGTTGTCCCACCTCTCCCCTCAAATGTACCACTTTCACTACAAAAAAATATTTCGGGTTTAAAAAAAATGAAGGCACGGTTTATAAAACTACATTCAACCTTAATACGGAGGGTGCGTGGTTTGACCACCCGACCCCCTCCCACAAACCATGGATCTTAATCACTTCAGCCAGCGGGCTCCTTGGGGAGTTGGCCTAACATTTTTATATATAAACCTAGTTTTCATAAGTGCGCCCAGGCAGGTCAGAAGAGGGCATGGGAATCGAGATAGTGGAAATAGGAGCACTGTGCAGGAGGTGGGGTGGAACCATGATATGAGCCATTTTCCAGAGGGGTCAGATTTTCACTTTGTCAGATTCAGGAAAATTTTATATGGATTCTGCACTACTACGCCACGAATCCAACGATGCTATCCATTTCTTTATCAGAGGTCTGCAATTTTCGAGCATTTTCAACTATGGAGGTATAAGAGTGTAATTTCTCATTTTATACGTGTACTTTTGTTTTTTTCCACTTAATGAAAGAGGGCCTCCCCACTATTTGAGCAGGGCCCGGAGACGTAGTCCCTCCTAGACGAGCTCTGATATCAATTCTGTGTCTTCTTACATGATGTTAATTTCTTCTCTTTTCTTATGTTTATGCGTTTAAAGTTTCTTGTTTAAAGCTGCAATTTTCACATGTAATTCTTTAACACATCTCAAGAAAAATATTTTGGATCATTCAATCAACTGATATTATGAATACCAAAAGACATTTTGTTCAAATATCTATTAACATGAAGGATTAATCATTAACATTAGGACGTAGTTCTTATAATGCTAATAACTATTAAAGTAATAACAATGAATGATGAACCAATAATATTAGGAAATAGTTCACACAATGTTACTAGTAATTGAATCAGGATTAAATGGCAGATTTCTGAGTAAATAGTTACTACGAAATCTAGTTTCAATGCACATGAGAAAAATACAAAATTGAAAAAAGTATCATGAGATAAACAAATTAGATAGCTAAGTCATAAGACAGGGTTTCATATTGACAAAAGTGCACAATTATAAATCCAATAACATGATTCCGCTATTAAAAGAAATGAAATATGCATTAAAAAGAATAGCATTCAAAACACAGATTAATTAAACCTGGTCTCTTGTCGAATTATTGATCTCCAATAGTCATCTACAACTCATAAACTTTGTTGTTAAAATAAGAGCTGCAATAGTGCAAGCTCTGCTCCCTATACATATTTCATATTCGTAAAAGATAAATCCTAAATAATTCTCAGATCTGAGATTGATCCTATCTACCTACAACATTAAACTCTGATTACAAGAGTGCTTTTAAGAATTCCAGAATTGCAGAGAAGAGAAACCTTTTGCACATTCTGCAAACCATTATTTATAATTTACAAAAATGAATTCCAAATAGGAGATTTGTTGAAGAGTAATTATGCACCAACCATTTTCATTGGTCGAAATTCAATTTCTTCTATTGTTGGAGCAATTCCATTGATTGAAATCTTCTTTTCCTCATCTCTTTAACTGTTTTCCTGCAAAAAACGATTAAAATTAAATTAAATACAAATCAAAATCAAAATACTAAATCTAGAACACAAAATATCTCCAATCAAAACTTAATTAATTAAATAAATAAAAGGAAATGTTATCTTTTCATGTTCCATGTAAAAATATAATTTCTAAAGAAGAACATAATCGAATGGATCTGTATTCAACAGAAGGTATGAGAAAATCAAAATGCAGAAAATTAATTTTGTTTAAAAATTATGAGTTAGATATTCTGCTCAATTTTAGACTAATTAAATGATTAGATATAGTTATGAAACCACTTCATACATATTCTTCATGATTTTATCTATCCAACGAGCCATCCTAGGCCTTATTTGGCCAAGTAAAACTCAACTTATAAGCTCCCAAAGTTTAGGTGTCAAAGTTGCGAGATTTCTAAAAAAATTGTTACCTAGGTCAAAAATAAGAATTTTTAAATTAAAATCCAATCTTAAATTGCATTAACAAATATTAATTAATTAATACTAATTTAATTGTAATTATAAAATTAAATTAATTATATACCATTAAAATAAAATTTAATTTAAAATTAAACTAAATTAAAAATTAATTATAATTAAATTATAATTAATATATAATATATTATAGTATTAATATAATATAGTCTCAAAATCTTAAATAACAAAATTTGTAACCAAATACGTCGCTTTTGATTGATACCATAAACCAATCGAATAAAATGGAGACATGCCTTATGATGACGGAGGTGATGACGTATGGAGGGAGAGTTATAAGGAGAAGAAGCCTATATTAAAATTAAATATTCACGATATAAAATTGAATATCGGAGGCGGATTAACATGGGAAGATTTAAAATGTGCGTCAAATGAAAATGCCAATATTCTGATATTGGGATATCACGACTTTTAAATATCACGGGAATTGTATGGAGAGTTTTTTTATATCGGGATTTTTGTAAGGAAGGGAGGAGGTGATGTGAAATGAGTTTATATGGAGTGGAATTAAAACTCTTACCAAATGAACTATGACCATTTTGTAATTTCGATAATTTAGATTTTGTATTTTTTTTGTTTTTTTAAATTAGGACTTGGAATAAATTAATGAGATCTCGAAAGCATGTTATTTTAATTGTTTTTTAATTTGGTTGGGTAGTTTTGTAGGACCGTTAGTGAAAAATGAAAAATAGTAAAAATTAACTAGGTTTAATATTTACAATGAATTACTAATTTAATTACAAAAATTAAAATTTTATACATTTTGTACAATTTTTAACCCAGGCGGTAAAGTGATCAAACATTAGAGTGTCATTTGCAATCTGGGTAACCAAATGAGATGAAACAAGTATCGATGGAAAGCTTGCTAAAATTCAAACTCATTGAAACAATTAAAATATAAATTTGAATAAAATGAAAAATTGGCAAAATTGTAGGAGACTTAACCAAATGAAGATCATAAAAGGTGGTTTAGCCAAAAACTTAAGGAAAGAGTCCCCATTATTTGAAGTAAATACGTCAAAAAATGGAGGGGTTGATTTTTCACCTCAACAATGGTGACACATGGGTGAAGAACCAGTTATCTTTGGTGAAGTTTAATTTACCTAAAGGTTAAAAAAATGGGTCCCATGAAATTGTATGAGTAAAACATTTCACATGGGTCCCACATAAATAGATTAAGAAAGATGAGTTTGAAAAGATAAGTACTCAAAGCAGTCTTGAGTAAAAATAATGAATCCAAAATTTGGGAAAAAATTATTTTAAAATTAATTCGTATGAGAAATAAAAGGAGGTACATATAAGAGTTTTTGTTAAAGCATATATACATTGTTATGAATGGTCTCAAACATCGCTTCACTTCCGGCGAGCCTAAACAATATCGCGACGAAGTTGTCTTTTATGGCATACAAGCACAACCCCGTTGCCAGCGAGCATTCATAGCCCCGACATGTTTACTTGTATTTCCCATGCTTCCTGGTTTTAATCACCTTTTTGATAAGCACATTTGTGAGCTTTTAGTTTATGATTTTTTGAGTGACAGTGATCTGGTGGATCAGTTTAATGCTCAAAATTCAAAGTTCTCATATTGGATTGAAACCAATCCCAAAGTGTAGATCTCTTCGTCCTGATTCTGATGCAACTCGTTTCACTTAAATCCTACATCGGATGCTCCCGATATCGCGTTCTGTCTAAATTGGGGAACAAAAAAAATTGGGATTGGGTGCAGGTACACCCAGTCAAAATTCTGTATGCTAACTGGGAATTTGAATGGGTTGACTGTGTGTATTGGTGGGCCTATTGTTGATTGCAACTTGTCACAATGTTATTGGTGAAGGTTTGGTGTTATTTGATTGGTTAATGGCATGTTGTGGTGGCCCAATGAGGGAGAGCCACGTGGGCCAATCGGTGGCTTCCACGTGGCCTCCTCTCGACCATGTAAAATGTTTTTAGGGAGGCCGAGCAACCCACAAGGTTCGAAATCATGACCTCCCACCAAGCAATCACAAGCCTAACCACTATATTGTGCATGTTTCTTATTCCATAAGGGTTTCAAACCATATTTAAGGTTTGTGTTCAATGGTGTTAGCGGTGGGGACCGGACTTAACCTGTAACCATTGGTCCACCAACCACACCACGTGGCAACATACGAGGGGGGTACCCCAACATACATTGTAACCCCAAACTATATGATATATTGTTATAAACCAAAGTTGAAATGGGCGGTGGAATGTATTACATATAGCCCCAACCTTATTGCATACACCATATACCATATATATTACTCTAACCCAAACTATATGGTATCGCACTAACCAAAGTTTATTAAAACCTACGAGCTATGCATTAAACACTAATAAAAACCATATGACATAACATTTATGCCAAAGACTAGGCGGATAGGTTACCAACAGTTTTTGGTCTCGACATGTGAACAGGTATGGTGGAGTGTGGGTTACATTATATGTTACCATGACGGAACCCTCCTTCAGTTCAAAATTGATACCATAGTTAATGCCATAGGAATGTTGGAAAATCCGGCTGTTGCGTGAGCACTCGTCACATGAAATGATCCTGAAATTTTATGTCACATATTAGCTTTGGTCGATGAGTTATGGCATGAGTGGAACCTGCCCGGTGCAGGGTTCCTGCAACTCAACCCACGACGGACTAACCACCACATTCAACTAGAGTCAGGTCAAAACTGGTGGGAACCTTTATTCAAATTCCAAATCCGATGATGTTAACACCACCACTTGGTGTGATTTTAACGGATTTAAGGCTGACCGGGACAATTTAAGGAGGCGACAATTTGCACCCGTTGCATCGGGAATCTCGCAGGCGCGGGGAAAATTTGTCACCCCATAGTGCCATAAAAGGCAGAAAATGTAGGACAAATAGCATAGAAGTGTGAATAGTAGGAAGATTAGTAGAAAAAATCATGGGAGCATAACTCATTCAATTTTTGACCTTTTTTGGAAAAAACGAACCACCTAGGGATTTTTTTTTTTAATTATAACTCTTCCAAGACATCACATAAGAATTTTAGGGATTTTTTATTGTTGTAGAGCCAATGGGGACAATGTTTTAGCATTCTAAGCACTGTAACGTGATGCAAACACACTTTCTTGAGCATAATGAAAGAGGCCCAACCATTGGATGCTGGACCAAGAGATGTAGCCCAAGAGGGGTGAAATCCTTCATTTTTTTTCTTGTGTATACTGTTATGGTACTAATGTTTTCTTTAATTTATGCAAAACTGAGTTTTAAAGCATGTTAATGTGTTAATGAAATTGACATAAGTGTTTAAAAACCCTAATATTCTCACTTGAAAATCTTACCATAAACTCTCAAGCTTTCAAAGACAGATCAATTTGGTATCAAATCTTTGGTTATCTATTGATTTGAGGGCTTAGTTTGTTTGCAAGTGTCTATTATTCTTACAAGGTTGAAGCTCAAGAGAAGAGAATGAATGCTTATGGTTGCAAGTCCTAAAGTTGGGTCAAGGAGAAGGAGAGCACAATTTCCACTATCTCCACAAACTCCACCACAAATTTCACCTCAAGTTGCACCTGAAGCTTCAACAGTCATGGAACATGAAGGAGAGCCTCAGAATATGTGAGAGGATGAAAATGCTTTCAGAAAAGCATTCTTTGACATGATACAAATGGTGAAAGTTATATGAAGAGAGAAACACAAGGTTGCAAGGTGAGAGCTCCAATCCTCAAAAGGGAGATAAGTCTTCAAGAGGAGTTGGAGGAGATAGGGACAAGACACCAAAAGGGAATGGAGAGAATGGTGACAAACCACCTTTGACAATGCAATTCTCTTCACCTCCATCCTCACAACAATCTTGACCATCATCGTCTTTCACAACAACCCCTTCACAATCACCTCCACATTATAGAGAGGGACATGGTAAAACTCCATTTTTAAAACTTGACATAAATTTTGATTTGGCTAAGTGTGATGGAGAGGTAAATGTTGTGATATTAGATAATTGGGTTCGTCAAATTGAAGTATATTACAAGATACAAAGGATTAAGGATGATCAGACCAAAATTCAGCTTTCTTCATTAAGGTTGGAGAGTGGAGCACTTATTTGGTGGGAAGCCAAAACTCAAGAGGACATGAAGAAACATGGTAAGGTCTTAACCTCTTGGAATGATTTTGTTGCTTCATTGAGAAGACAATTCTATCCATTAGCATACATGTAGAAAGCTATAATGGATTGGAAAAAATTTAGGCAAGGAAAGGGACAAAGTGTGTGACAGATTTAAGAAAAGAGAGAAGCAGGACAAAGAAGAACACGGAAGCAATGAATTTCATTAAGGGAAGAAATATATATATACATTTAGAAACAATTAAACTTAAACTAATTCCTAACTGATTTCAAAAATCGATTCTTTAACAGAAACGGATTCGTTAACTATATTAATCTCTAACACTCCCCCTTAATTTTGAGGGTTACATTGTTTTATTCCTAAGTTTTCACATTTAAATTCAAAATTAACTTTTCCTAGCGGTTTGGTGAAGATATCCGCTAACTGTTCCTTGGATTCACAAAATTTGAGAACAATTTCACCATTTTTGACGAGTTCATGAATGAAGTGAAAATGAGTGTCAATATGTTTTCTCTTTTGATGAAAGACATTGTTCTTTGAAAAGGAAATAGCAGAAGTGTTGTCACAAAGAATTGAAATAGGTTTATTTTCTGTATATCGAAAGTTAGAGAGAAGTCTCTTTAGCCACACTACTTGACATGATGTGGAATTCGCTGCAACGTACTCGGCCTCTGTTGAATATAGCGCAACTATGGGCTAATTTTTGGATGACCACGATATCAAGTTTCTACCAAATAGAAAAGCATAGCTAGAAGTGCTTTTCCGATCATCAATACAACTTGGATAATCACTGTCTGTATAACCAACAATATTACTGTCTGTAGAGGCTGAATACAATAAACCATATGTAGATGTACCTGCAATGTAACTTAACACCCTTTTTCCAGCTTTCCAATGATAGTGTTTAGGAGATTCCATAAACCTGGAAATATAACTAGCTGCAAATGTTATATCAGGTCTAGAAGCAGTAAGATACATAATAATACCAGCAAGTTGCTTATAAAAAGTTGCATTAACAATAGTACCCACATCATCTTTACTTAACTTTGTACCAACTTCAATAGGAGTATCCATCAGTTTACACCTGTCCATCTTAAACTTTTTCAAAATGTTAGTGGCATACTTCTGTTGACTCAACATACCATATTTTTTTTGTTTCACTTCGATACTTAAGAAGTATATCATTAATCCAAGATCTTTCATTTCAAATTAATTTTTCATTGCAGCTTTAAATTCATCTAACTACATGTTACTTGTATAAATTATGTCATCAACATAAAGACACAGTATCAAAATATTACCTTGATGATCATTCTTGATATACAAAGTGGGCTCATGGTCGCTCCTTCTGAAACCATTATTTAGCAAGTAATGGTCTATTCGGTTGTACCAAGCTCTTGGAGCTTGCTTCAAGCCATACAATGCTTTCTTCAACCTGTACACCTTATGTTCTTGATTTTTGATTTCGAAACCAGGTGGCTGATCAACATACACTTCTTCATTCAAAACACTATTCAAAAAAGAAGACTTTACATCCATTTGGTAAATCGATCACTTGTTTTGTGCTGCAATAGCTAATACAAATCGAACAGTATCAATTCTTGCTACAAGTGCAAATGTTTCACCATAATCTATGCCAGGTTTCTATGAAAAACCTTTGGCAACTAATCTTGCTTTGTGCTTATTAACTTCACCTCTCTCATTTAACTTTGTTTTAAAAAACCATTTGACACTTATAGAATTTTTATCATCAGGTAGATTAACAAAATCCCAAGTTTGATTTCTTTCAATAGCATCGATTTCATTATTCATTGCATCTACCCATTCTTTGTCTTTTATATCCTCTTCAAAACAAGTAGGTTGAAATGAAATAAATGCAAAATTTACAATATCATCAACATCGTCTTGTGCATAAATATCACTTAAGTTTCTCATTTTAGGATTATCAAAATCAGACTCAAAAGATGATGAACTGCTACTGCTGGATGAAATACTACTAGTTTTGTCTTGAACCTGTAATCTTGGAGTGCTTGTTGTAGGTGCTTGATGTTCTTCTAATAGGATAAAAGGATTAGGACAAATATTGTTCTCCATTTCATTCCAAGTCTTGTCTTCCAAAAATTTCACATCTCGACTTACGACAAATTTATTAGTTATAGGATTAAACAATTTTTATGCCTTAGATTGATCACTGTATCCTATAAAAATATACTTTTCTCTCCTATCATCAAGATTTTTTTCTCAATTTTTCTGGAACATGAGTGAAATTAATACAACCAAATACGTGAAAGTGTGAAACAATTACCTTTTGTCCGCTCCATGCTTCTTCAGGTACAAAATTTTGAACACTGGAAGTTGGCGATCTATTCAAAATATATACCAAACATGCAACTGCTTCAGCCCATAAATCTTTAGACAAATTTCATGTTTTGAGAAAATTTCGAGCCATATTCATAATTGTCTTATTCTTTCTTTCCGCAACTCCATTCTGTTGCAGAGTATAACTGGTTGTCGTTTGTTTTTTAATACCATCTTGTTTGCAAAAACCAATGAATTTGTTAGATTCATACTCACCTTATTTATCAGACCTCATAACTTTAATAAACTTGCCACTCTGTTTTTGAGCCTCAAATTTGAACTCTTTAAACTTGGAAAATGTTTCAGATTTGTATTTGATGAAATACACCCAAATTTTTTAGCTAAAATCAACAATGAAAATAAGAAAATAGAGACTTCCAGCAACTAATTTTTCTTGCATTGGACCGCACAAATCTATATGAAATAACTCTAGTTTTTATTTGGCTCTATTAGAGGCTGAAGCAAAACTATCTCTCTTATGTTTACCCATTATACAACTTGTACAGGAAGAGATATGATCAGACAAAGTAGGCAAACCTTTCACCATAGGTTGTCTTTGCAAGAAAGTCATACTTTTGATAGGTAAATGACCATATCGCAAATGCCACAGATCAGAGTCAGTTGGCGTTGAAACATTATGTGCATACAACTTCTCACTTTTCAATTGTAATTGATACAACCTATTCTTTTTCATAGTAATCTTTGCAACAAGAGACTTATGTTTATCAGAAATCATAAGTAGTGTTGTGAAAGCTAACATCATAACCATGTGCATCTAATTGACCAATGATCAACAAACTATGCTTGAAATTGGGTACATAATAAATGTCATAGATATTCTCCACAACATTTTGTTTGGTTAAGACAGGTACAACACCCTTTCCTGAAGCTTTAACATGGCGATCATCACCTAAACCAATAGAGGAACTAAAATATGTATCAAGATGTCAAAACAAATCACTATGACCAGTCATATGATTACTACGTCCACTGTCTAGCAACCAAACATATTTATTAGGTACTTGCACAGTCACTTGGCATGCAAAAAATAAAGCATCTGATGTTTCACATTCAGTCTTTGTGACATTGGCTTTGTTTTTAATTAAAACATGTTGTAATTTTCGACATTCAAACTTATAATGGCCATATTTTTTGCAGTAGTGACATTGAATATTTGATTTATCTATCCACCTATGACCATGATCAGTTTGAAATTTATCTGAATGTGTTTGAGTTACTTGTGATCTATCATCAGACTGAGACTGTCCTCTACCTTTTCCTCTCCTGCCACGAAAAACTCTGCCTCTACCTCTATCCATAGAAGCTTTAGATTTGAAAGCATACTCTAAAGAACTGACATCTAAATTAATTCTTTCTTCATGATCCAACAAAGAACCAGTGAATTCTTCCATAGATAATTTTGTTAATTCTCTCGACTCAAAAACAATGACTATCATGTCAATTTTTTTAGGAAAACATCTAAGAATTTTTTCAACAATTCTTTGGTCTTCATGTTCTTCACCATTCATTCGAAGCTGATTAACAACATCCATAACTTTAGTCATGCATTGATCAATTGTTTCTGATTCAGTCATTTAAAGTGTTTCAAATTGTGTTCTGAGAGTCTGTAATTTTACCATTTTTACTTTATCATTTCCTTGATAAGAAACCTTAAGTATATCCCATATTGATTTAGCATTCTTAGTAGCAGTGATTTTAGGAAAAATAGAGTCATCTAAGGAATTTAAAATGGACGATTTCATTCTACCTTCTTTCTGTTTAAGTTCATCAAATTGTTTTCTTTGAGCAACACTCATTCCATCAATTTTATTTGCGCCAGGTTCTGTGAACCCCAATTATACTGATTCCCAACAACCTAAAACTTGTAAGCATGCTTGCATTTTAAGACTCCAAAAATCATATTTTTTCCCACTAAATATAGGTGTAGGGACGACAAACTGACTTGTTGAAGCCATATTTAAAACAATCAAAAATCCGATTAAAAGCTTCAAAAACAACCTCTAAAAAAACTTCAAAACAAATAGGGCACTCTCTTTTCCCCTCAAATATTTCTTTGTTGTTGAAAACATCTGAAACTGAACCACAGTCCTAAATATACAAATTAATAGTTCACTGAAAATGTAAAGAGCTCACTAAAAATGTATACATATGAAGCATACAACATTCCTGGTGCAAATGTCCCAACCTCAAAAACTAACTCAAAGAGGGTGCAAAAATAACTATTTTCCAGCAAATTTTAATTATAATTTTGATAATTCAAAACCATGTGTTCGGTGGACACACACTACTCTTAAACGAAAATCGGTTCACGAAACCACACAAATGAAACAACGTTCCAAAACTAAGAAGGTGGTTCAGATCTAGAATAAGAAAATATGAATGATTTCTTTATAGACCGAGAGGGCATCTACCTCGATTTGCAAACATGAATGATTTCTTTTTCTGACAGCAGTGTCAATACCTTTGGTGCACATCCATCGCCTCAGCAAGGGATCAATATCGGCTACTTCTTTAGCATCAACAGCTCTTCTCTTCGGCTATGGCGGAAGCTGCAAAATGAAACAGAATGCCTGATCCTCTTCACACACGCAACGAAGGGTAGGTTAGCAGGTCATTTTTCTCTGATAAAAACACTTCTGGTAGGGCAGCATCGTTTTGAACTGCTACTTGTAGTATTGCATCACCCCAAAAGCTTCCTCTTCACACAGGCAGTGGTAGCTATCTCCTAAACGCTTCACAACAAACAAAACGACCCTCCTTACTGGCTTCACAATAGATAAACAAATTGACTACTTGCTCCGATACCATGAAATATTTAAGAAAAGAGAGAAGTAGGACAAAACAGAACACGGAAGAAATGAATTTCATTAAGGGAAGAAAAAAAAAAAAAATAAAAAATAAAATATATATATATATATATATATATATACATTCAAAAATAGTTAAATTTAAACTAATTCCTAACTGATTTCAGAAACCGATTCTTTAATAGAAACATATTCGTTAACTAGATTAATCTCTAGCAGTGTTCAAATATATACCTAAGAGTTTAAAAGAATATAATTCATATTGGGTGTATATTTGTCATCTCAAGTTAATTTTCTGAAATACATTGGAGGTTTGCATAACTGTTTGATACATACAATTCTCATGTTTAACCCTACAATTTTAGATGAAGTTTGTGTACAGGACACACATCTAGAGGCAAGAGGGAAACATGTTTATGATGAAACAAGTGAGAATACCTTTGAGTCTGGAGAAAAATAAAAGGGAAAGTTCAAGGGAAAATGAAAGAAGAATGCTTCCATCAAGATGGAGAAAGAAAAACTCACATGAAAACATTATTCCAAAGATGGCCATGATGAAGATCATTGCTAGAAAATTCATCCAGATATGAAACCCAAGAAGTTTAAGAACAAGGAGAAAGATAAGCTAGCTAAAACTACACAACATGATTTAGGTTATGATTCTAGAAATGAAACAAACATCACATTGATGGGTTTGAAAGGTAAGGACATAAAAAGTACTAGTTCTTCAAGTTGTCTCAATGATACTTAAGATGAAAAAAAAAGAATTTAGCTTTTCCATATTAGAGTTATTTCAAAGCAACCAAATATAGACACACTGTTTGATAGTGGTTCACAAGAAAATCTGATCTCTGAAGAAATTGTCAATAAGTTAAATTTAGAGACCATTCCACATCCTAAATCATATCCTTTAGGTTGGGTATGTGAGAATGAAAAATTGCAGGTGACAAGGACGTGCATAATTAGATTTGTAATCACTACAAAATTTCTTGATAAAGTTGAATTTGATGTAGTTTTCCTTGATATATGTGGTATAGTTTTGGGAAGCCCATATATTTATGATAGGGGAGAAATATTTCATCACCATGAGAATAAGTATCACTTGTTCAAGAATGGGATTGAGTACATTGTTAGAGTGCATAGTAAGAAAATGAGTTTTTCTCTTATAAATGTCGGACACATGAAGAGAATTGTTAATGCTTGTCAGAATTTTGCATTCTTAATGTTCAAGCATAAAGATGTGGTGAATGATGCATTTCAAGGATATGAATCAAATGTTAAATATGATTTCATAGATGTTGCTAATCTAAGTGATAACGTGCTTCAGGAGTATAACATATTGCCTCCTAAAAGAGGTAAACAAGATGAAGTAAATTTGTAGTAGAATGCATCATTGTTGAACAATGGTGTGAACAAGATGCCAATCTTAAAGAATGCAGGGGTCAAAGAGAAAATGAAAAATAACTTTGAAAAAGAGGAAACCAGCTCCAAATATTCTTATTGTGGGATTCATAATGTGTTGGATTTGAAAGGGGATGGTGCATGGCGATGGAAATCACATTTGGTCAATATTCGAGGCAAGAAAAAGCCTAGACATGGTAAGCATCATCATGACGACAATGTTCAAGGTGAGAATAATTTGAGATTGTTTAAGTTCCCTTTGATTGATGACCGAGGAGGAAATCTATTTATTCCTTCAAAGGAAGTTTGTTTTTCTACATATTCTAGGAAATTGCAGCAAGATCTCATCTATGACAACAAGACAAGGACTCCAAAATCTAGAAAAATGGTTTATTTTCATGAAAATCTCAGTGTTGAATTCAAGAAAAGTTCAATGGATTAAGACTGGAAAGGTGAGGGAGATGTACCCTCATCTATTTGTTGATTAATAAAGAGATTTTGGATGTCCAAACTCTTCCAGTGTGGAGGAATGATCTAGTGGATCAGTTTAATGCTCAAAATTCAAGGTGCTCAGATTGGCTCGAAACTAGCGCCAAAGCGTAGATATTGTTCCCCTCAATTCGACGAAACTAGTTTCACTCAAATTCGAAATGGAATGCTCTCGATATCACGTTCTGTCTGAATTGGGAAACAAAAAAAAAAATTGAGATTGGGTACATGTACACCCTATCAGTAGTCTATACGCTGACTAGGAACTTGACAAAGCTGACTATGTGTCTTGGTAGGCCTATGTTTGACTGCCACCTGTCAGAATGTTATTGGTTAAATTTTGGTGTTATTTGATTGGTTAATGGCATGTTGTGGTGGCCCAATGAGGGAGAGACATGTGGGTAAATTAGTGGCTGCCATGTGGCCTCCTCTTGGCCATGTAAAATTTTGTTAGGGAGGTCAAGCAGTCCACGAGGTTCGAAATCGTGAACTCCCACCAAGTAATCACAAGCCTAAGCACTATACCACACATGTTTCTTATTCCACAAGGGTTGCAAATCGTATTTAAGGTTTATGTGTAATAGTGTTGGGGGTGGGTACTGGGGTTAACCCCTAACCCCTGGTCCACCAACCACAACACATGGCTGCAGATGAGGGGGGTCCGGGGTAAGCCCGATCCCAACATACATTGTAACCCCAAAATACATGATATATTGTTATAAACCAAAGTTGAAATGGGAGGTGGAATGCATTACATATAACCCAAACCTTATTTCATACACCATATACCATATATATTACACTGGCCCAAACTATATGGTATCCCATTAACCAAAATTTATTAAAACCTGCAGGCTATGTATTAAACACTAATCAAAACCATATGACATAACATTTGTGCCATAGTATGGGCCGAAAGGTAACCGAAATTTTCGGGTCACGAAAGTTGAACAATTATGGTGGAGTGTAGGTTACATTATATGTTACCATCGCAGAAACAAACTCATGTTCAACATTGATACCATAGTTAATGCCACAGGTTGGAGGAACATTGGAAACTCCAACGGTTGCGTGAGGAATGGTCACATAAAATGGTACTGAAATTTTATGCCACAGATTATGGTTGTTTGATGAGTTATAGTGGGATCAGAACCTTCACAGTGTAGGGTTCCGGCAACCCAAACCACGACGAACTAGCCACCACATTCAATTAGAGTCAGGTTAAAATCGGTGGGAACCATTGTTAAAATTCTGAATCTGGCTGTGTTAACACCGCCACTTGGCATGATTTTAACAGATTTAAGGTAAGCTGAGACAATTTAAGGAGGAAAAAAATTTCACCCAGTGCGGCGGGAATCTCGCCGGCATGGGGAAATTTTTTTCCCCACATGTTTGCAAAAGGCGTAAAATGTAGGATATCTAGTAGGGGAGTGCGACTTATAGGACGATTAGCAGAAAAATTCATGGGAGTATAACTCATTCAAATTTTGAACTTTTTTGGAGCAGAAAGATTCCATCTAGGATTTTTTGATTGTTTTGGAGCCATTGGAGATGTTGTTTTAGCATTTTGAGCACTATAACTTGATGTAAACACATTGTTTTGAGCATAATGAAAGAGGACCAACCATTGGATGATGGACCAAAATATGTAGCCTATAAGGGGGGAACTTCTTCATCATTTTTTGTCTTGTGTATACTGTTATGTTACTGATGTCTTCTTCAATTTATGAAAAATTAAGTTTTAAATCATGTTAATGTGTAAATTAAATTGACATAAGTTTTTAAAAACCCTAATATTCTTACTTGCAAAATTTACCATAAACTCTTAAGCTTTCAAATATAGATCAAAAAGAGGTGGGATGGTAATAGAGAATTATGTTAATGGATATACTACTTTCATAGTGTTGACTCCAAATTATTTTCCCACGTCTATCAATCAGAGGGTTTTACGTGGAGGGATGGGAGGGATCCATTGAGTTAAACTTAGGTCTATTCTTCCTTAAACTATATCACTTAGAAAGGATGTGTGTTCTTCCATGAAAAATATTTTAAACAATAGGGCTTGATGGTTCCATAAAGATATAATTTTAATGATAAATTAAATTCACTGAAATAGAGAGAGTAAATATCTCCCATGTATGCCAAACATTGTTGGGTGAGGAAAAGGCCTTCCACATGAATCATGGCAGAGTCACCAAAATAAAAAAATAAGCAATGGAAAAAATAAAAAGAAATCTAGAATGAAATGAAAAAATAAAACAACAACTCCAATCATGTCATAAAAGAGGAAAGGATAAGCTGAAAGACAAACCCAAATTAAGTTAAAAATAAACCAAATACGACTAATTATACAAAATTCTCAACATAAGAGTAAAAGAAGATAGGCATGTGAACATTCATTCTATGTTGAGACCTTAATAAATTTTATCTTGCATAGTTATAAGAAATGAGGTTTTAAAAATGTAAAGGGTGAATAACAGTGTTGAGAGACAATAAGCTAATGAGAAGTCTCTATCTGCTACAAAGTTTCTTGTTCCAAAGCAAAATCATGCATAAAAGCATCTTAACCATTTTCTAATAAAATCAATGCTTTAAGAAATAGATTAAAGGTTTTGAAACTTCCCAGTTCAGCTGATTCAATGAGGATCATTACCGCTTCTCCCAAAAACTTGAAGGCAAACTAGAAAAAGGAGAATGAGCACCAAATATGATTTTGTAGAGGCGTGAAAAGTTTATGAAGGGTTGCAAAACAGAGTTTTATATCAGCAAAAAATAAAAATAAAAACTGAAACCAAAATTAAAGAAATAAAAATGAATGAATGGGGACATATGAAACTTATCATTGGAGAATTTCATTTAATATTACCTGAGAGATATCATATTCTAATATTATTTTAATTAGAATTAAAATCTTGAAGAAGTTGAATTTTCTGAAATCTTATTGACCCAAAATCATCATTTATTGAATCTAAACTAAATCAAGCAAATAAATCAAAAGATAACAATGTTTCATGTCTAAGGAATCTGATGTAAACCAAATTCATCATAAAAGAGAATGAATATATGCTTCTTTATGAATTGAAATGATGTTTTTTTCTCATAATATTACAAGTCTCATATCTACTCCACATTTTTCATAAATTTTCCATAATCAAGACCAAGTCCAAAACAATGTAATACATATGTGTATATGGAGCGATCTTGAAATTTTGTACACTAAATATAAAGTGATATATCAAGACTCAAATATAAGAGAAATAAAAAATGATTTAACCATGATCCACTACCTTTACCTGTTCCAAATTCCTTATCAATTGGTGTATTACCATAGTGGTTGCTCAAGACTGCCTTGTAAAGCAAATGAAGATGCTCACTAAAACATGACTAAGATAATAAAATGTGCATTCGATAGTGAGTCAAAGGCACTATTTTAAACAAACCAAAGGTGATGAAATTTTCATTAGTTAAGCAAATTGCCGAGAAGAGTAAAAGAGGCCCATGTGCACATACTATGAAGAATGTATATTCCTAAAGTTAAAAAGTAATCCTAATGAAAAAATACTTGGATTTGATAAAATTATAGTTAAAATATGTCCAAGCTCTTGATGACCATGATAACATGAAAATAGCATATATATATAAAGATAATCAAACAAGACTTTATGTGAGCATAGTGAAATATTAGAATGCATTGATCAGAGACCTATGAAGATACTTAACCCTGTATTATGAAGTTATGAGTTTATGAGAGAATCAAAGTGAAAGGTAAGAGCTCAGGTTTTCAAAGGGCAAAACTCCGATAAATAAAGACTTTGCTTCATAACGTTTCTGGTGACATTTATTTCTAGAATTTAATTAATTTTCACCTATGATATAAGAAGTCTTGATATTTAGAATATTAAAGGGAGGTAAGATTTTGGAACAAAAGTTTTGTAATTTTTACAAATAAAACTTACGATATTGATCATGCCCAATAACGAATGTTTTTTGAATATATGAAAGTGTGGAGATAACATTCAAATATCAGAAGTGAGCTCATAATATTTTACAAAGTAGTTCCAATGAATTTCATTCTGATAATCAGATAAATTGAAGTTTTTTAAAAATGATTGCAAGAGAAATTACATTTACTTGTAAGATAATCTTCCGAGGAAAGGAGTGCTCTATTTAATAAATATGAAAATAAATCAGGTGTTAAAGATCTCTTTTTTTTTTTGAAACTCAAATCAACTTACAAGAATATGAGACCAGAATATTCTAGTGAAAACAATGAAATAGGGGCCATTTCCTTTGTTAAGTGTAATGGATGTGATAGTGGAGGAAAAGGAATTGTGGATCTTAGGGAGGTAAATCTCAAAATTTGTTTTAAATTATTCTAATATAATACAAAACCAAGAGTCTAATAAACTAGAAAGTATGAAATCATGAGGAAATATCTCGGAAAAATGAAAAACAGAGGATCGGGGTTCCAATATTTACCATTTAGAGGATCTGAGTCACTACAAAATAAAGGAAATGGTGGCTAAAGGGAAAAAATATAAGCGAGTGTGATGCAATGGTTCAAGTCAACTTGGAAATTGTAATATTTAGAACAAACATAAATAAAATCATGGATAAGATCAGTTTCTGCAACAGTTTTGTACATTTTTTCCTCTGTTTGTAGCAAATCTGAACAATAAAGAGTTTTAAGCATTTCATTTCAGTTGCATCGATGACAGGCTGAATATTATTATTGAATCATATTGGTAAATGTAAAAATGTGAAGTCACATTGGTCTTCACACATCAGTATATCAGAGGAAATATATCAGAGAAATCACTTGGAAATACTTTAGAATTATATGAAACTTTCGATAAATAATATTTAAAGGAATAACGGACACTAAGCAGAGGTAGGGAGTGATATCAAAACTTTATATTGGCGATAGTATTTTAGAGATTTAAAGAGAACACATCTGATATGAAAGCCCAGATATAAGTTGAGGATGGGAATATCAGATATTGAAAGTAAGAGGCACCAGGAATAACAAGAGTGTAGTGAATAGGTGCTTCTTATAAAAAATATGATATGATAAAGATGGAGGTATTGGGGGGGTAACAAAATATCGGGATATCAAGTTTTGGAATCTCAGATGATCGGGGTATCAGAAGTTTTGAGCATAACCCACTTTATAAGTTACATTATTTGCAAAGGCCGATATGCCAAGTGGTAGTTATAGGGACAAAAACTCGTAATGTTTTTAATTTAAAAGGAAGCGACCAACTCGGCTTTGCCTTTTAACAAAAACCCATTTAATAATTATATTAAATATCAGACATATTTGATCGGAGAATGATTTTATCGTAAATTTCTTATGAGGAGAGTTATTATATTATAATCATCTTACATGAATCTTCTGATAATTCATTAAAGATCTATCAGGGTTTTAATGAATAGAAGAAAAAATAAAGAATACCCAAATTCTGGTGAAACAACAAATACTTCCCTCAACATGTTGTATATTTAGAAAGGGTTGGATGGTTGTTTATTTCAAGTCTCCAAAATCAAGTCAATGAAGACATGCAAAATAAAAAAACACAGAAATAAGAAGTAAACTAAGAAAAGAAAAACTAACAATAGATGTAGATGAACTTGATAATACATACTTGGAAGAATATTGAATGTAACTTTACCTCATGAATTTTCACATTCTCCTATGCATTTCTCAAAATTCACGTATGTTTAACCTCATCCCCTTATTTAATATAAAATTATAAGTAATGAACTTTCAAATTGCATCCTCCTGAAATTTATATCATAGGACAAGAGTGGTGAAAATAAGCCTTTTAGAGAAATACTTGTGAATCAAAAAATTGCCAAGCCATAGAAAATCCTTGGAATTTTTTGATATAACATTTTTTTTTAACAATGTGATGAATTTTTGCAAAAACAAGACAATCAAGTGCTTTCACAAGTGTGTATGATTTGTCTATATAAGAATTTTGATATATTCTAATCAAGTTTTCGAGAAAATGAAAGGGAATGCCAAGGGAAAAGCTTGGGCTCATTATTTGTTTATTGAAATTATGAAATAATGAAATAAATGCAAACATAAAAGGAATTTAAATTTAAATTAATCTATCTCTTATCATAACTAAAAAGAAACATGACTAGGTATAGTCATACTTCTAATGTAATCATGCAAGCATTTTATTCCCTGTTTGTATGTACAAATCACACATCAGTAACAAAAAAAAATCTGCAAATAAATTATTAAAATAAAAATTCAGCCTACTTTGTACAATTAACAACTTCAGCAAAATACATTTATTTACAAAATTATTACCTTGAAAGTCTTCCAACGAAATGTTTACTTGATCATAAAAAATAGTGTGTATTTTAGTGAATAAATGGAAGAAGTTCAAACGAATATGAAACATCATGTCAGGCTTGAATAATACACTTTTAAATATGGAAGCTTGCCGAACACTGGAAAAGTTAGAAATATTTCTGAGCACTGGAACTTCCATATATTTTTCACATGGATCAATAAAGAATGAATGAATATTTAAAAGGTTTCTAGAATTATTCCATTACTTATTATAATGAAATGGTGCACTCTCAAGTTCTAGAATTTGTGATGAAATTATTTGAAAATCATAAATAAATTGGTCAAACATGAACAAAAAAATTTCAAAATAAAAAATAGTTGATTTTCATGCTTGAAATTCTGAAATTGATTTTCATACAAATTTATTAACACACTTGACGTGTGTCTATAGTTTGAATGCTCAAATTTCTAGCACAATGTGTTCAAGAATTCAAAAATGAAATTCGAAAGAAAAACAAATTCAAGATGAAGGAACTGAAAATGAAACAAATTCAAGTTTACATTAATGTTACAAATAATTGTATAACATAGGTGGAATTCATTTGTGAAAATTTATTTCCCACAAGAATCAATATAAATGATAAAATTAAACTCATTGTTTGATTTCTTTTGCGGGAATCGATAGATTTCAAGCTTATGATCCAAAAAGGGCATTCCATCATCGTAGGAATCGAAAATTGGGACAGGTTCTTGAATACCAAAATTACTATGGTGATTGAATGTTTGAAAATTATAATGGACCGAAATAAATATGTGATTAAAAACATCTTTATCTTCAAAAATTGATTCACCTAAGGAATTAGAAAAAACCATTTCCGAAGAGAAAAGAGGTTGAGTATTTTCATTTTCTAAGTCATTATCATAAATAACTTCATAAGTGTTCTTTCCCTCTGAATTAAATAAATCGGAACTAGGAAAGTGATTGAATATAAAATTAAGAGAATCTCCACGCTTATTATTTGAATTACTGATTAAATTTTCTATACCAAATTTCAATAATTCATTATTAATATCAGTTCCTATGTTTTTTAAAATTAAATTTTTATGCAAAGGGACCGCTGATTGATTATGAATTAAATTAATATTGTTAAATATATCAGGGCAAAGGGAAAAATAAGAAGATGAATATATACCTGAATGTTTGTCTATGCATAGATGAATTCTAATTTTCCAAAATATACAATTCAAATCATTCATGCATTTGATCGATTTGTGAATTATTGCTAAACTGCTCCATCATTTGCAATTTATTATCAGCAAATCGTGAATTACTTTCGACAATAGAATGTGTGTTTTTAAAATTATGTGGTTGAGCTAATTTTTTTTGATTTAGTTGTTGCTGATTTCTGTTGATAGATTATGCATCTTGTTAAATTTATACTTGATCAACGTTATGTAAATTTGGAGCATTTATGGAATTATCATTTGTAATTTCAATTTGAGAGGAATTGAAGTTGTCATTTTGAGCAATTGTATAATTATCAACAAAGGATATAATTTCTGGTCCTTAATAGTGATCACAAGATAGAGACACTAAATTCCTGAACCATCCAATTAATTATAACCGAGGAGGAAAATATTTCGACCGAAATTACATTAAAATTAATTTAAATCTAACATAAAACATATCCAAAGTCCCACCTTCCATCTTACACAATTCTTCTAACTGATCACACATATTTTTGTAATCATATTTCTAAAATGGGTGAAGGAAAATATTCAAAAACCCGTCCCAACTATGTATAGAGGCAACTGGAAGTGATAAGAACCAATATTTGGATTTCTTGTCAAAGTACGACTGAAGATCCTACAAATAATATCTTCATCAATATTGAAATTATTGCAACTTAAAATAAATTGGAGATGACTAAAAGCATATGTTATACCATTATATTTTACCTGAGACAGGGTCTTGACCGCATTTATTAGAGTGGTTTTTGGATGAGTTCTAATAAAGAAACTCCAAGGAAGTCTTTTACATGGGGCCATACTAACAAAATAAAATTTTAAATCACAAAATTATCAGAGATACAATTTTACTATGGCCCTCCTTCTAGCACCAAAAATGTTGATGACTCGAAATTATTTGCTTCAACATTATAAGGGAGACCACCCATTCAGGAACTTAATGTAGCTCATTCTCCGTTGAAATGGTGGTACCGACTAGTTAAACTAGGTTCAATTACCTTCCCTTTATCTCTACTAGCTTAAAATTTGACTTTTATCTACCAATAGAGAATAGAAATCAGATCAACTCTTCTTACTGATCATGAAAGAAAGTGATCTTTAAGCTGATCTGGGGCTCAGCCAAGAAAGAACTAAAATTTTCCTCTTTGATAAGAGGAATTCTATAAATGTAAGACGGAAATTAATCCTAGAATGCAAGAAAAAGGAAAGAAATCCTAATCCTATCTCGGTTAAGAATGATGTAGATCTAACCCAACTGAGAGCAAAGTAATTAACTGATTGGGATTTAAATATGTATGAATTATAATGAATATCAAGCTAACAAAGTAGTTCAATTAACTGATATTATGAATACCAAACCACATTCTGTTCCGAGATCTATTATCATGAATGATTAATCATTAACATTAGGATGTAGTTCTCATAATGCTAATAAACATTAAACTATTAACAATGAATGATGAATCAATAACATTAGGAAATAGTTCGCATAATGTTGCTAGAAATTAAATCAGGATTAAATGGCATATTTCTGAGTAAATAGTTACTCAAAAATATGGTTTCAATGCACAAGAGAAAAAGACAAAATTGACAAAAGAATCATGAAACAAACAGATCAAATAGCGAATCCATAAGAAACGATTTCATATTGACAAAAGTGCACAAATATAAATCCAATAACATGATTCTGCTATCAAAAGAAATGAAATCTGCATTAAAAATAATATTATTCAAAACATAGATTGATTAAACCTGGACCCTTGCCAAATTATTTGAATCAGATATCCAACAGCCATCTACAACTGATAAACTTTGTTGTTAAAATAAGCAGTGCAATAGTGCTAGCTCTGATCCCCATACATAGTTCAAATTTGTAAATAATAAATCCTCAATAATTATCAGATCTGATATTGATCCTCTATACATAGAACATGAAACTCCTATTACAATAATGATTTTAATAATTCCAGAATTGCAGAGAAGAGAATATTTTTGCACATTCTAGAAACCACTATTTATAATTTACAAAAATGAATTCCAAATAGGAAAGTTTTTGAAGAGTAATTCTGCTCCAACCATTTTCATTGGTCCAAGTTCTTTTTCTTCTATTGATGGAGAAATTCCACGGATTAAAATATTATTTTCCTCATCTCGTCAACTGTTTTCCTGCTAAAACCATTTTTTTTTGTAATTTAAGCTAAGATATATTAGACCATAAAAGAAACTTTACATAGGCCTTGGGCTGAGATGGCAAGCGGTGCTTAGCCAATCCCAGCCTTGGTATTTTTCAAAATAGAAAAGGTTTGGGGCTGCCTCGTAGGAAGAAACCAACCCGTTAACAGATTCAAAGAATATTGTTTTACAAAATGTTCCATAACACATATAAAAACAAAATAGCTATATTATGTCTTGAGTTGACAAAAAAAGAGAAGAATCGAGCTACCACACAGTCATGGTGTGCCTTCATTAGCCTATGTTGAGGGGTCCTCCTCCTCAATGAGGCATCCATATTCACGCGCAACGACCTTCTCCTCAACTTTTGGCTCACACGAGGGCTTTAGGGGAGCTACATGGTTGATTAGAGCTATAGGGTACTCTGCATCTAAAACTCTGTTTTAGACACGATCCAAATCCATGATCTAAACGTCTGTCTCCTCCTCCAATGGCTCGTGAATAGGGAGAGACTCAGTTTTTCGAGGAGTGGGTAGCTCAGAGTGCGCTATGGTAGACTTCCTGGGGCCTCTTCTACCCCTCGGTTTCTCTGGAGTAAAGACACTCTCTTCTTGAGTGAAATCAAACATTTGAGTGGCCTCCCTATCGTGGATTCCTGAAGAGGAACCTTTAATGGATTCCAGACGCCAATCTTGACCATGGTGATAGCGCCCTGAGAACGCGCCTCTTTGGCTGCCCCTGATGGGCTTTTGACGTTGTCGCAGGGCCATGTGGAAGATGACAATAAGAGGTAGCGAAGTCGAGCCGAGAGTAGGGAGATGCGCAACTAGAGTACACACATCATAGGTGCGCAGTAGTGGGGCGCACAACAGGGGGTCACACAGCGGGGGGGAGGGGGGGGGGGGTGCGTAGTGGGGGAGCACGCCACAGATAGACTGCAGGTGGGAGAGGACCAAGAGGAGTGTCTTTCAATAGGGAGGCGCTCAGCTGGGGGGCTTGCTGTAGGGGGAGCACAACAAGGGGGATTTGAGTGGAAGGAGCACGCTGCAAGATGGCACACAACAAGGGGTGCACGTTAGGGGGAGCGCATAGTAGGGAGAGCATGCAGGGAAGTTGGAGCAGCAATGAGACGGTGAAGGAAATAACAAAAATGGATCTAGAGTTTGACTAGAGCACAATAGTGATAATAGAATGGGGATCTTCAGTTCCTATTGAAGATATGTGACACAAGCGCAGATGCGATGAGGGATTGTGGCACGCCCACAGATGTGGTGAGGGATTGTGGCATGCTTGTAGATGCGATGAAGGATAGTGAAAGTGAGGCTATATGTGATACAAAGTATGGAAATAGGTTAGGTGCAACAGAGAACCGGTATGAATTATTAATGAATTGAGTGTCCGCATCGAGTTAGCACCGGCGTTGTAGGGCGTTGCCAGCCTGAGCATGGGAGGATTTGTCCTTGCACGTTCAGGGCGTGTCACCCACATCCGAGGTAGTTCGATCCTTTTGGAGGAGAGTGTGGAAGCTCTCGTGCAGGATGTCGTCTTGAATCTAAGGAAAATTACAGTGGAAAAGCGTTGAGTGGTTATCCACTCCTTTGTTGGCCAGGAGATCTTCTACAGTGTTTTCCTTTCTGCGCACATGATGGAATGTGATGGCCTTGTGATGTTGGAGCATCTATTCCAAGTGATGAGATGGTTGGCGATCCTCCAGCTAGTAGATACCTTTGAGGAAGAATATCCAAGGAGGATGCGGGTGGCCGCTTGGATGATGAGTTGCGAATCTCCTTCCATTTCCAGTGGGAAATTTTTTAGCTCAATGGCTATGGAGATACCTTGTATAAGCCCTTCTACTTCTGCGGAGCTATTTCTATCCCACTCCAGGTTTCCATAGTAGGCATGTAGGGGATTTCCACTGGAATCTCTAAAGATGCCCTAAAATCCAGCTTCCCCGGGGTTTCCTTTGGAGGCACCATCGAAGTTGCATTTGAAAAAACCATCTGGGGGGGAATTCCAATGTTCAGGAGTGCTGATCCTACTTATGCTCGGGGGGTAGTTCTCCATGGAGGGATCAATACTAATATGCCAATTTTTCCAGATGGTGTGTTCAATAGTGGTTGTCAGGAATTCATCCTTTCCCCAGTGAGCCATGGCAATAGTTTCTTCTAAGTTTCTATGTAGCTTCACCTAGATATGCTCTTGGATTAAATCAATATCTTTAAATATCCTGTTGTTGTGTTCTTTCTAGAGGTTCCATATGAGTAGGCTTGGAATGAGCTCCCATAGATGATTTAGGAGATTTATGAAATAGGAGTTGTCCTGCCATATACTAATGGTGTTGGTGATGTTACCTCGATCTCGATTGGATCTTCTACAAAGGATCTCAATCCTGTCCCATAATGTGTTGGATATGGGGCAAAGGTCTAACAAGTGATTGATGGTTTCGATGTCATTCTAACATAGAGGACACCTCAAAGGACACACAAAGTATCTCTTCATAAGATTCTCCCATGTGAGGATGCATCTTTTACTTAGTAGCCATAAAAAAGTAGCTACTTTGGGCCAAAGCATAGCTGTCCATATCTTCTTCCATAGCTGATTTATGGGGCCAGGTTTTGGAGGTTGAATGAGATGGTAGGCTTCCTTTGTTGAGTAATTACCACTTGGAGTATGGCCGCAACAGAGAATGTATGGCCCTTGCTAAGTTCTGATTCTCCTTTTAGTTAATTCCTCCCAAATATATTTGTGTTGTTCATTGTTCTAGTTTTCCTCCCATCTGTCCGTGTGGAGCCAATTCTTCTAAACTTGAGTTGTTTCCGTAGTCCAAAAATCCTATACATGGTTTTTTTCTCTTGCTTGTATGACCGTGAGCCAGATGGGGTGAGGGAAGATTGTAGATAGGCTAGGAATTTTATGCCATGAATCCTCCCAGAATCAGGCTTGAGATCCATGGTGCAGTTCCCATAAGCTATGGGTTTGGATCAGATGTTTTTTTTGACTATCTGCAGTCTAGATTTGGGATCCTCCAAGAGAAATGTTGAATCAGATTACTTCCTCCCTGGGCCAATTTCCGGCATATTTGAATCTGATTAGTTACTCCATGTACAATCAAGGTATTCATTTTTCGTAAATAGTGAACCTCAACCTGAAATAAGGGTAAAGGTATATTGACACTACCTCAGTCAATTTACTTTAACGAGATTGAAATGACAAGTACTTGGAAATATTTTCATTTTTCGAGAGTCAGAAAAGAGCTGAAAGTGGACTCCAGGGGGGTTCCTTTTCTGTTTATTTTTACTGAGTCCAAAAAAAATATAAAATAAAACTCGTTTTCATCAGAAATAATAACCAACAGTGTAAATATCCCGTTACTACACAAAAACGACAAATATCACTGGTATCGAGGAAAAATAATAAAATAATGGTGAAAATATTTTCAAAAATATATAAATAGACAAAAAATAAATTCATTTTCACCTTTCTATTTTGAGTAAATTGGAGAAGTGCATTTTACCAATTTCCCCCCCAAGCTTTAGTTCAGTGGTGCAGCCGATCCAAGACACCATCCAATGATGAATCAACTATAGGTAAGAGCTCAAAATCTCCTCTTCATTTTAATTCCATTATTTAGGTGTTTAGATTTAGAAATTTAGAGATGGGTGGAGGATTTAAACTTCAAAATCGCTTGCGACCAGTGTGCGTTCGAGCTATCAGACTCATGATGGTCATGCTTAGCCTGTTAGGGCAGCTTGCCGTCATAGCCGAATTAATTCGGATAGTCACCCTGGCTGTAGGGAAGATTTCGAAATGAGAAATCCACCCTTTCCAATGGATTATTTCAAAAAACACTTTAACGAAAGCTGCTAAAATGTCATTTGAACATGTTTTGCAGGCGATTTCAGCAAAAATGGTCATCGAATGGAAAGAAAGAGGCCACAAGATGGAAGACTACCAAGCATTCTGAGACAAAAATTGCGTAAATACATTGCGTAATTGCAGATTGTTGAATTTATTTCAAACATTAGGGTTGCGAGCTCAATTGGAGTTGCTTCAGTATTTTGATTGGACTGTGGGATGTATATTGCTAGATATTCATAATTAGAGACCAGGAACTGGAAATAGATGTTGTTAACATTGGAAAATTGTACAACAGAAGACGACATCAATTAATGTCGAGCCCAAGGATTTACAAGACAGGAATACATTACAGAATCAAGATGTATTTAAAATCTCTAAGGTTTTGAGAAAATCAGATTTGAACTAGTCATAAATGCTCAAATGCACGTTTTATCCTTCGAGAAGAGTGCCTTCTGTGTGCCTTTTTTCCCGATAAGCGCGCATTCCTGGAAATGGAAAAAATGTCACTTTCCGGGACCATAACAAGCAAAGGACAGTTACTCCTTATGCGAAAGCTACCAAGGACAGCCACCAGTGCCTCCTTAGACATTATGTGAGCACACAAAAGAATATTTGAGCACACAATGGAATCACACCTCTCCCTTGGGTCACCATCCATCATGTACCAAGGGAGGGAAGGAGGATTTGAAGCTCACCTATATAAACCCACCAAGAGATGAACAAATGGTGATCACAAGGTTATGCTAGCCAAATCTGCCCAAGCAACACCAGCATTGTGTGTGACCCAGAGATGGAGCTAAAGAGGACTTGATAGTTGGCCACCCAACGTCTTAGTCCATCACAGCAGAGAGAGAGAGTGAGACTGCATCAGAGGCAAAGCTTGGAAGGCAACATCCTTGCATTGGGACTTAGAGCCATTGCCTAGGGGCCCTTTGGAAAGTGAGTAAAATTTATTCTCCATTTCGAACGTTTAATAAGAAGAGGCCATCGAGCCATCGTTTGCATTATTATTATTTGGAACTCTCTATATAGCTTCTGTATATTTGTGTTTTTTAGTTTTAGTTTAACCAGAGCATACCTCAGCATACTATTTCCATTAAGTTTTATTCTTTTGAGCTCCCCCACTTTCTACCTGTTACCAATAGTTTAGAGAGTAGACCACACTCTCTAAGCTTGTGTGATTTCATACACCCATGCGACTAATCCACAACAAAAGGATTGGCGACTCCACTGACGTGTTTCAAGTTTATGTGGTTGTGCCATATTTTTCAGGAGACCCCTTATCTATGCTGGAGTGGAGTTGATAGTCCTTTGACCCATCTTGCAGCCCCTAGACTCATTGAGGTGATAGAATGAAGAAGGTAGCTCCTAATATTTTTACTTGCAGGATTTTTGCGCGTGTTCAGGAGTGACCTGCATGCAAGAAGGTGCACCTGTCAAGGGCTTTTGCGCGCAAATTGCAGAGAGATTTTTTCTCCCTATCTTCTGCATTTTTTCTGCTTGTAAGTGTGTTGGGCAGCCCCTAATGTATATGCCAACACCTGTGTTGATACCCCACAGCTTTTGAAAACTCATTTTTTGCTACTTTTTGTAGGCATTTAGTTAGTTTTCATTTAATTTGGTTTTTGCAAAAAAGTGTTCACATAGTTTAAGTAGGGAGAGAATTAACCATTGCTTTCCGAACAATTTATGTTTTTTGCACATTCTGGTATGCACACTTAGTTTAACTAGTTCAGGTAAGTGGCTCATGACCACACATGCATAAGCTAGCGTAGGAATTGTTTAGTTTAAATTCAATTTTTGCATCTAGGAACTTGCGGGACTAGGATTGAATCGCCAATTAGAGCAAGTAATCTCCGATGTCTTTGCACCATTTGGTGACCCTAGAAAATCATATGAACACTCTACATTTGTGATTCACCATCTCCCTTTAGTCACTCACATAGACTAATTAGGAAGATTTGGAAACGGCCCATTATCCACAAATTCTTTCCATTTGAGCAAGGAACAACGTCACATAGTTTAACTAGGGGACTTTTGTAAAGGATCACCGAAATACATATGTTCAAATTATGAGATTTTTCACCATATGCTCACACACATTCACCCACTAAGAAAAGAAAGCCACCTAAAATAACTTAAACCAACTCAATAAATTCTCCCCATAGGGGCCACAAGAGAATTTATAGATTAAGTTAGGATCAAGGGGGTAGGCATCCAATAAGCCGCCTTGATCACACTTCACATTGAAACATAGAAGTTGTGTATTTAGTGAGCTTTAAAATCCACCTATCAGCCCACGGAAAATAAAACCTGAGCGTGGCAGAGACCCGTTTCAGAGGGGGTTAGGCTTAGGCACAGTGCGTGCGATATCAGTTGGGGCTACCTGACCCAGTTGATACTTGGTACTGTTAGATGACTACCAAGAAGCCCAAGACTCAAAAACTCACGTGGGACGATGGTTCTTAGTGGCCAAAACTAGGGCATCCTTTACCCTATATGTGACTGTGCAGGCGAGTGCCATACCCTCTACCCTTACCTTGGTTGATTCTCTTCGGCTGACCGGGGGCGTCGCCAGCTCTTACATGACGTTGTGCTAGCACTCACAAGAAATAATCTCAAGGCCTAGTTACTTTTGAGTGTGTGAGGATGTATTAGGTCTTCTAGGATTTTGGGTATCACGCGCAAACAAAAAAACCATTTTTTTCTTGATTGATCACATAGATTAAGTTAAAGGAAAATTCATTTCATTTTCGCTTTGTTTTATGTATGTGGCCATAAATTTGTCGTCATCACAGAATCAATCCCCTCAATTTTTTTCCAAAACCTAACTTGGTCGACACTCAAATGGTTCCAATGGAACCTCGTCGGTCCAGGGATATTTTTGACCTCCCCCTTTACTGGGAGGAGTTTCAGGTTTTTCACCGTTTAGGCGTCAAAGATGGAACATTGCCATAGTGGTTGGTTTCTCCTTTCTTGGAGCAACCTTAGATGGGAACCCTAGTCAGTCTCCCAACACCACACCGCACACCACTCCCCCCTCATCCCTTGGGGGGCAGAGGAGCGCATCCCATATGGGAAGCTAGATGAATTCACAACAGGGTACGTCACAGACTAACCCTCATTCTAACCAGAACTTCATGTTTTCGCACATTGCCATGGCGTCAACCTCCCAGTCACCCTTCTTAGCAGCATTAAATCTACCAGATTTGACCAAGCTCACCAATGACCCCATCACACACGACCCCAATTGGGATCCCATGCCCACAAAACTCCCTTCAGACATACCAAAGTTTGAAGGCAAGCAAGCAGAAGACCCAGGAAATCATATAATGACCTTTCACTAGTGGTGCTCATCGAATAGTATCATTGAAGATACTATTTGGTTGAGGCTATTTCAATGCACTCTTATGGGAGAGGCCGCGAAATGGTATGTGGAGCAACCTCCTGCTTCACACGAAACATTTAGCATCCTTGCTATCGCGTTCCTCACATACTCTCAGTTTCTCATTCACCACGATTTGGGAATGGAGTTACTAACTCATTTCAGACAATCCACCTCTACCCATATTTTAGAGCATCTCCATGAGTGGAGGCAGCGTCACAGTTTATGCAAAGAAAAACTCGATGAACGATTCCTTTTAGATTTATTCTTGAAAAATCTAACGGCGAATATTTCAAAGGATGTGGTGCAACTATAATGTCCCGAAATGGAAATCAGCAGAATTTTTCTCCACTAAAGTGTTCCTTTGTCGGAAATATGAACAAGGCTATTTCAGAGATGGATTGAGTGGGAATTCACCGGATATGTCACCTCTAAAAAAGGATGAGATTTGGAAGCTAGCTGGCCCCTTCTCAGGCTTTGTCTATAGCTATGTAAATATTCCTCCTTGGGAAAACTCAGGAAGCAAGAAGAAAAAACTCATTTCCAGCCATGCATCCAATAAAATACTAAAATGAAATCTTGGATCCCATAGATACAGCAATAAAAAATCTAAATCCAAGAATAGAGCCGAAACAAATCAAACTAGGTGGGCTAAACAGGCCTCCCACACTAGTGTAGCCAAAACTAGTGAAAAACCCCAATACTGCAAAATGCCGGAGTAGATGCTCAAGGGACTGTGCAGCATAAGAGAGGGTTTACACATGAAATGATCAGAGAACAATAGATCTACTAATATATTAATCAGAAATTCTCAAGGAATGAGATCTAGTCTGCTGATACAAAAAGCAAGAGAACCCGGCAAGGGTTTCTTGTCAAACACTCTAAATACAAAATGTAATATTCAGAAATATCTAAATACTCACTACAAAATGAAGCATGAGAGTTTAATATGCTGATATAAATCTGATCTTATGCATATCCTTCAAAGGCTTCCTCCCATGAGATAATGAACCTCCCAATCACAAGGAAAAACCACAAAGAAGCCACCAAACCCTGCAATGAAATCTGCCTCCCAAAATAATGCAGTTCCCAGCTACAACTGCATTGGAAAATCTGAGAAGTGAGTGGTATGATACCACTGATCTGAAATCTACTCCAAGACCCTCCAAAAATATCTCTGGATGAAAGTAAATTTCCCTCCAACAAAGATTAGCTCAGAAAGTGGGATATCTATCCCTTCCACTGCTGCACCCAGCTACAGTGCACAATATCTTCCGCAGAAACTACAATGATGAAGATGGCTGATGCTTGGCCTGAAAAAATGATGTGTAATGATGAATAAAAGCTCCCCCAATGAGGCTCCTCAAAGGAAGAGTTGGGGTTCCCACCTGGGAACACCCAAGTGCTAAACAATTCTGCTACTCTGCTGAACAGCAAGAGTAAGAAAATGTCTAGAGAGACATGAATAATGATCTAAAGCATGAAGAAAAATGCTATAATCCTCTTCCTCATATATAATACGAGTTTTATTCTCCTTGGGCCCACCCAATTATGTCTCCTCATTCAAAAGATGCACTTCCCTCCAAAATCACGTTATTCTTCCTAGGGTTTCTTCTCCTCCAAGACTGCGCAGTTGACCAAGTCAAAGTAGCTAAATTTTATCCTTGTTCACATATAGAGGTCTTTTATTAGGCTTGAAATAATGTCTCTTTTCACACTTGGAGTGTTTTTATCCTTCCTAGGAGACTTATGGGCTTTTCTACCCATTTATTTGCCGACTATAGCTGCTGCTAACTCTAATGTCCCATTTAGCTTGGAAGCTAAAAATTTGGGACATTACAGTCCTCCTCTCCAAAATATTTGATTGTCCTCAAGAAAATACATAAGGAGAGAAAAATATCTCCCCTCCTCCTCATGTGGCCTCCATCAATAGCCTCCATCATTGCATCAAGAGAATCTGCAAATAAACTGTCATCCAATGCTCCTCCCCAAGTGTGCATAACCAAAGTGTCTGCATCAATCAAAGGCAGAAAGTGTGAATGGAAACATGTTTTATGTCTCATGGCCTCCACAAAGTAGGAGTGATAATAAACATGGTCAATTATTGCCTCCCTCATCCATGCAATCATCCAAATGAAGTGAGTCACCTTCCAACATGGTGACTCATAAAAGGTCTCTTCCACCTTGTGCTCCTGAAATGAAGGTGGCCTGAATAAGTGAACATGATATGCAAGATGGCCTATCCCAAGCTATCCTCCTCTCCACTCATGATAAGTGTAGAGGGTATGCTGATATTGGGCTGAAACATGATTGCCCTCCATTAGCAAGAAGAATATTGAGCCTTCAAAGACTCTTCCTCCATGATCATGAGTCATGCCGACCCAAACCATTTCACTCAAGATGAATGGAACATCATCACCACATGGCATCCAAATCAGAAAATGGCTGAAGATTATGTGGAATTTTGGATGATAAATATGGTCTCTCTGGTGGATACAGCGCAGTCCTCCCAACTGCTGCTTGAGAATGTCATGTGGCAAGTGGTCTTGCAACAAGTTAGAAGCTGTATATGTTTGTTCTACCAACATGGGGAAGTAAGCATCAATTCATATCAGCTGTAAATATATAAAATAACAATACACTTGCCCAAATTCATGTATAGATGGGCTATTATCATCATAAACATTGGTCCTAAAGTGACCATGAAACCCAAAAATACTCTTGCTCTCATATGGAGCAATGTACTACTTACATATGGTGAGAAAGTACAAATACTCAATAGAGTAATAAATAAGCACATCAATTTCTTTCCTACCATGCATCATGTGTGAGCTGAAAGTGAGGCCCATGTATAAGTTCCCCCATGAGGATTCCCTCATAAAAATATGCAAAAAGGATGGGTGCATATACTCCTTGGGACACTCCATCAATAAGAACACTCTCCCATGTGACAACGCTGTAAGCCTTAGAAATAAGGCTCTATGACTCCTCTCCTTGACATTCCATATGCCAAAGTCATCCACCATCATGCTTCTATGTGAGAAGATCTCCTTCCTACATGAAAGCCTCTCATGATCCTTCAATACTGAAGGGTAGCCTTCTTGCACCATGAATGTGCCTTTCTTCTCTTCAGAAATGTCATGAAAAGTATCGGAAGAATTTTTCCCATACTCTCCCAACTACAACAATAGCAACAAAAACCTTTGTTTCTACCTCACCTCTCCCTCATACAAGCTCCATTTGAACAAGAACACATCAGCAATACATGGAAGCAAGATACAATAGAAACAAGTTGCCAATTGACAACCGGAGAGTGAATCTTGGTCCCCCTCATGGAACCAGCGCAGTGCACCCTTGGCCTGCATCAAAAAAAGAATCAACAAGTGCTTTACCAGCCAATTGTTTGCTTCCATAGTCATCTCATAATTTAAAAACATTAAATTACAATATGGTGTCATTGGTTCACACCAAGAGACATATGGCTTCTCCCACAGCTCATCAAAAAGATAGCCAAGATCAATGCTACAAGTAGTTGCAAGTACATCATCATATAATATGCAAGAAGAAATATTTCTTCTTGTTACACCATGATGCTCAAATAAAGGGAAGGATTACAATACAAAACATGAAATGATACCTCCTCCATTATGTACTTGAGGTCTTGAGCTGAAATGGCTCAACTGTAAATTCTCCCTCACTCCCAATGAGTAGGGAGGTAACTGTGACATCCTCTCTATCACCATCCAGGCTATGCATCTCTCCATATGCTGATATATGTCATGCTAGATGCCCTCCCAAGTGAACTCCTCCATCAACTGGAAATATGCATTAAAGTGCATAGAAGAGAAGTCCTCATGTGCTGCATGTAGCAACCTCTCCTTGAGACTAGAAGATCTAGTGAAGAAGATCTTACCATAGGAATAGATGACCACATCATCTACCATGTATCTATCATCTCTATCCGGGTCATCAAGAATCATACATGCACCAAGATCCTTGGAGTACTCTACAAAAAGCTGAGACCTCCAATAAGGATCAATCCTCCTTAGTGACAGCGCTGGTGATCTGGCATGTGAAGCTCCACTCATGTTGCTGCCTGCTACTTTGACATCCCCCATGCCAAAGTTATCCTCAAAACTATTCACCTCTCCAAAATCCAAGAGTGGTGAAACCAAAGACAAGACATCTCACATCAACTGAAAATCAGGTGGCCTCCCAGGTGGAATGCCTCCATATAGACTGCATATGTGATTGGGAAAACATGCCCCTACCTTGACTGTGCAAATCAGTCTACCTCTTTCTTGCATTGGCTCTCTGAAATAGAGAAGGGTGTGTGCTCCTCATCAAATGATGTTTCTCTTCCTCCTTCTCCTCTTCTTCTAGTTGCAATGATGCACAACCATGTTGTTCACCGATTGTGCTTGGACCTCTATGTACGAGATCTTGGGGAAATTCTTGCAAAGGCACAAGAATCCCTCCTGTGGGAGAATGTGATCCCCCCTCCTCTACATGAGGAATTGGATGTGCTCTAGATATGATAGCGTTGTTGCCCTCTTCTTCAGTAATGTGTGTGGGCAACCTTCCAACAACTTGATCCCTTTGTGAAAAAGAGACCCCCATGTCCTCTTGTTCAAAAGTATGAGATGAAATTCTTGCCTCCGGCAATGTGAAATGCAAGATGTCATCTCCCTTCCTCCATCTCAAGATAGATCTGGGCCCTTGATTGCACTGTGCACTATGGTGTGCAGCTGCATGCTTCTCCTCACCATGTGCAAATCTAGATTCTGCTCTAGATTCATCCTCCTTTGGAGATCCCACCTCCAATATTGTGTTCTTCAGCTCTCCTTGAAAGCTCTGTATAAATTGTGGAAGAAGTTTTATCAGCTTATATTCCCTTCCTTTTGCACATACTGAAGCTTTCTGGTTTCTGTCCACTTCTTCTTTCTCTGAAATGCAATGGCTTGAGATCTCATTGCAACCTCTTCTTCTTTGAGACCCCTTTGGAATATCACTGCATCTTTCCTCTTTTTGAGATCTGAAGATGGATGAGAGTAAAATCATCTTCTTAATCCTTGATCCCTCTGCTTCTGAATTTCGAACTTCACAGGCGGAGCCAAGTTCGAAGCTCTGATACCATTGTAATGTCCCGAAATGGAATTCAATAGAATTTTTCTCCACTAAAGTGTTCCTTTGTTGGAAATATAAACAAGGCTATTTTAGATATGGACTGAGTATTAATTTACTGGATATGTCACCTCTAAAAGAGGATGAGATCCGGAGGCTAGCTGGCCCCTTCTCAGGCTCTGTCTATAGCTATGTAAATATTCCTCCTTGGGAAAACTCAGGAAGCAAGAAGAAAAAACGCATTTCTAGACATGCATGCGATAAAATACTAAAATGAAATCTTGGATCCCATATATACAACAATAAACAATCTAAATCCAAGAATGGAGATGAAACAAATCAAACTAGGTGTGGTAAATAGGCCTCCCACACTAGTGTAGCCAAAACTAGTGAAAAACCCCAATACTGCAAAATGCCGAAGTAGCTGCTCAAGGGACTGTGCAGTATAAGAGAGGGTTTACACATGAAATGATTAGAGAAAAATAGATATACTCATACATTAATCAGAAATTCTCAAGGAATGAGATCTAGTCTCCTGATACAAAAAGCAAGAGAACCCGGCAAGGGTTTGTTATCAAACACTCTAAATACAAAATATAATATTAAGAAATATCTGAATACTCACTAAAAAATGAAGCATGAGAGTGTAAGAGGCTGATATAAATCTGATATGATGCAGATCCTTCAAAGGCTTCCTCCCATGAGAGAATGAACCTCCCAATCACAAGGAAAAACCACAAAGAAGCCACCAAACCCTGCAATGAAATCTGCCTCCCAAAATAACGCAGTTCCCAACTACAACTGCACTGGAAACTCTGAGAAGTGAGTGGTATGATACCACTGATCTGAAATATACTCCAAGACCCTCCAAACATATCTCTAGATGAAAGGAAATCTCCCTCCAACAAAGATTAGCTCAGAAAGTGGGATATCTATCCCTTCCACTGCTGCACCCAGCTACACTGCACAATATCTGATGCAAAAATTGCGTTGATGAAGATGGTTGAAGCTTGGCATAAAAAAATGATGTGGAATGATGAATACAAGCTCCCCCAATGAGGCTCCTCAAAGGAAGAGGTGGGGTTCCCTCCCGGGAACACCCAAGTGCTAAACATCACTGCTACTCTGCTGAACAACAAGAGTAAGCAAATGTCTAGAGAGACATGAATAATGATCTAAAGCATGAAGAACAATGCTCTGATCCTCTTCCTCATATAGAATACGAGTTTTATTCTCCTTGGGCCCACCCAATTAGGTCTCCTCATTCAAAAGATGCACTTCCCTCCAAAATTGCGTTATTCTTCCAAGGGTTTCTTCTCCTCCAAGACTGCGCAGTTGACCAAGTCAAAGTAGCTGCATTTTATCCTTGTTCACACATAGAGGTGTTTTATTAGGATTGAAATAATGTCTCCTTGCACACTTGGAGTTTTTTTATCCTTTTTAGGAGACTTATGGGCTTTTCTACCCATTTATTTGACGACTATAGCTGCTGCTAACTCTAATGTCCCATTTAGCTTGGAAGCTAAAAATTTGGGACATTACAGCAACATAACCCCACATCCAAAGAGGACGCAATCAGTAAAACCCAACAACTTAAAATGATCTACATGAAATCAGGATACATATACAATATCCTGCCCAACGCCCCGCGCCTGCAATCTTATCAATAATTGCTAGGCGTGTCTAACTCTGCAGACGAACTTATTGGGTAAATGACCCAAGGGTACCTAGGCAGCAGCAGTCAGAATCCCGGTTACACATATGGGTCTACCCAGAACATGTATCAACTCGGATTTGAAAGTCATCATATGCAGCAACAAAATTTGACTAATAGGGCACTAGCATATCACCAAAGAGGACTTTATCCTCTGGCTGAGGGGACCCAGTACACAGTTAGAAAAACTGATGGAAGAACTCCCCCCCAATGGCAAGGTGCAAATATGGGACATCAATATGCTCAGTTCCAAGCACATAACCCACTTACACAAAACAATGCACATGTGAACTTTGTGCAGCCGTCCCAAAATAACCACACCAATATGATCAGGAGGATTACCCTCCTAACGTGGTTAAGAGTCAGGTAAAACACAAGCCCAAAGGGAACCATGGAAATGGGGGCAACAACCAAAAATGCCCACCGCGATCCCAGGCTTGAGGTAACTCCAACCGGAATCAGAACCAGGAGCCAAGAAATTCCCAAAGGGAAGGCAAAAGGCCACCTCTACGAACAAACCATTCTTGTTCAATATGTGGTGAGTACGGGCACTATACTCACCACTGTCCTGAACTCCCTAAGCTTAAAAATATTTAGAGTAACCGAGGACAAGGAGGATCTTCCCAGAAAACCGTGGTGATGCAAGAACCCTTCCCCCATCAAAGAACGGTCAGAACTCAACAGCAAAACCCCGACGATTCCGGGAAAAACAGCCATGAAATTTACATGGCTGGTGAAGAATTTTTTTTTTCAAACTCGGAATCGTAGCTATGACACCCCACCAGACACCAGTACATCAGGGGCTAGTAGAAGCACGCTGACTGCACCTTTAACCATTCCAAAGATTCGTTTGGAACCATTTCTTAAAATGGTAAAAGGGCCTAATAGGTGAGCAGATAATTACTCCAAAGCGGCCCACAATTACAACATCGTAGCCGATTTAGCTCAATCACCTGCTGCTATGTTCACATTGGAAGTACTGCAGTCATGCCCAAAACAACGGAAAACCATACTTTCTGCATTAGGAGCTATCTACCCTACCGACATGCGCATGATGGCTTTTGATTTAGACAAAGCCACCCCTAGGCTTCCCTCCATGGTCACCTTCCAGATACCAGTATCGATACAGAATATCACTATTCATCGATGTGTCATTAAAGAGGGTGCATCCACATGCATCATGTCAAAGAATGTATGGCAAAAGTTAGGAGCCCCCGAACTCAAACCTTCCGTCATCACACTCAGAGCATACGACGGTCGTCCCTTGACCCCCGTCGGTCTCTTCCAAAATGTACTAGTCTGCTTAGCCAGCAAGATGGTCCACATAGATATCGAAGTCTTGGATGCTCACTTGGATTACAATATACTCCTTGGGCGGAGTTACATGTACGCCATGTCTGCCATAACATCCTCCGTCTTTCACATCATGATGTTCCCCCATGAGGATCGAATCATCACAGTAGACCAGCTGACGCACAATGAAAAGCATCCCTTGACCAACACGGATATGGTTCTACCCTATGTAGATACAGCCATAGATGGTCTTTCACGGTATCAAGAATATGGCCCTGGCCAATTCAAACCGTTGTCCGTCCTAGGGTCATTCCTAGGAGATCCTCCCATTATCCCTGAGGTATCGCCCGATGCCACAGGGGCCCCGGTATGTACGATGTCCACATCAAGCACCGAGGTTAGTCAAGACATGGAATCAAGTAGTAATGACACTGAGGCATCAACTACGGCAGCCTCCCTAGTCTACGCCGCCTTCCAAACTCCTTTCCTCTACCCACCTCCTAGCTTCACCTCCCAATAGGTCTTGGAAACATTGGTGTTACCCAATATATCATTGGCATTCCCAGTGTGGTATCTCGTTCCCCCTCCAGGAACAGTAGCTACAAATGTTATTGCATTTGGGTTAAAGCCCCCAGGTCCCGAGGAGCCCCAACCTACCCAAGCAACAGTCGAAACCACCCCCGCAAGGGAAATTTCCATTTCTAAACTGGTGACCACGACCAAGAAAATCACCAAGAAAGGAAAGAAATTGGTGACCCCCACCATGCAAAGGGAGTCATCAGCCTGCGCTATATGTGAAGTCACAGGACACCCTACCCACATATGGCCGGAGTTGGACGAATTAAAACCACTCCTCGGCTGCGAGGCAAGCACCTCGACATGGAATTCCTATAAAAAGGAACTTACCACCAAAAGTCCAAGAAAACCGCTACGTACCAATCACGCATGCGCTATCTGTGACACCTAAGGGAACTATACCCACAATTGTCCATAAATACCATGGTATAGGGATGCCTTACACGCGGTTGAGCGATCCTATCAAGAGGATCCCTCCATCCAATCTATCAATGACGAGCCACGTACCATCCTATACTTACAAGAGGAGCACTGATTCATAGAGCGCCCCCCAGTAATTCCCATTATACGTTGCACGCTATGCGATGAATGTGGTCACTACCTCAAAGAGTGTGTCGCATTGGAATTCATTCATAGATGGTATCTAATTGAAAGGGTTTACTACGTGGGGCTACGGGCAGCACAATTCACATTCTCATTATGCACTAACAATCACCTATTAGAGGATTGTCACTACATACTTCGCTTCTGACTAGCCCTTGCTAGCCTCCGCTCAGCCATAGCTCGTCTTTCCCAAGAACACGATATGGATTCCGAGTCCACTGGTAGCTCCATGACCCAAGCAGAAGAGATGAGCGGGTCCATCATGTTCTTGTCAGCCGAAGAAGAGCCAAGTGGGGAACCCCCAATAACCCCTAAAGGCATGTCACGAAACTCACCCACATGCACATTATGCAAGTAGATGGACCATATAGTCGTCCACTAGCCTGACCTAGTAGCATTGCGACATTGGTACCCCACCTGGCCTCAGACCAAGCACGATGGGACACCCATATCATGGATATTTTTCCTAATATGTTAGGGTAATCATTACGATCAGCATTGTACTTATGTCTCGCGGATCCATCCCACTATCGACATGATTAATGCTGTAGAAAAGAGGATGAGCGATCTCCAAGAATGGCATAAAATATACATCGTCGACCCAACGTCCCCACCACCGCAGTGGTGTGTCAAGCCTGATAAGACCACACACCAACCACGTATACCGCACGCAAAGCCTAGGATAACATGTGGCCTTTGTGATCTAAATGATCACTGAGTCAACCAATGCAGAGAACTCAAACCCCTTGCAAACAGTCTCCCCATAATCTCGCCTCTTCCTCAAAAAATTCTCTCTAATCAAGAGAAGATCACAGACACTTATTTCCAAATTTTCTCACACTTTCATCATACGTTTAAGTGTACACATCTCCCCAAGCTGAGAGTAGCTAGAGTGACATTAAGTCAACCACCCACCAAAAAGGGAGGCAAGTTTCAACCTACGATGAAAAAATGGAAGTAGAAGACTACCTGGTCCACAACCGACCCTTTCCAAGCATCCAAATTAGGAACATCGAGTAGTGTAGAATCTCACACTATATACTCTGTCAGCGCTGTGATACCATGCACCGTTTTCACTGGTCATGATCACACGCCAGAGGTATTCCCATTGCTAAAAGCGTTCAGGCACCTCTGTGATAAAAACAACTTCAACCTACCAGAAATTAACTATCCTAGTGGGAAAGACGACGTTAGGATCAAATAGGACTCCATTACCAAGATCCTTCCCTGGCCTCATGCCAGTGACACAATTCACCATATACGACTTGTATCATTGCACACCCAAAACAGGATTTCAACCACCTCCTCGTCACAGGAACTCCGCTTCATTCCTGCCGCAAAATACCAAGGCACCTTACGCTTTTGCATTCATTTCCACAATATCCCAAACTTACATACAGCCATTGAAATCCTTGATGAGACCCAGCCTCTAGAACAACGCCTAGTATAACTAAAGCTAGTTGATGAAAGCAGGCAACATTCGCTGCAACACAATGAGGCCCATAAGACAAGGGTAAAAGCATCATTCAACAGCCACATCACCCCTCGCTCATTTACCAAGGGAGAGTTATTCCTTAACTATGATGTTGCAAAAGAGGCCTTAGGGCCAGGAAAGTTTGAAACCTTGTGGAAAGGGCCCTATATCATCAAACATTGTCTCCGATAAGGGGCATGCATCTTGACGGAACCGGATGAGACCTACCTCACTAACCCTGTCAACGACCTTTACCTCAAGAAGTTCTACCTATAAGGGCCCTGGTAGCCCTTATCCCCTAGAGTTAGAGTACACAAAAATCCCAACACCAAAATATTTTTGACCCAAATACCTAAACCCGCTCAAATTACCACCATGGATCACCAACTTGAAACCTATTTCGGATTTGCTGATGGAGCATTGTGATGGTCTCAAAAACTACCTGTAGCCGCCTGGGTCATCTACCACCCTGACCGATTACCAATGTGTTCAAACGGCATGTACATCAGATCAGTAACCAACAATCAGGCAAAATATGACACCGTTATCAAACTTATGTGCGAGGCCCTCCATCGGGGCATACGCCATATACATGTCTACCTCGATACCCTGTTAGTGGAATCGCAGTTGAACCAAACATTTGAAACCAAAGATGCAAACCTGTTTAGAAGATATTTGCATACCAAAAGATTAAGCAGACAATTTGATTACATTACATTTTCACATGTATCAAGGAATCAAAACCAAGCAGCTGATCGCATAGCCAACAATATCTTAGACTGGAACGCATTGCAAATAAACCACCGTACATAAAAAAAAACATATATATCCATCATCATAACACAAAATGCATAAAATGAAATAGATAGCACACCATGAAGAGCCACAAAAAGATCTCTCATATATATATATCAAAAAATATGTGTATCCGAGTACAAAAATAGTATCACTGGCCCAATGGTCAGCCCAAAAATACAACGGTCATCAAAAATAAGGGAAGCATCATCATAACGGGTGCTTTCCCTGTGTACAAAAATACTCTACGAGGGTGCCCCCTTAAGAGGAGCACCTAGGCCCACCACCACTCCTAGTGCGACCACCAGAGCCACTGTCGCCACTGCGATAGCTACCCGTCGTAGAGTGGGATGACAATCCCTCTCGCGAGTCATCACTGTCTCTAGTGAAACCTCCTCAAGGTCATCCATAAAACCTCGGGCAGACATCCAGTGGGTCAAATGGTCCACTTGACCCCAGAATTCCTCTAGAGCGTCCACCTAAGCCGTAAGTACTATGATGCGTGCCTCAGCCGCATCTACACGAGCTCTCTCAGCCACTACCTTAGCTGCAGTCAAGCTGCTACCCTCACCATAAGGTCCAGTACCATCCCCGCCAGGTCCACCGGCACCACCCGGTCCACCTACGACACCTCCTCCCTGACCACCCTACAGTCATGGCAGAGGATCATGACTCACCATTCGGGCCACTGGGCGTCCCACCTCAGCAACATCTACACGAGTAACCAAAATAATGTCAGTGTCAATAACAAAACACACAAGTACATAAAAACTCAAACAAATGCGGAAAAATAGCACATACCTATAGGACCCCAAACATAACCAAAAGGGAGACCGATATTTGGATCACCCTAAAAGTCCATCCCCGCGTACGGTTAGGGAAAAAACATCTACGGATTGGCCTCGAACCAAGCTTTCATCGCGTTTTTCCAATAACGACCCACCATGCCACCACCACCGTGTGGCATCACCAGATCCCACCTCCTCATGTGTGGCTCCTTCAGCCTCCCAATAGGTACAACCACAACGGGCCTCAGCAGCACGACCCTCTCATACATAATGATGCATAAGATGCTAGCGTACAAAAATGATTTAGATCCACGTTGGACCCTGTTCAGTTGCGACACCATACCATGAAAACAGAAACGGGCAAAATAGAGAAAATGCCCGTTCCTCAAACGGCGTAAAACTCCCACCTATGGGCCCGATGCCCGATGTGGAGCAAACGACCCTGCCAGTCACACAATAATGGCTAGAGCACACCGCTCTACCACATCTATCACTGATTCAATATTGATGCACCCCTCAGTAAGAGGCACACCACCGCAATGCCTCCTCTAGAACCTGTCGATGTTCACTCGCCCAACAGGGAGTGGATACCTCAGCGCCTCGCCCTGAGGCAGTAAACTAGTCACAAAGTATATATCCATCTCTGGAAGGATAATCAAGTTCTTCCCCCTCAAGATGAACATATTGCGCCTCCCGTGCCAATTATGTATGATATAACGTAACAATCGGTTCTATGACTGAAGGAACTCGTTCTCAGCAAATTTCAGAAGGCCCCATGTGGCCAACTGACAGTGCACCCCAGCATCAGTAGCCAAAGCGGTCTAGATCTTGCACCAATCTCTCTCTCTCCACACCAACCTGCCAAGCAACAGGCACCCATCAGTACAAAGAAGAAACATCAAAAGGGACAACAAAAACCCATTTTTTTACAAAAAACCCTGCCCTTGCGTGCTTGTTTCGTTCACAAGCACGCTCTTGCATGAAAAAAGGAGGGAACAGTGTGCCTTCGCGTGGCTGTCCCTCGGAAATAAGCGCAAGGGGGGCGCCTCTTTGGCTAGATCACCTACACAATATAGGACAAAAAGCCCCTTTGAGGCCATACAATCCTAATTTGTATGGCCCTCGACATCACCAAACTGAAAAAATTGAAATGCAGGACATCATGTAAGTTACCTCAGCATAATATCGCTAATCCCCGGTACACAGGTTGACCGCAACGGAAAGATAGGCTCTACAATCACCTCTGATCTCCCAAAAATTAGCAAGTACAAATGAATAGGATTAGTGCCATAATCCCATATTTATCACCCTTTTCCAGAACTTCGGAGGTCCATAACAGGAGATCAGAAGGTCTGTTCTGCAAACCGTAAGTTGCACCATCATCAGTATACCATGACGAATGAAAGCGATGCCCCACATTCGCTTTCTCGATTTTTTTTTTCAAGCGCCGGTAGGTATGCACCCTCCCATCTTCCTTTCCAAAATTCATGTTTTTCAATAATATTGGATGAAAAGAAGATGTTTTCACTTGAGGTAGTTGTTTTTTGCAGGAAGAACCCGCAAACCATTCACAACACCATCCACTGAAAGTTCTGGAGAAGGTATTATTCTACCCTTAGCATGATAGAGTCCCAGAGAACTTTGCATATCCTAACATCGTTTCTCCATTAGAAATAAACCATAGGGTCCTCATACCTGACCACATTTATCATCCCCCCACCCTGCATATGATAAACGCCCGCAATGGTCAGTAGAGCCTCCCCTCCATGCTGATCGTCATCCAAAGTAGACCATACATCACCCCACAAGTGATGCCATGGCCATACAATTTTAGTCTAGGAAGAACCTCATGCCCATCCACATATCATGCATAAGGTCAAGTTCACCATTCAAACTCAATCCCCTTCCCGGATGATCAGGTTGTACAAGCAGATTGAACGCGCACCTCCGCACACCACATTAGGCCCGCCATACCCCCATCAACATAATCCCATTTGCGACATCTTCCACTTCATCAACCCTGCACATGAGACAAACCAATGGGACCATTACCCCCAGCAAAACACTTTCCTCACACCTTCAGTGAGCGACCCTCTTTCATGTTTTGGGGTACCCGTCTTTGTGTTTTGTACAAACCAAACCCCATTATTTTATTCTTTTGGTAAGTGTACAAAGACCGCAAATGATGCCCTTCGCCACTTTAACCTCATATTTCACCTTTTCTCCCATGGCAACAGTCCCCCATCTCCCTTGGTCGAAGTATTTCACCCCCATGCATGCACCATTACGACAATCATAGCTGATTCACCCCTACCATGGAAGTCCTACCGACTCCAGGTATTTTTCCTTCAGAAATACCTATGACTACTGCCAAGCTTCTCAAGTATAATTCGACCTTGGGCCACTGAATCCCCATCATCCATTTTCAGTCACCACTCACCAACATGCCTATGTTAAACCCATCATATCTCGATCGTCGACCCCTCAGGTCGGTGACTCATTGTTCGGTGAAGGCTTCCGTTTTTGTCGACCTCAACACCTATTTTCCAAAAAGGAAGCGATACCTTGGATAATCCCTCCCCATGCAAAGGGTTATCCTCAGGTGGCACTGTGGGAGACATCATTGTCCACATATGTCATCGATCCTCCTGACATTCGACCACAGCAAAAGCTTTCATATCACGATGGTATCGTACGTTACAACCATTACATTTTGATCAGATTTGTCGAAGACCCGTGCCTCCATAAGCGTCTCTGACAAAAATGTTTACACTGGGAGGTCTCATCTAGTACATATGCATACATGGCACAGTGATATGCCATACCAAGATTACGCATATGGGTACCACATTCCACCTATCCTCAACTAGAAAATGCCCCTGAGGGTGTCAACAGTCGTCGTCAACAACCATCAGCATCACTACCATAGTAGTGGCACAGACATCACATGTATCTGTCAATTTTGTTTAACTAGCCATAGCATCACGAGCATGGGACATGCGCTCCTCGTTGAAATTTTGTAAATATGTTGTATATTTTGTCTGCTTGGAGGGGGTCCCTTAGGCCATGGTTATCTTGGAAATGGTGCAAGGTGTTTTCAATTCCAAAATACACGCATACCTCTCTCTCTCTCTCTCTCTCTCTCTCTCTGTATGATACAGAAAAGAAACTATAATGTATTTCGGCTATACAGTTCTTCCTAGACCTCACACATTAGGGGGAAACTGTTAACACTGGAAAATCATACAACAGAAGACGACATAAATTAATGTCGAGCCCAAGGATTAACAGGACAAGAATACATTATGGAATTAAGAAGTATTTAAAATCTCTAAGGTTTTGAGAAAATCAGATTTGAACTAGTCATAAATGCTCAAATGCACGCTTTATCCTTCGAGAAGAGCACCTTTTGCGCTTCTTTTTGCTCGATAAGCACACATTCCTGGAAATGGAAAAAAAAGTCACTTTCCGGGACCACAACAAGCAAAGGACAATTACTCCTTATGTGAAAGCCACCCAAGGACAGCCACCAGTGCCTCCTTAGACATTATGTGAGCACACAAAAGAATATTTGAGCACACAATGGAATCACACCTCTCCCTTGGGTCACCATCCATCATGTGCCAAGGGAGGGAAGGAGGATTTGAAGCTCACCTGTATAAACCCACCAAGAGATGAAAAAATGGTGATCACAAGGTTATGCTGGCCAAAGTTGCCCAAGCAACACCAACATTGTGTGTGAGCTGGAGCTGTAGCTAAAGAGGACTCGATAGTTGGCCACCCAACATCTTAGTCCACCACAACAGAGGGAGAGAGTGAGACTGCATCAGAGACAGAGCTTGGAAGGAAACATCCTTGCATCGGGACCTAGAGCCATTGCCTAGGGGCCCTTTGGCAAGTGGGTAAAATTTCTTCTCCATTTCAAACATTTAATAAGAGGAGGCCATCGAGCCATCGTTTACATTATTATCGTTTGGAACTCTCTATATAGCTTCTGTATATTTGTGTTTTTTTGTTTTAGTTTAACCATAGCATATTTTAGCATACTATTTCCATTAAGTTTTATGCTTTTGAGCTCCCCCACTTTCTGCCTGTTACCAATAGTTTAGAGAGTAGACCACACTCTCTAAGCTTGTGCAATTTCGTAATCTATGCGACTAATCCACAAAAACAGATGTCATGGAAATATTTTTCATTATAGGCTTATCCAGGATAGAGGAGAGGATCCAACTCTCCGGAGCTCGCGCAAGAGGTGAGAATACTAGTATGATTATTCAAAGACATTATCTTGGGGCTAAGAAGACTAAGAGCGGGAACATAGAGATATCCTCTATCAGAGTGCTTCCCTTGCGCACAATCCTACACTACATGTCTCGAGTGGGTAGAGGCCAGGTGTTTCATGGTGCAACGAAATCCCAATTATAGTACGTGATGGACTATCTGGCCGCTAATATGTTCAACTGGTGGGAGGGATTATTGGCTAACATGAAGAGCCAATTGACCAAGTGAAAAATAGGTCTACTGAAATAGTTTGGGTATGGGTCCATATTGGTTACCTTTTTATTGGAGAGAGTACCTTTGTTTCTGTATCAATGGTTGGAGATCCATGATCCAGACTTGAGAGACTTGAGGCTGATGAGGTGGCATGAGATCATGCCCTGTCAAGGCAGGGGCCAATAGATGCATTTCCTGACAACACTTTTCAGCTGGCTACATCATCAAGTCATCGTGGTTGAGGAATATGCATACACATGAATCGACTTTGTTATCACCAAATTGATTCCTGTTGGGCTGCTTCAATGGTCAACTTGGAGTAACTATTTCATACCAGCTTTTGATTGAATATTAGCCTCTTCAGTCTGAGAAGGATCTCTCAAGATAACTTATGATATTTTCAATACAAACTCTATTAGATGACTAAATCTATGATAATGACTTGATTGTTTATGATTGCAGGTGGAAAATGTAGAAGATTTTATACCATTGGGCTTATGAAGTTAGTGCTAGGGAACTAAATGACAATGGCTCTCCTTGTGGAAGCTAAGGCATGTAGATATTTAAATGAAAGGACAACACACACAAAATTTATTCTCAATAGATTAATGTTCAAAGTAAATCATAGCACGAGAAACACGAATTCTGAGTAATGAACATTAAGATATTGAAAGCAGGATATTAAGAAATATATACAATATTTTAATGATTGAAGGAAGTTAGAGCATGCGAAGCATGAATTATGAGTAATCAAACATTAATATATTGAAATAAAATTAGCAAGATACATAGGAAAAGGTTCATGAAAATATCAAATGAATCTCACGTGAAGGAGAAAGCCCACAACCACTGTCTATTACTAATCAGAACAATTTATAATAGTAGTAGTCACAAGTAACATCTTCCAACCCTTTGATGTTCGATATTATCTCTATAAATAGAATCTTTTACATTGCAAATGATCTGCCCATCTGGCTATATCCTTGAACTGTAACTTTGACACCTAACATAACTGAAAACTACTTTCTTGGAATAGAGAAAGACAACTAACTTTTAAAAACTCACATTCCTAACATGACTCTCCTTCATATTTATTACTTTCAGTTTTTTCAGGAGTTATATAGTTACATGATAAGGATCACATGCTCGAGAAACATTCACCATCACTAAGACATTTAATGTGCCCCCTAGATTTAGGAAACACAATCCTACTTTTCAAGAAAAGATAGGACCCCACTTTAATCTTGGTCTTGATGCTGAGCTGGATTAGTGACACTTATGTCGAGTATTGAGTCTATGCTAGGATGGACCACTGTCATGTTGTATGTCTTCAGGTGGTTGACTAATCTTTCATGTGCTGTTTGAACCTCCAAAAATCCTTTAAAAACCTTTCACTACAAAACATAAGAGTTTAGGTAGTTTCGTAGCGAATTGATTTCTATATTTTCACCAATATTTATGCAACCTTTGCTGGTCAAAAAAATTTGTTATGACAAAATATCTAAATACAACCAAGCTTCCTCCTTAATTCGTCATAAAATTGTTTTTAAAGGCAAAATAACATCTTCAGAAATTTCGTAGCGTAGTTTAGTAGCGAGGTTGTTTTTGTCCTTTGTCTTTTCCTTCTACCACCTCTACTAGTCAAAAAATGTTTGTTAGGTCAAAATGAGTAAATACCATCAACCGCCCTCCATGGATCTTCAAAAAAATATTTTTATAGGCAAAAAAACATCTTCAAAAATTTCGTAGCGTTTTTAAGCCTTCAAGCCTAGAGCACGCTATGAAACTAGTTGATTATGGAGAAAATAAAAAATTCTCCCTTTTTCTTCCAAATTTCACCTGTAGGTCTAAAAATTGATATAATGAAATATGATAAGACAAAATTTCCTCTTACCCTCTTAAAAAAGCATCATTTTCACCTTTAGCAAGTTAATTTACGAATAAAATGACTATGTTTCTTCTGAAACAATAGGGTTCATATATGAGCTCCTATCTCCTGATCCTTGATAACTGTTTCAAAAATGAAGGAGGTTTTTGTAGGTTAGTATGTTATGAAGAAAAAAATATGTTTTTTTTTTCTTTTTCTAAAAGCATCTCTAGCTATCTAGAATCTGCATTATAAAAACGTGTATAAAACATGAAAATTATGGATTCTGAAAATAGGTCCCAGAGACATCTTTGAATCTCCAAAATGGTAGAAACTATGAGAAAAGTGAAGGGGGTATTTTTCCTTTTTCTGTTCTTGACAATAATCTCTCTCAGTAGTGCATAATTCATATTTTTTCATCCATAATATTCTCTTGAAATTGACTGCTCACACAGTCCAAAAAACACAACAAATTCGTTGTTAGCTCCAACAGAAATTCAAGCAACATGAATTGGTGAATTCTTCAACAAAACTAGGTTCCTCAATGAATATATTAAGGTCCATGAGCTCCTATATAACCAGAGATACTCCTTTGTACACTTTATTATTCATGGCCATCTCTCTTTATAACCAAGCTACCTTCTTAAAAATGTGACACCTGTAAAAACAAAATTGGAAAGCAAGCTGCTTGCCACAAAGGTAAAATTTTCAAGGGTGACACATGACCAGTACATTCAAAGGCTCAAGGGCTAATGACAGAGAGGATCTTGGGTGATTTAAAAAAAAAAAGAATTCTAATATGAGAGGGAAAATGAAAAATGGAGGGATAAAAGTGTAATGATGACAAGCACTTATGATTTCACATGTTGGATAACTGTCATAACCTAATAGGTGATCTCACTTTCCCTAAAACCAATAGAAAATGAGAATTCATCGATTTTATTTTGGAAAATGAGTGCTATGAAATGTTTAGGTAGTTTTGTAGCGAAATTTGTTATTATGTCATTGTATTCGCTACGAAACTGTGAAAAACTAGACAAGCCACTCATATCTTGATTTTAAGGCATGGGTCTGAAAACTAAATGATATAAAATGGATTTCGCTGACATGACATGAATCATAATGGTTTTTTGACATAGGATAAACATTATTGTATAAATTATTCATCAAATGCATGACCCAACATGATATAACATGAAACCTATGGTGACCTTATCAAAACAAATTTTGAAAATTTTGAGTGTGATAATAGTGGCTCTAGTGGGGATGGTGTGTCCCTGTGGTACAACAAAGAACTTGTAGTTCCAGTTCCTCTCTCTTCAAAAATTGAAAATTTTCTGAAATTGATGAAGACTTTGCCAAGCTCTTATGGCCTTCTCCCTGAGCTCAAGCTTGATGATTACTGCTAAAAAAACAACTCTGTACATACTGAAAAAATGCTCAGTATACTTGAGCTTATTCACATACATTCCTACCTACCCTAACAACTGAAATTTTCATGTTTGATTCAAGAAACATGAAACCTCCAATAAAGCCAATCAAGGAGCTGATCTGATACTTGAACCCCTTGATTGCACTTGAACCAAAAGAAAACTGTATTATGAAATGATAAAGGTAAGAGAAGATGGGTCTATTTTTCATAGTGAAAAAACAATTGAAAAGTTGGACTATAGAACTCTTCTATGTAATTAGCTATGGGATCATAGAAGACACATTTTATTGATATCTGTTTTAAGCTCTCAATGAAAAATTGATCTTGGATATCCTTTTCATTTTCTTCATCAACGCTGAACCTTGATTCCAACTCTACAATATCAAGCTCATAACCACATTCCTCCTTTATCTGCAAGTCAAATGGTATAACAATTTCCTCTCTTTTTGGAGGAATAATTTACAAGAAATGTTTAGGATCTTTGAAATCATATGATCCAAGTTGAACATCCAATAGTTTAATTTCATTCTCTAATTTTTCAGCAGCTAAACTAAGAAAACAAACTTTATTTTCAGGTGTGAGTGGACTGGATTTCAAAAAAAGGAATACTATTTTTGAGAAATGTTCATCTATCCTAAATTCTGCTAACTCATCCCTTACACTTTGTAAAATTTCATCATATAAAGGGTTTTCCACATACCCTTTTATCTTGGATCACCATGAATGTTCTGAAATATGGATTCTTTCTAGTGAAGTCGCTCTGAAATTTGAAGCTTGGGATCTTGAACAATGGAGTCACTAGGTGAATGGTACATCCTTCCTATGTTTGGCTTTTTTTCACCATCAAAATTCAAATATCAACCTTGTCATTCTACCTATAGAAAATTTTCACCTTCATCTCCCCGACAACGACACCAAAATGTCATCACCAAATTTATTCCTATTGGGTTGCTTCAATGGTCAACTTGGAGTAACTATTTCATACCATCTTTTGACTGAAGATTAGCCTCTTTAGTCTGAGAAGGCTCTATCAAGATAACCTATGATATTTTCCATACACAATCTATTAGATGGCCAACTCTATGATAATGACTTGATTGTATATGATTGCAGGTGGAAAATGTAGAATATTTGCTACCATTGGGCTTATGGATTCAGTGCTAGGGAACTCAATGACAATGGCTCTCCTTGTGTGTTAGGTCCCTATATTACTAGTATAGTCCCTTATTGTTGTTAGTGTAACCCCCTTATTGTTATTATTGTACCCTTGTAACCCCCATTTTGTTATTATTGTGCCCTTAAATTATTATTGTTAGGTCGGCTAGGATTACATTGTGGCCCACTAGGATTACATCATGGCCCCATGGACTCCTATATATAGAAAGGATGTTTTTTAAATTGTATCATCCAAGAATTGTTCATTTATGTAATGTATTGGAGGTTGCCCCCTCGAAGTGGCTTATTTCTAAGGCGTTCATATCTTTTTTCTTCTATTTTTGGAGCTGGTTACACAACATTTGGTATCAGAGCTTTGGATTCTAGGGTTTCGCTGCTCCAAAAAGGTCATCGTGGCATTTTCGCTATAACTTTTTTTCTACGAAGTTTCAGAAGCTGAAATTTTTAGGGTGCGAAGAAAAAATCCTGAGGAAGCTTGTATAAAAATTTCAGAGTTTGGTTCGCAATAATTTCGGAGATATGATCTGTGGAAGTCAGGTATTTGTTCAGGCTCCTAAACAGGTCATCGTGGAATTTGCGCTATAAATGTTTTTCTACGAAGGTTCAGAATCTGAAATTCATATGGTGCGAAGCTGAAATCCTGAGGAAATTCGTCAAAAAATTTCAGAGCTTGGTTCGCAATATTTTTGGAGATATGATCTGTGGAAGGTAGTGCTTTTTCAGGCTCCTGAATTGCATCTCAAAGAGGTGATCGTGGGAAAAGTTCAATAACTCTCTCTCTGGGCAGTGGATTTGAGTTCCGTAAAAAGTGGTCGTAAGTACACAGACTGTAGTTTCTTGGCTATCAATTTCAGAGACAAAGGATGAAACAGTGACACGTGGCAAGTCCTACAAGTGTGCTCTACTGAACCAGTCCAGAATTAGGTCATTGTGGGAGATTGGACACAACTTTGTCTTGGGGAATCCAAATTAGATCAGACCTGTGGCATTTGAAAGAAGCTTCATAGGGCTACTACAAAACTGAATTTAAGATATTTAAGATTTTCAATTACAGAGATAATTCAATTTCAATATCGAGCTCCTCAAAGCAAGTAAAAGGTATCAATATTGGATTCTAAAATGGCGCCTAAAAAGAATTCAACACCCATTAAGCCTTCAGAAGGCTCTACCATGACTCATTAAGATGAATAATTGCAACATGATCTATCAAAATTACAAGAGCAAGTGCAACAACAAATTTCGCTCTCGCAAAGAACAACAAAAAATGAAATGGAAGTTTTGAAGAAAGGCATGGAAACTAAGATGGATGGTTTGAAGAAAGGCGTGGAAGCTAAGATGAATGGTTTGGAAGCTAAGATGGATGGCATGGAAGTGGGAATGGAAGCTAAGATTGATGACATGGAAGCTAAGATCGATGAGAAAATGGAAAACATGAAGAATTTTCTAAAAGCAGACATGGAAGGTTTGACAAAGTTTATACAAGAAAGGTTTCCTAATGGTGAAAAGATAGTAGAAGAACCTCATGATGAGAACAAAATAAATGTTAATTGTGATTTCATAAACTCTAACGTTGGCGGGAAGAACCACCATATTCCAAAGATGGATATGAGGAAGTTTGATGGAAAGGATCCTGTAACATGGATACTACAGATGGAGCAATATTTTGATCTCCATAACGTACAAAATACACAAAAGGTACGCATTGCAACTTTACATTTAGAACAAAATACATTTGTATGGTATCAATGGCTTTGCTCCCGTAAAAAAATTGTCACTTGGTCAATTTTTACGAGGAAATGATAGCACATTATGAGGATACAAAGAGCAACACCTTCTTTAGCCAATTGATAAATCTCAAACAAAAGGGTTTAGTGGGGCAGCACATTGAGGACTTCCAAAAATTGAGTATAAGGGTAACTGATATTTCAGAGGACCACAAGATTGATCTCTTCTTAGGCAGTTTAAAGGATAACATTCAACATGAAGTTCGTGTTCTGGAACCTGATTCATTAGAGAAGGCATTCAGGTTGGCAAGAAAAGTTGAATGTAAAATTATGGCAACAAGGAAGTCTACTACTCAATTCTACAAAGAAGGAAGTGTGGCTACATCTAGATTTCCACAACCTACAAGGTTGACACCACAACAATTGGAAGAAAAAAGAGCAAAAGGGCTTTGCTACAGTTGTGATAGCAAATACACTAAAGGTCATAAGTGTGCTGAGAAGAAATTATTTTACATAGATTGTGAAGAGGAAGAAGAAAATGAATAAGAAGAGGATATACACCAAGAACCAGCCCTTGAAGAGGAAGAAATGAATCCGACCATATCATGTAATGCACTGGCAGGAATTACCACTCCTCAAACTCTCAAGATAGAAGGACATATCAAGAAGAAAAAGGTAATAGTGTTGATTGATTCAGGTAGCACCCATATTTTTATTCATTGTAAGGTAGCCAAGGAATTAAATTGTTTCCTATACTCAGCACCAGAATGTCAAGTGATGGTTGCAAATGGAGGAACTATAAATTGCTCTGGAAAATGCCATAATATCAAGCTAACCATGGGGGAATATGTATTGACTAGTCCAATGCTTCCATTCCTATGGGAGGTGCTGATGTTGTACTAGGAGTACAATGGTTACAATCTTTGGGGACGGTAGCTTTTAATTTTCAAGAACTTTTCTTGAAATTTTTTTCAGAAGGAAAGGAAGTCGAATTACTGGGTATTGCGGGGAAGCCAGGAAGGATAATAAGCTCTAATGTCATGACAAAGCTTCTAAAGAAAGAACAGCGAGGCGTAATTGCACAATTATGCTCACTAGAAGTTCCAACATCAAAATCATCTATTTCTGCAGATCTCCAACAAGTCTTGGACAATCATTCCAAGGTGTTTGAAACTCCCAAAGCACTCCCACCTATTCGTGATCATGATCATGCTATTCATTTGATTCCAGGAAGTGTTCCTCCAAACATCAGGCCTTATAGATATCCTTACTTCCAAAAGAGCGAAATTGAACGTATGATTGCAGAAATGTTAGAGGCGGGTATAATTCAACCTAGTCAAAGTTTTTTCTCTGCTCCTGTAGTTTCAGTACACAAGAAGGATGGATCATGGCGAATGTGTCCAGATTATAGGGATCTCAATAAGCTCACCATTAAAGACAAATTTCCCATTCCTGTGATTGATGAATTATTGGATGAATTACATGGAGCAATTTATTTTACCAAGTTGGATCTTCGTTCAGGATATCATCAAATGAGAATGAAGACTGAAGATATTCCAAAAACAGCATTTCGAACTCATGAGGGTCATTATGAATTTTTGGTCATGCCTTTTGGCCTTACCAATGCACCTTCTACATTTCAAGGGTTGATGAATTCCATTTTCAAACTCTTCCTTAGAAAATTTGTGCTAGTATTTTTTGATGATATACTAATCTATAGCAGGTCTTGGAAGGATCATGTTCAACATGTTGACAAGGTGCTCAAACTATTGAAAGAGAAACAATTATATAAAAAAACATCCAAATGTTTCTTTGGAGTATAAGAGGTGGAATATCTGGGTCATATTGTATCTCACGAGGGTGTTAAGGTAGACCCTAACAAAATTAAAGCCATAATAATGAAAGTGATGAAAGTCTCAAGACAGTAGCGCGTAGTAGGATTTCTGCTAATGTCATATTATCGTAAGTTACAGAAGAATTATGTGAGAGAAGTAAGATCTTCTTAACAAAGGTCATCGAAGAAAGATCCATTATGGACTCTCAAGCAAGCCATATTTTGAACATTCTTAAAGAGGTAACAAAGACTGAAAATCGTCTTAGCTACGTACTTCACAAAAACTTCAGATGGGAATGTGATGCCTCAGAATGGAATTGGGGCTAATGGAATTGAAAGTGCTTAATGGGGTGAAGGAAGACCCATTGCTTTTGAAAGTTGTCCAATCAAAGGAAAGTATTTACAAAAACCTATTTATGAGAAGGAAATGCCAGTACACGCATGCACTAAAGAAATGGCGAACTTACTCAATGGGAAGACACTTCAAGGTAAAAACTGATCATGATAGTCTTAAACACTTTTTGGAACAAAGACTATCGTCAGAAGAGCAGCAAAAATGGGTCACAAAGATGTTGGGTTATGACTTTGAAATAATCTACAAAAAAGGAAAGCTTAATGTTGTTGCAGATGCATTCTCAAGAAAGAATGAAGAGGTGGAAGCATTGGTTTGTGCCATTTCTATTATCCAACCGGATTGAATAACCGAAGCAAGACATGAATGGAAGAAGGACAAAGATGTATGGACACTCATTCAAAAGTTGCAGCAAGATCCTAGTACATCTGATACATTTAGTTGGAAAAATGATTCCTTATGGTACAAAGATCGCTTATATCTTTGTAAGAATTCCCAACTGAAACAAAATATTCTTCTAGAATTGCACACTTCTCCTTTAGGAGGACACTCAGGATTTTTAAAAACTTACCACAAGGTGAAGAAAGATTTTTTTTGGGATGGCCTTAAATCTGATATTCAAAATTTTGTGGCGGAATGTTTGGTTTGCCAGCAGAATAAAGTGGAGACAATTAAGACCCCGGGACTTCTACAACCTTTATCCATTTCATGTCAACGTTGGGAGGAGATTTCAATGGATTTTATCACAGGTTTACCGAAGTCCGAAGACAAGAATGTCATCATGGTGGTAGTTGATAGACTTACCAAGTATGCACACTTTTGTGCATTATCTCATCCATTTAAAGCAAGTATAGTTGCTACTACATTTATGGACAAAATTCAAAAGCTACATGGAAGCCCAAGGTTTATTGTGAGCGACAGAGATCCCATTTTTACTGGAAATTTTTGGACGGAGTTATTTTCTTGTTTGGGTACTCAATTAGCTCATAGCTCATCTTATCATCCTCAATCTGATGGTCAAACTGAGATCGTAAATAAATGTTTGGAAGGATATCTTCGTTGTTTTGTATCCGATAAACAAACACAATGGGTCAAGTGGTTACCTCTTGTTGAATGGTGGTATAACACTTCCTTCCATACTGCAGCAAAAATGACCCCATTTATGGCACTTTTTGGATATCATCCACCATCCATCACATCATCTTTAAGAGAAAATTCGAAGGTTCAAGCAGTGGAAGATCACATCGAGCATCAACAAGAAGTTCTCCAACTCTTAAAGGATAACCTGAATTTGGTACAAAATCGAATGAAACAACAGGCAGATCAACATCGTAGCGAGAGAAGTTTTGATGTAGGAGATTGGGTATTTTTACGGCTACAACCATACAAACAAATGTCCCTCAAGCAAGCTAAGAAGGATAATAAATTATCGCCAAAGTACTATGGTCCCTACAAGGTGTTGCAAAAGATTGGTACTATGGCATACAAATTGGAGCTTCCTGCTTCTTCGCGAGTACATCCAGTTTTCCATGTTTCATGCTTAAAGAAGGTTATAGGTGAAAATCTTCCAGTTCAAACAATATTGCCAAAACTTGATGAGGAAGGAAAAATCATATTGAAACCTGAAGCAGTCATGGAAACAAGAACTCGACAGCTACGGAATCGATCAATTTCAGAGTATCTCATCAAGTGGAAGAACTTACCCACTGAAGATTCTACATGGGAGGATGAGAATTTTATACAGAAGCACCCAGAGCTACTCAAGCGTTGAGGACAACACTTTTTTCAAGGAGAGGGGCATGTTAGGTCCCTATATTACTAGTATAGTCCCTTATTGTTGTTAGTGTAACCCCCTTATTGTTATTATTGTACCCTTGTAACCCCCATTTTGTTATTGTGCCCTTAAATTATTATTGTTAGGTCGGCTAGGATTACATTGTGGCCCACTAGGATTACATTATGGCCCCATGGACTCCTATATATAGAAAGGAGGTTTTGTAAATCAGATTGCTGCAAGAATCACTATTTGTGAATACTATGTTCCCCCCCCCCCCCCCCCCCTTTAGTGGCTTATTTCTAAGGCGATTATATCTCTTTTCTTCTATTTTTGGAGCTGGTTACACAACATTGTGGAAGATGAGACATGTAGATATTTAAATTAAAGGACAACACACACAAAATTTACTCAATAGATTAATGTTCAAAGGAAATCAGAGCATGAGAAACACGAATTCTGAGTAATGAACATTAAGATATTGAAAGAAGGATATTGAGAAAGATATACAATAATTTAATGCTTGAAGGAAGTCAGAGCATGAGAAGCAAGAGTTATGAGTAATAAAACATAAATATATTGAAATAAAAGTAGCAAGATACATAGGACAATGTTCATGAAAACTTCAAATGAATTTCAGGTGAAGGAGAAAGCCCGCAGCCACTGTCTATTACTGATCAGAACAATTTACAATAGTATTAGTCACAAGTAACATCTTCCAAACCTTTGATATTAGATATTATCTCTATAAATAGGCTCTTTTACATTGCAAATAATTTTCCCAACTGGATAGATAATTGAACTATAACTTTGACACCTAACATAATTGAAAATTACTTTCTTGGAACAGAGAAAGACAACTAAATTTTAAAGACTCACATTCCTAATAGGACTCTACTTCATATTTATTACATTCCATTTTTTCAAGAGTGAGACAGTTACATGATAAGTATCACATGCTCAAGAAACATTCACCATCACTAAGACATTTAATGTGCCCCCTAGATTTAGGAAACAAAATCCTAATTTTCAAGAAAAGATAAAAACCCACTTTAATCTTGGTATTCATGCTAAGCTGGATTAGTGAAACTTATGTTGAGTATTGATTCTATGCTGGGATGGCCCACTATCATGTTGGATGTCTTCAGGTGGTTGACTGATCTTTCATGTTTTGTTTGAACCTACAAAAATCCTTTAAAAATCTTTCGCTACAAAACAAAGAAATTTAGGCAGTTTCGTAGCATAGCGAATTGATTTTTGTCTTTTCACCCATATTTATGCCACATTTGTTGGTAAATTTTTTTTTTTATGACAAAATATCTAAATACAGCCAAGCGTCCTCCTCAATTCTTCATAAAATTGTTTTTAAAGGCAAAAGAGCATCTTTAGAAATTTCATAGCATTGTTTAGTAGCGAGGTTGTTTTTGTCCTTTGCCTTTTCCTTCTGCCACTTACAATGGTCAAATAATGTTTTTTGGGTCAAAATGAGTAAATACCATCAACCTCCCTCCTTGGATCTTCAAAAAACTGTTTTTATAGGTAAAAAATCATCTTCAGAAATTTCGTAGAGTTTTTAAACCTTCAAGCCTGGAGCACGCTACGAAACTACTTGATTATGGAGAAAATTAAAAATTATCCCCTTTTCTTCGAAATTTCACCTGTAGGTCTGAAAATTTATATAATGAAATATTATAAGACATACTTGCCTCTTACCCTCTTAAAAAAGCATAATTTTCACCTTTAGCAAGTTAATTTACCAATAAAATGACTCTATTTTTTCTGAAACAATAAGGTTCAAAGATGAACTCCTATCTCTCTATCCTTGATACCTGTTGCAAAATTGAAGGAGGTTTTAGTAGGTTAGTATGTTCTGAAGAAAAAACTCTCTTGGTGTTTTGAAAACCGTCTCTAGCTGTCCGGAATCTACATTAGAAAAACATGTATAAAACAGGAAAATTCTGAATTGTGAAAATAGGTCCCAAAGACATCTTCGAATCTCCAAACTGGTAGCACCTGTGAGAAAAGTGAAGGAGGTTATGTTTCCTTGTTCTATGATTCACAATAAACTCTCTAAATAGTTCATAATTCATCTCTGTTAATCCATAATCTTCTCTTGAAATCTACTGCTGACACAGTCCAAAAACACAACAAATTCGTTGTTAGCTCCAACAAAAATTCAAGCAACCTGAATTGGTGAATGCTTCAGAAAAACTAGGTTCCTCCATGAATAGCTTAAGGTCCATGATCTCCTATATAACCATATATCCTCCTTTTTATGCTTTCTTATTCATGGCCATCTCTCTTTATAACCAAGCTACCTTCTTAAAAGTGTGACACCTGTAAAAAGAAAATTGGACAGCAAGCTGCTTGCCAGAAAGCTAAAATTTTCAAGGGTGACACATGACCAATACATGAAAAGGCTGAAGGGTTAATGAAAGAGAGGAGCTTGGGTGATTATTAATATTTTTTTAAATGAAATTTTAATATGAGAGGGAAAATGACAAATGGAGGGATAAAAGTGTAATGATTACAAGCACTTATGATTTCACATGTTGGATAACTGTCATAACCTAATAGGTGATCTCAAATTTCCCTAAAACCAATAGAAAATGAAAATTCATCGATTTTATTTTGTAAAATGAGTGCTACGAAATGTTTAGGCAGTTTCGTAGTGAAATATGGTATTATGTCATTGTATTCGCTACGAAATTGTGAAAAATAGATGAGTGACTCATTTATTGATTTTAAGGCACGGGTGTGAAAACTAAATGATATGAAATGGATTTGGCTGACATGAAATGAATCATAATGATTTTTTGACATAGGATAAACATGCTTTTATAAATTCTTCATAAAATGCATGACCCAACATGATATAACATGAAACACATGGTGACCTTATCAAAACAAATTTTGAAAATTTTGAGTGTGATAACAGACTTCATGGGAGATCCAGATCTACCCATTCCGCCAGGCACATAGTGGACTGATGCAGGTAGAAAATATTTTTAACATTTTGTAATTTTTGAATGTTTTTGTCTTGTGTTATGAGATCTAAAATTATGATGTTTTTACAAATACGGGTTCTCAGAGACCACTAGGCATGACATCAATTAGGAGGAGTGTAACTCGCTCAGTGGAGGATGTTCCCTACGAGGAGGGAGCAGACCTAAGAGGCATCACAAAGTATGCTACATTTGATGATATTCCTCTTCGCTTTCAAAGGCATACGGTCAATGTTCCAGACTGAATATGTGATTTTCTCTAGCGAGTGATATGAGTAGTCATCTACTATCATGAGCACCATGTGGGCGGATAACAACCCTTTGTTTACATTTTTTGTCATAGAACACCATTTTTTTGAGATTTTGATGTAACACACTTGACATACTCGATATATATATATACACACACACACACACACACACACATATGCATGTTTCTATGTATCATAATGATGTGTTGGTTTTTACATGTTGCACAGATGTCTATCTAATACATGATTTGCTAATGTATCTATTAATGTGGTTAAATGTCTTGGAATATTTTGATATGTAATAAAATGAAAATTCATTTCCAATAATCAAACAAGGAATACATACTCAAAATTTGAGGATTTCACACAAAATAATGGTCATTTAACTGTAACACAACGAATTGTGAGTCTAGTTTAACACCAAATCTCTAATTGTGATATCAATTGGACTAGATAATAGCTCGATAACCACACTATATTTGGAAATATTTTTATTTTTTTGACCCAAACAAATACCATGTAAATCAATCAACTCGCCATCAGAGAAAAGAATGCCCATGCTGTGGAAGACAAGTTCTATGTGTTATGACAAGCATAATAAAAAAACCGACATAATGATTTGACGACATTTGCAAACCAAGTGGAACACAAGGTGAGAAGAGGTGTTTGAGCGGGGTCCTTTGGGGTACATTTTTGGGTAAGTTTTGTTTATGTTTTGTTTTTCACACTATGCAAAAGAGTCAAACGGGCTTTGGGGCAGGTCAAAGTCCCTCAATCATTGTAATGGGTTTAATGGGAAAACCATGAGTCTCAAACCATGCAGGTTTGAGACCATGGTATGTGCGCATCAAGTTAATATAAATATGTAAGGATTTAGTCCAGTAGGGTAGGTCATAAATCTCATGATGAACTATTTTTTTAACGTTTTGAGCTAAGTCTAGGTTTTTGGGTAGAAAGGCTCCTGCTAGCTGTGTGCGGATTTTGTTGGTTGTGTGCACGGAAGGATAGATTGTATTGATGGAATGAATGTATTGGAATGGATAGATCTCTTAATAAAGAAGATTGTTTTTGCGAACTTGGACTTTTATGCAATTTCTGTGTTGATTATAAGTTAAGATCTGAATCTGTTCTATTATTTCATATTTACTTATGTTACTAGTTAATTGCATCTATGCACAAATATTAGTTGATATTAGATGAATATATCTGTTGATGCACGCATTTTTTATAAGTCTTTTTAGTGCCACTACATTAAATTCTTCCTCAGGGTGTGGAAACCTAGTTCCAACACCCCCCCCCTATATTTGCCAGTGAGACTGAGAGCAGTAAGAAGAACACTACCAAAAGAGCCAGTAGTTGGAGGGTTTGTTGGTTGCATAATAACTCTAAACTGGGTCAGGACCCCTTAACCCAAAAAATGGTTTCGTTGCCAGGACTATGATCATTTTAGGGAGAGTTTATGTTGTGGCATCCTACGCAAAATAAACTAAAAGATTTTCTTGATAAGAAGATACTTGAATTCGCAATCCAAGAGAATAGAAGTTCTAAATTTTCTGCTAAAGATTAGGTACAAAATTATATCTATACAGAGGTCCATGAGATTTTCTTTGCTTCTTTTGTGATTGAGTTGCATGAGTGGTTGTCTCGACTCACTGAATTTTAGACCTACGCAAAGGATGAGGTTGTCACTCAGTGGACCTTGAAATTGGTGCAACAATTAGAGAAGACTAGCAACAAGATCACCCGCATAATAGATCAATGGATAGATCATGTTATGGGAGGATTTGTAACTGAGTTTTCTACTAGTCAGTTTGTATCTTATTCTGAAGCTGAAAGAATATTTTTCAAGGGTCCTAGAGGTAAGTTCTTGTGCTCTTTGAAGTTGTGGATTAAAATGTTATTGTGTGAACATGGTATTCTGTGCAGTCATATTGAGTGAATTTCCCAAATAGGCCTAACTATGCGTAGTGGACAAAATTACTGTGTAGATCTAGAAGAAGGGTTAATTTACAACCCTCTCAAGGGTAGTTCTGACAATGATGAAGATTTAGACACTATTAGCTCTGAATATGCGCACTATGAAGAATAAGTATCGCAAGATCAAAATAATCTTGGGTCATTGGCCATAGTTTAGATCTCATCCACTCCACTTCCAAACTCATTTCACAAGTAATCCCATCCACCTCCACCTCCACCTACACCGCCAAGCACAAAGATGGATGCATCCATGAATCTACCTAATTTCTATGGTATTGGGAATGAGGATACAAACCAATTTTGTTTTTTCACTGATGCTGTGTGGAAAATGCAAAAGGTGAATAATGATGATGTTAAGAAAGCACAATTAGCCACTGATTTTCAAGATCGCATGCTAGAATGGTATATAAGGTATGTAGCAACGAATCCTCATGCCACTATTGATAATTTTAAGGCCACTCTAAAAGAACAATTCAAAATGCCAAAATAATTTGCGAAATGTATCACTGAGTTAAAAGACATTAGTCAAGAGTTGAATGAATATGTATGGGATGTGGATCAAAGGTTGAAGTGCACTTTCAGAGATGATGGATTCACTATTTATGATACCCAACACAAAGAGTGGTTTATTTCTATGATGCTCCCACATCTAAGCCCGCCCTTGACTCAACATAATGTTTCCATGCATGCTGGGGCCGTAGACATTACAATGAGCTTAGAAGTTTCGCGGATACTAGTTGCACATATCGGGACCGAACAGATGCAAAGCCAGTTGGAAGCAATGCATTTAGAAATATAGAATCTGTGAAAGGATAAGGGAAATGAGGTATGCGTAGATGTATGGTGCATATGATGAAAAGTTACAGGGATCATAAGGATCAATGCCCTGTATTCAACGATTATCTGGAAGTTGGAGGACCAAGCCTGTTTAAGAGTGTGGCCTTTCCAAGTGGGAAACCTACATTATGATGCAAAATTTTTTAGGCTATGGGTATGCATGCAATTTATTACTATCTGAGCATTGGAAAATATGTGCCTGAGCTAAAGAAGCTTTTTGCAAATTTTTCATTTTTCTCATCATTTGGACATGATGAAATTTTTTTTGTGGCTTCGATTTGATGATTGATCGAGATGACCTCTATAGAATGCACATTGAACCTACCTCACCAACATCACCATCTGGGTGTGGTAGATTCCACACTAGAGGAAGAGGAAGAGGAGGAGTATATGGTCGAGGAAGGGGAAAAATCATCTGATACAACTGTGGAGATGTTGGTCATTATGCGTGTGACTGGACAAATCCAACAAGACAGTATTGCAGGTAATATATATAATTTGATCATGTAATTGAATATTGTCTTGTTTTGATTTCCAAGATGCAGGAAAAGAAAACGCAGACTCCTATGCAAAAAAATCAAATGGTAAGGGAAAAGATGTGGGAAAAGGAACCTAGTGTGGTTTTTGTCACTAAGAGTGGTGTAGCCAGTGGTGAAGATAAAGGGTAGAAGCTATATGCTGATCTCTAGATCCAAAAGGTGCCTAAGAAAAAAGGTGGATTCAACTTACAACAAAAAAAATATACCTTTATAGAGGAAAAAATGGGGTTTGTAGAAGCAATAATGTCAACGTCAAGAAAACCTATGGATGTGGTCAGAGTAGATGAAGAAATAAATCCCTTCATACATGCTTGCATCAACCTATTTCACAATAAGAAGGCATTTGATAACCTTAAAGCATTGATAGATAACTGTGCAGAGAAATAACAATCCCGAATGGAACAAAAGGCTATCAACAAGTTCTATAAGAATAAAAGAAGAACTGTAGGGGAGATGCGCTTGACTGCTGATATTGGTGCCTATGAGATGGATCAGGTCATCTTGGATCTAGGATCTGATGCAAATGTCTTATCTAAGAAGACATGGAAGTGCATGGGAGAGCCTAAGTTGGAATGATCTACTGTTCAACTATGCATGGCCAATCAATAGAATATTATTCCATTAGGAAGACTCTCACAGGTTGAAGTAGATATTAAAGGAGTAAATGTGCTCACATATTTTGATGTCATATAGATTGTGGATGATATTAATCCCTATGTTGTGCTGCTAGGTTTAAATTTGGCTATTGATATGGATGACATAATTAACCTTAAACGAAGAAGTATGGTATTTGAGAATAATTGGACCAGAGTTGTGGTTCCCCTAGATTTAGATGAAGGTGCAACATATACAATGCGAATGAGTGCGGATGACGATGTCGACCATATCTATAAGTTGACTGCGAGATGATGATTGGATCAACCCAAAAAATGATGGAAGACTTAATTGGAAAAAATATATTTCCTGCTTCTTAGATTCAAATGAAGAATTGTGTTAGTCATCAGTATTTTTCACCCGTTGATGATGAATAGTTGTTAAAGCCAAGTTTTCTAGCAACTGATCTCCAATATGTCAAAATTGTCAGCTAGAAAACACCCATAATTTTTTTTTCCCTCCTAACCTTTTCAATCAGCGCATGATGAGATAAAACCTCATTTTCAAAGCACTATCCAGCATCAGTCACACAAACTTGTCCATTAGCTCCAAAAAGAATATTCCAAATTTGTCCAAAAAGTATCCCCTAAGTTAGGTAGTAGCGCTTTAGGCGATTTTCCCTTGGAAAACTATCCTAAAGCCAAAATAACCTCTATCTAATATCAACCAGTCCTAGATAACCTTCCTATTCTGCAAGTAAAGTTTGATAAACTCTTAAGTCGTGCCACTAACAAACCTTGAGTCTCAACAATGCATATGCCATAGGTAAAACTGATATTAGGTGGATTTACAGTGTTTCAATGTCTTTTTCAAAAGCAGAAGTGTACCAATGTTCCAAAAGACATTATTAAACTCAACATGAGAAGACAGCTGCTTCTCAGGTGGTTTTGAGCCTGGGATGCAGCTACAGGACAGAGAGTTATTTCAATAAGCTCCTGCAAACAAAGTCAAAGGTTAGTGACTTATGAATAACAAGAAATAATCTGCAGATACTGATCAGGTTGCCTCTAATGTCTAAAGATGCATAACGATATTCTAATAGTAGGATTACATATCTCAGAGAAATTCCCTTCATGTCATATTGTCTATTTGTCACCTTTATTTTGCTTAATCATGAATAGGCAGTGAATGGAAATATAACACCGTTTGAAAGCTGATGAAATGGCATCATTGAAAAAAACCTCCTCCATACATGAGCAGAGGGTTGGTGACTGAGAAAACCTCCTCCATACATGAGCAGAGGGTTGAAAGACTGAGAAAACCTCCTCCATACATGAGTAGATGGTCAGGTCATTGGTTGAAAACCTCCTTCATTTTACAAGCAGAGGGTTTGGCAATGTGATAAAGGCCTCCTTCATCTAATAAGTAGAGGGCCAGGAAAAGAAGTGGGTTTTAAGTGTAGTAGGAAAGAAACTGAAGGCTTATGGATAGAAAAATGGTGTTAAAAACAGTGGGGAAGCAATGGTACTATAATAATCAAAGAGGTTTGACTGTCTTCTATCAGAGATTTCCTTCAAAGGAAATCTGAAGCCAAAATGAACAAACCCTATTGAGGTATGTAATCTGATTATGAGTTTCCAAATATCTTTCTCCTTGATCAACATGCATGAAATCTAGCCATTGTTCTTTTAAAAAACAGAGTTGAAATTAGTTGAAATTAGCTACGTTTAACATCGGCCAAAGAGTGATGTTAATGTTCAAAGAAGCTTTGCTCTTCCTGTCCATAAAGATATTTTTCGAAAAAAATCATCAAAATAGACAAAAAAGGTGATCTAAGCCTTGTTTCTCAAGGGGACTTTGCAAATAAACAACACAGAAACAATAGGTGTGAAAAGGATATGCCAAATGTTTTAAGTTCGCAGACAACACTCCAAAAAAATGAGGGTTTCACCCACAGTCAAAGGGAAATATCATTCAAAGGGTGCATCTACAGTCATTATATGGTTTTGAGCAAGGTTTTTTTCTTTAAAAAAAAAAGGGTCAGTAATAGGCATAAGTGACAGAGTTTCTTCTTTAATAAGAAACAGTGAAAAGGAAGTAGAAGGGGTTTGCAGTTTCTCAAAAAGGCCTTTTTACTTCAACAAGAACCATCACTATGTTGCCTTTCAAAAGTCAACCACAGCATCTTGTCAAAGGAATTGTTCGAAGAGGAGTCTTTATAGTGTTTTAAAATGATAAAATTGCAAAGGCAATGGATCCTGTTTTGACAAAACAAAAAGTCTTTTCAAACACACAAACCCTCTAAAGCATTATATGAAACGTTTGATTTTTCTTTCATATAAGAGGTAGGGAGTAATTGACCGTTGCCAAGTCTCATTGTGCATTTCAAAATGCAAGTGACATCTCCCATGGCTATTCACCGGACAAAGCAAGAAATTTCAAGCCATTTGTAGAGTTTTTAGAGGCTTAAAGCCTGCACGGCGCGCCTGGAAAAGCGCGGGGCGCGTTCAGAACAGAAATTACAAAGGGCTGTAACGGTGGCGCGGCGCGCCTGTGCGCGTAGTCACCTTTGCCCGAAGGCCGACCCGAATCCTATACACAGTGCGAAACTCTTCCTTCTGAACGTGCCACTCGATCAAAAAGCCCTCGAAAAGCATCTTTGAAGCTGCCCAACTCATCAAGCAAGAACCATAAGCCATTTGCAAGGTATTTTTTATTGCCCCTTGGTGCATTCGAATTTCTAAAAGGTGATTGATGCCATGTTTTTCAAGACTAAAACAGTGATTGAAGAGTAAGGTATTTGAGAAAAATCCAAGGTTTTTGTTGCTATGATTTCCCAAAATTAGTATAGTGAAAGGTGGTGTGTTTGTATCAGTTTCAAAAAGCCTAAAATTGCCTTCAAACAAAGTGATAAACCTTGTACTAATGACACATACCGTTTGAAGTGATAGAGGGGAGTGTTGAAACGGTTTTAAGAGCCCTTATTGATTTTCAAAAACAGTGATAGTGAAGGAGTATGGTTCTAAAATATGAAGGTTGGGTATATGGATAAAACTTCCTTTTTTATGATATGAGATAGCAACTATGTGCATTTACCATAGTTTAAAGAAGAAAAAGTTGTGTTTCAAGGTCCCAAAATCAGTCTAGAAAGATGTTCTTCTTCCTGTGTTGAAGAAAGAGCCTATAATTGCTGAAGGTGTCCTAGCAGTGGTGAAAACAAAATTAACCCCTGTCTAAAAAATATAAGAAAAAACACTATTTATAAGGTGGAATTTTGATCATTATAAAATTCCTTCTCTGTGTGATGAAATAGCAAACTAGTGCTGCCTCCATTGTCCCATAAAACAGAGTGCGGTGAAATATCTTTTAAATCAAATTGAGGGTGTTTTTTTTTACCTTTGTAAAGAAACAATTAATAACAAGAAGAGTTTTGTTTGGGGAAGGGTGTCTTGCTCCTGTCAAAACACCAGGAGATCTTTGTTCTAACAAGAAGGCCACAGATACCTCTTTTCAATACCTTGCCCAAACCTAGTAACAAATTGACTGTGTGCTTTTTATTTGACAAATACTTGTTTTTTGGCATAAAAGAGGACAAAACAGTGATTTAGAAGGAGCACAAAGTTGGTGTTGGGAGAATATTTCACAAGCATTTGAAGCAATTTGTCTTGGTCAAATAGTGACTGATAAGCAGGACAGAGGTGTGATTGAGAAAAACATTTCAAGATCCATTTGAGATAGCTTGGTTTTGCAAAGAACATTCAAAACAAAATGCCTCCTAGGAAAGACAGTAGGAGTGGCCTTCACAGGAGGTTTGAGCCTATTTCCACTAAAGAGGTAAATGCTCATCCATCAGTCTTGTTTAAATTTCATGAGGTTGGGTGTCTAGAGTTTTGTCAAAGGGTGCAGGAGGTGAAGAGCTATTCCCCTTTGACACATCTTTGTGCTTTGAGGTTTCAAGAGAAGCACTTTCAGCTGGCAGGCTTAGATTTCAAATTCTCTCCAAGGTCCATTTCCAAGGCCACCAAAATCCCTTATGTCGGGGAGAAGTGGTTTAAACAGAGCCACCTGGACTCAGAACAATACAAGCCTTTTCTGAAGCCTGAGCATAGAGATTCATGTCCATCCATTTTTCCCTTCTCATACCTATTGACTAGTTATGCCCCCCTCATGAAGATAATCATGAAATACTTCATTTGCGAGGGAAGATTCTCCTGAGTCTATGCCTATCATATCTGATTGCTCATGCATTTAACAAGGGCCAAATTGTTAAATTTCCATTTCTTCCTACCTAGAAGTATTGAGAAAATGGCCTCCACTATTCAGAAAAAGCCTTCTTCTCAGCAGACAACCTGCCTCTTCCATCACTCCCTCATCAAGGTTATCATTCTTCATTAGCTTGAGAAGAAGGAAGTCTCTTGGGATACTTTCATTACACATCCGGATTTCGCCACTGTCCCTTCATTTCATACATCTCCTTCACCTTCCACTGACCATACTTCGCCTTCTTCAAGCAAGCCCATTCCCAAGAAGCTCGAATTTCCCATTGAACAAGAAAAAGAGCATGATGAGGAAGAAGAGCATGAGCAAGAAGAGGAAGGTGATGATGAGCAGCAACATGATGAGGAAGAAGAGCATGAGCAAGAAGATGAAGGTGATGATGAGTAGCATCATGATGAAACAGGGTAGCAAGGGGAAGAAGGGCATGATAAAGAGGAAGATGATGATGAGTAGCATGATGATGAGCAGCATGATGATGAACAGGTGCAGCATGAGGAATGGGTGCAGTATGATGAACAGAGGCAGCCACATGATGTTGAAAAACAGCCTCATGAAAAATAACAACAGCCTCATGAAGAAGAAGGGAAGCATGATGAACAGGTGCAACACAGTGAGGAGGATAGCCCTGAAAAATAAATGCAAAAGGACAGTCAAGGCATCCATGAAGAAATCCAAGACAGCGGCAAGAATAATGAGCAAAGTGACAAGGGCAAAGAGCCATTAGAGCATGTGCTAGCTGCCTCTCCTAAGCAAGGGGCCATGCTCTCCTCTCCAAAAGTGGCCAAGCCCTGGACATCAAGGAAAAGGGTGCCTAAAGTTGTAACACCAAATGTTACTAGGGCCCTCTGTAGCAAGGGAAAATTTCCCAAGAAGTCCATTGTCGAATTTCCCAAGAGGAGGAAGACTAAAAGAGCCACCCAAAGAAAAGGAAAGGAGAAAGAAGAAAGCAACCATGAAAAGGAGAGGGAATTAGACATAATTTAAATTCAAAGTGATGATAGCGACAGTGAAGCCCGAATCCTTGAAACTCTCTTAATCAATAGAGAAAACCAAATTGATGCTTTGAGGACTGATCTTGAGAGGGCTAGAAACTTCAATCACTTTTTGCAAATTCAAAACAAACATATGAGTGTCCATATGGTTGTATATGAGACACGGGCCATAAAATACAAAAAAAAAGGCCTCGAAAGCACAAGTGAGATTAGAAGAACTCATGGGTGAGTTTGATGAAAACGAAGATGAAGATCAGCCCAGGAGAAAGAGGCCAAGAACCATGGGGCTCAAAAGAGCCCTTGAGAAGCAAAAGGAAGAAGAAGCTGCCCTTCTCCAATCTACCCCTCTCACTACATTGTTCGCACAAGAGATAGAGAACAATCAGGAAGCATGGCTTGAGAGGGTTAATGATCACTTGGAGAAGAATTTGGAGAAGGCATATAGAGACTTGGACCTGCAACGGAGGATGACTGGGCATTATAAGAAACTCAATCAGTTTTCCTGATGGAAATTGAAGGCCACTCAGGAAAAACTCAAGGAGGCTAAAAGGAAGCGCTCGACACCAAAATTGAGGAAAGACACCTCAAAGAACCAAATTTTGGCCTTAGCTTCACAGCATATTTCTAAGAACCCTTGAGGGTCATGCTCACCAAAATTGGGCGAAATTTGACAAATTTTGGTTTTTTGTCATTTTTGGGTTTTTGGCTAAAACTCATGGGCATTTCCATTTCAGTTTGGGGCATCCTAAAAGGATGAAAATGGTATCATTGGATGCCATAATTTCAGGGGCATATACTCAATGATTTTCAGATCAATTGAAGATCATTTGCTCCCCCAAAATGGCAAAAAGCACTTGCCTTTTCTACACTCTGCCCCGTTTATCAGCAAGGCCTATTTTTTGGGTTTTTACACACAGGTCTATTTTTGGAGGACTTCCAGTGGTTAGTTTGGAGCAAACTAAACATTTTTAGGAAAAAAAAATTTAGATATTTCCAACGAGCCATCATGGGACTCGTTTCGACATCGGGAAGGCCTCCAAAAGTTGCCAGCAAGTCAGGGGACTTTCTGCTGATGTATTTCTTAAGTATTTTTGAGAAAAATGTACCTTTCAAAAGTGACTTTTCCTCATGTGCGTTTAGCCATTTTTGTGCATGGATAGTTATGAAAAGCCAATATGTTTCCCTTTTTTAGCATTTTTGAGATATTTTATTAGATATTTTGTGTCTTGGGCTTTGCAAAGCCTCAAGGACAAAATCAGATATTTTGGACAGGCCAATGAGATTGCAAGTTGAACTAAGAGGTTTTCCTCACTTTGGCCTATATATTCCAAAGGCTTTCATTGTAAATGAGGCTGAAATTGATAAATAGAAGCAATATATTGTCATATAAGCTTGGAAGAAACACTTGTCTCATGATTTTGGATAGTTTCTTGGATGTTTTTGGATGATGAAAGAGGATTGTTGTTGGATTCCATGACTTGGTAGAATGGTATAGTGTCTCTCTCTTTGTTTTGTTTCTTAGTTTTCATTCATAATTCCATGTTCTTGCTTGCTATAAGACAGTACAGAATAGATTTGAGACATGCCCTTGGAGGCACCTCAAATTTCCTATTTCTTTATAGCTTCTATGTTTTCTTCATTCATAGTCACATTAAAGAATCCTTGATTGCTCTTTAATAACTTAAGAATGTTGTTTGTTTGTTTCATTTATGGTTTTATGCATGCTAAGTATGATTCACAGTATGCCCTGCTTACCCATGGCTAGCCATAGCTCCACCTATGAAACCTCTCTTTGACTGATTAGATTGTCATTTGTTGAACCAAGGAGGTCTTGTACTGCTGTTTCCCTTTGCCTAAAACTATGCAATCTTGTTTTCGAAGTGCCCAATAGCTTGAAATACTATGTTTAGGCGTTCCTACATAGTGAGTTGAGTTGTTTTTTTGTCTTAAATGTATTTCCCCAAAGTATGATAGCCATTTCCTAAAGTTAGAGAGTTATATATCTATATGCATGGATGGAATGTTTATTTCTATACATTGATCAGTTTATAGTTACATTTCTCATGATTAATGGTTAGCCCTACCATGTTTATGTCAGCTATTAAACTAGTTATGTTTGAAATCCTTTTTCCTTCACAAAATTAATGTCCATCTCACTCCATTTTGCCCAAAGATCCATTTTACCTCGAATCAAATCGGTCATTCAGCAACCTTGTATCACCATCTGAAAGCTTTCTTGACCTTTTCGACCCCATAGCCCAATTTATCTGACATATTTTTACCTATCTTATATCTTTGATCGGTTCATCCCTCACAACCTAAAAACCAAAAACAAAAACCTACTTCATAACTAGCGTAAAATAAAGAACAAAATAAGCAAACACACAGATATCGCTTACACAAATAGAGAGATCCCTCTCTGAGTCCAGGAAGGCTAGGTCCTTGGGCTCCAAAGACTGGTTTGATGTTACACTATCATTTGGCTTGCCAATCAACCAAATCACGGGACCCTAAAAAATTGGATAATTGATAGAACCTTCTACACGAAGTATCTGCGTTGCGCTACAATCGAGTGACACGATATCTTCAATGCATCTCATCAGAGGTACAGTAATTTCCTTATTATTATGGTCTGACTAATGTTAACATATTTTTAGGAGAAATTGAAAAGGTCATTCCAGAATCACATAGATTCCATGCACTTGATATCACACTATACTCTAGCCTAGCACGTTGGTGGGAGACTGATAAAGGAAACTTGGGTAACTAGGAGGAATGCACCCATATGATGAGAATACGATTTGAGTGTCAAAATACTAGAATGGAAGAGACCTCCTCTAAAAAAGGTGATTTGTGCAGAAATCTGGCTAAATGGACTAAAGTATGGGGCACTTAACCGAGACCAGAATGGGTGCACATGTTCATCCACACTTTTGGGAAGTTGCCTACTAATTGGTATCTAGAAATTGAGATGTGACGAGGAGCCAATGATTGGGCTGCACTGACAAAAAGTTTTATTTTAACATTTAGCTTTGAAAGTGGGTTAGATTTTTTGGGTAAGTGGTGTAGGGTATTCAGGAGGTCATATTTGACACCTCAAAAATGAAGGTATAACACGCTTGTCCAGCATGGGATGCGCATATGATGGACACTATGAATTGTCAAAATTTGACAGTTGAAGAAAATGAAAAAAATCTAAGGAATATTACAATACCTAAATATAAAGGAAAATGTGCAGTTGTTGGGCATTCAATTGAATCGTTGGATATCACTAAGCCTTTGAAGATTTAGAAAGTGAAAATTGGATCTAAGGAACTTCTAAAATTAGCGAACATTGGGGATTACTGGGATGATGATACGGTGGGAAAGGTCGTTGAGTTGTTGACTAAGTATCAAGACATGTTTCCTACAAAGTTTTCTGAGCTGAAAGGGATAATGGGAGATATTTGGGTGATGAAGATTACATTGAAACCTGGTGCATGACCTGTGAAGCACTGCTCGTATAGATTGAATCCCAAATATAAGTAAAATGTCAAGGAAGAATTGGAAAGATCGTTGTTGCAGGAATTATAGAACCAATAGTAGAATCTGATTGGGTGAGTCCTATGGTGGTGCAAGATAAGAAGACTAAAGGAGAAATAAGGATTTGCGTGGAGCTGCGCAAATTGAATGATGTTTGTGTACATGATCCATTCCTGACCCCATTTTCAGATGATATCCTGGACAATGTAGGAGGACAAAAGGCCTATTCATTTACATATAGTTTCTCAGGATATCACCAGATCAAAATTGCATTGGAAGATAGGAGTAAGACAACATTTGCAACAAAATGGGGATCCTTTCAATATAAATTCATGCTGTTTGGTCTGAAGAATGTACCAGCTAACTTCTCGCGCGTAGTAGTAGCTGCATTCAAGGAATACAAACACAAGTTCTTAGAATTCTACTTTGATGAAAATTTTGTCTTTGAGTTGTTAAAGAAGAATGTATCAAGTTTGCACCTGATGCTGGATACTTGTCAGAAGTATCAAATCTCAATTAATATGAAGAGGTGCATATTTTGTGTGCCATTTTGGATATCGTTGGGTCATATTGTTTATCAACAAGTATAGATGGTGGATCCATCCAAAATTGCAGTTATTGTTAACCTCGAAGTTCCTGCAAATTTCAAACTGTTGCGCTCAATTTTGGGGCATACAGGGTATTATCGGAAGTTCATTCAAGGTTATGTGCTAATCACTATGCCCATGGAATTTTTTTTAAGGAAGGATTCCTCATTTTGTTGGGATGAAGAATTCCAAAAGAGTTTTGAATTAATTAAGGAGAAGATGGTCACTATGCCTATATTGGTATTTCTAGAATAGGCGAAGGTATTCCATGTACACGTTGATGCCTCCTGCATTGTGCTCAGAGTTATTTTAATGCAGCTAGGAGCTGGGGATATTGACCACCCTATTGCATTTGAATGTCGGAAATTATCAAGCACATAGCGTAATTATTCAACTACAGAAAGGGAAGGATTGGCCATGGTCTACACGCTGCAGAAATTCAGCCACTACTTGTTAGGAGGCCACTTTAAGCTGTTTATTGAACACTCTGCTCTGAAGTACCTGGTCAATAAGACTTTGTTGGGGGGGAAGATCTGCATATGATTGCTGCTATTTCAGGAATATGATTTTGAAGTAGTTTCGAAATCTGGGAGACTGAATGTTAGGCCAGATCATCTATCACGCATTGAAAATGGAGAAGAGTCGACTAGGGAAAATTTTAAGGATGGAATTTTAACTTAATTTTTATAAACCTAGGAAAATCTTACTAGTCCCTAATATTCAAATTGTAAATTTTTTGGTGATATTTTTGTAGAAATATTTATATTTTAAATTATTTTATATTAGTTGTTATAATATTTTTGGGATTTTTAAGGTAAAATAGTGTTGTACTAGAAAATTTGGGCGAATCATTTTAGATAAAAATGGAAATTGGAGATTTTTTTTTTTGGAAGAAGCATGGAAAATTATCCCACCTACGAATATTAGCCCCTAAAATTTTCCCTAGAGCCGACTAGCTTGGAAGATGAATGTAATATTCCCTTTTCAGGAATATCAAGATTCTATTTTAGAGATTGATTGCAGGGGAATTTACTGGATATGACACCTTTAAAAATAAAGGATGAGATCCAGAGGCTACCTGGCCATCTGCAGACTCTGTCTATAGAACTTGGAATAATTCCTTTTCCAGGAATTTCAACAAGGTATTCAAGGAAAACGGTGTATAAGTAAAAATGTGCAAAAATAACATAGATATGGGCTTGTTTCCCCTCATGTATGTTGTATGTGACTTATATATGGAATTTCATCAGAAAAAAATCAGTTTAGACTATTTAAACAGATCTCCCAAAAAATAGACTAGCTAAAAAGCACCCAAAGAGGAAGGCTGTAGCAAAATGCAAGCACTACTTCAGGAATTCCGCAGTTTTAGCATATGTTCAGAGGAGATCAGAAAGGATAATTATAATTCAGCCTTACAGCAGAAAATAAACATTATGATAAATCCATTTCATTATATAGTAGAATGCATGAGCCCATACAAATAATAAATCTTCAGAAAAGAGAGCAGGAACACAAGTATATTTGCAGAAATGCTTCAATAGAGTTATTTTTGAGGTGCTTCAGCAGCTGGAAGTTACAACTCAGATCTAGGACAGATCTGTGTATGAAACATCAGATCTATATCAGATTTGGAAACTATACAGTTTTCTCTTCAAGATCCACTTAGAATTTTGTCAAAAGCATGCATGAATAAGAGTAGATCTGAGAAACAAGATGCAGATATGGAAACTGCTGCACTAAATTTATGAATATTAAATTTCATTACAATGGACCATATCTAAATAGAACATGGATCAGCAAGCTAATCCATGGATCACCTAGTGGAAGGCAAACCCCAACACTAAGGATCTCTGATCTAAACTATGGGTAAAACACCATAAAGAGATCTACAATAAAATAACGCAGTCTTCCAACATATATTAAGCATGGCTTCAATGCAGTGATAAAAATTGTATAACAGACTGGCATAAAGAAATGATATGATCTTCAGAGGGTGTAAAAAGGACCTAATTCATGGAGAGAGGTCTCCTCAAAATACACTAGATCTCTGAATCTCAGATTACCATCATTTCAGTCAAGGTATATTGCAGAAAACCCTCAATGGATCAGCACTGCAAATGTAAGTAGAAGCTTGGCCTCAAGCCTAATAGTGGTTCAATTCAGCAAAATTTCCTCCTTGAATCATCAAAGGAAGAGGTGAAACTCCTGCATAGGAATTACAGATACAATCCTCCACTCAACAATAGAGAATGGTATTTGTCTAAGCAAAGAAATACTCAGAAATATGATCTATCAACAACCTTCTCTTGTTGCCCTCCTTTCCCTTTTATAATATGAGAAAGCTCTTGCAAACCCTAAACCATCTTGATGAGTTAGCCCTTTTCACATTAGAGGCTCCCTTCATGAATTGCGTTGTCCAATTTGGAGATGCAATGAACCTAGACAACGTTGTTGATTTGGTTAAGGTTGATCCAATCTTTACCTCAACCCTCTTTCACACCTGCAAGTGATTATTTACATAGCCCTGATTTGTCTTTGTTCACATGGGCATTGATTTATTCATACTTTTTAGGAGTTTTGGACGTCATCCTTTATTCATTTATTCATGAAGCAGAAATTAAAACAAAATTGAATGTTCGTCTTAGCTAAGGCTAAGTGGGAACATTATAGTCCTCCCCTCCAAAATGTTGCTTGTCCTCAAGAAACTGACAGGGTAAGAGTTGTAATTCTCCTCCTTCTCCATTGATGGTACCATCAAGGATCAAGATTTCATCATGGACCAAGTGCTTATGAAGCCAATACATCAGAAATTTCTCCTCCAATGCTAACATGATAGGGGCATAGTGTATCCCTTCAGGAGTGTAAAAATCAATAGAAATAAATATGGGTGAAGCAATATCACATCTAAAACATGTATCATGAAGTACAAGATAAAGTTCCATCCCATGTGGTACATATACATTGCCCACTTTTTTCCCATACAAACCCATAAACAATACCAATATATCATCTATGTATGGAAGCAAAATCACATATATGCAAACTAAAATTTGCACTTGAGGAGGTGGATCACAATCCCACATAAGGTACCAATGAAATGCGCTCCTTGTCTTGAGTAAATATGAGTGTGGCAGCTGGTATTCACACCACATCTTTGCTGCAGGGGTCACTTTTACATGGATGAAAGTGATACCCAAGTTAGGTGCCTTTGGGAAGCACCCATCATGATAGATAATCTCCCTTTGCACCTCAAGGGAGTGGCCAGATTTAGAATTTTTATTGGCCTCATCAATGCCATGATATCTGTATGTATTATCACTCCTTGTAGGAGCCACGACCTGCATACATATGGTAAGAGAATGTGTCAAATCAGAAAAATAAACATGCTCCACAATATTAGATTTTCTACAATTCAAGTCTCCCACACACATGGAGTTAGGAATGGGCATTTCTCCTCTTTTAAGAGAAGCAAGATATGGCTGAAATGTCTCCTACATAGAATATTTTGGCTACCCCATATCCTTGTAAATATTTCACTCTTGTAAGTGCTGATGTAGTTCCTCCCAATCATAGTGCTGATGTAGTTCTTCCTTCATACCCTCCCAGTCAAAACTCCTCATGATTAGGGAGTAGATTTTTGCTGACTGCATATAGCTGGAAAGGAACTCTTTGTGTGCTCTTTGTAGTATCTCTTTCTTAAGCTTGGAGGCTTGAGACAAGAATAATTTACCAAGATGATAGATGACCCCTTCATGGACCACATAGCCTCTTCCTTGCTTCATGCCATCTAATATCATCCCGATGTGAAGATCTTTGGAGTACTCCGCAAGGAGTTGAGATCTCCAATATGGATCCACACAACTCAACAAGGGCAGTGCTGCTGATGAATCTATAGTGGTGCTTGCCTTGTTACTGATTGATTCTTTGACATTATGCATGCCAAATTTGTTTGCTGGGAGGCTGATCCTCCCCTTTCCTTCCTCCCATAGTGTTGTGGCTTTATTTTTATTTGCTCCAACACTTTGTGAGGTTTTCCCCACATGATCAGAATCTAATGGCATTCCAAGTGGCTTGCCATGAAGTAGGAATGTTCCTTGCAACATTATCATAAACATGAGAGAAGGAATTGTGTGAGCCTTGCTTCCACTGCGCAAATCCATCTCTGTTGTTTGTGTGGAAGAATTAGGTGTGGGGTAAGTGTGCATCCCTTGAATGATTTGTGGTTTCCCACTCTTCAAATCCACCCACTCCATTTGCAAGGACTTCCAATCAGTGGTAAAATTTCCCAAGGTAATCAACCACTGGACACCCAATATAACATTTGTGTCTGGTATGTCCACTACAAAGAAGTGATCCACCAAAGTGTAGGATCCCATAGTGACAGAAAGTGATGGAACATATTGCATGCACTGCATAGTTCTATATCCTGGGACCAAAACAGAAAACCCATCAAATGTATCAGTGGGGATTCCTCTCCTTTGCACAAGGTGAGTATCAATAAAATTTTGGGTGGCCCCACTGCGAATCAGAATAGACACCCTCTGGTTCATAACTGAACCTTGTACTATGAGGGTCAAGTACTTGGGCACTCCTCTCAAAGAAGCAAGAGCCCCACTTGTTGGAGCAAAGGCCCCCTCTTCACCTCTGGATGGTGATTTATCTTCCTCCTCATCGTCACCAGCACTGTGACCCCTCCTAGGTCCTTCATTCCCATCTTCCTCCTCAAAATTTGAGAAGACCTCTATGTAGTGTGCCCTTCTAGCAGCACACCTATGTCCCAGTACCCATGGCTCTTGACAAGTGAAACACAATCTCTTATTCCTCAACTCCCTCCGGAGATCAATGTCAAGAGGTTTCTTTAGTGAGCTCTCCTTGGATGGAGCAACTTTCCCTTCTTTCCCCCTTGAAGAGGGAGGGGCTTTGCTTTGGAATGTTTCCTTTGCTCTTGGCAAGTCATCTTGGAGATCTCTAGCTCTCTCAATGGCATCATGCAAAGTGATGGAATTGGTAGAATTAACCAACCCATGCAAAGGTTCGTCCAGGCCATCAATGAACATGTAGACTCTCCTTGCTACTAACAGATCAGGGACCATTACTAAAAACCTTAGGAATTCAGAGATATAGGCCTCTGCATCTGCTATCTTCTTAAACTTTTCCAAGCTTATAAAAGGGGCGTCCGGATCGTTTCGATCAAATATCTCCACTAGTCTCCTAGTTAACTCAGCATATGTAGACACATTGTTGTGTCCCAATGTGGATAGTCCATGAAACCACCAGTTGTGGGCTTCTCCCTCCAAATGCAGCGCAACAATCTTGATGGCTTCTACTTCAAGCACTTTATTCAACTGGAAATAGATGTCCAACTTTTCCACCCATGCTTTTGCAAAACAAGAGGATGTTCCATCAAACTTGGGCAAAAAGAACCTACCCATAGTATGGTGTCTCCCTTGGAAGAAACCACCATCTTTGTACTGCTGCCATGCTTTCCTTCTATCCTTGAGATGGAAAAAGTCTTGGAAGCTCAAGTTATCCTTGAACCTCTGACTTTGTGTGTCATATTATACAAAGTACCCTTCCAGGGAGGTTGGCTCTTGTATTCCTTCATTCTCTACAGCCAAGAAGGTAGGCATGGTAGAGTGTTGTGAGGCTTGTGGAGCTTGTGGCAAGCTCATAGTTTGACTAGTCCCAAGATGAGACATGTAGGAACTTTCTCCTTGATTGAATCTCCCAAGGGATTCCCTCAGTCTATCCACCCTCATCTCCTTTATCTCCTTGCACAGATCTTGCATAGCGTCCAAGAGAGTTTTTGCAAACTCCTCTGCTTCCTTGTCTTTATCATTCATAGATTCAGGGGCTTTCCCCTTGTCTTGACCCTTATTAAGATCAACAGTGGTGTAGTCATACTTTATATGAATTATATTTTGGTACCTCCTTTCCCTCTCAATGGGAGGATCCTCTTCTTTGGAATGTAGCATTACTGGTGCTCCAATGGCAAGCACATGATGTGCCAAGAGTGGAGCTCCGATACCACTGTAATATTCCCTTTTCAGAAATATCAAGATTCTATTTCAGAGATTGACTGCAGGGGAATTTGCTAGATATGTCACCTTTAAAAATAAAGGATGAGATCCAGAGGCTACCTGGACATCTGCAGAGTCTGTCTATAGAACTTGGAATAATTCCTTTTTTAGGAATTTCAACAAGGTATTCAAGGAAAACAGTGTATAAGTAAAAATGTGAAAAAATAACGTACATATGGGCTTGTTTCCCCTCATGTATGTTGTATTTGACTTATATATGGAATTTAATCAGAAAAAAATCAGTTTAGATTGTTTAAACAGATCTCCCAAAAACTTGACTAGCTAAAAAGCACCCAAAGAGGAGGGTTGCAGCAAAATGCAAGCACTACTTCAGGAATTCTGCAGTTTTAGCATATGTTCAGAGGAGATCAGCAAGGATACTTATAATTCAGTCTTACAGCAGAAAATAAACATTATGATAAAGCCATTTCATTATACATAAGAATGCATGAGCCCATACAACAATAAATCTTCAGAAAAGAGAGCAGGAACACAAGTATATTTGAAGAAATGCTTTAACAACGTTATTTTTTAGGCGCTTCAGCAGCTGGAAGTTACAACTCAGATCTAGGATAGATCTGTGGATGAAACATCAGATCTATATCAGATTTGGAAACTATATAGTTTTCTCTTCAAGATCCACTTAGAATTTTGTGAAAAGCATGCATGAATAAGAGTATATCTGAGAAAAAATATGCAGATCTGGAAACTGCTGCACTAAATTTATGAATATAAAATTTCATTACAATGGAACATATCTAAATAGAACATGGATCAGAAAGCTAATTTATGGATCACCTAGTGGAAGGAAAACCCCAACACTAAGGATCTCTGATCTAAACTATGAGTAAAACACCATAAACAGATATACATTAAAATAACGTATTCTTCCAACATAGACTATGTTGTGGCTCAAATGTCATAGATAAACATTGTAGAAGTACAGATCTGAAGCATAAAGAAATGATACACTCTTCCAGGAGGTAAAAGGACCCACTCCATGGAGAGAGGCTCTCAAAATACACTAGATCTCTGCAAATCTAGATCACCACTTGCTGCAACTTGCAGAGACAGCAAAACCCTCAATGGATCAGCATTGCCAATGTAGGTAGGAGCTTGGCCTCAAGCCTAATAGTGGTTCAATTCAGCAAAATTTCCTCCTTGAATCATCAAAGGAAGAGGTGAAACTCCTGCATAGGAATTACAGATACAATCCTCCACTCAACAATAGAGAATGGTATTTGTCTAAGCAGACAAATACTCAGAAATATGATCTATCAACAACCTTCTCTTGTTGCCCTCCTTTCCCTTTTATAAGATGAGAAAGCTCTTGCAAACCCCAAACCATCTTGATGAGTTAGCCCTTTTCCCATTAGAGGCTCCCTTCATGGCTTGCGTTGTCCCTTTTGGAGATGCAATGAACCTAGACAACGTTGTTGATTTGGTCAAGGTTGACTCAATCTTTACCTCAAGCCTCTTTCACACCTACAAGTGATTATTTACATAGCCCTGATTTGTCTTTGTTCACATGAGCATTGATTTATTCATACTTTTTAGGATTTTTACACGTCCTCCTTTATTCATTTATTCATGAAGCGGAAATTAAAACAAAATTGAATGTTCCTCTTAGCTAAGGCTAAGTGGGAACATTACAGTCTCCCCTCCAAAATGTTGCTTGTCCTCAAGCAACTGACAGGGTAAGAGTTGTAGTTCTCCTCCTTCTCCATTGATGGTACCATCAACGATCAAACTTTCATCATGGACCAAGTGCTTATGAAGCCAATACATCAGAAATTGCTCCTCCAATGCTAACATGATAGGGGCATAGTGTATCCCTTAAGGAGTGTAAAAATCAATAGAAATAAACATGGGTGAAGCAATATCACATCTAAAACATGTATCATGAAGTACAAGATAAAGTTCCATCCCATGTGGTACATATACATTGCCCACTTTTTTCCCATACAAACCCATAAAAAATACCAATATATCATCTATGTATGGAAGCAAAATCACATATATGCAAACTAAAATTTGCACTTGAGGAGGTGGGTCACAATCCCACATAAGGTACCAATGCAATGCGCTCCTTGTCTTGAGTAAATATGAGTGCGGAAAGTGGTATTCCCACCACATATTTGCTGCATGGGTCACTTTTACATGGATGAAAGTGATACCCAAGTTAGGTGCCTTTGGGAAGCACCCATCATGATAGATAATCTCCCTTTGCACCTCAAGGGAGTGGCCAGATTTAGAATTTTTATTGGCCTCATCAATGCCATGAGATCTGTATGTAATATCACTCCTTGTAGGAGCCACGGCCTGCATACATATGGTAAGAGAATGTGTCAAATCAGAAAAATAAACATGCTCCACAATATTAGATTTTCTACCATTCAAGTCTCCCACACACATGGAGTTAGGCATGGGAATTTCTTTTCTTTTAAGAGAAGGAAGAGATGGCTGAAATGTCTCCTACATAGAATCTTTTGGCTTCCTCATCTCCTTGTAACTATTTCACTCTGGTAAGTGCTGATGTAGTTCCTCCCAATCATGGTGCTGATGTAGTTCTTCCTTCATACCCTCCCAGTCAAAACTCCTCATGATTAGGGAGTAGGTTTTTGCTGATTGCATATAGCTGGAAAGGAACTCTTTGTGTGCTCTTTGTAATATCTCTTTCTTAAGCTTGGAGGCTTGAGACAAGAATACTTTACCAAGGTGATAGATGACCCCTTCATGGACCACATAGCCTTCTCCTTGCTTCATGCCATCTAATATCATCCCGATGTGAATATCTTTGGAGTACTCCGCAAGGAGTTGAGATCTCCAATATGGATCCACACAAATCAACAAGGGCAGTGCTGCTGATGCATCTATAGTGGTGCTTTCCTTGTTGCTGATTTCTTCTTTGACATTATGCATGCCAAATTTGTTTGCTAGGAGGCTGATCCTCCCCTTTCCTTCCTCCCATAGCATTGTGGCTTTCTCTTTCATTTCTCCAGCACTTTGTGAGGTTTCCCCCACATGATCAGAATCTAATGGCATTCCAAGTGGCTTGCCATGAGGTAGGAATGTTCCTTGCAACATTCTCATAAACATGAGAGAAGTAATTGTGTGAGCCTTGATTCCACTACCCAAATCCATCTCTGTTGTTTGTGTGGAAGCATTAGGTGTGGGGTAAGTGTGCATCCCTTGAATGATTTGTGGTTTCCCACTTTTCAAATCCACCCACTCCATTTGCAAGGCCTTCCAATCAGTGGTAAATTTTCCCAAGGTAATCAACCACTGGACACCCAAGATAACATTTGTGTCTGGTATGTCCACTACAAAGAAGTGATCCACCAAAGTGTAGGATCCCATAGTGACAGAAAGTGATGGAACATATTGCATGCACTGCATAGTTCTATATCCTGGGACCAAAATAGAGAACCCATCAAATGTATCAGTGGGGATTCCTCTCCTTTGCACAAGGTGAGTATCAATAAAAATGTGGGTGGCCCCACTGCGAATCAGAATAGACACCCTCTGGTTCATAACTGAACCTTGTACTATGAGGGTCAAGTACTTGGGCACTCCTCTCAAAGAAACAAGAGTCCCACTTGTTGGATCAAAGGCCCCCTCATCACCTCTGGATGGTGATTGATCTTCCTCGTCATTGTCACCAGCGCTGTGACCCCTCCTAGGTCCTTCATTCCCATCTTCCTCCTCAAAATCTGAGAAGACCTCTATGTAGTGTGCCCTTCCAGCAGCACACCTACGTCCCAGTACCCATGGCTCTTGACAAGAGAAACACAATCTCTTTTTCCTCAACTCCCTTCGGAGATCAATGTCAAGAGGTTTCTCTAGTGAGCTCTCCTTGGATGGATAAAATTTCCCTTCTTCCCCCCTTGAAGAGGGAGGGGCTTTGCTTTGGAATGTTTCCTTTGCTCTTGGCAAGGCATCTTGGATATCTCTAGCTCTCTCAATGGCATCATGAAAAGTGATGGGCTTGGTAGACTTAACCAACCCATGCAAAGGTTCCTCCAGGCCATCAATGAACATGTAGACTCTCCTTGCTACTGACAGATTAGGGACCATTACTGAAAACCTCAGGAATTCAGAGATATAGGCCTCTGCATCTGCCATCTTCTTCAACTTTTCCAAGCTTATAAAAGGGGTGTCCGGATCTTTCCGATCAAATATCTCCACTAGTCTCCTAGTTAACTCAGCATATGTAGACACATTGTTGTGTCCCAATGTGGATAGTCCATGAAACCACCAGTTGTGGGATTCTCCCTCAAAATGCAGAGCAACAATCTTGATGGCTTCTACTTCAAGCACTTTATTCAACTGGAAATAGATGTCCAACTTTTCCACCCATGCTTTTGTAGAACAAGAGGATGTTCCATCGAACTTGGGCAAAAAGAACCTGCCCATAGTATGGTGTCTCCCTTGGAAGAAACCACCATCTTTGCACTGTGGCCATGCTCTCCTTCTGTCCTTGAGATGGAAAAAGTCTTGGAAGCTCAAGTTATCCTTGAACCTCTGACTTTGTGAGTCATATTCTACAAAGTACCCTTCCAAGGAGGTTGGCTCTTGTAGTCCTTCATTCTCTACAGCCAAGAAGGTAGGCATGGTAGAGTGTTGTGAGGCTTGTGGAGCTTGTGGCAAGCTCATAGGTTGACCAGTCCCAAGATGAGACATGTGGGAACTTTCTCCTTGATGGAATCTCCCAAGGGTTTCCCTCAGTCTATCCACGCTCATCTCCTTTATCTCCTTAGATAGATCTTGCATAGCCTCCAAGAGAGTTTTTGCAAACTCCTCTGCTTCCTTGTCTTTATCATTCACAGAGTCAGGGGCTTTCCCCTTGTCTTGACCATTGTTAATATCAAAAATGGTGTAGTCATACTTTCTATGAATTCTATTTTGGTACCTCCTTTCCCTCTCAGTGGGAGGATCCTCTTCTTCGGAATGTAGCATTACTGTTGCTCCAATGGCAAGCACAGGTTGTGCCAAGAATGGAGCTCCGATACCACTATAATATTCCCTTTTGAGGAATATCAAGATTCTATTTCAGAGATTTACTGCAGGGGAATTTACTCAATATGTCACCTTTAAAAGGAAAGGAAGAGATCCAGAGGCTACCTGGGCATCTGCAGACTCTGACTATAGAACTTGGAATAATTACTTTTTCAGGAATTTCAACAAGGCATTAAAGGAAAAAGGTGTATAAGTAAACTGTGCCAAAATAACGTAGATATGGGCTTTGTTCCCCTCATGTATGTTGTATGTGACTTATATATGGAATTTCATCAGAAAAAAATCAGTTTAGAATGTTTAAACAAATCTCCCAAAAACTTGACTAGCTAAAAAGCACCCAAAGAGGAAGGCTACAGCAAAATGCAAACACTACTTCAGGAATTCCGTAGTTTTAGCATATGTTCAGAGGAGATCAGCAAGGATACTTATAATTTAGTCTTACAGCAGCAAATAAACATTATGATAAAGCCATTTCATTATAAAGTAGAATGCATGAGCCCATACAACAATAAATCTTCAGAAAAGAGAGCAGGAACACAAGTATATTTGCAGAAATGCTTCAACATCGTTATTTGTGAGGCGCTTCAGCAGCTAGAAGTTAAAACTCAGATCTAGGACAGATCTTTGGATGAAAAATCAGATCTATATAAGATTTTGAAACTATATAGTTTTCTCTTCAAGATCCACTTAGAATTTTGTCAAAAGCATGCATGAATAAGAGTAGATCTGAGAAGCAAGATGCAGATCTGGAAACTACTGCACTAAATTTATGAATATAAAATTTCATTACAATGGACCAGATCTAAATAGAACATGGATCAGCAAGATAATCCATGGATCACCTAGTGGAAGGCAAACCCCAATACTAAGGATATCTGATTTAAACTATGAGTAAAACACCATAAAGAGATCTACAATAAAATAACGCAGTCTTCCAACATAGACAGTGCTGTGGCTCAAATGTCATAGATAAACATTGTAGAAGTACAGATCTGAAGCATAAAGAAATGATACACTCTTCCAGGAGGTCAAAGGACCCACTCCATGGAGAGAGGCTCTCAAAATACACTAGATCTCTGCAAATATAGATCACCACTTGCTGCAGCTTGCAGAGACAGCAAAACCCTCAATGGATCAGCATTGCCAATGTAAGTAGGAGCTTGGCCTCAAGCCTAATAGTGGTTCAATTCAACAAAATTTCCTCCTTGAATTATCAAAGGAAGAGGTGAAACTCCTGCATAGGAATTACAGATACAATCCTCCACTCAACAATAGAGAATGGTATTTGTCTAAGCAGACAAATACTAAAAAATATGATCTATCAAAAACCTTCTCTTGCTACCCTCCTTTCCTTTTTATAAGATGAGAAAGCTCTTGCAAACCCTAAACCATATTGATGAGTTAGCCCTTTTCACATTAGAGGCTCCCTTCATGAATTGCGTTGTCCCTTTTGGAGATGCAATGAACCTAGACAACGTTGTTGATTTGGTCAACGTTGACCCAGTCTTTACCTCAACCCTCTTTCACACCTGCAAGTGATTATTTACATAGCCCTGATTTGTCTTTGTTCACATGGGCATTGATTTATTCATACTTTTTAGGAGTTTTACACGTCCTCCTTTATTCATTTATTCATGAAGCGGAAATTAAAACAAAATTGAATGTTCCCCTTAGATAAGGCTAAGTTCCATGAAGTACAAGATAAAGTTCCATCCCATGTGGTACATATACATTTCCCACTTTTTTCCCATAAAAACCCATAAACAATACCAATATATCATCTATGTATGGAAGCAAAATCACATATATGCAAACTGAAATTTGCACTTGAGGAGGTGGGTCACAATCCCACATAAGGTACCAATGCAATGCGCTCCTTGTCTTGAGTAAATATGAGTGTGGAAAGTGGTATTCCCACCACATCTTTGTTGCATGGGTCAATTTTACATGGATGAAAGTGATACCCAAGTTAGGTGCCTTTGGGAAGCACCCATCATGATAGATAATCTCCCTTTGCACCTCAAGGGAGTGGCTAGATTTAGAATTTTTATTGGCCTCATCAATGCCATGAGATCTGTATGTAATATCACTCCTTGTAGGAGCCACGACCTGCATACATATGGTAAGAGAATGTGTAAAATCAGAAAAATAAACATGCTCCACAATATTAGACTCTCTACCATTCAATTCTCCCACACACATGGAGTTAGGCATGGGCATTTATCCTCTTTTAAGAGAAGGAAGAGATGGCTGAAATGTCTCCTACATAGAATATTTTGGCTGCCCCATCTCCTTGTAACTATTTCACTCTTGTAAGTGCTGATGTAGTTCCTCCCAATCATAGTGCTGATGTAGTTCTTCCTTCATACACTCCCAGTCAAAACTCCTCATGATTAGGGAGTAGATTTTTGCTGACTGCATATAGCTAGAAAGGAACTCTTTGTGTGCTCTTTGTAGTATATCTTTCTTAATCTTGGAGGCTTGAGACAAGAATACTTTACCAAGATGATAGATGACCCCTTCATGGACCACATAGCCTCCTCCTTGCTTCATGCCATCCAATATCATCCCGATGTGAAGATCTTTGGAGTACTCCGCAAGGAGTTGAGATCTCCAATATGGATCCACACAAATTAACAAGGGCAGTGCTGCTGATGCATCTATAGTGGTGCTTGCCTTGTTTCTGATTTCTTCTTTGACATTATGCATGCCAAATTTATTTTCTAGGAGGCTGATCCTCCCCTTTCCTTTCTCCCATAGCATTGTGGCTTTCTCTTTCATTTCTCCAGAACTTTGTGAGGCTTCCCCCACATGATCAGAATATAATGGCATTCCAAGTGGCTTGCCATGAGGTAGGAATGTTTCTTGCAACATTCTCATAAACATGACAGAAGGAATTGTGTGAGCCTTGCTTCCACTGCGCAAATCCATCTCTATTGTTTGTGTGGAAGCATTAGTTGTGGGGTAAGTGTGCATCCCTTGAATGATTTTTGGTTTCCCACTCTTCAAATCCACCCACTCCATTTGCAAGGCCTTCCAATCAGTGGTAAAATTTCCCAAGGTAATCAACCACTGGAAACCCAAGATAACATTTGTGTCTGGTATGTCCACTACAAAGAAGTGATCCACCAAAGTGTAGGATCCCATAGTGACAGAAAGTGATGGAACATATTGCATGCACTGCATAGTTCTATATCCTGGGACCAAAACAGAGAACCCATCAAATGTATCAGTGGGGATTCCTCTCCTTTTCACAAGGTGAGTATCAATAAAATTGTGGGTGGCCCCACTTCCAATCAGAATAGACACCCTCTAGTTCATAACTGAACCTTGTACTATGAGGGTCAAGTACTTGGGCACTCCTCTCAAAGAAGCAAGAGTCCCACTTGTTGGAGCAAAGGCCCCATCTTCACCTCTGGATGGTGATTGATCTTCCTCCTCATCGTCACCAGTGCTGTGACCCCTCCTAGGTCCTTCATTCCCATCTTCCTCCTCAAAATCTGAGAAGACCTCTATGTAGTGTGCCCTTCCAGCAACACACCTATGTCCCAGTACCCATGGCTCTTGACAAGTGAAACACAATATATTTTTCCTCAATTACCTTTGGAGATCAATGTCAAGAGGTTTCTTTAGTGAGCTCTCCTTGGATGAAGCAACTTTCCCTTCTTTCCCTCTTGAAGAGGGAGTGGATTTGCTTTGGAATGTTGCCTTCGCTCTTGGCAAGGCATCTTGGAGATCTCTAGCTCTCTCAATGGCAACATGCAAAGTGATGGGCTTGGTAGACTTAACAAACCCATGCAAAGGTTCCTCCAGGCCATCAATGAACATGTAGACTCTCCTTGCTACTGACAGATCAGGGAACATTACTGAAAACCTCAGGAATTTAGAGATATAGGCCTCTGCATCTGCTATCTTCTTAAACTTTTCCAAGCTTATAAAAGGGGCGTCCGGATCTTTCCGATCAAGTATCTCCACTAGTCTCCTAGTTAACTCATCATATGTAGACACATTGCTGTGTCCCAATGTGGATAGTCCATGAAACCACCAGTTGTGGGCTTCTCCCTCAAAATGTAGCGCAACAATCTTGATGGCTTCTACTTCAAGAACTTTATTCAACTGGAAATAGATGTCCAACATTTCCACCCATGCTTTTGCAGAACAAGAGGATGTTCCATCAAACTTGGGCAAAAAGAACCTGCCCATAGTATGGTGTCTCCCTTGGAAGAAACCACCATCTTTGTACTGTTGCCATGCTCTCCTTCTGTCCTTGAGATGGAAAAAGTCTTGGAAGCTCAAGTTATCCTTGAACCTATGACTTTGTGAGTCATATTATACAAAGTACCCTTCCAGGGAGGTTGGCTCTTGCAGTCCTTCATTCTCTACAGCCAAGAAGGTAGGCATGGTAGAGTGTTGTGAGGCTTGTGGAGCTTGTGGCAAGCTCATAGGTTGACCAGTCCCAAGATGAGACATGTAGGAACTTTCTCCTTGATGGAATCTCCCAAGGGATTCCCTCAGTATATCCACCCTCATCTCCTTTATCTCGTTGGACAGATCTTGCATAGCCTCCAAGAGAGTTTTTGCAAACTCCTCTGCTTCCTTGTCTTTATCATTCATAGATTCAGGGGCTTTCGCCTTGTCTTGACCCTTGTTAAGATCAACAGTGGTGTAGTCATAATTTCTATGAATTATATTTTGGTACCTCCTTTCCCTCTTAGTGGGAGGATCCTCTTCTTCGGAATGTAGCATTACTGGTGCTCCAATGGCAAGCACAGGCTATGCTAAGAGTGGAGCTCCGATACCACTGTAATATTCCCTTTTCAGGAATATCAAGATCCTATTTTAGAGATTGACTGCAGGGGAATTTATTGGATATGTAACCTCTAAAAAGAAAGGATGAGATCCAGAGGCTACCTGGCCATCTGCAGACTCTGTCTATAGAACTTGGAATAATTCATTTTTCAGGAATTTCTACAAGGTATTCAAGGAAAACGGTGTATAAGTAAAAATGTGAAAAAATAACGTAGATATGGGCTTGGTTCCCCTCATGTATGTTTTATGTGACTTATATATGGAATTTCATCAGAAAAAAATCAGTTTAGACTATTTAAAAAAATCTCCCAAAAACTTGACTAGCTAAAAAGCACCCAAAGAGGAAGGCTGCAGCAAAATGCAAGCATTACTTCTGGAATTCCGCAGTTTTAGCATATGTTCAGAGGAGATCAGAAAGGATAATTATAATTCAGTCTTACAGCAACAAATAAACATTATGATAAAGCCATTTCATTATACAGTAGAATGCATGAGCCCATACAACAATAAATCTTCAGAAAAGAGAGCAGGAACACAAGTATATTTGCAGAAATGCTTCAATAGCGTTATTTTTGAGGCGCTTTAGCATCTAGAAGTTACAAATCATATCTAGGACATATCTGTGGATGAAACATTAGATATATATCATATTTGGAAACTATATATTTTTATCTTCAAGATCCACTTAGAATTTTGTCAAAAGCATGCATGAATAAGAGTAGATCTGAGAAACAAGATGCAGATCTGGAAACTGTTGCACTAAATTTATGAATATAAAATTTTATTACAATGGAATAGATCTAAATAGAACATGGATCATCAAGCTAATCCATGGATCACCTAGTGGAAAGCAAACCCCAACACTAAGGATCTCTGATCTAAACTATGAGTAAAACATCATAAAGAGATCTACAATAAAATAACGCAGTCTTCCAACATAGACAGTGATGTGGCTCAAATGTGATAGATAAACATTGTAGAAGTACAGATCTGAAGCATAAAGAAATGATACACTCTTCCAGGAGGTCAAAGGAACCACTCCATGGAGAGAGGCTCTCAAAATACACTAGATCTCTGCAAATCTGGATCACCACTTGCTGCAGCTTGCAGAGACAGCAAAAACCTCAATGGATCAGCGCTGCCAATGTAGGTAGGAGCTTGGCCTCAAGCCTAATAGTGGTTCAATTCAGCAAAATTTCCTCGAATCATCAAAGGAAGAGGTGAAACTCCTGCATAGGAATTACAGATACAATCCTCCACTCAACAATAGAGAATGGTATTTGTCTAAGCAGATAAATACTCAGAAATATGTTCTATCAACAACCTTCTCTTGCTGCCCTCCTTTCCCTTTTATAAGATGAGAAAGCTCTTGCAAACCCTAAACCATCTGGCTGAGTTATCCCTTTTCACATTAGAGGCTCCCTTCATGAATTGTGTTGTCCCTTTTGGAGATGCAATGAACCTAGACAACGTTGTTGATTTGGTCAAGGTTGACCCAGTCTTTACCTCAAGCCTCTTTCACACCTGCAAGTGATTATTTACAGAGCCCTGATTTGTCTTTTTTCACATGGGCATTGATTCATTCATACTTTTTAGGATTTTTACACGTCCTCCTTTATTCATTTATTCATGAAGCAGAAATTAAAACAAAATTGAATGTTCCTCTTAGATAAGGCTAAGTGGGAACATTACAGTCCTCCCCTCCAAAATGTTGCTTGTCCTCAAGCAACTGACAGGGTAAGAGTTGTAGTTATACTCCTTCTCCATTGATGGTACCATCAAGGATCAAGCTTTCATCATGGACCAAGTGCTTATGAAGCCAATACATCAGAAATTGCTCCTCCAATGCTAACATGATAGGGGCATAGTGTATCCCTTCAGGAGTGTAAAAATCGACAGAAATAAACATGGGTGAAGCAATATCACATCTAAAACATGTATCATGAAGTACAAGATAAAGTTCCATCCCATGTGGTACATATACATTGCCCAATTTTTTCCCATACAAACCCATAAACAATACCAATATATCATCTATGTATGGAAGCAAAATCACATATATGCAAACTAAAATTTGCACTTGAGGAGGTGGGTCACAATCCCACATAAGGTACCAATGCAATGCGCTCCTTGTCTTGAGTAAATATGAGTGTGGCAAGTGGTATTCCCACCACATCTTTGCTGCATGGGTCACTTTTACATGGATGAAAGTGATACCCAAGTTAGGTGCCTTTGGGAAGCACCCATCATGATAGATAATCTCCCTTTGCACCTCAAGGGAGTGACCAGATTTAGAATTTTTATTGGCCTCATCAATGCCATGAGATCTGTATGTAATATCAATCCTTGTAGGAGCCACGACCTGCATACATATGGTAAGAGAATGTGTCAAATCAGAAAAATAAACATGCTCCACAATATTAGACTCTCTACCATTCAAGTCTCCCACACACATGGAGTTAGGCGTGGGCATTTCTCCTCTTTTAAGAGAAGGAAGAGATGGCTGAAATGTCTCCTACATAGAATATTTTGGCTGCCCCATCTCCTTGTAACTATTTCACTCTTGTAAGTGCTGATGTAGTTCCTCCCAATCATAAGCCACAGTTCTTCCTTCACCTCCCGGGTCAAACCCTAACAGAGTAGATTTTTGTCAATCGAATATCGGGAAAGTGTCCTTGCCCTGTGCTCTTTGTAGTATCTCTTTCTTAAGCTTGGAGGCTTGAGACAAGAATACTTTACCAAGATGATAGATGACCACTTCATGCACCACATAGCCTCCTCCTTGATTCATGCCATCTAATATCATCCCGATGTGAAGATCTTTGGAGTACTCCGCAAGGAGTTGAGATCTCCAATATGGATCCACACAACTCAACAAGGGCAGTGCTGTTGATGCATCTATAGTGGTGCTTGCCTTGTTGCTAATTGCTTCTTTGACATTATGCATGCCAAATTTGTTTGCTGGGAGGCTGATCCTACCCTTTCCTTCCTCCCATAGTGTTGTGGCTTTCTCTTTCATTGCTCCAGCACTTTGTGAGGCTTCCCCCACATGATCAGAATCTAATGGCATTCCAAGTGGCTTGCCATGAGGTAGGAATGTTCCTTGCAACATTCTCATAAACACGAGAGAAGGAATTATGTGAGCCTTGCTTCCACTGTGCAAATCCATCTCTGTTGTTTGTGTGGAAGCATTAGGTGTGGGGTAAGTGTGCATCCCTTGAATGATTTGTGGTTTCCCACTCTTCAAATCCACCCACTCCATTTGCAAGGCCTTCCAATCAGTGGTAAACTTTCCCAAGGTAATCAACCACTGGACACCCAAGATAACATTTGTGTCTGGTATGTCCACTACAAAGAAGTGATCCACCAAAGTGTAGGATCCCATAGTGACAGAAAGTGATGGAACATATTGCATGCACTGCATAGTTCTATATCCTGGGACCAAAACAGAGAACCCATCAAATGTATCAGTGGGGATTCCTCTCCTTTGCACAAGGTGAGTATCAATAAAATTATGGGTGGCCCCACTGCCAATCAGAATAGACACCCTCTGGTTCATAACTGAACCTTGTACTATGAGGGTCAAGTACTTGGGCACTCCTCTCAAAGAAGAAAGAGTCCCACTTGTTGGAGCAAAGGCCCCATCTTCACCTCTGGATGGTGATTGATCTTCCTCATCATTTTCACCAGCGCCGTGACCCCTCTTAGGTCCTTCATTCCCATCTTCCTCCTCAAAATCTGAGAATACCTCTATGTAGTGTGCCCTTCTAGCAACACACCTATGTCCCAGTACCCATGGCTCTTGACATGTTAAACACAATCTCTTTTTCCTCAACTCCCTCCGGAGATCAATGTCAAGAGGTTTCTTTAGTGAGCTCTCCTTGGATGGAGAAACTTTCCCTTATTTCCCCTTTGAAGAGGGAGGGGCTTTGCTTTGGAATGTTGCCTTTGCTCTTGGCAAGGCATCTTGGAGATCTATAGCTCTCTCAATGGCATCATGCAAAGTGATGGGCTTGGTAGACTTAACCAACCCATGCAAAGGTTCCTCCAGGCCATCAATGAACATGTAGACTCTCCTTGCTACTGACAGATCAGGGACCATTACTGAAAACCTCAGGAATTCAGAGATATAGGCCTCTGCATCTGCTATCTTCTTCAACTTTTCCAAGCTTATAAAAGAGGTTTCCAGATATTTCTGATCAAATCTCTCCCCTAGTCTCCTAGTTAACTCAACATATGTAGACACATTGCTGTTTCCCAATGTGGATAGTCCATGAAACCACCAGTTGTGGGCTTCTCCCTCAAAATGCAGCGCAATAATCTTGATGGCTTCTACTTCAGGCACTTGATTCAACTGGAAATAGATGTCCAACTTTTCCACCCATGATTTTGCAGAACAAGAGGATGTTCCATTGAACTTGGGAAAAAAGAACCCGCCGATAGTATGGTGTCTCCATTTGAAGAAACTGCCATCTTTGTATTGCTGCCATGCTCTCCTTCTGTCCTTGAGATGGAAAAAGTCTTGGAAGCTCAAGTTATCCTTGATCCTCTGACTTTGTGAGTCATATTATACAAAGTACCCTTCCAGGGAGGTTGGCTCTTGTAGTCCTTCATTCTCTACAGCCAAGAAGGTAGGCATGGTAGAGTGTTGTGAGGCTTGTGGAGCTTGTGGAAAACTCATAGGTTGACCTGTCCCAAGATGAGACATGTAGGAAATTTCTCCTTGATGGAATCTCCCAAGGGATTCCCTCAGTCTATCCACCCTCATCTCCTTTATCTCCTTGGACAGATCTTGCATAGCCTCCAAGAGATTTTTTGCAAACTCCTCTTCTTCCTTGTCTTTATCATTCATAGATTCAGGGGCTTTCCCCTTGTCTTGACCCTTGTTAAGATCAACAATTGTGTAGTCATACTTTCTATGAATTCTATTTTGGTACCTCCTTTCCCTCTCAGTGGGAGGATCCTTTTCTTTGGAATGTATCAATATTGGTGCTCCAATGGCAAGCACAGGCTGTGCCAAGAGTGGAGCTTCGATACCACTGTAATATTTCCTTTTCAGAAATATCAAGATTCTATTTCAAAGATTGACTGGAGGGGAATTTACTGGATATGTCACCTTTAAAAGGAAAGGATGAGATCCAGAGGCTACCTGGGCATCTGCAGACTCTATCTATAGAACTTGGAATAATTCCTTTTTCAGGAATTTCAACAAGGTATTCAAGGAAAAGGGTGTATAAGTAAAAATATGCAAAAATAATGTAGATATGGGCTTGGTTCCCCTCATGTATGTTGTATTTGACTTATATATGAAATTTCATAAGAAAAAAATTAGTTTAGACTGTTTAAATAGATCTCCCAAAAACTTGACTAGCTAAAAAGCACCCAAAGAGGAAGGCTACAACAAAATGCAAGCACTACTTCAGGAATTCCACAGTTTTAGTAGATGTTCAGAGGAGATCAGCAAGGAGACTTATAATTCAGTCTTACAGCAGCAAATAAACATTATGATAAAGCCCTTTCATTATACAGTAGAATGCATGAGCCCATACAAAAATAAATCTTTAGAAACGAGAGTAGGAACACAAGTATATTTGGAGAAATGCTTCAAAAGCATTATTTTTGAGGTGTTTCAGCAGCTGGAAGTTACAACTCAGATCTAGGACATGTCTATGGATGAATCAGATCTATATCAGATTTGGAAAATATATAGTTTTCTCTTCAAGATCCACTTAGAATTTTGTCAAAAGCATGCATGAATAAGAGTAGATCTAAGAAACAAGATGCAGATATGGAAACTGTTGCAGTAAATTTATGAATATAAAATTTCATTACAATGGAACAGATCTAAATATAAGATGGATCAGCAATATAATCCATGGATAACCTAGTGGAAGGCAAACTCCAACACTAAGGATCTCTGATCTAAACTATGAGTAAAACACCATAAAGAGATCTACAATAAAATAACACAGTCTTCCAACATAGACACCGCTGTGGCTCAAATGTCATAGATAAACACTCTAGAAGTATAGTTCTGAAGCATAAAGAAATGATACACTCTTCTAGGAGGTCAAAGGAACCACTCCATGGAGAGAGGCTCTCAAAATACACTAGATCTCTGCAGATCTAGATCACCACTTGCTGCAGCTCGCAGAGACAGCAAAACCCTCAATGGATCAGCGCTGCCAATGTAAGTAGGAGGTTGGCCTCAATCCTAATAGTGGTTAAATTCAGCAAAATTTCCTCCTTGAATCATCAAAGGAAGAGGTGAAACTCCTGCATATGAATTACAGATACAATCCTCCACTCAATAGTAGAGAATGGTATTTGTCTAAGCAGACAAATACTCAGAAATATGATCTATCAACAACCTTCTCTTGCTGCCCTCCTTTCCATTTTATAAGATGAGAAAGCTCTTGCAAACCCTAAACCATATTGCTGAGTTAGCGTTTTTCACATTAGATCCCCCTTTCATGAACTGTGCTGTCCCTTTTGGAGATGTAATGAACCTAGACAACGTTGTTGATTTGGTCAAGGTTGACCCAGTCTTTAGCTCAAACCTCTTTCACACTTGCAAGTGATTATTTACATAGCCCTGATTTGTCTTTGTTCACATGGGCATTGATTTATTAAGACTTTTTAGGAGTTTTACATGTCCTCCTTTATTCATTTATTCATGAAGCATAAATTAAAACAAAATTGAATGTTCCTCTTAGCTAAGGCTAAGTGGGAACATTACAATGGGTCACCAGATGCGCAAATATATGCTATTAAGGTTGTTGATGAATATTTTGTAGATATTATTCATTTATTGACCATTGGAAGTGCACCCTCAGATTATACGCTGTAACAGAAGAAAGAGATTGCTGCGCACGTAGCTGACTTTACCCTAATTTCTGGTGAGCTGTACAAGATGGGTGTAGATGAAGTTTTGAGAAGATATGTATTGGAATTTGAAATATGGGATATATTAGCTGAGGGTCATGGAGGGGTTGCAGGAGGTCACTATGCAGGGAAATCCACTACGCTAAAGATCTTGCGAGTGGGTTTATGGTGGCCCACAGTGCACAAAAGTGCACATACATATTCTCGTGCTTGTTATGTATGCCAAAGGACAAAAAAACCATCACGCAGAGATGAGATTCCCTTGCATCCCAAAATGGCATTGAAAGATTTTGATAAATGAGCCATTAAATTTTTTGGACGTATTGACCCTCTAGGAAAGAAGACATGTGTGCGTTACATAATCACTGCGACAGATTGTGTGGCCAAAAGGTCTGAAGGTAAGCTTGGGAAGGATTGTAGTGCAGAGACAACTGCACATTTCACTTTTTAGAACATCTTGACTCGGTTTGGGTGCCCTAATATTTTCATGAGTGATCGAGGTACGCACTTTACGAATGAAACCATTGAAGCTCTGACAGCATAATTCCAGATTCATCATCAAAAGAGTACTCCATATCACCCACAGGATAATGTGTGGTGGAATATTTTAATAAGATATTGGAGATTGTGCTCACTAAAGTCTCTAATTATAATAAAAATGATTGGGGTGTGTGCATACCTGTGGTTATTTTGGCATATAGAACCACATGCAAGAAGTTGACAGGGAAGACACCGTTCAGAATGGTGTATGGGCAGGAAGCTATTATGCCGATGGAGTACATTATTCCAAGTTTTTGCATTGCAATTTTTACTAATATGGAATAACAAGACATTACATAAAAACTATTGTCACACTTTTTCATGCTAGAAGAGGATTGATTAATTGCAGGTTTCCATCGGCAAGTGCAGAAGGTGCGTGAAAAGGCTTGGCATAACAGGCACATTACACAGAATGTCTTTAAGGAAGAGGATTTGGTTTTACTGTATGACAATAAGTTTTTGTACCACCCAAGGAGTTTCAGGATGCATTGGCTTGGCCCCTATGTTTTCAAGGAAATCACAAACGGAGTTGCGGTGCGCCTAGCCATGTTGACCAGAGAAAACCTTCTTGGGTATGTCAATGGAAGTCCATTGAAGCCTTACAAGGATGAAACTCTCCCTATGTGCACCAAATGACTATATGGCTGAAAATATGGATATGCAAAACAAGGATGGTGGGTGCACAAACAAGTGCGACGAGTGGGCAGTAGCAGTGCGCAGAGGTTGAATGGGTCACAGAGGTGCTAGAATATAGTCGTTGGAACAAAAATTCTAGAAAATACAGTCTTGTTACTGTTTGAACGAGCATATAAATTGCATTTAATGAGGATATTATGCCATATTTGTAGTTTTTTAATCATTTATGGAGCTACATTAATGAAAAAGAGACCGTTAAAGGCATGCTTATCCTATAAATATGACCAAAGGGGTCACATTAGTTCTCTTTTATTTCTGTGGTAATTTTGTGAGTTGAGCTCTTTGCTTTCTAAAGTTTGTCTAAAGCCTATGTCCGATATTAATCCACTCTTTGAGGAGGAGCTACGTCATCGTGGTTTAGGTCACCTAATTCTGCCAAGCATGACTGCAACCAAGCCAGGTGAAGCAACCACTGCGTAGGCTGCTGAGACCACTATGCTGGTGAAAGCCAAGAGGGGAAAGTCCTTGGGGTCCCGAATTTCACCCCGTGATAAAACTCCTAAGTTGTGCTCAACTGTTGCAGAGTGCCAGAAGAAGCCAATGGCCAAGCTTCTAGAGACCATAATGGATGAAGCTGTGGTAGAAATTACTGACCCTATGTCATGGTTTCCTATAAATGTCAGACCAAAAAAAGCGTCAGTGAAGGTCCCAAAGAATCTTGATAAAGTATTTTCTTACATTAATATGTCATTACTTCCAGAGAATGTACCTATTGAGGGAGATATGTTTGCCAAAATTATGCTGTTCAAAATGGAGGATTGGGACCTCGCAGATCACGAAAATTTTCCAGAGCTTGCGCACAATATGTATTTAGAGTGAATCCACTATGATGATGGTGCAACCAAATTTGAGCCAATTCTGTGGGTTCTGGGCCTGCACAAATCAGGCTTGTTGAACCTACTACAGATTCCACACTTCAGGAGCAACCTAATTATTGATATTTGTGTGCGATGGCTGCTTGTGCTCATCCATGATGAATGATTATAGCTCGGGGAGAGAATTCCATTAGATGTCGTGTTGATCCATTGGATCACTAGCTTGCATGACGAGGGTGCGAACCCTATGGCAGCATTTGGAGGAAAAGGCCGGGAGAATAAATTTGTATAAAAGTTCAAGAAGGATTATAAAGTATCGTGCAACAATCGAGGATTTTTTATGAGTGAAATTAGTGACCCTACAGTCCAATTTGGCATGATTTTCATGTCCTTCAAAATTATGAGGAAGTGTAGGTAAAAGGAAGTCCCAGCCCACGTTATTGCACTCGTTAGGAAGTGCGAGAAGGGTGTCCAATACAACTGGGATCAGTACTTATGAACATAATTTCTAGAAAATGTACGCGAGGCAAAGGAGGAGGGGAAACACTTTTATTACACATGGATAATACTCCTCATCATGCTCATTGGTTGGAAGATGCCTGAAGACATGCAGTTACCAGATATAGAACCAGAATTGTGTGAAGCTGCGTGCTACACAACCCTTTGGAACTCCATGATCCCAGTCAAACTCACCAAATATCAGATTTTTTGGGTGCTTTTTGACTCTGTGTTATTCTAAGCTATACAGTCAAATCTAAGGCTATCACCCACTTTATACGAGTGTATAAGATGATCGAGGACTTCAAAGAAATGTTTCACAATCTACACATCCGCACGGAGGACATTGTGGAAGGCGTGTGTTATGAATTTCCATATTTGGTCACAGAGGATGACATGGTGCACGTCACAGTAGAGTGGCCTCCTGCTTGGTTAGAGCCACACACCACGGGGGGTGCCTCATCGTCGGTTTTGAAGACCCCCACAAATCCCAGAACTAAAAAATATACGCAGTAGAAGGGAAAATACGTCGAAGCCAAGCCTGAGCCTACCAAAACCATAGAAATGTAATAGATTTAAAGAAAGAAACCAAAGCATAAAATAATGGTGAAGGCACTGAGGCACCTGTGACACAGACCACGAAGTGAACTAAGCACGGTTTTGAGGCCGCGGGAGCTCCTAAAAAGAAAAGAAAAGGGTCCAAATTGGCGAGCATAGAGGACCTCACCCTGATAGAAGATGATTTCATTGAGATTGAAAATACCATAATTCAGCAACATAAGACATGTGGAAGGATATGGAAGCGCAGTACAAGGTTGTGCTCGAGGGAGTGTAGTTGGGTATTCAGGAACCTAAAGTAAAAGCGAGCTAGATTCAGGAGAGCATGAAGTAGGCCAGCTAGCTTCAAGTGAGTGTGACTGCTTCCAATGCGCAACCCATGAGAATGGTGTTGCGATCTTCTGGGGATAGCTTCTTGATTTAGATCCCCGAACTAGCCATAAGAGTGGAGTCATCGAATTTGCACGTGACCTTGAGAGCATGTGGAGAAATTAGCATTGACTTGGCGGTGCTACTAGCCTGGAAACTCCATATGATCCACAACATGATTGTCGATGAATTAAAATACCGAGATGACTGTGCCTTCCACGTTGTAAATGAGTCTCAACAACAAGCAGCAATGCTACATCAAAACTAGGAGACAACATAAGACGTGTGTCGTACCACTGAGGCTCGACACGCTGCATTAGAGGCCATGATTGACCAAGTCTATGGTGACTTCGCAGAGGTCACTATCCCTACATTATCCACGACAACAAAAAAGTTATATGGTCAATTCTCTCAAAGCATCACGCATGAAAATTCACACTGTCCGGGCAGACTTCAAGAAACAAACTATTGAGCTACAAATGAAGATCTAGCCTGAAACACCATCAGAGGTATGAGCGTGGCACACCATAGAGGTCAAGGCAGCTACAAATATCATATTAGCCACAGTGACAGAGTGTGGAAAATTATTGGATGAAGCCATGGGCATTTGGAAAAATGTTCAAAATGACTCGATGGTACAAAAAATACGAAATGAATTTCATATTAAGGAGAAATAGTTCACGAAGATTCAAATGGCAGTGCTCACATTGATAACATCGTAGAGACTTTCCCGCCTTCATGAGGGAAAGGCAATTTAGACTAAGATTGAATACTTGCGTCATCGGGAATAGATTTTGGAAACAAGGATGCAACCTTGGGTGGAGGAAGCCTTGCAGTTGTCATAGACTCTAGATGGTGCCCTAAAAAGCCTCTAGCAAATGCATTGCAGTATCAATTTGGCAGTTGAGGGGTTGAGAAAAGCGAAGTTAGTTGATGAAGCGCAGAGTGATTCGACGTAGAGCATCAAAGTAATCATGCCACTTAAGAGATTTGTCGAAGCACTAAAGGAAAAGATGAAGGAGACCACCCCGTAGTGACTTGGGACGAGTCACGATTTTGTGTTGTGGACCTGTTGGAGAGGGGTTCCCTTGTTGGAAATAATGAGAGGGGGGTGAATCAATATTTCTTTTCAACTGTTATTTTTACCAGTTAGATTCTTCACAATTAAAAATAGAGAAGTGTATAATAATAATATTATTAAGGATCAATAAGAACTTCAATCTTTCTTCAATTAATTGAATACAATAATTATGTGAGGGCACCAACCCTTCAATGCTTCAAGCACCAACCTGTTTCCAAGCACCAACTTGGACTTTGGTGAGGCTCTGACCTCTAGGGCTTTGACCCTATCCTTTCCAAGGTCCAACCTTGCGTTTAGGGGCACCAACCCATAGGACACCAATCCTTTTATCTTCTTTTGATAGAGAATGATAATAGTAATTAATTTAATGTCCTTGACATATTATTCACTGTACAATTAACTCCAAAATTACTTAGACTGACTTCACTGCATGATCTCCTTGCTTCATTTTGTTGACATTATTTTTGAGCTTTACTTTTTCAATCCAAGATTTCTTCACTATCTAAGGGAGTATCAATCAGATAATACTACAAAGATCCAAGTCTTATTGATTAAGATATAACCACAAGTTCGAAAGAGCTTCCCAATCCAAGTTGTAGACATAGTCCGAAATAGGATAGTAGCCTCAGTTCAACAATTTTCACACTCCGAAATACAGGTGCCCACCGCGAACACTGTTACCGATGAAATAGGTAACCGCACTGTTACCTACTTTTTTTTGGTAGCATAAAAAGCACTCGATTTTGAAAAGTGGTGATGCAGAATCACATTTTTTTTTTTGGAGCACATTTTTGACACTCTAATATTTTTATTTCTGAAGTATGAATATTTGTTTTAAAATGTTAGTGATTTTCATGCTAATTTTGAAACGTATTGATGTAGCATCAACTTTTTTTTTAGAGCAGTGATTTTCAAGCTAATTTTGAAACGTATTGATGCAGCATCAACCTTTTTTTTTAGAGTGGTGATTTTCATGTTGGTAATAAAACACAAAACTTAGATAAAAAATATATATATAAAAACAATAAAAAAAAACCAATAAAAATGTAAAAAAAAACAAAATTAACTCGTAAAAATAAAAAATTTAAAGAAAGAAAAAAAAATATAAAAAAAATAAAATAAAAATAAAAATAAAAATATTCGAAAATTATATCAAAAGAAATGACAAAATTTGAAAAAAAAAACACATAATTTAAAGAAAAAAACAAAAATTAACCAAAAAAAATTAAGAAAAAAAATTAAAATACAACATTTAAAAATAATTTAAATTACAAAATTAAAATTTAGATAAAAAAAATAAAACACAAAAAAGAAAAAAAATAAATTTAAAAATTTAAATTAAAAAAATAATAATAAGAAGAAAAAAAAATACAAATTTTAAAATTAACAAGAAAAACAAATTAAAAAAAAAAAACAAAATTTAAAATTGAAAAAGAAAATTAAAATAAAGAAAAACTATCATTAAAAAACAAAAAAAATGAAAAAAACCACGTGCAAATAATTAAAAAACAAATATCCATAAATTTACTGTTTTTTTTTTAAATGAAACAATTTATAAATTTTAAAAATGAAAAACTAATTAAACTAAAAGATTAAAAAAAATTAAATTAAATTAAAATTTAATAAATAAATTTTAAATTTTAAAAAATAATTAATCTAAAATATTAAATTTTAAAACAAAATTAAAAAAAAAAACAAAAAAAATTAAAAAAAATTAAATTTAAAATAAAAATTTGAATTAAAAAAAAAATTTAAATTTTTTGAATTTAAAAAAAAAATCAGATTAAAAACAAAATATTAAAAATTAAAAAAAAAAAAAAAAAAAAAAAAAAAAAAATTTATCATGGTGGCGCCACTAATCGGCCTCCCGCCCAGTGGCCGGCCTCTGTCGCCACCTGGGCGGGAGGCCGATTCCGGGAATCGCCCCCGCCCCCCCCGGCGGCGGGAGGGCGATTCCCGGAATCGGCCTTCCATGGCGGGAGGGCGATTCTCGGAATCGGCCTCCCGTCGCGGCAGGGCGATTCCCGGAATCAGCCTTAGGGATATTCCTGGAATCGGCCTCCCGTCGCGGGAGGGCGATTCTCGGAATCAGCCTCAAGGCAATTCCCGGAATCGGCCTCCCGGTGCGGGAGGTCGATTCCTAGAATCGGCCTCCAGTGCCGTGGGAGGGCGATTCCCGGAATCGGCCTCCCGTGTCGCGGGAGGGCAATTCCCAGAATCGCCCTCCCGCGGCGGGAGGCCGATTCTCGGAATCGGTGTCCCGCCCAGCGGTCGGCCTCCGCCGCCACCTGGGCGAGAGGCCGATTGGCGGCACCACCACGATCAAAAAATTCCTTTTTTTTTAAAATAATTTTTAATATTTTATTTATTTATTTATTTATTTTTTAAATTCAATTTTTTTTTTTTTTAAAAAAAAAAAAATTTAATTTTTATATTTGAAATTTAATTTGTTTTAATTTGTTTTTGTTTTTTTTTGTTTTTTGTTTTTTTAATTTTATTCATTTTTTTTTTGTTTTTAAGTGTTTTTTTTCTAAATTTTGTTAATAATTTTTATGAAATTTTGTATTTTTTTATTTATTTAATTGATTGTTTTTTTTATTATTAAATTTTATGTTTAGTTTTTTCATTTAATTTTTTAAAATTTAGTAAATTTTGTATTTTATTTATTTATTTATTTGATTTTAATACCTTTTTTTCATTCTTTAATTTTTTATTATTATTTTTTTAATTACATAAAATTTATATTTTTTTTATTTCAATTAAAATTGTGTATTTAAAATTAGATTTTTTTTTTTTAATTAAACTTAATATTTTCAAATTAATTTGTTTTTTATTTTATTTTTTATTTAATATATTTTATTTTATTTATTTTTTTCAATTTTTCAATTTTAATTGATTTTTAAAGTTTTTTAACTTTTTATTTTAACAATGTTTTTTTTCTTTCTTTATATTTAAAATTTATTTTTTACTTCAAAATTTATTTGTTTATTCATTATTTATTAATTTTTTTTTTTTTTTTTTTTTAAATTTAATTTGTTATTTTCATACTAACATTTTTTTTATATTTAATAAAATCTAATATATATATTTTTAATTTAAGTTCATATATATATATATTATTTTTTATAATTTAAATTTAATTTATTTTTTAAAATCGATTTGTTTTTTTAATATATATTTTTTTAAATTTAGTATTTTTATTGTATTTTTTTTTCATTTTTTATTTTTAATTAATTTTTCATTTTTTTACTTTTAATTTCAATAACGTTTTTTTTTTAATTTATTTTTTATTTTTATTTTAAAGTTTTAAATTTATTAAAATTCAATATATTTCTTTAATTTTTTTTAAAATTTAATAAACATTTTCTTTTTCTTTTTTAAATTTAATTTCTATATTTAATTTTTTATAATTTCTTTCTTTTTTTTAACTTGTTTTTTTTTTTATAATTCAATATTTTTATTTTTTTATTTCTATATATTTTGAAATTTTAATCTTAAATTTTTTTTTTTTAATTTTTTTTTCTTAAATTTTAGGTTTTTTTTAATGTTTGAATTAAAATTTTTATTTTGTTTTTATTTTTATTTTTTTATTCCTATATATTTTTAAATTTTAAGCTTTAAAATGTTCTTATTTTTTAAATTTATTTTTTTTCTTAAATTTTAGGTTTTTTTTAATGTTTGAATTTTAAAAATTAAAAAATGTTATTTCTATTTTAAAAAATGTCAAAAATATGGCACAAATTTATTTTTTTTGGTTATTCCAGCATCAACTGGTTTTGTTTTGAGGGTGTTTTTTCAATCCTTTTTTCGGGAAACAATTTTTCTTTTAGCATAATTTTATAAAATGTTGAAATTTGACCTTCAAAAAAAACCAAGTGCGTTCTGGAATACACTTTTTTTGTTTTTTGGGTGTTTTTTCATGTTTTTTGAGTCTTTTTGGGCTAGAGTTCCCGTTTTGAGGTCAAGTTACCTATTTCATCGGTAACAGTGTTCGAAGCCTGAAGCTTCAAAGTCAGAAGAAAGTAGCACCCTATATTTCAGGGAAAATAATGATACACAGTCTAAGTAGAGAGCTGACCAATCAGAAAAGTAAGCACAATTTTTAAGGCACAATCCGAAAATATATATATAGCCACAGTTCAATGAAGACACATTTCAAAATAAATGATTATTCACATTTGAAAGGTAATGATGATGCACAGTTTGAAATTCTCCACAGTCCAACAAAGGTAGGCTCCCACAGTCTAATGAGAACAAGAATAGCATCCTCAGCCTAAAGTTGTAGATACAAACCCTGTCTTTTTTGCTGTAGTGATCCTGTAATGAAGACCAAGAAACAGTCCACCAAACTGAGCTAGATACTGAGATATATTACTTGATCATGTGTTCTTCTTCCTGAAGGTTCAGGAGATGTGAACCTGTAGCTAGTTTTCTTCCAATTTTTGGTTGAATTGATGATAAAAAATGAAGTTTCGACACTCTATTTATACAGTTTATTCTGTGCTTAAATAAAAGGACATGTCTTCTTAGGGAAGACGGACTTGAGAAGAGGTGTAGGTCGGACTAGACATATTTCCTTAACTTGAAAAATTCATATTTCTCAGAATTTTTGGAGTTTCGGACCAAGTGATAGCTCATTAGAAAGCTAAAATTATGCTCTAGAGGATGGTGAAGGTCTCGTAGAGAAATTCTGCCTTTAAGGTGGTGAAAAATATTTTTTAATGTGGCTAGTCATTTATTAGTACAGAAATGGAGGTAGGGAAGACTGATTTTGAGTGTTGGGTATAGGGTTATAATTTCAATTTCATAGATTCACCATTCCATAATCATATGAAGCATCAAGACATCATGTAGTCTTCCATCATCGAGATCACGAAAGGATATTATCTAGTGCTTTAAGAAGTATGGTTATTCATCAAGATACATGTCTGAAATTTGTTCATCATCATCTAGCATCCTATATTGGCATCAATGAAAACCTAGATTAAAAATACCCCCCTATGTCATTGAAGGTAATATTACACCTTTTTCTCCCTCTTTGGCATCAATGGAAAATGGGGTGCCAACATACTCCTCCTGTCATGCTGCTCCTCGTGTTACGTTGTTCCTTTGTTTTGGTTTCTTTTAATGTGATGCAAGAGAAATAACTCCCATCTTTAAGCTAAGATATTCAAATGATTCTTGTGGAAGAGGTTTTGTAAAGATATCTGCAATTTTATCCTTTGTATTAACATATTCCAAATTGATATTATTTTCAACAACTTGTTCATGGAGAAAGTGGTATTTGATTGGAATATTTTTGGTCTTTGAGTGCATCACCAGATTCTTTGAAAGACTGATGGCACTATTGTTGTCACAAAAAATAGTGATTGGTTTCTTAGTTTCTATGTTGACATCCTTCAAAGCTTCCTTCATCCACAGAATTTGTGTACAACAATCAAGAACATCTATAAATTCGGTTTCAGCTGTAGAAAGAGATATAAATGCTTTCTTTTTGCTGAGCCAAGATATAAGAAAATATCCCATAAAGAATGCATTTCCATTGGTACTTTTTTTTATCGTCCGCGCTTCCACCCCAATCGGCATTGGAGTAATATTTCACAATAAGAGTTGAGCTCTTAGGATACCAAAGATCAAAATCAGTTCAAATATTTGAGAATTCTCTTCAAAGGTGCTAGATGAGATTGTTTAGGATGACTGAAATATTGCTACCATTCCCACTACTTGCATAATATCTAGTCTTGTAGTAGTAAAGTATAGGAGAGCTCCAATTATTGACCTGTAAAGAGTCACATCTATGAGAGGGGTATCATCATCTTTAATTAATTTACAATCTGTGGTAATCAGTGTTCTCATAGGTGCACAATATTCCATTCCATATCTTTTGAGCAGGAGTTTAAGATAGTTTTATTGAGATATAAACATGGCTGTAGTGGTTTGAGATATTTGTAACCCAAGAAAGTAAGATAACTCACCAATAATTGACATTTCAAACCTTTTGGACACATCTAGAGAAAATTCATTGCTCATGTCATCATCGTTGCTAGTAAATATTAGATCATCAATGTATACAAGAGTGATCAAAATTTTTTCCTTGTACATATTCATGTAGAGATTCCTACCTACTACTCCATTTTTGAAACCTTCTTGTTTCAAAAAGTGATCTAACTCTTCATACCATGCTCTAGGGGCTTGTTTTAACCCATACAAGGCCTTTTTTAGCTTGCATACAAAGTCTTTCCCTTCGACAAGATCAAATCCTTCTAGTTTCTCCATGTAAACTTCTTCTTTGACTTATCCATTCAGAAATGTTGATTTTACATCCATTTGATAAACCTTGAATCCTTTTGAGCAAGTAAATGCCAAAAAAATTCTTATAGCTTCCAATCGATCTACTAGTGCAAAGGTTTCTTCGAAGTCAATTTCTTCAATTTGCGAGTATCCTTTGCAAACAAGCCTAGCTTTACTTCTGTTAACTTGTCCATCCTCATTCATATTGTTTTTGAATACCCATTTTGTTCCAATTATATTTTTATATTTTGGGTGAGGTACCCGCTCCCAAATCTCATTCTTTTCGATTTGAGACATTTCTTCTTCCATGACCTTTATCCAATGAGGATCTTTTTTTGCTTGAGAAAAAATTTAAGGTTTTATTAAAGATAACAGCGAAACATCGTATTTTCTTAGAGTGTTTGTCATCCGTCTTTGAGTTTGAATTCCTTCATCTATATTCCCGATAATCTGTTCTTTCAAATGATGTTTTTGAAGGAATTTGATCTTAAAAGGAGTTTGTGAAGGTTCACTTTGACGCTCTTCATCCTTTTCTTCCTTTTCAGGTTCTTCTTCACTTTCTTCAAGGAAAGGCTCAACTTTATGATCTTCAATTTTCTTTTCTGGAAGGCCTTCATCAATATTCACATCAATTCTTTCCACTATTTTCCGTAGAAGATTTTTGTAACATTTGTAAGCTTTTATCCTTGTGGAATATCCAACAAATATTCCTTCGTCAACCCAAGAATCAAATATTCCTGGCGAGTCATCATTAATTTTTTTGAAGTATTTGCTTCCAAAAATCCTGAAATATTTTACTGAGGCAAAATTTCCTTTCCATAATTCATAAGGATTCTTTTCATTATTTGGTCTTAGTTGAGTTCGATTTAAGTTATAAATTTTCGTCCCAACTGCTTCTCTCCAAAATTTTGGTTTCAAATCAACTACTAGTAGCATTATCCTTCCCATTTCTTGAACGATTCGATTCCTTCTTTCAGCTACTCCATTTTGATTGGGTGTCCTAGCAACAAAGAGTTCTCTTTCGATTCCATGCACTTTACATAATTCATCAAATTATTTTGAGGTGAATTATCCTCCTCTATCCATTCTAAGATATTTAATCTTAAAATCTTTCTCATTTTCAACGAGATCTTTAAGATTATTAAAACATTCAAATTCTTTAGATTTATATTTTATGAAATATACCCACATCATTCTGGTATAGTCATAAAAAATAGAGCAAAATACCTTTCACCTTGAAGAACTGGAGTTCTAGTTGGCCCACATAAATCTGCATGAATTATCTCTAGAGGTTTTGATGTTTAGAACTCCATAGTTTTGTGGTTGGTTCTAGTTTTCTTTCCATGTTGGCATGGGCCACATGAAAATTGATTTGTCTTTAACATATTTGCAATGCCCCTTACTGAATTAATCTTGCTGATATTGATCAAATTATCAAAACTTGTATGCCCCAATCACTTGTGTCGCAACCAAATTTCTTCTGTTTGACTTAAGTAACATTTATCTCCTTGGATTTTTATTAGAATATAAACGTTATTTGGTGTTCTTACTCCTTTTTCTACAAGTTATCCTAAGGATGAGTCTCTTATTTCACAATTCTTAGTACTAAAGACGACATTATGTCCTTGGTCACGAATTTGGCTAACACTTAAGAGATTGTGTTTAAGTCCTTCTACCAACAAAGTATTTTGAGCCTTTCCTTGTCCATTAATGAGAGTAGTAGTTCCTTTTCCAATGACCTTAGCAGATCCACTTCCAAAGGATACATTTCCATTCTTTTTGTTCAATGAGAGAAACTTATTTTGGTCACATGTCATATGTCTTAAGCATACACTATCCATGAACCTATGATTCTCATCACTATGAGCACATCGAGCTAGGCCACATTTTTCTGTATTGAGATTCACCTTTTTAGTTTCCTCCTTTTGGAGTGGGAAATTTTTCTTATTATGACCATAATAACTACATAATGAGAAAGTTGGATCAAACTTAGCCAAAGGATCAAAATAGTTGTAATTCTTGTTTTGTCCTTGTTCTTTGGGACCACGTAGTTTGATTGTTTTATCTTTCAATCTTGGTACTTCATTTTTATGAGCCTTCTAATGCTTAGCTTGATGACCAAAGTTTTTGCAATAGTAACAATACCCAAGAAATATAGTTTGGTACCTGTTGTAATAGGCATGACTTGAATCAAAATTCTTCCTTGGAGTTGTTCTTTCTTCATATCTTGGATTTGAGATGAGCCTTTGTTCTTAGCAAGATGACTTTTCTTCTTTTGGATGGCAAGAAAGTATGTCAGCATAACTTCTTGAATTATCCTTAGTACTTGATGATTCTCCTTTGAAACCAATCCCAAATTTGTCATATTGAGGTTTTTGAGTATTAAGGATGTTATCAAGTGCTTGGTAGCTTTGCCAACTCCTTTCTTAGAGATACTATTTCAGCTTCACGTTTTTCATAGTTGTATTTTTTTTTCTTTTAGCTTATTTTTCAAGAAGTCTTCCCTTCATTTTTCTTCCTCTTTTTCTCCTTTGAGAGAAATGATCTTCTTTTGTAAATTCTCATTCTCTTCAATGACACTTATCAATAATTCATCTAGATTTCCTTCATCTTCTAGTTTTGAATCATCATCATTTGTGAATGCCATGAATAACACTTCCTTTTTTCCAACATAGTCATTTTCTTCATCTTATTCATCATCTCTTCTATTGTGATGAGGGAAATTTCTAGTTGATTTCTTCTTGATGACTACAAACTCATCTTCATCAGACTCATCTTATTTGGTGAATTTTTTTCTTCTTATTAAATCCTTTCTTTTTTCTATGCCATCCTTTTAGAATCCCCTTCGTCATCATTATCATGTTTATGACGGAATTTTGCAGCATAATGACCTATTATTCCACATTTGAAAAAAATGAGAGGGTGTGTACCTTTTAGCTTATACCCCTTCTTTAGTATTTGTACAAATTGAGCTAATTCGATTTCAACATCGAAGTCATCGTTGTTGTTATTCCATATTTTTACTCTTTTTTTTTATTTTGAGGCTTTGAATGTTGCTTCTTTGGAATTTGGAATGTATTTCCTCATCTCATAAGTAATGAGAATTCCATGAATTTCATCCATCTTTAGAGTATCTAGGTCCTTCATTTCTTCTATCACACTTACTTTGGAGTCAAATCTGTCAGGAAGAGATCTCAAGGTTTTTAACAATAGTGCTTTATTCAACATTTTCTCCTAACCCTTTAAGAGAGTTAACTACTTCAGCTACTCGGAGAAAGTATGATTTAATATGGCCTTCATCATCCATTTTCATACTTTCAAATTGACTTCTATGAGTTTGAAGCTTTTCCTTATTAAATTTGGAGTCCCCGTGCAATCAAATTATCCCATACTTCTTTGGTCGATTCACAATTCATGACTTTTGTGACCTCAAAATCAGAGATTCCACTAGTGATGGAATTTAGATCTTTGAAATTAGCACTGAAGGCTTTTATTTCCTTTGAATCAGTTGGAAGAGTGGAGGGAGCTTTGTACCCATTCAAAACAAAATTCCACACTTCAAGAGCAAGGGACATTAAATATTAGGACATCCTCTTTTTCCATAAAACAAAATTTGTTCCATCAAACATAGGAAACTTCATTGTTGCTTCTATGTTATTCATTGTGTCTAAGAATCCTTCTTCCAGCTGTTAGGCTGATAATGAGGAAGCTAACTCTAATAGAAATTTTTGGAAATAGTGAGAGGGGGCTGAATCGATATTTATTTTCAATTGTTCTTTTTACTAATTAGATTATTCACAATTAAAAATAGAAAAGTGTATAATAATAATATTATTAAGGATCAAGAAGAACTTCAATCATTTTTCAAATAATTGAGTACAATAATTATGTGAGGGCACTAACCCTTCAATGCTTCAGGCACCAACTTGGACTTTGGTGAGGCTCTGACCTTATCCTTTCCAAGGCTCAAACCTTGCGTTTAGGGGCACCAACCCCTCATTTTATCTTATTTTGATAGATAATGATAATAGTAGTTAGTTGAATGTCCTTTGAATATTATTCACTCTACAATCAACTCAAAAATTTATTATATTTACTTCACTGCATCATCTCCTTGCTTCACTGTGTTGAAATTATTGTTGAGCTTTACTTTTTCAATAAAATAGTTCTTCACTGTCTAATAAGGATCATTGTGTCATTGTACAGATGATACCACAAAGATCCAAGTCTTATTTACTAAGATATAAACACCTATCCGAAAGAGATGCCCAATCCAAGCTGTAGACACAGTCCGAAATGGATAGTACCCATAGTTCAACATCTTTCACACTCCAAAATACAAGTGCCCACTGCAGCCTGAAGCTTCACAGTCAAACGAGAGTAGCACCCTATAGTTCAGTGAAAAAATAATGATACACAGTTTGATCAGAGAGTTGACCAATCAGAATAATAACCACAATATATAAGGCATAGTCCAAAAATATATATATATATATATCCATAATTCAATGAAGACACGGTCCAAAATAAATTATTCTTCACATTCCGAAGGTATGATGATGCACAGTATGAAATTCTCCACAATCCAACAAAGGTGGGATCCCACAGTCTAATGAGAAGAGGAATATCACCCTCAGCCTAAAGTTGTAGATACAAACCCTATCTTGTTTGTTGTAATGATCCTGTAATGAAGACCGAGAGAGTCTCCACCAAACCAAGCTAGATACTGAGATATATTACTTGATCCTGTGTACTTCTTCTTGAAAGTTCACGAGATGTGAACCTGTAGCTCGTTGCCTTCCAAGTGTTGATTGAACTGATGATCAAAAATGAAGGTTCAACAATTTATTTATATGGTTCATTTTGTTCTTAAAATAAAGGACATGTCTTCTTAGGGCAGACCGAATTGAGAAGAGGTTTAGGTCGGCTTAGTGACTAGAAATATTTCCTTAACTTGAAAAAATCATATTTCTTAGAATACTTGTAGTTTTGGGCCAAGTGATAGCTCATTAGAAATATAAAAATATTCTCTAGAGGATGGTGAAGGTCTCATAGAGAAATTCTGCCTCTAAGGTGGTGAAAAATATTTTTTAATGTGACTGGTCATTTATTAGTGCAGAAATGGAGGTAGGGAAGAATGCTTTTGAGTGTTGGGGATAGGGTTATAATGTCAATGTCATCAACTCACCATGCCATAATCATATGAAGCATAAATACATCATGCATTCTTACATCATATGAATCACCAAAGGATATTATCTAGTCCTTCAACAAGTATGGTTATTCATCAAGATATATGTATGTAATTTATTCACCATCATATAGCATCCTATATTGATATCAGTGACAACCTAGATTTACACCCATGGGGTACATTTTTGGTTAAGTTTTGTTTATTTTTAGTTGTGTGTGCTGCATGAAAGAGTCAAAGGGGCTTTGGGGCAGGTCAAAGTTCCTCCATCATTGTAATGTGTTTAAATGGAAAACCACAAGTCTCAAACCATGGTTTGAGACCATGGTATGTGCGTGTACTGTTAATATAAATATTTAAGGATTGAGTTGAGTTGAGTAGGATATAAATCTCATGGTGAAATATTTTGTTTAAAGTTTTGAGATAAGTCTGGGTTTTTGGGTAGAAAGGCTCCTACTGGTTGTGTGCGCGGAGACTTAAGTCCTATATGTGTACAGATTCCGCTGGCTATGTGTGGGGAAGGATAGATTGTATTAAAGGATTAAATGTACTGGAATTTCTAGATCTCTTAATAAAGAAGATTGTTTTGGCGAACCTGGAAATTTATGCGATTGTTATGTTCATTATCGGTTAATTACATTAATATCTGAATATGTTATATTATTTCATATTTGCATATGTTACGAGTTAATTGAATCTGTGCACGAATATTAGTTGATGTTAGATGAATATATATGATTGAATTATACTTGATTATTGTGCACAAATATATATTGAGGTATTCTCTGATAATTTTTGAAGGGTTTGATCTGTTGATGCATGCATATGTTATAAGTCTGTTTAGAGACACTACATTAAATTCTTCCTCAAGGTGCAGAAACCTGGTTCCAACACCCCCCCATACAACTTTGGGTGAGACTTTGATTTGCACAAGAATATATTTGCCGAAAGGGCTAATAGTTGGAGGGTTTGCTGGTTGCACGATAACTCTAAACCTAGTTTAGGACCCCTTAACCCAAAAGTAGGAAACATGTCTGCAAAGAAAATAATCACTCCAAAAATCCAATCAAAGCACAATAATGAATAAAACACTAATGTACAGAGCATCACACTCATGATCAAGCGTAATACTTCCTCCGATAGAAACAATTTCGGGACTCATCCAATTGTTTTCCTTCATAATATTCCAGCTCATAGGCTCCTCTTTCTAACACTCAATGAATGATACTAAGCATGTGCCACATTGAATTGAGTTTCTTGACTCCCAATTTCTCATGGGCTTGGTCATAAAGCAGGACCAAGTCACCCTCAGAGAAAATGTGAGGATTGAAAGATTTGTCATATTGCACCTTCACTCATCTTTTTTGTGCTTCAATGACTAAAGAAGCAAGTTTTCAGATCTCATCAAGATGTTCAAGGTAAAGAAAAGGTTCCTCTTCTAGCGAAGTACTTGGAAGTAGTTCGACGATGAGCTTTAGAGAAGGAATTTCACACTCGACCAAGAGTGTGGCCTCTAGACCATACATTAATTGGAAAAGTGTGAACCTAGCAGTAGTCTTATCGGATGTTCTGTAAGCCCAAAGAGCTGAAAAGAGCATGAGATTCCAATGTCGTTTTTGTTTCCCAATGGTTCATTGAAGCATGGTAACCAAAAAATTGTTAAGAAATGAAACTTGGCCATTAGCCTATGGAGAATAAGGAGTGGAGCTATCGTGATTTAGCCACAACTGAGAAGTGATCTCTATCATCATATGATTTCGAAAATGAGAGCCATGATCATTGAAAATTGCTTTTGTGACACTGAACCGAGCTATGACATGATTAAACAAGAATTGTGCCATAGTTATACCTTCATTATCATATGTAGAATTCACTTCACTCCATTTAGTGAAATAATTGACGTGAATGATAATATAACCATGCCCCCCATCCAAGTGAGGGTTATAGGTCATGAAATCTATGCCCCATTTCTAAAATGGTCTGACGATCACAACTTGGTGCAAGGGTGAGGGTGAGGCGTGCTCTTTCCGAGAGTAGATTTGGCAGTCATGGCACTTTCAGATTGCAACAATGAAATATTTAAATATAGACAACAAAAAATATCCTGCGCGAAGGATTTTTTCAGTGGTAGCATAACCAAACATGTCACTACCACAGACCCCTGAGTGGCAGTCATTGAGAAATTTCTCATCTTCCTCGAGAGTAAAACATTGAAAGAGGACAAATTCAACACCAATGCGATATAAAGTGTCTCCACGATAGCCCCAAGGGTTAGCTCAAGTGGTAGTGAGCCAATACGTGGTCCTCTCCGTTGAGGGAGGTCACGGGTTCGATCCTTGAGTCCTTTGGGGTTAGGCGCCGAAAGTTTGCCGAACGGTTTACCACACGTACCATCCAGAAATTCTGCGGAAGTACGCCCGGGTTTCCCGTGAGATTTCCCCTCGTGAAAAAAAAGTGTCTCCACGATATGGTAGGGTTCAAATTTCTAATGAATCTATCATCACTTAGAGTGCGATAACTCTTGCTGAAAATTTTGGGTCTCTAGATAAATGATGATGTCTCCATACCATGGATCAAGAGTACTGATTGGAAAGAGCGATTCATCTGGAATCGACTCTTCAAAAGGAGTGGGGTCAACCGTAGTGGGAAGATCACAAATCAACTCAGCAAAGACAAGGGATTTCTTAGACTTAATAGCAGTGAATTCTAAGTCGAACTCTTGAAGGATGACAATCCATTTTGAGTAATTTCTCCTAAGAAATTGACGCGTGAGAATGTAATTCATGGGGTTACAATTAGAAATCACCAGAGTTTTATGCAAGAGAATGTAATGATTAAAATTTTGAACAACATGGAAAACAACTAGCACGAGCGGATCTCAACATCAAAGATATTGTGTCTCAATTAGTACACTATGTTATCACTCTAAAATTGTTTTCCAAACTTGGATAGTTTTCTTTGTTCCTAGTCATGGTTTCTAAATAGGTGTTAAGTAATTTTAAGTTTTTAGGGGTTAAGTGATAGGGTTAGAGTCTCATTTTCATTCACATAATAAAGTCCAACAATCTTATTTAATACCTTGAGAGTCTCATACCATGTTTAGAAAGTCTAGTTTTTAACCTTTTTGAAAAAATGTTTGATTAAGCCACGAAACCACGTTTTCGTAGTGCAGACAGTGTTGAAAACTTCTTTGCGCTACGAAAACATTGCTCTTATCATAGCGCAAAACCCTGAAATTGCATTAGGCACGCTACAAAATCGGGGATTCATAACATGTCTTGTCAGTTATCAAATCCACCAAAATTTTGTTAATCCTTCATGATTAGGTGTCAGCCACGAGTATTTTCTCACACATGCAACCATTCATAGCCATCATGAAATTCGTTAGAGGTCATTTATCTTAGTCATTTTCAAATTTTAAAAGGGCTGGTTTTTGGTTTTATTGTCTCATGCAAGAAACACATGATGCATACCCTTTTCTGAATGATAAGCTCATGGTAAGCAGAAACCAAAGCTTCTCTCATTCATCAAGCGAGGCTGATTATTACTTTCAAGCGAGGCAGTGTCTCTAATCAAGCGAGGAATTTTACTATGAAATCAAGCGACGTTGTTGGTTACAGGTTTTCAAGAAGCACACATGAATTTCAAGGAAAAGATGACAGAGGAAAGAAAGAACCATAGGTCAGGCCACTGTTTAAGGACGGAGCGTGAAAGCAAAGAGGCTCTAACCAAGGACAAATCAATTGAGGAGGCCTTAAAGAAGACAAGATGTTGGAAATTCTGTGAAAAATTGTAGGGAGGTCATAATCAAGTGACAAAAGAGTTTGCTCTTTATTTCACAGGTTCAAATGCAAAATTTGGACTCTTAAACTTGACAATTTCCCATGAGATCATATCATTAGTGATAGAGATTCCAAGGGGAGAAGAAATATGGTTCAAAAATTTTAGGTTTGAGATGGAACCCTGCAAAATATTTATGAAGCCAGGGTTTGAAGAGATAGATTTAACTAAAGCAGTGCCAAGAAGCTACATCAAGAACACCTATGCCAACCTACTCTACAACATTCAAAGGTATTTCACCTGTGAGGGAATATACCATAAATTGTATTCTTATCATTTCAAACTCTTACATTTTACTGGAATGATTTATTTGGATTTTCCTTTCTTCTTGTTTCGAAGTTTAGCTAAGATGGTAGATAAATTGCAAATGAAAGCTCAATACTGTGAAACTTCACTTTTCCATTATGGTCTAGTTAAATTGATAGTTTTACATGAACTTCAGAGGATAAAAAGAGAATGGTCTACATTGTTTTTTTTGTGTGGATTTGGGGTGGAAACACAAGGAACAGGTGTTAGTCCTAAGACTAAAGAAAAGTCACCATCAGAAACCAATGACCCTGCAGAGAAAAGATCAAAAAGATTTGTCAAATTGAAACCCAGAAAGCAAGTGAGGGAGCCAAAGATCAAAACATCAGTGATCATTCAAGAGACTCCTCAACCTGCACTGAAGAAGAGAACTAAAGTTAAAGAAACGGTATAGGAACAGTCAACCAACAAATTAGTCCAGAAAAGATTGACTAGAAGTCAAATAGCAAAGGAAAGGGGAGAAACAGTTGTTTCAAAAGAAAGTCCATTTTTAAAGGGTAATTTGAATGATATTTTACAGGCTATTGATATTGAAGAATATCCTTTAGTTCAGGAAGACTTTATAAAATTGGATGAAGGGAAATCTAAGAAGATGAAATCTTCTAAAAAGCTGGATTTTGATTATGAAATTTCAGATTTTGTGTTCAAGCCCAGAAGGCCTTTAACTAGGCAATCAAAAAAGTTGCAAGAGCTGGACATGGAGTTAGATAAAGCAAGGGAAGTTTCCAATTTTTATGAGCAGCCCATTGACTTATCATTAACAATGCCTGAAGGTGACAAAAACAGAGTTTTCAACACTCAAAGAGAAAAGAGCAGTTATGAAGAAATTAAAGAAAATTTGAGACTATCCAATCTCGAAATTTCTAAGCTTAAGAATAAAGCAAGAAGAAATGTTGTTGAGAAGACAAACTTCAACATAATAAGGGCTCTATAGGAGGTTGAAAGAGTATCCAAATTTGAAACAGTCAAGAGTGAAGCTCAGTACTTTACCTGGACTGTCCCTGCAATCAAAGAGGCAAGATTTATGAGAATGACAAATGTTAAATTGAGTGCTACCAACAGGAGACTGAAGAGGTAAATTGAAGATCTTGAAATTCAATTGACAAAGTCTGAAGGTGAGCTACAGCAGAGATAGAATAAGGGAAGTAAGTGACAAATCCTTATTACAGTCTTGTTTTTGGGAAGGACATCACTTTTTTAGGACATTTCAAAGTTGAATTATTTTTATTGTTAAGGTCTATAAACATTATGGAAATCATTAAAAGGTGTAAATAATCTTAAAATTTGAGAATTGTGAAAAAACTATGTAAAAAAAATACATACACAGCAGTTTCGTAGCGCGCTACGAAACTGTTGTAGGTGCATTTTTGAATATTTTATAAGGGTTTTGAGAGGTAAAAACAATTGGTTTCCAAATTTTTTTGCTGATGGTGGATGGAAAAGGCTCACAGATGAAATTTCAGGTGTCAAAGCAAAAGAAACTAGATGGTTGAGAGATGTTTACAAAGATACGAATTCTGTGCTACGAAAACAGCTGCTATTTTCATAGCGCAGCCATATCATCTCTCTTTAAAATTTTTCAAAGGCTTAGTTTTTGTACATGTAGAAAGGCATGGTTGCATGGAAATAATAACACATGTCACTTATCTTAAAAATTCAACATTGCTGGCAAAAGGGTTCAAATATCATCGATGAACGTAAAAGCTAAATTACAGGAAACATGTTCCCTGTTTTGTAGGGAAAATAAGACATGAACCAACATGATTGCATAACAAGATTAGAGGCATCATCAGGGTTGAAGAATTTTTTGCAAAACAAGCTAATTTATGTAATGGACTTTGATCAGTAATGTAGAGGGGTTTCTCTTCTTGGCAGACCTAAGATACTTAGTGTACTTCAGTGAGTTTTATCTTTTATCTTTGATATGTTTTACTTCCATAGTATTAATGATTATTACTAAGAATTCATGGAGAAACATGCTCTGACTTCCTTTAAGTGTTGAACTATGGTGAATTGAGTTTTTTGAATCCTACCTTTGAAAGGTTTTCTTCAATGTTTTAAATACTTATTACTCAGAATTCATGGTCATTCATGCTCTAAGTTCATTTAAGTGTTAAACTTTGATGAATCACTTTTAATACTTTCCTTTTCAATACCTTGGTGTATCATTACTTAGAATTCATGAACCACATGCTCTGAATTCCTTTGAACCTCAAGTTATTGAGACTTTTCTGAATGTGTCACTCTTTCATTGAAGTATATACAAGCTCAGTTTTATAAGAAGAGTTATTTGTTATCTTTATCTTTGTCACTGACTCCATAGCCCAATGGTAGCAAGTCTCCATATTTCAACCTATAAACATACAAAATCATAAAAAATAGAGTTAGCCATCTATCTACATATTTAATCAATGTCATTAACCCTTGAGAGAGCCCTCTCAGGCTGAGGAGGCAGAGCCTCAGCTAAAATATTGGTTTGAAATAGTTACACTGAGATTGACTTGATGAGCAGCCTATCAGGGTCATATTTTGGTGATAACACACTACATGCTCTTGACCATAATCTTTATCATGAACTATAACCATACCAATAATGTTGTCTGTCATGGCCAAATATAGGAAGTAGTCGCGGTGAATAATGGGAGGATGTAATAGAGGAGCACTGATGAGGGCTTGCTTCAAAGAATCAAAAGAGCTTTGGGAAATTTCATCCCAAATGAATGGGATTCCATTTTTCAATAAGCGAGTAAAATATTTGGCAAGCTCAACGTAATTCAGTATGAAGTGACAAAGAAAATTGAATTTCCCCTACAATATTTGCAATTGATGAATAGAAGAGTGAGAAGGATAATTGATGATTGGCTCTACTTTAAGAGGATCGATGCGGATGCCTTATTTGGACACCACAAAACCTAAGAGTCGACCAGATTTGATGTAGAAGAAAATTGACTATTGCAATGAGGTGAGGAGGTGGGTGTCGTTTTGATACCGTACATGTAACTGGAAGTGAGTAAGGAAATCCATAGCCAAGGAAGTAAAATCAAAGAAAACACCTCGAGGGAACTCAGTACTGGTTAGAGTGCATTAGAAAAGATGAATATGAATCGAATCGTCGACCCAAGAGTTAGAAGAACACAAGATGTTGTACGTCATTACATGGGTTTTGGGGTCTTCTCGAGGGTTGCCTTCAAATTGAGGACAATATCCTGGGATTTTAGTCGAAACTAGCAACCAATGCAATTGATGTTGGATGGGGTCATTTGTAATATTTGACACATATGGAAGTTCCAACGTAGCCAAAAATGGTAGGGGAGGATGATGAGGAGAAAATGGTTGGGGGTTCCAACCTAGTAGATATGAATTCCGCCCGCAGTAAGGTGGTGTTGGAGTGTAGTCCCCTCGGGTACACTTTTTGGTATATTTTTGTACAAGTTTTGTATACGTGCATTGTGCAAATGAGTCAAGGGAATTTCGAGTAGTTCAAAGTCCCTATTTGATTTAAAAGGGTTTAAGGTAAAATGTGGGCCTCAAACCATGGTTTAAGACCATACTATCTAGGCGCTAGAATGATATAAATACATAGATCGAGACTAAGGAAGTAACAAAAGTTCAGGTTAGACTATTGTGATGATTTGAATGTTTATGTATCTATAATACTTTTGGAGTCTTTGTTGGTTGAAACATAAACTATGAACCTGGGTTAGGACCCCTCAAGCCATAAAATGGAGTCACGAGTTCGATTAGTGGCATGATTAGTTGAAGAGTAGTAGAAGTACCATGCTGTGTATCTGAAGCCCAGCGCGCTGCGCTCGAAACCAAAATTCACCAAGTCTGCAATGATGTTCCAGAAGTCCTGGCCACAACGGCTCCAGAAGAAAAATTGGAAAGACTGGATGATTTCATGGAAGCATCACGTGTTGAAGTGCAGACCATTTGTGCAGAGTTTAAACATAAAATCGCGGATCTACAAATGAAGTTGCAACCTGACAATCCCCCTAAAGTCCGCACCAAAATGGAAACCGAAGTCAAATAAGCCACATACAATATTGTTGCTGCAGTCACCCAGTGTGACAACATGTTGCATAAGGCTATGGGCATATGGAAATCCATTTCAAACGATCATGTTGTACAACAGCTATGCAACGAGGTGCACTAGAAAGATCAACAAGTTGCTAAGATCCGGACAGTGGCACCGACCCTTGTTCTTCCACAGTGCCTTGCCCATCTTTAGGATGGTCGGATAATCCAGACAGAGATTGAAGACCTGTGCCATAAATAAAAGTTGTTGGAGGCATGTATGCAACCATGGGATGATGAGGCTCTCCAGCTTTCATCGAATCTGGACACTACATTGAAGGCAATTCAACAAGCGCAATGTAGTATACAGATGACCACTGAAGGACCCACCATGGAGAGGTTAGTTCTGCAAGTGTAGGGAGTTGCTGCGCAAATTTTGGAAATGGTGATCCCTCACAAATATTATGTCAGTGCGCTCCAAGCCAAGATAAAGGAGCAGATGCCTTATTGACTCAGGACGAGTCACATGTTTTTTTTTGGGTCCTGTTGGAGCATGGTCCCCTAGGGTACACATTTTGGTATCTTTTTGTACAAGTTTTGAATATGAGTGCTACACAAATTATTCAAGGGGCTTTGGGGTGGGTCAAAGTCCCTCTTTTGAGGTAAAAGGGTTTAAGGGTAAACTATTGGGCTCAAACCATGGTTTGAGACCATGATATCTGCACGCTAGAATGTTATATATAGATAGATCGAGTCTAAGAAAGTAACAGAAGTTCAAGTTAGACTATTATGATGATATCAATGTATATGTGTCTATAATAATTTTGGAGGGTTTTTTGGTTGTGCGATAAACTCTGAACCTAGGTCAAGATCCCTCAAGCCAACGGGAAGATTTTTTCTTGGATACGCATACTACCCCCATTACTGGTAAGGAAATTTTTGTAGCTACTACTGAATGTAGGGACCTCGTTGGGGCTATTGATAAGGCCCCAACTAGATTTTGGGTTGCTGTTGTTGTTGGACATAGGGTCTAGGGTGAGGTCTTTGATGAACATGAGGTCTAGCCTGTGGTCCCTACTAAACATTGGGTCCAACCTGTGGTCCTTGTTGAACGTGGAGTCCAGCCTAAGGTCCCATTGGGCCTGTTGGTACTGAGGAATCTACTGATATTGAGGACCAGGCTAAGGCCCAAGTTGGGGTTGCTGGTACTGACCTTGAGAAAGCAGCTAGTATTGAGTAGAAGGTTGATTGTGGTGAGGACCAGATTGATTCGGAGGGAGATTTAGACCACTTTGGGTGTAAAGACCAAACTGAGGGTTAATCACAACAACACATGTGGGAAGCTAGGGCTACTAGATGTACTGTTGAGAGGTGTTTGGTCGAGGAACATAATGATACTGTAAATTCGACTGTTGAAAATATTGATGAGGGATGTTGGGTTGTTGAACATACAAATATTGTAAGTTCGGTTGTTGGAGAGGCTGCTAAACCTGGAATTACTGAATGTGGGGCTGTTGATATACAAATGCAGTTGAAGTAGGCTAACCACTCAAAGGAACGGTTCCTACGACAATGTTCATAAGTTGTGAAAACAATGTTCCACTTAGACTAAAATTAGGTTGTCTCGCCCCTTGAACGGGTCGAGAGTTCAGTGGCCCTCCACCCAAACATGGGGGAACATAAAGAGGATTAGAATCCCCCCTAGGCACAGACAAAACTGTAGATTTTCCACTCAATGGTGGAACCACAATAATCATAGATGGAGAGAAGGGGGTAGAGGATCTTATCAAAACAATCATCTGACCAATAGTGACTATAGGTCAAACAACGTGTTGAGACATGGAAACCACATTTGAGATGAATGGGTCAGAAGATGGGGGGATTCCCATTGACCAAACAGGATCCAGAAAAAAATATTTGGCACCAGAAGCTCCTCAAAACAAGGCTTCCTAAAGAGGTATACCCTTGTGGAAGTGGAGATGAAACTTGAATAAAAGGTATTTTAGTTCCACTACCTAAATATTGAGGTGTGTGGCTAAAAGGTTCACCTTCAGAGGGAAACTCAAATGAAGCGGCTTCTGGAATGTAGTTGCTAGTGGTTTCCTACAAAGTAATTTAATGAGCACTCACGAATGGGACATCGTCAACATTGGATTCCATTTCGTCGGGAAATAACTGACAGACCATAGAGAAAGATGCTACTGGAGAAGAATGAAGGGGAATATCGAGTTGATGAAAAGGACTATAATCTTGTTGAGGTGAGACCACAATCAGATCAAAGAGTGGATTATTAGGAAAGACTGTAAACTATGCAGACACTTCAGGGCTTTCTGGCTCAAAGTCTTTGAATGTTGTACAAGGAGAATCGTCAGGTGGTGGTCGAGATGAATGGGTTATACACTTATGACAATCCTGATTTCGACACCTTGAGGTTCGACGTGTCCAACTAGAAACTTGGGGACCTGAGGAGGAGGCTCTTGAGATCCTTTGGAGGAGGGACGAGGTGAATCTGAAGATTCAGCCATGATGAAATTTCAAGACAAGATCAAGGAAGGAGGAGGTGTAAATATTAAAATCCAAAATTTACCAAGCGATGATGAGGCTGGAGAACTGCACATGTAAGATGTTTTCGTGGGAAATTGTGTTGATATTTTTAGTATTTGGGGTATCATCATTTGTGCTTTAGGTCCCAAATTTTGAGGAAGAACTAGAGATCACCTAATCTACAAGACCCATAAATGGATTTGGGAAATTTCATCTGGTTTAGGAGATATTAGATTAATTAATTATTTTAATGTATTTCCTAAGTTAAAACTTACGAAAATAAAATAATTAAAGAGAATTTAATTAAACATGTGATGAAATTGTCTTAAGTCACACGGATCAAGATTTCTTTTAATCTTAGCCATTGATTCAAGATTTTATCATGGTCATTGATTTTTCAATGAAAAAAGTATAAAGGAAAGGCTTGGGTTCATTTGTAGAGACACGCAGACGCAAAGCACTGAAGCTAAGCTGAAATACTAGGGCAGGGTTTGCTAAGAATACTCAGAAGTGTTTAGCTGAAAAGAGGGGAATTTAGACGAAGGGGATGATTTGATCCCAGGGTATAGAATACACAAGAGGCATAGAAGATATTAGCTCAAGGACATCGCAGAGGAAGGCAACAACAGAAGAAGCAACAAGGACAACGTAATTTTCAGGAAACCCTTCAGGGGTTACGCAGAGACCCTTAGGGGCAGCGTAGTGACTGCGTCACCCATTCTGGGGTAACAAAGTCCCTTCCAGAGCAGTACTAAGGGTTTGGAGGCCATCCAAGGCTGACGCAGAGGCTTTCAAGGGATTCAGAGGCTGACCCAGAGCCTTTTAGGGGCAGCGCTGGGGTTTCTAGTCCTAGATTTGGTTGAGTTATGTAAATCCTATTTGAAGGTGCAGATCAGTCATTATTTTGGCCCTAGATCAGCCAGTGAGTTGTAGATCTAGAGTTTTTTCTTTCGGGTTTTCCAAATCTGGAACCCAGAGTTGTGTATTCAGAAATATTCTTAATAATAGAACCCTCCAGTAGCTAGAGACCGGTTTTACCACCTTGGTTTTTTCCGGGGACTATTTGTCCAGAAATAAATGTGTCACTTTGGCAGATTGTCTTGATGATGAGTCTTGATTTAGACTCGAAACATAGAATAAAAATGAAGACTATGGATATTCCAAATTCTGTATCTGAAAATCTACACCACAGAAACCTCCAATCTATCATGTGTCACTTTGTCAATGTGTGCATGTGCTTATTCTAGATCTGAATTGGTAGAGATATGTTATGTGTTTTTCTTCAATTTTAACTTGAGTTTATTCACTTAATAACTTTCATAAGTAGGAGGAGCATAACTGGGTTAACAGTAATAATTTCTGCATAAGATATAAGATTCAAAAATTTCTACATGGTATTAGAGCAATTGAAGATCTGAAGGAACATCGCAGTTGAAAGGAAGGGAAGATCTAACATGAACCAATGGAAGGGTTCACATAGTCAAAAGGACTTAGGCAGTCCTCCAGAGAACACATAAATGTAGAGGGAACATGACATGAAGGTGCTAGCATCCAGACTAGAGGAGGATCTTGCCTGTGTGTCAAGCACATCTCCTCCAGATGTTTGGTATGTTGAAACTGGAGCGTATGCTCATATGACAGGGGTTCAATAATTTTTTTTAAGCTATCAAGAAGAGCAGATGAATTTCCAAATAAATATGGGAAATAAGGAAAAATTTACCTGCATCGGGAGAGGTACCGTAACTTTTCATATAGAGAATGGCCACAAGATTCGAGCCACGAATTTTCTACACGTACCAAGGTTGGGGATGAAATTACTCTCGGTGTCTCAACTTTAGAACAAGGGCTATGACGTATACTTTATTCAAGATAAATTATATGTCAAACATCCTAACTGGAGAAAAAAGGCACAAATCGGAGTAAGGAGTCACAAGCTGTATAAGCTCCAGCTTGAATCTCTTATGGCCCTCATTGGAAGTACAAATTACAAAGATCTAAATGAGTTATGGCACAGAAGGATGGGGCATATACATCATGGAGCCTTGGGGATTCTCAAAAATACTGTCATAGGGGCTCCTTAACTCAGCACAAAGAAAGACGATGTTTATAGAGGATGCGTACTAGGGAAGTACACTAAGGAAACGTTTCCAAGAAGCAACAATAGATCCAAAGGTGTATTAGAGTTAATACACTCTAAAATTTTCAGTCTGATGTCTACAATAGCTCTCAGTGGGGCAAAATATTTTTCCACCTTCATTGATGATTATTCCAGAAAAAATCTGATCTAGTTTTTGAAGACCAAAGATGAAGTCTTTAATCGGTTTAAAGATTTCAAAACATTGGTGGAGAACTCTATAGGAAAGAATATCAAGAATTTAAGGTCAGATAACAACAGAGAATATATCGAAAAAGAATTCACAAATTTCTGTGCACAGGAAGGCATCAAGAGAGAGTGGACAAGTCCTTACAATCCAAAACAAAATGGAGTTGTAGAACATAAGAATTGGACCATAATAGAAGCTGTAAGGGCAATGCTGTATGACCAGGAAATGCCCAAATTATTATGGGTAGAGGCACGCAACACAACTGTCTATATTCAGAATAGAGTTCCAAATAGGGCTTTGGGGAAGGTGACTCTTAAAAGTGTGTTCACAGGCAACAAGCTAGAAGTGAGCCACATTATGGTATTCGGAAACATAGTACACTACCACGTTCCAGAGGAAAATAGGAAAAATCTAGATCAAACTATAGACAATGGTTTCCCGACGGGATACATTAAAGGCATACTGTGTCTATATTCTAGAGAGCAGGAAAGTTGTGGTAAGAAGAGATCTAAAATTCCTAAAAGAGAAAGCCTTTAGGAAATCTTGAGAGATGGCCATAGATACACAAATTGAGGAAGATCCACTGGTACAACCCCAAGGACCTCTGGAGGAGAGGTACAGTGCCTCTTCAAGGAAAAATTGTTTTGAGGGAAGCTCCTTCGATGAAGAACAGGAGGAAGAACAGGTGATAACACCCACCACTGATGGGAGACCAAGCAGAGAACTCCAACATATTCTTAGAGATGAAGAAGAATTTGTTGGAACACCTAGAGAAGGGAAGATGATAATGAAACAACTTGATAGATATTAGGCATTAGTAGCTGAATTTGGAGAGCCCTCTACCTTTCAGGAGGCAACTCAGCATCAGGTACAGGTAAATGCCATGGTAGATGAGTATAGCTCCATCATGAAAAATGATGTCTGGGAAGTAGTCCCTAGACCACAAGGCAGATTTGTTGTAGGATCTAGGTGGATCTACAAGATCAAATATGCTACATATGGTAGCATAGAGAAATTAAAAACAAGATTTGAAGAAAAGGGGTACGTCCAGAAATAAGGCATTGACTATGAAGAAACCTTTGCTCCAGTAGCACGGTACACTTATATCAGATCCATCATCTCTTTGGCAGCACAGATGGGATGAGAGATTCACCAGATGGATTTCAAGGCTGCGTTCTTGAATGGTGTGATAGAGGAGGAAGTATACATAGAGCAGCCAGAGGGCTTTGAGACACATGATCAGAAGAATCATGTTTGTAGAGTTAAGAAAGACTTGTATGGCTTGAAACAAGCTCCCAGAGCATGGTATGGTTGGATTGATGGCTACTTGCAAAAGATGGGGTTCATTAAGAGTGATGGAAATCCCAAGTTATAGTACTTAAGAGTAGGAGATGAGCCACTTATTCTTGTTCTATATGTGGATGATTTGTTTTTTACCGGGTCATCCAAGCTCATCAAGGACTGCAAGGAGAATTTGGAAACATAATTTGACATGAAGGACCTGGGACAGATGCACTATTTTATTGGGTTATAAGTTTGGCAAAAGGAAGGGGAAGTATTCCTAGGGCAAGGAAGATACACGATAGAGATTACGAAAAGATTCCAGATGGAATACTGTAGACCAGTGGCCACACCAATGATCACTAACAAGAAGAAGATAGACACATCAAAGGATGATGAGGTTGATCGCACTTTTTATAGACAACTCATCTGGTCATTAATGTATCTAGTCAACACAAGACCAGACATATGTTATGTAGTGAATACCCTCAGTCAATTCATGGTGGAACCAAGGAGGGTTCACTGGGTAGTAGCCAAACATATTCTTAGATACTTGAGAGGGACAGTCGAGTATGGGCTAAAGTACACCAAGGGAAATGAAATATAGTTGAGTGGGTTCACAGATGAAGACTGGGATGGAAGCACAGTAGATCAAAAAAGTATCAGCGGGTGTTTTTTCAGTCTTGGATCAGGAATGACCTCCTAGTGCAGTAGGAAACAAAATTCCGTAGCACTGAGCTCAACCGAGGCAGAGTACATGGCAGCAAGAAAGACTTCGTGTGAGGCCATATGGCTCCGAAAATTAATCTTGAACTTACTCAAGAAACGAATAGAGTCGACCGAGATCATGTGTGATAATCAGAGTTTCATCAAGATCTCTGAAAATCCCGTGTTTTATGACCGGTCGAAGCACAATGACATTTAGTGTCACTTTATCTAGGACTATGTTCAGAAGATAGCAGTACAATTGCGATACACTCCTACAGGTGAACAAGTGGCAGATACCCTCACAAAGTCTTTGAGTAAGGTCAACTTCACTTACTTTAGAGAGAAGATGGGGATGATTGAGAACCCCTTCCACTAGAGGAAAGGGTGGTATTCCAAAGAAGATGGAGCTGCAGTACAGAGGTTGTAATGGAAATGGCAGAGTCATGCGCAGCAGTATAGAATGGCAGCATCAGTGGAGAGTTGAGTGGCAGGAGGCCAAGCTTCAGCAGCACAGAACTAGTGCCCAAAATCATGTAATTCATAGTGTGATGTATTGCGAGAGCACACCCTTGATGCAAGAGGGAGTGTTGAGATTTTTTGTATTTGGGGTAGCATCAGTTGTTATCTAGGTCCCAAATTTTGAGGAAGGACTATAGTTCACCTAATCTACAAGACCCATAAATGGATTTGGGAAATTTCATCTGGTTTAGGAGATATTAAATTAATTAATTATTTTAATGTATTTCGTTAAAACTTAGGAAAATAAAATAATTAAAGTGAATTTAATTAAACATGTGATGAAATTGTCTTAAGTCACACGGATCAAGCTTTATTTTAATCTTAGCCATTGATTCAATATTTGATCATGTCCGTTGATTTGTCAATGAGAAAAGTATGAAGGAAAGGCTTGGGGTCATTTATAGAGACACACAGAGGTAGAGCATTGAAGCTAAGATGAGATTCTAGGGCAGGGTTTGCTAAGAATAATCAGAAGTGTTTTAGTTGCAGAGAGGGGAATTTAGACCAAGGGGATGATCTGATCCCAGGGTCTAGAAAACACAAGAGAAAGAGAAGAGATCAGCTCAAGGACAATGCAGAGGAAGGCATCAGTAACTGCAGCAGCAAGGACAACGTGATTTTTCAGGAAACCCTTCAGGGGTTATGCAGAGACCCTTAGGGATAGCATAATGACTGCGTCACCCATTCTTGGGTAACACAGTCCCTTCTGGAGCAACACTGAGGGTTTGGAGGCCATCCAAGGCTGACACAAAGAATTTTAGGGGCAGCGCTGGGGTTTCTAAGCCTAGATTTGGCTAAGTTTTGTAAATCCCATTTGAGGGTGTGGATCAGTCATTTTTTTGGCCCTAGATTAGTGAGTGAGCTATAGATCTAGAGTTTTCTCTGTCAGGTTTTCCAAATCTAGAACCTAGAGTTGTGTATTTAGAAATATTCTTAATAATATAACCCTCCAGCAACAAGAGATCGGTTTTCCCACCTTGGGTTTTTCCAGGGACTATTTTTCCAGAAATAACTGTGTCACTTTATCAATGTGTGCATGTGCTTATTCTAGATCTGAATTGGTAGAGATATGTTATGTTTTTTGCTTCAATTTTAACTTGAATTTATTCAGTTAATAACTTGCATAAGTAGGAGGAGCATAACCGGGTTTACAGTAATAATTTCTGCATAAGATATAATATTCTGAAATTTCTACACTTTTTTTTTAGAATTAAATAAAATAAAAATAAAAAATGGTGTACTAGGCATAAAGGATTACCAAGTATTCGTGAAGTGTAACATACACCTTGGTGATAAATGAGAGAAAAAAATTTCAAGGACTTAATGTACTACAACTAATCTCCCTAAAGGCTATGTTCGATGTATCACATTCACAAGGCGACCGACTTGGTTACCTATGATAGGCTTGCAACCTAATGGTGTCTCCTAAAATATACATGACAGTACGTGGGAGTCCAGTCCGTAGTGGTGTTGTCTAATGCATAACCGTTCAATGAGAGTTTCCAAATATACTTATCATACATCAATATACTTCTAGGCGTGGGACGACATATCACCCCCGGGTTTTAACGCAGACCGTTAGCGATAAATCCTACATTTAACGATGTTGGAAAACGTCTCTAGCCTAGACCTCTAAATGTTCTCCTTAGTTCCAAATGCTCCTTAATGTAGATTGGGTAAATTTTAATGCTGATCTTGAGTTAAGTTTCACTTTTTGGCTCTAAATTGATGTCACCTGAATCCTATAATGCAAGCTAAATGCAAAAATAATATCTTTCCATCTCAATGAAGTCTAAACTATTGAGGGAAGGGATGCAAAAAAAAAGTGCAATCAATGTATCAAACAACAATGCTCCGCCCAAACTAGTTCAAAATTATGAAATGAAATTCTTTCAAATCGAATTCACTTTCACCAAAATGCAACTTATTGAAGAAATGAAAACATTTTTGTTTTCCACTAGGATGAAAAAATTGAAACATTTTTTTTTTAACTTTTTACTTTGAAATGCAATCAAAAGTAAAATGAATGAAATGAATGAAGAAATGCAAAAACACACTTTTCACTTTTCTTTCAATCGAATGGAAATCAAAATTTCTTTAAAAATACATGAACGAAATACTTTTCACTCTGTTGATAAAGACAAGCTAAATCAAAGAACTAAAATGAAAATCAGTTTCAGTTTTATTTTGAATTTGGAAAAATAAACACTCTTCTAAACTTGTAAATCAAACAATTTGCGATCTTATGTTTGGCAATAAATTTAAGGTAAGATCAGAATGTAATTATGACCATTGCATATGACAAAAAACTCCAAAATTTTAAATGGTAAAAAATCCTCCAACTTTACAATCAAGTCAAAAAACAAAAACAGCTCTTCAAACGAGACAAACAAGTCAAACACACAGGCAGGAGGTGATTGAGACTCGACAGAAATTCTTCATGAGCCAGGACACACTGGAATAAACAAGTGGAAACCCCAAATTTTCCTAGGTTTGAGATCAACACTTCTATGATGAGAAGAAGGGCGATGAAAGACAAATCAGTGCAGTTGTTCTATATTGAACAATGGTGGCAATGATACTGTGAAAACAGAAAAGACGTTGGGTGCTAAAAACAAAGAAAAACAAAAAAGAGTTTCACTCTAAAACTGGACTTGACATAGTGGAATGGCTATTAAACCCTATGCAAACTAACAGAGAAATAAGAAAGCTTAGATTTCAGTGATCGTTCAAACTGATCAGAGATCAGTCCAAGAAAGGAAGGCTAAGAGACTAAGCTCCCAAACAGAGTCTCCAATTTTGTTGTCAAGATAAATCCCCTCTGCGGACAAAGGCAATCTCTGTAGCCCTAGAGTGGGTCTAGCAACTTGAGACACTTTCTAATCCAAAGCTTTCTTAGCTAATATTCAAAATGTTAAACGAAAGGAGATAGAGGTACCTTTTTTTGATGCTATGTTCGAACTCGTTGATGAAGGCCTTGATCCATGATCCTTTTAGACTCGCTCCTTGATACACGTGGCACACAAATACCTGCAAATGATCAAGACTCAACAAAAAATATAATATAATACATAATAATCATTACAAATTAGTTATCTCGTAGATCAAGGAGTACGAGAATATTTGCATAAAAGATTATAGAATATAGAAATAAAACATTAGATGTTTAATTAATGAATGTAAAAGAGAGAGCTTACAACCAAGGCCTTGATGTTGGAGGCCTCCCTTTGGTGAAAACCTGAGTCGTTCGCTGAATCTCTAAAGAATTCCTTCCCCAAACAAGTTAGGCATTATCATAGTGCAAGAATGTAAAGGGACGAGAGTTCAGACTAGCCCAATAATGACCAACCATTAGTGGAAGGGTGGGGACCAATTTATAGGAAGGGAGAAGAGGTTGGGAGCCCATGAAAGGAGGAGTAAGGTCCAATTTCTAAGGGATAAACCCCCATGGATGACATCAAAGCTCTAAAATCAGAGAGCTCGACTCTATCACCATCGTTTAACAACCAACTCACCACCCCGTAACTTCTAGAGGTCAAATCTTCTCCTCCATTTGAAAAAAAACTACTAGAAAGGGATCAACATAGTTTTTCAAGAAATAAGGGTGATGTCAGTGCTAAGCCAGAACTTTCAACCTGACATCAATGCTAGCATGAATCTAGAAAATGTGCTGACCTAAAAAACTAGGGTTTTGAGAAAGTCTCTTCAGTAATCTTTCAAGGTAGTTTTCTTTGAGTCTTCAGGGGATGTATTTACATATTTCTCCATAGTAGAAACATTGCACAGGGTCTGTCACAGGGCACTTCAGGATCAGGGATGGGAAGTGAGCATGGTGAAAAATTACTATTTAACACATAGGCCTGAATAAAGCTCAATCAAGTGGATCGAATCAGGAGGAGAAATAGGATGCTTCTAAGGAGGGGAAGAAGAAGCAGAAATGGGGAAGAAAAAAAGATATTGGCCACAACACATCAGTGAAAATATCCAAACAATCATTGCACCACTGCAACATTGATGACCATACATAGGAAAAAGGTTGGAAGTTGGATTTAGAGCATAACCCACAGAAGAAAAATAAAGACAAAAAGAAGAAGAATCGCATGGCCACTAATTCGAGAAAATGAGTTGAATGAAAATGGAAGTAGATGAGAATATTCTTTGTACATTAGTGCAGAAGGAGGCGAATCTGAGTAACCTTCAACAACAGGAAGAGAAATAAATGACCAACATATTCCATATAAATATACATGTCAAGAAGTCAAATATTTTGATTTGTTTGATGCGGGATTACATGCGAATATCATTGCAACAGAGCTGGTCAAGAATTTGGATTGGAATTTTGTGGTCATCCAATCCCATATCCATTATGACGAGTAGATAATGATGCAAATTTGAAGGTAAAAAAATAGTGAAAAATTAGATTCACCATTAGAGTTGATTTTATGAATGAAGTAGAACTAGATTTGGCTTCCCTTGATGTATGTGGAGTCATTTTTGGGATTCCATACATGTACATGTGAGATGAAATATTCATGTGGAGGTCCAATAAATACTGGCTCATCAAGGATGGAAAATTTTTCACCATCAATGTGCACAAAGGAAAGTCAAAATTTTTATTTGTAAGTTCCAACCAAGCCAATAAATTGACGAGTTCCAACAAGAAGTATGCTTTATTGTTTTTAAGAGAAAATCAATATGTAGTAGAGTCACTAAGTGGTAAGGCATCCTTGAATAGATATACTAAGAAAAACAAAAAAATACTAGAATATTTGCTATAAGAATATAGGGATGTGTTCTGAGAGCTTAAAGGGTTACCACCTAAGAGGGAAGTGGGGCACGAGATCTAGGTATTGCCAAAATCACCATTGCCAAACATTGGGTTGTATAGGTAGTTTTTTTAAAGAAGCAAGTGATGTGAAGAAAAAATTGCAACAACTACTAGAACAAGGTGTCATTTGATAGAGTACATAACCATGTGGGTTACCCATGATCATTGTGCCAAAGAAGGAAAAGAATTAGCGAATGTGTATTGATTATAGGGAATTGAAAAAAATCATGCTCAAGAACATGTACCCACTACCTATGATAGATGATTTGTTGGATCAGTTGTATGAAGAAAAAAAATCACCAAGTTGGATTTAAAATTTGGATATCATGAGGTTCGATTCAATGAAGAAGATACCTGGAAGTCTGCCTTTAAAACCAAGAAAGGTTTGTATGAGTGGGTGGTCATGCCATTTGTTCTATGCAATGCACCAGATATGTTTATGAGATTAATGAATGATGTATCGTGTCCTTTTATAGATTAATTTGTTATTTTCTATTTGGACGATGTAATGGTATACAACTGTGCTACCTGGGAGGAGCACATCTCACATTTGATGCAGGTGCTAGAGACATTAAAGAAGTACTGGTTCCAACAAATCTTAAGAAGTGTGAGTTTGCATAATAATAATTGGTGTATCTGGGGTATGTGATAGGTGGAGGATCCTTCCAAGATGGGTGCCATCATGAAATGGTTGGTGCTTATGAATGTTTCCAAGGTCGGGAGTTTCATTTGGGTATCATAGTACATGAGGAAATTAATAGCCTCATTTTCAGTGGTAGAAACACCTCTGCACTCCATAATAACAAGTGGAAAGTTCTTCTAGTGGGAAAAGGGCCAGGAGAGGGATTTCGGGGAACTAAAGAAGAGGGTCATTCAAGCGCTAGTTCTGGAATTAGAAAAATTCCAACGATTGTTTTAAGTGGAGAAAAATGTTAGTGGGTATGCTATAGGAATGGTCTTGAGGCAGGGAGGAAACCATGTATGTTACTTTTGAAGTATTTCATTGGGTATTTATTAACTACCCTACCTACGGAAAGGAGCTCTATGTCTTGGTGTAAGTTGTGAGGAAGTGGAAGTTGTATCTGATGGGAATGTAGACATTAATCCACATATATCACTAGCCACTGCAATACCTATAGGCCATAGTAAGATATGATAGACTAGTCATTACAAATGGATGGGGTTTCTAAAATAGTTTCATTTGGTGATCAAGTACAAGAAGAGAAATACAAACAAGTTGGCCGACATGTTCTTAAGGCCGCCCATATCAAAGATCATAATTTTTGGGACTCTTGTGAACATCGAGCCTTTCGCTCATGATGTGTACAAAGAGGCATATTTATAGGATGAGGAATTAAAGGAGGTGTTTCAATAGTTGCTGATATGAAAGGACTATATTAGTTTGTTTTTCTAAGTGTCTTTTCAGTTAGAAAACATGTACATATTTGTCTCCATTTGTTTGCTTCGGTATTGAGGAATTTAACCATGAAATATAGATGAAATTGTGAATTTTAAGCATGTAAATAAGACTAAATAACACTGAAAAACAATTTATAATAGAGAAATAAAACCACACATAAGATTTACACAACATGCATAATGAAGCAGTTCACCCCTCCTGGGCTACATCTACTGGTCCAGCTCCCAATGGCATGTCCATCTTTCATTATGCTAAAAATTTTGAAAAATAAATGTGTTTACAAGCCTCTAATGGTTGTTTTCTCTACACCAATAGCTCTAGAATGCTCAAATTAGTCTAGGTATACTCTTGTTTTACCCAAATTGGTCGAAAATTGACTTGGCTAGGCTTTTCCCCCAATGTCTCCTACAAAACCTCCACTAAAAATGGAGGACTACAATTAACTGCAGTTAAAATATCAAAAATCTCTGAAATTGGAGGGCACACTAAGAATGGCACCATCCAACTAACCGTCATATTAAATTTTATGATTAAGGGGGAGGGGGTGGCCACATGCCGACCCCCAAACCCCACAGTTAGGCCAACCGTCTAGCCCAACCGTCGGCTTAATTCGCGGCGAATGCACATGTGATAAGTTTGAAGTGTTAACACCACCGAGTGTTATGGTTTTGAAACCATCAGATCGCAACAAAAGTTGTGGGTTTATAAACATGGTGTTAGTATGAAACTTAATCACAAGTGTACGAAAAAGGCTCACTTTAGCAGCGCATAAAAAACAGCCCTAACAGAAAAGATGGCTTCTAATATTCTTAGATCTGCAATTAGGTGACCAAGAAAAATGATGCAAAAATATAGATCTATTCATTAAAATACATTAATCAGTAAATAAAAACAAGAGTTGCTCCATGCATCCAATGGACAAGACAAGAATATGTTGAATGAATTTTGTATTAATGGCACCTAGGAGGAAAACATAGAAGGATGTTACCAGTTCTCCTCAATGGGATGGGTTCTTGTAAGTCCTCAACAATTCAGATCTAAAATTCCTCTCTATTGATGGTGTAGAAAACCCAGATAAAAATGGAACTCAAAGGGAGCTCACAAGCAAAAAGATAGAAAAATATGACAATGATGGTGGATCAAAGTCAGACCAAAAGTATAGATCCAGAGTGATCTTTAGGTAACAAAAGGTAGTGAGTGAATGGAAAAACCTTTCTATTTATAACAAAATATTGAGTTAGTCTAGATATTGGTGCATAATTAAAATATTATTAACCAATTCTAGATCCAAATTTTATGGAATATTTTTTTACATTTGTTGGAGGGAAAAAGAATTTGACTTGGGTCAGACCCCTTTATTTGTAAATAATAAATAAATAAATGATTTATTTATTATTTTAAGGATGTGGTTAAGTAATAATCAAATAAATAATGATTTATTTAATTATTAATGAATTATTTAGTCAAATTTAACAAGGAATGTTATTTAAATAAGGTTTAAATAATTATTACTAGAAAATAATAAGATAAATAATAATTTATCTAATTAATTTTCCTGTTTTGGGTTAAATATAACCAGGAATATTAATTAAAATTATGTTTAACTAATTATTCCTTGAGGAAAATCAAACAAATGTGGATTTATTTAATATTTCCTCATGGGGTTTCTTGTTTAGACCATAAACAATTTAATAAAGGTGGTTTAATAAGTTATTTTTGATAGTGAAAGAAATTTTACTTAGGGTAAAATTGGTCTTACATGGTATACTTAGGTCCATCTAATAGTAACAGGTTAGATGACCAAGAAATGGTGTAACAGATTTCCCCACAGTGTCCAAGCGTTAGGAGCTAATCGTATCACAGAAGTATGTTGTAAGAACTCAATCACTTGACACCGAAGGGGAGGTCAAAGAGAGAGAAATATAAGGTAGACCAAAGCTCTAGAGGACTAGACCTTGAGGAGGCGAGACTTACAGGTGCGACAAGTCTCTTTTATGAGTGAGTACCTATGCTATAGGTGGCGGGGGAGACATACCTATGCCCGTCGAGACAAAGTACAAAGAATAATTCATCCAGTAAACAAGGGACTGAACAATATAGTACATGCTGGCATAAACATGAGCCAGGTAAAAACATGATAATGAATCCGACATACATATTGTGCCTGGGATAACAGCGAGGACTTATACAATAATATCTGAGTACATGAGATATAAATACAACCAATGTGCCCTTGTAAATAGGAAAGGGCTCTAAAAATCAGATTGATACATGCAAACTAAAAGGCGCTGCAAGCGGCTAAGGCCGAAATCGTCAAATCTATGGAGCTGCATCAAAGGATGTGATGAAGAGGTCATCCGGGCATGTGGGGGTCTACCTGAAGGGCCACGCCCTCATGAGGTTTGAAAACATCTCACACATACCCAGGAATCATCGGTATCATCTGTTGCATCACTTAACCATCAAGTATACGGATCTCAATCACACTGTAAGGAGCTCGCACTAAGAAACAATGAAGTCAAAGGGAAATAAGGAGTCCTTTTTCCTAATTCGAGGCACCGAACAAGAGTGGAAGCTGGAACCAAGGTAGACCGCCCTCTAGACCTATCTTTTGGAATGAATGATCTGATGTCGACAGAAGGAGGTCCACCATAGGTGAGGCAATAAGGGATCCTCAACTAAGGCACGAGAGAAAATAGTAAAGCGACCGACAGACTAACACCAGGGATGATGATGAAATGGGGGGTACTGAGTAGCCGACGAATGACTTCCCTTGTTAGAGAATAAAGGGCATGGATGACCTGGAAGTGACAGACACAATATCATAAGGGATAGGGGACAATAGGACTGAAGGCCATAATGTGCAACAAGAGAGAGGAACCAAGCAATGAATGATGGAGGACTATAGCGAGATACAAAGGGACTCAGGATAGACTCCATGGATGCGATGATGACTCAATGTAGATGCTCTCAACAAGGGCGACTCGATGATGCTGCCAAACAGAAAAGGTCCAATGGGGAACATAAAAACATGAGTACATGATGGTTACTCACGATAAGAATCAACACAAGCAAGGACAAGTATGGAGGCAAAGTGGTGCCCCAAGTACAAGTGTTGCAAGTGAAGAAATTCGATTTTGAGGAGTGGTGAAGTGACCTTTCTTGGACAAAATGGGTCCTGGTGAAGTATCAAATCATGAAAAACTAACAAATACCCATTTGAGGGCTCAGTGAGAGCTTTCCAATGGTACATACGGTTTGTCAAACTGAGCTATGGTTTGGCTGTAGCAGGCAAAAGAAAAATTAGGGGTTTCTCTTTTAATAAGGCATTTTCCCTCCAATTTCACTCATTTGTAAGTGGAGCTGTTGTGACATTAGAGAGGAGAGAAGGCCCTAAATATTGCGATGATCATAGTGGACAAATTTACCATTAGAATCGAGATTCATCAGTTGCAGGTAAGAGGCCTAACCCTACTCTTTCATTTCAAGGGATCAAAATTTCAGTTTAGGTACCCAGAGCTCATGAATAGGCCAGGTCACACTTTTTGAGGTCTGTTCTACAACCTAGGTAGCAAGTACTGGGCAGAAAACTATGACCTATCCCAGGAAATGACCTGAAAAGTGCGACTTGTTAGAGAAAGGGGGTTTCAATGCTATTTTTGGTTGAGAGCTGGGATTTTTATGGTCGAGGGGCATATTTTCCCTAGGCATGTTATGGTCATGCCAAAATGTATTTATAAAGTGGGAATATAAACACACTTTTATGATGTGGTGTGCCATTTTTTTTCATTATGGTTATGCAGTTTGAGAAAAGGAATGGAGGATTACCAATCTCTTTTGGTACTGCATATATGAAGCAAATGGACTTATGTTTCTGGGTTGGCATACATGGTGTCACTATCCCAAATAGAGGATTTGGAGATAATGAACTAGTGCTCTCCGAGAAAACCCACAGGTTGGTCAACAACAATGTCTAGGGGACTGGGTTGTTGACGTAAGAAGAAGGAATGATGAGCGGTATCATCCCTAGAGTGATATGAAGTGATATGGGACTATAGAGGTTCTTCTAAATGGGGAAGAATAAGGGTACTGGAGTCAACAGGACTAGATACACTAGGAGAGTTGTGGAGAATTTCTTCTCTTGGTCTCTCGAATATGGGTGCCCCCTTACCCAAACATTGGGTGTTAATGTAATGGCCACAAGGTGTATGTGGTTCGAATGCATGGGTTCAATGTGAGGGGGGATAGATAAAGTCATGGGTGGTGACTACTTCCATAATGTCGTCATCATAACATAAGATGGGGTGAAGGGTGGAAGAAATACCACATGACGCGATGAAGCTACCTGACCCATCATCATGAGAAGAGAGGTTCACATGTGCATCGTCACACGAGGTGATAGAAGAAAAAGTAGATGAAGGATCCACTGATGTTGAGCCCAAGGTGATCGTTGAAGGGAGGTTATGCGAAAGAGGAGGGGAAGGCCCAGGGGTGTCTTCCATCGAGGATATCATAGATGATGACAGGTAGTGGATAGTGGCCGAATACTCTATCATTTCGACATCCAGAGGGGGAATTTCTATGCGAGTGGATCTGTCCTCTGGTTATGCTGAAGTAAAACACGCAAATAAGGGAGTGGTGGACTCGTTGCACTTGGACTCGAATTGGCGAATTGCCGCTAGAGAGGTGCGAAAGTCCTTGAGGCAGGGATAGAGGTGGGTATAATGGCCATGGAGATCACATAAAGAATAGGGGTGCTTGGTGTGAATAGTATTTGGGTTCTTGCCTGCAGTCGAGGAAGCAACAGAGGTTTTCGAGACCAACAAATCAGGGAACGCGACATTAACCATGGGCTTGATGCGAGGCAATTCAGGAAAATGATGGGTGGCATGACCAACAACAACACACAAAGCACATGGAGGTGTATGCTTTGGAGGCTGAAGAGGAGCATGGTTTGTTAGGGCATCCTTGTCTCTTGATTCCCTCTTGAGAGCTTTGCCCTTCTTACCCGAAGTGGTCGCAACAGGAGAAGGTTCCTGTTGAGGTGGCTGAGGCACTGTAGTAGCAGGAGAAGTCATAGGGACAGGTTGAACTAGGGTTAAATCAAGATAAAGTTTGGGTTGAACAGGCAGGGTAGCAACTGGGGGATCAAGGTACCAGATGAGAATCCCAAGGGTCAGGTTAGGAAGAGAGAGGGTGGCCATGATAGGTACCGTGTACACTCCAGGAGGGGGAGCTAGAAGTGGTATCTGACCGGAGGGGTAATGGCCAGGTGGGACAACTCCGAGATGGTTAAGACCTGGAGGAACCGTTCTAGGAGGGTAAAAAGGCTCATGGACACAAGCTGTGGGTGAAGTACTAGGAGGAGGAGGTCCAGAAGGCTGAATCGAAGGGCCAGGAGTAGGCTGTGGAGGGCGAGGCTGCTGACTAGCCAAAGCGGGCCGCTTGAGGGCAGCTCGAGACGATTGCATCATGCAAACATTCGATGAGCTGGGATCAGAGGCAGGAGGAGGAATATCAGGGAATGTACCAAGAAAATAGGAGTCTTTGTAGACTTCGGGTGAGAAACTGGTCAAGGGGTCGATGGTTTGCTTAGTGGCCACCAAAGATATGATGGACTTAGGGGAGGTCTACGACTTCGGTTCGTAATATGTCAACTGGTCGATGGTGACTATCTTTCCATTATTGGGAAAGGAAATCTTGCGATGAATCGTAGATGGTACATCAGACATCGCATAGGTGTAGCTAAGACCCAATAGAATGTTGTAAACTAAAGGGGTGTCAATGACTTCTACGTCAATGCAAATAGTCTTGGCCACAAGAGTAATAGGACAATTGTGGAATAGGCCAATGGGCTGGGAGACATGGCCATCCCACGCTCGGAGAGTGATCGTGGAAGAAGCGAACTTAGGTGATCCGAGTTGCTTCCAAACCGAAGTGAACATCACATAGGTGGATGCCCCCTCATTAATGATGCACCAGGAAACGTTGGCCTTCTGGATCTTGACTGGGATTTGCAAGGTGATGGAAGTAGGGAGAGGAGGATGTTCTGACCAGTTAGCATCGAAGATGATCAATCAATCATCGGAAGGATCTACAGAGCCCATGGCAGATAGTAGAGATTTTCTTTGTGAAGGGCACAACTGGAGGAGTTCCAACGTTGAAATGGCAGCAAGAGATTGTGACAAATCATCTACTATACTATACGAATGGACATCTTTGCCAGAAGTAGCATTTCGGCATAGTGGTCGCTTATGTATCTAGGTGTGAACCTTTGCCTTAGGCTAAGGGATCTGAAAGGGACCATTAGGTGTCAAAAGAGGCTCTGTAGAGACCGAAGGAGGTGGCTCGGGGACAAATGTAGCGGGAGGCTTGTTGTACTAACGGGACCGAGTCTGAAGATTGATATCTATAGTTATAGGTTGGTTAGAATTCATCATGAGAATCTGGTAATCAGAGGTACCAGATGGAAGAGGTTGAGTGGCCACTGGACCTTCAAGTGGTTGGGTAGCCAAAAATCCTTGATGAGGGAAAGGATTAGCAAACATAGCCAGTTGACTAGGCACGACACTGGGAGGGATGGAAGGGGAGGCATGTTGTCCTTGCAATTTTTCTTGAGACTCCCACATCTACTTCATTTGTGGTAAAAGAGGACAATCGTGCGTGTAATGACCATAAACACCACAACAAGAATAAGGCTTGTTCATATGAACATGCCTATCTTGCTTGGGCTGAGTGCCCTGTTGCTGGTCAGTAGTGTTAGGAGAATTATTTTAAGGATTAGGTCTAGAATTACCGAGAGAATATGGATTTTGAGTGCATTTCCTCTTCTTTTTAGAAGGAGGAGGATTAGTCGCACCCTGCTATGCATACACCTTCCCCTGAGGGGGCGGTGGCTATTGTTGCAGGGGTTGAGAAGGCAAGGTAGGCAGAGGTGATAATGCTAGAGGAGCTAGAGCACCAGGCTATGAATACAGATAATAAGGAGGTTGGGTAACATTGTGGTACACAGGAGGTTGGACAAAAGGAGGAGGCATTTCGTATCCTGGATACATGCTACCAGGAGGGGGATAAGTGCAGGAGGTGCTAGCCCCACCTAAGGGAAACCATAGCCCATGGGAGGTTGAGGATATGGATGAGAGAGAGATCTAACGATACCGTTGGCGACATGATATGCCCCTGGTGCGTTGGCACGATCAGGCCTAAGAAGATTAGGTAGAACGGTATAAACATAACTCGACTAAGCGTAGATTAGGTCATATTTTAATGCAATTTGGAGAGCAGCTTCTTCGGTTTAAGGGAAATGTGATGCGACATCTTTGCCGAAAGCAGGAAAGAGAGATCTAAGGAACCAGTCCATGTAGACACGGTCTTCGAAGGTAGGGGCTCAACATAGGCTCTTTCATCTCTGCCATTCCTGGACATGATCGAATAGGCGGGTCGTAGATGATTGACGAAAAGAAGTCAAAAGTTCGGTACCAGTGTCGCAACGAAGGGGAAGCTGGAAATAAGAGAGAAAATCCCAAGAAAGAGTCGCAAAGGCGGTATGAGAGGATGGGGCCTGATCAACATACCACTTAGAAGCTTCACCTGTAAGCGTACGTTGGAACAATCGAAGATGGATAGAGTCATCGGTAATGGAGTTAGACGAACATCACATGTAGAAAGATCTAACATGATTTGTAGGATCTTCTCCAGCAAGGCCTTCAAACTTGGGGATGTCAGAAGGGAGCTTGGTCGGCATAGCAGGCCAACTAGCGTCATGGTGTATAGGGTCATTGATCAACTGGTTAAAATCGGGGAGACTGAGGCCTTCCATATAGGGGAGCGAGGGCGCAGCTAGGGTAGTTCTTGTTGTGGTCCCACTAGTAGTATTTATAGCATTAGGGACGGGCCTACCACCAGCATTAAGTCCTGAACTAGACATGGTGAAGGTGACAAGAGGAGAACCACGGGTGGAAGGGGAACCCAATGAAACAGAAGAGGAGTCGAAGTGCTGACTTAGTAGAGGACTAACGCGAATCCTACACGAAGGATTATGTCTTCCTACCGGAAATTGAGGATGAAGGCCAAGAAGTCTCCGGGATAAACACCTTGGTGGCACAATGATGACAACACAAACACGACACAAGGGGAAGAGAGACCAAAAAGGGTGGAGAGGTGCAAGATCAACTGATTACAATGTCGAAACAAGGGCATAGAGGTGGAGGATCAATTCGTTTCAATGTTAAAGTCTTTGCTTGGCGGTGTTAACCAAGCTCTACTTCACTTAGGGTGTGTGTGTAAAGTGAGTAAATTTTAATTTTTAAACCTAGATGTTTGTAGAGAAAAAGAAAATATGTGTTGTATAACTGTAAATAAACCTACAGATAACAGTATATGAAACTGAAATAATAGTAAATAAACAACTAAGAATGCAATAATCTAAACCAAAGGAGGTGGGCCTCTCAACAAGTAGTCTATAGGTGGGCAAAAACCTATTCAAAACACACCAAAATAGCCAATAGATCTAAGGTTGGGAGGGACTGGGATCTAAAGGTCATATCTGCTGGAAATAGGTGCATACAAACAAAAAAAAATTAGACGAAAAATTGATGTCAATGAGGTGGCGAAAGGCTATCTCCTCGAGGGAAGCGGAGTGGACCTTAGAGGAAAAACCAAACAAAAATAAAGGAGGTGATTTGGATGGATAAATAGCCAATCTAAAGTGGATCTAAAGATGAGGTATCAAGCCTGAAAAATGGCTGAATGCTCTGAAAATTTCAGACAACCTGTAGCAGCTAAAACTCTTCCACAAAGTTTGGAGGGTACTAAATCCCTAGGGGGCAAGCTTCCCACTTTTTTTAGAAAAAAAGAACAAGTACAGGTCCAAAAATGGGTGGAGACGGAGGTCTAACAACCCTGAATAGAGGCCCAGACAAACCCAAAAAACTTTCTGAAAAATTCCCACAAAAAAGTGAGGTCGCAGTTTCTGACCTATTTCTTGTTGAGGTCGCAGATTTTGGGTAGGTTTCTAGATCCTGAAGCTCCAGGTCGCAGATTTAGGGCCAAAAAGTGCGACCTACACTTCCGGCGCTCTTGGGAGTAGGTTTCAGCAGAATGTGTCGCCTCAACTACAATTGATGTTTGTCACCTGCACAATAGGTCTGAAAACACACAGAAGTTAGAATTTTTAATGTTTTATGGATTTATAGGTTAAAAAAAACATCAAGAAAATAAAAATAAGAAGCTAAAGAGAAATCCTAGGGTTTGAAGTAGCTGGATATGCATGGATCTGAAAAATGACAGAGGTCATAATCGTAAACCCGTGTGGAGTCGCTAGTTGTTAGTATGAAACTTAATCGCAAGTGTACAAAAAAGGCTCACTTTAGCCATGCATAAAAAACAAACCTAACAAGAAATATGGCTACCAATATCTTTCGATCTGCAATTAGGTGACCAAGATAAATGCTGAAAAAATCTGATCTATGCATTAAAAGACATTAAGCGGTAAATAAAAATAGGAGTTTCTCCATGCATCCAATAGACAAGACAAGAATATGTTGAATGAATTTTGTATTAATGGCACCTAGGAGGAAAACATAGAAGGATGTTACCAGTTCTCCTCAATGGGATGGGTTCCTATAAGTCCTCAGCACTTCAGATATAAAATTCCTCTCTCTTGATGGTGTAGAAAACCCAGACGAAAATGGAACTCAAAGGGAGCTTACAAGCAAAAAGATATAAAAATATGAGAATGATGGTGGATCAAAGTCAGACCAAAAGTATAGATCCAGAGTGATCTTTAGGAAACAAAAGGTAGTGAGTGAATGGAAAAACCCTTCTATTTATAACAAAATATTGAGTTAGTCTAGATATTGGTGCATAATTAAAATATTATTAACCAATTCTAGATCCAACTTTTATGGAATATTTTAATATATTTGTTGGAGGGAAAAAGAATTTGACTTGGGTCAAACCCCTTTATTTGTAAATAATAAATAAATAAATGATTTATTTATTATTTTAAGGATGTGTTTAAGTAATAATCAAAGAAATAATGATTTATTTAATTATTAATGAATGATTTAGTCAAATTTAACAAGGAATGTTATTTAAATAAGGTTTAAATAATTATTCCGAGAAAATAATAAGATAAATAATAATTTATCTAATTAATTTTCCTGTTTTGGGTTAAATATGACCAGGAATATTAATTAAACGAATGTTTAAATAATTATTCCTTGAGGAAAATCAAACAAATGTGGATTTATTTAATATTTTTTCATGGGATTTCTTGTTTAGACCATAAACAACTTAATAAAGGTGGTTTACTAAGTTATTTTTCATAGTGAAAGCAATTTTACTTAAGGTAAAATTGGTCTTACATAGTTTACGTAGGTACATCTAATAGTAACAGGTTATATGACCAAAAAATGGTGTAACACGTGGCATGTGACCAATGTAAGCGGGGCACTGGCGGTCCTGCCCCCCCCATATACCTTTAGTTTAAAACATCAATATATATAGCATACTAAGGGGGTAAGAATCCCATGCATAATAGAGATGGTGTAGAATGTTGTGGGCACACTGGAGGTCATGGGGTCGAACCCCCTGGACCTAACAAATTTTTGGTCAACGAACAGGGGACACGTGGCAACCTCAGAGCTAATCATGTGCCAACCAACCATTGGCCCATAAAACATACGTACAACCACAACAAACGATTTAGAATCTACCACATGGAAAGATCTCATTGGCTTGGAGAACAAAATATTCTCAGGAATATTCCCCTTTTTGCTAACTGTACACCTGCATGTTGAATGGGCATCCCAGTAAAACTTGTCGAAATTTTAGCTGTTTGGGAAATCGATCAAAAAGTGATATCTCCATCATACGACATCGGTTTTTCAAACCGTTCATGGCACCGAAATCAGAATGCCGAGATCTACCTGATCACTTAGGTTCGGTAAAATTTTGAGCATTTTCAATTTTGAGCAAAATTCATGAACTCTTGATCATATCTCCCCATTGGGAAGCTTTTGGACCCCAAAATACTTGATTACCGGTTCAATAGATAAGGGTACAACTCCCTCACCTTTCCAACTTCCATCCACTTTTCCTTGCTTGGCTTACTGCCTTTGAGCCCAACTCGAAGGTAGTCAATGGTTCCCCTCTTATATGCTCTTGTCCTCTTGTCAAGAATTGTATCTTCTTTGAGCTCATCTACAAATTCTGGCGAGAAATATTCAATAGAAGGTAGCTGAACATCACTTCCTTGATCATCGATCAAAGGTGGCTCATACAAATGTTAGTTTTCAACATTAAAAACTGAATAAATTTGCATATATGAAGGCAAATCAAGTTGAAATGCATGGTTACCAACTTGCTTTATGATCTCGAATGGACCATAGTGAATGGGCTTGAGCTTTTTACCTTCTCCTTGCATCGTTTCTTTGCTTATGTGCAACCATAACTTATCTCCTTATTAAAACTTGTGATCAACTCTATGTTTGTCACGCCTCTCCTTATATTTTCTTTGACTCTTCTCAAGCTATTCTTGAACTTGTTGATGAATAATCTGAATTTTTTCAATGAACTTTCAAGTCTTGTAAATATCTCTATGCCCATCAATTGCAACATCCTTCTCAAAGATGAAGTCTAATGGCGATTTCGGAAAATACCCAAAGCATGCTTCAAAAGGTGATGTATTGGTAGAAGATTGCTTTGCCTAGTTGTAAACGTGTTGAATGCAATGCAATTGTTCATCCCACAACTTGGGATGTTTTCTGCAATATCCTCTCAATATATGCACAACGGCTCTATTCACCACCTCAGTTTGGCCATCAGTTTGCGGATGAAAATCAATACTCTTTTTCAAATTTGTGTCCATCATCTTCCAAAGATTGGACCAAAAATTCCCAATGAACCTGGAATCCCTGTCACTAACAATAGAAGTTGGCAATCCATAATGAACCCATACATGTTGAAAATAAAGTTCAGTAGTTTTTTCAACACTTATTTTTTTCTTACATGGCATAAGTACACACATTTTACTGAATCTATCCATAACTACATAAAGATAATCATGTTGTTTTCTTGACATAGGTAGACCTCCAACAAAGTCCATGGAGACACTCTCCCATGGACTTGATGGTACCGGTAGTGGCATGTACAACCCAAGCTTCCTATTTCTAGGCTTGCTTGTTGCACACATAGAAAAACCTCTTATAAAACATGACACACTATCTATCATGCAAGGCCAATAGAAATGCCTCTATAAATGCACCACTTTTTTTCTTACCCCAAAGTGTCTAGCAATAAGAGACGAATGAGCCTCTCTCATGACACTTAGCCTCTCTACTTTTGGTATACACAACTTGCCCAAATTGAACAAGAAATTATTATACATGTGATAATAATTTTCTTCAACTTGATTCCCTTCACTCAAACTAGCATACGCATCTTGAAAATCAACACCATGTGCATATTGTTCTATGTAACTCTCATGTACAATAGAATCATTTTGAAGTAAAGTAGAAGCACTTATAATCGGCCTTGAAATAATATCAACAACTTTATTAAAAATACCTTTCTTTTACCTTATAACCAAGTGAAATTGTTGAAGGAAACCCATCCACCTAAAATGTCATGATTGCTGCAATTTTATTTGCGACTGCAAGTACTATAACGGTTGGTGATCAGTATGTATAATCATCTCTTTTCCCATCAAGTAGTGTTTCCACTTCTTGACACATTGTACCAATACATACAACTCTTTTTCATATGTAGGATAATTAGTTACAGAACCATTGAATGTTTTAGAATGAAAAGCGATAGGCTTACCATGCTGAAAAAGAACTGCGCCCATGACATAATCACTAGCATCTGTTTGTATCTCGAATGGCTGTCTCAAATTCGGTAATGCAAGGACTGAAGCTGAATTGATCTTGTCTTCTAAAGCTTTGAAATCTTGCTACTATTTTCCTCCCCATTGGAAGCCTTTGTTCACACTTGTCACTGCATGCATAGGAGCTTCTATGGCAGAAAAGTTAGCAATAAAATTTCTCCAATACTGAGTTTCACCTAAGAAACTTCATATCTCAGTTACTGTTTTGGGAGTGGGCCAATTCACAATGGCTTCCACTTTAGAAGGATCAATTTTCAACTCGCTTCCTCCTACAATGTGTCCCAAATAAACCAAATAATTCTTTCCAAACTCACACTTTGAAATCTTAAGAAACAATTTCTCTTTCTTCAAAACATCAAGCACCCTATTCACATGCAAGACATGTTTTTCTCTTGTTTTGCTGAAAATCAATATATCATCTAAACACACAATCATAAATTCATCAAGAAATGGATGCAAAACATTATCCATAACGCACATGAAAGTTTTCGGTGCATTACACAAACCAAATGGCATTACCAGCCACTCAAAAAGTCCTTGTTTGGTTTTGAATGCAGTCTTCCATATATCACTTTCTGCAATTCTTACTTGATGATATCCACATCGTAAATCCAACTTAGTGAAAAAAATTGATTCTTTCAGTTGATGAAGCAAATCATCTATCCTTGGGAGTGGGTATTGATTCTTTAGTGTTATCTTATTCAAATCTCTGAATTCTACACACATGCGCCAAGTCCCATCTTTCTTTAGAATCAAGACTATGGGTGAACTGCATGGCGAAGTGCTTTGCTACAACTGAATCTCATGTTGAATCTCCCTTTTTGGAGGAAATCATATTAGCTCCTGAAACATCTCATGATGTGCATCAAATACATATATAAATATGATTTCAAATTAGGATCACAATCCTCAAATGATTCATGATTAACATCAGCTTTAGGCTTAATCATTTGAAGAACAATTTTTTTACTTGAAATCACCAGCCTCTTTACCTATCCAGCATTTACCATAGCAATATTTGTCTTCTTGCGATGTGCTCTAATAATGTACTCCTTGCCATATTTGAATAAATGGTATTTGTTCTCATGGCGATGGAATATCTCTTTCTTGTCATACAAGTAAGGACTTCCCAACACAATACCTGTAATATCAAGCAAAACCACATCTAATTCAACTGTGTCAACAAAATGTGGAGTTATTGAAAACCACAATATATACTTCTTTGAAACCTGTAAATTTGCATCCTTACAAATCCACCCAAGTGGATATGGTTTTGGATGTGGAATGATCTCAATATTAAGTTTCTTGACCAAGTCTTCAGAGATTAAGTTTGCTTGTGACCCACTGTCAAACAATGTGTCAATCTTGGTATGTTTGGATATGACCCTCACATGAAACAGTTCAATTCTCTCTTCTTCATTTGGAGCTTGTGTGTGAGAATTCGATGCACTTGTACTGCGTTTAATTTAAATTTATTTCCCCTTCATGTTCTTCAATCTTATAGCCATAATTTTAGATTCATCACCTGAATCCTCTCCTAAATCATGTTGAGTTGTAGTTGCAGTTTTCTGTTTCCCTTTGTTGTTTTGATGTTTGGGCCTATTTTTAGGATGTAATTTCCAACAATGATTTTCATCATGGCCTTCTCTTGAAAAATGTTTATAGACCACTTTTTATCCATCTTCATTGACATATGCATTCTTTTTTCCCTTACCTTTTGAGGTCTTCTCTTTGTTTTTCCCCTTAAAAGGTTTGTTTCTACCATCATCAGAAATGGTTTTGCCTCTAGCTTCTAGATGTGTGGCCTGAACGCATACCTCATCTAGATTTTTGGGGTTAAACATGAGAATAGTATGTCTTAGGTAGTTATGTAAGTCTCCTATGTACTTGAGAAAAGTATCTTGGCTCTGCAAATTTACCCCTAATAAGAGAGCTCTTCTCCTAAATTCTTGAGTGTAAACTTGCACATTATGTCCTTTCAAATGTCTAAAGTTTTTCCAGCTCACTATGGATTTTTGCATATGAGCTAATGGATAAAATTGTTGTTTTATTGAAGTAATGAATCATTCCATGATAGGATAATGTTACCATGCTTCCTGATCTCCTCCTTTGTCTTGGCTTCCCACCAAACAAGTGCTGCACCTTCCATTCTCATTGAAGCTAATTGGATTTTGGTATCATCATCATGAAGGTTCTGAATTCTCAAATAGAGCTCCAATTGCCTAATCCAATTATCAATATTTTCTAGATTGACTTCACCATTAAACATTAGCAATTCAAACTTAACATCAAGTTTTAGAAAAGGAATTTTACTAGTGTTCTTTGAATTGTGTGGCTGATGTACTGAAGATGAAGTAGAGGAAGATGATGATGAGGGTGAGGATGGTGACTTTCCGCTGCCTCCATTTCCTCCATTGCCCTTCTTTGATTTATCTTCACCATTTTGACCTCCTGATGATATTCGTCCTTCCTTATGAAGTTTGGAACCTTATCCTTCTAGTTTCTCATTCCTTTCTTGATAAAGGATTCTCACCATCTTAGTCATGTCAAAGAATGCTTTCCCGAACACTCTTTCTTCTTCTTTGGGATCCACCTCTTCATGGATTTCTTCTTCCTCTGGAGGAATGCTTAATGCTGCTTCTACTTCTTTAGGAGGTGAACTAGGTGGTGGAGAATGTGGAAATATTTCCCTCCTTTTTTGTGGCTCAATTTGAGACCCTCTTGCTTCCACCAATTTTCCTTTTCCTCTCTTGAGCTTGAGCCTAGTAAGCATGTGAAAACTTGCAAACAGTTAAACAAAGCTTTGCACACAACAACAATAGAGAATAAAATCTAGCTCTGATACATCCTGATCTGAAAGGATTTTATTATTTTGTTGTGCTAAGTTTATTTTCAGTTACAAAACATGTACATATTTGTCTCCATTTGTTTTCTTAAGGATTGAGGAATTTAACCATGAAATATAGATGAAATTGTGAATTTTAAGCATGTAAATAAGCCTAAATAACAATGAACAGAAGTGTGTAACAGAGAAATAAAACAACACATAATATTTACACAGTAGGCATGATGAAGCAGTTCACCCCCCTTGGGCTACATTTGCTGGTCCAACTCCCAATGACATGTCCATATTTCATTATGCTCAAAATTTTTCAAATACATGTGTTTACCAGCCTCCAATGGTTGTTTTCTCTACACCAATGGCTCCAGAATGCTCAAATTAGTCTAGGTAGACTCTTTTTTTTACTCAAATTGGTTGAAAATTTACCTGACTAGGATTTTCCCCAATGTCTCCTACAAAACCTCCACTAAAAATGGAGGACTGCAGTTAAATGCAGTTAAAATAGAAAAATTATCTAAAATTGGAGGGTACACTAAAATTCCCGCCATCCAAATAACCATCATATTAAATTTTATGGTTAAGGGGGAGGGGGTGGCTACATGCCGACCCCCAAACCCTGCGGTTAAGCCAAATGTCGAGCCCAACCATCAGCTTAATTCACGGTGAATGCAGGTGTGATAAGTTCGAAGTGTTAACACCTCCGAGTGTTACGGTTTCGAAACCATCAGATCGCAACAAATGTCGTGGGTTTATAAATGTGGCATGTGACCGATATAAATGGGGTTGTCGGTGGGTTGGGACCGCAGACAGTCCCCCCATATACCTTTAGTTTAAAAAATAAATATATACAACAAAGTAAGGTGGTAAGAACCATATGCATAGAAGATATGGTGTAGAATGTTGCGGGTACACTAGAGGTCACGGGGTCGAACCCCCAAGACCTAACAAAATTTTGGTCAAACAAACAGGGGACACGTGGCAGCCTCAGGGCTGGACACATGTTACGCAACCATTGGCCCATCAAAAATGCATACAACCATATAAAACGATTCAGAATCCACCACGTGGAAATATCTCATTGGCTTGGAGAATGAAATATTCTCTGGAATATTCCCATTTTTTTTTACTGTACACCTGCATGCTGACTCAACATCCCAATCAAACCTATTGAAATTTTAGTTTTTTGGGAAATCAATCAGATCGCGATATCTCCCTCATACGACATCGGTTTTACGAACTGTTCACGATGCCAGAATCAGAACAACAAGATCTACCTAGTCGCTCAGGTTCAGTATAGTTTCAAGAACTTTCAATTTTGAGAAAAATTCATGAACTTTTGTTTAGTTGCAGATTCAAATTCACGTGCATGATGGGGAAAACACCGTTGACTACCATCTCCTGGATAGGTTACTAAATAGGCTAGATAGCTATTGTTCCTAAAGGTAAGAAATTGTGGCTAATTAAAGAGGCTCACATGGAAATACTGTCATCATAGTGGCAGTTGATAGAATGACCAAGTATGCACACTTTTGTGCATTATCTCATCCATTTAAATCCAGTATAGTTGCTACTGCATTTATAGAAATAATTCAAAAGCTACATGCAAACCCAAATATTATTGTAAGCAATAGAGATGCCATTTTTACAAGAAATTTTTGGACAAAATTATTTTCTTTTCTGGGTACTCAGTTAGCTCATAGCTCATCATATCATCCTCAATATGATGGGAAAACGAATATAGTGAAACAATGCTTGGAAGGATATATTCATTGCTTTGTATCTAATAAAAAAACATAATGGGTCAAGTGGTTACTGTTGGGTGTGTAGCCTGACTATCTTATTTATTTTGTATCATAACATTGGACCCCTATTCTTAACAGGGTGGCAATGCCGCCCGTAATTGTATTCTGCTTGGGGGGTCCATCGGGGGGGTGGCTGCAAGTTTATGGAGCCCCCCTAGCGGAGGGTTTCAGGAGTAGCGCCCTCGAAGATAAAAACATATGTAAAATTGCCTTGTAAAAGTACAGTAATTTCTAGTCAATCTGGGTTGTCCATTAGGCGGATGATCTTACGGTAGAAGTTATGTTTGATTTAGGGTTTTTTTCCCTAGAAGGAAACCCCTCGTTTTGTATGAGGGTATTTTATTGTTGTTGTGTATTTTATGTGTATTATTAGAGTGAGAAACTGGTAGAGAGACTCTGAGAGAGAACATAGGATATTACAACATATTTTTTGTAGGTTGTGTCTCTTCATTTTGCTGGATAATAAAAATGAAGGACTAGCTGTTTGGGGTGGATGTAGCCCAAACTAGGTGAACCACATATATTTGTGTCTCTCTAGTTTTATGTGTTTTGTGTGCTTGTTTTTTCTGCATATTTTATGTGTTTCATTGCTCTATAATATATAACTTTTCTAATAGTTACCTATGGCTGAATGGTGGTATACCACTTCCTTCCATACTGCAGCAAAAATGACCCCATTTGTGGAACTTTATGGATATCATCCACACTCCATCACATCATCTTTAAGAGAAAATTCTAAGGTTCAAGCAGTGGAATATCACATCGAGCATCAACAATTAGCTCTCCAAATCTTAAAGGATAACCTCACCTTGACGCAAAATCGATTGAAACAACGGGCATATCCACATTGCAATGAAATAAGTTTTGAAGTGGGTGACTGGGTTTTTTATGGCTACAACCATACAAACAAATATCCCCCAAGGAAGCTAAGAAGTATAATAAATTATCACCGCAATATTATGGTCCTTACAAAGTGTTGCAAAATATTGATACTATGGCATACAAATTGGAGCTTCCTACATCTTCACAAGTGCACCCAATTTTCCATGTTTCATGCCTAAAGAAGGTTATAGGTGACAATATCTCAGTTCAAACAATATTGTGAGAACGAAGAAGGAAAAATCATATTGGAACCTGAAGCAATCACGGAAACAAGAACTCTACAACTACGAAGTCAATCAATTTAAGAGTATCTAATCAAGTGGAAGAACTTAGTCGTTGAAGATTCAAACTGGGAGGATGACTATTTTATACAAAATCATCCAAAACTACTCAAGAGTTGAGGAAAACACATTTTTGAAGGAGAGAGACATGTTAGGTCCCTATAATACTAGTGTATCCCCTTATTTTTATTGTTAGTGTATCCCCCTTATTGTTATTTTTGTGCACATGTAGTCCCCATATTGTTATTATTGTGCCCTTACATTGTTATTGTTATGCCAGCTAGGATTAAATTGTGACCCCTTGGACTCTTATATATAGGAAGGAGGTTTTTTCATTTGAATCATCCAAGAATTTTTCATTTATATAATCTAAAGGAGGTTTCCCCCTCAAAGAGGTTGACTTCTAAGTCATTGATCTATCTTTTCTTCTATTTTGTAATTTGGTTTCATAACATGGGCTAACACACTAAAACTTCTCTATTTTGCAGCAAAAGGAAAAGGAGTTTGAGTGGCCTAGGAGTATCCTTGAACCAATAATTCAGAGTTGGAGTTAAACTAAGGCCTATACTAAATACAAATGAGGTGGAGGATCAATTCTAGAGTGAATATGGTGACTCGTAGTGCTTCTACATGAGGTTGCTACAGGATCCGAGTTTTGCTACAAGAAGTCTTGTAATGCTACACGAAATAGACTGAGAGGGTTTTGAGGTTGGAAGTGGTGGAATGATGGTGAGGAAAAAGGAGGGAAAGGTGGATGTAAGTGGATGTGGGGTGCACAACTCCCTTGGACAAGCTTAGAACCCTTGGAGGGTGTTTCTTTCACCAAGAAGACTTATCAAGGTGGTTATGAGGATGGTATTCAAAATAGGGTCATGGGTATCCAAATGGAAGCGAAAATGAAGGAGGGTTGAAGTCCAAGATGAAAATGCTGAAAAAGGTCATTCTATGTAGATGTAGCCAATCCTACAACTAGTACATACACTCATGCATTGACCATTAACAAACTATCATGTTAAACAATGGAAAATATGACTTGAATCAAATTCTATTTAACTTAAGCTAATATTCACCTAAAACATAAATCCAAACTCTAATGCACAACAAATTCATGATATATAGAATGAAAAATACTTTATCATTTCCAGGAAATTGTAAACTAAATATTTTGGTTTGTGGTTGCAGACCTTTCTCCTTAGGATCCAATGGAATAGGTGAGGGAGAGAGATCACAAACAAAATTTTGATGCTCTTCTGATACTACTAGAATGAATGAAATCAACTAAAATAATGAATCACAAAGGAAAAATAAAGATACACAAGAGAGCCTGTAGCCCGTAGATTGGACCCTAACCCAAAAGCTTCAGTCCTCTAAAATCAAAGGAGTGAGAGGCAAACCAACTTCTCATTTTCATTTCATAACAAGTCTCTTACAACAAAATGGCAGTAAAAAATATCTCTAATAATGAATCAAGAGCTCTCTAGATGCCTATAGAAATCGAATCCTAATGAGCTCTTGCTCATGTTTATTTATAATAATGTTTAACTACCAACAACTCCCTAAAAAGTAGGAATTTCTCTCCTTGATCTTCGAGAGGTGTGGAGGTTGGCTCCCTCTAAACATTCACTTGCTCAATAGCCTTTTACTTTGAACTGTTGGAAGAGGATATTAAGTTATCTTGGGTTGATTTTGGAAGCTAAGAATGTGGAAAACCTTCCTTTAATTTCTCCTTGTTGTCTACTCCAAGCCCTGAATTGGAATATGACTAAAAAATAACATTATTTCCTCTGTTTCCTACAATTAAGCCATGTTAGGCTTCAATTCATGGCAAACCTATTACACCTTTGTCACCAAGAAAAATATGACAAAATATAATCAAATGAGAGAGAGAGAGAGAGAGTTAATAAGATAAAAGGTGACATTGTAACCCCTTAAGATATACCTAATGATGAGCCTCATAATCACCCCCCTACTGAAATGGTTGCTGATCCTATGATAAACTTAGTCCTCTCTTATGATTTCCTTCAAAGCTCTCGTAGCTTCCCTGACATTCCAAGCTAACTCAACAGGATTCTTTTTTGGGGGGGGTAGAACCATACATTATTTTATGCTTCATCCCACTAATTCTAGTGCTTTTTTTGATCTCTCCCTTTGTCTAGTCCCCACAGAAAATGTGGGCTTAGCTTCAATCCTAACCACTAGATTTTCATTCTTTGCATTACTCTCTTGTAGAAGGGTGATTTTTCTAAGGCAACTTTCAATCTATCTGGAGAATGGTACTCCCCTTTATTCAATCCAAGTGGTAGTGAATGCCATCTTGTTTGGCATGTCTCCACACTATATTCTCCTATTAATCTGGAAATGTCATCAAAATGTGATATTTCCTGTGCTTGGGTGTCAATGTACCTTACTACAAGGTCAACATGATTGGAGATCATTTAGTGATTGTTGATGATCCCTCTAGGACTTATGAGTTCCGCCCTGATTTGGAGGGGTTCTCTTTATTCCCTCTTCATCGATCTCTTGACCTATTTTTCCCTTGTTTCTTCATTTTTTACCCACGATGCTAGGTCCATTAACTGCATATCACCCAACCCGGAATTCGTTTCCCAAATATTCATGTTAGTCAAAATGAGGTTGTGCATGTAAAATTCTTCCATCCCAGCTTTCTCTTCTACACTAGACTTCCTACAAAAATCAATGATATGTATATAATTTTTAAAGCGTAGGGATCCATGGTGTGCTAAGGTCAATCTAAAATTTCAACCAGTACTCTTTCAAGTAAACTGCACAAGAATTAAAAGGTTTTCTATACTGCATGGCCTCCATGCAAATATTTTCCATAGTGGCAAGTTGTGTGTCCTTCTATTGCAATTTCTCATTCAACATCATGTTATATGATTTTTATTCTTGTAACTTCTCTTTCAACACTGATTCTCTAAGTTTGACATCAGCTAGGTCCTTCCCCACCTCAATATGTTTCTCCTCCATTAGCCCCACATCCTTAACATTTCTGGATTTGGAAATTTTCATCCACTTGTGGGTGCACCCCCTTTCTTGCTCTATATCATAAAAGAGAGGTATTACAAGCTTCTCATGGATTATTCTTTGTCCCTCAATGAACTTGTATAAAGATCTCAAGCTAGGCTGTGGGGTAGGTTCTTGGAATTCTGTGATGTATTTTTGGAAAGTTCTTGAAAAGGATGCTTCCTCTTGTGGTTGTTGTTTTACAACTTGTGCCTCCTCTTGGACCTCTTGTCCTTCAATTTGGGCACTCTTCCCCTCTATTGGTGCCTTCTTTCCCTCTTCTTGTGAGCTCTTTTCTTCCTGTAGCACTTGGTTTTCTTCCTATAACACACTCTTGTTTTCCTATAACACCTTATTTTCTTCCCGTAGCACCTCCTTTTCTTCTTGTAGCACCTAATTTTATTCTCCTTGGAGGTATGTGGGTACTTTTGACTCTTTTAAGGATGCTACTGTAGTAGATTTCCTCCTTAATTAGGTCATGGATGTCTTAGGTTTGGTCCTTGGGGAAGTTATTTATTCAATAATGCCTACCATTGGCCATATCTCTTCCTTCTTGCTAGGGGTCTTTGCAATGGTAATGGGGACCTATTTTGGAGTCTGAGTCCTTCCTTGTTTCACCCTAGTGCTCTTTATTGTCTTAAAATACATAGGAGTCTCTCTTGGTATTTCTTCTTGGGCTTCACGGGGGTGCATAAAATGGCTAAAGTGGCAGCCACCTCATCCTCAGTGTTTCCTAGAAATAAAATAGTTTGTTTAGGGGATATTTCAGTGGTCCTTTTGGGGCTCAAAGCCTCCTCTTATACTTCCTTATCTTATTCTTCATCAATACCTTTCCTCTATGAATTTTTATCCTCCATTATTCCTTCCTCTGTCCTTGTTTCCTCTTCTCTTTCTTTCTCTGTCTCCATCCCTTCTTCCTACTTTTCCTCAGTTTCTTCCTCCCCTATTCTAGTATCCCTATATCCAAGGCTAGAGGTAGGGTTATCTATAGGAGTGATATTCTGGGTCCCTATCAATGTATCCCAGTCCATGTCCATAAAAATGGACCATAACACATGAATCCTTATCTTGTTGAGGGAATATTATACTATTATTCTAATCAAGCCATGATGAGCCAGGTGTTGATGTTTTACTTCTCTATCCCTTTGGCTCATGTCTCTTATGGAGTGGAGGATGAACTAGGGTATGTTAAATCTCTATTCCAAAGGAAAATCCTCCTTAAATATAAGCTCATGTAAAAAATTGAAATGGTAGCCTTAGAATACACTCAATATTCCTTCACAAGAAATGTATTTCAAGATGTGGTAGGCTACATCATCCCATGGATAAGGTAAAATTTCCCTTATGCCCCCATTTTTGTCTTTTATGTGCTTCTACTTGTCAAAAAAGAATTTTTTCTTGGCAGTGGAACTATTGGCCCTCTCTTCTCTATTCCACTTGATTCCTAGGGGTAGCATTGTTATTATGTTGTTAAATTTAGGAGTGATGGTTATGGATAGTACCCTTACCACAATAGTGGCACAAGCATACAATTGAGAGTTTATATCCATTGCAAATTATCGAGATATCTCATCATCATATCCCCTTAGGATCTCGAATAATCCTAACCATTTATGCCTCCTAAAAATTTTCACTATAGGATGGTGTAATTAAATTCTTTTGGTATATGTGGGTTTCCTTCTATTAATACCTCCCCCCATTTCTCTTGCATTCTTTGACTTGGGTTAAATTAGTACTTCTTCTATGGCCTTCTTGTCAAATTAACTGGTGAAAGGGGGTCATAAGACTTTTAACATTGAGAAATGGATGTGACGGCCACTTATCTCTTTAAATTGATGTTATGGAATTGAGAGTGGTATTTTCTAAGCTAATTGACCCTTTTGGTTTCTTGCATGCCCCTTCTCATCACTATGTAGCACTCTTTGAAGTTTCTTGTAGCAATTGCAAGTTTTTTCTGTAGCACTTCTTGCAAGCAAAACTGGTCGATGATCAAACCTCCTCTATGGCTTACCAACTTCTTCCTTTGCTTAAATAATTTTTAAATGAGCATAGATGCGAGGGGAAGTGCGTTGAGGCACATTATATTCCATTTCAAGTGGTCTTGGAGCGTTGTGCTAAGGTTTCCCTCGTATGAGATTTCCTCATGTGGACTGTTGGCCCCACTCGAAGTGATCATTCCCTCCTACCTCATACTCAACACCCAATTCTGATGATCTCATTGCCACTGATGTGACAATTCCACGTTGCATGCCAACTTTACCAAGATCTTTAGTTTTACTATCGAAGGTGGCCATGTTAATTGGCCACCTTTTATCTTAGTAAACCTTTTCCCCTTGACATTAATTCATTTATCCAAATATGCATAGCAAGAGGGTGAGAGAGTCATACCTGAGCCCTACCTCATTGTCTATTGGTTACATGGTCCTCCATGCAGAGAGCTAGAGCATTAGAGAAATCATCACAGGAATTAAATTTGCTATTGAATTCTTGTTGTGTCTTCATTTTTATTTTTTGAGGTGCTCACTGTGTTTATTTGTTTTTTTATTTGTAGGTACCTTGTGGAGGCTTCAAGCAGATGTTTCTAGTGTATAATGCTCTCTGGAGTGCTATGGCTTCCTTCATGATCAAATTTTTAACCTTCCTCTATCTCTATGGATGATACAATCCATAGTCTAGCTATTCTGCTTGTTGCACAAGGGTGCAACAAGAAGAGATCATCTTCATGTACCAGTCTCCTTTCTATAGTTTTTTAAGCTCAAACTAACATCAGGTGGTGAGGGAAAGGTGTGGAAAATCTAGAGATGGTGTGAGATGTTGGGGTATAGGCGTGGCTAGGAAAAAATGAAAGGAGGGGTTTTGTGTTTCTGATTTTTTTTTTTATGAGAGTGGTAGAATGAAGGGTTAGAGAAGATAATTTGTAATCATGGGATGTTATAGTGATGAGGGGGTGGTAGGCATAGGTATATTGAACATTTTTATTCCTTTTATTAGGATTAGAGAGTCTTGGATGATTGGTTGCTATAGAAATTATACAACAAACATGTATATCATGGATTCAATCCATTTTAACAATGTAATAAAGTTCCCAGATGTGCGTGCTTCATAGGGATATGTGGTGTCCTTTTGCATGGCACATGGCACAACCACATGGTTACACATGGCCCAAGTGCCTGCCATTAAATTCAGAACCTACTTCACTGGTGGTTGTTATTACCCACCTGCTCCGTGCTTTAATTACTGTCCTTACCACTGCACTTCACATTATTTCATGGATCCCTACCATGATATTCCTGCTCCTTCCTTTCGCCGCCTTTCTGTCCAGATTGGTGGGCTCTGCACATATTTATTCAACCCACATTCCTTGCCTCCTTTGTAGCTTGAGGCCTCCTGCTAGTTCTCATCCCACAATCCTATCTCCTTCCATGCCTCACCCGATATCTCTTGCGACGCCAATCCTCCCATCCTCCCATATCCCTCCATGATGATTTTCATTCTCCCCTCCGTGAGGGATGACCTGCTGAACTCACACTCAATTTGGATTCCACTGAAGCCCAGGACCAACACTATGTCTCAGCCACCATCTCTCTACATCTTTCGAAAGTCCCATTTAGCTCAGCTAGTTCTAGTTCTCTGAAACTCCTGCAAAATTCCACTATTTCCTAGTCCTACCACCAACACTCCCTAAAATTGGCAGTGCTTATGACAAAAGCTGAAATGTAATCCTCAGGAAGCGACAATGGGGAGAGCTCTACAGAAGATTACAAAAATGTAGTTGTAGGTACACACTCTGCCTCTACGCTAGAGCTGACGATGCAACAGTCAAATAAGAAAGAGGACTCCTCAGAGAATTACGACTGCTTCATTATTGAAGAGACACCTCCTAATTTCTGAAGCATGACCAGCGGTGGAAGGTTTAGCAATTTGAGGTTTCCTACTTCTGCAAGTTTTTACACCACTCTTTTTATGTTTGACTTGTTTACGCAAAGTTTCACCAGTTTTTGGACAATGATGGCTCATGTTGGTTTCCCCATTAGGGGAAGAATCTTCTGGACTAGTTTCCCCACCCGAGGAAGTCCCTATTTTGTGTTTTTGAACTTTGTCTTGGCCAAAATTGTCTAGCATAAGAGATTTTGGCGAGAAAGCGTCGATTTGTAAATCCTTTTGTATTATATAATAGAATTGATCTTACATAGAAAAAAACAATGTACTAAAGTTAAATACTGAATTGCTTCTACAAATCAATTTTAGAATTAAAAAAAAAAAATCTCCAATCACATGAAGCAAAGAAGAATCAATCAAACAACAACATAGATAATTTCTTGGGGCATGCTTGCTGCTCAAAACCCCTTTCATATATTGTATATTCCACAAGGAATCATGAAACAATTACATACAACTCTTCTCACAAGAGCCCTCATGTATTTAGCTAATTGTATCACATTGATCCAGACAAAATCAGGCCAATACACAACCAATTCTTAGCCTGTATTCAACCTACCTTTCTCACACAATTCATGAGGAATGAAATCCATATTCACAAGGAATTGCAACATTCCTACACTGTGCTGAGTCTCATGGGCATCCTGTGGTGTTTTAACTACACCTGGGTAGCCTACTAATATCACAATTGATATACACTTCCCTTTCACCAAGGTCTCAAATGGTTCTCCACTGGAACTGACATGCATGCATCTAATAATATTAAATCCCCAGTTGCATGTGAGATCACTGATTGTGAATTAAATAATATTTAATTCACTTGATCTCTCACTAGTGTATCTAATAGCTACAACTAGCACAACTGAGTTTAACTCACTTAACTGAGTTAAAATCATTACAACCTGCATTAACTAATGCACCATTGTACTTCAAACTCTGTTACAACTAGAATTACTCTGCATGCCTCACCAAATTCCCTCAACTTGAAATTCATGAGTTAACTGAGTTTATCACACTCAGTTAACTATTAAAATTTATTTTTATAATAGATTACATTTTATTGTCAATCTTAATTAAGGGATAACTAAAATAGACATGCACCAAATTTATCCCACATTAGTGTAGGTGCTGCATGGACCTCTTGGTCCCACATTTAGTGCAGGTGATGCTTAGACCTCCTGGTCCCACACTTAGTGTAGGTGTTCCTTGTTGTTTCCGGATGCCAATTTCACTGTTTCTTGTTGCAAACTTCAACAGTCGTGTCCTTGGACTTTCCTCCTGTAGGTGTTCAGGACTTCCTGTAGAAATACATGATTTCATATAGCTTTCTAGGACATCTTGTAGTAGTATAGAGACAGGATGAAATTTGAGTTTTAATAGCTCATAGGGTGGTGGAATTTGATGGTGAGATGAGTGATAGAGTTGGACGTGGGGTGAATGAAGAGAGGAGATGAGGGGAGATGGAGGAATATTGAAACTTTGTCCATAATATGCCACTATTCATCATCCTGTAAAACACAAACATGTTAGTGTTATTCAATCCTTTTTTTGTTTTTTTTTTCTCTTTATTTTTAAGACAGGTGGGCTGCCTTAGAATAGATTTTCAACCGACAAGCTTGAATTGGGCGCATCAAAGAGATTTTCACCTAAGGATATTTTATTTCTTTCTCTGTATTTTTTTTGCTCAAGGATTTCCTCATGGAGGTTTTCAATCCTAGAGTTGGCCTTGGATGCCTTGGGAAGGTTTTCACCCAAGCCTCTTTATTTTTTATTTTTTCTTTCTCTCTAGGAGGGTGATGGACTGGAAGCTATGAGGATCCCAATTAAATTCACCTCCCTCCTGATTGTGTTGATGAATTCTTCCTTGGACATGGGCCTCTTTTACTTTTTTATCCTATAATGATTGATAAGCAGAGAGATCCCTTCCTCATCTATGGTTTTGATATGAACTGATCCATTCTCATGGAACCACTCTATCGGATAGTTTCCTAGCCATTTGGTCATTAATTTTCCTTTGAAGTCCTCAAATTTGGATTCATAGAGAAATGACCAATATCCTTCCTGAAATTTCTTCTCTTTGATGTGCTTGTCATGCTAGAATTTCCTTTGTAGTTGTACCACTTCAGTGTCAATGAGAGGCTACATCCTAAATTCATACAAACCATTTAGTTGAAGCGGTCTTTATTTCTGTGCCCTTGTGATATCAAAATCCAGTTGAGCTACCATTATGAGGGTGTTATACTCAAACTGAATAGAAAGAAAATATTTCTTCACAAAAACTAGCTCATATGGAGTAAACCCTCTAGTTGTTTTCCAAGTGGTTTTGTAGGCCCAAGTGGCCTCCACCAATATGTCTGCCCAATATCTTCTATTGCTGCTCAAAAATTTGGTAAGGATGTTCTCTAGTTCCCTAGTGGTCACTTCCACCTACCCATTTTCTTTAGGGTGATAGGAAGTAGAAGTATTGTGCTTGATTTTGTGCTGCCTCATGAGATTCTCAATTAGATGGGATGTGAAATGAGACCCCCTAATCGGTGACTATATCCCTGGGATATCCAAATTTGTAGAACATATTATCTCTAAAAAATTCAGCCACCTTTTCTTTTGTTGCCGCCTTGACAACCTTTGCCTCAGCCCACTTGGTCAAATAATCGGTGCATACTATGATGTATTTCTTCTATTGAGATGGTGGATCAATTGGCCTAATTAAGTCCATGCCACACATGTCAAATGGCTCCAAGGCCACCTGTGGTTATAGAGTAATTTCATCCTTGGGTTTAGGTTTCCCCATACTCTGACACTAATCGGCTCTATTGTTGTATCTCCTGGAATCTTGATGGAGAGTAGGACAATAGTAGCCATCTTGCAAGGCTTCGAAAGTTGTCCTCTTAGCAGCAAAATGATCCCCATAGGGTTGATCATGACATGCTAAGAGGATATAAAAAACTTCTTCTTCCCTAACACATATCTCGAGGATCTGATATGGTCCCAGTTTGAAGATATTACCACCAACCCAAGTGAAAGGGGCGCTCTTTCTTACAATTCTTCTCCTCTCCCTGGATGAAAGGTTTGGAGGAAACCTCCCAACAACTAGGTAGTTGGCTATGTAAGTAAACTAGGGAAAGAGTACTGAGATAGAAAATAAGTGTTCATATGGAATTTGATCATCATCTATCCCTTCATCATCTATAGGCAAAGTGAGTCTAGACATGAAATCTGCAACAACATTTTCTTTCCTTGGATTATCAATAATGGTCAAATCAAATTGTTGCAACAATAATAACCATCTAGTATTTCTAGCATTCACGTCAGGTTTATTCATTAAGTATTTAATTTTTGTATCATCAGTATGCACAAAATTTTGGTACCCAGTAATATAATGTATGAATTTATTCAAGGAATGGACAACATCTAAAATATATTTCTCAGTGATAATGTAGTTCAGTTTAGCCTTAGACAGATTTCTGCTAATAAAATAAATGGCATAGGACAATTTATCATCCATTTTCCCAAGGCTGGCCCCATATCCTTATCTGATGCATCATTATGGATATGGAAAGGAAGAGCCCAGTTGGGACCTCTAAGTATATGGGCAGTGGTAAACTTTTCATTTATGATTTCAAAGGCATCTTGAAAAACACTTGACCAATAGAATTCATAATCCTTAGACAACAATACGAACAATGGTGAAGCCACCTTGATAAAATCCTTGATGAATCTCCTATATTAACCATCCAAGGCTAAGAAACTCCTGAAATATCTCTACTTATGGGTAATATGCACCCTTTTTATGATGATAATTTTGTTTGGGTATTCTTGTATCCCTGCCTAAGATATGGAGTGGCCAAGGACAATCCCTACCTTCCTCAAGAATTCATACTTATCAGGAGTCAAAGAGAGATTCATTTTGATGCATCTCCTTAGGATTTTTCCCATATTGGAGAGGGCCTCTTAGAAATCATACCCATAGGGAGTGAAATCATCCATGTAAATTTCCACAGAATCATGGACAAGCTTAGAAAAAATTCTCTGGACTGCTCTATTGAAAGGTGGCAGGGGCATTGCATATGCCAAATGGAAGAAATATATAAGAGAAGGTGCCCCAAAAACATGTAAATATATTCTTGTATTGGTCCTCAGGGTTGATATCGATCTGATTGTAATCACTAAATCCATCCAAGACTTGGTCAATGAAAGGCAAGGGGAAATGCTCTTTCTTGGTGGCTTTTTTCAACTCTCTGTAATCCACACAGATCCTCCACTTCCCATTCTTCTTTGGGACTAAGACAAGGGAATACACCCATTCACTATCTAATATGTGGTATATGAACCTTGCATCCAAAAATTATGTAATTCATCCTTTACTATGTCCTTAAAGGTTGGGTTCATTATCCTCTGAGGCTGGTGCACATGCTTGAATCCATATTTGATGCAAATATGTTATTTGCAGACTGAGGGATGCAACCATTTCACTTATTTGTAATCCAAATAAAAATCATCTAAGTTCTCCCTCTGCAGTTGACACAATTATTCCTCTTCTTTGGTCGAGAGATAGGGATTGATCTTCAGGGTTATAGATGGGCCAAATTATACAATCTTGGTAGGTTTAGCAGATGATTCAACTGAGAATAGCTCAATCCAAAGGCCTCTTTTAGATTCTCTCACCATTTCATCAAGCAGAATGGTAGTGGGGGGTTGGCTTTGAAGGATATGGTCAATGAGATCATCTCCATCATGTTCCCCCCCTTTGATAACAACATCTAAGGTACACACGGGGTATGGTATCACATGATACACTTCATCTTCTTCTTCATCCTCCATCCATAAAGGTAGATCATGTTCAATAGAAGTTTGGGTAGGAGGATATAATACCATTTGTTTTGACAAGGGCCCATTCTTGATAGTCATGTTTCCAACCCTACAACTGATATAAGAATCAACAATGGCCAACCAAGGTATTCATAGAATGAGATGATAACCATTAAACTTAGTTTTGGGCTGAAGTATTAGGAAGTCAATGGGATATTCCCAGGAGTCATTGGAGCCCATGACATCCTCAACAACTCCCCCAGGATCTATTGTGGAACTATCTGCAAGTTAAATAACTGTAGTGGTCTTCCTTAAAACTCCCTGGAAGTTGAGTTTCAAAATTGTTTCTTTGGTAATCACATGGATGGAAACCACAAGATCAATCAATTTATGGCTGAAAATTATACCATCAATTTATACATCCATTAATGGACTCTGAGGGACCAGGTATTTTGGGAAAATCACTCTCCCCAACGACCTACAACAATCATGGTGGGGGTGCCTCGTTTCTTTCTCCCAATATTTTTTAATAGTTTTATTTGATAATCTTATTGTATATGGGAACATCCTTAATAGCCTAGAGAAGGGATATCTTTACACAAAAATTATTCAACTTTCCTAGAAGTTCAGTCTCTTATGGGGTGTGTTGGCTAGGGTGGGTCAATTTCTTAGGAAAATGAGGTGGATTTATTTGAGGGGTACTATCTTCCTTTTCCACTTCAACCTCTTTAGGTGGATATGGTGGATGATTGTCTAGGAGCACTCTCCCAGACTTAAGGTTAATCTCATCGATCTCCACATCTTAGGCAGGGTAAGATGTAGACTGGTTGTGTTTATTTTTGTTCGAGTTAGGATCTGGTTGGGCAGACATCTAAGGTAGCTTAGGTGGAGTAGGATGAATGAGTTGAGGTTGAGGATGGGGTGGAGGCAGTAAAGCAGGAGGTTGTTTGAGTTTAGGCCTCCATCCTTCTGATGGGTTTCTCCACTGAGGTGGTTGAAGAGCATATGGTTGTAATGGTTGTGTGACAGGTTGAGGATGATATGGAGGGGGATAAGGCCAAGAAGGAGGTGTGGGATAGGATGGATGAGTGTATGAATATCAAGGTTGTAGGGTGAATTTAGGTTTGATTTGTAGTAATAATAAGGTGCACCTTTCATGTCATGTTGGTAAGGACAAGGTCCTTGAGGCCTCCTTTGATTTATAAAAGAGAGTTTCTCTCGCGCACCTTCCACCTGTTAGCCACCCATGTTTTCATGTCATATCAGCTGGTGGCTAAATATTCTTTGCAGCCTTCAAGAAACAAATTCAGTCCTGAAATTGTTGGTGCTTGAAGTCTTTTGATGAAACTCATATTTCTGGTTAATCTTCACAGCTGTTTCCTTCTTCAAACCTTTGATATCCTACAAAAATCCAAGTAAAATATTGCTGCATTCCCCTTTTTTCCCCTCCCTTTCTTCCAACTTACATCATTCTCCATTTTCTTTTTTCCATAAAAAACCCCACAGAAACATATGTTTTCCCTTTATCCCTTCATAAAAATCCATTCCCTAAGGTTAAAAACTCACTTTTTGACCTTATCCGAACCTTGATTTCCCTTTGAAAACATTGAAAATCCTATAAAATACACATTTTATATGATGTTAAGGCTTTTAGCCCCCTCGGGCTAAGCCCCTCGTTTTTTCCCCCATATACCCGAGCGCCGGGACCAACTGCTCAGTCCTTAGGTGCTAAACCGAAAATACAACCTTTCTCCGTCCATTTTCCTTCGAAAATTTGAAAAAAACCCATTTTATAAAGTTTTAACGTGAAATATTAAAGTCACGTGGTTTACTGCGCGATTCAGCCTGGGCTGTCGATCTGCTCCACAGATCCGACGGAGTGGAACGCAGCTTGCCTGGTTGACCCCCTTTTCCCGCGCTGATTCCAAAAAATCGCCGGTATCATTCCGCACCACCCTCTGTAGGTTGGTGGTTTTTTCCCGTCGGCCAGCGATTCCATACGCTGGCCGACGCGTGTCCCCGACACTGTTCCAAAACTGCCGCGCCACCAAATCATTTCGCGCATTAATCTTCGTACCATAACCACGCAGCGGAATCCACCTCCACTATCCGATCTGGGCCCTCCCATCTGACGGTTGTCGATCTTCTGACCTGCTCGACCTTTAACCAACATGCGCGCACGTTAACACAGTCATCGCGCGGCCGAGAATCAATCTCCGCCGTCGATCTTTGTAGATCGACGGTCCACATTCAAATGCTTGATTCCATTGCTCATCCTCCAAATTCTCTCCGTTTGACTTTCAACGCCCCCTGATTCCATATTGACCGTCCAAACTAATCCAGATCAACGGCGCAGTTTCACTACGGGGGCATGCCCCCAAAATTGTTCCTCCGTACATCCGAACCACCCGTAGTCATCCCCGACTGTCGATCTCGATGTGAATCGACGGATCTGATTTAATCCTCATCCCCCCATGCTTTTTTGACCATTCTGAGATTAAATCCCAGCCGTTGGATGATGCCATCCAATGGCCCACGCTCCTCCGCACAGTCCCCAAAGCAGATTTCCTATAAAACCAGATTTTTAACATGTTTTTGCATCTTGCAGGGTTTAAACTATTTGTTCGTGTTTTTTAAGGAAGATTCAGAGAAGGAGGGTGACGACCCTCCCTTGTTCGATTCCTCTGAGGAAATCGATCACAGAGTCATTTTTTCACGTCTCGTTGATGTTTTCATAGGCATCGATGCCTTACATGCCCTACGCAGCCCTGCACAAGAAGAAAACCATGAAGATCAATGCAGAGAAAGAGTATCATATGTTGAAGACCAAGAATGAACCAGAACAGAAAATTAGTGAACAAATTTGTGGGGATTAAGGCTAAGACAATTATCAAATGCCTAATCCCCGATCTAAAAACACAATTTGAAGGAAAACCTAAAGTGTTTCATCAGGAAACTCTCCACCGTCACCAAAAAGACATATTCATTCCTCCAAGCAACTAAAGCACCACCTGTGCCTCAAAGTATTCAATCAAGAACTGAATTTATTGATCAAAGTCAGATATTTTACCTCAAAGTAGCCGAAGGGTTATTTCTCCAAGGGATTTAATGACAGAAGGACAGCAGAGTATCCCTAACATCACACAGAGCCTCAAAGGTCAACAAAAGCTCCCTCTGAGCTTAATTCATGAGTGTAGATCAATTAATGTAGTGAAACACCTGTATGGTTTCTGCATTGAGCCCCCAAGGACCAAGAAAGACATTAAATATGCATTAATTGTATTTGAGATCTTTATTCAGATCTCACCTCCTCATTCTTCTATAAATACTTCAGTAGAAGATGAGTGAGGGGTTGGTTGCTAATGTAATTGTTGAAGCATTGTAATTGTAACTGAGCTGAAGACTCTTGATTGTAGATAGGATTTCACTAGCTCTTGGAGCTCTGCTTGTAGCAGATAGGTTAGGTTATGAAGAGAGATGGATTAAAACACTGGATTTGCAGATTGTAATCGGTTTGAAGCATCAATACAAGCTGTTTTATGGGATCCTAGTCTATGCTGATGGTGATGTTATTCTCACTGTAACTTGTATTTTGTTTCTGTTTTCAATTTGTTTCATTTTCCACTATAAAGAACAGTTTAAACAGGGTTAGGACCTATTGTATATCAGTAACCTTCTCTGGCTGAGAAACCTTTATTTAAATGTTTTCTTTCAACTGTGTTATTTGAAAATGATTTAATTTAGTTTGAGTACAGGGATGATGGCGTTCCCTCGTCTTATAGTCTTAGCTGAAAATCATTTTTAAATGTTACTTTCAATATATGTTGTGTGAAGATGAACTGAGGAAATTAAGGTTAGCCCTGAGTCCCTTCTTATTTGCTCAACTAGTTGATTGTTTCCCTAGAATGTGTTAAAAGCTTACTAGTTTCAAAGTACTTATCACATCTTAGACCATTCTGTGTTATCTTTGTATTTCCCCCTTTTTTGTATGTTTTCTATTGGAAGTGTATCAAAGGCTGGCTAATTTCAAAGTACTTACCAAATCGTAGTTTACTTCTATGTTTTTCTTAAGTGTATGTCAAAAGCTGACTAGTTTCAAAGTAATTATCAGATCTTAGGCTGCTCTTTGTTCCTGCATCTGTTTATTTCTTTTTCTTGATGTATCACTCCATTCCATAAATCAAAACTTTAAAGAGATCCTTAGGCATAGATGACTTGCCCCATAGACCACTCTTGCCTCTTGCTGTTTCAATTAAATCCTCTTATGACTCCATAGCCCAATGGACTGAAAACCTACCATCATCTTTCATCTTCACCGAAGCTTACTCTTTTTGCTTGCAACTTCTCACTTTTGAACCTATTTGCGTATAGATCTTTTCGCCTCAGACAGCAACTGTGTTCAACCATCCAAAAAACCAAACAAACCCTTGGACTTCATAACTAGCCTAATATTATTACCCCAAACTTCAAAGACAAATCCATATTTGTACATATTGGAGAGATCCCTCTCCGGATTCAGGAGGGCTAGATCCTAGAATCCCAAAGTTGGTTGAAATGATGTTAACTCTGTGATCGGAATTTTGCCAATCTTGCTTATTACAGAGACCTAACATTTCTGGCGACTCCACTGGGGATCTGAGTGTTTGTATAAGACCTTAGAGACCTCAGTAAAACCCTTGATTCAAGAAAACTTTGTGAGTAAAAAGCCAGCCTTTTCAAGCACTACCAAGAAATGGTAATCATGATGAAACTTGTTTGAAACAGTGACAAACTAGGTGAACTATAGGATTCTTATAAGCTTTTATCTAACCTTGAAAAATCAGCTGCCTTAGCCATAAGAGTAGACTATCTTTGTCTCATAACCGTAGCTAAGTTTTGAAGCAAAGTTAGGACATTCTTGCAAACCACAGATAAAAACAATTCAGAAAATACCAAAAAACATTTCAAATTGGTAGTAAAAAGCTTGCTCTTTAATTCCATTTACCATTGGATGTGTTTTACCTCATACTCTTAGACAGAGTCTGGAAAGGGCCAGGTAGCCTCCGGATCTCATCCTCTTTTAGAGGTGACATATCTGGTGAATGCCCTTCCAGTCAATCTCTGGTTAGAGTTTGTTGTGTTATTGGGATACCCTTGAAAAAGGATGTTTCACAAGCACTGTGGTGGATAATGTATCTCTTTGAAAACACTCTGAAATTTCCACCTGGCGACTCCACAATCCTGAACAGACCTTAAGACTCCACTGGGAAGAACCCTTATCATTATAATATCCTTCAAACTCAGTTAGAAGTATGTAGGATTTAAATTGTGCAAACAGATTAGTCAACCTCTCGAAGACTGTTATACTTGGTTGGACTTTTCTTGTTTATTTAGGTCTAAAAACATAGCATAGTGGCTCCTAGAAAGATTCGCACTAGAGCCCATCCTGACCCTGATCCACCTAAGATAGTTGATAACCCAGAAAGAATCCTTAGGAAGTCTCCTAAGATAGAATCGTCAACTGTTTTCAGATCATCCCTAAGAGCTAATTCAGTCCCTGAAAATCTTTCAGCTCTGCAAAAATCACAAGGTGACCTATTAAATCCATTTAGAACTAGGTCCCTTGATGATTTAGATCAGTTAGATTCCGAGTCTTCACATTCATCTCCGGAAACAAGTGAACACCTTGGGAATAGAGAATCAACACCTCCTGATTTACATTTTCTACATAACCTAGGTGTCTCTCATCCAAGATCAGCTCAGCAATCTACTGTTGTTCCATCCACTTCTGTTCATCCTTCATCCACTGTTCAAACCACTTAATTTCATCCCACCCCACCTCTTGTCAATCCACCGCCACCACCTATCATGGCAGCATGGTATGCTCCCTTAGTCCTTCCTGTACCATTAGTCAATCTTCCACAGGACTATCAGTCCAAAATTCCGTTATATGATTCTAGCAATACTACAACAGCATCAAAACATGTGGACAATATGAATGACTACTTTGACAGAAATGAAATTGATGATGATTCTATCAAACTTAGACTATTTGCTCAAAGTCTGGGAGGAGAAGCAAGAAAATGGTTTAAAGGCTTAGCCCCCCATAGCATTAATGATCTCCAAGGCTTCCATCAAACATTCTTAAACAAATGGGAAGTGAGGAAGAATCCTCTCCAAGTTCTTGCTGACTATAACAATCTCCATAGGAACCCTAGGGAAAGTGTACAAGCCTATTGTACCAGATTTAACAGTGTGTATAATGCACTTTATCCTGAACTAAAACCTCCACAGGGCTCAGCTTTAAACAAATTTCCTGAAGGTTTTGATGCTGACATGACCTATTCACTCAGAGAAAGAGATTTTGCAGCCCTTGAAGATATGCAAAGAGGTGCTCTCTCTGTGGAAGTAAACTTAATGGAGAAGAGAGCAAGGATGAAAGCTGAAAACAGAGTATCTTTTAGAGAGGAATCCACCCCTACTACCTCAAGCTCAAAAATGGAAAGAATGATGGAAGAGATGATGAAGAAAATGAGCATTCTTGAGAGAGCGCAAGCAAGTCTAAATCAAAATGCTCCTCAAATCAGAAACCAAAACCAGAATCAGAATGCTAGAAGGAACCAACCTCCTAACCGACCAAGGGAGGATGATCAGCAGATCACTCCTCCCTTTCATCAAAACTATTTAAGTGAGGTTGAGGAAACAGATGAAATAACGGAGGATAGTGATATGAACCTATTTGGGGTAGATGATGATGACTTCGAGGTTCATTATGATAAGAAACAAGGTCTTTATACACCTTATGATGACAAAAGGGATGATAATGAAAGTTGTTGTCAAGACATGGAAAACTCCATGACAGAACCTTCAAAAGAATATGAACTTAGAAGTAGATCGAGTCAACAAACCCCCAACACTAAAACCTCTGACAAACCTTCTCAAAACAACATTGCAACCACGCCTAAAACAGTCAAACAAAAGGATAAAACAGTGGCTGATAATCCTGGTAGTGGTAAAGAGAAAGACACTCAAAATCTTGAAAAATAGAGTGCAGACATTAGCAGTACTAACACCTCGGCTAGTACTCCTGGTAAAACAACTGTATCAAATGTAAATAAAGCAAAGCAACAAACTGATGTTGCTGATAAAATGACAGCTAATAGGGCTGAAACCAGCACCTTAAAGAATCAAATTATTTTCAGCCAAGAACAGGAAATCTCAAAAATCAAAATCTCTGTTCCCTTAACCGAGTTAGCTGCCCAACATGTATATATAAATCAAATTTTGAAGGCCTTAAACATAGAAGAGAATGCGGACACACTCAATCTTAATGATGACCAACCAGAGCTGATTTTTGGTCCAAAGATTGAAGGTAAATTCCAAGAGGGGCCTGTCCCTCCCTTTTATGTAAGTTTGAACATTCATGACAAAATTTTGCACAATGCTATGCATGTTTCAGGCGCTTCTCATAATTTAATGCCAAAGCTGTAATGTAGAGCCTGGGCCTTGAAATAACCAGGCCTTATAAAGACCTATACTCCTTTGATTCCAGCAGAGTGAAATGTCTAGGATTAATCAAAGACCTCTGTGTTAACTTAGCCCAGATTCCAGCCAAATGCTTAGTTATGGATATTGTTGTGGCTGATGTACCCCCAAAGTATGGAATGATTTTATCGAGATCTTGGGGGGCTAAGCTACAGGGGACCATGCAAATGGACATGACCTATGCGACTATCCCTGTTTTCAATCAGACTAGAAGACTTTACAGGGAGTCCCACATGCAATACACAGTGACAAGTCAAGACAGGCCTCAAAACTCTCCTATGTATGCTGTAAGTATGAACCTTGATTCTTTTATCATGTTTAATGATGAAACGCTTACCGAACAAATCACTTCAACAAAATTGATGGCTGATATGGAGGGAGATGAACACGACACTCAAGTGTCAAAAGAGTTTGCTGCACTGGAAATCTTTGGCAAAAAAAACGCAGGTCTTGATTTACAAGTCGTTGGTCCATTGCTATTAAATTTTGACGGTAAAGAAAATACCCCTCAACATATTGAAAAGCTTGGGGAATCAAATCATACAGAAGACGTTCACCAAACTGGTAAAACTGAAAATGATCCTCTTTGGAGTATCTATTTTGATGGGTCATGTACTAGAACAAATGCTGGTGCAGGTGTCTGGATTACTAACACTGATAGCAAGCACACAGAATGTATTTCTTGAAAATTAAACTTTCAGTGTTCCAAAAACATAGCAGAATACGAATCCCTTCTCTTAGGCTTGCATCTCTTGAAGAAATTAGGAGCCAAAAGAATTAACGTATATGGGGATTCTGAGTTAATTATTAAGCAAGTCAATGGGGAGTATAATGCAAATCATCCCAGACTTAGAGCCTATCAGAATGATGTCATGGATCTTTTGAAAACATTTGAGGAATCCACACTGAGTTTTGTCCCGAGGAAAAGAAATCTCATAGCCCACAATTTAGCCTTTGCAGCTAGGACATGTTTAACGCCATATCAGATAGATGATTGTTCACCTCAAATAAAATTTAGACTAGCTGTGCCTGATAATAAAAAATACTGGCAGGTGTTTGATGGAGATAAACAAATAGAAGACTTCATGCAATTCAGAAATGAGTTTGAACTCCATAGTTTAGATTCAGACTATGATACAGACTGCAGTAAAGAAAATTTTCTTGGTGAGGAAGAGCCTTCTCCTAAGCTTGTCAACATTAACCTTCAGACTAGCAAATGCAGAAACAAAACAGAATTGAGTGCAGAATCAGAAACAGAAGAAATAGAAACTCTGCATTCTAAAGATGAAGGTTTGCCAAGTGGTCTAGCACCTTTGGAAGAGTTGTTCGATTTTAACGATGTGGCAAACAAACCAAAACTGGAACCTGTAGAGACTGAAGTAAAGGAATGCAATATAGGCAGTGAGAAAAAACCGAAAATGATCAAACTGTCCAAAATTTTGCCAGCTCACATTAAACTCAAATACATAGGGCTATTCAAAGAATTTTCTGATGTTTTTGCATGGAGTTACGAATATCTTAAGTCTTATGACACTGAAATAATACAACACAAAATCCCTCTTAAAGAAAACCAAAAACCATTCAAACAGAAGCTACGCAGGATAAACCCTGTCCAGTTGCCATTGGTTAAGAAGGAAATCATGAAGATGCACGATGCTGGCATTATTTTCCCTATTAGATATTTTGAGTGGGTATCTAATCTGGTGTTTGTTAGGAAGAAGACTGGAGAAATCAGGCTTTGTATAGACTTTAGAGACTTAAACAAAGCTTCATTGAAGGACAACTACCCTTTACCAAAAATGGATCATATTCTACAAAGGGTGGTAGGGTCCAAAAGAATTTCTTTGCTGGATGGCTATTTAGGGTACAATCAAATCTTAGTTCACCCTGCTGATGAATTAAAGACAACCTTTACTACACCATGGGGCACCTTCATGTATGTGAAAATGCCTTTTGGTCTAATGAATGCTGGAGCAACCTTTCAAAGAGCCATGGACATAGCATTCTCGGAAGAATTGGGCTTCTTCATCATTATCTACCTTGACGATGTCACTGTGTTTTCAAAAACAGATGAAGAGCACTTAGAACATTTAAGAAAGGTTTTCGAGAAATGCAGGAAGTTTGGAATATCTTTAAACACTAAGAAGACTTTATTTGGTCTCCAAGAAGGTAAACTTCTTGGGCACATTATTTCAGAGGAGGGTATAAAGATAGATCCAAAGAGGATAGAGGCCATATTGCAAATCTCTCATCCTCGAAACATCAAAGAGTTGCAGTCTTTCATTGGAAAGATCAACTTTTTGAGAAGGTTCATCCCCAACTTGGCTGAGCTCCTTAGGAATATCACAAACATGTTAAAGAAGGAGAAAGGGGTAAAATGGACCTTGGAAGCAAAGACATCCTTTGAACTGGTAAAACAAGCATTAACCAAAACACTAGTTCTCATAAGTCTTGATTTTTCAAAAGACTTTTATATCTTCTCATTTGCATTAGAACATACCATAGCTGCTGTCCTTTTACAGAAAAATCCACAAGGACAAGAGCAGCCTATTGCATTCTTTAGTAAGGCATCAAGGGATGCCCCTTTGAAGTATAAAATTATGGAAAAGCAGGCTTTTGCTCTGGTGAAGGCTTTGAAAGACTTCAGAGTATACATCCTTCACTCACACATTATTGCCTTTGTCCCAAATTCAATGGTTAAAGATATTCTAACACAGGACCCAGATGGTAAGAGAGGTAAGTGGATTGCTGTTATCCTTGAATATGATTTAGAGATAAAACCCACTAAGCTCATCAAAGGCCAAGGTCTAGCTAAATTAATGGCCAAATCAAATTGTGAATTTCTTGATATTAATGTGATTAATGCTTTGGATGACCAAGAAGAATTCTCAGCTCCCATTATTGAAGATAATTTTGTGAATTTTCCTTGGTATACTGATATTGTTTATGTTTTGCTTAATCTGAATATACCTCCTAGTTTATCAAAGGCAAAGGCAAGATTCCTAAAGTTAAAGGATGTAAACTATTGCATTATTGATAAATGTCTTTATTGGAAAAATGCAAGTGGTGTATTGCTTAAATGTTTGCCTGAGTTTGATGCAGAGAAGATTAAGCAGGAATTCCATGAAGGAGAGTGTGGAGGTCATTTGTATTGGAAGCCGACAGCCAACAAAATTGTGAGGGATGGTTTCTATTGGCCTACTCTTTTTCATGATGTCCATAAGATGACCACTACTTGCCATAAATGCCAATTGTTTGAAGGCAAGAGAAAATTACTGCCCCTCCCTCTGCATCCAATCACTGTTGAAGCCCCTTTTCAACAGTGGGGACTTGACTTCATAGGAGAAATCCATCCACCATCTTCTGCCCAACATAGGTGGATTCTTACTGCCACAGACTACTTCACTAAGTGGATAGAAGCCATTCCTTGTAGGCAGGCCAATGATTCGGTTATCATAAAATTTATGGAGACTAACATCCTCTCTAGATTTGGCTGTCCTACCAAGATCATCACAGATAATGCAGCAGCATTTGGATCAAAGAAAATGATTGAATTCTGTCACAAGTATCAGATAATATTGGGACACTCCACAACCTATTACCCTCAAGGTAATGGACTTGCAGAATCTTCCAACAAAATCTTTGTGAACATAATCAAGAAACTGTTGGAGGACAATAAAAAGTCTTGGCATACAAAGCTGATCCATGCACTTTGGGATGACAGATTGACTTTGAAAAAATCTATTGGTATGTCACCGTTTCAGCTGGTGTATGGTACAGATGCAATTTTTCCTAACAGCCTTGGTGTACCAGTTATGAAGTTAATTCAAGAGTTGCAGACAGAAGAAAATGACATAATCAGAAGAATAAATCAAACCATTCATCTTCAGCAAACCAGAGAGGAAGTGTATAACAGAGCATTGCAGAAGCAAGATAGTATCAAGAAGATATTTCATAGAAGAAAAAAGGCTAGTAATTTCAAGATTGGGGATAAAGTTTTGAAGTGGGACTCAAGAAGGGAAGAAAAGGGTAAGCATGGAAAATTTGACAACCTCTGGCTTGGCCCTTACTCTATTCATTCAGTTGCTGGTAATAATGCATTTTTCTTACAGGAACTGGATGGAATAGAATTGTTTTGGGGTCCTATCAATGGCAGGATGCTTAAGCATTACTTCTCTTGATCCATTTTATGTTTTGAAGCCTTTTTATCTTTTTCCATTATGAATAGTCCATCCACCATTGCATTCAAAGTTATGAAAAATAAAAAAATACAAAAACAAAGAAAAGAAAGAAAAGAGGGCAGAATTGAAAATAAGAAAGGCAAGGGCCCATGCCAAGAAAAAGAGAAACAAATCTGAAAGTGTGCAAGCTCAAATGCCACTCCTCAAAAACACACTTCTAGTTAGTCAAACTGTTTAATCTTGACTAACTAGCTTTAAATTTTTCTGCTGATAGGATAGTGAATTTGATTTTCCGAACTGTTTAATCTTGGCTTATCAGTAGATAGATTAGGATAGAAATTGAAGGTTCAAACAAACTCAAAATCTGAACCAAAGTTTCCAAAGGAAGATGACTCAAATCTATGTTAAATTCTGAGTCAAAGAAAGTAAAGATCTGGTTCTAATCAGTTTAAAATCTGAACCAGAAGAAAAGAAAAGACAGCTCAAAAGCAAAGCAAAAACAAAGATGTGAAGAAAAGAGAAGGCCATGATAAGAGACTTTCAGATCTTAAGCCTTCCATTTTGTTTTTATTTTTCTGCAAATAATAATCTATGTGCAGCTTGTTTTTATGCCATAGATCACAGCAAGTCAAACAGCTTAATCTTGACTTGACTGTTTTTAAATTGTTGTTTTAGAATTTAGAGAATGAAAGTCTGATGGACAGTTTAAACCCACCAGACAGTAGATTAAGTAGAGAAATATTTGAGCTCAAATGTTTAATCTGAGTTCATGGAGAAATAAGGAGTAGAATTAGATTAGTTTTTATGCTTTCAAAAGAATAAAATGTTGTGAAAAGAGTTCGCCAATCCAAGTGCACTCTGATGAAGAAAAAAATGTTAGATCAGTAGGATTGGGTAGGTAGAAAATTGTATTGATGGTCCCATGTCTCTGAGCTCAGAAGTGATATTGTATTTTAGGCTAAATAAACAGATGAACGCCAGTGGTCGGCATCACGAGAGAAATCAGAAGTACGAATTCTTGATGCCTTCAAGAAGGCACCATCCCCAAGTGGAGCCACTGTTAGCCACCCATGTTTTTATGTCATATCAGCTGGTGGCTAAATATTCTTTGCAGCCTTCAAGAAACAAATTCAGTCCTGAAATTGTTGGTGCTTGAAGTCTTTTGATGAAACTCATATTTCTGGTTAATCTTCACAGCTGTTTCCTTCTTCAAACCTCTGATATCCTACAAAAATCCAAGTCAAATACCACTGCATTCCCCTCTTTTCCCCTCCCTTTCTTCCAACTTACATCATTCTCCATTTTCCTTTTTCCATAAAAAACCCCACAGAAACATATGTTTTCCCTTTATCCCTTCATAAAAATCCATTCCCTAAGGTTAAAAACTCACTTTTTGACCTTATCCGAACCTTGATTTCACTTTGAAAACATTGAAAATCCTATAAAATGCACATTTTATATGATGTTAAGGCTTTTAGCCCCCTTGGGCTAAGCCCCTGGTTTTTTCCCCCATATACCCGAGCGCTGGGACCAAATACTCAGTCCTTAGGCGCTAAACCGAAAATACAACCTTTCTCCATCCATTTTCCTTTGAAAATTTGAAAAAAACACATTTTATAAAAGTTTTAACGTGAAATATTAAAGTCACGTGGTTTACTGCATGATTCAGCCTAGGCCGTCGATCTGCTCCACAGATCCGACGGAGCAGAACGCAGCTTGCCTGGTGGACGCCCTTTTCCCACGCTGATTCCAAAAAACCACCGGTATCATTCCGCACCATCCTCCGCAGGTTGGTGGTTTTTTTCCGTTGGCCAGCGATTCCATACGCTGGCCGACGCATGTCCCCGACACTGTTCCAAAACCGTCGCGCCACCAAATCATTTCGCGCGTTAATCTTCGTACCATAACCACGCAGCGGAATCCACCTCCACCGTCCAATCTGGGCCCTCCCATCCGACGGTTGTCGATCTTCCGACCTGCTCGACCTTTAACCAACATGCATGCACGTTAACACAGTCATCGCGCGGCCGAGAATCAATCTCGGCCGTCAATATTTGTAGATCGACGGTCCACATTCAAATGCTCGATTCCTTTGCTCATCCTCCAAATTCTCTCCGTTTGACTTTCAACGCCCCCTGATTCCATCTTGACCGTCCAAACTGATCCAGATCAATGGCGCAGTTTCACTACGGGGGTATGCCCCCAAAATTGTTCCTCCGTACATCCGAACCCCCCGTAGTCATCCCCGACCGTCGATCTCGGCGCGAATTGACGGCTCTGATTTAATCCTCATCCCCCCATGCTTTTTCTACTATTCTGAGATTAAATCCCAGCCGTTGGATGATGCCATCCAACGGCCCATGCTCCTCCGCACAGTCCCCAAAGCAGATTGACCTATAAAACCAGATTTTTAACGTGTTTTTGCATATTGCAGGGTTTAAACTATTTGTTCGTGTTTTTTAAGGAAGATTCAGAGAAGGAGGGTGACGACCCTCCCTTGTTCGATTCCTCTGAGGAAATCAATCACAGAGTCAGTTTTTCACGTCTCGTTGATGTTTTCACAGGCATCGATGCCTTACATGCCCTACGCAGCCCTGCACAAGAAGAAAACCATGAAGATCAATGCAGAGAAAGAGTATCAGATGTTGAAGACCAAGAATGAACCAGAACAGCAAATTAGTGAACAGATTTGTGGGGATTAAGGCTAAGATAGTTATCAAACGCCTAATCCCCAATCTAAAAACACAATCTGAAGGAAAACCTAAAGTGTTTCATCAGGAAACTCTCCACCATCACCAAAAAGACATATTCATTCCTCCAAGCAACTAAAGCGCCACCTGTGCCTCAAAGTATTCAATCAAGAACTGAATTTATTGATCAAAGTCAGATATTTTACCTCAAAGCAGCCGAAGGGTTATTTCTCCAAGGGATTTAATGACAGAAGGACGACAGAGTAGCCCTAACATCACACAGAGCCTCAAAGGTCAACAAAAGCTCCCTCCGAGCTTAATTCATGAGTGTAGATCAATTAATGCAGTGAAACACCTGTATGGTTTCTTCATTGAGCCCCCAAGGGCCAAGAAAGACATTAACTCTGCATTAATTGTATTTGAGATCTTTATTCAGATCTCACCTCCTCATTCTTCTATAAATACTTCAGTAGAAGATGAGTGAGGGGTTAGTTGCTAATGTAATTGTTGAAGCATTGTAATTGTAACTGAGCTGAAGACTCTTGATTGTAGATAAGGACTGCTAAGCTCTTGGGCTACGCGCTGTGAATGGGGATGCAGTTGAAAGAGGATGGATTAAAACCTTTAGATTTGGTGTAACCGGTTTGAAGCATCAATACAAGCTGTTTTATGGGATCCTGGTCTATGCTGATGGTGATGTTATTCTCACTGTAACTTGTATTTTGTTTCTGTTTTCAATTTGTTTCATTTTCCACTATAAAGAAAAATTTAAATAGGGTTAGGACCTACTGTATATCAGTAACCTTCTCTGGCTGAGAAACCTTTATTTAAATGTTTTCTTTCAACTGTGTTATTTGAAAATGATTTAATTCAGTTTAAGTACAGGGATGCTGGCGTTCCCTCGTCTTATAGTCTTAGCTGAACGTCATTTTTAAATGTTACTTTCAATATATGTTGTGTGAAGATGAACTGAGGAAATTAAGGTTAGCCCTGAGTCCCTTCTTATTTGCTCAACTAGTTGATTGTTTCCCTAGAATGTGTTAAAAGCTGACTAGTTTCAAAGTACTTATCAGATCTTAGGCCATTCTGTGTTATCTTTGTATTTCCCCCTGTTTTGTATGTTTTCTATTGGAAGTGTATCAAAGGCTAGCTAGTTTCAAAGTACTTACCAGATCCTAGTTTACTTCTATGTTTTTCTTAAGTGTATGTCAAAAGCTGACTAGTTTCAAAGTACTTATCAGATCTTAGGCTGCTCTTTGTTCCTGCATTTGTTTATTTCTTTTTCTTGATGTATCACTCCATTCCATAAATCAAAACTTTAAAGAGATCCTTAGGCATAGATGACTTGCCCCATAGACCACTCTTGCCTCTTGTTGTTTCAATTAAATCCTCTTATGACTCCATAGCCCAATGGACTGAAAACCTGCCATCATCTTTCATCTTCACCGAAGCTTACTCTTTTTGCTTGCAACTTCTAACTTTTGAACCTATTTGCATATAGATCTCTCCGCCTCAAACAGCAACTGTGTTCAACCATCCAAAAAACCAAACAAACCCTTGGACTTCATAACTAGCCTAATATTATTACCCAAACTTCAAAGACAAATCCATCTTTGTACATATTGGAGAGATCCCTCTCCGGATTCAGGAGGGCTAGATCCTAGAATCCCAAAGTTGGTTGAAATGATGTTAACTCTGTGATCGGACTTTTGCCAATGTTTATTATTACAGAGACCTAATACCACCCTTTGGTATACAAATTTTAGGCTAGGTAAGGAGGGGAATTTTTGTATTGCATGTTTCTCTTTATAGAGTTAGAAAATCTCTATGATGTTTATTTGACATTAATTCGTAGGGTGTCTTCTAGTGCATCTGGGGAAAAATATAGCTAGGACGCTTTCTGCTTCCACATGTTTCCTTTTGATCTACATTGTGTCCATTTTTAAAGAAAAGGTGTGCAACATATCACTTTTAAAATCCTCCAACAGGTTTCTAATATCATTCTTAATGGAGGTTGAAGAGGAAGAGCTACTAGTAATTATTTGAATAGCTCTACCCTTTTTCCTGGTGTAATATTCCCAAATGGGGAAGTAGAAATATATGAACAAAAAAATGGAAATAGCAGTGTAAATCAACTCATTAACATTGGATACCAATATGGAGACATAGCATCATGTATTAGATCATCAAATAAATACAAAATAATGAGGCATAAATCATATACAATGAGGACATAAGCCTCCCATAAGCAATCACTCCCGAATATGAACTGTTGCTACAACAAAAAATGACGGAAGACTGCTACAACGTAGTTATAGATGCACTGCTACAGCAAAGGAATGTAAAAAAGGTGTAGGGCTATTATATGCCTCAAAAGATATGCCAATTATAGATCTAGGCTTAATAAAAACTCCTACAAAGAACTCGGAAATGGGTTTTCAAAAATACACCCTGTATAAGATGGGATATAAAGCCCTAGGGCTGAAGATTCACTGAAAAAATGAAGCACATGAGTGTATAAGGCTGAAATAATGTAGATCTGATGTAGATCCCCTCAAAGGTCTCCTCCAATGAAAGGATGAACCCTTCAATCACAAGAAAACACTCCAAAGGAGCCACAAGATCCCTCAATGAATTTTCCCTAAAAAATAACGCAATTCCCAGATGGAATAACACTTTAAATGATGGGAAATAATTTTCCTGGTGAAAAATATCTGAAATATGTCCAAGAGACCTCCAAATTGATCTCCCAAGAGAAGGAATGCTTCCTCCTATGGGAAACTAGCTCAGAAAGTGGGTTTCTACACCCTCCACTGCAACACCCTACAACACAGCACAATATTATGTAGAAAATACGCTGATGAAGAAAGCTATAGCTTGTCCTGAAAACCTGAATTTGGAAATGAATGCAATTCTCTTTGAAGAGACCTCTCAAGGAAAGAGGTGGGATTCCTGCTCGGGAACACCCAATGCTAAACATCATAGCAATCTCAACTAAATAGCTGAAGAATGCAAGTAGCCTAAACATATCATATACAAAATAATAATCCAAAAAATAACCCAAAATGGCTCACATCATCTTCCTTATATAGATTATGAGCTTCCTTTCCCTTGGCCCGACTCAATTAGGTCATTTCCTTCATGAAATCAATCTCCCTCCAAAACTGTGTTATTCCTCATTCAATCTCCACTCCTCTATAACAACGTTGTTGACTTGGTAAAAGTTGATTGAATCAACATGATCCAACCTCTATCCACACTTAGAGGTTCTTTATTTAGCTGCTTAGAAGGTCTCCTTTCACACTTGAAGTATTTTTATTGCTGCTAAGAATATTTATGGGCCTCCCCACCCACTTATTCACCTACCTAGTGATAAAACGAACTATAATATTCCATTTAGCTAAAGGCTAAATTTTTGGAACATTAAAGTCCTCCCCTCCAAGATGTTGCTTGTCCTCAAGCAACTGTAAAGGTGGAGAAAAATTCCGCCCCTCCTCCTCTTGTGGCCTCCTCATCAATAGTCCCCGCCACTGCTCAAAGTAATATGCAATAAATATTCCCTCCAATAGTTCATCCCAAGTATGCAAAACCAAATGGCTTACATCATGAAAAAGTGGAAGGTGTAAGTGGAAACCTTCTTGTTGTCTAACAGCCTCTTGAAGGTAGGAGTGATGACAACCATATGTATCTAATTCCAAATGAGAGACTCCCATACCCATGCTATCATCCAAATTATATGAATCACCTTGCAACATGGCAATTCATAGAAAATTTCCTCCAAAATGTTCATGAGAGGCATATCCCAACTGCTCCAAAAAATCATATGGCCCACCTCATAAAGAAAAAAACCGATCTACTGTAGTGGCCATGTCATCTCCCATGCTCCTCTTGGAGAATGAAGTATAAAAGGTGTGGGAAATTTCATTCCCCTTGGACACATCCAACCAATGTGTCCCTCCTCCAAACATGTTCCCAACAAATATAAGAACATCATCAGCATATGGAATCATGATTAAAATCATGCTAGCTACCATATGTAATAAGGGAGAAGGAAAATGGTCCCTCAAGTGCAACCAACACAATTTTACTCCTAATTGCATCAAAATATGGCATGATGTGTGGTTTCCCAACTACTTGTTTGTTGCCCCAATCTCCTCACAAGTTTGGAGAAGGTGTATGGTGTATGGTGCAAATTGAGCATACCCCGCATAAGATATCATATCCCCAAGACCTCCTAGGGAGTGGCAATCATCAATGCTGCTTATGGCCTCAAGTAGACCATGAATTCAAGAAGGAAGAATTCTCCTTCTTGGAGCAATGTCCCGCACATATATGGTTAAGGAATGCACATATTCATTATATAAATCATTATGCAACCAAATAGTATCCTTACCATATGCTTTTCTCATGCAAATGGAGTGGCGCATGGATAAATCCCTCTCATTCTCAAAGAGGAAATATGTGGTTGTGATAACTCCCCCAAAGAGTTATGTATCTCCTCCATCTCCACATGATCCATGCATCTCCTAAAATACTGATATATCTCCTCTTCAAAGCCTTCCCAAGTGTACCCCTCCATGATGGTGTGGTATGCTCTCATGGAATAAGTGTGGCTGAAGTGAAAATATTCATGAGCTGCTTGTAGTAACTTATCCTTGAGCTTGAAATATATATATAAGAAGATCCTACCATGATAGTTGATGACCTCATCTCTAACTAAATATCCCTCCTCATGTAGCTGCTCATAAAATATCATACAAGTAAAAATATCCTTGGAATAATCCACCAACAGTTGGGATTTCCAATATGGATCTATCCTCCATAGTGACAACACTAATGATCTATCACAAAGAACATCTTTCATATGGTTGTAATCCTTTTTTACATCTCTCATGCCAAAATTACAAGTTGGAAGGTTGCTATCCTTCCCATGCTGCTCTTGCCACAACGTAGAATCTGAAATGAGAGTGGGTAACAATGATGTTGGGAGAATTCCTCCCCTCTCCTTGAGTCTACCCAAGGCTCTCAGCGCTATATCAAGTCCTCGCAAGGTCCTCACCCCTCTAGAATCAATGAGTGGTGCAACAAAATGTGAAGCATCTCTCATCATCCCCTGATCTGGTGGTCTCCCCGGTGGAATGCCTCCATGCAATGAGACATCAATGTCAAGAGTAGACTGTATATATAAATGGACAACTTTGTCCCTACCCTAACTGCCCAAATTAGTCTGCCTCTTCTGTGCATCAATATTCTGAAATAGATAGGGGTGTGTGCTCCTAATCATATGATGCTGACCTTCCTCCCTACCTTCTCCTTTTATCTGCAAGGTTCCACAATCTATCAACAGTGGCACATGTTGTTCATGGATTTTTCCTTGATCTCCACATATGAAATCCTTAGTAACTTCTTGCAATGATACAATAATTCCTCTTGTTGGAGCAAGTGCTCCATCTACCTTTGCATGAGGTGCTATATATGGCCTAGATTTGACAGCACTGTTGCCTCCAGCCTTCTCTTCCTCTTCAATATGAATGGGTAACTCTTCAATAAGAGGGTCCTATTTTGAAAAAGGGATCTCCATGCCCTCTTTTCCAAGAATATGAGATAGAGATCATGCCTCTAGCAAAGTATTATGAAAGATGTTAGCCTCTTCAATAGTTTTCTGAAGTGGAGTTGAGTTTATAGGTCCTTTCAACCCATGCAAAAGTTTTGTTTGTTTTGGTCTGTTTAGCTCCATCAAAGGTGTTTCAGAATGTTTTTCATCAAACTCTTCCACTAGTCTCCTAGTGAACTTTTCATAAGTAGATGTATTTGCATTTTTTAAAGAAAAGGACTCAAATATCCACCAAGCATAGGCTTTACCTTCAAAATGTAGCGCTGCAACTTTGATGGCTTCATTATTTGAAACTTTGTGTTGCTGCAAATAGGTGTCTAGCTCCTCCACCCAAGCCCTAGCTAAACATTTAAGTGAACCATCAAAATTAGATGAAATAATCTACCCACATCATGATGTTGGATCCTTTCCTTGTTGATCTTGCAAAACTCTTGAAATTTGATGTGATCTTTGAACCTCTTAGTTTTAGAACCTCAGGGAGAATTTTAAGGATGGGCATTTATCTTAAAGTTTAAAAACTTGGCGAATCTTAGTAGTCCCCAATATGTAAATTGTAAAATTTTTGATGTTATTTTTGTTAAAATATTTAGTTTTATAATCATTTTATATCAATATATATAAATTTTTGGTGATTTTTAGGGTAAAATATTTTTATACTATAAAATTTGAGCGAATCAGTTTAAAAAAAAATGGAAATTGGAAAATCTTTTTTTTTGAAAAAGCATAGAAAATTAGCCCACCTGCGAATACTATCCCCTAAAATTTTCCATGTTTGAGATTCAAATTTTTGCAAGTAATCACTAAGAGTCTCCATCTTTGTCATTTCTTCTTCTTCCATCTCCCTCATAGTAAATCTAGGCATATGACTGTGCCATGAATCATAATGTGTGGTTGCATGCTCACACCCATCATGCAAAAATATAGGTCTTGCTTCATATTCATACCCTTTTGGAGATTCCTTACACATCTCCCTTCTCATCTTCTTTATATCTCAATGAATGCTCTACATAGTTTGAAGAAGAAGCTTTGAGAGCTCCTCTTCCTCTCTTCCTCCAAATAATAGAGTCATGTCTCTTTTTTTTCAATACATCTCCTCTTTTTGTGAGAAGCTTCTCCTTATGGTGACATATTGGCTGAATGCATGGGCTGAGCCAAGATTATGTTCTGATACCACTGTAATATTCCCAAATGGGGAAGCAATAATATATGAACACAAAACTAGAAATAGCAGTGTAAATCAACTCATTAACATTGGAGACCGATATGGAGACATAGCATCATGTATTAGATTAGAAAATCAATACAAAATAGTGAGGCATGAATCATATACAATGAGGACACAAGACTCCCATAAGCAATCACTCCCGAATATGAATTGCTTGTACAACACAAAATGTCGGAAGACTACTACAGCATAGTTATAAATGCATTTCTATAGAAAAGGAATTTAAAAAAGGTGTAGGGTTGTTATATGTCTCAAAACATATGCCAATTACAGATCTAGGCTTAATACAAACTCCTACAAAGAACACGAAAAGGGGTTTTCAGAAATACATCTTGTATAAGATGGGATCTAAAGCCTTAGGGCTGAAGATTCACTGCAAACTGAAGCACATGAGTGTATAAGGATGAAATAATGTAGATACAATGTAGATCCCCTTAAAGATCTCCTCCAATCAAAGGCTGAACCCTTAAATCACAAGAAAACACTCCAAAGGAGCTACAAGATCCCTCAATGAAGCCGCCCTCCAAAATAACGCAATTTCTAGATGGAACAGTGTTGTAAATCATGGGAAATAATTGGCCTGGTGAAAAATATCTGAATATATATCCAAGAGCCCTCCAAACTAATCTCCCAAGAGAAGGAATCCTTCCTCCTATGAGAAACTAGCTCAAAAAGTGGGTTTCTACACCCTCCACTGGAACACCTTGCAACACAGCACAATATTATACAAAAACTACGCTGATGAAGAAAGCTATAGCCTGGACCAAAAAACTAAACATGGAAATGAATGAAATGATCTTCCAAGAGACCTCTCAAGGAAAGAGGTGGTATTCCTGCTCGAGAACACACGATGCTAAACATCATAACAATCTCAAATAAACAGCTGAAGAATGAAAGTAGTTTAAATAGATCATATACAAAATAATAATCCAAAACATAACCCCATATGGCTTCCATCCTCTTCCTTATATAGATTATGATATTCCTTGCCCTTGGCCCCACTCAATTAGGTCATTTCCTTCATAAAATCAATCTCTGTCCAAAACTGCGTTATTCCTCATTCAATATCCACTCCCCCATAACAGCGTTGTTGACTTGGTCAAAATTGACTGAATGAACATGATCCAACCTCTGTTCACACTTAGATTTGATTTATTTAGCTTCTTAGAAGGTATCCTCTCACACTTGAAGTGTTTTTATTGCTGCTAAAGATATTTATGGACCTCCCCACCCACTTATCCACCTACCTAGTGTTAAAACAAACTATAATATTCCATTTAGCTGAAGGCTAAATTTTTGGAACATTACACCTGGTTTCCCTGGAGTGGATTATGAATAAATTCTTGATATCCTCATAATATAGTTGATACATATCTCCTATGGACAACATATTAAGGGTTTCTATGAATTATTCCCTGATCCCTCAGAAAAGAAATAACTTGAGAGATCTAGGATCAAGGGTGCAATTGGCCCTCTTGTAATTCAGTTGAAGTTTCTCCTCATAATCCTCTAAAGACTCATCCAGCGCTAGGGTCCTCCTACATATTTCTTCCTTCGTTTATTTGGACCTACAATAGTCTCTATACTTGTTGTTGAAGGAATCCTGCATTTGGGCCCAAGTATTGATGTTGTTCCCAGGAAGACCCATGAGTCATTGGTAGTATGCATCCTTGAGGATAGAAGGGAGAAATTTAAACTTTTGGTCATCTAAGGCATATTCATAAGTCCTGTAGACAACAAAAAACACAAAAATGAAAGTGTTAGGGTCCTTGTAAATTAATCCATGGAAGTGTGAAAGGGTTAAAGGGATGATTCTTTCCTCCTAGTCTCTCCATTGGTTTCTCTGATGGGAAAGAATCCTCGGGGTCTATTATCAACCATAGATTGAAAAAGTGAATAAATTTCCTTTGGTGAAGCAAGTTCCTCCTCTTCCCCAATAGGTTCCTCAAATTTTTCAGGTTGATCACCTAGAGAATGTTCTAACTGATGTTAACTGAAGAAGAGTGAAGGGTGACTGTGTGGGGATGTGGGGGATTTTGGTAAAAAAATGCCTTGGTTGTCCTTACTCCTACGAGGCATGAAAGACATTTTTTTGTGATTTTTTCAATATTTTGAATATGAATATAAAACAGAAAGGAGAAAATAATTATTAAGCATAAACAAACATATACTTAGACACCTCCTAGGGAACGACGTAAAAAAGTGGTGAGTCTTGGTATTCCAACAAAAGTGCTGCAACTCTTAGAGGCTACTCAAATTTAATTATCAACCTAAGTTTTGTACAAAATTGGAGGTGACAGTGCTATATGCACAACCGATGAGCTCTACCCATGCCATCCTCATCTTAGTTCTACTATGAAATGCTAGGAACTATTTTTACTATGAGAGAGAGAGAGAGTCTATAAAACTTATAATTGAAACTCAATACTGAAAACACATCTTGAAAACTATTCTATCTCTTAGAAAGGAAACCCTACTAGATTTCACCCACTCACATAACTAACATTTACATTGCAATGAAGAAAATAACACTTACTCTAGCTGCATGAAAGTAAATTACACTAGATTACATTCATTATCTTAACTACTCAACTACATTGCAAGAAGGGAACTAATATATCTTCACACACATATTGCATCAATCATGAATTAAATTTTACCTACTGCATGCTAGCTGTTGTATTAATGGTGATTTTTCTATGATAGGCTAACATATTAAAACTACTCTCTCTTGCAACAAAATGAAAAGGGTTTTTAGTGGCCTAGGGGTATCCTTCATCTAAGAATTCAAATATTGAGGTAAAATAAGGCCTATAATAAGTTCATATGAGGTGGAGTATTGATTTTGGAGTGAATATGGTGGCTCCCAACACTTCTATAGGAGGTTTCTATAGGATCCCTATTTTGGTATAGGAAGTCCTGTAATGCTACATGAAACAGGACGAGATGGTTTCGAGGCTGGAAATCGTGGAATGAAGGTGATGAAAAGGAGGGAAAGGTGTATCTAAGTGGAAGGGAGGTGGCCAAATCCATTTTCCAAGCTCATAACCCTTGGAGGGCCTGTCTTGCACCAAGAAGGTTGATCATGGTGGTTATGAGGATGGTCTTCAAAACATGGTTGTGTGTAGCAGAATGGAGGCGAAAATGGAGGGTTGAAGTAAAACATGAAAGTGTTGAAGGGGGTCATTCTATGAATTTTTATCTAGTCCTACAACCAACAGATACACTCATGGATTGACCATTAACAAACTATCATGTTAAATGGTGGAAAAGTTGAATTGAATCAAATTCTATTTAACTTAATCTAACATTCGCCTAAAACATAAATCCAACCTCTAATATACAACAAATTTATGATAAAAAGAATGAAAACCACTTTATCCTTTCCAATAAATCATAAACTAAATATTTTTGGTTTGTGTTTGGAGACCTTTTCCCTGAAGCTCCAATGGAAGAGGTGAGGGAGAGAGACTACCATCACAATTTTGATGGTCTTTTGATGCTACTATAATGCTATGAAATCAACTAATGTACTAAAGCAGAAAGGAAACATAGAGATAAAAAATAAAGACCTCACCCCATGGATTGGGCCTTAACCAAAAAGCTTCAGTCCACTGAAATCAAATTAGTGACAGGAAAACCAACTTCTCATTCTCATTTCATAACAAGTCTCGTACATAAAAATGAAAATAAAAAATATATGTAATATCATGTCAAGGGTTCTCTAAACACCTATAAAAATAAAATCTTAATTAGCTCTTTCTCATGTTCATTTATACTAATGGGTAGCTACCAAAAACTCCCTAAAAAGTAGGAATTTGTGTCCTTGATCTTTGAGAGGTCTGGAGCTTGGCTCCCTCTTAACATTCGCTTGCTCGACTGCATTTGACTTCAAAATATTGGAGGAGGATCTTAGGTGATCTTGGGCTGATTATGAAAGCTAAGAAGGTGGAAAACCTTCCTATAATTTCTCCTTCCCATCTACTCTGAGCCTTGACCCAGAATCTGACTCAAAAATAGCTTTATTTCCTTTATTTCCTGCAACTAAACAATGTTAGGATTCAATTCATGACAAACCTATCACACCTTTCACACCAATAAAAATATGACAAAAGTTAATCAAATGTGTGAGAGAGAGAGTTAATAGGCTAAAAGGTGACATTGTAACCCCTTACTATATACCTAATTATGAGACTCATCAATTATGATTAATAAGACTATGAAATATTCTATATTCTAACTACGGTTAATAGCTGATGCAGTCAAACCTAACCACTAGTAGGCTATAAAAATGTGTTATAACCATGCTACTAGGAGGAAAAGTGGGTCCATTCCTATGAGTGAATTTGTTCCATAGCTATGAAAGAGATAACCGAGATGGATAGGAGATAGAGAAAACAGAGAGGAATTGTGCACTATAGTAGCCCACAGACCATAAGCCATACCTTTTTTTATTCAGAGACATTTTCATTTGAAATAAAGAGAGTAGAGTGGCCTCACCTTCTAGCTATTTTTTTCACCCGAAAGCGTTTCCTAGGTCATATCTTGTGTCAAATGTGTGTGTGAGCTTTTATTTCAATGTTCTATATATTATACATAATTTTTAATTCACATGCTTGCACTATTAACAATATTATATGGATCAAGAAGTCTAAAAAGAAATAAAATTGTAATATTGTATAATTTTAGATTTTAACTAAAATTTTATTAGATATATTGTGATGAAATATCCAGTGGAATATCCATGGGAGTTTACGGATCAATACTCCTAGGTTCCTACATCTCGAAGCACCCCCATGCACTCAAAACCAAAATATGATGGTAGAGTTTCTAGAAATACCATAATCCTTCAATTTTACAAAATCCTACTCCCTTCATAAAGAAGACAATCCAGGAGTATAGGGATCCCCAATCAATTCTCAATTTATTTTTTTTATCTACCCCAAAATCCTAGACCTAGATTTGGATCGTGTTTCCACTGAGGGTATTTACAAAGATCTCGAATCCAAACATATTTGCGTTAAAATGATCATACGCCTTGGCTACTATCATGTTGTCCATGGCCTTTCTGTCATGTACCAAATGGTGGCCTCGAAGATGTCCATACACTCGATTTCATCGCCATCGGAATTATTAGCATATTGATTTTTCACACAGATCTCTAGCTTGTTGTTGTCTCTGACTCTGAATTTCAGATGCGGATCATCTAGATAATAGAGTATGAAGAAAATAGTCTCTTACATGATTTCCTCTAGGAGCATCGCATAGCCAAAGGCCTTCATTTAATTCTTATTCGATTCTTCTAACCTCTTCTCAATATTTGGCAACACATTTTTTATATGTGATCTAGACAACGCCACAACACTTATGTCTTCCATTCCTACTATAGATCCCCTTATTTGATGGTTTTCGATACTCCTCAAAAACCCGAGCTCTAGCCCATAGTCTACGTTAGGTCCAACCTTCCCGATATTAGGATTTATATTACTTTTAAATTTTTATTATTTTTCAATTAAGTTGGCATGTAAATATTTAAAAACATTTACACCACTACAACATCTCCCCCATGCTAGGTTGTAAAGCACCTCTTGGCACAATAATGTTTGGTGAGCCCTGGTATTGCACCAAGAGTGATGCAACTCATAGAGGCTACTTAACTTTAATTTATCAACCCGAGGTTCATACAAACTTGTAGATGAGAGTGCTACATGCACATCATATGAATTCTATTCATGCCATCCTCTTCTTAGTTCTACAATGAGGTGTTTCTACTAGGGTTACTTCTAGGAAATGATGTATGTCACACTTCTAAATGAAATATAAGATTGGAAATAAATCATCACCATTACTCTATCAACAAGGAAAGAACCTATTCTATATCATAATGATTCATCTATCTATCTGTAAGAAAGATAAATTCACACTTAATCTAATGCAAGAAAGGGTATTAAACTAAGTGGCATTCATAATTTAGATTTTTGAATTGAACTTACAGAAAGGGAAACTAATCTAGGAACACATGCCGAATCAAATGACTAATTGAGTTCTATTTATCTTATGCTTAACTATCGTGCTTAATAATGCATCTATCCATGAGATAATAAAACTTTTAAATGAATCTTTTTTGTAGAAAAAGAAGGAGGCGATGAGATGAACTAAGACGATTTCTGTCTTAAGGTTTCAAAGATGAAGGTGTGTTGGAGGCTAGGCTAGGCTTAGATGAGGTAAAGTAGTGATTTCAGGCTAAAGGAGTGAGTTTATGGCACTACTATAGGATCTTCTACAAGATGTTTTAAAATACTACAGGAAACAAGCCAAGAGTAGTTCGAGGCCAGAATTGGTGAGGAAAGGGTTAGGAGAGGTGGAATGAAGGTGGATATATTTTTATGAAGGGTAGCCAACCCTTTGGTCAAGCTAAAAAATCTTCACAAATCCTGTCTTGCACCTCCAAGGTGGCTCTCGGTGTTGTGGTGGAGATTTCAAAAAATAAGGCCAAATGTGACTTGGATGGAAGTTGGTTGACGAAAGGTGGAGATTGAAGCTAATGGTGTTGGGGAAGTCCTCCTATACTAATTTATTTAAACCTTCAAGAAAAATACTTGTTCATGCATTCATCATTGAGAAATCTATCATAACTATGGTGGAAAAGATGGGTTGAATTTAAATAAACCTACCTACGCATTTGGAACAAAAATCTACCTTTGCATCTACAACATGTCCATGATAAGAAAATAGACCTATCTAAATTTTCCATGAAATTATAAACTAAAATCAATTTTGGTTTGTGGTGAAAGTCTTCCCTCCTCAAGCTCCAATGGAAGAGGTGAGAGAGGGATGCTTTAGCACATAGTTTTGAGATTTTATAAGCTACTGAACATGAAATGGAAATAGATTAACTACTGCAACATGAAATATCACACAAGTACATAAAATATAATTAGGCCAATGGATTGGGCCCTAACCCACAAGCTAAGATCCCTGAAAATAACTCAGTGGAGAAGAAACCAAATTCTCATTTCATTTCATAACCAGTCTTGTACATAACATATGAAATTTAAAAATTTCTAATACAAGAGCTAAGAGTGCTCTAGATACGTCCAAAAATTGAATCATAGTGAGCTCTTACTCTGTTCTATTTATCCTAGAGGGTATCTACCAACAACTCCCTAAAAAGTAGGTGTTTGTCCCCTTGGGACTCAAGAGAAGTGGAGCTTGGCTCCCCTTGATCTTTCACTTGCTTGGCTATCTCTGATTTCGATCTATTGGAGGATAATATTGAGGAGATATTAGCTACCTTAGGAGTTAAGGAGGTGGCCAACCCTCCTACAATCACTCCTTGTTGTCTACTTTGAGCCCTGATTGTGGAATCTTCCTAAGAATTGGCATCTTCTCCTGATTTTCCTGTATTTAAACCACATTAGGCTTTGAAGTATGAAAATCCTTAATACACCATCTTAACTGAGCAACATATGACAATAATGCAATTATATGTGAAAAATAGAGAGTGATTAAGCTAAAAAGGTGACAATTAACCCCTTAAAATGTACCTAATGATGGTGCTCATCATCACCCCCCTACCAAATGGTTGCTCATCCTCTGAGAAAATTCGTCCTCTTTATTAATTTCTTTTAGTGCCTTTGTGGCCTCTGTGAAATCCCAAGGAATCATGGAAGGATTTCCCTAAGGAGGGTAGAATCCTACATTCTTCTATGCTTCCTCCCATTCCTTGTTCCCTTCAACTTAATATTTTCCTTCACCCAGTCCTAACAACAAAGGTGGACTAATTTTAAGGCAATCCATTGGATATCCATTGTCTACATGGACCTCTTGTACAAAGGTTCCCTTTCTTAGGAAACTCCATGTTTCTTAGGCTAAGTGGGAGGCCATTTCATCTTCTCTGACATGCCATCATACACTCCTCTCCGAGTAGTCTATAAATTTCATCATAGTGTGCAATTTCCTGTGCTTGGTTGTTGGGGTATTTATCTGCAAGGTTGGCATTATTCACTATCAGTAGGTGATTTTTTATGATCCCTCTAGGGTTGAATAACATTGCCTTGATATGGAAAGGATATTTTCCTCCCCTCCTTATCAACTTTTTGGCCTCCTCTGTCATGGCCTCTGCATTGGTCATCCAAGGGACTAGGGCCATCATTTTCATACCCCCCAACCTAGAGTTAGGGTCCCAAATGTTTAGATCAATCAAGACAAGATTATGCATATAAAATTTTTCCAATTTGGCCTTATCCTCTATGTTGGACTGATTGCAAAAATCAATAAATTTCTTGTAATTATGGAATGTTAATGACCCATATGAGGCTATTGTTTTTATCTTAAAATCCAACCATTGTTCCTTCAGATAGATGGCATACTAGTTGGAGGGATTTTTGTGTTTCATTGTCTCCATGTATAGGTCTGCTAGGGTGGTAATCTACTTCTCCTTCTACTGCAATTGGCTATTTAATATTTCATTCTCTACTTGTGCCTCTTGTATCTGCTCCTTTAACACTGCTTCCCTAAGTCTGACATCAGCCAAATCTCTCCCCACATTAGTGAGTTTCTCTTCCATGATCCATACATCTTGCACATTTTTAGTTTTGGAAATTTGCATCCAACGGTTCGTGTGTGCTCTCTCTTTATCTAGCTCATAGAACAGGGGGACTGATAGATCTTGAGGGATCATACTTCCTCCTTCAATGAATGTGTAATAAGAGCTCAATTTTGGATGTGGGATAGGATGTGGAACTACCGCAATGTATTTTGGGGAAATTTTGGAGAGCCGGGCTCTTCCTTTGGCTCCTCTTTGTTCTTTCCTTTGGCATCATGGCCTTCAATTTCTGCATATTTTTCATCACCTTGGGCCTCCTGCCCTTCCAAGGGTGACTTTTTATCTTCCCCCATTTCTTTCTTCTCTTCCTATAGCACATTTATTTTTTCTTGTAGCACTGTATGAGTTTCCAATAGAAAACTCTATTTTTCCTGTAGAAAACCCTCTTTTCCTTGCTTCCCATTCTTTTCTTCCTCTTGAAGTTCTGTGGGGGTTGGTAATTTTTTAAGGGATGCTAACCTTAAGAAGTGTCTTCTTATATAGGTCAAAAGTGTGTTTTTAGGTGAACTAACCTCTTGAATATTGGGCTCCTCTGGCCCTATTTCTTCTTTCTTATGGGTGATTCTTCAATTGTGATTGGGCTCTTGGTTGGAGTTTGAGGCCTCCCTTGTTTCACCCTGGAACTCTTCCTAGTCTTGAAGTACATGGAGGTATGTATTTTTATATTTTTCCTTCACAGGGGTACTTAGAGTGGCTAAGGTGGAAAGCACTTCCTTTTCAATGGTTCTTGGTGAAAGGCTAGTTTGTTGAGGAGAGATATTAGTGCTCAACTCAGGGTCTAGTTTCTCGTCCTCTTTTGTATTTACTTCTTCTTTCCATTCCTCTTCCTTTTAATCTTATTCTTCTTTTTCATATTTATTTTCCTCCTCCTCTTTCCCTTCATATCCTCCTATATTTTATGTGGGTTATGCCTCTGTTTCCACTTCCTCTTCTTCCTTTGTTTTTTTAGTCTCTTCCTATTCTTCTTTGATACCCCTTTCTCCAAGGCTAGGGGAAGGGGTCTGTCCATGAGTGATAAATTATGTCCCAATGAATGCTTCTGTGTTCATGTATATGAAGGTGGACCAAGGTACATGGATGTTGAGTCCATTGATAGAATCTCCCGCTATGATTTTATTGAGACCATGGTGAGCTAGGTGTTGATACTTTCTATCCATTACCCTCTGGCTCATATCCCTGATTGAAAGCAGGAGGAATTATCGGATGTTTAGTATATATTATAGGGGCATATATCCTTTGAATATATGCTCATGCAATAATCTTAAATGTTATCCATAGACCACACTTAGTCTTCCCTCATAGGAATATACTTCATGATATGGTATGCTACCTCATCCCATGGGTAAGGGAGACATTCCCTTCTCACCCCATTCAGATCTTCAATTTATTCTTCATTATGCAAGAAGAAAATATAAGTTAGAGGTAGTGATAGAGACTCTTTCCTCTCTGTTCCACTTAACTCCTATAGGTAAGGTTGTGACTCTTCTAATAAGCTCAGGGGTTATGGTAATTTTTAGCCCTCTAACCACTATGGTCACCTTATCATCTGCTTGGGAGTGAAAGGCCACTCCAAATTCTCAATCCACGTTCATAATCAAAGCCTTTGAGGAGCTCGAGGCACCCCAACCACTTGTTATTTCTAAATATGTCAACCATAAGAGGGTGTAGTATAATTCTTTTAATGTATGTGGGCTCCCTTCTACTAAAAACTCCCCCCATTTTGTGACTGTGTTAGAGAGATAGTTTTCTGGCTTGTGTCCAAAAACACTTGTGATATGGGACCCCAAAGGTTTCAAATTAACAAAAACTATGATTTTATTACCCCTACTTCTTTGAGAAACCTCTTAAATTTATGAAATATTTCTTGTCTGTGTGTAAATGTTCATGAAAATATTGGTGGGGTGATGTCCATTTCCCTCTACAACTTTGATGTTTTCTTTCTTAACGATGGTTTTGGGGTGTCAATACACTTTGAGGGTGGATTTCATGACACTTTCTATCACTATGTAGCCTCCTTGGAAACTTCCTGTAGCACGGGCTTGCATGCAAAACTAAACCATTGATCGAAGCTCCTAGGTGGATCTCGTCTCTTTGCTACTCTAGCTGATCTCAGAATGCACAATAGGATGAGGGAGTGTTAGGTTTCTGTAATTTAGAAGAGTGGCAAGACTAAACGTTGCAGAGCCTACATCAGAATCATTTTGGGATTCTAGGATCTCTCCCTCCTGAATCCAGAGAGGGATCTCTCTATAAGTGCAAAGATTGATTTATATTTTAAGGTTTTAGTATGAATTTAGGCTAGTTATTAAGAACGAGGGCTTTTTTTTTTTTGGTTGTTCAGATATGATTTTTAATTTGATGGAATATCAAAAAATGAAGGAGTTCCAAAAGGTGAAGATGCAAGTGTATTGAGAAGTGTCCAACAGATAGGATTAGTATGAAGCAGCTTTAAACCATTGGGCAATGGAGTCACAAAAGGGTTTAATTGTACAAAAATTTCAAGAGTGGTCCAAGGGGCAAGTCATCTATATCAAAAGATCCTTTAGATTAAATGATGGAATGGAACATAAAAAGTGTTGAGAAAGTGGAAAAAGCCAATAATTTCAACAAGGATTTATCAACTTACCATACAAGAAAAGCCTTTTTAAGAAACTGTTTGAAACCAGCCAAAGGATAGGGCTAACCATAGACTTCTTTGGACAAACCTGTATTAAAGCTATCTTATCAGACAATAATCCAGTAATCTCACTAGAATAATTTCATAAGGGATGAAAACAGATAAGGAAACACAGTGCAGCTTAAGATCGGGTCAGATACATTAAAATCAAAGGCTAATTTTAGCATACTCTTAGGGAAACTTTCAAACAACTTTTGGAGAAAAAACTAGAAGATGGGGCAAACCATAAACTTTTCTAGTTTAAATCTACTCAACATGTAATGAAAATATCATTCAAGAATTTCCTTTCAAGTTTTGCACATCAAAACATGGACTAACCAACATTTCTTGATAATGTTTATACTTAATTTAAGTCATTCCCAAATATCACAATTAGCAGAAAACATATAGATAAAGATTATCAATGAGAGTAGGGTACTTTAGCAGTAAATCCTAGCTATATGCTTGCTATTCTTTATCATAGAAAAGTGAACAAAATGGCATACATGAAAGGAAAAAAATAACAGTAAGAGGTACTTCACCAATGATATAGACCAGGATCCCAAAAATCAGCTTGTATATTGATTGTCAATCCAGTTACAAACTACATGTTCAATGTTTCAGAAAAGCAACAACTTCTCCTCTGAGCCTAACTTCTTCAATAAATTTGCAGAGCTTCAGAGCTTCAGGACTTATTTACATTCAACAATGATTCGATACAGAAACTATTATATCAAAAGTGCAACAACCAACTCTTTACAATGTGCTCCTCAAGGAGATTTTATAAGAAAATGAGGAGGTGGAAGAGTTCTAGGGTAGATATCATTAATTCCATACTAAATGCAACTCCTAGCCTTGAAAACCATGCAAGGCATAAGGCAGGAAAGAATTCAATTTACAACTCTATTTCATTAACTCTGTTTTCTACTTTTTAGGCTTTGTGGATGAAAATATTGACTTTAAGGCTCTTTTTATCTTTTACAATAACTTTATTGATAGTTTGAAATATGTTCTTTTGTTCGTAATAACTGTCAGCTACCTTTAGTCTTAATGTTTCCTGACTGAGATTTGATCTGGGTATTCCTTTGAGGCAGAGAGGTTACAAGTGGCATTTTTGGTAGGCTAAGGATTCAATTAACCCCTGTGATGTGGAATTCAAGGCTTTTCTAGAGATCTTCATTTGTGGATTAGGACTTTGATATTTTATTTGTGCCTTGATCCTTTAAGCTTTGATTTACATCTTTAATCTTCTGTCTTTTCTTTGATCTTCATCTTCGGGTCTTCATTCTTTAACACTGTCTTAATCTCTTTAACCCGTGGATTAAAAACCCTGATCTTCAGGCTTAGGCATAAATCCCTTTATCATTAATTTATTCATTCTGATACACTTTACTGCTTTGTTTCACTGGCACAGGTGGTTTTCTATCAGTTGGAGGGTTTCATCTAAGGTCAGGGGTCATGATCCACTAATAACCTGAATTTGGAAACCCGTTGGTTCCTTCCTTCATTGATTTAAGCCACTTAATCATCATTCTGGACTGAACTGGTCACCTATCTATGATTGTGGAAATACACAGAGCCACACCATCAAACCCTACAAAACACAAAAAATAATTAAAAAAACCCTGCAAATTGTGATAAAACTATGTTGGAGGGTCTATGGAGGCGGTCTGGAGCAGTGAGGATGGAAAAATGCAGCGGTAGAAGGGAGAAACCCTTGGCAGAGGTGAAATGGGTTTCTAATTTTGAATTTGGCGCGAATTGGGGAAGAAGCAGTTTCGGGAAAACCATATGTGGTTTTCACACAATATTTGGGGGGTTAGGTGGTATCAAATTTTGGAACGCGATTCCATTCATCGCTCGACACGTGGATTTTCAAAAATATTTTTATCGTGTGGAAGCAGTGCACTATGGAGCGGGGCAAAAAATTACGTGATATGGATCGCTGGCCGTTGGATGATCGTCGGGAGATCGGATGGTGCAGGTAGAACGCGATGAATCCAAAGATGAGCGGAAGATGTATGGTGGGACATAGGGCTCGACGGCGCACGATGGGACTGTGACCGTTGATCTAAGGGAAGGAGCGCAGATCAATGGCTATCATTGAGCGCGGAAAATCAATAGTCCTGAGGGAAAATTACAGTGGGTCTGGTGGTGCGTCAACAACTTTGTTGCGGGGTGGACGGGTGTTTGGGTTATCAGGTTTTAGTCCCGATCATCAGATATCTGGAATGAACGACTGAGATTTAAAGATGGGGTGGGTTATTTGAAAGAAGGAAAGCATGGTAAGTGAACGGGTGGAGGGAAGGATGGCCTGATGGTCGTTGATCTCTGTAGATCAACGGTCCATATTCATTTAAAATGAAATGTCGGGGAACGAAAAATAGAGGGAATAAGGGTTTAGAGATAGGGTTTTTTGGCCTTTAAGCACCCGATTGCAGGGCTTTGGGATGCATGGAGGAAATGGGCTAAAGGAAATAAGCCCCGGGGGGCTTAATGATTTCATAAGTGTAAAGGGTTGTTTTTAGGCCAAAAACAGGGATTTCAAGGCCAAAAAAGGTCCTGATAGGTGAGACAAGGGTTTTTAAACCAAATGAAATGGGGACATAAGGTTTAAAAAGGGTTTAGGATGATTTAGAGGTTAAAATGAAGGTTTATAGAGGAATTTTGGAATGTTTTAAGGGTGAAAAATGGAATCTCATAAGAGTAAAATGATGAAGTGAATGAATGAATAATGGAGCCTTAAAAGAAATTTTTCTCTTAGTAATATCAGGTACTTTAGGATTAATAGTGAAACAACAGTGAGGATTAACTCAAAGGGTAATTATCATCATAAGAATTCAAGAGCTAACAATTTGGACATGAATTGTTTCTTGAAGGCTAAAAAATATTTAGCCATGATTTGATATGGAAAATTTTTATAGGTGGCTAACAGTTGCTCCACATGGATAGGATATAAGCTGGTTCTTTAGCTATCCAGAACCTCAGCTATTGATCTCTGGCTTTTTAGTAAACCAGTGCCTTCATCCACTGGGCAACAACTTTCTTTTCCTTTAGTTGACCTTTCTTTGATTTGATAATCTTTGCAACAATCTGAAACAATGGAATTCTATCAAAACAACATCTCTACCTACCCATTCCTAATGATCCTAACATTTTTTCTTCTTTCAGAGTGCATTTGGAATAGAAAACTCTCTTCATCAACATTTTATTCTTTTGAACAACAAGAAGCTAGTCTATTTCTACTCTTGTTTCTCCATGAAATCAGTTTAAATAGTTGAGTTCATAAATTCTCTACCTAACTACTATCTGTCAGGATTAAACTGTCTGACAAACCTTTATTCTCTAAATTCTAAAATAGGAAATTTAAAAGCAGCCAAGCTAGGATTAAGAAATTTGACTTGTTGCAGATCTATGGCATAAAAACAAGTTGCACACATATTTTATCTACAGAAAAGTAAAACAAAATTGTGAAGGCTTAAGATCTGAAAAATAAAAAACATCCTTCATTTATTCTTCAGATTTGGTTTTGATCTTGTTTGAGTTGTCTTTTCTTTTCCTTTCTGGTTCAAGTTTTGAGCTTTTTAGAACTCGTTCTTCATCAATCTCAAAGGTTCAGGATTTGAGCATGTTTGAACCTTCTTTCTTCTATCCTAATATACCTTACTGATAAGCCAAGATTGTATTGTTTGGCTAATATAATTCAATAACCTATCAAAATTAAATTGAAAAACTAATTAGTCATGATTAGGTTGTATGACTAACTAGAAGTGTGTTTTTAGGAGTGGCATTTTGAGCTTGCACACTTTCAGATTTTGTCTCTCTTTTTTGTATGGGGTTGTACCTTTCTTGTTTTCATTCTGCCCTCTTTTCTATTTTTATTGTTTTTGTATTTTTCTTTTTCTAACTTTGAAAGCAATGATAGATATGATATTTACAATGAGGGAAAAATGAAAAATCTTCAAACTGGTATAGTTAAGAAAAATAATGTTTGAGCATCCTGCCATTGACAGGACCTCCAAAAAGTTCAATTCCATTCTCTTCCTGGAAGAAATAAGCATTGTTACCAACAACAGAATGAATGAGGTAAAGACCTAGCAATAAGTTATCAAATTTTCCATGTTTTCCCTTATCTTCTCTCCTGGAATCCCACTTTAAGACTTTGTCATCAATGCTGAAATCACTGGCCTTTGTCCTTTTATAAAAAAAAATCTTGATGTTTTCTTGCTTGTGTAGGGCTCTATTGTAGACTTCCTCTCTGGTTTGTTGAAGATGTATAGTCTGATTGATTCTTCTTGTCATATCATTTTCATTAGACTTTACTTCTTGGATCAGCTTCATGACTGTCACTCCTAGACTGGTTGGAAAAATTGCATTTGCTCCATGAACTAGCTGATAGGGAGACATTCCAATTGATTTCTTAAGTGTTAATCTATCAGCCCATAGTGCATGTACTAGCTTTGTGTGCCATGATTTCTTATTGTCTTCCAGCAACTTTTTGATTAAATTCACCAAAATTTTGTTTGAGGATTTTTCCAACCCATTACCTTGAGGGTAATAAGCAGTAGAATGGCCCAATGCAATCTGATATTTATGACAAAATTCAACCATCCTTTTGGATCCAAATGCAGCAGCATTATCAGTGATAATCTTTCTAGGACAACCAAATCTGGATAGGATATGATTTTCAAGGAATTTTATGTTGACAGAGTCAATGGCTTATCTAGAAGGGATGGATTCTATCCATTTGGTAAAATATTCTGTTGCAGTGAGGATCCATCTATGTTGGGAAGATGAGGCTGGATGGATTTCCCTAATGAAGTCTAGACCCCACTGTTGAAAAGGAGCTTCAACAGTGATTGGTTGCAGAGGTAAGGGAAGCAATTTTCTTTTGCCTTCAAAGAGTTGGCATTTATGATAGGAAATAATCATTTTGTGGACATCTTGAAAGAGGGTGGGCCAGTAGTAACCAGCTCTAAGGATTTTATTGGTAGTTGGCTTCCAATAGAGGTGGCCTCCACATTCTCCTTCATGAAACTCGTGCTTGATCTTCTCTGCATCATTCTTAGGAAAACATTTAAGCAATAATGCACTAGCATTTTTCCAATATAGACATTTATCCAAAATGCAGTAATTAACAACTTTCAACTTTAAAATTCTTGCCTTCGTTTTAGACAAATCAGGAGGAACATTCAGATTGAGAAAAACATATAAAATATCAGCATACCAAGATGAAAACAGAAAATTATCTTCAACAATGGGAGTTGGCAACTCCTCCTGTTCATCTAATGCATTTAACATGTTTATATCAAGAGCTTCAAAATTAGACTTAGCCATTAATCTTGCTAGTCATTGGCCTTTTATGAGCTTAGTGGGCTTGATTTCTAAATCATATTCAAGTATCACAAAAATCCACTTTCCTCTTTTTCCATCTGGATCTTGGGTTAAAATGTCTTTTACAACTGAATTTGGCACAAATGCAATTATGTGGGAATGTAAAATGTAAACTCTGAAGTCTCTTAAGGCTTTGACTAAGGCAAAGGCTTGTTTTTACATGATATTGTACTTTAGAGGTGTATCTCTTAATGCCTTACTAAATAATGCAATTAGCTGCTCTTGTCCCTTCAATTTTTTCTGTAATAGGACAACAACTACTGTGTGTTCTGATGCAAATGAAAAAATGAAGAAATCCTTTGTAAAATCAGGACTAATGAGAACTGGCGTATTGGTTAATGCTTGTTTTACCAGTTCAAATGATTTCTTTTCTTCTAAGGTCCATTTAACTCCTTCTTCTCTTTTAAGCATATTGGTCATGTTTCTAAGGAGTTCAGCTAGATTGGGTATGAACCTTCTCAAGAAATTAATCTTCCCAATGAAATATTGAAGTTCCTTGATGTTTCTAGGATGGTTGATTTGCAATATACCATCAATCCTCTTTGGGTCTATCTTTATCCCCTCTTCTGATATGATGTGTCCAAGTATTTTCCTTCTTGGAGACCAAACATTGTTTTCTTTGGATTTAAAGATAACCCATATTTTCTGCATTTCTCAAAGACTTTTCTCAAGTGTTCTAGGTGTTCTTCATCCGTTTTGGAAAAAACAGTGATGTCATCAAGGTAAATAATGATGAAGAGGCCTAATTCTTCTGAGAATGAAATATCAATGGCTCTCTAAAATGTAGCACCAGCGTTCATTAAACCAAAGGGCATTTTCACATACATAAAAGTAACCCAAGGTGTAGTAAAGGATGTTTTGAGTTGATCATTAGGATGTACCAGAATTTGATTGTAACCTGAGAAGCCATCTAACAAAGATACCCTTTTAGAACCAACTACCTTTTGTAAAATGTGATCCATCTTGGGTAGAGGGTAGTTGTCCTTTAATGAGGCTTTTTTTAAGTTCCTAAAATCAATACAAAGCCTTATTTCTCCTGTTTTCTTGCGAACTGATACAAGATTAGATACCCAATTTGAATACCTAACAGGGACTATGATTTCAGCATTATACATTTTCTTAATTTCTTTCTCAACTAGGGGTAATTGAACAGGGTTTATTCTGCGCAATTTTTGTCTATAGGGCTTCTGGTTTTCTTTAAGGGGTATCTTATGCTAAATTATTTCTGTATCATAGGACTTTAGATCTTCATAAATACATGCAAACACATCAGAAAATTCCTTAAAGAGCTCAATATATTTCAGTTTAATGTGAGCTGGCAATGTTTTAGACAGTTTAATCATTTTTGGCTTTTGTTCACTGCCTATGTTACATTCTTCTACTTCAGTTTCAATAGGTTCTACTTTTTGTTTTTTGGCAACATCATTTAAATCAAACAATTCTTCTAGTGGGACCAGTCCTTTTGGCAAGCTTTGAGTGCTATATTGCTGCATTTCTAAGTCTTCTTTTTCTAAATCTGCACTAATTTTTGTTGAATGTTCAAGCTTATTAGATAACATATTTATATCAACAATCTTTGGAGACTTTACTTCTTCATCAAGTGGGTTTTCTTCAATAGGACAATCATTTTCATAATCTGAATCTGAACTTGGTGGCTCAAATTAATTTCTGGACTGTAGGAAGTCTTCTATTTTTTTATCTCCCTCAAATACTTGCCATTATTTTTCATTGTGTGGGACAGCTGGTCTAAATTTGACTTGGGTGGTGCATTGCTCGGTTTCGTAAGGTGTTAGACGAGTTCTAGCAGCAAAGGCTAAACCATTGGCAAGGAAATTTTGGTTTCTTGGGACAAAGATAAGTTGTAATTCATCAAATGTTTTTAATAATTCCATGACATCATTTCTATAGGCTCTAAGTCTGGGGTGATTGGCACTATATTCCCCATTCACTTGCCTAATAATCAACTCTGAATCCCCATGAACTTTTATCCTTTTGGCTCCTAATTTCTTCAATAAGTGTAGGCCTAAAAGGAGGGATTCATACTCAGCTATGTTATTTGTACATTGAAAACTTAACCTGTAGGAATGTCCTTCAGCATGAATTTTTTTAGTGTTGTGTATCCATATGCCTGCCCTGACATTATTCTTAGTGCAAGACCCATCAAAACTCATACTCCAAAGAAGACTAGTTTTATATTTACTAGTTTGATTACTATCCTCTTCATCTATTGTGCTTTTATATTGTTTGTGTAAGTCAGCACTATGTTGAATTTGGTTTAGTTCCTTATGTTCTTCATTATGTTGAGGACTCTTCTCTTGAATCTCAAATTTGACAATCAATGGATGACTGTTTTGTAGCCCTGAACCTGTGATTTGTTTGCTGTGATTTTCTGTTTTGGAAAACTGTTTTGATACTTTTGTCTTATATTCCTCCTTTTTTGTTTCTGTCACTATGTTACAGTGAGGGGTGGCCATTAAGTCAGTTAAGGTTTCTTGCTCATTGAATGTTTCATTATTGAAGAGAATAAATGAGTCAAGGCCTGTATGTACAGAATACAGAGGAGAGTTGTCCGGTCTTTCTTGGCTACTAACCATGTATTGTATGTGAGATTCACTATAAAGTCTTCTAGTCTGATTGAAAACAAGGATGGTAGCATATGTCATATCCATCTGCATTGTTCCTTGTAACTTAGCTCCCCATGATCTTGATAATATCATACCATATTTGGGGGGTACATCAGCCACTACAATATCCATCACTACACACTTGGCTGGAATTTGAGTTAAGTTCACACAAAGGTCTTTGATCAAACCTAAACATTTCACTCTACTGGAGTCAAAGGAGTATAGATCTTTGTATGGTCTGGTGATTTCAAGGCCTAGACTCTCCATTACTGCTTTGGGCATTAAGCTATGAGAAGCCCTTGAATCATGCATAGCATTGTGTAAAATTTTGTCATGAATTTTCAAACTAACATAAAATGGAGGAACTTTCCCTTATTGGTATCTTCCTTCAATCTTAGGACCAAATAAGAGCTCTGGTTGGTCATCATTGAGGTTTAAAGTGTCGTTATTTTCTACTATGTTGAAGGCTTTGAAAATTTGTGATCTATATACATCTTGGGTGACTAATTCAGTAAGGGGAACAAAGATCTTGATCTTGGCAATTTCCTCTTCCAAACTAAAAGGCATCTGATTTTTTACAATGTTTGTTTCAGCCTTGTTGATCACCCCTTTATCAGCAAAATCAGTTTGTTGATTTCCTCTATTTACATTGGTCAAAATTGTTTTAACAGGAGCATTAGCTGAAGTATTAATGCTGCTAAGATCCACACTTTGTTTTTCATTAATTTGAGTGCCTTTCTCTTTGTTTTGATCAAAATTTACAGCCACTATTTTTTCCTTTTGTTTAATGTTTTTCGATTTGCTTATAGGGTTGTTTTTTGTAGAATTGTCAGAGGTTTTGTTCTTGGGAGCTTCCTGATTCTTTTTACTCCTAAGGTCATATTCTTTTGGGGTCTCTATGATGACATTTTCCAGCTCTTCATAATAATGTTCATCCTCTGTTCTTTTATCATCATAGGGTGTGTATAGACCTTGTTTTCTATTAATAGGAATATCAAAGTGGTCACTACCTACTCCCAACATGTTTATGTCATATTCCTCTATTTTTTCAATTGTTTCTTCAACCTCACCTACATAGTTTTCATGGAAAGGAGGTCTGATCTACTGATCATCCTCTCTTTGTCTATTTTGAGGTTGATTTCTCCTAAATTTCTGATTTTGATTTTGAGATTGATTTCTATTTTGGGGAGCTGATTTGTTTTCTCTAGATTGTGTTCTCTCAAGTATGATCATCTTTTTCATCATCTCTTGCATCATCCTTTCCATTTTCAAGCTAGATATAGAGGGTGCTGATTCTTTCCTAAATGATACTTTCTTTTCATTCCTCATCCTCGCTCTTTTCTCAATCATATTTACTTCCACAGCAAGAGCTCCCTTCTGCATGTCTTCCAAGGTTAAGGGATCTCTTTCTCTTAGTTGATATGCCATTTCAGGATCAAATCCTTCAGGAAATTTGGCCAAGGCTGAACCTTGTGGAGGTTTCAATTCTGGGGGTCGTGCATTATAAACATTATTGAATCTAGTGCAATAATTTTGAACACTTTCCCCAGGGTTTATTTTGAGGGCTTGGAGGTCATTAATACTTTTAGGGGTTAAGCTTTTGAACTATTTTCTTTCTTCTCCCCCTAAACTTTGAGAAAATAACCTAAGTTTGACAGTTTCATTATCAATCTCATTCCTATCAAAATAGTCATTCATCTTGTCCACATGTTGTGAAGTAGTAGTAGCACCACTGACATCATATAATGATATCTTGGACTGATAGTACTGTGGAAGATTGACTAGAGGTAAAGGAAGGAATAGAGGGGCATACCATGTTGCCATGATAGGAGGCTATGGAAAAAGTGGGGGGTTTATAGGTGGAGGATGTAAGATGGGAGGGGGTTTATGGAATGGTGTGGTTTGAATAGTGGATGTGTAAAAAATAGATGTAGATGGACCAACAAGAGATTGTTGAGCAGATCTAGGATGAGAGAAACCAAAGTTATATAGGAAATGTAAATCAGGTGGGGTAGTTTCTCTACTACCAAGATGTTCACCTCTGTCTTGCGATGAGGGTGGAGACTCAAAATCTATCTGATCTACATCATCAAGTGACCTAGTTCTGAATGGGTTTCTTAAGTCAACTTGTGAATCTTGCAGAGCTGCAAGGTTTTCAGGAACAAAATTAGCTCTTTGGACTAGTCTGACAATAGTTGAAGCTTGAGCCTTAGGAGACTTCCTAAGTATGCTCTCAGGATTATCAACTATCTTAGGAGGGTTTGGGTCAGGATATGCTCTATTATGAATTATTCTAGAAGGCACTATGTTATGTTTTCAAACCCAACAACAAGAAAATTTTAACCAAATATGACAATATTTAAAAGGAAAACAAGTCTATTTGATAAAGAAAACTTTAATCCTAAAAGTTTCTTTACTGAGTTTAAATGATGTTATAATAAAGGGTTTCCCAGTGGAGTCTTTGGAAAACCAAGGAAAATCAGCAGGCCTACTGATCTTCAGCGGAGTCACTAGGTGAAGGATTTTTAATTGATTTCAGCGCTTGAAAGTTGTTCACCATCAACAATCAAAACCACTCTAGGTAGACACTTGGTTCATTTGTTAAAAATGGGATTCTCTGAGTTGTGAAGTTATCTATTACTTCAGAAATTCCCCAGTATGGTCACTAGGAATGTTAGGTCTCTATAATTTAGTAGAGTAGCAAGACTAAATATTGTAGAGCCTACATCAGAACCACTTTGGGATTCTAGGATCTAGCCCTCCTGAATCCAGAGAGGGATCTCTCTATAAGTGAAAATATTGATTTATCTTTTAAGGTTTTAGTATGATATTAGGCTAGTTATTAAGAACGAGGGTTTTTGTTTGTTTGGTTGGTCAGGTATGATTTTTAATTGGATGGAATATCACAAAACGAAGGAGTTCTAAAAGGTGAAGATGCAAGTGTATTGAGAAGTGTTCAGCGGATAAGATTAGTATGAAGCAGCTTTAAACCATTGGGCAATGGATTCACAAAAGGGTTTAATTGTACAACAATTTCAAGAGTGGTCCAAGGGGAAAGTCATCTATATCAAAAGATACTTTAGATTAAATGATGGAATGGAACATTAAAAGTGTTGAGAAAGTGGAAAAAGCCAATAATTTCAACAAGGATTTATCAACTTACCATACAAGAAAAGCCTTTTTAAGAAACTTTTTGAAACCAGCCAAAGGACAGGGCTAACCATAGAATTATTTGGACAAGATTGTATTAAAGCTATCTTATCAGACAATAATCTAATAAGCTCACTAGACTACTTTTAGAAGGGACGAAAACAGATAAGGAAACACAGTGCAGCTTAAGATCATGTCAAATACATTAAAATCAAAGGCTGCTTTTAGCATACTCTTAGGGAAACTTTCAAACAACTTTTGGAGAAAAATGTAATGTTCCAAAATTTTCATGAATAAATTGGAACATTAATTTTTTCTCATTTTATGTAGTAGGTGAATAAAAAGGAAGAGGAGGCCTCTTAACATGAATAAAACCATTCCTAATGTAAAAAGGGAACTTTTAAGTAGCTTATTTTATACCTTCTAGTGTGAAAAGGGCCAAGTGTATGAGGACAAGGTTAGGTTGACCAAGTCAACTAGCGCAGCCTAAGGAGGAGTAGCTTTCCTAAGAAGCTAGCGCAGTTTTGGAGGGAAGAGATTCAAATGAAGATGGAAACCCTAAGATGTGGGACCCAAGGTGAAGGAGCTCACAACTTCATAAGGAGAAGAAGGGCAACATTGTGGGGTTAGCTTGTGTATTTCGATTTCATGTCTACTTAGACATTTTCTGCAAACTCCTGCTGCTCAGCAGAGTTTGGAGGAATTCCTGTTTAGGAATTATTTCTCCTTCATTAAGTGATCTCTTGGAGGGGTTGTGCTTCATTTCTCCCACATCAGGATTGTAGGCCAAGAATTTCTCACAGTTAAAATGTGATTTCTATAGAATAGGACGATGTGTTGCTAGGTAGTGCAGTGGGAGGGTTGTTTCATCTTCTCTTATGCATTTCCATTCAGTGGAGGGAGTTTCCCTTGTATTGTGGGAGCTGTATAGGAGATTCTAGAGCTCATTTCAGATCTTTGCATGTGGAAAACTCATGTTCCATCCATTACAACATAGTTCACTGGGTAAACTGCGTTATTTTTGTGAGAGTTGCACTTGCGGGGTTTGATCCCTGGCTTGAGAGTTGATTCTTTGGAGGAAGGGCCAACCCTTCTCCCAGAAAGCTCTATATTCAATTCCTCTTCTGTATTTTCATATTATCAGTCATATTTATGTTGATTTTTGTAGTGAATGCATTTTCCAGCTACATATATTTTCATATCTGCACTTGTACACTTTGTAATTCCATGAAACCCCTTGTGGGTGATCTTTATTGTGTATAAAGAGGAAATGAATCACATTTTATTAGCCATTGGATGCTTGTTCATTTCAGATCTTATATGTAACTTATTTACTATAGAAACCCTAGTAGGAATAACGTTTTTCTTGTTTTAGTCTTTTCTACATGAGCTAGACTATGGGGTTTTGAGCTAGATTGAGGCATATTGTTTTGGGAGATCTGTTTATATGAGCTAGAGTCATTTTTTTTACCTATTATTCTGTAAGTGAGTCATATATTGAGTCATATAAGGGACCTCAGTCCCATTTCTCACTTATACATTGTTATTTTCTGGAGACAGCTATTTTGTTCTTACATGTTGTTGCCATTTTTAGCTAGTTCACTGTGGGAGATCTGAATAACCTGCTTAAGATTATTTCTTTGAGCTTAAATTCTTCAAGGAGGTCGAACTATATATGTTCTAAGTCATTCCAGTAGTGGGTGGCCTTATTTTCACATCTTCTCCCTTATACAACGTTCCTAAAGAGCTTGCTGTAGCAATTCCTGAATAGGAATAATTACATATCTGTAGACAGAGACTGAAAAAGGCCAGGTAGCCTCTGGCTCTCTCCCTTATTTGGAAGAAGACATAACCAATAAATTCCTTAGCAGTCCATCTCTGGCATAGACTTGTGATTTTTCCAAAAAAAGGAACATTACAGTGGTAGTAGAGCATGATCTCTAGCACTGTCTGTGAGATCAAGCTTTCAGAAAACTAAAGAGAAGAGCAAGGAGCAACTATCTTGGCTCAGCCTATGGATTTCAGATCCATCCAGAGAATACGAAGAAGAGGAGAAAAGATATGGAGAGGATGAGGTTACTCTCATCCATTTTTCAAATAAAAAAGGAGCCTCTCCAAAAGGGTTCAACCAATGGGAAAGAAAGGTGCAGTGAAACTCCAAGAGGGTTTCAAGATGAGAAAAGCTGCAGTGAAACCTATAGAGGGTTTCAAGAGGTAGGATAAGATGAAAGCACTTCCTATGCTCATGAAGTAAGTGAAGAGTATGGAGGGCCACAAGAGGGAGAGGATAGATGGCTAGAGGAGGAGGAGCATTCTTATCCACTTGAGGAGGCTTCTACCAGCGCTGTCCAGTTCTTAGAGGAGCATCCCACCATATCAGCAGTTGGATCAGCCAACAAATTATAGAGAGGGACTCTTGCAACCATACAAGATGTCTCAAAGATCGACGAAGGTATGCAAAAATTTCCATGCAGTGACATTTCATAAAATTTCATAGGAGGTTTGGGAAATTTTCATTCACATGGCCCATGATCGAAAAATCATACTAATAAAGAGAAGAAAGATTGCACAGCATTGTGAAGTATGGGTTTGATCCAAGGAGGGATCAACACTCACTCCTTTGCACCCTTATGGAGTTGCATGCAGCAGGTGGGGTTAAGGTTCAAGGATTTGGGGTGCATCATGCATGATGTGCCATCTCCTAAGGATGTCTTGTCCTTAACACACTTGGATTCTTGTGGATTCAAGGGTTTGGTTGGTGAGAGGCTTTTCTTGGAAGCTTTTCAAGGGGTTACATCTCAACATCCCATGAGGTGTAAGGAAGAATAATTGCTTTGGGATAATGGCAGTCTTCATTGGGAAGATGCCAAAGGAGAGAAGGACTGGGGACAACCATATCTTGATAGAGGAGAGTGGATGGAGAGCAAGAGTCTTGTGAGCCACTTTCATATCTATGACACAGGGCAGCAAGAGGTAAAGCTGCACTGGCTACTAAAGAGAGAGTTTGGCCATCATGAGACATGTCCTTTTTTCAAGGGTATGTGGATGGAAGGACTTTGGCAGGATACTTTCATCATGGGACAACAAGGAGTGTGGATGCATGATGGTGGTAGGGTAATTCTATTTCCACCACATATGATGAGTGATGGAGGTATGGAGAGGAAGCAAGGAAATTTGTTGCTTCGGAGGATTGGGAGAGAGCAAGGGAAAAATTTCTCTCCCACTTGGCATAGTGTTGCAAGGGTGAAGTATGGAACTATCACAATGCAAGAGGTGTTTCCTTCATGAAAGAAACCCCTCATATATCGCAAAATTATGGAGAATATCTTTGACAAGCTACATGTCAAAGAATGGAGCTTGATATGGATGAGAGCCTATGTGTATAGGCCAACAACGTTACCTGTTTGGAGCAGTAACCGATGGATGAAGGGTGCCTAGCAGAAGTGTGGTGGATCCATAACCCACAGGTTCCAGGAAAATTTCACATTGGTTTCACTTGATGAAGATAGAGGAGGTGAGATGGATGAGGTAGAAGATGGAGTCATATATTACTATGCTACATTCTTCTTGACTTGGATTCCCAAGTATGAGAAGAAGGATCTTCTTGCAGCACCTAGCTCATTCCTCTTCACGGGAGCATGCCAAACAACTACGGAGGGTTCATTCATGGATCCATACATCATTTTACTCCCAGCATATGGTAATAATTTTTCTCTTACATTGGCTGATTTGTATACTCCTACCATTATCTTGCAGTGCATGGCTCTACAAGAGGGCAAGCTGACTAGATTGCTCCCCGGGAAAAGTTGGGAAAAATTATATGATGGAGGCAGCCATCTTTCACATGGCCTATGGAAGATGTTTTTACATTGCATACATGTTCAGCTAATTTACATTATCATCCATGAGTCACAAAGCATTTTTCCATGTAAATTTTTGAAGAAGCAACTTGGAAAAATGCGTTGCCACTATTGGGGAAATTGTTGGTGCTTCCTTGCATCACATGAAACCTTCAATATTTTCCTCATTTTGTTGCTGATCATGAATTCCCTTGCTGATGTGGATCTTATTTACATTGGGTGCATGATTGGAAGGATGACACATGAGTGGGGAGTGTCCTTAAAGGGGAAGGATTCCCACATTTTTTGCATTACATGTTATAAAGGGAACATGAGAAAAACTATGGCCACTACAGCTAAGTATTTTTTTCCTTTTGATATGGGCCATAATTATGATGATAATTCATTGTATAATCATGGCCAAGTGACCAAATATGACTTGTATGTTCAACTGATCCATTCAGCCATTTACTTTCTACTGGTGGATGTGAGAATTCTCACCACTAGTTATTTAGCAACATACTACTTGCCATGCCATTTTTTGAGGAAGCAATGGATGAGGTTACATTGTGTCCTTTTGGGAACTTTTTTGTATCATATAGAAGAATTTAAAGCCTACATCAAACATCTCATTTGGACATTCTATGATGATCATGTCCTCTTGGAAGAAATGTTTTGGGGCAGCTTGTTCTTCAATGTTGGAGGAGAAATATTTGGTGGATTGCTCTACATTTTGCCACTTGAGGGCAATACATTTGCAGCCCATGAACAGCACATACTATACACTACTCATAAGTGGAGAGGAGGAAAATGGGGGATAGGCCTTATTTCCTATCATGTTCAATCATTCAGCCCACCTACACTTCAAGAGCCAAAGGTGGAGGAGATTCTTCATGAGTTACCATGCTGGAGGGTGACTCATTTTATATGGATGATAGCTTGGGGGTGGAGGTTTCACCTTGAGGGAAATAATAATTCCCATGCATCTTGCACTCCATGCCTTGGGAAGACCTATAGACCACACATGGTTGTATCCTTGAGCACTTTCCTTCTCATGATCATAGTCATTTGGGGAGTTTCACCAAGTGAAAATCTATATGCTTGGGAGAGGCACTATGGAGTTTCATGGATGAGATGGCATCATATTCTTTGGAGGATTCCATCATATGCTAATGCTACCAGAGGAGGTAAGGAGATTCACTCAGTTATATCCTTGTAGTTGCTTGAGGACAAGCAACATTTGGGATGGGGGGACTGTAATGTTCCAAAAATTTTATGAATAAATTGGAACATTAATTTTTGCTCATTTTATGTAGTAGGTGAATAAAAAGGAAGAGGAGGCCTCTTAACATGAATAAAACCCTTCCTAATGTAAAAAGGGAACTTTTGAGCAGCTTATTTTACACCTTCTAGTGTGAAAGGGGCCAAGTGTATGAGGACAAGGTTAGGTTGAGCAAGTCAACCAACACATCCTAAGGAGGAGTAGCTTGCCTAAGAAGCCAGTGCAGTTTTCGAGGGAAGAGATTCAAATGAGGATGGAAACCCTAATAGGTGGGACCCAAGGTGAAGGAGCTCACAACTTCATAAGGAGGATAAGGGCAACATTGTGGGGTTAACTTGTGTATTTCAATTTCATGTCTACTTCGACATTTTCTGCAAACTCTTGCTGCTCAGCAGAGTTTGAAGGAATTCCTGTTTAGGAATTCTTTCTCCTTCATTGAGTGATCTCTTGGAGGGGTTGTGCTTCATTTCTCCCACATCAGGATTGTAAGCCAATAATTTCTCACAGTTACGACATTATTTCTATAGCATAGGACGCTGTGTTTCTGGGTAGTGCAGTGTGAGGATTGTTTCATCTTCTCTTGTGCATTTCCATTAAGTGGAGGGAGTTTCCCTTGCATTGTGGGAGCTGTATAGGAGATTCCAGAGCTCATTTTAGATCTTGGCATGTGGAAAACTCATGTTCCATCCATTAAAGTGCAGTTCACTGGGTAAACTACGTTATTTTTGTGAGAGCAGTAGCTGCGGGGTTTGATCCCTGGGTTGAGAGCTGATTCTTTGGAGGAAGGGCCAACCCTTCTCCTGGAAAGCTCTATATTCCATTCCTCTTCTGTATTTTCATATTATCAGTCATATTTATGTTAAGTGTTGTAGTGACTGCATTTTACAGCTACATATATTTGCAGATCTGCACTTGTACACTTTGTATTTCCATGAAACACCTTGTGGGTGATCTTTATTGTGTATAAAGAGGAAAGGAATCATATTTTCTTAGCCATTGGATTCTTGTTCATTTTAGATCTGATATGTCACTTATTTACTGCAAAAACCCTATTAGGAATAACGTTTTTCTTGTTTCAGTATTTTCTGCATGAGCTAGACTATGGGGTTTTGAGCTAGATTGAGGCATATTGTTTTGGGAGATCTGTTTATATGAGCCAGATTCATTTTTTTTACCTATGATTCTATAAGTGAGTCATATATTGAGTCATCTAAGGGACCTTAGTCCCATTTCTGACTTATATAGCGTTATTTTCTGGAGACAACTATTTTTTTCTTACATGTTGTTGCCATTTTCAGTTGGTTCACTATGGGAGATTTGAATAACCTGCTTAAGATTATTTCTTTGAGCTTCCATTCTATGAGGAGGTAAAAATATATATTTTATAAGGCATTCTAGCAGTGGATGGCCTTATTTTCATATCTGCTGCCTTATACAACATTCCTAAGGAGCTTGCTGCAGCAATTCCTGAATAGGAATAATTACATATCTGTAGACAGAGACTGAAAAAGGCCAGGTAGCTTCTGGTTCTCTCCCTTCTTTGGAAGGAGACATAACCAGTAAATTCCTCAGCATTCCATCTCTAGCATAGACTTGTGATTTTTCCGAAAAAGGAATATTACAAAAAAACCAGAAGACATGGAAAACCATAAAATTTTCTAGTTTAACTTTACTCAGCATGTAATGAAAATATCATTCAAGAAATTCCTTTCAAGTTTTGCACATCAAAACATGGACTAAACAAAATTTCTTGATAATTTTTATACTTAATTTAAGTCATTCCAAAATATCACAATTAGCAGAAAAAATATAGATAAAGCTTATCAGTGAGAGTAGGGTACTTTAGCAATAAATCCTAGCTCTATGCTTGTTGTTCTTTATTAGAGAAAAGTGAACAAAATGGCATACATGAAAGGAAAACAATAATAGTAAGAGGTACTTCACCAATGATATAGACCAGGATCCCAAAAATCAACTTGTATATTGATTGTCAATCCTGTTACAAACTACATGTTCAATGTTTCAGAACAGCAACAACTTCTCCTCTGAGCCTAACTTCTTCAATAATTTTGCAGAGCTTCAGAGCTTCATGATTTATTTACATTCAACAATGATTTGATACAACATCTATTAGATCAAAATTCCAACAACCAACTCTTTACAATGTGCTCCTCAAGGATATTTTATAAGAAAATGTGGAGGTGGAAGAGTTCTAGGGTAGATATCATTAATTCCATACTAAATGAGACTCCTAGCCTTGAAAACCATGAAAGGCATAAGGCAAGAAAGCATTCAATTTATAACTTCGTTTCATTAAATCTATTTTCTACTTTTTAGTCTTTGTGGATGAAAATATTGACTTTAAGGTTTTTTTTAATCTTTTACAATAACTTTACTGACAATTTAAAATATGTTATTTTGTTTGTAATAACTATCAACTGCCTTTAGTCTTAATGTTTCCTGACTGAGATTTGATCTGGGTATTCCTTTGAGGTAGAGAGGTTACAAGTGGCATTTTTGGTAGGTTGAGGATTCAATTAGCCCCTGTGATGTGGCATCCGAGGCTTTTCTGGAGATCTTCATTTGTGGATTAGGCCTTTGATATTTTATTTGTGCTGTAATCCTTTAAGATTTGATTAACATCTTTAAACTTCTGTCTTTGCTTTGATCTTCGTCTTTGGGTCTTCATTCTTTAACACTGTCTTAATCTCTTTAACCTGTGGATTAAAAACCCTGATCTTCAAGCTTAGGCATAAATCTCTTTATTGTTAATTTCTTCATTCTGATACACTTTACTGCTTTGTTTCACTGGCACAGGTGGTTTTATGTCAGTTGGAGGGTTTCATCTAAGATCAGGGGTCACAATCCACTGATAACCTGAATTTGGAAACCCGTTGGTTCCTTCCTTCATTGATTTAAGCCACATAATTGTCATTCTGGACTGAACTGGTCACCTGTCTATGACTATGGAAATACACAGAGCCACACCATCAAACCCTACAAAACACAAAAACTAACTAAAAAAACCTTGCGAATTGTGGTAAAACTGCGTTGGAGGGTTTATGGAGGAGGTCTAGAGCGATGAGGATGGACAAATGCAGTGGTAGAATGGAGAAACCCTTGGCAGAGATGAAACAGGTTTCAAATTTTGAATTTGGCTCGAATTGGGGAAGAAGCGGTTTCGGGAAAACCATCTGTGGTTTTCGCGCCACATTTGGGGGGGTAGGTGGTATTAACTTTTGGAACGCGATTCCATTCCTTGCTCGACACGTGGATTTCCAAAAAAAAATTTATCATGCGGAAGTAGCGCACTGTGGAGTGGGGAAAAAAATTATTTGATATGGATCGCTAGCCATTGGATGATCATCGGGAGATCGGACGGTGCAGGTAGAACGCGATGAATCCAAAGATGTGCGGAAGATGTATGGTGGGACATAGGGCTCGATGACGTGTGATGGGACCATGACCATTGATCTGATGGAAGGATCGCAGATCAACGGCTATCATTGAGCATGAAAACTCAATAGTCCTGAAGGAAAATTAGAGTGGGTCCGGTAGTGCATCAACAACTTTGTTGCGGGGTGGATGGGTGTTTGGGTTATCAGGTTTTAGTCTCGATCGTCAAATATTTGGAATGAACAGCTGAGATTTAAAGATGGGGCAGGTTATTTGAAAGAAGGAAAGCGTGGTAAGTGAACAGGCGGAGGGAAGGATGGCCTGATGGTCGTTGATTTGTGTAGATCAATGGTCCATATTCATTTAAAATTGAAATGTCGGGGAACGAAAAATAGAAGGAATAAGGGTTCGGAGATGGGGTTTTTGGACCTTTAAGCACCCGATTGCGGGGCTTTGGGACGCATGGAGGAAATGGGCTAAAGGAAATAAGCCCTCGGGGGCTTAATTATTTCAAAAGTGCAAAGGGCTGTTTTTAGGCCAAAAACAAGGATTTCAAGGCCAAAAGAGGGTCCCAATAGGTGAGATAAGGGTTTTTAAACGAAATGAAAGGGGGACATAAGGTTTAAAAAGGGTTTAGGATGATTTAGAGGTTAAAATGAATTTTTATAGAGGAATTTTGGAATGTTTTAAGGGTGAAAAATGGAATCTCATAAGAGTAAAATGATGAAGTGAATGAATGAAGAATGGAGCCTTAAAAGAAGTTTTTCTCTTAGTAACAGTAGGTACATTAGGATTAATAGTGAAATAGCAGTGAAGATTAACTCAAAGGGTAATTATGATCATAAGACTTCAAGAGCTCACAATTTGGACATGAATTGTTTCTTGAAGGCTAAAAAAGATTTAGCCACCATTTGATATGGAAAATTTTTATAGGTGGCTAACAGGGAGAATGAGAAAAAGTACAACATTTATTCCAAATCGAGCGGACTTGGAGCTTAGTGATGATGTGGATCTGGCACAAGGTTTCCTCATTTGGACTGTGGGTCCCACTCGAGCCAATCATTCCCATATTTCTCGGAATCAACTCCAACTCCTCGTGATCTCTCCCTTAACTGAAGTGATAGATCCATGTGGCATGAAAACCCCACTAACTCTTTACTTTAACTCTTCAAGGGTGGTCAAGTTAATTGGCCACCTTTTTTCCTATTAAACTCTCTATTCTCTACATTAACTCATTTTGGCCAAATGGTGCATAGAAAGAGGGTGAGGGAGCCATACCTGAGCCTACCTGATGTTGATGAGTGGTAGGATCCTTTGATCCAGGGATTTTGAGCATGGTGATGGACATCAAGATTTTTTTCCTTTGCTGTGTTTTTTTATTTATATTTTTTTTAATTTTCTAAGTGAGCATCTTATTTTTCTAAGTGACTTGCTTATCTTTTTCTTGTTTATTCTTTTATAGGTGCCTCATTGAGACCCTCAATTTCTTTGGCTGGTGTGGCTTCCTGTTTGGATTCCTATGGTGATCATCTAAATCCATATTCATCAGATACCTCGTGCTTACTTGATGTGCTAGTTGCATGTACATAATTGCTACATGAAGTGATCATCTTCCTGTAGCAGCCCCCTAAGTGTAGTTTTGGAGCTCCAGTGAACTGAGGAATGAAGAGAAGTAGAAAAAGGATGCTATGGATGGTGTTAGGAAGTGAATGGAGTGGCAAAGTAGAGGAGGATATGAGAGGAGAGGCCCTGTGTGAGGATTTATCTAAACTATCTAACAATGGAAAAATAGAGGGTTTAGTTAGTGAATATTTATGCATCAAGTGGAGAGATGGTTAGGAGTGGTAGGTACAGGAAAAAAAAATACTTTTCATGTATTTTTGAGGGTGAGATAGCCTTGGGTGAGACTTTTCCTCCTCGAATGAATTTTAGTAGCATCACAGGGTTTCCTATAGCACTAGAGGAAATCATGTAGTAGCCTAGGACATCATGTAGCATTGCAGAGAGTAAGAAAAACATGGAATTTTTTCTCACTTGGAGGGATAAATGGATGAATGGATGCAAAATGGTATTGGACATGGAGTTGATAGGTAGAAGAGAGGGAGAAAGAGAGAAGGGATGTTTCTCCCGTTCTCTAAATTTTCCTTGATCAAAAACCTATAAAAAAAAGGTAGGTTAGTGCATAGGGGTTGTTTTATTCCTTTTTTCTCTTTCCTATTTTTTTTTTCTCCTTTTTTTTTGTAGACAGGTGGATTGCCTTAGCATAGGTTTTCAACCCACAACCTTGCCTTGCACACCTCAAAGAGGTTTTCACCCATGGATCTTTTATTTCACTATTTATTATTATTATTATTTGCTCCAGGATCGCCCCATGGAGGTTTTCAACCTAGGAGTTGGCCTTGGATGCCTCATAAAGGTTTTCACCCAGGACTCTTTATTTTTTTCTTGTTTTTATTTTTCTAGGAAGGTGACGGCTTGGAAACTATGGAGCTTCCAATGAAATTCAACTCCTTGTTTATTGAATTGATAAATTTAGCCTTAGACAGGGGATTCTTGTACATTTTATCTTGTAACCATTGACAAGCAGAGGGATCCCCTCCTCATCTATGATTCTAATATGAACAAACCCATTGTCATGGAATTTATCCACTTGATAAGGTCCTAGCCACATGGTAATTAGCTTTCCATTTAAGTCCTTTAATTTGGATTCATAGAGAAGTGCCCAATATCCTTCCTCAAATGTCTTTTCTTTGATGTGCTTGTCATGCCAGACTTTCCTTTGTAGTTAGATTACCTCTATGTGAAGGAGGGCCTACATTCTGAATTCATCCAAACCATTTAGCTGTAAAAAAAAATTTGTTGTGACTTTTTGATGTCCAAGTCCAACTGAAATTCCATCCTTAGGGTGTTATACTCAAACTCAATGGAAAACCAAGCTTTCTTCCCATAAACTAGATCATATGGAGTAAAATAGATGGTATTGAAAGCCAAAGTGGCTTCCACCAATCCATCTACCCAATATTTCCTACTGTTGCTCACAACCTTGGTAAGGATGCTTTCCAAGGCTCTATTTTTCACTTCCACCTGTCCATTTGATTGAGGATGATAGGAAGTGGAAGTCTTGTGATTTATCTTGTACTGCGTCATGAGGTTCTAAATAATATGAGATGTAAATTGATCCCCGTGATCAGTGACTCCCTCTCTGGCGAATCCAAAATTTTAGAACAAATTATCTCTCAAAAACTCAGTTACCTTCTCTCTCTTTTTCTTTTTATTTTAGAACCCTTGTTTCAGCCCACTTGGTCAAGTAATTAGTGTAAACTATGATGTACCTCTTCTACCTAGATGGTGGATCAATGGGTCCAATATATTCCATGCCCCACTTTTCAAATGGCTCTAAATCCACTTGAGGTTGCAAAGGAATTTCATCACTCAATGCAAGTCTCCCTATACTTTCACACTGATCACATCTACTGGTGTATCTCTTGGAATCTTGCTGGACGGTAGGGAAATAGTAGCCTTCTTGCAAGGCTTTAAAGGTTGTCCTCCTAGTTGCAAAACTACCCCAATAGGGACGATCATGACATGCTGAGAGGATATATAAGACTTCCTCTTCCCTCACATATATTATACGAATTTGATTGGGACCCAATTTGAAGATATTTCCACCAATCCAATTGAAAGGGGTGTTTTTCCCAATAATCTTGTTCTTTTCTTTGGATGAAAGGTTTGGAGGAAACCTCTCAATGACCAATTAGTTAGATATGTCAGCAATCCAAGGAGAGAGTGCTGAGATAGAAAATATATGTTCATCTAGAGAATAATAATCCACCATTCCTTCTTCATCTATAGATAAGTTAGTCCAGATAAGAAATATGCAACAACATTTTCCTTTCCTATTTTATCAACAATTGTCAAATCAAATTTCTGCAATAAGAAAAACCATCTAATGATTCTAGCATTAACATCTGATTTATTCATTAAGTACTTGATAGTTTCATGGTCAGTATGTACAAAGGTCTGATAACCGATAATATAATGCCTGATTTTTTTAAAGGAATGGAGAATGGCTAAGATCTCATTTTCAGTGAATATATAATTGAGTTAAGCTTTAAACCGATTCTTACAAATGAAATAAATGGCATAGGGTAATTTGTATTCTAATTTCCACAAAGCTTCCCCCAAAGATTTATCTGATGCATCTATGTGGATGGGGAAAGGTAAAGCCCAATTGGGAACTCGAAGAATGGGGGAAGTGGTTAGCTTTTCCTTGATGAGATCAAAAGCCTTCTGACAGAGAATCGACCAAAAAAACTCAGAATATTTGGAAAACAATATGAATAATGGCGAGGCCACTTTGTTGTAGTCCTTAATGAACCTCCTATAGTAGCCAACAAAACCTAGGAAAATAATGACATCTATCTTATTTTGAGTAATAAGCACCCTTTTTATGTTGGTTAATTTTTTTGGGTCTACCTATATTCCTACTTGTGAGATTGAGTGGCTTAGGATAATCCCCTCCATTTTTAGAAATTCAAACTTTTCCAAACTTAGGGAGAGATGAATTTCAATGCACTTTCCTAACTCTTTTCGTAGTTGGAGAGAGCCTCCAGGAAATCATAGCCATAAGGTGTGAAATTGTCCATGTAGATTTCTACAAAGTGATGGACTAGTTCAAAGAAAATGATGAGGGATGCTCTCTGGAAAGTAGCATGGGAATTGCACAACCCAAAGGGATGGTATCTGTAAGAGAAAGTGCCTCAAGGACATGTGAAAGTGATCTTGTATTGGTACTCAAGGCTGGTTTGGATTTGGTTATACCCATTGAACCCATCCAGAAAATAGAAACACTTCTTCCTTGCAAGACCATCTAGGACTGGATCAATGAAGGGAAAGGGGAAATTATCCTTCTTAGTTTATTTGTTTAGTTATCAGTAGTTAATATAGAGTCACCACTTTCCATTTTTATTTGGGACTAGAATAGGAGGATACACCCACTCACCGTCTGATATGGGGTAGATGAAACCCACATCCAAAAACTTTTGTTGTTCATCCTTCACTATGTCCTTTAGATCTGGGTTCATCCTCCATTGGGGCCGACGCACAAGCTTGCATCCCTATTTAACATAAACATGATGTGTGCACACTAAGGGAGGCACCCTTTCATTTCTTTGCAGTCCCAAGAAAAATAATCTAGGTTTTCCTTCAAGAGCTGGCATAGTTTCTATTCTTCTTTCACTAAGAGGGATGAGTTAATCTTCATGGATTTTGATAGGCCAAATTCCACAACCTTGGTGCCTTCAGAGGTTGAATCAACTGAGTGAAACTAAATCAAAGAGTGGATTTTATATTCTATCACTCGGTCATCGAGTGGAATGGTAGTGGGGGGTTGGCTTTAAATGATGTGGTCAACGAGATCATCCTCATCGAGTTCCCCCCGCTAAGAACAATAACTATGGTACAAATGGGGCATGGTTTGGTACTGTACACTCCATATTCTTCTTCTTCTTCGTCCCACCACAAGAGTAGGTCATGGTCAATAGAAGGTTGGGCAAGAGGATATAATACTAGTTGTTTGGATAAGGGCCCATTCTTTATAGTCATGTTTCTGGCCCTGCAACTGATATAAGCATCGAAAATGGCCAACCAAGGTCTTCTTAAAATGAGAGGATATCCATTAAACTTGGTTTTTGTCTAGAGGACCAGGAAATCTATGGGGTACTCCCAGGAGTTGATTCATACCATAACATCCTCAAAAATTCCTTTCAAGGTTACTATGGATATGTTTGTAAGTTGTAGAATAGTGGTGGTCTTTTTCAATGCTCCTTGGAGGTTGAGTTTGAGCATAGTTTCCTTGGTAATCACATTAATGGAAACCCCTAGATCAATCAGAGTGTGAGGGACTATGACACCATCAATGTGTACATCTACTACTGGACTTTCGGGCAGGTACTTCAAGAATATCACCCTTCCCCACATTTAGTCAGACAACTATCCCACAACATTGATGGTGGGGGTGTCTTTCTTCTTTCTCCCAGGTTTATTAAATAAATTTTCTTTGATGAGCCTATTGTAAATAGGGACATCCTTAATGGTCTAGAGAAGGGGTATAATCACACACATATTTTTCAGTTCTCCCGTAGGTTCAATCTCTTTTGGTGTGTGCTGACTAGGGTGGATTAGGCACTTAGGAAAATGAGGTTGGTTGGTCTGTGTATTGTTATCTTCATTTTCCTCCTCAACGTCTACAGGTGGAGATGGAGGATGATTGTCTTGGAGTAATCTTCTAGACCTGATGTTGATCTCATGTATCTCCACAGCATAATATAGATAGGATGTTTCCCCACTATAAAATTGTTGTGCCTACCTGTTGTCTAGGTTCAGAATGGTATGGGAAGGCATCTGAGGCAACTTACATGGAGCATAGTAGGTGATATGAGGTTGAGGTTGTGGTGGAGGTAGTAAAGTAAGTGGTTGGTTGTGTTGGGGAATCCACTCTTGTGATGGGTTTCTCCATTGAGGTGGTTGAGGAACATACTACTGGAATGGTTGGTTCACAGGCTGAGGGTGATATGGAGGGGTGTAATGGCAAGTAGGAGGTGTAGGACATGATGGAGGAGTAGATGTGTACCAAGAATACATAGGTGCATTATGGTTGGTATAATATTAGAAGTTTCACCTTGCATGCCCTACTAATATGACCGAGGCCCTTGAGGCCTTCTCTAATTTATGAAACAGAGTTGCTCTAGTCCTCCTTCCCCACCTTGATATACAAATTTGAGCCCAAGTAAGGAGGGTAACTTATCTGTGGCATGATTCTCTTCACAGACTAAGAAAACCTCTATGTAATTTAGTCGACATTCATTTCAAGAATGTTTTCTAGTACATCTAGGGAAAAATATAGCCAAGACCCTCTCTTATTCCTCTTACTTCCTCTTGATCTACATTGTGTCAATTTTCAAAGAAAATATGTGCATCATGTCACTTTTTAAGTTTTCCAACATATTCTCAATATCATGCTTGATGGAGGTAGAAAAGGAAGGGTTGTTGGTCATGCTTCGGTTGGCCCTACCTTTCTTCCTAGCTTCCCTAGAGTGGTTTCTAAAGAAAATTTTGATGTCCTCATAAGGAATGTGGTAGATGTCTCCTCCAGAAAACATATTAAGGGTTTCTATAAACTCTTCCATGATCCCTAGGAGAAGTACCAATTTGAGTGATCTGAGATCAAGGGTGCAATTGGATCTTTTATAGTTTAGCTGGAATATTTCTTCATAATATTCCAGGGATTCGTCAGGTCCTAGAGTCATCCTAAATATATCCTCTTTGGTTTATTTGGATCTGCATTAGTCTCTATAATTTTTTTTGACGGACTTTTGAATCCATTCCCAGGTAGTGATGTTGTTCCCAAGAAAACCCATGAACCAACACAAGGTTGCATCCTTGAGGGTGGATGGGAATATCTTTAGCTCCTACTCATCTGAGACATATGCATAGCTCCTACAGGAAATAGAAAACTTGAACATGAAAGTGTTAGCATCCTCATAAGTAAGGCCATGTAAATTTGGAAGGATTGAGGGATTGATGTTATTCATTCTAGTTTCTCCATATGTTCCTCTAATGGGAAAGAATATTTGGGTCCTAGTTTCAACCATGGCTTAAATTGGTGAAGCAGGTTCCTAAGGTAAAGCAAGTTCCTCTTCTTCTCCAATAGGTTCTTCAAAGTTTTCAAGTGGTTCACCTATGGTGTGTTCAACCTCATAGCCATTGAAGAAGAGTGAAAGGTGACTCTGTGGGGATGTGGGGGTTTTTGGTAAGAACTTTCCTTGGTTATCCCTACTCCTACAAGGCATGAAATTCAAATTTTATATGTATTTTAAAATATTTTGGAACTAAATGTAAAATAAAATCAAAAAATAATGCTAAAGCATAATAAAAACATCTACTTAGACACCTGCCCAACAACAATGCCAAAAAGTGATGAGCCCTGGTATTGTACCAAGAGTGCTGCAAATCCCAGAAGCTACTCAACGTTACTTTATCAACCTAGGGTTCATACAAACCCTAAGGTGAAACTGCTATATGAACAACAAATGAGTTCTAGTCATGCCATCCTCTTCTCAGTTCTACAATGAGGTGTTATTACTAGGGTTACTTCTAGGAAAAGAATTCTGTCACACTTCTAAATGAAATCTAAGATTGGAAATATATCATGACCATTACTCTATCAACAAGGAAAGAAACTATTCTAGATCATAATGATTCATCTAGCTATCTGTAAGAAAGAGAAATTCACACTTAAGCTAATGATTTAAAGGAAATTAAACTAAGTGGCATTCGTAATTTATATTGGTGAATTGAAATTGCAAAAAGGGAGACTAATATATGTGTTAGAGTTAGTTTTTCAGTGATCAAAGATAGCTCTTTTGAGAGTTTTTCATTAAGTCTTTAGTTAAATTTTTTACTTTTTTTTCAGTCAAGTCTTCAACAATAATTTTGATCACTGAATGAGTCATATCAAGATATTTTTCTCCTTCACATTTTTCATCTCCATTCATAGGCCTAAAGTCATGTCATTTCATCTCCTATAGGTCAAGTTAGGGTCAAAACTACCATTAAAAGTTTTAAGTCTTTTATTATTCAAAAAGGGCAGTCAAATTCCATTCCATCCATATAAGTCATGTTGAAGGATAAATCATTTTTTATAGTCTAAAATAAACTTTGTGTCATGAGAATTCTATGCTCTATCGTTGTATTTCGAAGAGAAATAAAAAAAAAACTTTGTTGAAAAAAAGTATATTTTTGAAATCATACTATTTTAAATATTTATCTTTAATATTTCAAGAATAAACCTTTGAAACCATAGGTTTTAAATCCTATGAGATGTACTATGCCATCATCATAATCCACTACCATATTCTCCATTACTATCACGACACGTTACATTTCATTATTATCCTACCATTCATATCACATCACTCTCGTCATACCTGTAACCCACCAATCAATCAACCCTTCCATGCATTAAATATCCCCCACTTCGTCGATCATCCATTACATTACAATCTAATCTGACAGCCCATATGAAACTTCTGCCCCCCCTCGTCATCCGAGACTTAACGTCGAGGTGGGGAGGGATTTTAAATGAGTGGTATTGAACAATGACCCCACTACTATGTGTCAGATCTATGTGATTTCTCACCCCCCCACAAGAAACCACTTACCGCTCTAACACCCCTCTGAAATCCCGCCTACCCACTAATATTAAACCACCATTTATCCTGCCTATCATGTCATTTCTGATGTTGAATATAACCATCCAATAAACTTAATTCTCATTTTCTCTTGACCGTTATCCAATTAATTCAATGGCTAACCGTTAGGCAATGTATGTACACCCATTTTCAAATGGAAAACAAGTTCAATTTCCCATAAAATTACCATTAAACATATGTTTCAAAACTTTAGTCTACTATTAGCTCTGCTAAACACATGATTCAAAATTTACAAGCTATCAACAGAGTTCTAGAGATAAACAATCATCAATTTTTGAATATTTATCTTGCACCTACTGATTTTCTTCTATTTGCAGAGCTTTTCCTCAAGTCTCAACATGTGTTTTCTATCACAAAATTATTCTTTTCCGCAATTCCAACAGAGTCAACTGTGCCTCCTAAAGAAAAAGGACCTAAGCAACCAGTAATTCTACTATTACATCCTCCAATTGATTTTCATCACATTCCCTTAGCAGACAAAGATCACAAAATACATGAAACTTTGGCCAACATTGAGATTTTTGAGTTATATTGTTGGTTAGAAGATAAATTCTTGGATAAAACATATGACATAGGACTATGGGATTCTAATATCCCTCATTTCATCATTCATCATACCCATAGTGCCATAGAGTTTGTTACGATATGTCAAGCTTGGTATATACCATACCATAGAGCTATTATCGCTCCTACAGGAGAGGTTTTAGTGACTATTGATGCCCAAAAAATTAAACAAGTGTTGGAAGCCCTAAACAAAAAATATGCCACACCATTTTCCTAAGAAGCCTTGATAGAAATTTACCAGAAATTATATTTTGCAAAGAGAGCTCAAACTCTTGAGTTATTCATGACTGAAAAAGACCCATTACCTAAGAAAAACCTTCCATTTCCAGCATCCATTTTCCCTGAAATTTCCAAACAAATCATCACAGTCATTTCCTACCTTCTTGGTTATTATTCATACTAATGGGTAGATGAATCCATCATAGGGTTTTTTTCCATATTTTCCACTGATTCCAAACCCTCCATCATTTTCAATTTTAGTCAATTTATTGCAGATGATATCCATGATGAGTTTGTGAAATTCACAATTGAAGAGGTTTTCAGTTATTCCTATGTTTTAGTCTACTTATAGTTATACTCTTAGGGAGATAAATTTAAGTTTTATCTATAGAAATTGGATGAAGAAGGAAATCAACAGTCAATCATTTTATGGACTTAATTAGTCATGAAGGAAGAGAAAGAATATTCTTATAAACAGTTTGTGTAATTGTTTCTTCAGCCAGTACTACATTTTGTTGAACATCACTCCAAATCCAAGGATTAGTGAAGATATCCTGAAGGTATCGTAGTTTTCGGATCAAGCTAGACCAGGGGATTGGTATCTTTAAAAATTTTATATAGAATTCAAAGTTTATGGATGTGAAATTCCCCCTTATAAGTTTCCCAAATTCCTCCCCATGAGGATTTTTTCATTGGAATATATTAAACAAATTATTAATGTAGATGAAGTGAATTTTGTCTCTGCTAAGAAGAAATCATAGTTTAAAATTAAAACACAGATAGGTCCATTTATCTGTAATAGCAGGATAGTAGGAGAGAAATAAAATAATTTTTTGAAGGAAATGTAGTTTAGCCCAAGTTTTACATGGTCTTATGATCTAGTTGGTGTCACTTCCAAACTGAGGGTGGAAAATAAATCTACAACATATTTTCATACACCTAGACCAGAGATTGAAAGATATATGAATCAACTTGAATGGATAGAAGTCACACTACAGGAGGCTGAAGAGAAAACACTATCTACATTAGCATTCCAGACTCTAATTGCACAAGAAAGAGCTTCGAAGAGAGTTAGAGAAGATCAATCATCTCCAAACACCGATTCATCAAGAAAAGAGTTCAATATTAACTACAGGAAGCAAACAAAGCTAAATCTAAAGGTCAATCCTACTAAGGAGAAGTAATCATCATCATTGAAGAAACACCTCCTTCTACATAAACAGGTGATAAAGGCACTACTGCTACTCTTACTACTTCTATTGTTTCAAAATATCAACAAACATCATCTTCTCAATATAAAAAAAAAGCCATCCAGACTAGCATAACTGCTACAGGGAAAAAGAAAAGATTGTCTTTGATAATTTCAAAGAGATAAAGCTAAAAATTGAAATGTTCAAGACAAGTACATATAACCGATTTTGGAAACAAACTCCAATTTCACAAAGTAGGCTACTTTCAGCCTTTGATTCAAAAAAGGGAAAAATGATTTTGCATTTCTTCAAGCACAGATCCCACATCCAAAATCAGAAGCTGATTATAAGAGGGCTACATTTGAGTTTGAAACAAAATAGATTCATCCAATAGAAAAAATGGAGCTACATAAGCAAACTGGTGATATGATTTCATCAACTCTCACTCATACTTATTTAAGTTTATCAAAACTGCAAGTTTCACTAGAAAATGTACAGTCACAACTGAAATTAGAGAAGGTATCCTAATTTGCAAAGGATACAAGAATAAAAACTCTAGAATATCTGGTGGTAAAAATTGGATATGATCCATCCAATGTGAATGCAATTGAAGATATAATCAAGAATAAAAATGTTGATATAGTAGCATCGAGAAAGCAATTGAAAATTCCAGATACAGAAGATCCTTTGGAAAAAGATATTGAAGAAAATGAAACTAAGAAAACATATATGATGTAGTTGATAATGAAGAAGAATGCTCAATTAAAGCAAATGGAATCAGAATTAGAAAATATGATAAAGGAAAAGGAAGCATCAGTGAAAACATTCAAGGTTCCTTTGGAAGCAGTACCACTAGAAGCCATTCATATAGCTCAAAATTAGATAGCAAGCACTACATATGGAGCTAAAGAACTTACAAAAGTAGTTCCGAACATGTCTATTCAAGAAGAAGAGATCAAAAAGTTTCAAGATCAGGTAAAATTATTACAATTACAAAAATCTAATGCTTAGAGTTCCCATGCAGCTGAAGCATAGAGGGCCAAAAATTTGATTGAAAGGCCGTAGAAAGAGAAAAAAGAGTCTACCATTGGTAACACTTTGGGAAAGGTAAAAGAGATAATTTGGGTAGACATCACAGAGTCTATCACTAAAATTTGGCCAAGAATACAGATCTTTTTTTAGAAAAAAGAGTTGATCCAGAAGGAAAATGAGGCCATTATAGCGATCAAAGTACAACTAGGAGATAAGCCTGCAATAGTTAACAATATCATTATATTTATGAATTCAAACAATAAGTATGAGCTGGATGAATTGGGAATTGAGGACATAACAGAAGCCATCCTGCTGACAAAGAAGAATTTTATTCTTCAACTTGAAGAAAAATGTCACAGTCTAGAGGTTATAGTTCAAAGATTCTTCAGTAGGATAGAATCTCTAACAGAGAAAGGATTGCCTTCTCTCTTTGCAATTAATGATAAATTGATGACTAGAGATGACTATGGAAAATTACTTCAGGATATTTCCACAGATACTGATAAGTTTTCAAATATAAAGGGCACATTAACATGAAAAGCAATGTTGGGAGCATTAAGTAATGACATTTACATTCGGTACGAAATCAAACATATCTTTTTTGTGAAGCCAACTTTTTCTAAATACGATGAAGGAGGTGAAATTTACCGTAGGGTAATTAAATTAGTTATCCCTGATGAAAAGCAGTGGGAAAAGTTATGTGAGTTTTAAGAGTAATTAACAAAAGTAGAAAAGCCAAATTTTTCCAGATCAATAGTCAATAGACAAACATTGTAGCCCATGATTATCTTTTTAAGCAACAGTTTTCTGTTATAGCCAATGCCAGAACATCAAATGTAATTTATTTCCGTGATGCAGTTAGAGTTAGTTAGAAAATAAAACATTATCAGTTTAGATAGTCTTTAATGTAACAGTTGTAATTTTATTTTTCTATAACTACTTCGTTTTACGAAGTATTACTATTGGATAATCGAGTTTTGAACTCTGTGTATTATTGTGAACCTTTTATTAATGAAAATCAAAGGAGTTTCAACAATTGTGTGAGATTCATGTGGTATTTTTATTGAGCACTGTGCCTTTTCTCTGTTATTTCATTTCCATTCCATTTTTCTGTGTAAAATATTATTTATTTTATAAGCAGAAATCAGTCAAATTTTCTGTTTATTAATATTTTTACAATGTGTCTTTCTTCTAATGAATGAATTCATGTAAAATGCTCATTCAGACCCCTTTATTTTCTACCACTATACACCAATGACAAATTGAATGTGGTCAAATAGTTTTCCTATATTGCCTTGCTAAGTTTTCCGCAATTTAGTCTTTGAAATCAGTTTTAGATTCACTAATTATAAATTTTATCTAGCAAACAAATTATTAAACAAATTAATTCATATCTAGCTTAAAATCTGGTGCTCGGCCTACAAAATGAATAGTTAAAAAAGTAACACAGAGAGAGCCCTCTCTCGTTAGGTAGGGATAGATGCTTAGCTAAAAGTTGGTTTGTGGTTACCTTTCTTCACTCCTAATTTCAGTCTAGGAAGTTGGGGAGAGTGATAACATTTCTAGCGCTGTTTCCAGGGAAGGATTGTTAGATATTCCCTGGGAAATATTTTCTAAACAAGCTAAAGTCAAAACCTGAGCCAAAATATATAATTTTGATCTTAAGTTGGCTCTTAAAAGATATAACAGGTCAAACCCTAACCCTAATCCATCACCCCTGGTATATAATCTTGAAAGTATTTTGAGAAAACATAAGACTAAGTCTCTACAACCAGGAAGAGTTTTTCCTCCACTAATTAAATCAAATTCCCTGCCTACGAGGTTTGTCTCTGAAGATTTGGCTTTTTCTCCATCACCTGTAAAATCTTTAAATAGAACAAATTCAGAAACTTTTACTCTCAGAAGCTACTTTTGATCCTTTTGATTTTGAGTCTTTTTAACCATTTTCTGAAACCTCTGAGTCTGAAACTGATACTGAATTTTTCTCCAATTTCCATAAAATTAAAGGTTTAGTAGACAAATTGCAAGAAACCTATGAAAAGGCCTATTTTCAATATCAGCAACAGGCTTTTGGTACTTCTTTTACCTCAACATCTCATACATCTACATATTTTGTTCCCCCTTTCATTCCATCTTTAGCTTTGCAAACTTTTATTCAATCCACACCACAATTCACACCTCCACCACCTCCTCCATTAATCATGGCCAGATTTGCTCCACTAATTCTACTAGGTAAGCTTACTACTTTACCTCAAAATTATGGTCATAGGATGCCTCTATTTGATGGAACATCATAAATTATAGGCTATCAATATGTGGCTAAAGTAACTGATTTTATAGACCTTGAAGAAGTAGACGATGATGATGCTAAGATTCATATTATTGCTCAAATTTTTTATAGAGAAGTAAAGAAATGGTTTCACTCTCTTGGAGCTGGTACAATTGGTACCTCACAACAGCTAATTGATTTATTCATAGAAAAATGGGAAGAGAAGAAAAGTCCATTGCAAATCCTAGTTGAATATAATGCACTGAAAAAGAAATAAAAATGAATCTATCCAAGAATTAAAAGTTATATTTAATAAGATATATGATTCAATTCCTAATAATATCAAGCCACCCCCAGGCCTTGATTTACTCCATTACCCTCATGGTTTTGACCTTGATATGGCCTATCAGCTAAGGGAGAGAAACCCATCAACTTTGGAATAAATGCAAAGAAATGCAGTGAGTGTAGAAGACAATCTAATTATTAAAAAATATAAGGTCAAAAAATATAAAAGAGTGACAATAAACGAAGAAACATCCACTTCATCAGAAGGAAAAAATGATACTTTTATTAAATCCATGGAAAAAATGACGGATAAGATGTCTAGTGCTGATAGATAAGTTGAATCTTATATTAAAAATCCCAAGTTTAGGGGTCAAAATTTGCAACCCTAATACATAATTAAACAAAGGGAATAGAGGGGTTGAGATCCAAAAAGTCAACAACAAGTTATGACACCTTTACAACATAATTATAATGAAGGCCCTGATGAAGATGATGAACAAGAAATTTCTGTAGAAAACCATTTATTTGAGGAAAATCAATGACCTTTTTTTTCCTCACAGAAGAAGATCAATATTATGTAGAAATTTGTGCATCATAAGAACAACAATATGCCATGTCAAATTAGGATTTAATGTGTACTGAATGTTATCATAGAGGTTATCAAAATACCCTCACACAAGTTCAAAGACAGTATGGTTTCAGGAGTATAAATATTCCCATAGTTTCCAATAAAAAGAAGCAAAGCTCTCAAACTAATACTCAACAAAAAGAAGTTGTTGCACCTAATAGAGGAAAAGAAAAAGCACCTGTTGCTTCTACTTCTCCTAAAGCTAATGAAGCATCCAACAAAAATTAAAGAAAAGATCAAGAAGTTTATGAAGGAGGGAAGAAGAAATATTCTCCATCCAAAGAAATTCCTAAAAAGAAGGACACATCACTAAAAGAGGTAGAAAAACATCCTGCTCATTTTTCCCTTGAAAATGAAATTGATAAATGAAGGCTTATGTTCCTCTAATTGAGATAATGAAGAATTATCAATACAAGTTTCAAGTTACTAAGTTTCTGAGATTTGATCAAACATATGACATGGTTAACTTAAGTGATGATCATCCTAAGCTTATTTTTGGTCCTGTTGTTGATGGAAAATTAGATGATACTGAAGTTCCTCACTTTTATTTAAGTATTAAGATCCATGATTTTATTCTTCACAATTCAATGCTTAACTCTGGAGCATCCCACAACCTCATGCCTAAATCCATTATGGATAAATTAGGACTAGACATCATAAGGCCTTATCATGACCTCTATTCATTTGATTCAGTGAGGGCGAAATGTCTTGGTCTTATCAAAGATTTAGTAGTTTCATTAGAAAAAATTCCAGCCAAGAATATCCTCATGGATGTTTTTGTCGCTGATATTCCACCTAGGTATGGAATGCTACTTTCTACATCATGGGGAGTCAAGCTTAGAGGAACTTTGCAGCTTGACTTTTCATATGCAACAATTCCTATTTTTGGACAATTTAGGAAACTTTACAGATAAAGTAAGATGAAGTATATGAGTAGTACAAAATAAATTCCTAGAAATCATCCCATTCACATTGTACATATAGATTTAGAGTCTTTTATTTTATTTAATGAAGAATTCTCAACATGTTCAGAATTTTTGATTGAAGAAAAATCAGAAAATCTAAAAAATTTAGTTTCTGTTTTAGAATTGGCAGAAACAAAATTTTGTAAATTAGTGCCAAAAATTTTGGAAATAAAAACATCTCCTCAAGAAGAAAATAAGAAAACAGTGGAAAAAAAAGAGGTTTTGAATACAACATAGGTATTTCAAACATAAATAAAAAATCAGCCATTTGATTTACACCTTCCAAATGAAAAAATAGTGTTTAGACTATGGATTTTGATGGAGCCATGGGCAAGGAAGGTGTTGGTATTGGAATATGGATTCATGGCCCAATTAATCAATCCTTAGATATCCCTCCAAATGTTAGAATTCCTTCCTACAAACTAGCATTTGACTGCACAAATAATGAATCTAGATATGAAGCCTTAATTGCTGGTCTAAATTTTTTGAAAAAGCTTGGTGCAAAGAACATTTCTATATATGGTGACTCCAAGTTAGTTATCAAGAAAGTCAAAGGAGAGTACCAAGCCAAACATCTTAGAATGAGAACTTACAAAAAATCAGTCCTAGATATCCTCAAAACATTTCCAGAATATACTCTGTCATTCATTCCTAGAAACAACAATGTTATTGCTAATTCTCTGGCCACTTTTGCTAGTATGTTTAAAATTCCTCTATATCTAGACAACAAATATGAATTAAATCTCAAACATTGCCCTGCTGTCCTTGAAAATTTTCAATATTGGCAAGTGTTTCAAAATGATGAGAAAATCAATAACTTCTTGCAGACAGAAGAAGAATTTATAAATGCCCAAATACAGGACCAAGAAATTCATGATACAGAGATACAAGTACTACAACTTGAGGATAATTCTATTCCAAGAGGTTTAGTACCTTTGGATGAATGTTTTGACCAAGATGATGTTGCAAGGAAGCCTACTATGCCACCAATAGAGGTGGGAGTGGAAGATTTAAATATTAGCACCTTAGAAAAGCCAAAGATGGGGCAGATTTCAAAATCCACGAGTCCAGAAATGAAAGCTAAGTATGCAGTACTTATGTCTCAATTTTCAAATGTTTTTTCTTGGGAATATTCAGATTTGAAGGTCCATGATAAAAGTATTATTCGACATACTATACCTTTGAAACCAAATCAAAAACCATTTCACCAGAAGATGAGAAGGATGAATCCAAAATTGATGCCTTCTATTGAGAAGGAAGTAAATAGATTATTCACTGCTGGAATAATAGTTCCTTTTTTCTTTTCTGACTCGATGTCTAATATAGTACATGTGAGAAAGAAGACAAGATAAATATGATTATGCATTGATTTTAGAAATATGAACAAAGTACACTTAAAAGAAAATTATCCACTACCAAAAATGGATCATATTCTGCAAAGGGTAATTTGATCATCTAGAATTGATTTGTTAGATGGATATTCAGGATAAAATCAGGTTCTTGTCCACCTAGATGATCAAGAAAAGACAACTTTCACCACACCTTGGGGTACTTTCATGTATGCCAAAATTCCTTTTGTTTTGAGAAATGCAGGACCAACTTTTCAAAGAGCAATGGGAATTGCTTTTGCCAATGAAAAGGATATATTTTTAGTTATTTACCTTCATGATACCATTGTTTTCTCAAATACAGATGAACAACATTTGCAGCATTGAAAGACAATCTTTGAAAAGTGCCAAAAGTTTTGAATTTCATTAAATCCAAAGAAGAGTCTCTTTGCTATGGAAGAAGTTAAATTGCTAGGGCATATTATATCTAAATATGGAAAAGATTAGATCCTTCAAGGATTGAAGAAATTCATAATTTAGATTATCCAAGGAGAAAAAAGGAGATTCAATCTTTCAATGGTAAAATTAATTTTCGGAGAAGATTGGTTCCAAATCTTGGTGAAAATTTAAGGAACATCAGTTATATATTGAAGAAATATATTGAATTAAAATGGTCTGAAGAAGAAAATAATTCATTTAATCAAGTCAAGTTAGCTATATCTCATGATCTTATTCTCATTAGCCCAGACTATGCACTTGATTTTATAATTTTCTCATTTTCTCATTTTCTACTACATATTTTCCTCAGGTAAATGGGCTTCCAGAATCATTTAATAAATATTTGGTGAATATTATTACCAATATGTTGTAGGAAAACAAAATGAATTTTCACAAGAAGCTTACAAATGCTCTGTTGGATGATAGAGTGAGCACAAAAGGATCAATTAATAATTCTCCATTTCAACTTGTTTATGGAATTGACAATGTTTTCCCTACTTCTTTGGTTGTTCCAGTAATGAATATTTTGTAGGAGGTTGACAGTGAGCCAAATGAAACTCAAAGAAGGATCAACCAAATGATACATTTACAACAATCAAGAGATGAAGTTTTCAACAATACTTCAAAGCTGCATGACAAAATTAAAAAAAAATTGATAGAAAAACAAAGGCCGATGACTTCAAAATTGGAGATATTGTTCTAATATGGGATGCTAGAAATGAAGAAAAGGGAAAGCATGGGAAATTTGAAAATATATGGAAAGGACATTATAATATTGTAGCATTCAGAGGAAACAAATTATTTTTTCTAGAAGACCTTGAAGGACAGGAAGTTCTTGGAGGACCTATCAATGGTAGGTTTCTAAAGCACTATGTTTCTTGAAATCCTAAGAAAGAAATTCACTGTCATTGTATATACCAATTGAAATTTTATGCTCAGCAAATAAAAGAGTTTTTTCAAAATTTTGAAGCCCGAGGAGAAGGCCATGCGACTTCTGCAAAATGTTCAGGCTTTATTTTTTTTTAAAGTACACAAGTTTTAGTATTTTTTCAAGTCAGAGTCAAGTCAGTAGTTTTAGTCAAAAAATTTCAGTTTGTTTTAGTTTTTCAAAGTCTAGGTGACTCTATATCCCAATGGATAAGGCTACTTGATCTACGGTGTTCTTGACACCTCCTGAAGGAGCTACCATCCCTATCTGAAGCCAATGTGTTACACCATTTTTTGGTCATCTAACCTATTATCATTAGATGGACCCAAGTACATCATGTAAGACCAATTTTACTCCAAGTAAAATTGTTTTCACTATGAAAATAACTTAGTAAATCACCTTTACTAAGTTTTTTATGGTCTAAACAGAAAATCCCATAAGGAAATATTAAATAAATATACATTTTTTTTATTTTCCTCAAGAATCTCCCTCTGAATCTTCTCTTGTTGTTTCACTTGACCCCCTTTCAGCAAACACCCCAGGCTCAACATCAGTAGTTCCTTTATCTTCTTGTTCTTACATCATTCTCCTCGATGATGAGCATGTGAGTTTTTCTTCTCATGATTATGAGTCAGGTAGCCTTGTGGCATCATGTGGTCTCCCTTCCTCCTGTCTTTCCACCTCCTGTTGTGACAACGACATCATGGAAGCTACGTCCACCCCTGATTTCATCTTTCCCGCCCATAAGCGGGATGCCATCATCCATACCTTGGTGACTTATGCAACCTGAGATCAAGCTACGCCTCCAGTATCTCCCACACTTCCCCTCACCGGTGGCATGTGGGAAGTAGACATCCTACCCAGATCACTCTGTTCCACAGAGTGAATTCGATTTCTACTATGTGCTCAGGTTGCCAACATTATTCTTTATCCTCCCATTTATTGTCTTGTCGCACATTTCAGAGGGAGCCCCTGTCAAAACCTTATATTTGTTTTGCCGATGGTGCAAGTGGCTACTCCCGGAATTTAGCCTCGGGAGGTTGGGCCATTTTTACCCCTTTGCAGGTGCTTGTTCTTTCAAACGGTGTATGCATTGATACTGCTACCAATAATCAGGCCGAATATGATGATGTGCGAGGTTTATTAGCCAATTCCCTTTCACATCGCATTCTCCACCTTCATGTTCATTTATATTCCTTGCTTCTTGTCATGCAATTGAATGGTGTATATCGTGTGCATAATCCTATCCTTTTCAGAAGATATTTACGAGTGAAGCTTTTGATGCATGAATTTGAAATCATTACTTTCAGTCATGTACCTAGAGCATAAAATCACTGCGTAGATAGCATTGCAAACCATATTCTGGATTGGCATTTAACACAAGAAAATAACATAACAATATCAAAATGATGCATATCCATAGTATGTGTTGTATAAAATGTTTTAGAGTTCATCAACTATGATACATATGACATGCCCATAGCATGTTACAAAAAATAAAAAATGGGGGCACCACATGCCCCTACACAGTAATCACTATCTAGAGGATCCCAAGCCAGTGGCTCTACCCCCACAGCTCATAGATCACACACACTCTATCTGGCCATTGCCATGCGTCACATGACCCCTCGCCTTTCCAAGGGTAAACCAATACATGGCTCTATGTACTGGTCATCTAAGTCTTTCCATCCACACTCCAAAACACTGGTCAGAAGCCTCTCACATCTATGATGGATGTCCTCCATAAGGGCTGATGCATCCTCATTCTGTTGTGCTCTTGATCCTTTAGATCCTACGGCCCCCGATACTGCAGGTTGCCCCATGTACTCTTTTTACCCAACCCCCCCCCGGTTTACATTAAACACATGCATTCAAACCACATGCACCATGTGGCCATTACATTGACACCCAATGTTTGGGTAAGGGGGGCACTCATATTGGAGAGACCAGGAGAAGCAGTTCTTCAACACTCTCCTAGTGAATCTAGTCATGAAGAATCTAGTCCCATTATTCTTCCACATCTAGAATAACCTCTAGAGGCCCATATCACTTCAAGATCACTCTAGGGATGATACCCCTCATTATTCCTTCATTTTTCATCAGCAACCCAGTCTCATAGACATTGTGGTTGACCAACCTATAGTTTTTCTGGGAGAACATCAGTTCATTATCCCAAATACTATCTTTAGGATATTAGCACCATGTGTGCCAACCTAGAAACTTAAAGCCCATTTGATTCATATATGCAGTGTCAAAAGAGATTGGTAATTGTCTATTTCCTTTCTCAAACTGCACAACCATATTGAAAACAAATGGTGCACCACAACATTAAACTGTGTTTAGATTTCCCTTTTTCTAAATACATTTTGTCGTGTCCACAACATGCTTGGGGGAACCTATGCCCCTCACCCATAAAAATCCTAGATATCAGCCAAAAACGGCATTGAAAACCCCTTTTTCTGACAGGTCACACTTTTTAGATCATTTTGCTGGGACAGGTCACATTTTCTGCCTAGAACCTGCTACCCAGGTCGCAGAATAGACCCCAAAAGTTGCGACCTGGCCTGTTCATGAGCTCTGGGTACCTAAACTGAACTTTTAATCCACTGAAATGAAAGAGTAGGATTAGGCCTCTTACCTGCAACTGATAGATCTCAAATTCCAATTGTCGGTTTATCCACTACAATTGTCACAATATTTAAGGCCTCCTCTCCTCATGACATTCACCACAACTCCACCAACAAATAAGTGAATCTGGAAGGAAAATGCCTTATTAAAATAAAACCCCTGATTTTTCTTTCACTTACTGCGACCAAAACGTAGCTTAATTTGATGAACCATATATACCATTGGAAAGGTCTCACCAAGCCCTCAAATGTGTATCTATTAGCTTTTTTGATTTGATACTTCACCAGGACACATTTCGTCCAAGAAGCGCCACTTCACCCTCCCTCAAAATCGAATTTATTCACTTGCAACACTCGTACTGGGGGAACCATGTGCCTCCATACTTGTCCACACTCGTGTTGACTTTCATTGTGAGTTACCATCTTGTACTCACACTTTTATGGTCCCCATCAGCACCTTTTCATATGTGGCAGCACCATCGAGCCACCCTTGTTTAGAGCATCCAAGTTAAGTCATCATTAATTTCATGGAGTCTATCCCGAGTCCCTTTACATCTCACCACAGTCCCCCATCATTCATTGCTTGGTCCCTCTCTCATGTCACACATTATGGCCTTCAGTCCAGCTGCCCCCTATCCCTCATGATATTGTGTCAGTTGCTGCCAGGTCATCCTTTCCCTTTATGCTCTAACAAGGGAATTCATATGTTTGCTACTCTTTCCCCTCCATTTCATCATCATCATTGGTGTCAGTCTATCAGTCACTCTACTATTTACTCTCGTGCCCTAGTTGAGGATCCCTTATTGCCTCACCTATGGCAGACCTCCTTCTATCGACATCAGCTCATTTATTCTAGAAGATAGGTCTAGAGGGTGGTGTACCTGGGTTCCAGCTTCCACTCTAGTTTGGTGCCTTAGATCAGGAAAAGGGACTCATCATTTCCCTTTGACTTGATTGTTTCTCAGGTCCAGCTCCTTTCAGCATGATCAAGATCCGTATACTCGATGGTTCAGTGATGCAGTAGCTGACATCAATGATTCCATAGTGTGTGTGAGATTCCCCAACCCTCATGAGGGGGTGGCCCTACAGGTAGCCCCCCACACACTCGAATGACCTCTTCATCACAGCCTTCGATGCAGCTCCATAAATTTGATGATATCGGCCTCAACCACTTGCAGCGCCATTTTTTTTGCATGTATCGGTCAGATTTTCAGAGCTCTTTCCTCTTTTCAAGGGCATCTGGGTTGCATTTATATCTCATGTACTCAGCTATTGTTGTACAAGTCTTGGCTGTTATCCCAGGAACAATATGTATATGGGATTCATTATCATGTTATTTATATGGCTCATGTTTATGCCAGCATATGCTTTATTATTGTGTTCCATGGTTTTCCAGGCGCCTTATTGTTTGTACTATTGCCTGCGTGACATTTTGATATATCTACCTCCCCACCTTTATAATGGCAGTAATCACTCAAAAATACTTTTATCGCATAAAATCATCATCACTTAGGGTCGATTCTTCTAGGCACTTAGGTTTACATTTCTCTCTCTCTTTGACTTCCCCTTAGTCTCTAGTGATTGAGTTCTTACAGCATACTTAGGTCATACGACTCCTGTGCTGTACCTTCTGAGAAATATAGCCACCATTTTTTGGTCATCTAACCTATTATCATTAGATGGACTAGTACATCATGTAAGACGATTTTATAGAAAAATTTATTTCACTATGGAAAGTAACTTATTAAATCACCTTTATTAAGTTGTTTATGGTCCTAAACAGAAACTACATAAGGAAATATTAAATAAATATACATTTTCTTGATTTTCCTCAAGAAATAATTAGTTAAAAAATAGTTTAATTAATATTTCTGGTTATATTTAACCCAAAACAAGGAAAATAATTAGATAAATCATTATTTATCTTATTATTTTCTAAGAATAATTGTTTAAATCTTATTTAAATAATATTCTTTGTTAAATATGACTAATTCACCCTTAAATAATTAAATAAATAATTATTTATTTGATTATTACTCCACCATATCCTTAAAATTATAAATAAATCATTTATTTATTTATTATTACTTAATCACATCCTTAAAATGATAAATAAATCATTTATTTATTTATTATTTACAAATAAGGGGAGTTGACTCAAGTCAAATTCCTTTTCCCTCCAACAAATATAATAAAATATTCCATAAAAGATGGATCTAGATTTGGTTAATAATATTTTAATTATGCACCAATCTCTAGACTAACTCAATATTTTGTTATAAATAGAAGGGTTTTGCCATTCATTTGTCACCTTTTGTTGCCTAAAGATCACTCTGGATCTCAACACTTGGTCTGGCTATTGATCCACAATCATATCCATACTTTTCCATTTTTGTCAGGGTTTTCTACACCATCAAGAGAAAGAAGTTATAAATCTGAAGTGCTGAGGACTCACAAGAACTCATCCCATTGAGGAGAACAGGGAACACCCTCTTGTGTTTTCCTCCCAGGTTCCATTAATAAAAATATTCATTGGATATATTCTTGTCTTGTCTATTGGATCTATGGAGTAAATCTTATTTTTCTACTGTTTAATGTCTTCTAATGCATAGATCTAGACTTTTGCAGCATTTGTCTTGATCATCTAATTGCAGATCTGAAGATATTAGCAATCATTTCTGCTGTTAGGTCTGTAAGTTATGCACAGCTAAAGTGGTATTTTTTTGTACACTTCGAATAAAGATTCATACTAACACAATGTTAGAGTAAATTTTTCAGTGATAAAAGATAACTCTCTTGAGAGTTTTTTCATTAAGTCTTTAGTCAATTTTTATTTTCTTTTTTCAGTTAAGTCTTCAGTAATAATTTTGATCACTGAGTGAGTCCTATCATGATATGCTTCTCCTTCACATTTTTCATCTCCATTCAGATGTCTAAAGTCATGTCATTTCATCTCATATAGGTCAATTTAGGGTTAAAACTGCCATTAAAAGTTTTCAGTTTTTTATTATTTAAAGATGGAAGTCAAATTCCATTCCATCCATATAAGTCAAGTTGAAGGAGAAAGCATGTTTTATAGTCTGAAATTAATTTTGTGTCATGAGAATTCTATGCTCTATCGTTGTGTTTCAAAGAGAAATAAAAATAAATTTGCTGAAAAAAATATATTTTCGAAATCATATTATATTAAAGGTTTATCTTTAATATTTCAAGAATAAACCTTTGAAACCATAGGTTTTAAATCCTATGAGTTTTACTCTGCCATTGTCATACTCCACTACCATATTCTTTATTAATATCACAACACATTACATTTCATTATTCACCTACCATTCATGTCACATCACTCCCATCATACCCCTACCCCACCAATTAATCAACTTCGTTGTACGTTAAATCTCCCCAACTTCGCCGATCATTCATCGCATCACAATCTAATCCGACGACATATATGAAACTTCAACCACCTTCATTGTCTGAGACTTAACATTGGCGTGGGGAGGGGAATCCTAAATGGGTGGGATTGAACAGTGAATCCACTGCTACATGTCAGAGCCGTGTGATTTCGCACCCTCCCACCCCCCCCCCCCCCCACCCCCACCCCCACATGAAACCAATTACTGCTCTAAAACCACTATGAAATCCTGCCTACCCGCTAATATTAAACCACCATTTCTCCCGCCTATCATTTCATTGTTGATGTGGACTATAACCATCCAATCAACTTAATTCCTGCATTATCCTGACCGTTATCAAATTAATTCAATGGCTAACCGTTAGGAAACGTACCCACACCCATTTTCAAATGGAAAAAAAGTTCAATTGCCCATAAAATCACCATTAAATTCCTATTTCAAACCTTTATTCTGTTATTTTCTCTACAAAACACATGATTAAAAATTGAAAAGCTATCACAAAGTTCCAGTGATCAAACCTCATCAGTGTTTGAAGCTTTATCCTTAGCTATCACAAAGTTCCAGAGATCAAAACTCATCAGTGTTTGAAGCTTTATCCTTCAGCTACTAATTTTCTTCTAGTTGCAGAACTTTTCCTCAAGACTCAACCTGTGTTTTCTATCCCAAAATTTTTGTTTTCTGCCATTCCAACAGAGCCAATCACACCTCCTAAAAACAAAGGATCTGAGAAACTAGTAAGTATTCTATTACATCCTCTAATTGATTTTCATCACATTCCCTTAGCAGACAAAGATCACAAAATACATGAAACTTTGGCTGACTTTGAGATTTTTGAGTTATATTGTTGGTTAGAAGATAAATTCTTGGATAAAACAGATGACATAGGACTATGGGATTCTAATATCCCTCATTTCATCGTTCATCATACCCATAGTGCCATAGATTTTGTTAGGATATGTCAAGCTTGGTATATACCATACCATAGAGCTATTATCGCTCCTACAGGAGAGGCTTTAGTGACTATTGATGCCCAAAAAATTGAACAAATGTCGGAAGCCCCAAACATAGAAGATGCCACACCATTTTCCTGAGAAGACTTGATATAAATTTACCAGAAATTATATTTTTCAAAGAGAGCTCAAAATCTTGATTTATTCATGATTGAAAATGACCCATTACCTAAGAAAAACCTTCCATTTCCAACATCCATTTTTCCTGAAATTTCCAAAAAAATCATCATAGTCATTTCCTACCTTCTTGGTTATTATTCATACTAATGGGTAGATGAAGCCATCATAGGGTTTCTGTCCATATTTTCCACTGATTCCAAACCCTCCATCATTTTCAATTTTAGTCAATTTATTGTAGATTCTATCCATTATCAATTTGTGAAATTCACAACTAGGGAGGTTTTCAGTTATGCCTCCGTGTTAGTCTACTTATGCTTGTATTCTCAGGGAGGTAAATTTAAATTTTCTCTATAGAAATTGGATGAAGAAGGAAACTAATAGTCAATCATTTTCTGGACTTCATTAGTCATGAAGGAACATAAAGAATATTCTTATAAACAGTTTTTGGAATTGTTTCTTTGGAAAACACTCAGTTTTTTGAACAACACTCGAGAGCCAAGAATTAGTGAAGAGATCAGGAAGGCATTGTAGCTATTAGATCAAGCTAGAATAGGGGATTGGTATCTTTACCAAAATTATATACAAAATTTTTATGGATGTGAACTTCCCCTTATAAGTTGCCCAAATTCCTCCCCTCGAGGATTTTTTCATTGGAGTATATTAGACAAATGATTAATGCAGATGAAGTGCATTTTGTCTCTGCTAAGAAGAAATCACAGTTTAAAACTAAAATACAAATATGTCATTTTATCTGTAATAGCATGACAGCAGTGGAGGAAGCAGATAATTTGTTGAAGGAAATGAAGTTTAGCCTAAGTTTTACATGGTCTTATGATCCAGTTGGTGTCATTTCCAAACTGGGGGTGGAAAATAAATCTACAATATATTTTCATACACCTAGACCAGAGATTGAGAGGTATATGAATCAGCTTGAATGGATAGAAGGCACACTACAGGAGGATGAAGAGAAAACACTATCTACATCAGCATTGCAAACTCCAATTTCATAGGAAAGAGCATAGAAGAGAGTTAGAGAAGATCAGTCATCTCCAATGATTGATTCATCAATCAAAAAGTTCAAGGTCCACTACATGAAGAAAACAAAGCTAAATTTGAAGGTCAATCCCAACAAAGAGCCTGATAAAGAAGTAATCATCATCACTGAAGAGACACCTCCTTCTACACAAATAAGTGATAAATGCAATACTACTACTCCTACTACTTCTAATCTTTCAAAATATCAGCAAACATCATCTTCTCAATATTAGAAAAAATCCATCTAGACTAGCACAACTGCTACAAGGGAAAAATAAAAGATTGTCTTTGATACTTTCAAAGAGATAAAGCTAAAAAATGAAACGTTGAAGACAAGTACATATAACTAGTTTTGGAAACAAACTCATAGTTTACAAAGTGGGCTTCTTTCAACCTTTGATTCAGAAAAGGGAAAAATTCATTTTTCATTTCTTCAAGCACAAATCCCACAACCAAAATCAGAAGCAGATTTTAAGAGGGCTACATTTGAGTTTGACACAAAGGAGATACGTCCAATAGACCAAATCGAGCCACATAAGAAAACTGGTGAGATGATTTCATCAAATCTCACTAATAATTAATAAGTTTATCAAAACTATAAGTTTCACTAGAAAATGGACAGTCACACTTGAAATTAGAGAAGGTATCCTCATTTGTAAATGGTACAAGAATAAAAAATCTAGGTGATCTGGTGGTAAAAATTGGATATGATTCATCCAATGTGAATTCAATTGAAGAGATCATCAAGAAGAAAAATGTTGATATAGTAACACTGAGAAAGAAATTGAAAATCCCAGCTACAAAAAATCCTTTAGAAAAGGATATTGAAGAAAATGAAACTCAAAAAATAGATAAGATGAAGTTGATAATGGAGCATAATGCTCAATTAAAGAAAATGGAATAAGAGTTAGAGAAGATGATAAAGGAATAGGAAGCAGCAGTGAAAACATCAAAGGTTCCTTTGGAAGTAGTGCCACTAGCAGCCATTCCTATAGCTCAAAATTCTACAACAAGCACTGCAGATGGAGCTGAAAAACTTACCAAAGTAGTTCAGAACATGTCTATTCAAGAAGAAGAGATCAAAAATTTGCAAGGTAAGGTAAAATGATTACAATTACAGAACAGAGGGCCAAAAATTTGATTGAAAGGCTGCAGAAAGAGAAAAAAGAGTTTTCCATTAGTAATACTTTGGGCCAGGTAAAAGAGATAATTTGGGCAGACATCATAGAGTCTATCACTCAAATTTGGCCAAGTATATAGATCATTTTTTGAGCAAAAAGAGTTGATCCAGAAGGCAAATGATGCCATTACATCAATCAGAGAATAACTGGGAGATAACCATGCAATAGCTAACAATATCATTAGATTTATGAATTAAAAGAATGGGTATGAGTTGGATGAATTGGTAATTGAGGATAGAACAGAAACCATCCTAGAAGTGAAGAAAGTGCTGAAAAAGAAGAATTTGATTCTTCAACTTGAAGAAAATTGTCACAGTCTATAGGTTACAGTTCAAAGATTTTTCAGTGGGATAGAATCCCTAACAGAGAAAGGACTACCTTCTCTCTTTGTAATTAATGATAAATTGATGACTAGAGATGACTATCAAAAAAGAATTCAGGAGATTGACAGTGATACTACTAAGTTTTAAAATATAAAGGGAACATTAACAGGAAAAGCACTATTGGGACCATCAAGCAATGACATTTACATTCATTATGAAATCAAACATGTCTTTACTGTGAAGCCAACTTTTGCTAAATACACTGAAGGAGATGACATTTACCACAGGGTAATTAAATTAGTTATCCCTAATGAAGAGCTCTGGGAAAAGTTATGTGAGTTTCAAGAGTAATTAACAAAATAGAAAAGTCAAAATTTTCTAGATCAGCAGTCAACAGATAGACAACACAGTTCGCGATTATCTTCTTCAGCAATAGTTTTCAGTTACACCCAATGCCAGCACAACAGATATAATTTATTTCCATGATGCAGTTACAGTTAGTTAGAAAATAAAGCGCTATCAATTTGGATAGCCTTTAATGTAACAGTTGTAATTTTATTTTTCTATATATACTTCGTCGTACGAAGTATTACTGTTGGATAATCGAGTTTTGAACTCTGTGTATTATTGTGAACCTACTATTAATGAAAATCAAAGGATTTTTATCAATTGTGTGAGATTCATGTGGTATTTCTATTGAGCAATGCGCCCTTTCTCTGTTATTTCATTTCCAAGTTAGAAAATTATATATTACAGAGCAATGCAACACATAAAATATGCAGAAAACACAAGCACACAAAACACATAAAACTAGAGAGACATAGATATACGTGGTTCACCCAGTTTGGGATACGTCCACTCTGAATAGCCACTCCTTCCTTTCTATTATCCAGCAAAACGAAGAGACACAACCTACAATAGATCCGTTGTAATATCCTATGTACTCTCTGAAAGTCTCCTTATCTATTTCTTGCTCTGAGAATACACTTACAATACAAAACCGTAATACAATACCCTCATAAAAAGCGAGGGGTTGCCTTCTAGGGAAAAAAACCCTAAACTAAACATAACTTGTACCGTCAGATCATCCGCCTAATGAATGACTCATATTGACTAGAAATTAATATACTTTTACAAGGCAATTTTACATCTGTTTTTAGCTTCAGGGGCGCTGCCTCCAAAACCCCCCCACCAGGGGGGTGGCTCCATAAAGTCGCATCTGCCCCCCCTGGACCCCCTAGGAAGCGTTTAATTACAGGCGGCATTTCCACCCCATTAAGGTACGATGGTCCAACACTACTAATACAAAATAAACAAGATAATCAGGCTCCACACCCAACAATCTCCCACTTGGATACTGATTGTAGTAACTCCATATCTGCTTCATTTTCTAGACAATGACTCCACTTTAGACCTGGCTATTTCTCACCTTCATCGTCATTCTTGAAGACCAATTGAAACTAATCATATTCTCAGTTTCTCCCTGGTTACAACTTTTGTTAGCATATATGAGGATTCTGGCTAGTGTGTATCTTTTCTAGCTTCAACTTTCCATCTTCCAATACTGACCGTATGAAATTATACTTGAGTTGTATGTGTTTAGTCCTAGAATGAAATGTTGAGTTCTTTGCAAGCTGAATGGCACTTTAGTTATCAATGTATAACATGCCCATATCATATTTCTTACCCAATTCATCCATAAACCTTTGTAACCAAATCAGTTCTTTACTAGCCTCTGTAGCAGCAACATGCTCTCCTTCTGTTGTTGAAAGTGCAAGAACACTTTGGATTTTTGAAACCCAATTGATAGCTGTTCCACATACAGTAAATACATATCCTGTAGTGCTCCTCCTATTATCTCTGTCACCTGCCACATCTACATCAGCATATCCTTGTAGAGCAATGTTTGAACCACCAAAGCATAATGCTTGATTTTTGGTACCTCTCAAATATCTGAGAATCCATTTCACTGCCATCCAATGTTATTTTCCTATATTTTTCATGTACCTGCTTACAAATCCCGCTCCATGTGCAATATTAGGCCTTGTGAAAACCATTGTATACATTAAGCTTCCAATTGCCGATGCATATGGAACTTTAGACATATAATCCATTTCTTCTTGGCTCTTTGGGCACATCTCCTTACTAGGTTTGAGGTTTGAAATGGCTAGCAAAAGGTGTACTAACTGGTTTTGCATTCTACATATTAAATCCTTTTAACACCTTTTGTATGTACTCATTCTGAGAAATTGTTAATTTGAGATTTTTCTTGTCTCTAGTTATTCTCATACCAAGGATTTGTTTTGCAACTCCCAAATCCTTTATTGCAAATGAATTTGCGAATTTTATTTTGAGCACATTTATTTCTTTCATGTTAGAACCTGCAACAAGAATTTCATTTACATACAATAATAATATAATATAGTTTCCATCATTTTTCTTTTTCAGATAAACACAATGATCAGAGTGACATCTAGTATAACCTTGTTCAGACATAAACTTGTCAAATTTTAGATACCACTACCTTGGAGTCTATTTTAAGCCATACAATCTCTTCTTTAACCTGCACACTAATTTTTCTTTCCCTTTCCCTTTGACCTCATATTCTTCTGGTTGCTGCATATAGATCTCTTCCTCCAAATATCCATGGAGAAATGTTGTCTTTACATCTAACTGTTCAAGATGCAAATCTTCCGTTGCTACAAGACTTAAAATAGTTCTGATTGAAGTCATCTTAACAATAGGAGAAAACATTTCATCAAAATCAATACCTTTCTTCTGTGCAAAGCCCTTCACCACAAGTCTAGCTTTGTACCTTTGTTTTCCTCCATCTTCTTCCTTCATCCTGTAAACCCATTTATTCTCCAATGTTGTTTTTCCTATAGGAAAACTGAATGAGTCCCAAGTCTAGTTATGTATTAAGGATTCCATCTCTTCTTCCATGGCTAGCTCCCAATTTTTCCTGCTTTCAACCTGCATTGCTTCTTCATCACATTCGAGTTCACCAGAATCAGTCAACAATAAATAATATAATGAAGGAGAGTATCGTTCAGGGGGTCTAATTATCCTGGTAGATCTTCTAACACCACTTTCAAGTGTTTGAGGTGCATGTTGCTATTTTGGTGGTTATTGTTGTTGCTGTTGTTGATTATTATTATTTTCAGGCACCTTTACTTTTTCATTGATCTCATCAAGAACTGTGTATTCCTTGTTTTATTTTTCCTGTTTCTTTTCCTGCAACTAATCCTTATACAATACCTTTTCATTGAATATTACATCTCTGCTCCTAATGATTTTTTTATTTTCATAATCATATAAGTGATAACCAAAATCATTAACACCATATCCAATAAAGGTACATTTCTTTGATTTTTCCTCAAGCTTTGTTCTATTTTCTTTATTAACATGGAAAAAGGCCTCACAACCAAAAGCCTTTAAAAAAAGAGTAATTTACCTTTTTTCCTATCCATGCTTCCTCTGGAATACCACCATCCAAGTAACTTGAAGGCCCTCTGTTTATTAGATAAACAACAGTATCTATAGTATTTGCCCAAAATTGTAAAGGCAATCCTGCATGTAATCTCATGCACCTTGCACACTGTGTTAGGGTCTCGTGATTTGGCTGATTGGCAAGCCAAGTGACAGGGTAACATCAAACCAATCTTTAGAGCCCAAGGACCTAGCCTTCCTGGACTCAGAGAGGGCTCTCTCTATTTGTGTAAGGGATATCTGTGTGTTTTTCTTCTTGTGTTTCTGATTTTAGGCTAGTTGTGAAGTAGGTTTTTGGTTTTGTTTTTAGGTTTATGAGGAATGAACTGATCAAAGACTACGATAGATAAAAATATTGTCAGATTAACTGGGCTATGGGGTCGAAAAGGTCAAGAAATATTTTAGATGGTGATACAAGGTTGTTGAAGAGCCGATTTGATCGAGGTAAAATGGATCTTTGGGTAAAATGGAGTAGGATGGACATTAAATTTGTGAACAAAAAAGGATTTCGAACATAAATAGTTCAATAGCTGACATAAACATGGTAGGGCTAACCATTAATCATGAGTAATGTAACTATAAACTGATAAACACATAGAAATAAACATTCAAGCAATACATAGAGATATATGACTCTCTCACTTTGGGAAATTGCTATCAGACTTTGGAGAAAGACAATTAAGACAAACAAATAACTCAAATCACTATGAGAAAATGCCTAGGCATAGTATTTCAAGCTATTGGTCACTTTGAAGCAATATTTCATAGTTTCAGGAAAAGGGAAAGATCAGTACAAGACCTCCTTGGTTTGACTAAGACAATCAAACAATCAAAGAAAGGTTTCAGAGGTGGAGCTATGACTAGACATGAGTAAGCAGGGCATACTATGAATCATACTTAGCATGCATAAAACCATAAATGAAACAAGCAAACAATTTCTTCAGTTATCAAAGAGCAATCAAGGATTCTTTGATATGACTAAGAAGGAATAAAACATAGAAGCTATAAAGAAACATGAAATTTGAGGTGCCTCCAAGGGCATGTCTCAAATCTATTCTCTACTGTCTTATAGTAAGCAAGAACATGGAAGATGAATGAAAACTAAGAAGCATAATAGAGAGGGACACTATACCATTTTACCAAGTTAAGGAATCCAACAACAGTCCTCTTTCATCATCCAAAAACATTCAAGAAACTATCCAATGCATGAGACAAGTGTTTCTTCCAAGCTTGTATAACCATATATTTCTCTATATCATCAAGTTCAGCCTCATTTACAATGAATTCTCTTGGAATATATAGGCCAAGATGAGGGAAAACCTCCTAGTGCAACTTGCAATCTCATTGGCCCATCAAAAATATATGATTTTGTCCTTGAGGCTTTACAAAGCCCAAGGCACAAAATATTTAATAAAATATCTCAAAAATGCTAAAAAAGGAAAATAAATTGACTTTCCCTAACTAACCATGGCCAAAAATAGTTAAACGCACATGACGAAAATTCACTTTAGAAATGTACATTTTTCACAAAAATATTTAAGAAAAATATCAGCAGAAAGTCTTATGTCTTGTGGGCAACTTTTGGAAGCCTTCCCGATGTCGTAACAAGGCCCGTGATGGCTCGTTTGAAAGCTATAAATGTCTATTTTCTGAAAATACTTAGTTTTGTAAAAAATGATCACTAAAATTCTGTCAAAAACTGACCTATATGTAGAAACCCAAAAAATAGACTTTGTTGATAAACGGGGCAGAGTGTGGAAAAGTGAGTGTTTTTCGCCATTTTGGGGGACCAAACCATCTTCAATTGATATGAAAATAGCTAAGTAGATGCCCCTAAAATTATGGCATCCAATGATACCATTTTCATCCTTTGAGGATGTCCTAAACAGAAATGGCGATGCCCATGATTTTTAGCCAAAAGCCCAAAAATTACAAAAAATCAAAATTTGTTGAATTTTGCCCAATTTTGGCGAGCATGACCCTCAAGGGTTTTCAGAAACAAGCTGAGAAGTTGAGGCAAAAATTTGGATACTTGAGGTGTCTTTCTTCATTTTTGGTGCCGGGTGCCTCCTTTGAGCTTCCTTGCGGCTTCAAAAAGGGTTTGTACTGTTTTGAGTCTAGGTAGCTCTGTTTAAACCACTTTTCCCCAACATAAGGGATTTTGGTAGCTTTGGAAATGGATCTAGGAGAAAACTTGAAATCCAAGACTGCCAGCTGAAAGTGTTTCCCTTGCAATCTCAAAGCACACAGATGTGTCAAGGGGAGATATCTTTTCACCTCCTGGACCCTATGACAAAACTCTAGACATCCAAATTCATGAAAGTTAAACAAGATTGATGGATGAGAATTTACCTCTCTAGTTGAAACAGGTTCAAACCTCCTGTGAGGGCCACTTCTACTGTCTTGCCTGGGAGGCATTTTTGTTTTAGATACTCTTTGTTAGTTTACTAAGACAAACTGTCTCAAATCGTTTTTGAAATAGCCCCCCAACAACACACCTTGTCCTCCTTATAAGTCACTGTGCCTCTTTGATGCCAATCAAACAAGTATTTGTCAAATGAAAAACAAAATCAATTTATCACTGTGTTTGGGCAAAGATTTTGAAAAATATGTGTTTGTGTTTCCTTGTTGAACAAGGATCTCCTTTGTTTTGACAAAAAAGATCCTACCCTCAGCACTACTCTTTTGGTGTTTACTGCCCTTTAAAAAGGTAGAAAAAATATCTTTCAACTGACTTAAAAGACCTTCACAACATACTCTGTTTTTGGAACCCTGGTGGCTGCACAAAGTTCACTATCTCACAACACAAAAAGGGACACTTTATATTGATCAGACCTTCATCCCTTTGCCACTGTATAGACGATCAAAAATGTTTTGAGACCCTTACAACCATCTATTTATCTATCTAGTAATTTGTGTATATTTTTAGCTTTTTAATAACACCAGAAGAGTTTTCAAATTGGTCTAACAATCCTCCTTTTTCATTCATTGTTTTATCCTCTGATTTTTTAACAAATTCTGCTCCTTATAGCAACTGTGGACTATCACTGTTTTTAAAGGCATCTAGGCTCTTTAAGATTGATAAAAACACCCTCACCTATCACTATATTGATTCTTGACATCTACAGTAATAAAAACCCTATGATTTTGACCAAAGGCCCAACTTCTTTACCACTGCTTTTCTCTTGTGCTTTTAACAGACCAGGTTTGTTCTTTGTTTACACTGTCATGACATCTTTTTAGGCAATTTTGAGATCTTTGCTCAACACAGGAAGAAAAATGCCTTCTAGAATGATTTTGGGACCTTCAAACACAAGAAGGCCTTCTTTGGTTTTGACAAAAACTCTATCTTTTTACCCCTGTCTATCTTTGTGTTTTTAAATGGTGAAGTGCTTTCAAAACCACTATTTCTTCTTAGGGAAAAACATAGCAAAACACCCCCTTTCAAACATCAAATTTTACCATGAAGTAATGGAAAATACCTCGAATATTGTTCACGGGCCTTGGTTGATTGATGAACAGCCTTTAAAAGTGTTTTTGGGAAGCCAATGAGGGAGCGGCGTGTTTCAAGCAGATGGTGTCGCGCACATGAGAGTTGTTGGGTCAGCTTCGGGCAAAGGTGAATGAGGACGCATAGGCATGCCACGCGCTACTATAGGTGCACCGCGTAGTAGTTAAAGTGTTTTGTATTTACGCTCACAGGCGCACCGCGTAGGCTTTCTGAGCCTCAAACTTTGAAATCTTGCCCGAAACCAACTTTCTTCTCTAGTGAGCAGCTCGTGGAGTATGCTCAGGCTTTTGAAATTGCAAATGGGGCCTTTGAAACGGTCTCCTCCGCCTTTTAAAGTTGAACATGCCAAAAAACATTTATAATTACTTTGTGAGGGTTTGAATGCCCTTTGGAAAAATGTTTTTTCCTTATAAAGACACAAATCACTGTCTTTGTCATTTTATTATTTTTAAAACATCATAAAGGCCCATATTTGATCAGGACTCCTAAAAATGTTGTGGATGCTACTTTTGAAGATCTTCATAGATATGACCTTTCCCAAAGTAAATAAACCATCTTAAAAGCTAAAATCTCTTTGACTGTTTCTTCATCAAGGTAAGAACCCTGTCACTGTTTGCCCATATCTGTCCTTTAAAGGAAACACTGCTCAAAACCATATCAAGGATTGTAGATGCATCCATGACATTTTCCTTTGATTGTGGATGAAGAACCTCATTTACACTCACCCATATTTTACCTATATCTTTCTTGTTATTGATGAGCTTGTTCCAAGTTTTGTTCACTTTAGCTTCAGATTGCCTTTGAAGGAGATCTTTGATAGAAGAAAAACAAAGCTTCTTTGAATACCATAATATCACTACTTGGCCTACGTTTAACACCAGCCCTCAACTCATAAACCTTGAATTTCCTCTCACTGAATTCAATGCTATCTTTCAAACAGTGAAACCATGTAAGCATCCCTTGAAACACCATTGTTGTATCAGTGGTTTCATCCACTGGAGAAAAAGGTGTAAACAAGTTTTTTAGGCCATTTGCAGCATTGTTAGCCTTGTGCTCTTTGAATGAGGCCCTACCTCTGTTCCTGACCCTCTGCTTGTTAAATGAAGAAGGCCAGCATAATATTCCCAACCATCTGCTCATATTTGGAGGAGGTTTTCAACAAGTGACCCAACCCTTTGCTCATGTTTGGAGGAGGTTTACATAAAATATCTAAACCATCTACTCATGTTTGGAGGAGGTTAACATAGTCATGCTATTTCATCTCTTTTCAACCGAGTCGTCTTTCCTTGTAATGCATATCTCTGCTTGGTATATCACAATCAGTAATAAAAAGTGAAAATTTGACAATATGCCATGAGGGGCATGCTCTGAGATGTGTATCCTGCTGATAGAATACCCTTATGAATATTTTGACCCTAGGAGAAAAATGACTTGTATCTGTAGAGTATTACTTGCTAGTCATTAATCACTAACCTTTTTTACTGTGTTTGTAGAAGTTCATTGAATGATATCTCTGTCTAGTACTCTTATCCCAGGCTCAAGAGAACTTGAGAAGAATTTGTCTTCTCATGTTTAGCTTGACAATGTCTTCTGGAATACTTGTACATATTTTCTTTTGAAAAAGCCACTGAAACACTATAGATGAACACAATATCAGTTTGGATTTTGAAACATGCACTGCTGAGACACCAAGACTTGTTAGTGGCGTGACCTAAGGGTGTATCAAGATTTGTTTGCAGAATAGGAAGGCCATATATGACTGATTGGTACTAGAAAATGGCATTTTTGGCTTAGGATAGTTTGCCAAGAGAGGATTTCCTAAAGCGCCACTGCCTAACTTAGGGGAGATATTTGAGAGATTTGGAGTATTCTCTTTGGTATGACCAGATCTCAAGATGAGATATCACCAGAGGTAGGGTAGCTAACATTCTTATCAATCAGTTGGTTAATGAATGAGCTGGGATGAGGGTGAATGACACCAAATGACTTTTATCTTATGACAGCTGATGGACAAGATTACATTACCGAAACTAGATAGGGCTTGACAACTAGGTTTTTCTCATCATAGGCTGATTGAAAAAGGTAGGAGGACAAAAATGTTTAGGGGTGTTTTCTAGCTGACAAATTTTGCAAATTGGTGATCAGCTTCTAGAAAACTTGGCTTTAAAAACTATTCATCATTGAAAAGTGAAAAATACTGATGACTAACAGTGGCTCCATTTGGGGAGGGCAACTTCTTTTCAGGAGGTATCCAGAATTTCAGATCTTTGTCCTTTGAAGACCAGTGCCTTTATCCATTGGCGCAAATTTCTTTCTTCCTTGATGCTATTTCTGAAAATTGACAGCATGATTAGCATCAAAGTCATTTCTACCTACCCTGCTACATTTCCTAACATTTTTTCTTCTTTCGGGTGCATTTGGATTAGCAACCCTTTGACATAATTTTTTGAAAAATGACACTATCTAATTCTACACTTATATCCATTTGGAGTTCAGAGTAAGCTGATGAAATCCTTTGTTTCTCTACCTATGCTGGATCGACTGTCAAGGTTAAGCTGTTTGATAGGATTTTATTCTCTATTCTAAAACATGAAATTGAAAAATGACTCAAATCAAGATTAGACAGTCTAATTTGTCATGTACTTGTGGCATGAAAGACAAGCTGCACACAAATATTATTTTGCATAAAATGAAATCTAGAAAATCAGGGCTAGGATGCACATTTTGTTTTTCATCCCTGCTTTCCTCTCTGGTTCTGTTTTGAGCATGTGGAACTAGTATCTTTTCCTAACCTATTTTCTTTGAAAAGTCAAGCTTACACAATATTAATTATCTTTCCTCTCAGTAACTTATCAGCAAATAAATTTAAAACGTGTTCAATTATGATTAGGCTAGATAACTGAATAAGACATTTTGAGCACTAGTAGCGGCATTTAGACTTGCGTGCTTTCAGAATGACTATTTTTTGAACATGGGGCTTTCTTTCTATTTTTCAAACCACCCTCCTTTTCTAATTTTTTATTGTTTTTGAATTTTTTGTTTATTTATTTATTTTTGAAACAATGATATATACAATGATTGAAAATGTTTTAACTCAGAAATCCTGGAAATGGTGAAGCTTAAGCATCTTATCTTCATAAGGATCTCCTACCACTCTTGGTCCACTCAACTCTTGAAAATAAAAATTTGGAAAATTTTCTCTTTCAAGCATGACATAAGGATTCATGCATGAATCTCTAAACAACCCCGTATCTTCCTGTTGTACCTCTTTATACCTTTGATTCCCACTTCTTCTTTTGTTGTACATATTTTTCAAATAATGCAGATATTCTTTGTCATTTTTGAAGTATATGATGGCATCATCAAGGTACATAAGAATGTAGAAATTCAGAACTGGAAACATGGCTTTTAGGAGCATGTTTTTGGTGTCCAGTGGTTTTGCAATTCTGGGTTTGAAAATGGAACTACTTCCAGCATACTTGAAAAATTCTTTGAGTTTTTTTCTTTGCAAACGAATTATTTGGCGATATCCTGAAACATCATCTTGGATAGGCACATGATTAAAATAAATTATCATTGGTATATCACAGTCTTGGGCAGGAAGGATATAATTTCTGTCACAAGGGTGTGTATTAGTATTTCTAAAATCAAAACAGATCCTATGACCAACTATTTATTTTTTACTACTATTGTTTGGTCAAGATTTTTTTATTTTCTTTTGTCGAAGTTGTTTCTTGGAGTGATGGCAGTGGCATAGTGCTTCTCACTGTTTTCTCGACATGAAGTAGTAACTTGAACAATATTGCAAATTCTAGCAGTTCTAAGTCTTTGGTGGAGTGGCAGAATGCTAGCTAGTTCAAACAACTCAGGTATATTTGGACTGCAGTCATCATATCCTTTCATAAGAAGTTTTTTAGACATTTTTCCTGGATTTTGAGCTGTTATGGCTACAATCAAGGTTTCATTTGAAGGGGTAGAGTTATGTGATGGTGAATCCTTAAGGTATGGTAAGAACATTAAGCTCCCCTGCCCCTGATTTCCAAATAGGTTTTTGATATGCAAGTCTTCTAATGCCTCTATTTTGAAAAAATCTCCTGATGTTACTGATGATGTTTGCCTATGGTTTGAGCAATTTTCTTGATGGTATATAATGTTTTGTGCTTCTTGCTCTATTTTTGTTTCAAGAGGAATGAACTCTCTTTCCTCAAGACATAACTGCTCATGGTCATGGTAAGCTTGACTGTCTATTTCATCATAGAGAACTTGGGGTAGCTGATGTGGTGGGTCTAAGTTTTTTTCAAATCCTCCTGACTTTTCTTCAATGTCCTCATCAATGTGTAAAATTAAAGAGTTCAGATTAGAATGCAAGGAGTACATCGGGATGTTATATAGCCTTTCTTGGTTTCTGACCATATATTTCATGTGTGATTCCCGATAGAGTATTCTAGTTTGGTTAAACACAGGAATAGTGGCATAGGACATATCAAGTTGAATATGTCCCTGAAGCTTAGCTCCCCAAGATTTGGATAAAAGCATTCCATACTTGGGGGGGATGTCTGCTACCACTATGTCCACAATCAGGTGTTTTGTAGGTATTTGGGCCAAGCTGAAACAAATATCTTTGATTAAGCCTAGACACTTGACTCTACTTGAATCAAATGAATATAAGTCTTTATATGGTTTTGTTATTTCTAGGCCCAATATTTCCTGCACAACCTTTGGCATGAGATTATGCGAGGCCCCGGAGTCTAGCATGGCATTGTGTAGGATTTGTTCATGGATATTCAGACTGATGTAAAAGGGAAGAGTGGTTCCTTCTTGGAATTTCCCTTCTATTTTTGGACCAAACAACACTTCAAGAGTGTCATCAACTAGATTTAGGGTGTTTGGATCGTTTCCTATGTTCAGGACCTTTAACACTAGGGATTTATAAGAGATTTGGGCAATAAGTTCAGTGAGAGGCATGGTAATCTTTATTTTTGCGATTTCTCCCTCAAAATTGAAGGGTGCTTGTAGTTTAGATAGGTTTCCTTCAGTTTTTTCAGCCATGAATTTCTCTATGTTCTGAGTTTGCTGACTTTGTTTCAGGATTTTGTTCAAAATAGCCATCTCAGGAATCTTGGAAGAGGTACTGGGAAAATCTGGGCCAAGGCTTATCTGAATAACTTTATCTTTTCTTTGGTCAGTTTTCTTGACCACGATTTTGTTTCTATCCACTACTCTTTTAAGGATGGTATTAGGGGTTTTAGCAGTGTCCAAGAAACCTTTCTTGGATTTGTCTTGGTTTTTTATGCTTCTAAGATCATACTGTCTATGAGCTTCCATTATGGCATTCTGAAAATCTATAGCAGGATCTTCGGGATCTTCATAGTTGGTTTCATTTTGATTCGAAGAGAAGAAAGCTTGTTCTTCTTCTGTGAGGTAAACCTCACTCTCGTTATCAGAACCTATTAGGTTCAAATGACTTTCATCAATGGGCTCTGTATCCCTCTCATCCTCATCAACATAATTTTCATTAAAGGGTGGCCTAATTTGTTGGTCAGTTTCCCTTGGTTTGTTTTGAGGCTGTTCTCTCCTAAAGTTTTGGTTCCAGTTTCTGTTTGGAGGGTTTGGCTGGTTGTCCCTAAGAGGTGTCTTTTCACTTATCTTTTCCCACATTTTCGCCATGGATCTAACCAAGTCATCTATTCTAGGATCTAAGGAAGGGGCTGAAGGGGAGACCTCATCCCGGTATGTGACTTTCCTTTCTGATCTGGTCCTAGCTCTCTTGTTTGCTAAGTTGGCTTCTACACTTATGGCCACTTTTTGCATTTCCTCTAAGGTTGGGGGGTCCTTGTCTCTTAGTTGATAATTCATGTCTGGTTCGAAGCCTTTTGGGAACTTTGCTAAGGCTGAGCCAAGTGGAGGTTTGAAGTGAGGCGGGAGGGCGTTATAAACACTGTTGAACCTAGTGTAGTATTCCTGGACACTTTCCCCATTTTCCATTTTTAGTTTGTTATACTCTGACAGGATTTGAATGGGGTTCTTTCGGATTTCCCACTTATTTATGAAGGTTTGGTAGAGTTCTGGGAGATCGTGTATGCTGTTTGGAGTTAAGCTCTTAAACCATTTTTTGGGTTCTCCACCCAGGCTTTGGGTGAACATCCTCATTCTTATGGTCTCATCCTGTATTTCCATGTATTCGAAGGCATCGCTAATTCTATCTACATGTTGTTGAGCGGTAGTAGCCTAAAATCTGATAAAGTGCGGGATTTTGGATTGATAGTCATTTTTTAAAGGAGCCAAAGGGTGTGGCAACACCAAGGGTGCATACCAAGCTGCCATGGCGAGAGCTAATGGATGATTTACAATATGAGGGCTTGTAGGATGAGCTGAGGTGATTTGAACAATAGTTGTTTGGATGGGTGTGGCAGATTTACTTGGGCTAGTGATTTGATTTTGAGCAGATCTGGGGTGGTAGGAGCCAAAGTGATGGAGAAGCTGGAAGTCGGGAGGTGTAGCAGGTGAGGCTTCTCTACTAGGACTCTATGGCAAATCTAGGGGCTCAAGATCTTCAAAGTTTACTTTACTTTGTGACTTGCTTCTAAAAAAGGTTTTTGTTGATTTTAAGTCAAATGGGGAATCCTGCAAGGATGCGAGATGTTTAGGTACTGATCTTGCTTTATGGATGGACCTATCAGTAGCTAAGTTTCCAGTTTTGGAAGCTTGCCACAGAATCTTCTCTGGGTCATCTACTATGATAGGGGGATTTGGGTCCGGATGAGATCTGGTATAGATTCTTTGTGAAGCTAGATTTCGAATTCAGAGTTTAGAGAGGATGGTATTTGTGATTTTTTTGGATGGATGGCCTTTCTAGGGGTTTTGTCAATGTGAAGGATGGTCAAAACAAAAATGAAGGCTAGTGGAGTCGCCAAGTGGATTTATTTGAGATCTATGGTCCACCACCAATACTATCAAAGATGTTTTCAGAAAAAAGTCTTCTAGCAAAATTTGAGGTGAAGACTTGCAAGGAAGAGTGATCACTTGGTTTCAACAGTTTGCTAGGCTGTTTGGACAAGCTAATGGTTCTATTTGGAAGTTTATTTCTGATTATCTCCTATGTTTAGGTGAAGTTTCTGAATCGCTAAGTTATACTTAGTTTGTCACTGATTACAGAGTTTGCACCATGAATTTTAAGTTTGTGGAAAGGATAAGTCAACAGAAAGGTATGGTTTATGAATTTTTGGTTTTTTATGGAGTTTTTTAGGCCTACTGGAGGCTAGTGGAGTCGCCAGGTGGAACTTGGTTGTTTTTATAGAGATGTAGCTATGGTCCACCACCAATAACTAAGAAAAGCCAATATGGGGATGATTTTGGGGTTTTCTAAGTTTTTATGTGTGGCCTATGAGGTTTGGAAGAGTTTCTTATAACTGAATCATCATTTTGCTCAGATGGTGAAAGAGCTAGCTTCTACTCTTCAAACAACACTTAATTTTTCTAAGTTTGATTGAGACTTCGAGAGTTACCAAGGAGAACTTAGATTGTCACTAACTCAAAAGGTCCTACCGTGATCGCCATTATGTTAGTGAGAAGTGGGATAAGTTAATCAGATAGTATTACTAAGGCTGGTGAAATTTTTAGGGAATCTAAGTTTGTTTATCACTCAGAGTCCCGCCGTGATTGCCATTATGTTAGGGTCCCGTGCTTTGGCTATTTTGCAAGCCAGGTGACAGGGTAACATCAAACCAATATTTGGAGCCCAAGGACCTAGCCTTCCTGGACTCAGAGAGGGCTCTCTCTATTTGTGTAAGGGATATCTGTGTGTTTTGCTTCTTCTGTTTATGATTTTAGGCTAGTTATGAAGTAGGTTTTTGGTTTTTTTTTAGGTTTGTGAGGGATGAAATGATCAAAGACTAAGATAGATAAAAATATTGTCAGATTAACTAGGCTATGGGGTTGAAAAGGTCAAGAAAGCTTTCAAATGGTGATACAAGGTTGTTGAAGGGCTGATTTGATCGAGGTAAAATGGATCTTTGGGTAAAATGGAGTGGGATGGACACTAAATTTGTGAAGAACAAAGGATTTCGAACATAAATAGTTCAATAGCTGACATAAACATGGTAGGGCTAACCATTAATCATGAGTAATGTAACTATAAACTGATAAACGCATAGAAATAAACATTCAAGCAATACATAAAGATATATGACTCTCTAACTTTGGGAAATTTCTATCAGAGTCTGGGGAAAGAAAATTAAGACAAACAAATAACTCAAATCACTATGAGGAAATGCCTAGGCATAGTATTTCAAGATATTGGGCACTTTGAAGCAAGATTGCATAGTTTTAGGCAAAGGGAAAGATCAGTACAAGACCACCTTGGTTCAACTAAGACAATCAAACAATCAAAGAAAGGTTTCAGAGGTGGAGCTATGACTAGCCATGAGTAAGCAGGGCATACCGTGAATCATACTTAGCATGCATAAAACCATAAATGAAACAAGAAAAAAATTTCTTCAGTTATCAAAGAGAAATCAAGGATTCTTTGATATGACTAAGAAGGAAGAAAACATAGAAGCTATAAAGAAACATGAAATTTGAGGTGCCTCCAAGGGCATGTCTAAAATCTATTCTCTACTGTCTTATAGCAAGCAAGAACATGGAATATGAATGAAAACTAAGCATAACAGAGAGGGACACTATACCATTTTACCAAGTCAAGGAATCCAACAATAGTCCTCTTTCATCATCCAAAAACATTCAAGAAACTATCCAATGCATGAGACAAGTGTTTCTTCCAAGCTTGTATAACCATATATTGCTCTATATCGTCAAGTTCAGCCTCATTTACAATGAAGTCTCTTGGAATATATAGGCCAAGATGAGGGAAAACCTCCTAGTGCAACTTGCAATCTCATTGGCCCATCAAAAATATTTGATTTTGTCCTTGAGGCTTTGCAAAGCCCAAGGCACAAAATATCTAATAAAATATCTCAAAAATGCTAAAAAAGGAAAATAAATTGACTTTCGCTAACTAACCATGGCCAAAAATAGCTAAACATACATGAGGAAAAATCACTTTAGAAAAATACATTTTCCACAAAAATACTTAAGAAAAATATCAGCAAAAAGTCTTATGTCTTGTGGGCAACTTTTGGAAGCCTTCTCGATATTGAAATGAGGCCCGTGGAAGCTCGTTGGAAAGATCTGAATGTCTATCTTCTGAAAATTCTTAGTTTTGTCCAAACTGATCATTAGAAGTCTATAAAAAACTGACCTGTGTGTAGAAACCCAAAAAATAGACTTTGCTGATAAACGGGGTAGAGTGTGGAAAAAGTGAGTGTTTTTTGCCATTTTGGGGGACCAAATCATCTTCAATTGATCTGAAAATTGTTGAGTAGATGCCCTTGAAATTATGGCATCCAATGATACCATTTTCATCCTTTAAGGATGTCCCAAACAGAAATGGCGATGCCCATGATTTTTAGCCAAAAGCTCAAAAATGACAAAAAACCAAAACTTGTTGAATTTCACCCAATTTTGGCGAGCATGACCCTCAAGGGTTTTCAGAAACATGCTGAGAAGCTGAGGCCAAAATTTGGAGACTTGAGGTGTATTTCTTCATTTTTGATGTCGGGCGCCTCATTTGAGCTTCCTTGCGGCTTCAAAAAGGGTTTGTACTGTTCTGAGTCTAGGTAGCTCTGTTTAAACCACTTTTCCCCGACATAAGGGATTTTGGTAGCTTTGGAATTGGATCTAAGAGAAAACTTGAAATCCAAGCCTGCCAGCTGAAAGTGTTTCCCTTGCAATCTCAAAGCACATAGATGTGTCAAGGGGAGATAGCTTTTCACCTCCTGGACCCTTTGACAAATCTCTAGACATCCAACTTCATGAAATTTAAACAGGACTGATGGATGAGCATTTACCTCTTCAATTGAAACAGGTTCAAACCTCCTGTGAAGGCCACTTCTGTTGTCTTGCCTGGGAGGCATTTTTTTTTTATACTCTTTGTTAGTTGACTAAGACAAACTGTCTCAAATGGTTTTTGAAATAGCCCCCCAACAACACACCTGGTCCTCCTTATAAGTCACTGTGCCTCTTTGATGCCAATCAAACAAGTATTTGTCAAATGAAAAACAAAATCAATTTATCACTGTGTTTGGGAAAATATTTTGAAAAATATGTGTTTTTGTTTCCTTGTTGAACAAGTATATCCTCTGTTTTGACAAAAAATATCCTACCCTAAATCACTGCTCTTTTGGTGTTTACTACCCTTTAAAAAGGTAGACAAAATATCTTTCAACTGACTTAAAATACCTACACAACATACTCAGTTTTTTTAACCCTGGTCGCTGCACAAAGTTCACTATCTCACAACACAAAAAGGGACACTTTATATTGATTAGACCTTCATCCCTTTGCCACTGTATAGATGATCAAAATTTTATTGAGACCCTTACAACCATCTGTTTATCTGTCTAGTATTTCGTGTATAGTTTTAGCTTTTTAATAACACCAGAAGAGTTTTCAAATTGGTCTAACAATCATCCTTTTTCATTAACTATTTTATCCTCTGAGTTTTTAACAAATTCTGCTCCTTATAGCAACTATGGGCTATCACTATTTTTAAAGGAAGCTAGGCTCTTTAAGACTGATAAAAACACCTTCACCTATCACTGTATTGATTCTTGACATCTACAGTAATAAAAACCCTGTGATTTTGACTGAAGGCCCAACTTCTTTACCACTGCTTTTGCTTTTAACAGACCAGGTTTGTTCTTTGTTTACACTGTCAAGACATCTTTTCAGGAAATTTTGAGATCTTTGCTCAACACAGGAAGAAAAAAACCTTCTAGACTGATTTTGGGACCTTCAAACACAAGAAGGCCTTCTTTGGTTTTGACAAAAACTCTATCTTTTTACCACTGACTATCTCTGTGTTTTTAAATGGAGAAGTGATTTCAAAACCAATATTTCTTCTAAGGGAAAAACATAGCAAAACACCCCCTTAAAACTTTGAATTTTACCATGAAGTAATGGAAAATACCTTGAATATTGTTCACGGGTGTTGTTTGATCGATGAACAGCCTTTAAAAGTGTTTTTGGAAAGCCAATGAGGGAGCGACACGTTTGAAGCAGATGGTGCCGCGCACATGAGAGCTGTCGAATCATCTTCGGGTGGAGGTGAACGAGGACACACAAGCGTGCTGAACAGTAGTTAAAGTGATTTGTATTTGCACTCACAGGCGCGCCACACAAATCTACAGGCACGCTGCACAGGCTTTCTGAGCCTCAAACTTTGAAATCTTGCCCGAAACCAACTTTCTTCTCCAGTGAGCAGCTCGTGGAGTATGCTCAGGCTTTTGAAATTGAAAATGGGGCCTTTGAAACAGTCTCCTCTGCCTTTTAAAGTCGAACACGCCAAAAAACCTTTATAATTACTTTGTGAGGGTTTGAATGCCCTTTGAAAAAAGGGTTTTGCCTTATAAAGACACAAATCAATGTCTTTGTCATTTTATTATTTTTAAAACATCATAAAGGCCCATATTTGATTAGGACTCCTAAAAATGTTGTGGATGCTACTTTTGAAGATCTTCATAGATATGACCTTTCCCAAAGTAAATAAACCATCTCACTCACCCAGATTTTACCTATATCCTTCCTGTCAGTGATGAGCTTGTTCCAAGTTTTGTTCACTTTAGCTTCAGATTGCCTTTGAAGGAGATCTTTGATAGAAGAAAAAAGAAAAACAAAGCTTCTTTGAATACCATAATATCACTTCTTGGCCTATGTTTAACACCGGCCCTCAAGTCATAAACCTTGAATTGTTTCTCATTGAACTTCAATGCTATATTTCAAACATTGAAACCATGTAAGCATCCCTTGAAACACCACTGTTGTATATGTGGTTTCATCCATTGGAGAAAAAGGTGTAAACAAGTTTTTTAGGCCATTTGCAGCATTGTTAGCCTTGTGCTCTTTGAATGAGTCCCTACCTTTGTTCCTGACCCTCTGCTTGTTAAATGAAGGAGGCTAGCATAATATTCCCAACCATCTGCTCATGTTTGGAGGAGGTTTTCCACAAGTGACCCAACCCTCTGCTCATGTTTGGAGGAGGTTTACATAAAACATCTGAACCATTTGCTCATGTTTGGAGGAGGTTAACATAGTCATGCTATTTCATCTCTTTTCAACTGAGTCATTTTTCCTTGTAATGCATATCTCTGCTTGGTATATCACAATCAGTAATAAAAAGTGAAAAATTGACAATATGCCATGAGGGGCATGCTCTGAGATGTGTATCCTGTTGATAGAATACCCTTATGAATATTTTGACCCCAGGAGCAACATGACTTGTATCTGTAGAGTATTACTTGCTAGTCATTAATCACTAACCTTTTTTACTGTGTTTGCAGAAGTTCATTGATTTATCTCTCTGTCCAGTATTCTTATCCTAGGCTCAAGAGAACTTGAGAAGCAGTTGTCTTCTCATGTTTAGCTTGACAATGTCTTCTGGAATACTTGTACATCCTTGCTTCTGAAAAAGCCACTGAAACACTATAGATCAACACAATATCAGTTTGGCTTTTGAAACATGCACTACTGAGACACCAAGAATTGTTAGTGGCGCGACCTAAGGGTGTATCAAGATTTGTTTGCAGAATGGGAAGGCCATCTATGACTGATTGGTACTAGACAGAGGCTTTTTTGGCTTAGGATAGTTTGCCAAGGGAGGATTTCCTAAAGCACCACTACCTAACTTAGGGGAGATATTTGACATATTTGGAGTATTCTCTTTGGTATGACCAGATCTCAAGATGAGATATCACCAGAGGTAGGGTAGCTGACATTCTTATCAATTAGTTGGTTAATGAATGAGCTAGGGATGAGGGTGAATGACAACAAATGACTTTTAGCTTATGACAGTGGATGGAAAATATTACATGACTGAAACTAGATAGGGCTTGACAACTAGGTTTTTCTCATCATAGGCTGATTGAAAAAGGTAGGAGGACAAAAATGTTTAGGGCTATTTTCTAGCTGAAAAATTTGAAAAATTGGTGATCAGCTTCTAGAAAAATTGGCTTTAAAAGCCAGTCATCATTAATAGGTGAAAAATACTGATGACTAACACGCTCCATGATTTTTCTATTCATCCTTTCTGACACACCATTTTCTTGTGGTGTTCTTGGAACTGTCTTCTCTCTGTGAATTCCATGCTCTAAATAGTAGTTATCAAACTCTTTGCTACAATATTCACCTCCATTGTCTGATCTGATACACTTAAACTAATTTGTTGTCTCAGTATCAACGAAAGCTTTCCATTTCTTGAAAGTATCAGATACATCAAATTTATTCTGAATACAATAAATCCAAGTTTTTCTAGTTGCATCATCAATAAAAGTAACATGATAATGAGAACCACCAAGATATGATACCTGAGCATACATCATTATGCACAAGCTCTAATTTTTCGCTCTTCTTTTATTTCCCAACTCGGAGAAATCTAACTCTCTTCTATTTTCCATAAATGAAATTCTTAGAGAAATCCAAATCAACACTCTTCAAAGCTGACAAAAAATTTCTTGAGTGAAGAATCTTCATCGCCGTCTCACTCATGTGTCCAAGCCTATGATTCCATAATGCTGCATCTACTCCTTTGGAATTTAAATCATTAACATAGTTAGAAATACCATTGCATAAATACAATGTACCAACCTTTTCACCTTTTTCTATTACTAGGGCTCCTTTGGTGACCTTTCAAGTTTTATCTGTGAAAGTTGTCACACAACCTTCACTACCTAACTACCTTGTTGAAATCAGATTTTTCTTCAGATCTGGAACATGCCTTACCTCCTTTAATAGCCATTGGTTTCTATTCTGTTGTTTTACAAGAACTTTACCCATTCCAACAATTTTACGGGGTTTATCATCAGCCAAATGAGCTTGTCCAAAATCTCCTTAAACATAGTCATGAAAATATTTCTTATCAGGTGTGGCATGGAATGAGGCCCCTGAATCTACCACCGAGGAATCAGTAACATTTTCGAAAGAGAGAATCAAATCATCTTGTAACACATCACCTGTCACATTTTCTTCATGATTGTTTTATTACTGTGCGTCTCCTTCTTTTCCCTTCCGAGATCTACAATATTTATTCAAGTGTCATTTCTTTCCGCATTTCCAGCACACTATCCCCGATCTAGACTTGGATCTACCTTTTCTTGATTTAATAAGATATCTCAAGATCTTTCCTCTTTCCATTCTTCTTCCCCTAGAATCTGCACTCAAAGAATTACCCGATGTATCGCCTGAGGTTTTCCGTCGCATTTCCTCGCTAAGGATAGCACTGAAAACATCATCAAACTTTAAAGTACTAGATCCAAAGACAGAGTTACTAATGGCCATAACTAAACCATTCCATCTTTCTGGCAATGAGCACAAAAATAAAAGAGCCCTAACTTCATCAGCAAAGTTTACCCCTACAAAACTTAACTTACTGGTAACTGTATTAAAATCATTTAATTGATCTACAACAGATCCACCTTCTGACATCTTCATATTAAATAAACGTTTCATAATAAATGCCTTGTTTGAGGCTAAGGGTTTTTCATATAGTTTTGCCAATGCCTTAATCAAACCCTTTGTTGTTGTTTCCTTCGAAATATTGAAGGCTACCGACACCACAAGGCACAACCATATTGTTCCAAGTGCCTTTCTATCGAGAATATCCCATTCTGTGTTTGTCATATATGTCGGCTTCTTTGTTTTTCTGCTCAATGGTAGGTATAGATCTTTCTGATACAAATAATCTTCCATTTGCATCTTCCACAGCGGGAAGTTTTGTTCATTAAATTTCTTGACCCTAAAATTACCATATTATGCCATTTATCCCACTTGAACCAGGAACCCTTCTTTCCTGCGAGATTATCAGCCAAATAGACCTTTAGCTCTGATACCAGTTGTTAGAAAATTATATATTACAGAGCAATGAAACACATAAAATATGTGGAAAACACAAGCACACAAAACACATAAAACCAGAGAGACACAAATATACGTGGTTCACCCAGTTTGGGGTACGTCCACCTTGAATAGCCAATCCTTCCTTTCTATTATCTAGCAAAATGAAGAGGCACAACCTACAATAGATCTGTTGTAACATCCTCTGTTCTCTCTTACAGTATCCCTATCTATTTCTTGCTCTGGGAATACACTTACAATACACAGTTGTAATACAATACCCTCATAAAAAATGAGGGGTTACCTTCTAGGGAAAAAAACCCTAAACTAAACATAACTTCTACCGTCAGATCATCCGCCTAATGAACGACCTAGATTGACTAGAAATTACTATACTTTTACAATGCAATTTTACATCTATTTTTAGCTTCGGAGGCAGTGCCCCCGAAACCTCCCGCCAGCGGGGGGGGGCTCCATAAAGTCGCACCCACCCCCCCTTGGACCCCCCAGGAAAAATTTAATTACAGGCGGTGTTTCCAATCCATTGAGGTACAAGGGTCCAATGCTGTGATACAAAATAAACAAGATAATCAGGCTCCACATCCAACATTCCATTCCATTTTTCTGTGTAAAATATTATTTAGTTTATAAGAAGAAATCACTCAAATGTTTTGTCTATTAATATTTTTACAATGTGTCTTTCTTATAATGAATGAATTGATGTAAAATTCTCATTTAGACCCCTTTCTTTTCTAACACTATACACCAATGAAAAATTAAATGTACTCAAATATTTTTCCTATCTTGCCTTGCCCATTTTTCTACAATTCAGTATTTGAAATTAGTTTTAGCTTCATTGATTATAAATTTTATCCAACAAATAAATAATTAAAAAAAATCTGATACAAATTAATTCATATCTAGCCTAAAATATGTTACTCGGCCTAAAAACTGAATATTTTAAAAACTGACACAGAGAGATGCCTCTTTGGTTAGGTAGGGCTAGCTACATAGCTAAAATTTGGTTTCTGGTTACCTTTCTTCACTCCTAATTTTAGGCTAGAACGTTGGGGAGAGTGATAACACTAGGCACATGTGCTGAACCAAATGACTAATTGAGTTTTATTTATCATTTTCTTTACTAATGAGTTTAATAATGCATCTATCCATGAGCTAATCACACTTTTAAATGACTCTTTTTTGCAGTAAAAGAAGGAGGAACTAGGGTGACCTAAGAGGTATATTGACTCAAGGTTTTAGAGTTGAAGGTGTGTTGGAGGCTTGAATAGGCTTAGATAAGGTGAAATAGTGATTTTGGGTAGAAGGAGTGAGTGGTTGGCATTGCTACAAGATTTCCTATAGTGCTACAGGATGTCCTAAAACACTACAGGAAACAAGTCGAGTGTGGTTTGAGGCCATAAATTGGGAGGAAAGGGTTATGAGACATGGAATGAAGGTGGATCTAGGTAGATGAAGCATATCAAACCCCTTGGTAAAGCTCATAACTCTTCACAAATATTTTCTTGCACCTCCAAGGTGGCTCTTGGTGTTGTGGTGCAGATTTCCAATATAGGGTTGAATGTGACTTCGATGGAAGTTGGTTGATGAAGGGTGGAGACTGAAGCTAATAGTTTTTGGTAAGTCCTCCTCTTCCAATCTATTCAAACCTGCAAGAAAACTACCTTTTAATGCATTCATCATCGAAAAATCTATCATAATAATGGTGGAAAAGATGAGATTAATTTAAATAAACCTTCCTATGAATTTGAAACAAAATTCTACTTGTTCATCTATAACATGTACATGATAATCAAAGAAACCTAAATAAATTTCTAAGAAATCATAAACTAAAATTAATATTGGTCTCTTCTGAAGGTATTTCCTCCTCAAGCTCCAATGGAAGAGGTTAGAGAGGGAGGCTTTAGCACACAATTTTGAGATTTTATAACCTATTGAGCATGAAAAGGAAATATATTAAATACTGGAACATGATAGAACAAACAAGTGCATAACGAAGACTGAGGCCAATGGATTGGGCCCTAACCCAAAAGCTCAACTCCCTAAAAATAATTCAGTGGAGAAGAAACTGAATGCTCATTTTATTTCATAACCAGACTTGGACATAGCATATGAAAGTCATAAATGTCTAATACAAGAGTTAAGAGTGCTCTATCTACATCCAAAAATTGAATCCTAGTAAGATATTTCTCTGGAATATTTATCCTAGAGGGTAGCTACTAAAAACTTCCTTAAAAGTAGGTGTTTTTCCCCTTGGCACTCGAGAGAAGTGGAGCTTGGCTCCCCTTGATCTTCCACTTCCTTGGTTTTCTATGATTTCAAGCTATTGGAGGAGAACATCGAGGAGATATTGGCTGCCTTTAAGTGTTAAGGAGGTGGTCAACCCTCCTACAATCACTCCTTAATGTCTACTCCAATCCATGATTATGCAATCTTCCTAAAAAAATGGAATATTCTCCTGATTTTCCTGCATTTAAACCACATTAGGCTTCGGAGTATGACAACCCTTAATACACCATCTTCAGTAAGCAACATATGAAAATAATGCAATTAAATGTGAGAAATGGAGAATAATTAGGCTGAAAAGGTGACAATTAACCCCTTAAAATGTACCTAATGATGGTGCTCATCAATATTATTTAAAAATATATATCTCTATTTAAAAAAAATAGTGGTAATGGATGTGGAATTTGGTACAAAATTGGGAATATAACAACATATATTCACTTATATTTTGATCTACCAAGAATTTATAGGAATCAAATATCTCAAGATGAAAACTTATTTTTGAGTGTAGAACATGAGCCCATGCTTTCCTCTCTAATTATTTTGTCACCTACCTCAAAATTCATTAAAAATATAGTATTAATTACATCATATTTTTTTTTAATTGTATAACCTTTTCTTCAGTTTAGTAATATGTAATATTCCCAAATGGGAAAAGAAGGAATATAGTGCAAAATGATTTAAATAGCACTGTAAACATCACATCAAAGTATGAGACCAATATGGAGCCTTTCAATTAATCATAATAGTAGAAAAATAGTACAAAATAATGGGCCATAAGTCATACAACATGAACGAATAAGCCTTCAATAAAGAAATCACTCAAGAATGAGGTGGTGCTACTATATAAAAATACTGGAAGACTGCTACAGTGCAGTCATAGGTGCACTACTATAGAAAATGAACACACAAAAGATAACATGGTTGATATATGCCTCAAAGATAATGTACAATGAATATCAAGGCTCTATACAACCTCCAACAAAGAACACAAGAGGGCTTTCAGAAATACACCAATATACAATAAATGAATCAAAGCCTTAGGGCTGAATATTCACTGAAAGATGTAGCTAATATGATATGACAAAGAATGCAGCCTCCTCCAATGGATCCTCTAGATGAAAGGCTAGTCCCTTCACTAGGAAACCTCCTCTCCAGATGGTGTACTGAAACCACCCGCACAACTCCTCCCTAAAATAATGCAGTTCAAGACAGAAACTGCGCTATAGGGGAAAATGATAGTGTGGATTGATGCCAAATGCTACAATAAAGCTCAAGGGCCTTCCTCACTAGCCTCCCAATGGAAGTAAACCTTCCTCCACTGAAAAATAGATAAAAAAATCACTCAAATTTATTCTCCATTGCTGCAACCTGCAACTCAGCACATCTCTCAACAGAAAATGTGTTGTACCACAAGATTGAAGCTTTGGCTTGATTCCTGAATGTGGAATGTAGTGAAAATAATCTTCTTTAGAGGTCACTCAAGGATAGAGGCAGGATTCCCACTCTGGAACACCCTGTGCTAAACAACATTGCAATCTTAGCTAAACAGTTGAAGAGAGCAACAAGTCTAAACAAACCATAAATCCAAATATCAAAACATAAACATCTTGATCCATGGCTGCCATCCTCTTCCTTATATAAGTGGTGAGCTTCCTCACCTTAGGCCCCACTCATTAAAGTCACTACTTACATGCATGGAGTCTCGCTCGAAAACTGCATTGTTCCATAATGAATGTCACTCCTCCATGAAAACATTGTTTATTTGGTCAAAGTTGACCTTTTCTATGTGCTCCAGCTCTTTTCACAGACAAGGGTGCTTAATTAAGTTTCGAATATGTCCTCCTTTCACATTAGTAGTGATTTTATTCCTATTAAGGATATATATGGGTATCCATACCCTCTTATTCATAAAACAAGGAAGCAAAAGAAAATTTTAATATTCCAACTAGTTGTGTGCTAATTTAGGAATATTATAATCCTCCCCTCGCAAGTGTTTATTGTACCACAATAACCCTTGGACTTCCATGTAGCTTTTGAATTTTGTCCATAAATGTAGTAGCAACTGTAATTGCTTTAAATGGATGAGATAATGCACAAAAGTGTGCATACTTGGTAAGTCTATCAACTACCACCATGATGACACTCTTTCCTTCTGACTTAGGTAAACCTGTGATAAAATCCATTGAAATCTCCTCCCAACGTTGACTTGGAATGGATAAAGGTTGTAGAAGTCCCGGGGTCTTAATTGTCTCAACTTTATTCTGCTGGCAAACCAAACATTCCGCCATAAAATTTTGAATATTAGATTTAAGGCCATCCCAAAAAAATTCTTTCTTCACCCTGTGGTAAGTTTTTAAAAATCCCGAGTGTCCTCCTAAAGGAGAAGTGTGCAATTACAGAAGAATATTTTGTTTTAGTTGGGAATTCTTACAAAGATATAAGCGATCTTTGTACCATAAGGAATCATTTTTCCAACTAAATGTATCAGATGTACTAGGGTCTTGCTGCAACTTTTGAATGAGTGTCCATACATCTTTGTCCTTCTTCCATTCATCTCTTGCTTCGGTTATCCAATCTTGTTGGATAGTAGAAATGGAACAAAGCAATGCTTCCACCTCTTCATTATTTCTTGAGAGTGCATCTGCAACAACATTAAGCTTTCATTTTTTGTAGATTATTTCAAAGTCATAACCCAACATCTTTGTGACCCATTTTTGCTGCTCTTCTAAATATAGTCTTTGTTCCAAAAAGTGTTTAAGACTATCATGATCAATTTTTACCTTGAAGTGTCTTCCCATTAGCTAAGTTTGCCATTTCTTTAGTGCATGTAGTATTGCTAACATTTCCTTCTCATAATTAGGTTTCTATAAATACTTTCCTTTGATTGGATGACTTTCAAAAGAAATGGGTCTTCCTTCCTGCATTAAAACAGCTCCAATTCCATTTCCTGAGGCATCACATTCCACAATAAAGGTTTTTGTGAAGTCTGACGTAGCTAATACTGGTGCTCGACACATTGCCTCTTTAAGATGTTCAAAGGCCTTAGTTGCTTCAGGAGTCCATGAAAATGCATCTTTCTTCAATAATGTTTGTAGAGGTGCTGCTATTCTCCCATAATTCTTAACAAACTTGTGATAATACCCTGTTAACCCGAGAAATCCTCACAACTGCTTTATGGTTATGGGGACTTTCCATTCCTTAATGACTTTAATTTTGTTAGAGTCTACCTTAACACCCTCGTGAGATACGATATGACCCAGATATTCCACCTCTTGTACTCCAAAGAAACATTTGGATGTTTTTGCATATAATTGTTTCTCCTGAAATAGTTTGAGCACCTTGTCAACATGTTCAACATGATCCTTCCAAGACCTGCTGTAGATTAGTATATCATCAAAAAATACTAGCACAAATTTTCTAAGGAAGGGTTTGAAAATGGAATTCATCAACCCTTGAAATGTAGAAGGTGCATTGTAAGGCCAAAAGGCATGACCAAAAATTCATAATGACCCTCATGAGTTCGAAATGTTGTTTTTGGAATATCTTCAGTCTTCATTCTAATTTGATGATATCCCGAACGAAGATCCAACTTGGTAAAATAAATTGCTCCATGTAATTCATCCAATAATTCATCAATCACAAGAATGGGAAATTTATCTTTAATGGTGAGCTTATTGAGCTCCCTATAATCCGGACACATTCGCCATGATCCATCCTTGTGTACCAATACTACAGGAGCAGAGAAAGAACTTTGACTAGGTTGAATTATACCCGCCTCTAACATTTCTGCAATCATACGTTCAATTTCGCTCTTTTGGAAGTAAGGATATCTATAAGGCCTGATGTTTGGAGGAACACTTCCTGGAATCAAATGAATACCATGATCATGATCACGAATAGGTGGGAGTCCTTTGGGAGTTTCAAACACCTTGGAATGATTGTCCAAGACTTGTTGGAGATCTGCAGAAATAGATGAATTTGATGTTGGAACTTCTAGTGAGCATAATTGTGCAATTACGCCTCGCTGTTCTTTCTTTAGAAGCTTTGTCATGACATTAGAGCTTACTATCCTTCCTGGCTTCCCCGCAATACCCCGTAATTCGACTTGCTTTCCTTCTGAAAAAAATTTCAAGAAAAGTTCTTGAAAATTAAAAGCTACCGTCCCCAAAGATTGTAACCATTGTACTCCTAGTACAACATCAGCACCTCCCATAGGAATGGAAAGCATTGTACTAGTCAATACATATTCCCCCATGGTTAGCTTGATATTATGGCATTTTCCAGAGCAATTTATAGTTCCTCCATTTGCAACCATCACTTGACATTCTGGTGCTGGGTATAGGAAACAATTTAATTCCTTGGCTACCTTACAATGAATAAAATTATGGGTGCTACCTGAATCAATCAACACAATTACCTTTTTCTTCTTGATATGTCCTTCTATCTTGAGAGTTTGAGGAGTGGTAATTCCTGCCAGTGCATTACACGATATGGTCGGATTCATTTCTTCCTCTTCTAGGGCTGGTTCCTAGTGTATATCCTCTTCTTGTTCATTTTCTTCTTCCTCTTCACAATCTATGTAAAATAATTTCTTCTCAGGACACTTATGACCTTTAGTGTATTTGCTATCACAACTGTAGCAAAGCCCTTTTGCTCTTTTTTCTTCCAATTGTTGTGGTGTCAACCTTGTAGGTTGTGGAAATATAGGCATAACAACACTTCCTTCTTTATAGAAGTGAGTGGTAGGCTTCCTTGTCGCCATAATTTTACATTCAATTTTTCTTGCCAACCTGAATGCCTTCTCCAATGAATCAGGTTCCAAAACGCGAACTTCATGTTGGATGCTATCCTTTAAAGTGCCTATGAAGAGACCAATTCTGTGTTCCTCTGGAATATCAGTTACCCTTATATTCAATTTTTGGAAGTCCTCAATGTGCTCCCCCACTAAGCCCTTTTGTTTGATATTTATCAATTGGCTAAAGAAGGTGTTGCTCTTTGTATCCTCATAATGTGCTATCATTTCCTCCGTAAAAATTGACCAAGTGACAATTTTTTTACGGGAGCAAAGCCATCGATTCCATACAAATGTATTTTGTTCTAAATGTAAAGTTGCAATGTGTACCTTTTGTGTGTTTTGCACGTTATGGAGATCAAAATATTGCCCCATCTGTAGTATCGATGTTACAGGATCCTTTCCATAAAATTTCCTCATCTCCATTTTTGGAATATGGTGGTTCCCCCTGCCAACATTAGAGTTTATGAAATCATGATTAAAAATTATTTTGTTCTCATCATGGGTTTCTTCTACTATCTTTTCACCATTATGAAACATTTCTTGTATCAACTTTGTCAAACCTTCTATGTTTGCTTTTAGATCATTCTTCATGTTTTCCATGTTGTCTTTCATGTCATCCATCTTAGCTTCCATGCCATCTTCCATGCCATACATCTTAGCTTCCACACCTTTCTTCAAAACTTCCACTTCATTTTTTGTTGCTCTTTGCGAGAGCGAAATTTGGTGTACTTGCTCTTGTAATTTTGATAGATCATGTTGCAATTCTTCATCTTCATGAGTCATAGTAGAGCCTTCTAAAGGCTTAATGGGTGTTGAATTATTTTTACGAGGCATATTTTAGAACCCAATACTGATATCTATTCTACAATATTCCCTTGGAATCAATTCAAATTGATTCTTCAAACAAGACTTATGCAATTCGGAAAAAAAATTACACACCTTTTTCTTGATTTTGAGGAGATCGATATTGAAATTGGATTATCTCTATGATTGAAACACTTCAATATTTGAATTTCAGTAATAACGTAGCCCTTTGAATTCACCTTTGAATGCCACATGTCTGACCTGATTTGGATTCTCCAAGACAAAGTTGTGCCCAATCTCCCACAATGACCTAATTATGGACTGGTTCAGTAGAGCGAACTTGTACGACTTTCCACGTGTCACTGTTTCGTCCTTCAGCTCTGAAATTGATAGCCAAGAAACTAAAGTCCATTTTCTTGAGACTAATTTTTATGGCACTCCAATCCGATGCTCAGAGAGAGAGTTATGAATATTTTCCCCACGATCACCTCTTTGAGATGAAATTCGGGAGCCTGAAAAAGGACTACCTTCCACAGATCATATCTCCGAAACTATTGTGAACCAAGCTCTGAATTTTTTTGAAAAGTTTCCTCAAGATTTCAGCTTCACACCATAAAAATTTCAGATTCTGAACCTTCGTAGAAAAAACGTTATAGCGCAAATGTCACAGTGATCTGTTTAGGAGCCTGAAAAAAGACCTAACTTCCATAGATCATATCTCTGAAAATATTGCGAACCAAGCTCTAAAATTTTTAGACGATCTTCCTCACAATTTTGGCTTCACACCATAAACATTTCGGCTTCTCAAACTTCGTAGAAAAAAATTTATAGCGAAAATTCCACGATGACCTGTTTGGAGCAGTGAAACCCTAGAATCCAAAGCTCTGATACCAAATGTTGTGTAACCATCTCCAAAAATAGAAGAAAAGAGATATCAACGCCTTAGAAATAAGCCACTTCGAGGGGGCAACCTCCAATACATTACATAAATGAACAATTCTTGGATGATTCAATTTACAAAACCTCCTTTCTATATATAGGAGTCCATGGGGCCATAATGTAGTCTTAGTGGGCCACAATGTAATCCTAGCTGACCTAACAATAATAATTTAAGGGCACAATAATAACAAAATGGGGGTTACAAGGTTACAATAATGATAATAAGGGGGTTACACTAACAACAATAAGGGACTATACTAGTAATATAGGGACCTAACAGGGAACTCCTAAACATCATTGATCATAGCCATAAAGATCTCCAAAACAACTATTCAAGCATGGAAAAAGGGTATGATCGAAACATAGCCTCTTTGGAAAAGCCTAATTAGTGGTACTTCAAAGAAAGATCTCAAGAACAATGTTTTAGTGACATCAAACAAACAGGGCTATCCATAAAAAATCTTTGATACCTATCGTATTGAACCATTAATGAGATAAATAAGCTTGGGTGGGTCTATAGAGAAACTAAGAATTCTCTAAACTGGCCTAGCAGAGGAAAACATAGAGGCAGTGAAGAATAAATAGAGCTAAGGTGCCTTTGAAAAACATTTCTTAGTATAAAACCTTTGTCCTACTACAATATAGAAGGATGAAACAAAATGATACATAAGAAAACATGAACTAAATAGAAGCACATCACCATTAACCAAGGTCAAGGATCCTGCAAGCAAGCCTTCTCCATCATCAATCAAAACAAGGCATTCACAAACTCCACATCACCAATTTCTTCTTCAATCTCAAAAAAACCATATATTACTCTCAAGAGTCATTAAATTCCAACCTTTTAAAATAAGGCCCTCATGCTCTAATTATCTAGCAAAGGAGGGAAAAAAACCTAACTAGGGTTTGAAAATGTCAAAAATAGTCATAAATGTCATTTATGCCCAAGAGACCATGCAAGGCCCAGGGCACAAAATATCTCATGAAATAAATGCAAAAATAACTCCTAGCACCTAAATTTGGAGTGATTTGCCTCAAAAAACACTAAAATATCATTCTTCCATTAATGAGTGCCTTTTGCTAAATTTTTGGCCAAAAACGCATAGTGAGGTCTGAACGCATAGTGCCTGCACAGGAGAAAATGGGTCCACTTGCAACCAAGTTTTGATGACCTTCCCGATGTTGGAATTGGTTCCGTGATGGCTCGTTGGAAATATTGCTAAGTCTAATTTCTAAAAATTCCCTTGGTTTTATGATTGGGATCCATTCATCTATACAAAAAGGAAATATCCCAAAACTACTCTAGGCACAATGTCAGGCCTGAAAATGAGGCAGAAAGGTGAAAAATAGGGTGTTTTTTAGCCTTTTTAGGGGCCAAAAATGCTCCAAATGCTATGAAATTTGGTGAGAATTCTGTACTTGAGGTGAGGATTCCAAAAATTCAAAATTTTCCTCCCAAATATACCTGATTTTAAAGCTTAGCGTCAAGGGTGCTACGCCTAGAGACCTCAAAATTTGCAAAAAACCAAAATTTGTCAAAAATTTCCCAAAATTGGTGGATATCCTCCTTGTGGGGTTTGGGAGGCTTGTAGAGAATGGATCAACCATTTTGGTAAGATTTTATTTGTCTTTAGCCCTTATTTCCACCATATTTTTCATGGGCCTTACTGTTAGTAGCCTCACTGCTTTCTTCACTACCCCTTTCTTCATTCGTTGATTTCCCATTTGTATCTGCCTTACTGACCTTACTTGCATGTTTCTTGCTTCCTTCCTTGATTTACTGATTTGATCATTACTTTGAGCTCCACTATGCTTTGTTTCAGTCTTCACTGCTTGATTCCTCCTCACTGATATCTGCCTCCTCTGACCTATTTTCATTATGGTTCATTTCTTCACTGTCTCCTTCTTCATTGCTTTCTTCTTCATTATTTTCTTCTGTCTCACTGATATTGGCCTTATTTTTATCAGCCTTATTTATATACCTTGGCTGTTGTTTGCCTTAACATTTCCCTCACTGTCTTCATCACTTCCGTGAGCTTCACTATTTTCTTCATTGCTCTGTGACTGCTATCATCATCATTGGTTTCTGTTTCATTGTTTCCCTCCTCACTTTCATTTTCTTGACTTTTTGATGCATCATTGTTGATTTCCTTATTGGAATTTCCCTTAATGAAATTTTATTTCTTCTTCATTTACCTTTGATTATTCTCATGCCACTTTCGCCTTTGGCCTTCTTTTTTACTGTTACTGCCTCCTGACTTTGCAGATTTCTGTCTTCGACACCCTAGGACTGCAAATGAAATTGACATGAAGGGATGGTGAAATGGAAGCCCCTTATGCTGATATGTTTATTCTTTGTTTTTCAAACCCTAGGATTGATGTGTAGTGATGTGGAGGGAAGGTAAATGAGATGGAATTTTTTAGGCTAATGAAGGAATGAGTAAGTGAGGGGATTGAGTGCTATGAATGAGATAGGTCTATGGATAGCTTGGGGTGAATGAGAAACTTCCAAATAGTGTGGTCACCATTTTATCACTGATTTTCCCCTATAGGTAGATGAAGTGAATGATAAGTAGTGATTTCTAGCTTATGTCTTAGGGCTTCTTGTTAAGGTTTCTTTTCATTCATTTAAAACATCAAATATGCTTGAAAATTGGTTTAGGGCATCTACTTACCCCTTAGCCTTGCTTGAAAATCAGTGATGGAAGTCTTGAAGGTATTTTTTGATGCTTTTGGGAGTTTTCAGGTGAAGGAGAAGCTTTAGGCTGAAAGAGAAACACCTGCACGTAGAGTTGGGTCCTCCTAGCCCTAAGCGCAACGCCTAAACACTTTCTAGGCCTATCGGGCTTCCCTATGTGTAGTTCCTTTTGTAGAGGGAATTTTGAGGCCTTCCCGATGTCCACATTGGGCCTATGATAGGTCATTGGAAATCATATCCTGTCTACTTTCCAAATATACCTTGTTTCCTCTGATTGGAGTTGATTTGACCTATCAAAACTGGATTCTTGCAAGACTGTTCAAAAAGTGTTGAACGATGGTGTAGAAATGAAGAGTATTGGTGAAGACAATGTTTGGAGACCTTCCCCAACTCCAAATTTATATCATGATAGCTCATTAGAAATGCATTCCAGTCTAGTTATCTTTTGAACCATTAGGAAATCCATTTGAACACTCGAGTGATGAGAAAACTAGATTTTCCCAAGGTAACTCCAGAAGTGAAACAATTCTTTCGTGACACTTGTATTTTGGACCTTGCTCCAAAACCATGATACCTGTGTCAAATATGAGGGAGGATTTTCCTCTTGGACCTATTATGGACAAAAAACTCACTCATTTTTTTCAAATTAATCTTTTTTTGGTCAGAAGAATAGTTTGAAGCAAAACTGGCCCTAGGTGTGGAAAATGATTTGTCCTTTGGAGTGAATTCTTCGAAAATGATGGAGGCCTGATGTTTATGCGTTGGTATGGCCTTATTATTGCTTATATGACCTATAATATAGATCCTCTGTTCCTATGAATCCTTTCCATAGCAAACCCTAGCCTAGTTGGAAGGGGATATTAGGGTTTGGTGTAGGCAAAACAGGGGATTTAGGATTTCCTTGTAGAGGGAGGGGAATGAAGGGGTTAAGGGTTTTCTAAATTCTTGGGGAAATTTTTGGGGATAGGGATAGATGTTAGAGAGTAGGGGAAAGTTGAATTTCAAAGGTTGAGTGAGGGGAAGGGGTCAAAAAGGGAAGAACACAGACCTAGTCTCTAAAAGTGTCAAATTGTAGTAATATGCTAGGTTTTCTAGAAAAATGATGAGTTTGAGGGATAGGAGTGATGGAAAGTGTTTATGAAGGTATATTAAGGATAGGGGAAGGTGTAAGAACATCAATATACAAGCCTTGTTGATTATTTAACCGTGAAAGTCATGAAACATGTTGGGGTTCCTGCGTTTTGGCCAGATTGGCAAGACCAAAAGACAAGACAACATCATAACCACTTTGGGATCCTAGGATCTAGCCCTCCTGGATCCAAAGAGGGATCTCTCTATAAATGAAAAGAATTATATGTATATTTGAAACTCAATATGAGGTATTAGGCTAGGTATGAAGCACAAGGGGTTTTTAAATGTTTTGGTTGTTGGGTTGGAGATCGTTAACTAAGAAGGTTATATAGGATGAAAAGGAACAAAGTAGTAGGATGTTTCGGCAAAGAAGATAGGTCAAGAAAGTGTCAATCCATTAGGCTATGGAGTCATGAAAGGGAATTAATTTCATAACAATAATCCAAGAGTTTCCATAGGGCAAGTCATCTATACCAAATGATCTTCTAGATAGATGGTGGGATGGAACATTAGGAGTGAAGTGAAAGAAGGAAAGAAACCAAAGTGCAGTCTGGAGATCAGGTAAGGAATTTAGACCTATCTAGCTTTGACATACTAAGAGGAAACTCTCAATAAAGACACAAAGGGAAGCTTATGATTAGGTCAGAGGTCATTTAACTCCAGGCCTGCTTTCAGCATACTCTAAAGGGAAAAAATAGTTAAGATTTAACAGAGAGCAAGGCCTAAGATCAGAGAAGGACTTTTAACCTTCAATGCTTTTGACACTAGCTCAAAGGGATCTTAGAAAGGCCAATCTGTTGGAAAAGGACCCTAATGGATAGGGCTAACTCTAAATCCCCAGTATCCCAATTCTTCCAGCTTAAACCAAACTAGAACATCTAAGTAGCAACTCGAAATTCAGACATCAGTAAGCATGGGCATGCCAACATCTTTGATTGGTTAAATTATGTAAATTTGCTCTTAGATACACTGTTAGTAGAAAAAATAATAGATAAGAAGAGCAGGAAAGCATTAGGGTACTATCCAGGAGTATATCCTAAGCCAAATTACTGATTCTTATCAGAGAATAATGGACATTATTATTAAACGTGAAATAAGTAAGGAAAACATCACCCGTAATATAGACCGGGATCCTGTGAAATTCACTTGTTCAATTGATGTGAAAAGCCAATCACATACTCTGAGCTCAATAGCTATTACATTCCAAACTTCTCCTCCCATCCTACTAAACTACAAACTACTAAGCTACTTCCCCCAATAATTGTTTCAACAGTCAATAAAATCCCTACCAACTAACAACAACCCTTTACAATGTATTCTTTAGGGGTTCTTATAGGAAAATGAGTAGTAGTAGGAATAGATGTAAGTTTAATTAATTCATTAAGACAGAGTGGAGGAAGTGTTCGTGCCCATTCTGCTTAATGGCTCTGTATTGACATATTAGTACTCTTCATGCTGTTTTAGAAGTCTTGTCAGGTTGACATTAACCTTAGATGTGTTCTTTGAAGTCTTCTCTAACTATAAGGTACTCTGTATTGCCTTCTAAGATAAGTAAAATGGATAGAAAGTATACAGGTCTCCATACTTCCATACCTGCAGTCTTGACAGTTCTTTATAAGCCTCTGTCAGTGCAATAACTGTTATGGTGTTCGATGGAAGATGGAGGAAGTGAGGTAGATAGTCCCTTCTGGAGAAAATACTTTCTGTCGATGTCAAATCACTGATATAACTTTTTTATGGGATTTAGACCTTATTAGGCCTCTTAATCATCTTTTTGGTCTTCATCTATGTCTTTATATTATAAACCTCATATTATAGGCGTTAAATCTTCAAGAAGGAGCCTAAACCTCTGATATTCTTTGTCGCTTCTGTGATGGTATCTCTGCGCTTTGAGTCACAGTGACCGTGACCGTAGAGACAGAATGAATTTCTCACTCTGTAAACCCTACACAATACAATAAACCTGTTATAAAATCCGAGGGGAGTGAGGTAGGCTTCTCTGAAGGCCTGTGGAAATGGTGACGCAACAACGGAAATGGTGCACACAGCGAAGAAAACGTGTAAAAACATGGCGGAACGGTGATAAACTGAGCTGATGAAGGTTTGTGGAGTCGTGCATTTTGGATCGTTAGTTTTGATTTAACAGAGGTATTCCACAGCTGAGATTGTGTGAGGAAGAGGTTAGACAGATGAGCAGAGAGGTTACATGGCACAACGCCAAGAAACCAAGTTTTAGAATAAATTAGGCAGATAAAGTCGCTTTAGTGTTAAACATAAAAGTTTAGCGCCAGGACAAATACAAAGGAAAATAGGTTAAAAATGAATGAAATCATGCGTATTTGGTGGTGGGACCGGAAAGGCGGTAAGCAAAAAACCAGAGTGGTTTTCGCGCAGGATCGGAGGCAGTAAGAGGAATTGGCAAAAATCATGTGATTCCATATACTGCTTGACGTGTGGCAAAACAAAACCACCTATATCGCATGATTTCAAAATGTTAAAGCCTGGAAATAGAATTTATGTGATATTCGTTCTCAGTCATTGGATGGAGGGGCGGAAGATCTGACGGTGTAGGTGGCAGCGCGATATGGAAAGATGCAGCGGCGATTAGGCGGGATGAGGTCAAAGGAAGATTAGATCCCGACCGTTGGATCTATGGAATGGAAAGTCAGGATTAAAAGAGGGAGTGGGAAGGCAAAGGGGAAAGTGAACAAGCAGGAAGAACAAGAGCCGTTGGATCTAATAGGAATGGATGACGGAGATCTAATCGCATTGGAGAAACGCAAGGGGCCAAAGCTCTGAGATTTGTTTTTTCGATTACGCGCGGACCGTTGGATCGGTGGGAAGATTGATGGTCCATATGCAATCAGAGGGTGATGGAGAGAGGTGATGGGTGGAGAATGATAAAGTGCGATGGTTGTTGATCTAATGTGGATCAACGGTGGAGATTGCAACGGAGGCTGAGAAGAGAAAAACTAATCGCATCAGAGATTTTCAGAATAAGAAAGGAAAAGGCGCTCATTGAAAGTTCCGATTGCGATTAACGCCCAAGATCTCAAAGCTTGGTTCTGGCGTCGGTTATATGTGGAGAAAGGGGATGAGGGTTGGGCCTAAAGGGGCTTACGCCCTTAATGTAAAAAGGGGTGGTTTGGCCTAAATTTAGTGCTTTTTAAGGCCAAATGGGGGTTTCGGTAGGCAGTAAAGTGTATTTTTAAACCAGACAAAGGATATTATGAGGTTTAAACATGGTTTAGGACGAGATGGAGGGTTAAGGAGGGGATTTTGAAAGGGGGAAAAGTGATGAAAATAGAGGCTTTGTGGGAATGAAATAGGGCAAATGGAGGCCTTTTTGAAGCATTCCCTTTCACAAAAAAACAGGTTTTTTCGGTGGAAACAGCAGTGAAAATATTTTCAAAGGAAAAAGACACATAGAGGCTTCAAGAATGAAATATTTTCAAGGGAAATGTTTCTCTTGAAGGCTCAAAAACATTTTAGCCACCTATTATCTTGTCAAAAATTTATAGGTGACTAAGAGTGGCTCCACATGGGGATGGCATCTTCTTGAAGGTGTCAAGAACCTCAGAAAATAATCTTTGGGGGTAGGCCGATTGCCTAGTATCTGACACATCCCTTTCTTCTTTGATCAGCTGCCACAAATCATGAAGACGTCATATCAGCAGTAATATTGCTCCAAAAAAACTACCTACCCAATCTATTGTCCTAAAAAATTTTCTTCAGAGTGAATTTGGACTTGCAGACCCTTTACATCATCAATTTTTTTACAAACAGGAAAATAAACCTATTCTACTGCTACCCTTATTACTCCATGAGACCAGATTAAACAGTTGGTCTCATTGCTTCTCTACCTAAACTACTATATGTTAGGATTAAACTATCTAGCAGATTTATTTCTCTACATTATAAAACAAAAATTGAAACACATCCAAACTAGGATTAGACTTTCTGGTTTTCTGGACTTTGCAAAAATTTAAAACAACTAACTAAATGCTCACTGGCTGAGCTTTATTGAGACTTCCTACCTACCCTACTCTAACTTGAAATATTTACAAGTCTAGCTGACAAACACTCTTTTCCAATACATCCAGTCAATCAGATGATCCCATGACTCGTCCTTTTTGCTCATCTCTTTGAGCATGCCAGATAGGCAGGGCCACTCCCATTCTCTTTGTTTTTTAACAGCATCTTTTAAAAATTTTCTTGTTGCCTGAAACCAGCTGCTCAAAATGACCTTTGATCCTTCTTCAGATGTTTGTAGGAAATGAGCATAAGGATCATGAAATGATACCTAGTTGTGAGGATTTGACAAGTAGGCTTCAACCAGGACCGCTTCCTCTTCCACTGGATCAAAGAGAATATTATTTTGAGAAAGAAAATCTTCCACATCTTCATCACCTTCTGAGCTGGAGGACTCATCATATATTGCAGGGCTGTCCTCTTGTAGCTCTGAGATATGTTGTTCTGGTGAGCTGAGCTCTGTGAAAAGTTTAACATATTCTTGAGCAGGGGTTTCTTTGATTACCTCATCCCTTTCAGGAGAAGGTTCAGTATATTTAGCTTGCTCAAGAGTTTCTTCATTGCTTTCTTCCTCATCCTATGAACTAGAAATCTGCTGACATCCATCTTCATGGCAATCCTTACTGATGATCTGATATATAATAGAGTGAAGATTCAATGAATCTTCATCTTCTATCAAGCTTTCAACACTTTCCTCATCAGTATCATAGATAGCCTGCGTTGGCTCATTGCTTTCTTGGAGTTGTTGGCCCTGGTCTTCCTCCCATGAATCTACTGATGATGGTCTTGAAAGTTTAGTTTCCCTTTGGAAAAAATTATCATCAGATAGATAATCATTGGAGAAATCATAATTATAAGCAATGTTATCCATCAAACCTACTGGATTTTCAGCAAGTCTTTTTTCAAAATAATCTGCAAGTTCATCTTCTGATTCAACATCTTGTTCACCATACATGCTCTGCAAGATGCTTATGTCTTGCAGTGATCTGGTTTGTTCCTTCTGAGGACAAGGTGTAGGTCTTTCCCAATCATCATTTCTGGTTTCAACCTCATATTCTTCCTCTTCTACGTTCAACATGGTGTTGGCAGTCTCTATCAGTCTTTCCAGCTTGTTTTCTAAAGGGATCTTCCTTTTCTGCTCTGCTTGATCTTTATTTATTGCTCTTACTCTTTCCTCCCTGCATTTTATTTTTTATTCAACAGTATTTGCTATGTTCTACATTTCTTCCAGGCTAGAAGGCTATCTTTCTCTTATATGGATTCCATTTCAGGATCAAAAGAACTAGGATAATGCAATAGAGCCCATCCCGAAGGTGGTTTTATATTAGCAGGTATTGCATTGTATACCTTATTAAACCTGGCTAAAAAAAAATTTATTGTCTCCCCTGGTTGTCTTCTCAAATTCTGGTATTCTTCTAGGATGAGGAAGACATTTCCCAGGACTAGCCATTTATAAAAAAAAACTTGAGCAAACTGCTGAAAATTGATGATGCTTGCAGCTGGAAGGTTTTTAAACCAACTCTTAACATTTCCTTGTAATGACAAGGAAAAAATTATAATACGCACATCATATTCTTCTATTTCATATAATTCACGTAAATCCTCAAGCTTTTGGACATGTTTCTCATCGATTATCTTTGAATTTTCTCCATAAAAAAGGGATAGCTCATTTGTAAGTCCTGCAGGAAGGGGTTGGAGGATAAGAGAAAAAACCAGAGGCTTATATCTTTCTATGACCTTTGTGGGTATTGGTAGTGGAACAAGAGACCTATGCTAGATTTAAGTTTCATTAGGATTAGGAGACATGGCATGAGGCTCTAGTTTCACTGGACTTTTCTCAGGTGTATAGGTCAGCTCATGATCTGAAGACTAAGACATGAGATATTTCCTATACTCAATGTGGGTTTCATCTTTGTACACTTGATTAGGCTTAAACTAGGATAGAATGTAGTGGTAGATAAAAACCATGAATTCTTTAAACCAAATCCAGCCTAAATGATCTAGCCTTCTATGAGGTTTGGCCATATTTCAGGTTCTTCCTCCAGTGGAGTCTTTAGGTCTATTAGGAAATGAGGAGTTTCCAGGTGGATGAGTTTGAATGTTTGAAGCAAGCTACTGTCCACCATCAACAATTAAATATAAATCTAACCATAGATTTTGGATTTCTAAGGTCCTAAGGATGTATAATATGGAAAACACTCAGAATTCCCCAGCGGAGTTTCCATTATGTTGGGGTTCCTGTGTTTTGGCCATATTTGCAACACCAAAAGATAAGACAACATCAGAACCACATTGGGATCCTAGGATCTAGCCCTCTTGGATCCAGAGAGGGATCTCTCTATAAATGAAAAGAATGATATGTATCTTTGAAACTCAATATGAGGTATTAGGCTAGGTATTAAGCACAAGGGGGTTTTAAATGATTTGGTTGTTGGGTTGGAGATCGTTAACTGAGAAGGTTATATAGGATGAAAATGAACAAAGTAGTAGGATGTTTCGGAAAAGAAGATAGGTCAAGAAAGTGTCAATCCATTGGGCTATGGAGTCATGAAAGAGAATTACTTGCATAACAATAATCCAAGAGTTTCCATAGGGAAATTCATCTATACCAAATGATCTTTTAGATAGATGGCGGAATGGAACATTAGGAGTGAAGTGAAAGAAGGAAAGAAACCCAAGTGTAGTCTGGAGATCAAGTAAGGACTTTAAACCTATCAGCTTTGACATACTCATAGGAAAATCTCAATAAAGACAAAAAGGGCAGCTTAACATCAGGTCAGAGGTCATTTAAATCTAGGACTTCTATCAGCATACTCCAAAAGGAAAAAACAGTTAAGATTTAACAGAGAGCAAGGCCTAAGATCAGAGAAGGAATTTTAACCTTCAATGCTTTTGACACTAGCTCAAAGGGATCTTAGAAAGGCCAATCTATTGGAAAATGACCCTAGCGGACAGGGCTAACTCTAAATCCCGAGTATCCCAATTCTTCCAGCTTAAACCAAACTAGAACATCTAAGCAGCAACTCGAAATTCAAGCATCAGTAAGCATGGGCATGCCAACATCTTTGACTAATTAAATTATGTAAATTTTCTCTTAGATACACTATCAGCACAAAACATCAAAGATAAGAAGAGCAAGAAATAATTAGGGTACTATGCAGGAGTATATCGTAAGCCAAATTACTGATTCTTATCAGAGAATAATGGACAATATTATTAAACGTCAAATAAGTAAGGAAAACATCACCCATAATATAGACCAGGATCCTGTGAAATTCGCTCGTTCAATTGATGTGCAAAACCAATCACATACTCTGAGCTCAATGGCTATTACATTCCAAAATTCTCCTCCCAACCTGCTAAATTACAAACTACTAAGCTACTTCCCCCAATAACTATTTCAACAATCCATAAAATCCCTACCAACTAACAACAACCCTTTACAATGTATTCTTCAGGGGTTCTTATAGGAAAATGAGTAGCAGTAGGAGTAGATGTAAGTTTAATTAATTCATTAAGACAGAGTGGAGGAAGTGTTCATGCCCATTCTGCTTAATGGCTCTATATTGACATATTAGTACTCTTTAGGATATTTCAGAAGTCTTGTTAGGTAGACATTAACCTCAGATGTGTTCTTTGAAGTCCTCTCTAACTGTAAGGTACTCTATATTTCCTTCTGAAATAAGTAACATGGATAGAAAGTATACAGGTCTCCATACTTCCATACCTGCAGTCCTGACAGTTCTTTATAAGCTTCTGTTAGTGAAATAATTGTTCTGGTGTTCGATGGAAGATGGAGGAAGTTAGGTAGATAGTCCCTTCTGGAGAAAATGCGTTCTGCCGATGTCAAATCACTGATATAACTTGTTTATGTGCTTTAGACCTTATTAGGCCTCTTAATCATCTTTGCGTTCTTCATCCGTGTCTTTATCTTATAAACCTCGGATTATAGGCGTTAAATCTTCAAGAAGGAGCCTAAACCCTTTAATTTCACTTCTGATATTCTTTGTCGCTTCTGTGATGGTCTCTCTATGCTTTGATTCAGAGTGACCGTGACCATAGAGATAGAATGAATTTATCACTCTGTAAACCCTGCACAATACAATAAACCTATTATAAAATCCAAGGGGAGTGAGGTAGGTTTCTCAGGAGGCTTGTGGAAATGGTGGATGCAATGAAGAAACTGGGTAAAAACACGGTGGAACGATGATAAACTGAGCTGATGAATGTTTGGGGCATCATGCATTTTGGACCGTTATATTGGATTTAACAAAGGTAGTTCACGACCGAGATTGCGCGAGGAAGAGGTTAGACGGATGAGCGGAGAGGTTACATGGTGCAATGCCAAGAAACCAAGTTTGAGACTAAATTAGGTGAATAAATTCGCTTTAGTGTTAAACATAAAAGTTTAGTGCTAAGACAAATACAAAGGAAATTAGGTTAAGAATGAATGAAATCAGGCATATTTGGTGGTGGGACCGGAATGGCGGTAAGCGGAAAACCGGAGTGGTTTTCGCACGGCGTCGGAGGCGGTAAGTAGAATTGGAAAAAATCACATGATTCCATATACTGCTTGATGCGTGGCAAAACAAAACCACCTATATCGCGTGATTTCAAAACTTTAAAGCTGAGACGCAGAATTTACGCGATATGTATTCTTAGTCGTTGGATAGAGGGGCGGAAGATCTGATGGTGTAGGTGGCAGCGCGATATGGAAAGATGCATCGGCGATTAGGTGGGATGAGGTCAAAGGCGGATTAGTTCTCGACCGTTGGATCTATGGAATGGACGGTCAGGATTAAAAGAGGGAGCGGGAAGGCAAAGGGGCAAGTGAACGAGCGGGAAGAATGAGAGCCATCGGATCTAATAGGAACGGATGACAGAGATCTAATCGTATTGGAGAAAGGCAAGGGGCCAAAGGTCTGAGATTTGATTTTGTGATTACGCACGAACCGTTGGATCAGCAGGAAGATCGACAGTCCATATGCAATCGGAGGGTGATGGAGAGAGGTGATGGGTGTAGAATGATAAAGCGCGATGACCGTCGATCTAATGTGGATCAATGGTGGAGATTGCAGCGGAGGCCGAGAAGAGAAAAACTAATCACATCGGAGATTTTCAGAATAACAAAGGAAAAGACACTCATTGAAAGTTCCAATTGCAATTAGCGCCCGAGAGCTCAGCGCTTGGTTCTGGTGCCGGTTATATGCAGAGAAAGGGGCTGAGGGTTGGGCCTAAAGGGGCTTACGCCCTTAATGTAAAAAGGGGTGCTTTGGCCTAAATTTAGTGCTTTTTAAGGCCAAATGGGGGTTCCAGTAGGCAGTAAAGGGTATTTTTAAACCAGACAAAGGATATTATGAGGTTTAAACAGGGTTTAGGATGAGATGGAGGGTTAAGGAGGGGATTTTTAAAGGGGGAAAAGTGATGAAAACAGAGGCTTTGTGGGAATGAAATAGGGGAAATGGAGGCCTTTTTGAAGCATTCACTTTCACAAAATAGTAGGGTTTTTCAGTGGAAATAGCTGTGAAAATATTTTCAAAGGAAAAAGAGACATAGAGGCTTCAAGAATGAAATATTTTCAAGGTAAATGTTTCTCTTGAAGGCTCAAAAAAATTTAAGCCACCTGTTTGCTTGTCAAAAATTTATAGGTGGCTAAAAAAACCAAGAAAAATGCCCTAAAAAACCCTAGTCATCTACAAGAAGAAAGGTAGGTAAAAGCACATAAGAAGCCTTTTAGGAGTAGCAAGGTGACCATGGAATGGAAAAATGGTAGAATAGTGAAAAAGTTTCCCTAGTAATAATGAAGGAAGTGAGATTTCTAAAACTCACAATGTTCATGAAATTTTGTTTTTAGAAATCTAGGACCATATATAGTCATCTACAGATAGTAAAAATTATGGATGACTAATAGTGGCTCCACTTGGGGAGGGCAGCTTCTTTTTAGGAGGTGTCTAGAACCTTAGTGCTTATATCTTTGAGTTTTGAAGATCAATACCTTACTTGTACTTGGTAGATCCCTCTTCCTTCATTTGCTTATGTTCTTTTGAAGCTATGATCTCATAAAATCTGAACAAACATGATTGTTTCAATCTCAGTTCTACCTACCCATCTTACTTGGACTAACATTTTTTCTTCTTCCGGGTGCACTTGGACTGGAAAACCCTTGACATTATTTTTCTTTTTGAAAGCAAAACAAACTATCTACTTGTACCCTTATCACTTTCACGTTCATATTAGGCTAATGAACTCTCTTTTTTCTCTACCTAGTCTACTCATTTGTCAAGATTAAGCTGTTTGAAAAACTTTATTCTCTAACCTACAAACATGAAATTCAAAACATGATCAAACTAGGATTAAGAAATATGATTTACCATGTGTTGTGGCATTTGAACAAGCTACACACAGACATTATTTTGGATAAAAAACTAGAAAGCATGAGGGCTGTGATTTAGAAATTGTTAGACATCCCTCTCTTTCACTTTGGTTAATATTTGAGAATTTAGAACTAGCATATTTTCTTCGTAATCTGTCATACTGAAAAGTCAATCTTAAATGGTTTGACGAGTCTTCTTTTACTAACCTATCAGCAGAAATTCAAAACATGGTCAGCCATGATTAGGCTAGTTGACTGAACAAGACTCTTCTTTCCAAACAAGTAATGGCATTTAGACTTGCTCACTTTTAGCAAAACTCTTTTTTGGGTATGGGGCCATACATTTTCTTTTGATCTGCCCTCTTTTTCATCTTTTCTTTGTTTTTTTGTTTTCAAGATTAGTATTCTAAAACTAAAAACTAGAAATATGCTCATAGTGCTGAGCTTATTTGCATGCCTATCTATCCTAATATAACCTATACATGATATACATTTAGCTGGTGAACTCTCTTTTCCAATACAACTAATCAAGAAAATCATTCCATGAGGGATCTTGGTTCAAATATTTGAGTGTTTTGAGAAAATCAAAAGGCCATTCCCACCTCACTTGTGTTTGAACACTAGTGCCTAAAATTTTCTTTAAACCTTGCATCAAACCGCTCTTGACATATTTTACTCCCTCTGCAATTGCCTCTAAGAAAATAGCAAAGGGATCTTGAAATAATACTTGGCCTAGACGATTTAGGAAATACGCTTGATCCAGGATTTCTTTTTTCTCCACTTTTCTGAACTTGGGACTCTTTTGGGAAAGACACTCCATGTAATATTCCTAAATTTGCATGCAGCAAATTGGAATATTAAATTTTGCTGATCTCACTTAGGAGATGAATAAATGGCTAAGGAGGCCCATGCATAATAAAAATCTGAATAAAATCCCTCGTAATGTGGAATGGGATCAACATAGGAGATGGATTTTAAACTCTCATGTGTGAACATGGACAAATGCATGTGGATGAGGTCAAGTTTGACCAAGTCAACAACGCTGGAATGAGAGGAAGAGATCATCCATAGAGACAACACAATGCAAGGAAGATTCCTTGGTGAACGAAACCCTAATAAGTGGGGCCCAAGGCAAGAAGTATCACACATGTTTAAAAAGAGGGAAATTCAGACATAACAAGACATCTTATCAATGATATTTTCATGTGTCTGCTTAGACTATTTTTCTTTCTTCAATTATTTAGCTGAGATTGTTGTGTTGCTTAGCACAAGGCATTCTTGTTTAGGAATTTCTTCTCCTTTCTTGAGAGGCCTCTTGAAGGAGCTTGTACTGAATTTCTCCACATCCAGGCTTGAGGCCAAGCATCCTCCTTCAACTACAATGTTATTTCTGCAACATTATAACGTTGTGTTGCAGGCTGTTGCAGTGGGGGTTCACAACACCACTTCCTGTACTCATTTTTCAAAGGAGGGAGCCTCCATTCCTTTGGGAGATAATTAAGGAAGGTACTGGAGCATATTTCCATATATTGGCACTTGGCCAAAGCACTCCCATCATCTACAGCATAGTCCCTTGCAGGAACTGCATCATTTCTTGCAGAGTTGCAGTGTGAGGGTCAAGCCCCTCAACCTTGAGCTTGTTTCTTAGGGAAAGGGCCAACCCTTCTCCCGGAAAGGTTGTAAGAAGGATTCTCTTTCATGTATTGTATTATTTAGCTGTATATATACAGAGATTCAGTTAGATTTCATTTTTCAGATCCAGATCTAAAATTTTGTACATTGTGCTTTCATGAAACCCTTGCCAGGTCATCTTCATAATGTGTAAAAGGAGCTAGATCTCCAATTTTCTCCATGCTTTGAGTAGTTAAACTCTAGATCTGTTGTTTATACCATATTTCATCTAAAACCCTCATAAAATTATGCTGTGCATGCTTCATAAATTTCTGTATAGCTTAATTCATGGGATTTCAGTATTTTTAAGCCATATTGGGACCAGGAGATCTGTTTAACACATTAAAAGGGATTTGTTTCTGATTCCCTTCTAGATGTGAGTCCCATAATACATAAGCTAAGGAATCCCATCTTTATTTATTCCTGTTATAACATAATTTTCTGGGGAATAAAGTTTTAGGGCACATATTGTGGCATTTCCCCCCTTTGGGTTGATATAATAGATCATATTTTTGCTGCTGCAACATTAATTTGATGCCTATGTGTTCCTAACAGATTTTATGAGATCAATTGCTTAATGCTATTCCAGTTTTATGTTCATGAATTTCTGCATCCCTACTTTGGGATATTACACTCCACCTCTTCCTCATGATTATCTGCACTATCAGACTCATCATATATTGCAATGTTGTCCTATAAAAGAACTGATGTGCTTTGATATAGTGGAATTAATTCTATGTGAAGGCCATCATATTGACGAGTAGGAGCACTCTTTGACAATAAATCTTCCCGAGAAGGTAGTGTAGAAACTCTCATGTTATTATCAATTTCTAAGCCTTCATCTGCAATTTGTATTTCAATGGAACTTGGTGGCTGCAGATCTAGAGCTAAGGAGGATTCCATGTTCCAAATTATTTCCTCAACCATTTAAGGAGAAGTCTTCTCATTGGCAACTTGCTCAAGAAGTTCATCATCCTCCTCAACCTCAACATCAAAACTGAAAGACTATTGATTTCCAATTACATGAAATTTATTTCTGATGGGATGAAATGAAGTAGAGAAAAGAGTTAGAGATCCCTCACTTACTTCTAAACTTTCAAGGCTTTCTTTATCAGTGTCATAGGTGACCTGTATTGGTTGATTACTATTTTCAAGCTGATGATAGTGAAATTCATCCCACAAATAAACTGATGATTGCTTTGCAAGATTAGCTTCTGTTTGGAGAACATCATCATCATCAGACTAATCAAAATTTGGAGAATCATCAACATAATTAATGTCACCAATCAAACATATTGGATTACAAGTTTGTTCTTCTTTGAATTGATCTACAAGTTCACTTTCTGACTTATGGTAGAAAGGATTAGTAGGAGAACGAACATAAATGTTTTGTTCACATGAAGGTTTAGAGGATGGCTGAATGTTTAGCATCTAATTTATTTCCTCTTCAGCCAAAAGAGGAGACATTTTTCTCCTTCTTTGGATAGAAGTACACCAGTTCTCTTTCTCTTGTGAAGGCTGATTTTAAGGCTGAATATTTTCTTGAGCCTCACTTAGAAGAGATGGTGAATCATCACTTGTGCCTTCAGAGAGATCCTGTGGGTTTTTTTTCTATTTCTTGGTTGGGTTCTTCCTCAACTAACTCCTCTAGGTTGTCAAGATAGCTACCTTGAGAATGAAATTGATTAATGGTTGCTAAGAGGTCTTCAGGATGAAAATTTTCCAACTATTCATCACTATCTATAAGGTATTGTATGATATCCTGACATTGATCACAACAATTTTCAGCCAAGGATAAGGATGGAAAATTTTCTTTATAATGATCACAAAATACCTTGTGGAGATATTTTAAGGAAAACAAGCTACTAGGTTTTAGCCATTCATACCATTCTCTTGCCTTACCCTCTAATGTTGCCATAAACATTTTCATGAGGCAGTCCTTGTGCCATTCAACCTTTAAACTCCATGCATGTATATGAAATTTTATGAGATGTAGCAAGGGTTCATCACATTTTTCATCTTTAAATATAGGCAGGTTTGATATCCAATTTATCTGAGGAATTTTATGTGGAAATCCAGGGATATGATCTCTGTTCATCGAAGCATATCTCCTTTGTATCCTTGGATCCATGTTTGTAAATTAGAAAGGGTCACTGTATCTTTTCAACCAGTCTAGAGTTCTTTATCAGTGGAGTCTTTAGGTATATTGAGGGTTGTGGAGTTGCCAGGTGGAAAATTTCAACTTTGTTGTCCACCATTGGCATGATTGGGATTGCTTAATGCATTCCTAGGGGAGTTTACGAGAACTAGTGGGGTCCATAGAGATACTAAAGACCATTGGAGTCACCAAGTGTATGATGTTTACTATTTAATGATATATTTGTTGTCCACCATCAACAACTAAATGCCAATCTGAGGAAGTTTGTGGTTTTCCTAGGTCTTAAGGATGTCTAAGATATCATTATTTAGAAAGTCCCACCATGATCACTATTATGTTAGGGTCACATGATTTATTAGATCGGTGAGAACAAATGCACAAGGTAACATCAGAACAGTCTTTGGAGTCCTAGGACCTAGCCTTCTTGGACTCAGAGAGGGCTCTCTCTATTTTTTCCAAAATATGTGAACTTTTTTGCTTTTAGAGTTTGATTTTAGGCTAGTTGTTAAGTTTAAGGTTTGTTTCATAGAGGCAGTGAAGAACAAATAGAGCTAAGGTGCCTTTGAAAACAAATTCTTAGTCCAAAACATTTGTCCTACCAAAATATAGAAGGATGAAACAACATGATACATAAGAAATCATGAACTGAATAGGATCACATCACCATTAACCAAGCTCAAGGATCCTGCAAGCAAGCCTTCTCCATCATCAATCAAAACAAGGCATTCACAAACTCCACAACACCAATTTCTTCTTCAATCTCCAAAAAACCATATATTTCTCTCAAGAGTCATCAAATGCCATTATTTTACAATAAGGCCCTCATGCTCTATTTATCTAGCAAAGGAGGGCAAAAATCCTAACTAGGGTTTGAAAATGTCAAAAATAGTCATAAATTTCATTTATGCCCAAGAGACCATGCAAGGCCCAAGGCACAAAATATCTCATGAAATAAATGCAAAAATAACACCTAACACCTAAATTTGGAGTGATTTTCCTCAAAAAACACTAAAATATCATTTTACCATTAATGAGTGTCTTTTCTGACTTTTTGGCCAAAAACGCACAGTGAGGTCTCAATGCGTAACACCTTCATGGGAGAAGCTAGGTCCACTTGCAGCCAAGTTTTGATGACCTTCCCGATGTCAGAATTGGCTCCATGATGGCCCGTTGGAAAGCTTGTTGAGTCTAATTTAGAAAAATGCCCTTTTTTTTCTGATTGGGCTTCACTAACCTATACAAAATGGAGTTCTCCCAAAAATTCTCTAGGTGCAACGCCAAGCCTGAAAATGAAGGAGAATGGTGAATAATAGGGTGTTTTTTATCCTTTTGAAGGGCCAAAAATGCTCCAAATGCTCTGAAATTTGGTGAGCATGCTGTACTTGAGGTGAGGATTCCAAAAATGCAAAGTTTTCCTCTTGAATATACTTGGGATGAAAGCTTAGCGCCAAGGGTGTTGCGCCTAGAGGCCTCAAAATTTGCAAAAAACCAAAATTTGGCAAAAATTTCCCAAAATTGTTGGATATCCTCCTTATGGGGTTTGGGAGGCCTGTAGAGAATGGATCAACCATTTTTCTAAGGTTTTCTTTGTCTTTAGCCCTTGGTTCCATCATATTTTTCATTGGCCTTACTATTAGTAGCCTCAATGCTTTCTTCACTATCCCTTTCTTTATTTGTTGATTTCCCATTTGTATCTACCTTACTAACCTCACTAGCATGTGTCTCGCTACCTTCCTTTGATTTACTAATTTGTTCATTTATTTGAGCTCCACTATGCTCTGTTTTAGTCTTCACTGCTTGATTCCTCCTCACTGATATTTTCCTCCTCTGACCTATTTTCATTATGGCCCATTTCTTCATTGTCTCCTTCTTTATTGTTTCCTTCTGTCTCACTGATATTGGCCTTATTTATATCAGCCTCATTTTCATTACCTTGACTTCTATTTGCATTACCATTGCCCTCACTATCTTCATCACTACCATGAGCCTCATTGTTTTCTTCATTTCTCTCTGACTGCTATCATCATCATTGGTTTCTGTTTCATTGTTTTCTGCATCATTGTTTCCCTCCTCACTTTCATTTCCTTCATCGTTTGATTCATAATTGTTGCTTTCCTTATTGGCATTGGCCTTATTGACATTTTATTTCTTCTTCATTTACCTTTGATTATTCTCATGCCACTTTGGCCTTTGGCCTTCTTTTTTACTGTTACTACCTCTTGACTTTGTATATTTCTATCTTTCACACCCTAGGAATGCAAATGAAATTGACATGAATGGATGGTGAAATGGTAGCCTCTTATGCTGATATGTTTATTATTTGTTTTTCCAACCCTAGGATTTATGTGTAGTGATGTGGAGGGAAGGTAAATGAGATGGTAGTTTTTAGGTATTTTTTGATGCTTTTCGACGTTTGCAGGTGAAGGAGGAGCTTCAGGCTAAAAGAGTAGCGTATACACATAGATTCGAGTCCTCCCAGCCTGAAGCATAGCACTTGAATGCTTTTTGGGCCTGTCAGGCTTCCCTACGTGTAGCGCCTGCACACGTTTTGGCCTGTCGGGCTTCCCTACGCCTATCTTATTTTGCAGAGGGAATTTGGAGGCCTTCGTGATGTCTAAATTAGGCCCATGATAGCTTGTTGGAAATAATATCCTGTCTACTTTACAAATATACCTTGTTTTCTCTGATTCGAGTTGATTTGACCTGCCAAAAGTTGATTCTCCCAAGACTGGTCAAAACGTGCTGAATGATGGTGCAAAAATGCATAGTGCTGGTGAAGACAACTTTTTGAGGCCTTCCTTAACTCCAAATATAGCTCATGATAGCTCATTGGAAATATATTCTAGCCTAGTTTTCTTTTGACCTATCAAGCAAGTCATTTGGACAGTCCAGTTATGAGAAAACCTAATTTTCCCAAGGTCACTCTAGAAGTGCAGTAATTCTCCTGTGACACTTGTATTTTGGACATTGCTCCCAAACCATGATACTTGTGTAAAATATGAAGTGGGTTTTTCCTCTTGGACCTATGATGGAAAAAATACTATCTCACATTTTTCAAATTAATCTTTTTTTGGTTAGAAGAATAGTTTGAAGCAAAATTGGCCCTAGGTGTGGCAAATGATTTGTCGTTTGGAATGAATTCTTAGAAAATGATGGAGGCATTATGTTTACGATTTGGTATGGCCTTATGCTCAATTATATGACCTATCATATAGATCCCCTTCTCCTATGCCTCCCTTCCATAGCAAACCCTAGCTTAGTTGGAAGGGGAAATTAGGGTTTGGTGTAGGCAAAACAGGGGATTTAGGACTGCCTTGTAGAGGGAGGGGAATGAAGGGGTTAAGGGTTGTCTAAATTCTTGGGGAAATTTTTGGGGATATGGATAGATGTTAGAGAGTAAGGGAAAGTGGAATTTCAAGGATTGAGTGAGGGGAAGGGGTCGAAAAGGGAAAACCACAGGCCTAGTCTCGAAAAGTGTCAAATTGTAGCAATAGGCTAAGTTTTGTAGAAAAATTATGAGTTTGAGGGATAGGAGTGATGGGAAGTGTTTATGAAGGGATATTAAGGATAGGGGAAGGTGTAATAACATCAGGATACAAGCCTTGTTGATGATTTAACCATGGAAGTCATGAAACCAAGAAAATGCCCTAAAAAACCCTAGTCATCTACAAGAACAAAGGTAGGTAAAAGCACATAATATGTCTTTTAGGAGTAGCAGGGTGATCATGGAATGGAAAAATGGTAGAATAGCGAAATTTTTTCTCTTAGGATAATGAGGGCAGTGAGATTTCTAAAACTCACAATATTCATGGAATTTTGTTTTTAGAAATCTAGGACCAATATCTAGTCATCTACAGATGGTAAAAATTATGATGACTAACAGTGGCTCGACTTGGGGAGGGAAACTCCTTTTCAGGAGGTGTCTAGAACCTCAGAGCTTAGATCTCTGAGTTTTGAAGACCAATAGCTTACTTGTACTTGGCAGATCCCTCTTCCTTCATTTGTTGATGTTCTTTTAAAGCTATGATCTCATAAAATCTAAACAAACATGATTGCTTCAATCTCAGTTCTACCTACCCATATTACTTGGCCTAACATTTTTTCTTCTTCCAGATGCACTTGGACTGTCAAACCCTTGAAATTATTTTTATTTTTGAAAGAAAAAAAAACTATCTACTTGTACCCTTATCACTTCCAAGGGTTCATATTAGGCTAATGAAATCTCTTTTTTCTCTACCTAGTCTACTCATTTGTCAAGATTAAGTTGTTTGAAAAAATTTATTCTCTAGCATACTGACACGAAATTCAAAACATGATCAATCCAGGATTAAGAAATCTGATTTTCCATGGGTTGCGGCATTTGAACAAGCTGCACACGGACATTATTTTTCATAAAAACCTAGAAACCATGAGGGTTGTGATTTAGAAATTGTTAGGCATCCCTCTCCTTCTCTTTAGTGCAGATTTGAGCATTTACAACCAACATATTTTCTTCCTAATATATCCTACTGACAAGTCAAGCTTAAATGGTTTGATGATTCTTCTTTTACTAACCTATCAGTAGAAATTCAAAACACGTTCAACCATGATTAGGCTAGATGACTGAACAAGACTCTTCTTTCCAAACAAGTAGTGGCATTTAGACTTGCTCACTTACAACAAAAATCTTTTTTGGGTATGGGGTTGTACCTTTTCTTTTCATCTGCCCTCTTTTTCATATTTTCTTTGTTTTTTGTGTTTTCAAGATTAGTATTCTAAAACTAAAAACTAGAAAGATGCTCATAGTGCTGAGCTTATTTCCATGCATATATATCCTAATCTAACCTATACATTATATACATTCAGCTGGAAAACTCTCTTTTCCAATAAAACCAATCAAGCAGATGATTCCATGTGGGATCTTGGTTCAACTCTTTGAGTGTTTTGAAAAAATCAAAAGGTCATTCCCACCTCACTTGTGTTTGAAAAATAGTTCCTAAAAGTTTCTTTAAACCTTGCATCAAACTGATCTTGACATATTTTACTCCCTCTTCAACTGCCTCTAAGAAAATAGCAAAGGGATCTTGAAATAATACCTGGCCTAGAGGATTTAGGAAATAAGTTTGATCTAGGACTTCTTTTTTCTCCACTTTGCTGAACTTGGGACTCTTTTGGGAAATACACTCCACCTCTTCCTCATGATTATCTACACTATCAAACTCATCATATATTGCAATGTTGTCCTCTAACAAAATTGATGTGCTTTGATAGAGTGGGCTTAATTTTGTGTGAAGGCCATCATATTGATGAGCAGGAGCACTCTTTGACAATAAATCTTCCTGAGAAGGTAGTGTAACAACTCTCATGTGATTATCAATTTCTAAGCCTTCATCGACAATTTGTAATTCAATGGAACTTGGTGGTTGAAGTTCTAGAGCTAAGGAGGATTCCATCTTCCAAATGATTTCCTCAACCATTTCAGGAGAAGGCTTATCATTGAAAACTTGCTCAAGAATTTCATCATCCTCCCTTACCTCAACATCAAAACTAAAAGACTGTTGATTTCCAATTACATGAAAGTTATTTTTGATGGACTGAAATGAAGTAGAGCAAAGAGTCAGAGATCCCCCACTTACTTCTAAACTTTCAAGGCTTTCCTCATCAGTGTCATAGGTGACCTGTATTGGTTGATTATTGTTTTCAAGTTGATGATAGTGAAATTCATCCCACAAATCAACTGTTGATTGCTCTGCAAGATTAGCTTATGTTTGGAGATCATCATCATCAGACTAATCAAAATTTTGAGAATCATCAACATAAGCAATGTCACCAATCAAACATATTGGATTACCATTTTGTTCTTCTTTGAATTGATCTACAAGTTCACTTTCTGACTTATGGTAGACAGGATTAGCAGGAGAATGAAAAGAAATGTTTTGTTCACATGAAGGTTTAGAGGTTGGTTGAATGTTTAGCATCTGATTTATTTCCTCTTCAGTCAAAACAGGAGGCATTTTTCTCTTTCTTTGGATATAAGTACAAAAATTATACTTCTCTTGTGAAGGCCGATTTTGAGGCTGAATGTTTTCTTGAACCTCACCTAGAAGAGATGGTGAATCATCACTTGTGCCTTTAGAGAGATCATGTGGGTTTTCTTCTATTTATTGGTTGCGTTATTCCTCAACTAACTCCTCTAGGTCTTCATGATAGCTACGTTGAGAATGAAATTGATGAATGGCTATTGAGAGGTCTTCAGGATGCAATTTTTCCAAATATTTATCACTATCTATAAGGTACTGCTGATATCCTAAGATTGATCACAACAATTTTCAGCCAAGGATAAGGATGGAGAATTTTATTTATAATGATCAAAAAATACCTTGTGGAGATATTTTAAGGAAAACAAGCTACCAGGTTTTAGCCATTCATACCATTCTCTTGCCTTACCCTATAATGTTGCCATAAACATTTTCATGAGACATTCCTCGTGCCATTCAACCTTTAACCTCCATACATGTATATGAAATTTGATGAGATGTAACAAGGGGTCATCACATTTTTCATCTTGAAATATAGGCATGTTTTTTATCCAATTTATCTGAGGAATTTTATGTGGAAATCCAAGGATATGATCTTTGTTCATCGGAGCATATCTCCTTTGCATCCTTGGACCCATGTTTATAAATCAAAAAGGGTCATTGTATCTTTTCAACCAGTTTATATTTCTCTACCAGTGGAGTCTTTAGTGTTGGCAATATGATGCAAAGTGTTGTCCTTGATGGAAACCTACTTAATAAAGTTGATGGAAACCTACTTGATGAAGTTGTCCTTCATGGAAAAGGAATTGGCAAAGAAGGAGCAGAGATAGAATGGGAGAAAAGAGTACAAAGGCGCAGCAGAGTTTTGGTGAACAGCAACACGAATTCAAAAAGAATGAGACATGTAAGGATGAATGAATTGTCATTATGGTAATAGGCAATGGCGTTTTACAGTGGAATGAAGACAGTTGTAGTTCCAGACTACGGAGGAGAAGATTTTATTTAAAAACAGTGATTTTGGGCATTTAAGCCTTCAACAACCAAGTATGAAGAATATTGATTAAAACAGCGGAAGGACTTTAAATCTTTGAAAGCGGCAGGAAAAGTGGTCCCTACCACTTGAGCGCAAATCGCAAAGCGCATTTTTGAAGTTTCAAGTGTCTTGTTGATATGGATTATTTGCGATATGCGATCGTCGTGCCATCGCACGATCGCAACATCGTAATGTCGCAAAATCACCCTCCGCCCAAACCAGAGTTTCGTGATTGTTGCGATATGCGATCATCGCACATCGCACAATTGCATAGTATATATATGTGTGCACCGATTGAATGTTGCGATATGCGATCATCGCAATATCGCAATATCGCATATTTTTTATTTCCGCCATATGTTTCCACCGGTTGTCAGTTGCGATGCGATGTCGCGCCATTGCATATCGAACATCGCAAATGGCCAACTGCGATGTGGGCCCAAGGTCAAAGATTGGAATTTGATTGGCTTGTTAACCATATAGGTGGGGGGTCGGAGCTAAGTTTTAAAGATTATGACCACGCCAATCGATTAAAAATGATTTATTAATCATAAACTTATATGGCGGAGATAAAGTTCCTTTTTGGGTCGTTTCGTGTTGTAAAAGCAATTTTGTATGTTTTGGGGAGGTAATGACTATAGTAGATTGTTGGACCCCGTCCAGGAATACCATTAGCGGTTCGTGGTTTTGACCCAAGGTTTTATTAAAAGAAAAAACTATATAAGGTGATGAGAATCATGAAGAAGGGTGTGCGTGCGAAAAGGGTCGATAATAAACGAATCTCTTTTAGAGATATTTGAATGAATAAACTCTGATATATCTGAATCTATGGCGCACCCGTGTATATGATGATTGATCAAGATATTTAGATTAGATGATGATTTATTCCTGGTTCAATCATGAAGAACGTATAAGGGTTGTGAATGAATACTTCACTCTGAAGTATATCTGTTTGGAATGGGTAACAAATTGCTGAATTAAGGATGCACCTCTGAAGAAATTAAGTAAATTTGGTGGCCTACAAGGTATGTTGTGTAATGCTATTGGATCCAGTCTGAAAATTGATGAAATGTGGTCCGTGGTGGTGCTGAGGGTTGTAGCCTTCAGTCAGGGGGTTGTTGCTCCCTTCCAAGAGACGCTGGTAAACGAGAGCAGGGGGTCGTAGCTCCCTTCCAGGAGAGGCTGGTAAACGAGAGCAGGGGGTCGTAGCTCCCTTCTAGGAGAGGATGGTAAACGAGAGCAGGGGGTTGTATCTCCCTTCTAGGTGAGGCTAGTAAAAGAGAGAAGGTTGTAGCCTTTTGCAGGTGGGTGCCTGCATGCTAATATAAGTCTGCACCAGTACATGATTGTAAGAAGTTTTTCTTTATAATAAATATTGAAGACTGAGACGACGACAGCGGTGGTTTTCTCCCGAATTGGGTTTCCACCTAAAATTCTGGTGTTCATGTGTGTTGCTTATGTGTGATGATTATTCTGTTCTTTCTGAAATATCTGATGAATTAATAATGCAATGATATGAGTTAAGAATTGAATGCATAATTAGATCTCTGGACATATGCTAGTTGGCTTCATCAAAGTAGCGTATGGGTTTTTAGAAAGGAATAGTAAAATTTTTTATTGTCTGCATTAAATACTGATTCACCCCCCCTCTCAGTATTTTTCCAACAATTGGTATCAGAGCGTGTCCTTCTAAAAAAGCTTAGCCGCTAGAAGGAAGATCAAGCAAGATGAGCAATCATGAGGGAACAACATCTATCAAGCCCCCACTCTTCAACGGAAGAAATTTAATCTTCTGGAAAATGAGGATGAGATCCTATCTTCAGTCTATGGGAGCTGATGTATGGGCCATTGTTGAACAAGGATATCAATATCCAGCCGCTACACCAACAGATCCAACTGAAAGGAAGAATTATGAATCAAACGCAAAAGCGGTCAATGCTATAACCGGAAGTCTAACTGAATTAGAATTTGTCAAAGTCATGCAGCTGAATACAGCAAAGGAAATATGGGACAAAATCATTCTAAGTTATGAAGGCGATGCAAAGGTAAAAAGTGCAAAACTCCAAACTCTCAGAATTGAATATGAAAATTTAAAGATGCATAGTGATGAGAGTATTGCAAGTTTCTTTTTACGTATTGATGATGTTGTAAATCGTATGAAAAATCTGGGTGAAATAATATCCGACACTACTTTGGTTGAGAAAATTTTACGATCGCTAACGGAAAAATTTGAATCAAAAGTTTCTGCCCTTGAAGAAAAATAGGATATTCAAAATCTTTTCGTGGTGCAACTTCATGGCATACTGACTGCATATGAAATGAGAAGAGGAGGACCGTCTGAAGTCAAAGAAGTTGTTTTTAGAGCTTCTACAAAAGGGAAAGAAGTGCAAGAAGCAGAAGGATCAGGATATATTTCGGAAGAAGATGAGGCAAATTTTGTAAAGAAACTTCAACTTGGTACAGGACGGTTTAGAGGTAAGCTTCCTTTCAAATGTTTTGATTGTGGAAGAGTTGGTCATTATGCTGCTAAATGTCCTTACAAAGAAACACTTGGAAAAGGAAAGGAAGTAGCAATAAGGAATAAGAACCGGTGTAACACTAGAAGAAGTTACTATACTCGTGATGACAGTGATGGGGGATCTGATAGTGAGGAATAATGTGAACAAGATCTTAGACTTCTCATGGAATTTGAATCGAAGGAAGAAAAGGATACATTTGTGGATGCTCTAGAGAACAATGATTTTCTTGAAGAGAACAATCAACTCAAAATATGCTTAGAAGAAAGTAACATTCTCTTAGAAGAATGTAAAATTCTCTTAGAAGAAAGGAAAATAACCATCGAGACTCTAGAAAAGCAGGTTGAAGAAGCAAAGAAACAAAATGAAAAATTAGAATGTGAAGTGGTAAGTGTAAGGAAAGAATTTGAGAAAGTAAAGAATCTAAATTTTAGATTTGCTAAAGGATATGAAACCTTAGATGAGATTATCAAGGTACAACATTCTCCTCTTATAAAGATAGGTCTTGGATACACTGGAGAGTCCTCTTAAGCTTTAGCACCAAATTATCTTAAAGCAACTACAACTGGTTTACAAAATTCTGCCACTCAACGAGGGAATAAAGAATCTTTACAGGTAAAGCATGATCATCCTAATGCAAGGAACACTAACAGGAATATCTTTCAAAGAAGCACCAATCAACAGGTAAATTCAAATAGAATATTTCATGATCGCGGAAATTTCTTCTTTAATGGACAATGTTTCTCATGTCACAATTTTGGTCATAAAGCTGCTCAATGTGTTGCATATAAAACCATCATGACATGAGAAGCAAGAAAGAAAAGGATTGATGTTGAAACAAAGAAGAATACCTATAACAACTTTTCTCCTCTTCTAAAAGAAGTTGAATGTGCTTATTGCAATAACTTTGGCCATGAAGATTCTGATTGCAGGAGAAAAGTACAGCCAAAAGAGCATCTTTCTTCAAAATCCAAAATATGGAAAAAGAAGGAACCACAGGTTGAAAATTGTGGCATAGCGTTATTTACGGAAGGTGAAGAAAATCAATGGTACATTCATATCGGATGCTCAAGACACATGACAGGTGATAGACACAAACTTCGTGCATATAGTGCTCTAGAAAAGGAAAAGAAAGTTACTTTTGGAAATGATACTCCTACTGTAATTAAAGGAAAAGGGTCTGTGTTTCTAAAAGAAAAGGTGAAGGCTAATGATGTCATGTATGTGGATAGATTAAGGCATAACCTGTTTAGTGTAAGTCAAATGTGTGATCAAGGAATTGAAGTTGTTTTTAGTTCAAAATAATGTGTGGTTCGTGATCTTGATACAGGGGAAAAAATTATAAAAGGAAAAAGAACTCCAAGCAATCTGTATGTATTGAAGAATTGCAAAGAAAAATGTTACTTGAGTAAATCTTCAGAAAACTGGCTATGGCATAGAAGGTTGTGGCATCTAAGCTTCTCTCAAATCAACAAATCTAGCAGACTTAATGATGTTCGTGGTCTTCCCAATATTACTCTGCCTGAAAATATCATATGCAAATCCTGTCAATTCGGCAAGCAAACCAGAGTGCAATTCAATGCCAAGGAAGGATCATCAAGTAAGCCTCTTGAACTCATTCATACTAACATATGTGGACCTATGAGGAAAAATTCACCACGGGGCGAAGAATACTATATCTTATTTATTGATGATTTCTCTAGAATGTGTTGGATTGGGTTGATCAAACACAAAGATGAAGCACTTTAAAATTTTCAGATCTTCAAAACTCTGGTGGAAAATGAATTAGATCTAAAAATCAAGTGTCTTATATCTGATCAAGGAGGAGAATATACATCAAATGAATTCTTTGAATTTTGTGAACAACATGGCATAAAAAGACAGTTTTCTGTAGCAGGCACTCCACAACAAAATGGCATAGCAGAAAGAATGAATAGAACAATTCAACAAATGGCTAGAGCTATGCTTGATGATTCTGGAACTCCTGACATGTTCTGGGGTGAAGCAGCACATACAGCAGCTAACATTCTCAACAAGGCTCATGTTCGGGTAAATAGTGACAAAACTCCATATGAACTCTGGTATGGTAATTCTCCCTCCGTGAAGCATTTTAGAGTTTTTGGAAGTAAATGCTTTATCAAAAATAATGATGAAAATCTTGGCAAGTTTGAACCTAGATCAGATGAAGGAATACTTCTTGGTTACTCATCTACAAGCAGAGCATACAAATGTTACAATAAAAGGCTTCGAAAGATTGTTGAATGTATTGATGTTGTTATTGATGAGTTTCCTGCAGCTCCTAAAGAAGAAAAACACACAACAGATGAAGATGATGGTGACTTTTGTCCTTCTGCATCAAATAGAAATGATATAGACAATGGATCCAATGAAGAACCAGAAGATGATTTATATGAAAAAGCTCCATCCAGATATGTTCAAAAGAATCATCCTGAATCTCAAATTTTGGGAAATAAGGAATCAGGAGTACAAACAAGGAGGACTCTTGTGGGATCTTCTAGCTATCTGGCATTTCTATCCACAATTGAACCACACAATGTCAATCAAGCTAGCAAAGATGAATGTTGGATTCAAGCCATGAATGAAGAGCTTGACCAAATTGAAAAGAATGACACTTGGGAATTGGTACCAAGACCACATGATAAAAATGTCATTGGAACTAAATGGATATTCAAGAACAAGTTAAATGAGAATGGGGATGTTATAAGAAACAAAGCTAGATTGGTTTTCAAGGGGTATACTCAACAAGAAGGAATAGACTTTGAAGAAACTTTTGCTCCTGTAGCTAGACTTGAAGCCATAAGAATGTTTCTTGCTTTTTCAAGTTTTCAACAAATCAAAGTTTATCAAATGGATGTTAAATCTGCATTTCTCAATGGTGATTTAGAAGAAGAAGTTTATATAGAACAACCAGAAGGATTCATTTTGGGAAATGATAAAAATCTTGTTTGTAGACTTAGAAAGGCTATATATGGTCTCAAACAAGCTCCAAGGGCATGGTATTATCGTCATGACAAATATCTTCATCAACAAGGATTTTCAAAAGGGTCTGCTGATAGCAACTTATACACAAAAATTGAAAATGATAAACTATTGATTGTGGTTGTATATGTTGATGATATAATTTTTGGGAGTAATGAAAAATCTATGAGTCAGAACTTTGCTTCTGTCATGCAGCAAGAATTTGAAATGTCCTTACTTGGAGAACTAACAATCTTTCTTGGCTTGCAAGTGCATCAAACTGCAGATGGTATATTCTTATCACAAGAAAAATATCTTAAGCAAATTCTGAAAAAGTATGGCATGGAAGAATGAAAACCTGTAAGTACACCAATGATCACCGGATGTAACCTCAGTTCTCATGATGATTCTCCCATGGTGAATCAACCAGAATACAGATCAATGATAGGTAGCCTACTTTATCTCACTAGGACTAGACCAGACATTATGCATGCAGTTGGGATTGTTGGACGATTCCAAGCTAATCCAAAAGAATCTCACCTTCAGGCTGTCAAAAGAATATTCAAATATCTACAAGGAACTCAAGACTTTGGACTTTGGTATCCAAAGAATGCTGATCTTACTCTTCATGCTTACACGGATGCAGATTGGGATGGAAATTTTGATGATCAGAAAAGCACTAGTGGTGGCGCATTCTATATGGGGCCCCGGTTAGTATCTTGGTTCAGCAAGAAGCAAAGCTCTATTGCCTTATCTACAGCAGAAGCAGAGTATGTGGCTGCCGCATCATGTTGCACTCAACTTCTTTGGATGATGCAAACCTTACAAGATTTCCAAATCAAATGTTCACCTCCTATTTCCATTATGTGTGATAATACAAGTGCCATCAGTATCTCAAAGAATCCTGTTATGCATTCCAAGACCAAGCACATTCCCATCAAGTATCATTTCTTACGTGAACAAGTGCTTGAACAAAAGGTGGAGTTGGAGTATGTTACCTCCAAAGAACAAGTTGCTAATATATTTACCAAACCTCTACCCAGGGAAGCGTTCGAATATCTCAGATAGAAGCTGGGAGTAGTTTCTGCCATGTAGAGGATTAGATCTGATTAAAATTCTGAATATTAATTTGGATATGCGGGTTTCCTGAAAGACAGTCGCGTATATACGCGAGTTCATACACAGAAAACCGCATATGTGTGGTTGCTGACAATTTGTCTAGGTCAGCATTTCTTCAGCACAAGCTATGGTGTTGTTTGGTATCTCTGATGCTATTTGGAGTCTTTGGTGATATTTCGGCTCTTATATTTCTGTTTCATTCTCTGATTTTGGGTGAAGATGCCTTGATGATTTGATGTTGAAAGTGTTCAGGATGCACAAGCAACGGGGGAGCTTTGGTCATATAGAAAGGATGCATTGGATGCACAGTTTCAGGGGGAGCATTAGTCTTCCTGAGTATAATGCATTGTTGGCATTATGATGGTTTTGAAATGTGATCTCTTTTTGAGGTCCTTCTGGTATTGGTCATGAAAAGTCATATTTGTAATTTGATGAAAAGGTCATGTTGAGACCTATGATTTAAAAAAAAAAAAAATTGTAATATTCAGACATGTAAGGACTTGATCAAATGTGTAAACCCACTTGGTTGGGTATTTGACTCTCATATGTAAATCCACTTGGTTGGATCTTTGATGTAAGTATTAGTCCTTGGTGATAGGAAGGTCATAGAGTCATGTACTTCATTGAAAAATATGTTTGAAGATTCAGCATGAACTCAGGGGGAGCATGGTAACTTCAGTGCACTTCAGATCTACAGCGTTCTTGAGGAGAAAAAAACCTTGTGTTGGCTTTGATCCACCCTTTTCCCTTGCTGTCAAAGGGGGAGAGTGACATGGTGTTTGAATAGGGGAGAATATCATTATGCTTAATATATCTATCTGTTGTGATCGTGATCAAACACCATCATGGTTGCCATCAAGTCCAAAGGGGGAGATTGTTGGAAATATGATGCAGAGTGTTGTCCTTGATGGAAACCTACTTAATAAAGTTGATGGCAACCTACTTGATGAAGTTGTCCTTCATGGCAAAGGAATTGGCAAAGAATAAGCAGAGATAGAATGGGAGAAAAGAGTACAAAGGCGCAGCAGATTTTTGGTGAACAACAACACGAATTAAAAAAGAATGAGACATGTAAGGATGAATGAATTGTCATTATGGTAATAGGCAGTGGCGTTTTATAGTGGAATGAAGACAGTTGTAGTTCCAGAATACGGAGGAGCAGAGTTTATTTAAAAACAGTGATTTTGGGCATTTAAGCCCTCAACAACCAAGTATGAAGAATATTGATTAAAACAGCGGAAGGAATTTAAATCTTTGAAAGCGGCAGGACAAGTGGTCCCTACCACTTGAGCGCAAATCGCAAAGCGCATTTTTGAAGTTTCAAGTGTCTTGTTGATATGGATTATTTGCGATATGCGATCGTCGCGCCATCGCACGATCGCAACATCGCAATGTCGCAAAATCACCCTCCGCCCAAACCAGAGTTTCGTGATTGTTGCGATATGCGATCATCGCACATTGCACAATTGCATAGTATATATATGTGCACACCGATTGAATGTTGCGATATGCGATCATCGCAATATCGCAATATCGCATATTTGTTATTTCCGCCATATGTTTCCACTGGTTGTCAGTTGCGATGCGATGTCGCACCATTGCATATCGCACATCGCAAATGGCCAACTGCGATGTGGGCCCAAGGTCAAAGATTGGAATTTGATTGGCTTGTTAACCATATAGGTGGGGGGTCGGAGCTAAGTTTTAAAGATTATGACCACGCCAATCCATTAAAAATGATTTATTAATCATAAACTTATATGGCGGAGATAAAGTTCCTTTTTGGGTCGTTTCGTGTTGTAAAAGAAATTTTGTATGTTTTGGGGAGGTCATGACTATAGTAGATTGTTGGACCCCGTCCAGGAATACCATTAGCAGTTCGTGGTTTTGACTCAAGGTTTTATTAAAAGCAGAAACTATATAAGGTGATGAGAATCATGAAGAAGGGTGTGCATGCGAAAAGGGTCGATAATAAACGAAACTCTTTTAGAGATATTGAATGAATAAACTATGATATATCTGAATCTATGGCGCACCTGTGTATATGATGATTGATCAAGATATTTAGATTAGATGATGATTTATTCCTGGTTAAATCATGAAGAACGTATAAGGGTTGTGAATGAATACTTCACTCTGAAGTATATCTGTTTGGAATGGGTAACAGATTGCTGAATTAAGGATGCGCTCACAGGCACCCAGTGGCCTACAAGGTATGTTGTGTGATGCTATTGGATCCGGTCTGAGAATTGATGAAACGTGGTCCGTGGTGGTGCTGAGGGTTGTAGCCTTCAGTCAGGGGGTTGTTGCTCCCTTCCAGGAGAGGTTGGTAAACGAGAGCAGGGGGTCGTAGCTCCCTTCCAAGAGAGGCTAGTAAACGAGAGCAGGGGGTCGTAGCTCCCTTCCAGGAGCGGCTGGTAAACGAGAGCAGGGGGTTGTATCTCCCTTCCAGGTGAGGCTGGTAAAAGAGAGATGGTTGTAGCCTTCTGCAGGTGGGTGCCTGCGTGCTAGTATAAGTCTGCACCAGTACATGATTGTAAGAAGTTTTTCTTTATAATAAATATTGAAGACTGAGACGACGACAGTGGTGGTTTTCTCCCGAATTGGGTTTCCAACTAAAATTCTGGTGTTCATGTGTGTTGCTTATGTGTGATGATTATTCTGTTCTTTCTGAAATATCTGATGAATGAATAATGCAATGATCTGAGTTAAGAATTGAATGCATAATTAGATCTCTGGACATGCGCTAGTTGGCTTCATCAAAGTAGCGTATGGGTTTTTAGAAAGGAAAAGTAAAAAGTTTTATTGTCTGCATTAAATACTGATTCACCCCCCCTCTCAGTATTTTTCCAACATTTAGGTCTATTGAAGGTTGTGGAGTCGCCAGGTGCAAAATTTCAAGTTTGTTGTCTACCATCGAAATGATTGGGATTTCTTAATGCATTCCCAAGGGAGTTTATGAGAACTAGTGGGGTCAATAGAGCTGCTGAAGACCAGTGGAGTTACCAGGTGGATGATGTTTATTGTTTAAGGATGTATTTGTTGTCCACCATCAACAACTAAATGCCAATCTAAGGAATTCTATGGTTTTCTAAGGTCTTAAGGATGTCTAAGATATCATTTATTCAGAAAGTCCCGCCGTGATCGCCATTATGTTAGGGTCCCGTGATTTGTTATATTGGTGAGAAAAAATGCATAGGGTAACATCAGACCAATCTTTGGAGTCCTAGGACCTAGCCTTCCTGGACTCAAAGAGGGCTCTCTCTATATTGTGCAAAGGATGTGAACTTTTTTTCTTTTAGGGTTTGATTTTAGGCTAGTTTTTAAGTTTAGGGTTTGTTTTTTTGTTTTGGTTGGGTAGATGATCAAGTATAATAGATGGAGTGAGGAAATATTCAAGTCATTGGGCTATGGATTCAATAAAAGTCTTGGAAAGTTCAACAATGAATCAGGGTGCATCATAGGGAAAATCTAGCATGGTCAAATGGATTTTCAAGGTTTTTGTGAGATGAAATGAACATAAAGTTTGTGAACAAAGTAGGGCAAATGGAATTTAAGAATCCTTTGTCAAAATATTTAACAAGAATGGTCTTGAACACTATTCGGCATAAAGAACTAATCAATAGATAGGGCACACCAATAACTCTTTGATTAATCTCAAGCAAATAAGAATTTAAGAAAAACAATCCAATGAAATATAGAAGGTGAGAAACTCCTTTAAGTTCTAGTGATTTCACCTTCAAGGTTAGAAAAAATTTAAGATAAAAATATAACTTTAATCAAATAAGAGGGAAATCCTAAACGTCGTTGATCATAGCCATAAATATCTCCAAAACAACTATTCAAGCATGGACAAAGGGTATGATCAAAACATAGCCTCTTTGGCAAAACCTAATTAGCGGTACTTCAAAGAAATATCTCAAGAACAATGTTTTAGTGACATCAAACAAGCAGGGATAACCATAAAACATCTTTGATACCTACTGTATTGAACCATTCATGAGATAAAAAATCTTGGGTGGGTCTAGAGAGAAACTAATATTTTTCTAAACTAACCTAGCAAAGGAAAACATAGAGGCAGTGAAGACACAAACATAGCTAAGGTGCCTTTGAAAAACATTTCTTAGTCTAAAACATTTTTCCTACTGAAATATAGAAGGATGAAACAACATGATACATAAGAAAACATGAAATGAATAGAATCACAACACCATTAACCAAGCTCATAGATCCTGCGAGGAAGCCTTCTCCATCATCAATCAAAATAAGGTATTCACAAACTCCACAGCACCAATTTCTTCTTCAATCTCCAAAAAACTATATATTGCTCTCAAGAGTCATCAAATGGAAACCTTTTACAATAAGGCCCTCATGCTCTATTTATCTATAAAAGGAGGGAAAAAACCCTAACTAAGGTTTGAAAATGTCAAAAATAGTCATAAATGTCATTTATTCCCAAGAGACCATGCAAGGCCCAAGGCACAAAATATCTCATGAAATAAATGCAAAAATAACTCCTAGTACCTAACATTGGGGTGATTTTCCTCAAAAAACACTAAAATATCATTTTTCCATTAATGAGTGTCATTTTTTGACTTTTTTGCCAAAAACGCACAATGAGGTCTAAACGTGTACCGCCTGCACGGGAGAAACTGGGTCCACTTCCAGCCAAGTTTTGATGACCTTCCCTATGTCGGAATTGGCTCCGTGATGGCCCATTGGAAATATTTCTGAGTCTAATTTCCAAAACTTCCCTTTTTTTTCTGACTGGGCTCCATTAAACTATCCAAAAAGCAAATCTCCCAAAACTTCTCTAGGCGCAGCGCCAACCTGCCAGAAAATGAGGCAGAAAGGTGAAAAATAGGGTGTTTTTAACCCTTTTGAGGGGCCAAGAATGCTCCAAATGCTCTGAAATTTGGTGATAATGCTATACTTGAGGTGAGGATTCCAAAAATGAAAATTTTTCCTCCTGAAGATACTTGAGGTGAAAGCGTAGTGCCAAGGGTGTTGCACCTAGAGGACTCAAAATTTGCAAGAAAACAAAATTTGTCAAAAATTTCCCAAAATTGGTGGATATCCTCCTTATGGGGTTTGGGAGACCTGTAGAGAATGTATCAACCATTTTGGTAAGGTTTTCTTTGTCTTTAGCCCCTGGTTCCGTCATATTTTTCATGGGCCTTACTGTTAGTAGCCTCACTGCCCCTTTCTTCATTTGTTGATTTCCCATTTGTATCTGCCTTACTGACCTTACTGGCATGTGACTTTCTGCCTTCCTTTGATTTAATAATTTTTTCATTACTTTGAGCTCCATTGTGCTCTTTTTTAGTCTTGACTACTTGATTCCTCCTCACTGATATGTGCCTCCTTTGACCTATTTTCATTATGGCTCATTTCTTCATTGTCTCCTTCTTCATTGCTTTCTTCTTCATTATTTTCTTCTGTCTCACTAATATTGGCCTTATTTATATCAGCCTCATTTTCATTACCATTAATGTTGTCTGCCTTACCATTTCCCTCACTATATTCATCACCGCCATGAGCCTCACTTTTTTCCTCATTGCTCTCTGACTGCAATCATCATCATTGGTTTCTATTTCATTATTGTCTGCATCATTGTTTCCCTCCTCACTTTAATTTTATTCACTTTTTGATTCATCATTGTTTCTTTCCTTATTGGCATTGGCCTTACTAAAATTTTCTTTCTTCTTCCTTTACCTTTGATTATGCTCATGCATCTTTGGCCCTTGGCCTTATTTTTTGCTATTATTTCCTCCTGACTTTGTAGATTTATGTCTTTGACACCGTAGGACTGCAAATGAAATTGACATGAAGAGATGGTGAAATGGAAACCCCTTCTGCTGATATGTTTATTCTTTGTTTTTCCAACCCTAGGATTGATGTGTAGTGATGTGGAGGGAAGGTAAATGAGATGGCATTTTTTAGGCTAATGAAGGAATGGGTAAGTGAGGGGATTAAGTGCTATGAATGAGATAGGCCTATGGATAGCTTGGGGTGAATGAAAAACTTCCAAATAGTGTGGTCACCTTTTTATCACTAATTTTACTCTATAGGCAGATGAAGTGAATGATAAGCAGTGATTTCTAGCTTAGGCCTTAGGGATTCTTGTTAGGGTTTCCTTTCATTCATTTAAAACATCAAATATGCTTGAAAATTGGTTTAGGGCATCTACTTACCCCTTAGCCTTGCTTTAAAACCCATGATGGAAGTATTGAAGGTGTTTTTTTATTATTTTTGGAATTTTCAGGTGAAGGAGGAGCCTCAGGCTGAAATATCAGCACCTGCATGCAGATTCGGGTCCTCCTAGCCCTAAGCGCAATGCATGAACGCTTTCTGGGCCTGTCGGGCTTCCCTACGCGTAGTGCCTTTTATATATGGAATTTAGTGGCCTTATAGATTTCTAAATGGGGCCCATGATAGCTCATTGGAAATCTTGTTCTGTATACTTTATAAATATACCTTCTTTTCTTTGATTGGAGTTGATTTTACCTATCAAACGTTTATTCTCCCAATTCTAGTCAAAACGTTCTAAATGATGGTGAGAAAATACAGAGTGCTGGTGTAGACAACGTTTTGAGGCCTTCTCAAACTCCAAATTTATCTCATGATAGATCATTGGAAATATCTCCCAGTATATGTGTCTTTGGACCCATCAAGAAAGTCATTTGGACACTCCAGCTATGAGAAAACCTAATTTTCCCAAGGTCACTCCAGAAGTGTAGCAATTCTCCCGTGACGCCAATATTTTGGACATTGCTCCCAAAACATGATACCTGTGTAAAATATGAAGGATTTGTTTCTTCTTGGACCTATGATGGAAAAAACCCTCTCTCACGTTTGTCAAATTCATCTCTGTTTGTTCAGAAATATAGTTTGAAACAAAACCGGCCCTAGGTGTGGCAAATGATTTTTCCTTTGGAATGAATTATTGGAAAATGATGGAGGAATGATTTTTATGAGTTGGTATGGCCTTATGCCTACTGATATGACCTATCATATATATCCTCTGCTCCTATTCCTTCTTTCCATAATAAACCCTAGCTTAGTTGGAAGGGGAAATTAGGGTTTGGTGTAGGAAAAACAGAGGATTTAGGACTGCATTGTAGAGGGAGTTGAATGAAGGGGTTACGGGTTGTCTAAATTCTTGGGGAAATTTTGGGGGATAGAGATAGATGTTATAGAGTAGGGGAAAGTGAAATTTCAAGGATTGAATGAGCGGAAGGGGTCCAAAAGGGAAAAACACAGGCCTAGTCTCGAAAAGTGTTAAATTGTAGCAATAGGCTAGGTTTTGTAGAAAAATGATGAGTTTGAGAGATAGGAGTGATGGGAGGTGTTTATGAAGGTATATTAAGGATAGGGTAAGGTGTAAGAACATCAGTATACAAGCCTTGTTGATCATTTAACTATGGAAGTCATGAAACCAAGAAAAATGCCCTAAAAAATGCTAGTCATCTACAAGAACAAAGGTAGGTAAAAGAACATAAGAAGTCTTTTAGGAGTAGGAGGGTGACCATGGAATGGAAAAATTGTAGAATAGTTAAAAAAAATTATAAGGATAATGAAGGCAGTGAGATTTCTAAAACTCACGATGTTCGTGGAATTTGTTTTTTAGAAATCTAGGACCAATATATAGTCATCTATAGATAGTAAAAATTATGGATGACTAACAAATTCTATCCTACCTCTGCGTATCCTTTCTCAATGTAATATTTGAGGTGAGAGTGGGTAATGATGATGTTGGGAGAATATCTCCCTCCTCCTTAAGTCTAGCCAAGACTCTCAAAGTTGCACCATGACCTCCCAATGCTCCCAATCCTCCTGGATCTATGAGTGTTGCAACATGTTGAGAGAAATATTTGATCATATTCTAATTAGGGGGTCTCCCTGGTGGAATTCCTCCATGTAATGAAACATCAAGGCCTAGAGTAGGTTGTATATGTGAGTGGACTAATTTTTCCCTTCCCTCACTGTGCAAATCATCGTCCTACTTTTGTGCATAAAACTCCTTAAAAGGATGGGTGTGTATGTTCCCAACCACTTGATGCTAGCGCTCCTTCTCATATTCTCTTACCTTCAGCAAGATCTCACAATCTAAGGTGTCTTCTTCAAATGTAATCAACCCATGTATACCCAACATCTCATTGGTATCAAAAGTCTTGATCACAAGGGAATGATCTATCATAGGGTGTGTCCCCAAGGCTATATTCAATGTTGGAACACACTTCATCCATTGCTTTGTCTCATTACCTATCAACATAGACACATTCTACTCCTGATCTTAATATGTAATATCCTTTGGAACTTCTTGCAAAGATACAAGAGCTCCCCTAGTTGAAGAATTTTTTCATCTCCATCTCCAAATGGTGGTAGATCTCCTCCTCCTTTTACAGTGTTGGAGGCTCTTTCATGCACTTTCTCTTCCTTCTCCTTATCACTGGAGAATACCTCATCATCAAGAGATCCTTTGGCTTGATCTCCTTTTGAAGGAGGAATCCACATGTTTTCTTCTTGAGAAGAAAGTTCTTATTGAAGTGGGGCTTTTGCCCTTAGAAAAATATGTTGCAGATCTTTAACCTTGTCAACAATGTCTTGAAATGGAGTTGGTTTCATGGATCCTTCCAAATCATGCAAAGGTTTTGATTTCTCAGGCTTCGTTAGCTCTCCCAAGGAAGTTTCAGAATGTTTTATATCAAATCTTTTTACTATCCTCCTAGTGAACTTTGCATAAGTAGACATATTTGGATTATTTAATGAAGAAGATTTAGAAAACCACTAGGCATAAGCGTTACCTTCAAGATGCATCACTGCTACTCTAATGGCTTCATCTTCTAAAACTTGATGCAGCTAAAAATACGTTTCTATTTTCTTTACCCAAGCCCTAGCCGTGCTCTTGGGTGACCTATCAAAAGTAGGTAGAAAGAATCTACCCAAAGTGTACTGCATGCAACCTCCTCTTCTATTATGGTTACTTGGTCTTATATCTTCTTTGATCTGAAAAAACCCTTGGAAGTTTAGATGCTCCTTGAATCTTCTTGACTTAGATTAATGTTCTTGGGGATAGCCACCAATAGTCTCCTCCTTTGGTGTTTCTCCTTCCTCTTCTTCTCTTGCCAATAATGTAGGCATGGTACCACGTTGTAGATCTGATGGTGTAGCTGAGTTCTCACACCCATAATGTGAAAATATAGATCTTTCTTCCTGTACAAGCTCTCTTGAATAATATCTATATCTCTCAATCCTCATCTCTATGATGTCTTTGTTAATTCCCTGCATAGTTTGGAAAATAAGTCTTGAGAACTCCTTCTCCTCATTTCTTCCTGATAAATGGGTTTTAACCTTGTCTTCTCTATCATCTGTATAGTCATACTTCTAGTTTATTCTTCTGAGATACATATTCTCTCTATTTATGAGAGGATATCCTTCTGTAGATGACATATTTGCTTAAGATGTAGAGGTTGAGCTAAGATTATGCTCTGATACCACTGTAATATTCCCAAATGGGAAAAGCAGGAATATAGTGAAAAATGATTGAAATAGAAATTTAACTATCACATCAAAGTATGAGACCAATATGGAGCCTTCCCATTAATCATAACAGCAAAAAAATAGTAGAAAATAATGGCCCACAAGTCATGCAACATGAAAGAATAAGCCTCCAATAAAGAAATCCCTCAAGAATGAATTGCTGCTACTATATCAAAATGCTAGAAGATTGCTACAACGCAGTCATAGGTGCACTGCTACAGAAAATGAACAAAAAAAAGATAACATGGCTGATATATGCCTCAAAGATAATGTACAATGAAGATCAAGGCTCTATACAACCTCCAAAAAAGAACCCAAGAGGGTTTTCAGAAATACACCAATATACAAGAAATGAATCAAAGCCCTAGGGCTGAAGATTCATTGCAATAATACAGATGGAAAGATATGGCTTATTTGATATGAAAAATAATGCAGCCTCCTCCAATGGATCCTCTAGATGAAAGGCTCATCCCTTCACTAGGAAACCTCCTCTCTAGATGGTGTACTGAAACCAACCCTGCAACTCCTCCCTAAAATAACGCAGTTCAAGACATAAACTACACTATAGGGGAAAATGATAGTGTGGCCTGATGCCAAATGTTGCAATAAGGCTCAAGGGCCTTCCTCACTAGCCTCCCAATGGAAGGAAACCCTCCTCCATTGAAAAACATATCAGAAATCACCCAAATGTATTCTCCACTGCTGCAACCTGCAACTCAACACATCTCTCAACAGAAACTACATTGTACCACAAGACTGAAGCTTTGGCCTAATGCTTGAATGTGATATGTAGTGAAAATAATATTCCTTAGAGGTCAGTCAAGGATAGAGGTGGTATTCCCGCTCGGGAACAACCTATGCTAAATAGCACTGCTATCTTAGCTAAACATCCAAAGAGAGAAACAAGTCTAAATAGACCATAAATCCAAATATCAAAACATAAACATCTTGATCCATGGCTTCCATCCTCTTCCTTATATAAGTGGTGAGCTTCCTCACCCTTGGCCCCACTCATTAAAGGCACTACTTGAATGCATGGAGTCTCCCTCCAAAACTGTGTTGTCCCATAATGAATGCCACTCCTCCATGACAACGTTGTTGATTTGGTCAAAGTTGGCCCACTCTATGTGCTCCAACCCCTTTTCACACACAAGCATGCTTAATTAAGCGGCTAAGGTGTCCTTCTTTCACATTAGAAATTATTTTATTCCTATTAAGGAGATTTATGGGTCTCCATACCCTCTTATTCATCAAACAAGGAAGCAAAAGCAAAATTTAAAATTCCAACTAGCTGTGTGATAATTTAGGAATATTACATAATATCAATATGTCCTTAAGTAAACAAGAGTAACCATGCATTTTATTTTTGTTCAAAGTTTTATGTTATCACAATCACATCTTATTCATATAATTGAACATCCAATGTCATCCTTATCTTTTCATATGACCACTAATTTTAAGAAGTATCTTTTGCTGACCTCCTTAAGATCCCTTATTGTCTTACTTTTTTTTTATTTAAAAAAAAAACACTCTTTCATAAGTCACTAACTGTACCCCCCCCACTTAGCTTATTGGATTTCCCCACTCTTAGGATTGTTAATCTTTTATTTCAATTTAATAAAAAGGGGTATACTTAGGATATTTAATGTCCCCCCGTACATCACATTACATATCAATATATACAACTCACACAAGCGTACTTGTCTTATGACTCAACACCGTAACTTAGTAATTGGTCATTTATCATTTTACCTCTACACCATAATCATTAGGTTATTAAAGTTTTAATATGGATACATATGTATTTCCTTGGTTTAACACATTCTATTGTACATGGCTTATGTTTGGCAAAACCACTTCACCTGGCCACATGAATGTCAAAGAGGGAATGACTGAGATGAATTTGATGGATCTCATGATGAGGATTTCCTTGTGGTGCAGTTAGGGTAACTACCCTCCCCCCCATCCACCTCCATATTTTCATCCATTTGTAATTTGTGTCCTTGGTGAATCCATGGTCTCCAAGTGGTTTACACTCTCCTCAACTCTTGAGTCATAGAGGAAATATAAAATCGTTCCTTGAAAAACCATGCTATATTCCTTTCCTAAAGACACTTTTATGTAACATTTAAGTGGTTTCATGGTTTTGACATTATTAGCGTTACCATAGGTATCCCCAGTCTATGGCTTTCCCCACTAATTTTGAGCTCATGTCCGGATTCCTTTCTCCTTTTTTCATTTTTCTCTTAAAAATCTTCTCTACTCGAGGTTGACTAAGTTTTTTTTTTTTTTTTCTTACATATTCAGGATGAAATAAGATATTGGGCCCTTATTTTTTTCTTATAATGAGGGTTTCCAACCATTATACTGAACTTCTAATTATATTGCAAACTTTTAGCCTCATCCAAATGGAAAACCCTTTAGTTAACTTGTACCAAATTTTCCATATTATTTCTCTTGAGTTATATCTGGGTTTTTTATGTACTATTAGAAGAGATCCCTTTGAGAATTGTTCATTTTCTCTTGTAGGTCATAGCTTAGCATTTGGTCATGGTTTCAAATTACTAGGGGGTTTTCATAGTATTCTAGGTACTAAAATTTACATAGCCTCTTTCTGGGTTTTTTTTTTAATGATAAGGAAGGAAGCTTCTTCTTGTTCTAGTTGGGTATAATATTTAAAATGAAAGCCTATTTCCCTTCTAAGAGGTTCAAGTTCATGACTCTCAATGGTGGCATCATACACATCAATAGGTACCCACATTCATTCTTGTTATTTTTACTTATTGAACTTATCTTTTAATAGATTTAGGGTTATACTTCTCTTTCAATGGTTAATTAGCCAAAAAAACCTATTTTACTAACAGGGTTTGACTCTATCATAGGGATAGGGGACTCAGATTTCGTCAAATTTTCTTAGGTAATTATAAAATTTTCTAGCCCTTGTTATTTTACCTTCAAATTATCTTACATTTCATTCTTTCATTGCTCAAAGTGAGTTCTAACATTTCATTTAATGTTTTGTAGGTTAGTTCCATTCTTTTGTTTATGAGGCTATCGATAGCATGGCCCTAGGTTTCCTACGCTTTGGTTCACCCAAGTACCCCTCAACTTGTTTCTTTTCCTGTCTCTTCTAGTGCAAGGTTATTGTTACAGTTTACAAGAACTAGGCGAAATATTTGCAAACAACACTTTGAATTTACTTACCTATGCACTTAAGAAGTCATATATGGGAATATTAACATCCATAGACCTAAATAACCAAGTGTGTGGCTAGTTTATATTTTGAGAATAACTATGTACATTATATGGAATGGTTTTTTAAATCCTTGAGTTCATTTTGTAACATTACTTTCCCTTGGTAGAGATCGACTGTGATACAACATTTGAATTATACCTATTATTTTTAAGTAATTAAATGTCTTTCTTATTTTTAACAAAAGGATGTGTCTATGAGAGTTTTATCTGGTTATTTATTTAAGAGTATATTTCAATACTATGTATGCAATTCGTTTTCTTTTATGTTAGTTAATTTTTCTTAGATTCATAACTAGATAGTTACTTCTTTATCATATGTCTATTATTATCACTAGTTTTGTGTAGTGCCTTTGTTATTGTTTAAATAAAATATTGAACATGTCATTATTCCTAGTTCCATACTCTCTTATACAATTATGAATCAATGTATTTCTTATTTCTCATGTTTATTTATTTCCTTTATAGGGAACGAATCAAATTTATCCCATGTGGTTGCATTTTTGCGTTTACATATATGTATCAAATTGCTTATCCAATCTTGGCTGGGAGGAACCTAGTTACAAAAGGAAAACAAAAATTTTTGGCTCTTGGACTCTGATTTTCTATAGTTTTTAGTTTCTTCAAGGTTCATTTACATAACCATGGACTACATGTTGACAAGGATTAATTAGAAGGTTTCCTTCTTAGTAATAACCGAGAACCATGCTAACCCTACTATAATGTGTTACACTAGTACAATAGTTACTATTTTTACCAAAATATTTACACATAGTTAGTGTATAAAAAGAATTAAACCTTTTTAACAAGTGACCATATACCCAATGAATAATTACACTCATTCCCATTTGAAACATAGAAACATAAATAATCACGAAACTCAAATTATTATAAGATCATAAACAAATAACCGACCCAATCACTTATCTATGTGTTTTGAAAATATAATTGGAGCAACCATGATCCTACCAACCAATTAATTTATATCTCAACAATCCCCCCTATGCTCAGGAAACCACCCTATGAAAAATTAAATCAGAATATTACATAAAGTTTACCTCCCCAGACCCTAGCAGATCCTTCTAATACAAGATCCAAAAATTATTTTATTCTTTTAGCCTAGTATTTCTCTCCCACTGGGACCTTTATTTTCTGAATTTCCTTTTTCTCTCACAATATCCTTTCCTTATCCACTCATGAAATTTCTCTCCTGTCATATTCAATTTTTGGTGGTTAGGAATTTTTAAAGATGGGGGATTTTACCTGTGACATTTGTCACTTAAAAACTATCCTTTCTTGGACTATAACTGATCCTTAAACGATTCTTGAGAGATAGGGAGATAAAATTGTTCCAGGTGGATATCAGTGGCCACCCACCTATTCCATTTGTACCTGTAGCATCAATTCTTGGAGTTTTTTAGCTTCAGCACAACTTATTATTTTTAGTAGGTTTTTGGGTCCTGCACTCTCGGAGCCATTTTGGGGATTTAATGATCCAGGTGGATATTGGTGGCCATCCAATGATTCCATTTGAACCCCCACCATCAGCTCTTTAATTTTGTAAGTTGTAGCACAACTTACTATTTTTAGCATTTTTTTGGGTCTTGAAATTTAAGAGCCATTTTGAGGTCCTAAACGACATTTTTTGGGAAAAGCGGGAGAAACATGGGTCCATGGACTGATGTTGCTCACAGCGAAATTTGTACTCCTTGGATATATATTTCTAACGAGCTATTGAGTGTGTCAAATGAAGATCAGATTCCAAAGTTACGTCCCTGGGAAGTTGAAACACCAACTTACCAAAACAGGGCCCACAGTTTTGGCGCTTCATCTCCTAGGGTTAGGTTTTTGGACTTCAATTTTTACATTGTTTCTAAACAATAAATAGGCATTCGAGCCTCATTGTAACATAGTTCATGAGTTGGTAGCCGAATAATATCTTCTCAGAGATAAGCGCTACCAGTGCCCTAGCTCGCTTGTTCCCATCATTTCAGTTTTGTAACATAGTGGAGGGGTCTGTAGCCATCACATATCTTCTTAGGAATATGCTACCAGTGCCCTCACTGATCATTTCCATTATGTATCATTGTTACACAATTCAGAGGCCTGTAGCAGCCACATATCTTCTCATAGATACGCCTACCAGCGCCCTAGCTATTTATTTTAGTCATTTGTTTTATTAATAAAATGAAGCATTATTTCTGCTGCATCTCTGTATCTATGGTTATATGTGTATTTTTTTGCATTATTGCATAAATTCGGATCAATGGTATCAAAGCGGTCTAATATTTCTCTATTTTTCTTTTGATGTCCCCAACCTGACTAGGGTATAAGGAGTTCAACCTCGCAAGCCCTGATGGCCCCCCATGGCGGAAGGAAAGAAAGATGAGGGAGCAGGAGATCCTATCAAAATCTTGCTCGAGGAGGCCCTCGAGAAATAGAGGAATGTGATGATGGATAAATTTTCCCGGATCCTTCAACAGTTGCCCACCGATGGCATATCTACATCCAGTACGTCTGCCAGCAAGTCCGCGACATCGTAGACAAATCCAATACCAAGTTGACTATAATGTAATGGATACCATTGCTTCCTAAGGAGGGAGGAATGGTTCATGTGGATATCGACGGCCACCCACCTATTCCATTTGGACCCGCAACATCAATTCTTTCAGTTTTTCAGCTTCAACACAACTTACTATTTTTAGCAAGATTTCGGGTCCTGCAGTCCTGGAGTTGTTTTGGGGACTTAATGATCCAGGTTGATATTGGTGGCCACCCACTAATTCAATTTGAACCCCCATCAACAATTCTTTCATTTTGTAAGTTGCAACAAAACTTACTATTTTTAGTAGTTTTTTCGGTCCTGAACTTCCAAAGCCATTTTGAGGCCCTAAACGACGATTTTTGGGAAAACCGGGAGGAACATGCTTCCATCGATAGATGATGCTCACACCTAAAGTTGTACTCCTTAGATATATCTTTATAAAGCACTATTGAGTGTGTTAAATGGAGAACGGATGCCAAAGTTATGTCCTCGAGAAGTTGAAACACCAACTTACCCAAACAGGGCCCACAGTTTTGGCACTTCATCTCCTAGGGTTAGGTTTTTGGACGTTTCAAGTTTTACAATGTTTCTCAATAATAAATAGGCCTTCGAGTCTCATTGTAACACAGTTCAGGGGTTGGTAGCCAAAATATCTCTTCTTAGGGATATGCTACTAGTTCCCTCGCCGCACATTTCCATTATGTCTCATTGTAACACAATTTAGAGGCCTGTAGCTGCCACATCTCTTCTCAAAGAGATACTCTTACCAATGCCCTAGATTTTTATTTCAGTCATTTGTGTATTAATAAAATGAAGCATTATTTCAGCTACATCTCTATGTCTATGGTTATATGTGTATTCTAGTGTGTTCCTGCATAAATCCAGATCAGTGGTATCTGAGCGGTCTGCTCTTTCTCTATTTTTATTTTCATGTCTCCAACAAGGCTAGGGTATAAGGAGTTCAACCTCACAAACCGCGACGACTCCCCATGGCAGAAGGAAGGAAAGATGAGGGAGCAGGAGATCCTATCAAAATATTTCTCGAGGAGGCCCTCGAGAAAAAAAGGAACGTGATGATGGATAAATTTTCCAATATCCTTTAGCGGCTACCCATCGACGACACATCTACATCCAGCACGTCCGCCAACAAGTCTGTGACATCTTGGAAATATCCAATACCAAGTTCAGCAAAATTTCCCCCCCGGGGAGGAACATAATGCAATGGAGACCATTTCTTCCTAAGGATGGAGGAATGATCTAGGTGGATATCGGTGGCCATCCACCTATTCCATTTGGACCCGTAGAATCAATAATTTTAAGTTTTTCAGCTTCAGCACAACTTCCTATCTTTAGCATGTTTTTGGGTCCTGCACTCCCAAAGCCGTTTTGGGGACTTAATGATCCAGGTAGATATTGGTGGCCACCCACTGATTTCATTTGAGCCCCCATCATTAGTTCTTTCAGTTTGTAAGTTGCAACAAAACTTAATATTTTTAGCAGTTTTTTGGGTCCTGAACTTGCGGAGCTGTTTTGAGGCTGTAATGGTGCTTTTTGGGAAAAACAGGAGAAACATGGGTCCATGGACCGATGTTGCTCACACCGAAATTTGTACTCGGATATATATTTCTAACGAGCTATTGAGCGCGTCAAATGAAGATCGGATGGCAAAGTTACATCCCCGGGAAGTTGAAACACCAACTTACCCAAATGGGTCCCACGATTTTCGCGCTTCATCTCCTAGGGTTAGGTTTTTAGACGTTTAAGGTTTTACATTGTTTCTCAACAATAAATAGGCCTTCAAGCGTCATTGTAACACAGTTCAAGGGTTGGTAGCCGACACATCTCTTCTCAGAGATAAGCGCTACCAGTGCCCTAGCTCACTTGTTCAAATCATTTCAGTTCTGTAACACAGTGGAGGGGTCTGTAGCCATCACATCTCTTCTCAGGGATACGCTACCAGTTCCATCACTGCTCATTTCCATTATGTCTCATTGTAACATATTTTAGAGGCCTTTAGCTGCCACATCTCTTCTCAGAGATATGCCTACCAGCGCCCTAGCTGTTTATTTCAGTCATTTGTTTATTAATAAAATGAAGCATTATTTCCACTGCATCTCTATATCTATGGTTATATGTGTATTCTTTTGCGTTCCTGCATAAATCCGGTTCAGTGTTATCAGAGCGGTCTTCTCTTTCTCTATTTTTCTTTTCATGTCCCCAACACAGCCAGGGTATAAGGAGTTCAACCTCACAAACCGCAACGACCCCCCATGGCAGAAGGAAAGAAAGATGAGGGAGTAGGAGACCCTATAAAAATATTACTTGAGGAGGACCTCGAGAAACAGAGGAATGCAATGATGGATAAATTTTCCTAGATCCTTCAACGGTTGCCCACTAATGACACATCTACATCTATCATGTCCGCCAATAGGTTTGCAACATCCTAGACAAATCCAATACCAAGTTCAGCAGAATTTCCCCCCCAAGGGAGGAAAATAACGCAATGTAGCCCATTTCTTCCTAACGAGTGAGGAATTATCTAGGTAGATATCGGTGGCCACCCACCTATTCCATTTGGACCCGCAGCATCAATACTTTCAGTTTTTCAGCTTCACCACAACTTACTATTTTTAGCAGCTTTTCAGGTCCTGCAATCTCGGAGCCATTTTGGGGACTTAATTATCCAGGTGGATATTGATGGCCACCCACTAATTCCATTTGAACCCCACCATCAGATCTTTCATTTTTTAAGTTGCAGCACAACGTACTATTTTTAGTAGTTTTTCAGGTCCTGAACTTTCAGAGTCGTTTTGAGGCCCTGGACGACGTTTTTGGGAAAATCGGGATTAACATGGGATCACGGACCGATGTTGTTCACACCGAAAGTTTTAGTCCTTGGATATATCTTTCTAACGAACTATTGAGCATGTCAAACGGAGATCGGATGCCAAAGTTACGTCCCGGGGTGGTTGAAACACCAACTTACCCAAAAGACACCCATAGTTTTGGTGCTTCATCTCCTAGAGTTAATTTTTTGGATGTTTCAGGTTTTAAATTGTTTCTCAACAATATATAGGCCTTTGAGCCTCATTGTAACATATTTCAGGGGTTGGTAGCTGACACATCTCTTCTCAGAGATAAGTGCTACCAGTGCCTAGCTCGCTTGTTCCCATCATTTCAGTTCTATAACATAGTGGAGGGGTCTTTAGCCGTCAGATCTCTTCTCAGGGATATGCTACCAGTGCTCTCATTGTAACATAGTTTAGAGGCCTGTAGCCGCCACATCTCTTCTTATAGGTACACCTACCAATGCCCTAGCTGTTTATTTCAGTGATTTGTTTTATTAATAAAATGAAGAATTATTTCTGCTGTATCTCTATATTTATGATTATATGTGTATTATGTTGTGTTCCTAAATAAATCTAGTCTAGTGGTATCAATCAGAGCGGTATGCTCTTTCTCTGTTTTTCTTTTAATGTCCCCAATGCACCCAGGGTATAAGGAGTTCAACCTCGCAAACCCCGACGGCTCCCCATGGCAGAAGAAAAGAAAGATGAGGGAGTAGGATATCCTATAAAATCTTGCTCGAGGAGGCCCTCGAGAAACTAACGAATGTGATGATGGATAAATTTGCCTATATCCTTCATCGAATTCCCACTGATGACACATTGACATCGTGGCACGTCCGCCAACAGGTCCACAACATACTGGACAAACCCAATACCAAGTTTAGCAGAATCTACCCCCCCTAGGGAGGAACATAACACAATGGAGATCATTGCTTCCTAAGGATGGAGGAATGATATAGGTGGATACTAGTGGCCACCCACCTATTCCAATTGGACCCACAACATCAATTCTTTTAGTTTTTCAGCTTCAGCAAAACTTACTATTTTTAGCAGGTTTTAGGTCCTGCACTCCCAGAGCCATTTTGGGGATTTAATGATCCATGTGGATATTCGTGGCCACCCATTAATTCCATTTGAACACCAACCATAATTTATTTCATATTTTAAGTTGCAACACAACCTACTATTTTTAGCATTTTTTGGGTCCTGAACTTATGGAGCCATTTTGAGGCCCTAAACGATATTTTTTGGGAAAACCAGGAGCAACATGGGTCCACGGATTACTGTTGCTCACACTGAAAGTTGTACTCCTTTGATATATCATTCTAATGAGCTATTGAGTGTGTCAAACGGAGATTGAATTCCAAATTTACGTCCCCGGGAAGTTGAAACACCAACTTACCCAAACGGGGCCCACAATTTTGGTGCTTCATCTCCTAGGGTTAGGTTTTTAGAAGTTTCAGGTTTTACATTGTTTCTCAACAATAAATAGGCCTTTGAGCCTCAGTGTAACATAGTTCAGGGGTTGGTAGCCAACACACCTCTTCTCAAAGATAAGTGCTACCAGTGCCCTAGCTCGTTTGTTCCCATCATTTCAATTCTGTAACATAGTGGAGGGGTCTGTAGCCGTCACATCTCTTCTTAGGGATATGCTACCAGTGTCGTCGCCACTCATTTATATTATGTCTCATTTTAACACAGTTTAAAGGCCTATAGGCGCCACATCTCTTCTCAGAGATACGCTTACCAGCGCCCTAGCTGTTTATTTCAGTCATTTGTCTTATTAATAAAATGAAGCATTTTTTCTGTTGCATCTCTGTATCTAAGGTTATATGTGTCTTCCGTTGCATTCCTGCATAAAGCTGGATCACTGGTATCAGAGCAGCCTGCTCTTTCTCTGTTTTTCTTTTCATATCCCCAACACGGCCAGGGTATAAGGAGTTCAACCTCGCAAACCCCGACGACCCCCCATGGCGGAAGGAAATAAATAGGAGGGGGTAGGAGATCCTATCAAAATATTGCTCGAGGAGGCCTTGGAGAAAAAAAGGAACACGATGATGGATAAATTTTCACATATCCTTCATTGGATGCCCACCGATGGCACATCTACATCCAGCACGTCTGCTAGCAGGTCCGCGACATCCTAGAAAAATCCAATACCAAGTTCAACAGAATTCGCCCCCCTAGGGAGGAACATAACGCAATGGAGACCATTTATTCCTGAGGGAGGATTGATTCATGTGGATATTAGTGGCCACCCACATATTCCATTTTGACCCACAGTATCAATTCTTTCAATTTTTTAGCTTCAACACAACTTACTATTTTTAACAGGTTTTCGGGTCCTGCACTCCTAGAGCCGTTTTGGGGAATTAATGATCTAGGTGGATATTGGTGGCCACCAACTGATTCCATTTGAACCACCACCATAAGTTCTTTTAGTATGTAAGTTGCAGCACAACTTACTATTTTTAGAAAATTTTCAGGTCTTAAACTTTCAAAGTCATTTTCAGGACCTAAACGAAATTTTTTTGAAAATCGAGAGCAACATGGGTATATGGACCGATGTTGCTCAAACCGAAAGTTGTACTCCTCGGATATACCTTTCTAAATAGCTATTGAGCACGTTAAACGAAGTTTGGATGCCAAAATTACGTCCCTGAGAAGTTGAAACACCAACTTACCCTAACGGGGCCCACAGTTTTGGCACTTCATCTGCTAGGGTTAGGTTTTTGGACGTTTCATGTTTTACATTGTTTCTCAACAATAAATAGGCCTTCGAGCCTCATTTTAACATAGTTTAGGGGTTGGTAGACGACACATCTCTTCTGAGACATAAGCGCTACAAGTGCCCTAGCTCGTTTGTTCCCATCATTTCAATTTTGTAACATAGTGGAGGGGTCTGTAGCCGTCACATCTCTTCTTAGGGATGCGCTACTAATGCCCTTGCTAATCATTTCCATTATGTCTCATTCTAACATAGTTCAGAGGGCTGTAGCCACCACATCTCTTCTTAGAGATACGCCTACCAGTGTCCTAGCTATTTATTTTAGTCATTTTTTTTATTAATAAAATGGAACATTATTTTCATTGCATCTCTGTATCTATGGTTATATGTGTATTATGTTTCATTATTGCATAAATCTGGATTAGTGGTACTAGAGCAGTCTACTCTTTCTCTGTTTTTCTTTTCATGTCCCCAACGCAGCCAGGGTATAAGGTGTTCAACCTCGCAAGTCCCGACAACCCGCCATGGCGGAAGGAAAGAAAGATGAGGGAGCAGGAGATCCTATCAAAATATTGCTTGAGGAGGCCCTCAAGAAACAGAGGAATGCGATGATGGATAACTTTGCCTAGATCCTTCAGCGGCTACCCACCGACGGCACATCTACATCCAACATGTCTGACAATAGGTGCGTGACATCCTGGACAAATCCAATACCAAGTTCAGCAGAATTCCCCCCAGGGAGAATCATAACGCAATGGAGACTATTGCTTCCTAAGGAGGGATGAATGGTCTAAGTGGATATCAGGGGCCACCCACCTATTCGAATTGGACTCGTAGCATCAATTCTTTCAGTTTTTCAGCTTTAGCACAACTTACTATTTTTAGTAGGTTTTCGGGTTCTGCACTCCCGAAGCCATTTTGGGTACCTAATGATCTAGGTGGATATTAGCGGCCAACCACTAATTCCATTTAAACCTCCATCTTCATTTCTTTCAGTTTGTAAGTTGCATCACAAATTATTATTTTTAATAGTTTTTCGGGTCCTAAACATCCGAAGCCGTATTGAGGCGCTAAATGACGTTTTTTTGGAAAAACCAGGAGAAACATGGCTCCATGGACTAATTTTTCTCACACTGAAAGTTGTACTCCTCAGATATATCTTTCTAACATGATATTGAGCATGTCAAACGGAGATCGGATGCCAAAGTTACGTCGTCGGGAAGTTGAAACACCAACTTACACAAACGGGGCCGATAGTTTTGGTGCTTCATCTCCTAGGGTTAGGTTTTTGGACGTTTCAGGTTTTACATTGATTCATAGTATAGGGGTTGGTAGCTGACACATATTTTCTCAGAGATAAGTGCTACCAGCCCTAGCTCGCTTGTTCCCATCATTTCAGTTCTGTAACACAGTGGAGGGGTCTGTAGTCATCACATCTCTTCTCAGGGATACGCTACTAGTGCCCTTGCCGCTCATTTCCATTATGTCTCACTGTAACATAGTTTAGAGGCCTATAGCAGCCACATCTCTTCTTAAAGATATGCCTACCAACGCCCTAGCTATTTATTTCAGTCATTTTTTTTATTAAGAAAATGAAGCATTATTTCGGCTGCATCTCTGTATATATGGTTATATGTGTATTCTGTTGCGTTCCTTCATAAATATGGATCAGTGGTATCAGAGCAGTCTGCTCTTTATCTGTTTTTATTTTCATGTCCCCAACGTGGCTAGGGTATAAGGATTTCAACCTCGCAAACCCTGAAAACCCCCCATGACAGAAGGAAAGAAAGACGAGGGAGCAAGAGATCATATCAAAATCTTGCTCGAGGAGGCCCTCGAGAAATAGAGGAATGCGATGATGAATAACTTTTCCTAGATCCTTCAGCGGCTGCCCACCGATGACACATATACATCCAACACGTCCGCCAATAGGTTCATGACATCCTAGAAAAATCCAATACCAAGTATAGTAGAATTTCCCTCCCAAAAAATAACATAACGCAATGGAGACCATTTCTTCCTAAGGAGGGATGAACTATCCACATGGATATCAGTGGCCACCCACCTATTCCATTTGGACCTGCAACATCAATTCTTTCAGTTTTTCAACTTCAGCACAACTTACTATTTTTAGCAGGTTTTCGGGTCCTGCACACCCAGAGTCGTTTTGGGGACTTAATGATCCAGGTGGATATTGGTGGCCATCCACTGATTCCATTTGAACCTCCACCATCAGCTCTTTCAGTTTGTAATTTGTAGCACAACTTACTATTTTTAGCAGTTTTTTGGGTCATGAACTTTCAGAGCCGTTTTGGGGCCCTACATGACGTTTTTTGGGAAACCCGAGAGCAACATGGTTACATGGACAGATGTTACTGACACCAAGAGTTTTACTCCTTGGATATATCTTTATAATGAGCTATTGAGTGCATCAAATGGAGATTGGATGCAAAATTTCCATCCTTGGGAAGTTGAAACACAAAATTACCCAAAAGGGGCCCACAGTTTTCACGCTTCATCTCCTAGGGTTAGTTTTTTGGACGTTTCAAGTTTTACATTGTTTCTCAACAATAAATAGGCCTTCGAGCCTCATTTTAACACAGTACAGGGGTTGGTAGCTGAAAAATATATTCTCAGAGATAAGTGCTACTAGTGCCCTAGCTCACTTGTTTCCATCATTTCAGTTCTGTAACACAGTGGAGGGGTCTATAGCCATCACATCTCTTCTCAGGGATATGCTACTAGTGCTCTCGCCACTCATTTCCATTATGTCTCATTGTAACATAGTTCAGAGGCCTGTAGCCATCACATCTCTTCTCAGAGATATGACTACCAGTGCCCTAGTTGTTTATTTCAGTCATTTTTTTATTAATAAAATGAAGCATTATTTTCGTTGCATCTCTGTATCTAAGGTTATATGTGCATTCTATTACGTTCCTGCATAAATCTGGATTAGTGGTATCAAAGCGATCTTCTCTTTGTCTATTTTTCTTTTCATGTCCCCAACATGGCTAGGGTATAAGGAATTCATCTTTGCAAACCCCGACGACCCCCCATGGGGGAAGGAAAGAAAGACGAGGGAGCGGGATATCTTATAAAAATATTGCTCGAGGAGGCCCTCCAGAACTAGAGGAATGCGATGATGGATAGATTTTCATAGATCCTTCAGCGGCTACCCACCGACGACACATCTGCATCGAGCACGTCTGCCAACAGGTCCGCGACCTCTTGGACAAATCCAATACCAAGTTCGGCAGAAGTTCCCCCCAAGGGAAGAACATAACTCAATGGATACCATTTCCTCCTAGGAGGGAGGAATGATACAAGTGGATATCGGTGGCCACCCACCTATTCCATTTGGTTCCAGCAGCCTCAATTCTTTCAGTTTTTCAGCTTCAGAACAACTTACTATTTTTAGCAGGTTTTTGGGTCCTGCACTCTTGGAGCCGTTTTGGGGAATTAATGATCTAGGTGGATATTGGTGGCCACCCACTAATTCCATTTGAACTGCCACCATCAGTTCTTTTATTTTTTAAGTTGCAACATAACTTACTATTTTTAGTATTTTTTCGGGTCCTCAACTTTCAGAGCCGTTTTGAGGCCCTAAACAACGTTTTTTGGGAAAACCGGAAGCAACACAAGTCCATGGACCGATGTTGTTCACAATGAAAGTTTTACTCCTTGGATATATATTTCTAACAAGCTATTGAGCATGTAAAATGGATATTGGATGCGAAAGTTACGTCCCCGGGAAGTTGAAACACAAAATTACCCAAACGGGGCCCACAATTTTGGCGCTTCATCTCCTAGGGTTGGGTTTTTGGAAATTTTAGGTTTTACATTGTTTCTCAACAATAAATAGGCCTTTGAGCCTCATTGTAACACAATTCAGGGGTTGGTAGCCAACACATCTCTTCTAAGAGATAAGCAGTACCACTGCCCTTGCTCGCTTGTTCCCATCATTTCAATTCTGTAACAGAGTGGAGGGGTTTGTATCCGTCACATCTCTTCTCAGGGATACTCTACCAGAGCCTTCACCACAAATTTCCATTATGTATCATTGTAACACAGTTCAGATGCTTGTAGCTGCCACAGCTCTTCTCAGTTATATGCTTTCCAGTGCCCTAGTTTTTTATTTTAGTCATTTGTTTTATTAATAAAATGAAGCATTATTTCTGCTGCATCTTTGTATCTATGTTTATATGTGTATTCTGTTGCGTTCTTGCATAAATCTAGATCAGTGGTATTGGAGCCATCCGCTCTTTCTCTATTTTTATTTTCATGTCCCCAATGCGGCTAGGGTATAAGAAGTTTAACCTCACAAACCCCGATGACCCCCCATGGCAGAAGGAAAGAAAGACGAGGGAGCAGGGGATCCTATCCAAATATTTCTTGAGGAGGCCCTTGAGAAACAGAGGACCACGATGATGGATAAATTTTCCTAAATCCTTTAGTGGCTACCCACCGATGACACATCTACATCTAGCATGTCCGCCAACAGGTCCATGACATCCTAGAAAAATCCAATACCAAGTTCAGCAGAATTCCCCCCCACAGAGAGTAACATAACGCAATGAAGACCATTTCTTCCTAAGGATGAAGGAATGATCCAGGTGGATATCGGTGGCCACCCACCTAATCCATTTGGACACGCAACATCAATTATTTCAGTTTTTCAGCTTCAGCACAACTTACTACTTTTAGCAGGTTTTCAGGTCCTGCATTCCTGGAGCCATTTTGGGGACTTAATTTTCCAGGTGGAGTTTGGTGGCCACCCACTGATTCCATTTGAACCCCCACCATCAGTTCTTTCAAATTGTAAGTTGCAGCACAACTTAGTTTTTCGGGTCTTGAACTTTCGGAGCCGTTTTGAGGCCCTAAACGATGTTTTTTGGGAATATCGGGAGCAACATGGGTCCATGGACCGATGTTTATTACATCGAAAGTTTTACTTCTCGGATATATCTTTATAACAAGCTATTGAGCATGTGAAACAGAGATCAGATGCCAAAGTTACGTCCCCAGGAGGTTGAAACACCAACTTACACAAACGGGGCCCACAGGTTTGTCGCTTCATCTCCTAGGTTTAGGTTTTTGGACATTTCAGGTTTTAAATTGTTTTAAAAAATAAATAGGCCTTTGAGCCTCATTGTAACACAGTTCAGGGGTTGGTAGCTGATAGATATCGTCTTAGAGATAAACACTACCAATGCCCTAGCTCGCTTGTTTCCATCATTTTAGTTTTGTAACCTAGTGGAGGGGTCTGTAGCCATCGCATCTCTTCTCAGTGATATGCTACCAGTGACCTCGCCACTCATTTCCATTATGTCTCATTGTAGCATATTTCATAGGCCTATAGCTACCACATCTCTTCTCAGAGATATGCTTACTAGTGCCCTAGTTTTTTATTTCAGTCATTTGTTTTATTAATAAAATGAAGCATTATTTTCACTGCATCTTTGTATCTATGTTTATATGTGTATTCTGTTGCATTCTTGCATAAATCTAGATCAGTGGTATTGGAGCCATTTTCTCTTCCTCTGTTTTTATTTTCATGTCCCCAACATGGCTAGGGTATAAGGAGTTCAACCTCACAAACCCCGATGACCCCCTATGGCAGAAGGAAAGAAAGAAGAGGGAGCAGGAGATCCTATCAAAATATTACTCGAGGAGGCCCTTGAGAAATAGAGGACCGCGATGATGGATAAATTTGCCCAGATCCTTAAGTGGCTGCACACCAACGACACATTTACATCCAGCACGTCCGCCAACAGGTCCGCGACATCCTAGACAAATCCAATACCAAGTTCAGCAGAATTCCCACCCCCCCCACAGGGAGTAACATAACACAATGAAGACCATTGCTTCCTAAGGAGGGAGGAATGATCCAGGTGGATATCGGTGGCCACCCACCTAATCCATTTGGACACACAACATCAATTATTTCAGTTTTTCAGCTTCAACACAACTTACTATTTTTAGCAGGTTTTCGGGTCCACTCCCAGAGCCGTTTTGGGGACTTGATTTTCCAGGTGGATATTGGTGGCCACCCACTGATTCCTTTTGAACCCCCACCATCAGTTCTTTAAATTTTTAAGTTGCATCACAACTTACTATTTTTAGCATTTTTTCGGGTCCTGAAATTTTTAAGCCGTTTTGAGGCCCTAAACAATGTTTTTTGGGAAATCTGGGAGCAACATGGGGCCATGAACTGATGTTGCTCACACTAAAAGTTTTAATTCTCGGATATATCTTTATAACGAGCTATTGAGAATTTCAAATGGGGATCAGATGTCAAAGTTACGTCTGTGGGAAGTTGAAACACCAACTTACCAAAACAGGGCCCACAAGTTTGGCCCTTCAACTGCTAGGGTTAGGCTTTTGGACCTTTCAGGTTTTGCATTGTTTAAAAAAAAAATAGGCCTTCAAGCCTCATTGTAAGACAGTTCAGCGGTTGGCAGCCAATACATATCTTCTTAGAGATAAACGCTACTAGTGCCCTAGCTCGCTTGTTCCCATCATTTTAGTTCTGTAACCCAATGGAGGGGTCTGTAGCCGTCACAACTCTTCTCAGGGATATGGTACCAGAGCCCTTGCTGCTCATTTCCATTATGTCTCATTGTAAGACAGTTCAGATGCCTGTAGCTACCACATATCTTCTCAGAGATACGCTTACCAGCGCCCTAACTATTTATTTCAATCATTTGTTTTATTAATAAAATGAAGCATTATTTTCGTTGCATGTCTGTATCTATGGTTATATGTGTATTCTGTTGCATTCCTGCATAAATCCGGATCAGTGGTATTGGAGAGGTCTGTTATTTCTCTGTTTTTCTTTTCATGTCCCCATCAAAGCTAGGGTATAAGGAGTTTAACCTCACAAACCACGATGACCCCCCATGGCGGAAGGAAAGAAAGACAAGGGAGAAGGAGATCCTATCAAAATCTTGCTGGAGGAGGCCCTTGAGAAACAGAGGAATGCGACAATGGATAACTTTGCCCAGATCCTTCAGCAGTTGCCCACCAATGGCACATCTACATCCAGCTCGTCCAACAACAGGTCCATGACATCCTTGACAAATCCAATACCAAGTTCAGCAAAATTCCCCCCCCAGGGAGGAACATAACGCAATGGAGACCATTTCTTCCTAAGGAGGGAGGAATGATCCAGGTGGCTATTGGTGGCCGCCCACCTATTCCATTTGGGCTCACAAAATTAATTCTTTCAGTTTTTCAGCTTCATCACAACTTACTATTTTTAGGGGGTTTTCAGGTCTTGCACTCCTGGAGTTATTTTGGGGACTTAATGATCTAGGTGGATATTGGTGGCCACCCACTGATTCCATTTGAACCCCCACCATCAGTTCTTTCAGTTTATAAGTTGCAGCACAACTTACTGTTTTTTGCAGTTTTTTGGGTCTTGAACTTTCGGAGCCATTTTGAGGCCCTAAACGACGTTTTTTGGGAAACCTGGTATCGATGTTGCTCATAGTGAAAGTTTTACCCCTCATATATCTTTCTAACGATCTATTGAGCACATCAAATGGAGATCGGATGCCAAAGTTACGTCCCTGGGAAGTTGAAACACCAACTTACCCAAATGGGGCCCATAGTTTTGGCGCTTCATCTCTTAGGGTTAGGTTTTTGGACATTTCAAGTTTTACATTGTTTCTCAACAATAAATAGGTCTTCGAGCCTCATTGTAAATCAGTTCAGGGGTTGGTTGCCGACACATCTCTTCTTAGAGATAAGCACTACTAGTACCCTAGCTCACTTTCTCCCACCATTTCAATTCTATAACACAGTGGAGGGGTCTGTAGCCGTCACATATCTTCTCAGGGATATGCGACCAGTACCCTCGCCGCTCATTTCCATTATGTCTCATTGTAACACATTTCAAAGGCTTGTATTTGACACATCTCTTCTCAGAGATACGCCTACCAGCGCCTTAGCTGTTTATTTCATTCATTTGTTTTATTAATAAAATGAAGCATTATTTCTACTGCATCTCTATATCTATGGTTATATGTGTATTATGTTGCATTCCTTCGTAAAACTGGATCAGTGGTATTAGAGCGGTTTTCTCTTTCTCTTCTTTTCTTTACATTTCCCTAACGTGGCCAGGTATAAGGAGTTCAACCTCGCAAACCCAGATGACCCCCCATGGAGGAAGGAAAGAAATATGAGGGAGTAGGAGATCCTATCAAAATCTTGCTCAAGGAATCCCTCAAGAAATAGAAGAACACGATGATGGATAAATTTTCCCATATCCTTTAGCGGCTGCCCACTGATGGCACATCTACATCCAACATGTCTGCCAAGAGGTCCGTGACATCCCGGAAAAATCCAATACCAAGTTAAGAAGAATTTATCCCCCAGGGAGGAACATAATGCAATGGAGACCATTGCTTCCTAAGGAGAGAGGAATGATCCAGGTGGATATCGGTGGCCACACACCTATTCCATTTGGACCCGCAGCATCAACTCTTTCAGTTTTTCAGCTTCAACACAACTTACTATTTTTAGCAGGTTTTCGAGTTCTACACTCCCAGAGCCTTTTTGGGGACTTAATGATCCAGGTGGATATTGGTGGCCACCCACTGATTCTGCTTGAACCCCCACCATCAGTTCTTTCAGTTTGTAAGTTGTAGCACAACTTACTATTTTTAGAATTTTTTCGGGTCTTGAACTTTCGGAGCCATTTTTAGGCCCTAAACGACGTATTTTTGGAAAACTAGTGTTAGTCATCGATAATTTTTGCTGATTCTGAAGATGTCTAAGTAATGGTCTTAGATTTTTGAAAACAATATTTGTGAAATATTGTGAGTTTTAGAAATCTCACTACCTTCATTATCCTAAGTCAAATTGTTTCACTAAAATTTCTCCCTCTTTGCCTTCTAAAGTTCACCTCCCTACCCCAAAAATACTTCATTTTCTGGGCTTACTGGTCTCATTTCACTAGCCTACCCACACTCTCATTCACTCCCTCTTTCCCTCTAAAAAACCCATTTTTCCCTTTTCTAAACCCTCATGAAGCACACCCTTATTCCTCATTTCCCTTTACATGTATTAAATAATGTAAAAGTCCACTTTTACATTGTTTAAAACCCAAACTTAAGCCTTTCAGGTGTTATATTACACACACACACACACACACACACACACACACACACATATATATATAACTTTTTTTTATATCATAAACCCACCCTTTTGATATATAGGCTTAAGCCCCCTTTTTCTTCTAGCCCCAGTCTCTTTGCACTCATATAACCGCGACCTCCTCCTATCTATAAGCCCCTTCCATATGTAAATAATGCCTCATCCTCTTTGATATATAAAACCCCCATAAACCTTGTAAAAGCACATTTGCTTTGTTTTATTTGAAGGAATCGGGCCCGCCTTCCACTATAATCCATACCCCAATCAAGTCACACCACGTGTCCGCCCGGACTTTTCCTTATTCTATAGCCCCCAACCTTATTAAAATAAAAAATTACACGTTTTTTTAGACCCCCCGCTAAATGACAAATACCCTGCCATGTCGTCCTTCCCCCGGGCCCCATTCCAAACAGTTCCGCACCATCGATCTCTTTCCCAAAGATTCAACGACCCACACATATATCACATAAAAAGTAGCGCCAGGAGTAACGTTTTCCGACCCATGAGAAATGAGTGGTTTTCCACTACCACGCGTTGCATGCTGGGCTATATCACGTGCCTTCCCCCAAAAACCGTTTACCACCCTTTCTCGACACGATAAACCACTCCTAGTTTTTAAAACCGCTGCCCTCTGCACCATTTTTCAAAACTTCCCGCCTCCATTCCAATTTTTACTACTTCTGCCTTCGGAACCTTGCACCCTTGAACCATTTCTTCCTCTGCAAAACCCTCCAATAGCCCAAAACCATAGAAAATGCAGTGATGCGCCCTCCCATAGGTTTTTAATTAATAGATTGTGTTTTGTGTAGGTTTTTAATGGCGGAAATATATGATATATATTCCACAGGGAAAATTCGGTTAAAGAGAAGGCCTGGATGATGATCCAGGAACTTAAAACAAATCAATGATGGCCAGAAGGCATGTACCAATATTTTCCATTGATGAAACATGATCATTGATAGATAAAAACCCTCCTACCACGAAGAAGAGCCTCCCCTGCACACAGAAGACAAACATAGTTAAAGGAAACAATGAAGAGAATAACATTGAAAGATTAAAGGGATAATCACCAATTAAGAGCAAAACATAAGATTAGCTAGTCAAAATAGATATTAAAGGATAAAGGAGAAGATCAGAAAAATTAAGTCACAAAATATTAATGATAGACAGAGATCAAATAGATTAAATAAAAACATAAATATAAACATATATTGAGAGTATAAAGACAAAGTTTGAAGGCATAATACAGAGTTTAAAGATAAAATAGAAGTAGATTAATCCAAAGAAGATTCAAATTAACTGCACCTATAGGTAGTTACTTCTTTCAAAGATATTTTTTCCACCTAATGCATTGTTTCCTTCGATAAAGCATTAGACAGTTATTGAACCTAGTCAGAGATATTTATATCTTCCAGGAAGTTATTGTAAAGTTATGAATAGGCCTTAAAGTCAAACATTTCAACTATAAACCCTCAAAAGTTAAGATAGGAGTTATTATTCAGAGAAGTATCTTTAGATATTCCTGCCTTGAGCCTTGCATGGTCTTCAATGCAGAGAATGCATTTACTCTGTAACAAATGACACCCAAACCCTAAGACTTAGCTTCACCTCCTCATTTGCAAATAAATACTGCATTTGAGATCATTATCTGGTTGGAATTTGATGACTCTTTGAAGTAATACATAGTATTTTGGAAGTTGAAAAGAAATTGATGTCTTGGAGCTTGTGAATGCCTTGATCTGTCTGTTGATGGAGGAAGGTCTACTTGCAGGATCCCTAATCTTTGTTTATGGTGAAGTGCTTCTTTTCTGTTATTGTTTTTCCTTTTTCATTATGTTTCCATCTTTCTATATTGCAGTAGAACAAAGGATTTAGACTAAGAAATGTTTTCAAAGGCACCTTAGCTCTGTTTGTTCTTCACTGTCTTTATGTTTTCCTCTGCTAGGACATTTTAGAGAATTCTTAATTGCTCTCTAGACCCCCTAATGTTTTTTATTTCATGAATGGTTTAATACAATAGGTATCAAGCATGATTTATGGCTAGCCCTGCTTATTTGATGTCACTAAAACATTGCTTTTGAGGTCTCTCTCTAAAGTACCATTAGTTAGGTTTTCCAAAGAGGTTTTGTTTTGATCATACCCTTTGTACTTTATTAAATAACTGTTTTATAGATCTTCATAGCTATGATCATAGATGTTTAGGTGTTCTCTCTTCTCTGATTACAGTTATATGTGTGTCTTGAATGTTTTCTATCCTTGAAGGTGAAATCACTAGAAGTTAAATGAGTTTCTCGCCTTCTATATTTCATTGGAATGTTTGTCTTGAATATTTATCTGCTTAATTTGAATCAAATAATTTATGGTTTTCCCTGTTTATTGATTTCCTCTTTATGCCTATGATATTTGAGTCCTTTCTTTTTAAAATTGCATGATAAAGGATTCTTAATTTCCCTTCATCCTACTTTTATTCTCACAATTGATGTCCATCTCATTTCCCTTAAAGACCTTGAAGATCTATTAACCAAGTTAGATTTTCCTTGTGATGCTCCTTGATCTATTGATGAACCTTTCATGACTTTTATAGACCCCATTTCCTAATGATTTGAAGATTCCCTCATTCCATTTATTCTGCTAGATCATCTTACCCAACCAAAACAAATAACAAACCATGCACTTAACAACTAGCCTAAAATAAATCATCTAAAGCAAACAAGTTCACATCCTTCACATACAATAGAGAGAGCCCTCTCTGAGTCTGGGAAGGCTAGGTACTAGGACTCCAAAGACTGGTTTCATGTTACCCTATGCATTTGGTCTACCAATCTGCTAAATCACAGGACACCAACATTATGGCGATCACGGTGGGACCTTATGAGTTAGTGATAATCTAAGTACTCCTTAGGACTTTAGAAACCCTTTTCAAAACATAGGAATCTCAAACTGATAGCCAATGAGTAAAATCTAGTTGTTTCCCTAGATTTGTTTTTTTTTGTTAGTTATTGGTGGTGGACCATACAAACATATCCTCAAAAAAATTAAAAACATCCACCTGGGGACTCCACTAGCTTCTAATAGGCCTATTTCTTCACTTGTCCTCATTAGACTTCCCTAGGATTGTGTCAAAACATCCCTGAGAAGTTTACAGGCCTAGTCCTATACTCTGTCCAAGTACTAAGAGAGGTTATCCTTCCAAAAAACAGTCCTAAATTTTTAGCCTCTCTAAGTTTTGAGTTTGAAATCTAGCTTCACAAAGGATCAATACCAGATCTCATCCATACCCAAATCCTCCTACCATAGTTGATGACCCGGAAAATATTTTATGGAAAACATCTAAATCTGGAAATTTAACTACTGTTAGGACTATTCATAGAGAAAGCTTTGTTATTGAACATCTTACATCCTTACAAGATCCTCAGTTTGACTTGCATCATACAAAGAACCTATTTAGAACCAAATCACATATTGTGATTAACCAGACTGACCTTGAGCCCATAGATTTGCAATAGAGTTCTAGTAGAGAAGCTTCTCCTTCTACCCCTCATAATTTTCAGCTTCTCCATCATTTTAGCTCTTTCCATACCAAATCTGCTCAGAATCAGTTTTCTGGTCCAAGTATTTCCACCACACCCCTACACACATCCATTGTTCAGAACACTCCATTTCATCCCACATTCCCTCTTACAAACCCTCCTCTTGTAAATATTCCATTTGCTCCCATCATGGCAACATGGTATGCTCCCCTAGTTTTACCTCAACCTCTGGTTCCTTTGCCAAATGATTACCAATCCAAGATCCCTCATTTCACAGGAGTTGAATCCATCACTACCCAACAACATGTAGATAGGATAAATGATTCTTTTGATTACATTGAAATAGAAGAAGAAACCATTAAAATGAGGATATTTGCGCAAAGCTTAGGAGGAGAAGCCAAAAAATGGTTCAAAGCATTAACTCCTAACACCATACATGATCTCCCTTCCCTTTACCAAACATTTATAAACAAATGGGAAATCAAGATGTTAGTGTCCCGTGATTTGGCTGATTGGCAAGCCAAGTGATAGGGTAACACCAAACAAATCTTTGGAGCCCAAGGACCTAGCCTTCCTCGACTCAGAGAGGGCTCTCTCTATTTGTGTAAGGGATATCTATGTGTTTTCTTCTTGCGTTTCTGATTTTAGGCTGGTTATGAAGTAGGTTTTTGGATTTTTTTTTAGGTTTTTGAGGGATGAACTAATCAAAGACTAATATAGATATGAAGATTGTCAGATTAAATGGGTTATGGGGTCGAAAAGGTTAAGAAAGCTTTCAGATGGTGATACAAGGTTGTTGAAGGGCCGTTTTGATCGAGGTAAAATGGATATTTGGGTAAAATGGAGTGGGATGGACACTAAATTTGTGAAGAACAAAGGATTTAAAACATAAATAGTTCAATAGCTAACATAAACATGGTAGGGCTAACCATTAATCATGATAAATGTAACTATAAACTGGTCAATGCATAGAAATAAACATTCAAGCAATACATAGAGATATATGACTCTCTAACTTTAGGAAATTTATATCAGACTTTGGGGAAATACAATTAAGGCAAACAAACAACTGAAATTACTATGAGGAAATGCCTAAGCATAATATTTCAAGCTATTGGGCACTTTGAAGCAAGATTGCATAGTTTTATGCAAAGGGCAAGATCAGTAGAAGACCTCCTTGGTTTGAAAAATGACAATCTAACAATCAAAGAAAGGTTTTAGAGGTGGAGATATGACTAGCCATGAGTAAGCAGGGCATACCATGAATCATACTTAGCATGCATAAAACCATAAATGAAACAAGCAAACAATTTCTTCAGCTATCAAAGAGCAATCAAGGATTCTTTGATATGACTAAGAAGGAAGAAAACATAGAAGCTATAAAGAAACAGGAAATTTCAGGTTCCTCCAAGGGCATGTCTCAAATATATTCTCTACTGTCTTATAGCAAGAAAGAACATGAAATATGAATGAAAACTAAGAAGCATAACAGAGAGGGACACTATACCATTTTACCAAGTTAAGGAATCCAACAACAATCCTCCTTCATCATCTGAAAACAGTCAAGAAACTATCCAATGCATGAGACGAGTGTTTCTTCCAAGCTTGTATAACCATATATTGCTTCTATTCATCAATTTTAGCCTCATTTACAATGAAGTCTCTTGGAATATATAGGCCAAGATAAGGGAAAACCTCCTAGTGCAACTTGCAATCTCATTGGCCCATCAAAAATATCTGATTTTGTCCTTGAGGCTTTGCAAAGCCCAAGGCACAAAATATCTAATAAAATATCTCAAAAGTGCTAAAAAAGGAAAATAAATTGACTTTTCCTAACCAACCATGCCCAAAAATAGCTAAACACACATGAGGAAAACTCACATTAGAAAAGTACATTTTTCACAAAAATACTTAAGAAATATATCAATAGAAAGTCCTCTGTCTTGCGGACAACTTTTGGATGCCTTCCCGATGTCAAAACAAGGCTCGTGATGGCTCGTTGGAAAGCTATGAATGTATATTTTCTGAAAATTCTAATTTTCTTCAAACTGATAAATGGAATTCTATCAAAAGCTAACCTATGTGTAAAAACCCAAAAAATATACTTTGCTGACAAACGGGGCAGAGTGTGGAAAAAGTGAGCCTTTTTTCACCATTTTGGGGAAGCAAATAATCTTCAATTGATTTGAAAATTGTTGAGTAGATGCCCCTGAAATTATGGCATCCACTGATACCATTTTCATCCTTTGAGGATGTCCCAAACAGAAATGGCGATGACCATGATTTTTAGCGAAAAACCCAAAAATGACAAAAAACCAAAACTTGCTCAATTTCGCCCAATTTTGGTGAGCATGACCCTCAAGGGTATTTAGAAACATGTTGAGAATCTAAGGCCAAAATTTGGAGCTTTGAAGTGTCTTTCTTCATTTTTGGTGATGGGTGCCTCCTTTGAGCTTCCTTGAGTTTTTCCTGTGTGGCTTTCAATTTCCGTCGGGTGAACTGATTAAGCTTCTTATAGTGCCCGACCATCCTCCTTTGAAGGTGCAAATCTCTATTGGACTTTTCCAACTTCTTTTCCAACTGATCATTCACCCTCTCGAGCCATGCTTCTCAATTTTTCTCTATATCTTGGGTGAACAAAGTAGTGAGAGGAAAATATTGGAAAAGGGCAACTTATTCCTCTTTTTGTTTCTCAAGGGATCTTTTGAGTCTCATGGTCCTTGGCCTCTTTCTCCTTGGTTGATCTTCATCTTTGCTATCATTGAACTCGCCCATGAGTTCTTCCAATTTAACTTGTTCCTTGGAGGCCTCATTTTTATATTTGATGGCCCGTGTCTCATATACCGCCATGTGGACACTCATCTGTTTATTTTGTGTTTGCAAAAAGTGATTGAAGTTGTTAGTGCTCAAATCTACCTTAGGCTGAAATAAGGTAAAACTCAAGGCTACATCAAACCACGCTCAGCCTCGTAGCTAGCCCTACAAGGACAGGAGAGGGCTCTCTCCGGGTCTATCTCGGCAAAAGGTTTTCAGAGGGGCTGAGATGACTTATAATGAACAATGAATACGGATTTTAGGCTAGTAAAGAGATAGGAATGTTTGATTTTGATTTTTTTGGTTTTCGTTGGAGAAATGGGAAAAAACAATTTTGGGTCCGGGGATAAGGTCAGATCTTTGCAGATTTCAAGTTGGGGAGAGGTAGGAAATAGTCTTAATGCTTTTGATTGGATATGCGGATGGATCAGAACAAACAGGAGCTGAAAAGGGCAAGGATGAACATGGATCCTTTTCAAACAGGCGAAAACATGAAAAACTAAATGAATTCAAAGGCAGAGCACTGTGAACAATGGATTCAACCTCATCTACTCATTCATTTAATTTAAGAAGCATAAGTGAGAAATGGCGTACATTAAACATGAAGGAACTTACAATAAACTGAGAGAAAACACCATTAAGAACAGAAAGCCACAATAATCCCAACAGGTGCCGCAAAACCTCTGATCTTTCCTTAGCCAAAAAGTGAAAATCATGTAAATGAATCAGTTTCCACTCTTTTAGAGGCAAGTTGTTAGCTGCCTAGATTTTAGCTCCTTGATTAGAATTTGTTGGAACTGCTCCTAGAAGGAGGATTTCGACCCCTAGAGGTGTGGGGAGGGGTTAGAGTGATCTATATATTTTAATTTCTGAGACATTCTACAGGTTGGACTCTTGGGAAACTTTGGCACACATTGTACATATTTTTCATATTTTGGCTAAGGAAAGATCAGAGGTTTTGTGGCACCTGTTGGGATTCTTGTGGCTTTCTGTTCTTAATGGTGTTTTCTCTCAGTTTATTGTAAGTTCCTTCATGTTTAATGTACGCCATTTCTCACTTATGCTTCTTAAATTAAATGAATGAGTAGATGAGGTTGAATCCATTGTTCACAGTGCTCTGCCTTCGAATTCATTTAGTTTTTCATGTTTTCACCTGTTTGAAAAGGATCCATGTTCATCCTTGCCCTTTTCAGCTCCTGTTCATTCTGATCCATCCGCATATCCAATCAAAAGCATTAAGACTATTGCCTACCTCGCCCCAACTCGAAATCTGCAAAGATCTGACCTTATCCCCGGACCCAAAATTGTTTTTTCCCATTTCTCCAACGAAAACCCAAAAAATAAAAATCAAACATTCCTATCTCTTTACTAGCCTAAAATCCATATTCATTTTTCATTATAAGTCATCTCAGCCCCTCTGAAAACCTTTTGCCGAGATAGACCTGGAGAGAGCCCTCTCCTGTCCTTGTAGGGCTAGCTACGAGGCTGAGCGTGGTTTGATGTAGCCTTGAGTTTTACCTTATTTCAGCCTAAGGTAGATTTGAGCGCTAACATAGTGGCGACCATACTGGGGAGAAACTTAAAACGTTTACTTGTTATAGACGGAGTCTGAAGTCACGCCAGGTAGCCTTCGAAACACTTTTGTTATGCATAAGCGAAGTAGATAAATGCTGCTTCAGTCGATCTCCGGTTTAACTTGTAATTGTAGCATTTAACTTGTGAATTGCCCCAGTATATGTATTAAGTTTCAAATCCGATTGTTGATGGTGGACAATGGTCAGACACATATGAAGGCTGAAACATTCACCTGGCGACTCCAACTCAAATCCATAGATTCCAGTGCTCACTGATCCATTCATGCAATGGTAGGGTATGTGGCAGACCCTGTGCTTTGTGAAGTTTTAAAAGAAGTTAGAGATTGGTTAGTGGATTTTGAAATTAATGAAGCATTTTTCAGTGCCGTGCTTCAATTTTTGAGATCTCCAAAGTTTCCTGCTGAAGCTAAAACTGGTTTCTTTGAGTTATTTGTTGAAAAGTTTGAGAAGGAGATTGAGTATTTAAACGATCAGATCCAATCATATGAATTCCGAGATCCCAAAAAGTTCTTGGAAACTCTCCCTCCTTCAAAACAAGAAACAATAGAACTGCCTGTGGATGTTTGCATTGACAGTGTGCAGCTGGAAGTATGTATTGCAGAGTTGGGGAAGCAAACAGAGTCTGGCTTTTGCGATCCTATTGCAACATATATGGAAAAAAAATTTAGTCTGAATGATAGATCAAACTGTTTTTTACATAACCAGACTCATTATGTGCATGTATGGCTGCCAGCAATTACATCTGTGTCCTGGTGGAAGCACTTTCAAGCAGCATCCTTGTCACAGTTACTTGATTGGTTGATCTGGCATTACAATGTTACTTGATCTATTGGTTTTGCAGCAAAGTAGGGGAGAGTTCAAAAAGCTGGTGGAGGAAAAAGACAGAGCTACATTGTACAGTTTTGACAGAGAAACTAATTGAATGGTACAGCTCTGTTTCATAAGATTCTTGTGGCGTAAAATTTAGCAAATGTTTCTTCTTTGTCTTCATATGTGTCTTGTTATGTTTACATTTCACCCATAATCATTTCTTAATGAATGCTTTTAAGTAGAAGGGAAGAATTCAGTTTGCTGCTCTGCCCTGGAGGAGCTTTCATGTTCTGTGCAATTTATTCTGTTTGATAAGGATTCATCACATATGCCCTTGTCAACTTCTTAGCAGTCTTGCCACTCCATTTAATTTCAACTTGGAATTGTTAAGTTTCACTCCTATCTCGCCTTATGGAATAATCTGTGCCTTTCATTAGATCTTTGCTCATGCTGTTCTTGATCCCACGCTGCCCAGAAAAACCCAATCATTTATCAAAAACCTCTTTCTTATCTGTTTACTAGCCTAAAATCAATATCAATGTTTCATTTAGGTCATCTCAGATCCTATTGGACATCTTTCGCTGAGTTTGACCTGGAGAGAGCCCTCTCCTGTCCTCGTAGGGCTAGCTACGAGGCTGAGCTTGGTTTGATGTTGCCTCGAGTTTTTCCTTCTTCAGCCTGTGGCAGATTCGAGCGCTAACAGAAGTTTCTAGACCTCTCTAGATCCACCCTCAAAGCATCAATTTGTTTTTCTCTATTGATCAAGAGAGTCTCTAGGATTCAGGCCTCATTGTCGCTATCTTCACTATGGATCTGAATTATGTCAAAGTCCTTCTCCTTTTCATGGCTACTTTCTTCTTTCTCCTTTCCCTTGCTTTGGGTGGCCTTCTTGGTCTTCCTCCTCTTGGGTAATTCGAAAATGGGTTGCTTGGGAAATTTCCCCTTGCTTCGGAGAGCCCTAGTGACATTTGGAGTTATAGTTTGAGGCACCCTTTTTCTTGATGTCCGAGGCTTGGACACTCTTGGAGAAGAAAGCATGGCCCCTTGCCTAGGAGAGGCAACTAGCACATGCTCTATTGGCTCTTTGCCCTTGTTACTTCCCTCATCATTCTTGCCACTGTTTTGAGTTTCTTCATGGTGCTTTTCTTCATCACTGTGCTGCATATAATCACTGTGTTTTTCTTCACTTTGCTACCCTTTCTCACTATGTTCTTTTTCACCTTGCTGCCCTTCCTCACTGTGTTCTTTTTACCTTGCTGCCCTTCTTCAGTGTGTTCTTCTTCCCCTTGCTTCCCTTCTTCACTGTGCTCTTTTTCCCCTTGCTGCAATTCTTCACCATGCTACTGCTGTTCATCATCATGTTGTTGTTGTTCATCATCATGTTGCTGCTCATCTTCATCATGCTCTTCTTCCTCATCATGCTATTCTTCTTGTTCAATCATGGGAAATTTGAGCTTATTGGGAATAGGCTTACTTGAAGAAGGCAAAGGATGGTGAGTGGAAGGTGAAAGAGATGAATGGGATGAAGGGACAGTGACGAAATCTGGATGTGCAATGAAAGTTTCCCAAGAGATTCCCCTCTTCTCAAGCTGATGAAGAATGACAACCTTGATGAGGGAATGATGGAAAAGGCAAGGTGACTGCTAAGCAGGAGGTCTTTTTTGAACAGTGGAGGCCATTTTTTCAATACTTCTATGGAGGAATAAAGGGAGATTTAACAATTTTGATCTTGTGAAATGCATGAGCAACTAGACATGGTAATCATAGACCCAACAGAACCTTCCCTCACAAGTGAATTATTTCATGATTATCTTCATGAGGGGAGCATAACTAGTCAACAGATATGAGAAAGGAAATATGGATGGGCATGTATCTCTATGCTCTGATTTCAAAAATGGTTTGTATTGTTCTGTGTCTAGGTGGCTCTGCTTAAACCACTTCTCTCTGACATAATGGATTTTGGTGGTCTTGGAAATGGATCTAGGAGAAAAATTGAAATCCAAGCCTACCAGCTGAAAGTGTTTCCCTTGAAATCTCAAAGCACAACGATGTGTCAAGGGGAGATAGCTTTTCACCTCCTGCACCCTTTGACAAAACTCTAGACATCCAACCTCATGAAAGTTAAATAGGACTGATGGATGAGAATTTACCTCTTCAGTTGAAATCAAACCTCCTGTGAAGGCCACTTCTACTGTCTTTCCTGGGAGGCATTTTGTTTTAGATACTCTTTGCAAAAACAAGCTGTCTCAAATGGTGCTTGAAATGGTTTCTCAACAACACACCCTGTCCTCCTTGTAAGTCACTGTTTTATCCTCTTTGATGCCAATCAAAAATATTTGTCAAATGAAACAAAATCAACTTATCACTGTTCTTGGGCAAAGTCTTGAAAAGATGTGTGGGTGGTCCCTTGTTTGAACAAGGATCTCCTTTGTTTTGATAAGAACACCTTTCTCTTCAAACAATGCTCTTTTTCCTATTCACTGTTTTTCACACAGTAAAACAAGACACCCTCAACTGACATAAAAAGTCTTTCAACACACTCTGTTTTTTCGAAATATGGAGGCTGCACAAAGTTCACTATTTTGAAACATAGAGAGGACACTTTACATGATCAAGCCTTCACCTTAAAATCAGTGTTTTCCCCTTTGATTTTGCAGACATAGTTTGTTCTTGTTTTAACACTGTTAGGACACCTTCCAACCAATTTGAAACCTCTACAACTCTATATGACTGTCTAGTAATTAGTGTATGGTTTATCACTGTTCTTAAAGGCAGTTAAGGCCCTTTAAGACTGATCAAAACACCCCCTATCACTCTACTAATCCTTGGCATTTATAGCAACAAACTCTTTAATTTCTTACCAAAAACCCCACTCTCTATTCACTGCTTTTTATGGTTATTTTTAAATGAAAAACTGCCCTTAAAGCTACTGTTAAGACACTGTCCAAATTGATTTGAGACCCCCTAAGCACAAGAAAGATTTTCTCTAGTTTTGAAAAAAATCTGTCTCATATACCACTGTCTATCTCTATGTTTTTAAATGGTGAACTGCTTTCAAAACCACTATTTCTCCTTAGGGAAAAACATAACAAAACACCCCTTCAAAATTCGAATTTTACCATGAGGTAATGGAGAAATACCTTGAAGAAAGCTTAAGGGCCCTGGTTGATTTTTGGAGGAGATTTTAGAGATTTTTCGGAAGGCATATGGAGGAGAAACACATTTAGATCGGAGGGTGCCGCGCAGTATACTGTCGGGTCAGCCTTAGGCAGTTTGTGACCGTGCGTCACGCAGCAATATAAACCCAGTGTATGCACGCTCACAGGCCTGCCGCGCACTTTTCTAGGCGCACCACGTAGGCTTGAGGCCTTGAAAAAACTCGGAATTTTCTCGAAATCTCTTGCTTCTCCGGTGAACAAACTGAGGGAGCGTTTGTTTATGTTTTGAAACTTGCAAAATGGGCTTTTAAATAGTCTTCCCACCTCTTTTTGAACTTAAAAACATTTGTGTTTATTTCATAAGGGTTTGAATGCCCTTTGAAAAGTTTTTTTCATATAACAACACAACACGCTATTCTTTATCATTTCATCACCTTTTTAAATATCATGAAGCCTACTTTTTGAAAAAGTTTATGACAGAATGCTGTGGATGCTATTTTTAAGGTCCTCATAGATATGACCTTTCCCAAAGTGAAGAATCCATCTCAAAGCTAAAATCTTTTTCAATGTCTCTTCATTGAGAAAATAACCCTGTCACCCCTTTCCATTTCTATCCTTTAAACAAGAAAAACTGCTCCAGAGCAACATTAAGGACTGCTAATGCATCCTTAAAATGATATTTCTCTTTGAAGGCCTTTAGATACCCTTAATGCAATCATATGAAACAACAATGGTTTTTTCACATGTTTCATAACAAGGTCTTTGTTTATGACAGTAGTATGTTTCGTTTTCTTTAAATGTTGTCTCTGAATTTAAAACATATTGTTGGGTCTCAGTCTAGTCTCCTAAACTGAGCTCATTTAATTGTCAACCAGGATTTGTAAACTGCTGAAGTGAAGTGTACCATATGTACCTAGGTGCTTGTTTCCTAGTGCGTTGTGTGTATTATGTTGTGATGTTTTTGGTCTTTTATGTTGATTTATGATGTTTTTGGTCTTTTATGTTGATTTATGATGTTTTTGGTCTTTTGATGTTTTATGCTCACAATGAAAATGTCTAGGAAACTAATGGAAAGAAGTTGGTGGTCAAAAACAGAGTTAAGCCTAATGTATGGAATGGCAAATGCAATTGGAAACACTGAAGCAGAATCTAAACTATGACTAAATAAAAGAAAAAGCTTGATAATGACTTTTTAAACAAATGACACAAACTAATCTTGAGAAATGATCACTAAATATGCAAATCCTTTAACTAAACAGTTAAACACTAATGATGCAATACTCTGTCCTAAGCTCTTTTATTCTATGATTAATTCCTAGTTCTATTCTGCAATTTAATTGAATGTCACAGAACCTATACTCAAAGAGTTATTGGTTTCTTGTTCAAAATAGTTCTTTTGAGGAAGAGCTCTGTTTATGAAATGATGATGAAATTACAGAGAGGTTTCAGACCTTATAGTGATGTTGTCTTCTGTTCCTATGGCTATAGATCATTTGTAGTTTTTAGAACAAGAAGATGTTTGTGAATAATGAAGGCTGTCTTGTTAATCCTAACAACTAGAGTAATCTATTGTGCAATGGATGACAATTTGAATATGAGATGCAAGTGCAATGAGTTAATCTAAGAATGAACCTAAGATGCTACTAAACTAGAACAATGCTTGAACTATAAGTCATCATCAAACTTGAAATGAAGTAACTGATCATGAATTAAATGCAATGAAACTCCGGAGTTGTTCTAACTATACTAACATGCATTAATCTATGAAGTTACACAATCTGTTTGTTCATCATTAGTGATATCTTGGAAGAGTTCCTTCTTTTGGAAGAGGTAGAACAATTCTGACTGTGTACTTGTATGCAATTGAAAGCAAATGAACTGAAAGAAAATGAAAAACTAAGTTATCACATCCATACCCTACTCGTCATTATGATGTCTTGGGCAAGCGTTTAAGAGTGAGATCAGAGATGATACTTAGTAAAAACACACAACTAAATCATCCATTATCACGGTCATGTCTTGAACTTCTTAAGGATGTCTTGGAAGAATTTCTTCTTGTGGAAGAGTGATTAGAACAAGTGTAACTGTGATAGTGAATAACAAAAACTATAACTAAATCCTACAGTACCATAGCTATTCTTCATTCATCATTATAATCTGTTGGAAGAGTGCCTTCTTGTGGAAGAGCTGGAATGAATATAACTACAGTAGCTAGTTAAAACAACTATAAATTCAACTCCTAATTCTACAATACCATAGTCATTCAACATTCATCATTATAATCTGTTGGAAGAGTGTCTTCTTGTGGAAGAACTAGAATGAATACGACTACAGTAGCTTAAAACAAAACAACTACCAATTCAAATGCAAAACATAAAGGCAACTAGGAAAACTTATCTAATTTACGCAAAAGAAATCCGTGCAAGAGGCAGGGGCCCTCTACCACTTGACGGCATTCAACTTCAAATTAAATCACGCCTTAAAAATAACTTTGTCTGCTCCATTAACGATGCAATAGTTTGAACATAACACTCTGTGTCTTCAAGGACGTAACACAGAGTTTTTAAACAAAATCTAGCAGCAAATCTAACATAAAATCTCTAACATAGCTCTCGGTATCCCAAGAGTTTATAAAGCAAATGCACGTAACAGTAATTACAACAATTTAGGAATAATGTCTTTCCTTATCCGAATCATGTTAGGAGTCTTTGAAGTGGCTGCGTGAAGAAGAAAAGACATCTGGACTGAGACAGTCCTAGTAGGAGTCTTCCTTTATAAATGTGTTCCCACGTGCATAACCGTACCCAGAATCCATTTCTTCCTCCATGATGAGCAACGAACCATGTAGACACGACGTGGATCATGCCCATATGTGGTTTTTCTCAAGAGGCCACCTGGAACATACTCAAACATGAAGGCAGCTGCAGAATCGCCGGTTAGCTATGGAATGTCTGCATTCTGCAGTTAGTTCCGGTCAAAATGCTTAACAATGGAAAAAATCACAAAATTCAACAAGTCAGTCATGTAAATCATTCTAGAAGTAATTTTAACTATATTTATTGATCAATTGGGTTTAAGATAGAAATGGACAAGGGAAAATGAGGTAAAATGAGGTGAAGGAAAGCACAATTTTGAGGCTCAACACATATGTCATACCCTTTCCTCACACATACTGTCTCTATGTGTTATTTGCAAAATTCCTTTTCAGAAGAAAGGCTTAGACTATCTTATTTGTCATTTTTATGAGGTTGTTGTAAGCTTGGGCATTCTAGCCTTTGTTTACTCTCCAAAGGAGGCTTTTGTAGACATGACAAACAAAGCTTCTTAACTCATCGTAATACCACTGCTTTTCCTCTGTTTAACACCATTTTCTATTAATGATTATTTAATTGTTTCCCACTGCATTTCAATTTTGTCTTTCAACAATGAAACCATATTAAAAATCCTTGAAACACCACTGCAGTGTTAGTGGTTTCATCCATTGGAGAAAAGGTGTAAACAAGTTTTTTAGACCATTTGTAGCATTGTTAGCCTTATGCTTTTTGGATGAGGCTACACCTCTATTCCTGACACTCTACTTATTAAATGAAGGAGGCCTTAACAAATGAATTAACCATCTGCTCATGCTTGGAGGGCGTTTTACAGAGTCACCCAACCATCTGTTGATGTTTGGAGGAGGTTTTACAACAAGTGACCCATCCCTTTCTCAAACTGTGTTATCTTCCCTTGTAGTGCCTATCTCTGCTTGTTATATCACAGTAAGTAATAAGGTGCAAAATTGACAATATGCTATGAGAGGGATTCTCTGAGATATGTATTTTGCTGTTAAAATTTTCTCGTGCATCTTTAGAAACCAGTAGCAATCCTGACCTGTATCTGTAGAGTATTACTTGCTAGTCATAAGTCACTAACCTTTTGACTGTGTTTGCAGGAGTTCATTGAATTACCTCTTTGACTAGTACTTGCATCCCAGGCTCAAAACAACATGAGAAGCAGTTGTATTCTCATTTTTAGTTTAATAATGTCTTCTGGAACACTGGTACACTTCTGCTTTTGAAAAAGACATTGAAACACTATAGAGAAACACAATATGAGTTTGGCTTCTGAAACATGCATTGCTAAGACACCAAGACTTGTTAGTGGCACGACCTAAGGATGTATCAAACTTTGTTTGAAGAATAGGAAGGCCATCTATGACTGGTTGGTGTTAGACAGAGGTTCTTTCGGCTTAGGATAGTTTGCCAAGGGAGGATAGCCTAAAGCGCCACTACCTAACTTAGGGGGGGGGGGATTTTTGACAGATTTGGAGTATTCTCTTTGGTACGATCAGATCCAAAAATGAAATATGATTAGAGGTAGGGTAGCTGACATTCTTATCAATCAGTTGGTTAATGAATGAGCTGGGGATGAGGGTGAATGACAACAAATGACTTTAGCTTATGACAGCTGATGGACAAGTTTGTATGACTGAGACTAGATAGGGCTTGACAATTAGGTTTTTCCTCATCATAGGCTAATTGAAAAGGTAGGAGGGAAAAATGTTCATGGGTGTTTTCTAGCTGACAGATTTGACAAATTGGAGATTAGCTGCTAGAAAGCTTGGCTTTAAAAACTAGTCATCATCAACAAGTGAAAAATACTGATGACTAACAGTGGCTCCATTTGGGGAGGGCAGCTCCTTTGTAGGAGGTGTCCAAAATTTCAGATCTCGGTCCTTTGAATACCAGTGCCTTTATCCATTGGCGCAAATTTATTTCTTCCTTGATGCTATTTCCGAAAATTGACAGCATGATTAGCATCAAAGTCATTTCTACCTACCCCACTATATTTCCTAACATTTTTTCTTCTTTTGGGTGCATTTGGACTAGCAACCCTTTGACATTATATTTTTGAAAAATGACGTTATCTAATTCTACACTTATATCCACCAAGAGTTCAGATTACACTGATGAACTCCTTTGTTTCTCTACCTATATTGGATCGACTGTCAAGGTTAAGGTGTTTGACAAGATTTTATTCTCTAATCTCAAACATGAAATTGAAAAATGACCAAATCAGGATTAGACAGTCTGATTTGTCATGTACCTGTGGCATGAAAGACAAGCTGCACAAAAATATTATTTTGCATAAAATGAAATCTAGAAAATCAGGGCTAGGATACACAATTTGTTTTTCATCCCTGCTTTCCTCTTTGGTTATGTTTTGAGCATGTGGAACCAGTATCTTTTTCTAATCTATTTTCTTTCATAATTCAAGCTTACACAATGTTGACTATCTTTCCTCTCACTAACTTATCAGCAAATAAATTTAAAACATGTTCAGTTATGATTAGGCTAGATAACTGAACAAGACATTTTGAGCACTAGTAGTGGCATTTAGACTTGTGTGATTTCAGAATGACTATTTTTTGAACATGGGGCTTTCTTTCTATTTCTCAAACTGCCCTCTTTTTCTATTTTCTATTGTTTTTGAATTTTCTATTTTTTGATTTATTTTTCAAACAATGGTATATACAATGATTGAAAAAGCTTTAATTCAGAAATATTGGAAATGGTGAAACTTAAGCATCTTATCTTCATAAGGATCTCCTACCAATCTTGGTCCACTCAGCTCTTGAAAAGAAAAATTTGGAAAATTTTCTCTTTCAATCATGACATAAGGATTCATGCATGAATCTCTAAACAACCCCGTATCTTCCCGATGTACCTCCTTATACCTCTGATTCCCACTCCTTTTGCTGTACATATTTTTCAAATAATGCAGATATTCTTTGTCATTTTTGAAGTATATGATGACATCATCAAGGTACATCAGAATGAAGAAATTCAAAAAAGGAAACATGGCTTTCAGGAGCATGTTTTTGGTGTCTGGTGGTTTTGCAATTCTGGGTTTGAGGATGGAACTACTTCCAGCATACTTGAAAAATTCTTTGAGCTGTTTGCTTTGCAAAGGAATTATTTGGCGATACCATGAAACATCATCTTGAAAAGACACATGCTTAAAAGCATTTATCATTGGTATATCATGGTCTTGGGCAGGAAGGATAAAATTTCTATCACAAGGGTGTGTATTAGTATTTCTAAAATCAAAACAGATCCTATGACCAACTTTTTTATCTTTGACTACTATTGTTTGGTCAAGATTTTTGTATTTTATTTTATCGAAGTTGTTTCTTGGAGTGATGGCAGTGGCATAGTGCTTCTCACTTTTTTCTCTATATGAAGTAGTATTTTGAACAATATTTCAAGTTCTAGCAGTTCTAAGTCTTTGGTGGAGTGGCGAAATGCTAGCTAGTTCAAACAACTCAGGTATATTTGGACTGCAGTCATCATATCCTTTCATAAGAAGTTTTTTAGACATTTTTCTTGGATTTTGAGCTGTTATGGCTACAATCAAGGTTTCTTTTGAAGGGGTAGAGTTATGTAATGGTAAATCCTTAAGGTATGGTAAGAAAATTAAGCTTCCTTGCCCCTGATTTCCAAAGAGGTTTGTGATATGCAAGTCTTCTAATGCCTCTGTTGTGAAAAATTCTCCTGATGTCACTGCTGATGTTTGCCTATGGTTTAAGCAATTTTCTTGATGGTACATAATGTTTTGTGCTTCTTGCCCTATCTCTGTTTCAAGAGGAACAAACTCTCTTTCCTCAAGACATAACTGCTAATGGTCATGATAATTTTGAGTGTCTATTTCATCATAGAGAACTTCGGGTAGCTGATGTGGTGGGTCTAAGTTTGTTTCAAAACCTCATGAATGTTCTTCAATGTCTTCATCAGTGTGTAAAATGAAAGAGTTCGGATCAGAATGTAAGGAGTACATTAGGATGTTATCTGGTCTTTCTTGGCTACTGACCATATATTTCATGTGTGATTCCCGATAGAGTATTCTAGTTTGGTTAAACACAGGAATAGTGGCATAGGACATATCAAGTTTAATATTTCCCTGAATCTTGGCTCCCCAAGATCTGGATAAAAGCATTCCATACTTGGGGGGGATGTCTACTACCACTATGTCCATGATCAGGTGTTTTGTAAGTATTTGGGCCAAACTAAAAAAAAGAACCTTGATTAAGCCTAGACACTTGACTCTCCTTGAATCAAATGAATATAAGTCTTTATAAGGTTTTGTTATTTCTAGGCCTAATATTTCCATCACAACCTTTGGCATGAAATTATGCGAGGCCCCGGAGTCTAGCATGGAATTGTGTAGGATTTGGTCATTGATATTCAGACTGATATAAAAGGGAAGAGTGGTTCCTTATTGGAATTTCCCTTCTATTTTTGGACCAAACAACACTTCAGGAGTGTCATAAGCTAGATTAAGGGTGTTTGCATCATTTTCTATATTCAGGACCTTTAACACTTGGTATTTATAAGAGCTTTGCGTGATAAGTTCAGTGAGAGGCATGGTAATCTTTATTTTTTCAATTTATCCCTCAAAAATGAAAGGTGCTTGTAGTTTAGACAGGTTTGTTTCAGTTTTTTCAGCCATGACTTTCTCTATGTTCTGAGTTTGCTGACTTTGTTTCGGGATTTTGTTCAAAATATCCATCTCGTGAATCTTGGTGGAGGTACTAGGAGAAACTGGGCCAAGGCTTGTCTGAATAACTTTATCTTTTCTTTGGTCAGTTTTCTTGACGACAATCTTGTTGCTATCCACTGCTCTTTTAAGGATGGTATCGGGGGTTTTAGCAGTGTCCAAGCTAACTTTCTTGGAGTTGTCTTGGTTTTTTCTGCTTCTAAGGTCATACTTCCAGTGAGCTTCCATTATGGCATTCTGAAAATCTATAGCAGGATCTTCGAGATCTTCATAGTTGGTTTCATTTTGATTCGGAGAGAAGAAAGATTGTTCTTCTTCTGTGAGGTAAACCTCACTCTCGTTATCAAAACCTATAAGGCTCAAATGATTTTCATCAATGGGTTCTGTATCCCTCTCATCCTCATCAACATAATTTTCATTAAAGGGTGGCCTGATTTGTTGGTCATTTTCCCTTTGTTTGTTTTGAGGTTGTTCTCTCCTAAATTTTTGGTTCCAGTTTCTTTTTGGAGGGTTTGGCTGGTTGTCCCTAAGAGGTGTCGTTTCACTTATCTTTTCCCACATTTTCGCCATGGATCTAACCAAGTCATATATTCTAGGATCTAAGGAAGGGGCTGAAGGGGAGACCTCATCCCGGTATGTGACTTTCCTTTCTGATCTGGTCCTAGCTCTCTTTTTTGCTAAGTTAGCTTCTGCACTTATGGCCACTTTTTGCATTTCCTCTAAGGTTGGGGGGTCCTTGTCTCTTAGTTGATAAGTCATGTCTGGGTCGAAACCTTCGGGGAACTTTGTTAAGGCTGATCCAAGTGGAGGTTTGAAGTGAGGCGGGAGGGCGTTATAAACATTGTTGAACCTAGTGCAGTATTCCTAGACACTTTCCCCATTTTCCCTTTTTAGATTGTTATACTTTGACAGGATTTGAATGGGGTTATTTCTGATCTCCCACTTATTTATGAAGGTTTGGTAGAGTTCTGGGAGATCGTGTATGCTATTTGGAGTTAAGCTCTTAAACCATTTTTTGGGTTCTCCACCCAGGCTTTAGGCGAACATCCTCATTCTTATAGTCTCGTCCTCTATTTCCATGTATTCAAAGGCATCGCTAATTCTATCTACATGTTTTTGAGCGGTAGTAGCCTCAACTCTGGTAAAGTGTGGGATTTTGGATTGATAGTCATTTTGTAAAGGAGCCAAAGGGTGTGGCAACACCAAGGGTGCATACTAGGCTTCCATGGTGGGAGCTAATGGATGATGTACAATATGAGGGCCTGTAGGATGAGCTGAGGTGATTTGAACAGTAGTGGTTTGGATGGGTGTGGCGGATGTACTTGGGCTAGTGACCTGATTTTGAGCAGATTTGGGGTGGTAGGAGCCAAAGTGATGGAAAATTTGGAAGTCGAGAGGTGTAGTAAGTGAGGCTTCTCTACTAGGCCTCTGTGGCAAATCTAGGGGCTCAAGATCATAAAAGTTTACCTTACTTTGTGAATTGCTTATAAAAAGGGTTTTTGTTGATTTTAAGTCAAATGGGGAATCCTACAAGGATGTGAGATGTTCAGGTACTGATCTTGCTTTACAGATGGACCTATCGGTAGCTAAGTTGCCAGTTTCGGAAGCTTGTTACAGAATCTTCTCTGGGTCATCTACTATGATAGGGGGATTTGGGTCTGAGTGAGATCTATTATAGATTCTTTGTGAAGCCAGATTTTGAATTCAGAGTTTAGAGAGGATAGTATTTGTGATTGTTTCAGGTAGATGGACTTTCTAGGGGTTTTTCTAATGTGAAGGATGGTCAAAAGAAAAAATGAGGGCTAGTGGAGTCGCCAAGTGGATTTCTTTGAGAACTATGGTCCACAACCAAAACTATCAAAGATGTTTTCGGGAAAAACATTTTCTAGCAAACTTTGAGGTGAAGACTTGCAAGGGAAGATTGATCACTTGGTTTACACAGTTTGCTAGGCTATCTGGACAAGCTAATGGTTCTATTTGCAAGTTTATTTCTATTTATCTCCTATGTTTAGGTGAAGTTTTCTAAATCGCTAAGTGATACTTAGTTTGTCACTGATTACATAGTTTGCACCATGAGTTTTAATTTTTAGAAAGGATGAGTCAACAGAAAGGTATGGTTTATGATTTTTTTGGTTTTTTATGGAGTTTTTAGGCCTACTGGAGGATAGTGGAGTCGCCAAGTGGAACTTGGTTGTTTTTGTAGGGATGTAGCTATGGTCCACCACCAATAACTAGAGAAAAAGCCAATCTGGGGATGTTTTGGGGTTTTATGAGTTTTTATGTGCAGCCTATGGTTTATTAGAGTGTTCTAAACCTAATTCATCACTTTGCTAGGGTGTTGAAAACAAAAAGAGTTTACTCTAAATGATTGTACAAAATTCTTGCCTGTTTAAATTTTGAAAGACTAAATGAATCTACAAGAGTTTTCTAGACTATTATGTACTCAGTTAGTCCCATCGTGATCTCCATTATGTTAGTGAGCGATGTGATAAGTCAATCATATGGTATTCTTAAGGCTGCTGGAATGTTTAGGGAATCTAAGTTACTCAGAGTGCCACCATGATCGCCATTATGTTAGTGAGTGGTGGGATGGCTAAATGGCAGGTATTATTGAAGATAAGGGATTTCTAGAGTCCTAAGGTGTACTTATATTGTCACTAACTCAGAGTCCCACCGTGATCACCATTATGTTAGTTTCCCATGATTTGGCTGATTGGAAAGCCAAGTGACAGGGTAGCATCAAACCAATCTTTGGAGCCCAAGGACCTAGCCTTCCTGGACTTAGAGAGGGCTCTCTCTATTTGTGTAAGGGATATTTGTGTGTTTGCTTCTTGCGTTTCTGATTTTAGGCTAGTCATGAAGTAGGTTTTTGGATTTGTTTTTAGGTTTGTGAGGGATGAACTGATCAAAGACTAAGATAGATAAGAAGATTGTCTGATTAACTGGGCTATGGTGTCGAAAAGGTCAAGAAAGCTTTCAAATGGTGATACAAGGTTGTTGAAGGGCCGATTTGATCGAGGTAAAATGGATCTTTGGGTAAAATGGAGTGGGATGGACACTAAATTTGTGAAGAACAAAGGATTTCAAACATAAATATTTCAATAGCTGACATAAACATGGTAGGGCTAACCATTAATCATGAGAAATGTAAGTATAAACTGATCAATGCATAGAAATAAACATTCAAGCAAAACATAGAGATATATGACTCTCTAACTTTAGGAAATTTCTATCAGACTTTGGGGAAATACAATTAAGACAAACAAACAACTCAAATTACTATGAGAAAATGCCTAAGCATAGTATTTCAAGCTATTGGGCACTTTGAAGCAAGATTGCATAGTTTTAGGCAAAGGGCAAGATCAGTACAAGACCTCCTTGGTTCAACAAATGACAATCTAACAATCAAAGAAAGGTTTCAGAGGTGGAGCTATGACTAGCCATGAGTAAGCAGGGCATACCGTGAATCATTTTTAGCATGCATAAAACCATAAATGAAACAAGCAAACAATTCTTTAGTTATCAAAGAGAAATCAAGGATTCTTTGATATGACTAAGAAGGAATAAAACATAGAAGCTATAAAGAAATAGGAAATTTGAAGTGCCTCCAAGGGCATGTCTCAAATATATTCTCTACTATCTTACAGCAAGCAAGAACATGGAATATGAATGAAAACTACGAAGCATAAAAGAGAGGGAGACTATACCATTTTACCAAGTCAAGGAATCGAACAACAATCCTCCTTCATCATCCAAAAACATTCAAGAAACTATCCAATGCATGAGACAAGTGTTTATTCCAAGCTTGTATAACCATATATTGCTTCTATTCATCAAGTTCAGCCTCATTTACAATGAAGTCTATTGGAATATATAGGCCAAGATGAGGGAAAACCTCCTAATGCAACTTGCAATCTCATTGGGCCATTAAAAATATCTGATTTTGTCGTTGAGGCTTTGCAAAGCCCAAGGCACAGAATATCTAATAAAATATCTCAAAAAATGATAAAAATAGGAAAATAAATTGACTTTTCCTAACTAACCATGCCCAAAAATAGCTAAACGCACATGAGGAAAAGTCACTTTGGAAAAGTACATTTTCACAAAAATACTTAAGAAATATATCAGCAGAAAGTCCTATGTCTTGCCGGCAACTTTTGGATGCCTTCCCGATGTCAAAACGAGGCCCGTGATGGCTCGTTGGAAAGATCAGAATGTCTATTTTATGAAAATGCTTATTTTTCGCAAAAATGATCACTGGAAGTTTGTCAAAAGTTGGCCTTTGTATAAAAACCCAAAAACTAGACTTCGCTGATAAACGGGGCAGAGTGTGGAAAAAGTGTGTTTTTCACCATTTTGGGGAAGAAAATCATCTTCAATTGATCTGAAAATCACTAAGTAGATGCCCCTAAAATTATGGCATCCAAGGATACCATTTTCATCCTTTGAGGATGTCCCAATCAGAAATGGCGATGACCATGATTTTTAGCGAAAAGCCCAAAAATGACAAAAAACCAAAACTTGTTGAATTTCGTCCAATTTTGGCGAGCATGACCCTCAAGGGTTTTCAGAAACATGCTAAGAAGATGAGGCCAAAATTTGGAGCTTTGAGGTGTCTTTCTTCATTTTTGGTGTCGGGTGCCTCCTTTGAGCTTCCTTGAGTTTTTCTTGTGTGGCCTTCAATTTCCGTCGGGCGAACTGATTGAGCTTCTTATAGTGCCCGATCATCCTCCTTTGAAGGTCCAAATTTCTATTGGCCTTTTTCAACTTCTTTTCCAAGTGATCATTCACCCTCTCGAGCCATGCTTCTCGATTATTCTCTGTCTCTTGGGTGAACAAAGTAGTGAGAGGAAAAGATTGGAAAAGGGCAGCTTCTTCCTCTTTTTGTTTCTCAAGGGCTCTTCTGAGTCCCATGGTCCTTAGCCTCTTTCTCCTTGACTGATCTTCATATTTTCTATCATTGAACTCGCCCATGAATTATTCCAATTTAACTTGCGCCTTGGAGGCCTCTTTTTTATATTTTATGGCCCGTGTCTCATATATCGCCATGTGGACACTCATCTGTTTATTTTTTGTTTGCAAAAAGTGATTGAAGTTTCTAGACCGCTCTAGATCCACTCTCAAAGCATCAATTTGTTTTTCTCTATTGATCAAGAGAGTCTCTAGGATTCGGGCCTCATTGTCGCTATCGTCACTTTGGATCTGAATTATGTCAGAGTCCTTCTCCTTTTCATGGTTGCTTTCTTCTTTCTCCTTTCCCTTGCTTTGGGTGGCCTTCTTGGTCTTCCTCCTCTTGGGTAATTTGAAAATGGGTTGTTTGGGAAATTTCCCCTTGCTTCAGAGAGCCCTAGTGACATTTGGAGTTATATTTTGAGGCACCCTTTTCCTTGATGTCTGGGGCTTGGCCACTCTTGGAGAAGAAAGCATGGCCTCTTGCCTAGGAGAGGCAGCTAGCACATGCTCTATTGGATCTTTTCCCTTGTTACTTCCCTCATCATTATTGCCACTGTTTTGAGTTTCCTCATGGCGATTTTCTTCATCACTGTGCTACATATCATCACTGTGTTTTTCTTCACTTTGCTGCCCTTCCTCACTGTGTTCTTTTTCACCTTGCTGCCCTTCCTCATTGTGTTTTTTTTTACCTTGCTGACCTTCTTCACTGTGTTCTTCTTCCCCTTGCTTCCCTTCTTCACTGTGCTCTTTTTACCCTTGCTACCCTTCTTCACCACGCTGCTGTTGTTCATCATCATGTTGTTTCTCATCTTCATCATGCTCTTCTTCCTCATCATGCTCTTCTTCTTGTTCAATCATGGGAAATTTGAGCTTCTTGGGAATGGGCTTACTTGAAGAAGGTGAAGGATGGTGAGTGGAAGGTGAAGGAGATGCATGGGATGAAGGGATAGTGGTGAAATCTGGATGTGCAATGAAAGTTTCCCAAGAGATTCCCTTATTCTCAAGCTGATGAAGAATGACAACCTTGATGAGGGAATGATGGAAAAGGCAAGCTGACTGCTGAGAAGGAGGTCTTTTCTGAATATTGGAGGCCATTTTTTCAATACTTCTATGGAGGAAGAAAGGGAGATTTAACAATTTGGCTCTTGTGAAATGCATGAGAAACTGGACATGGTAAGCATAGACCCGGGAGAACCTTCCCTCGCAAGTGAAGTATTTCATGATTATCTTCATGAGGGGAGCATAACTAGTCAACAGATATGAGAAAGGAAATATGGATGGGCATGTATCTCTATGCTCCGATTTCAAAAAGGGTTTGCATTGTTCTGAGTCTAGGTGGCTCTATTTAAACCGCTTCTCTCCGACATAAGGGATTTTGGTGTCCTTGGAAATGGATCTAGGAGAAAACTTGAAATCCAAGCCTACCAGCTGAAAATGTTTCCCTAGAAATCTCAAAGCACAAATATGTGTCAAGGGGAGATATATTTTCACCTCCTGCACCCTTTGAAAAAACTCTAGACATCCAACCTCATGAAAATTAAATAGGACTGATGGATGAGAATTTACCTCTTCATTTGAAACAGGTTCAAACCTCCTGTGAAGGCCAATTCTACTGTCTTGCCTGGGAGGCATTTTGTTTTTGATACTCTTTGAAAAAAGAAGCTGTCTCAAATGGTCCTTGAAATGGTTTCTCAACAACACACCCTGTCCTCCTTATAAGTCACTGTTTTATCCTCTTTGATGCTAATCAAAAAATATTTGTCGAATGAAACAAAATCAACTTATCACTGTGCTTGGGCAAAGTCTTGAAAATATGTGTGGGTTGTCCCTTGTTTGAACAAGGGTCTCCTTTGTTTTGATAAGAACACCTTTCTCTTTAAACAATGCTCTGTTTGCTATTCACTGTTTTTCACATAGTAAAACAAGACACCCTCAGCTGACTTAAAAATTCTTTCAACACACTCTGTTTTTTGGAACTATCGAGGCTGCAAAAATTTCACTATTTCACAACATAGAGAGGACACTTTACATGATCAAGCCTTCACCTTAAAATCAGTGTTTTCCCCTTTGATTTTGCAGACAGAGTTTGTTCTTGTTTTAAAACTGTTAGGAAACCATCTAGCCAATTTGAAACCTCTACAACTCTATATGTCTGTCTAGTAATTAGTGTATGGTTTATCACTATTCTTAAAGGCAGTTAAGGCCCTTTAAGACTGATGAAAACACCCCCCTATCACTCTACTAATCCTTGGCATTCATAGCAACAAACTCTTTAATTTTTTACCAAAAACTCCACTCTCTAATCACTACTTTTTCTGGTGATTTTTAAATGACAAACTTCCCTTAAAGCTATTGTTAATACACTATCCAAATTGATTTTAGACCCCCTAAGCACAAGAAATATTTTCTCTAGTTTTGAAAAAACTCTGTCTCATATACCACTGTCTATCTTTGTGTTTTTAAATGGTGAAATGCTTTCAAAACCACTATTTCTCCTTAGGAAAAACATAGAAAAACACTCCTTCAAAATTTGAATTTTACCATGAGGTAATGGAGAAATACCTCGAAGAAAGCTTAAGGGCCTTGGTCAATTTTTGGAGGAGCTTTTAGAGCTTTTTCGGAAGGAAGATGGACGAGCGACGTGTTTATATCAGAGGGTGCCGCACAGTAGAATTTCGGGTCGGCCTCGGGCAGTTTGTGACCACGCGCACAGGCGCACCACGCGCCACTACAGGCACACCACGCACTTTTCCAGGCGTGTCGCGCAGGCTTGGCCTTGAAAAAACTCAGAATTTGCTCGAAATCTCTTGCTTCTCCGGTGAACAAACTAAGGGAGCATTTGTTTGTGTTTTGAAACTTGCAAGATGGGATTTTAAACAGTCTTCCCACCTCTTTTTGAACTTAAAAAAATTTGTGTTTATTTCATAAGGGTTTGAATTCCCTTTGAATTTTTTTTTCATATAACAACACAACACGCTATTCTTTATCATTTCATCACCTTTTTAAATATCATGAAGCCTGCTTTTCAAACAAGTTTATAACTGAATGCTGTGGATGTTACTTTAAAGGTCCTCATAGATATGACCTTTCCCAAAGTGAAGAAGCCATATCAAAGCTAAAATCTTTTTCATTGTCTCTTCGTTGAGAAAATAACCATGTCACCCCTTTCCATTTCTATCCTTTAAAAAAGAAAAACTACTCCGGAGGAACATCAAGGACTGCTGATGCATCCTTAAAATGATATTTCTCTTTGAAGGCCTTTAGAGACCCTTAATGCAATCATATGCAACAGCAATGGTTTTTTCACATGTTTCATAACAAGGTCTTTGTTTATGACAGTAGTATGTTTCGTTTGCTTTAAATTTTGTCTCTGAATTTAAAACATATGTCATACCCTTTCCTCACACATAGTGTCTTTGTGTGTTATTTGCAAAAGTCCTTTTCAGAAGCAAGGCTTAGACTACCTTATTTGTCATTTTGTGAGGTTGTTGTAAGCTTGGGCATTCTAGCCTTTTTTTACTCTCCAAAGGAGGCTTTTGTAGACATGACAAACAAAGCTTCGTAACTCATCATAATACCACTGCTTGTCCTCTGTTTAACACCATTTTCTACTAATGATTATTTATTTTTTTCCCACTGCATTTCAATTTTTTCTTTCAACAGTGAAACCATATAAAAAATCCTTGAAACACCACTGCTGTGTTAGTGGTTTCATCCATTGGAGAAAAGGTGTAAACAAGTTTTTTAGACCATTTGCAGCATTGTTAGCCTTGTGATTTTTGCATGAGGCTACACCTCTTTTTCTGACCCTCTACTTATTAAATGAAGGAGGCCTTAACAAATGACTTAACCATCTGCTCATGCTTGGAGGAGGTTTTACAAAGTCACCCAACCATCAGCTCATGTTTGGAGGAGGTTTTACAATAAGTGACCCATCCCTTTCTCAAACTATGTTATCTTCCCTTGTAGTGCCTATCTCTGCTTGGTATATCACAGTAAGTAATAAGGTGCAAAATTGACAATATGCTATGAGAGGGATTCTCTAAGATATGTATTCTGTTGTTAAAATGCTCTCGTGCATCTTTAGAAACCAAAAGAAATCCTGACCTATGTCTGCAGAGTATTACATGCTAGTCATAAGTCACTAACCTTTTGACTGTGTTTGCAGGAGTTCATTGAATTACCTCTCTGACTAGTACTTGCATCCCAGGCTCAAAGAAACATGAGAAACAACTGTCTTCTCATGTTTAGTTTAATAATGTCTTTTGGAACACTGGTACACTTCTGCTTTTTAAAAATACATTGAAACACTATAGAGCAACACAATATGAGTTCGGCTCCTGAAACATGCACTTCTAAGACACCAAGACTTGTTAGTGGCGCGAACTAAGGATGTATCAAACTTTGTTTGCAAAATAGGAAGGCCATCTATGACTGGTTGGTGTTAGACAAAGGTTCTTTTGGCTTAGGATAGTTTGTCAAGGGAGGATAGCCTAAAGTGCCACTACCTAACTTAGGGGGGGGATTTTTGACAGATTTGGAGTATTCTCTTTGGTATGATCAGATCCAAAGATGAGATATGACCAGAGGTAGGGTATCTGACATTCTTATCAGTCAGTTGGTTAATGAATGAGCTGGGGATGTGGGTGAATGACAACAGATGAATTTAGCTTATGACAGCTGATGGACAAGTTTGTATGACTGAGACTAGATAGGGCTTGACAATTAGGTTTTTTCTCATCATAGGCTAATTGAAAATGTAGGAGGGAAAAATGTTTATGGGTGTTTTCTAGCTGACAAATTTGACAAATTGGAGATCAGCTACTAGAAAACTTGGCTTTAAAAAATATTCATCATCAACATGTGAAAAATACTGATGACTAACACAAGAAAAACCCCCTCCAAATTCTTTTTGAATATAATAATCTTAATAGGAATGTAGGGGAAAGTGTACAACATTATTATACCAGGTTTAACAGTGTCTATAATGCCCTCCCACCTCATATGAAACCCCCACAAGTCCTAGCATTAGTAGAATTTCCAGAAGGCTTTGATCTAGATATGACATTCCAATTGAGGGAGAGAGAGCCTACAACTTTAGAAGAGATGCAAAGAGGGGCTATGAGTGTAGAGGCTAACTTAATTGAAAAGAGAGCTAGGATGAGGTCAGTGAAAAAAGTCACTTACAAAGATGAAACCATGACATCAACCTCCTGATTTGATGCCAAAATAGACATCTTAGTTAGCACCATGGAAAGAATGATGGAAAGGATAAACTTAACTGAAAGAGCACCTGCTAGGGAGAACCAAGAAAATCCCCAAAATAGAAATAGGAATCCAAATTTCAGAAGAGACGCCCCTCAAAACAGACAAAGAGACAATGACCAACAAATTAGGCCTCCTTTTCAAGACAACTATGTGGATGAAGAAGAAAGGGAGACCGAAAGGTTGGATGAAAATCATGTAAATCTGATAGGATTTGACAATGAGGGTGATGTTTTTCTCACTGAAGAAGAACAAGGATTCTTCTCCTTAGACCAAACTGAAACTAATCATGAGGATTCAGAATATTACCAATTAGGATTTGAAAATTTCATAATGGAAGTCCATCAGCAAGATGACCTTAGGAGAAAAAAGAACTAAGAGAATTCCAAGAATAATAACAGAGACACTGCAGTTAGGAAAACCTTAGAAAATATTCGTAAAAAGATAGCAAACAATACTAACACTATGGATATAAAAACTGATCTGAACAAAGATAAAATCAGCCAGCAAAGTGTTGACCCAAGCTACCCTAGTACTTCCACTAGTGGCCTTGAAAAATCTATTCAAAATAGCAGTCCTAATAAAACTCAGCAAATCAAAATTTCTGAAAAGACTAAGTGTGAAAAAACAGATGTAAATATGTCAAAACCACTAGCACCTTTCAGCCTTGAGGAAGAAATTTCCAATATTAAAATTAGCATACCCCTTGCTGAACTAGTAACCCAGGATGTATATAAAAATCAGGTCTTAAAAGCTTTGAATATAGGACATGAAAATGACACTTTAAACTTAACTGATGAAAAACCAGAGCTGTTGTTTGGTCCTGAAGTTGAAGGAAAATACCAAGAAGGAGTCGTCCCTCCATTCTATGTCACCCTAAACATACATGATAAAATATTGCACAATTCCATGCTAGACTTTGGCGCCTCTCACAATCTCATTCCAAAGGTGGTGATGGAGAGATTAGGCCTAGAAATTACTAAACCTTACAAAGACCTATATTCTTTTCATTCAAGCAGAGTCAAATGTTTAGGTCTAATCAAGGATTTATGTTTTAATCTAGCACAAATCCCTACTAAAGGTCTAGTTATGGACATAGTAGTTGCTGACATTCCCCATGGCATGCTTTTATCCATATCATGGGGAGCCAAATTTCAAGGGAGCCTTCAAATGGATATGTCTTATGCTACCATCCCGGTCTTTAACCAAACAAGGAGATTATACTGGGAATCTCATATGAAATATATGGTAAGCAGCCTAGATAGGCCAAACAACACTCCTATTTATTTCATTCATTCATATCTTGATTCATTTATCTTGTATAATGAAGATGAAATCAGAAAATAAGAAAATGAGAATGAAAAAGAGTTAAGTCCACTAGAACAGTCAAATATTTCCACCAATGAGGAACATAACAACTCAAAATTTAGTAGCCTTGAACAACAACATGATGGTGAATATGAGACAGAAACACTTTGGAACATGAGCTTTGATGGCTCTTGTGGCAAATCTAGTTCTGGATTTGGTGTATGGATACATAATACAAACAAAGGATATTCCTACAAACTTGATTTCTAATGCACTAATAACATCGCATAATATGAAGCCCTCTTCCTTGGCTTTAATTTTCTTAAAAACATAGGAGCCAAGAACATATCAATCCAAGGATATTCAGAGATGATCATTAGGAAAATAAAAGGGGAGTATTCAGCTAAAAATCCAATATTAAGAGAATATAGGAATGCTTCCCTAGATCTCCTGAAAAACTTTGAGAAATATGAACTCACTTTCATCCCTAGAGCTCAAAATAACCTTGCAAATGAGCTTGCCTTTGCTTCCAACAATTTCCAAATGTAGGTTTTAACCCTGAACATAAATTATCTACACACGAATCTTATAACAGAAAATAAACAATAGCGAGAGCATAAAAAATAAAACAGATAAACACAGAGATTTTCCCCTGGATCCCAAATCGGGACGACCAGCTTGATTTTTCATTATATTCCTTTCAGTGTTACAAGACATATATATACATGCCGAAGCATACATAAACCCCAATCCATTAACCCTGGATTAGAACATAACCGTAGTTCCCTTGACCGGATCTACAAAATACCAGGGGCTGAAAACCATCGTACCCCAAAACCATGTGCAAAATCATGCACAAAACATGGGTGGGTCCGCCTATGAGTGGGTCCGCACACCAAAAAATAATTCGCTGGGGCGCTGCCCCAGACCCCAACAGTGGGGGCTACCTCCCCCTTTGTGACCCCCCTGTTGCGCCTGGCACAACCTACAGCGCGTGGGGCTAGTCGTGGAAAGAATATAACACATACCCAACATTCTCCCACTTGTTGTTTTCTTTCCACAGGGGGCCATAGGAGAGCTTAGTCATTAGGCCAATTCTCCAACACCCATTGTTTCTCTACACCAAGATAAATTCTGAGTGCTCACAAACTTCGTCAATGCATCTGTAACATTCTTCAAAGTGTCCACCTTTACCAGCAACACCCTTTTAGCCTCAACCATATCTCTAACAAAGTGATAGTGAACATCAATGTGCTTTGTCTTTGAATGGTAAGCAGGGTTCTTAGCCAAGAAAATTGCACTTTGGCTATCACAGTCTATCCTTATAGCTTGCCGTACCAACCCCATACTTGAACACAATCTATGCAACCAAACTGCTTCCTTGCTTGCATGAGTGGCTGCTATGTATTCTGTCTATGTAGTTGAAAGAGCCACTACAGACTGTATTTTACTCATCCAACTGACTGTGCCTCCAAATAGGTTAAACACATACCCACTTGTATATATTCTTTGGTCCAGATCTCCAGCCCAGTCTGCATCAAAAAAACCACGAATGTCTAACATTCTTTCCAATCCTCTTCTTCCCTGGTAGCACAAGCCATAATCACTAGTGCCACATAAATATCTAAAAACCCACTTCACTGCTGTCTAATGCTCCTTCCCTGGGTTTGACATAAAAGTGCTCAATACTCCCACTGCATGTGCAATGTCTGGTCCAGTACAGACCATTGCATACATCAGACTACCCACTTCACTTGCATATGGAACACGTGACATATCCTCCTCTTCTTCTTATGGCTTGGGACACTATTCAACAGACAACTTTATACCTATAGGAATAGGAACATTCACCGGTTTAATATCTTGCATATTGAACCTCTGCAATATAGTCTCGACATACTCCCTCTAGTTTAACCAGAGCTTCCTCTTTGCTTGATCTCTCTTAATTTCCATGCCCAAAATATAGTTTGCAGCACCAAGATCCTTCATGTCGAATTTGGAGAACAGTTGGGTCTTCAAATATTGGATAATCTCTTTGTCATTTCCAATCAACAACATATCATCCACATACAAGACCAAATAAATAACACAGTCACCAATTAGTTTAAAATAAACACAGTGATCCTCCTTGCTTCTAGTGAAGCCAAGTCCCTGTATATAGGTATCAAATTTATGATACCACATCCTTGGTGATTGTTTTAACCCATACAGAGACTTCTTCAACCTGCATACCAGTTCTTTCTTACCCTTCACCATAAAGCCTTCAGGTTGCTTCATGTAGATATCCTCTTCTAGATCCCCATGAAGAAATGTTGTCTTCACATCCATCTGTTCTATCTCAAAATAAAATGCAGCAGCAACAGATAAAAGTAATCTAATAGAAGTAACATTAGCAACATGAGAAAAAATATCACCAAAATCAATTCCTGACACTTGGGAATAACCTTTTGCTACCAACCGAGATTTGTATTTCTCCACCTTGCTTCTACATTCATATTCTTCTTAAACACCCATTTTCTCCCAATGGGCTTCCTTCCATCTGGCAACTCCACCAGATCCCATGCCTCATTTTTGTGCAAGGATGCCACTTCATCAATCATGGCCTCCTTCCAGAATTTTCCATCCTTGGAATCTACTGCCTCCCTAACAGTTCTGGGATCATCATCAGTTATAGTTAAGGCAAAACCTGAATAGAAAGAAGATGGATTATACCTTTCCGGTTACCTTCTTTCCCGAACTGATCTTCTCAAAGCTGGAGTTTGTGGCTCTTCCTCTTCTGAATCTTCTTCTGCTGTAGAGTCTGATTCATCCTCCTTTAGCTCAAACTCTATCTTATCAGGCTCCTTTGGTATGATTTCATATTTAACAACATCTTTCACCTCTCTACACACCACATCTTGGCTGTACACAACCTTCCTTGTTTCCGGGTTCCAAAGCTTGTAACCTTTTAAACCATCCTTATACCCAATAAAGATGCACATTTCATATTTATTATCCAACTTGCTCCTTTTATCCTTTGGAACATGTACATATGCATCACATCCAAATACCCTTAGATGTGAAAGAGAGGGTTTCTTACCAGTCCATACCTCATGTGGAGTCTTATCCTCCAACACTGATGAAGGTGATCTATTAACCAGATAGCATGCAGTCTCCACTGCCTCTACCCACAATTCTTGTCCTAACCTGGTACCATTGAGCATGCTTCTTTCCTTTTCCATCAGTGTTCTGTTCATTCTTTCCGAAACTCCATTTTTCTGAGGTGTGTATGGAGTATTCTTCTATTGTGATATACCACACTTCTTACAGAACTCTTCAAATTCCTTCTTGCAAAACTCCCCACCATTATCTGTCCTTAGCACCTTTATCTTCTTCTCTGTCCGGTTTTCCACCAAAGCCTTAAATTCTTTAAATCTGTCAAAGAATTTAGATTTCTTCCTCAAGAAATATATCCATGTATTCCTTGAGAAGTCATCTATGAATGAAACATAGTACACAAACTTTCCCAGTGATGGAACTGACACAGGTCCAAACACATCACTGTGCACAAGTTCTAATATCTTGTTTGCCCTCTTAGCACCAGAAGGAAAACTCACCCGATTTTGCGTCCCATATACAAAATGTTCACAGAAATCGAATTCCAAAGAAAAATTAGACATACCTTCTACCATACCATTTCTATGTAGTATCCGAAGGCCCTTCTCTCCAATATGTCCAAGCCTTTGATGCCATAGCATGGTCTTTTCTCCAGAGACAGCTAGGCTTTCCACTCCACTTTTAGGAATGACATAACTATTACACCCATCAATAACAGTGATACCTTGTAGCTTGTACAGAGTTCCAGTCCAAACTCCCCCCATTAATACTAGTGCTCCCCGAACCATCTTGTAGGCATCTTTCTCGAACACTATTTTTACACCTGCATCATCCATCTTGCTTATAGAAATCAGATTTCTGGCCAATGCAGGAATATGCAGAACACCAGGAAGTGTTCTAATCCTTCCACCTTGCAGCTTCAGCTTGAACTTTCCACGTCCAATGATTCTGGCCTTCCTATCATCCCCTAGGAAGACATCACCACCATCATATTTCTCATACTCGCAGAACCACTCCCTATGGGGAGTGGAGTGAAAGGATGCACCTGAGTCAATCAACCATGACTCATGATCTACATGTGTATTTGAAGAAGAAGCCAAATACACATCCCCACCTTCATCCGAGGTGGTTTTTGCCTCTGCAGAAGGAGCATCATCGGATCCCTTTCCTTTCTCAGGAGCTTTAGATCTGAAGTCCTTTTTGTAGTGCCGTTCCTTTCCGCATTTCCAGCACACCTTTACAAACTTTCCAGGAGATTTAGATCTCCCTCTAGATTTAGATCTCCCACTCGAAACCTTATTCTTGTTTCTGTTCTGGGACCTTCCTCGTACAGATAAGGCATCTCCATTCTGACCCTCCATATTTCTCCGTCTCATTTCCTCCGACAGCAAGGTTGAGACAATGTCATCAAAATTCAAGGTAGTTGTATTGCTACCTATTGCAATAACCAGACTATCCCACGAGTCTGGTAGAGAACACAACAAACTGATACACTTATCTTCATCTGAGATTTTAATATCAACAGATGACAACTGACTTACCACAACATTGAAGGCATTTAGATGCTCTGTCACCGAGTCTCCACCCTTCATCCTCAGGTTATACAACTTTTTCCGCAGGAACAACTTATTCACCAGAGACTTAGATTGGTACAAAGTCCCAAGTTTTTCCCAGAAATTCTTTGTCGTAGCTTCCCCAGATACATTCAAAAATACTGAATCTGAGACACACAACCGTATTGTGCTCTTAGCCTTCCGATCCAGTTTCTTCTAGTCTTCATCTAACATTGTCGTTGGTTTAGTACCTAGATCTACCATGATCCACTGATCTTTATCCACCTGCAGATCCTCCATCTTGAGCTTCCACAACTCAAAACTCTGACCATTAAATTTTTCGATCTCTATCTTTCCGCCACTCGCCATCTTCTTTCACTGCAAGAATCGATCCCACAGATCTCCCACTGAACAGGGTCTACCTCAGGCCCGAGCAATAAACCCTCAGTAGCAAAGGCGTCCCCTTGAAGCCGAAACAACTTTGATACCAAATGTAGGTTTTAACCCTGAACAGAAATTATCTACACACGAATCTTATAATAGAAAATAAACAATAGCGAGAGCATAAAACATAAAACCGATAAACAAAGAGATTTTCCCCTGGATCCCAAATCGGGATGACCAACTTGATTTTTCATTATATTCCTTTCAGTGTTACAACACATATATATACATGTCGAAGCATACATAAACCCCAATCCATTAACCCTGGATTAGAACATAACCGTAGTTCCCTTGACCGGATCTACAAAATGCCAGGGGCCGAAAACCATCGTACCCCAAAATTATCTACACATGAATCTTATAATAGAAAATAAACAATAGCGAGAGCATAAAACATAAAACCGATAAACACAAATATTTTCCCCTGGATCCCAAATCGGGATGACCAACTTGATTTTTCATTATATTCCTTTCAGTGTTACAACACATATATATACATGTCGAAGCATACATAAACCCCAATCCATTAACCCTGGATTAGAACATAACCGTAGTTCCCTTGACCGGATCTACAAAATTCCAGGGGCCGAAAACCATCGTACCCCAAAACCATGTGCAAAATCATGCACAAAACATGGGTGGGCCCGCCTATGAGTGGGTCGGCACACCAAAACAATTTTCGCCAGGGCGCTGCCTCGGACCCCAACAGTGGGGGCTACCTCCCCCCTTATGAACCCCCCTATTGCGCCCGACGCAACCTACAGTGTGTGGGGCTAGTTGTGGAAAGAATATAATACATACCCAACACCAAATACCCCATGTAAATGAACAATTCACTGTCAAAGTAAAAAATCAGCCTATAGTACCTGAAAATGAAAACTATTGGCAAGAGTTTGAAGGTGATAAACACATTGAGAATTTTCTTCAATCTAAAAATGATTTTGTTGCACCAACACCTAGCTCAAGCTATGAAGAAGATTGTTGTGCTAAAAAACAAGCCCACAAAACATAGTTGTCCTCTATTGTTGATATAAACTAGATTGAAAATTTTTATAAGGCAGAATTACTTGACAAACTAAACCAAAAGGACCTTTAGGTTTTACAATGTAAAGATGATACTATACCAAGGGGCTTTACGCCATTAGAGGAGCTTTTTGACTTCAATGATGTAGATAAAAAACCAAAGATAGAGCCTATAGAAACTAATGTGGAAGAATATAATATAGGCAGCATGAAAGAACTCAAAATGATCAAGCTATCTAAAACTCTTCCTCCTAACATAAAACAGGAATATATTGATCTTTTCAAAGATTTTAGTGATGTGTTTGCATGGGGGTACAAGGGCCTAAAATCATATGATACCAACATTATTCAACGTAAAATTCCTATTAAGGAAAATCAAAAGCCTTTCAAACAAAAACTAAGAAGAATAAACCCTGTTTTATTACCTTCAGTTGAGAAAGAGATAAAAAATATGTATGACGCTGGGATCATAGTTCCCCTTAGGTACTTAGAGTGGGTTTCCAACCTTGTGTCTGTTAGGAAGAATACTAGGGAGATTGGGCTTTGCATTGACTTTAGAAATCTGAACAAGGCCTCCCTTAAAGATAATTATCCCTTGCCTAAAATGGATCACATACTCCAAAAGGTGGTTGGATCTAAAATAATATCATTGCTGGATGGCTTTTCAGGCTACAACCAAGTACTAGTACTCCCAAGTGATCAACACAAAACTACCTTCACCACACCTTGGGGTACATTCATGTATGTTCAAATTCCATTTGGTTTGATGAATGCAGGGGCCACATTTGAAAGGACCATGGAGATAGCCTTTTTAGAAGACATAGGCTAATTTATAATCATTTACCTTGATGACATCATGGTTTACTCTAAAACTGATAAAGACCACTTGGTCCATTTGAGAATTTTTTTTTGAGAAATGTAGGAAATATGGCCTATCTTTGATTCCCAAGAAAACACCCTTTGGTCTGCAAGAAGGAAAAATACTAGGCCACATAATCTCTGAAGAAGGAATCAAAGTATACCCCAAAAGGATTGAAGGCATATTGCAAATCATCAATCCTAGAACCATCAAGGAGTTGCAATCTTTCATTGGGAAGATCAACTTTTTGAGGAGATTCATTCCCAACCTTGCTGAGCTTCTGAGGAATATTACAAACATGCTCAAAAAGGAGACAGGAGTTAAATGGAATGTTAAGGCCAAACAATCATTTGAACTAGTAAAACAAGCCCTCACTCAAACACCAGTTCTTATCAGTCCTGATTTTACCAAGGATTTCTACATTTTCTCATTTGCATCTGAACATACCATTACTGCAGTGTTGTTGCAAAAGAATACCATGGGGCAAGAACATCGCATAGAATTTTTTAGTAAAACATTAAGGGATGCTCCACTCAAGTATAACATCATGGATAAATAAGCCTTAGCCTTGGTAAAAGCATTGAAATATTTCCGAGTCTACATTTTACACTCTCATATCATTGCTTTTGTTCCACATACAGTTGTCAAGGATATTTTAAATCAAGACCCTGATGGTAAAAGGGGGAAATCAATTGCTATTATCTTAGAGTATGATTTATAAATCAAACCCACCAAGATGGTTAAAGGACAAGGACTTGCAAAACTTATGGCTGAATCAAATTTCCCAGCATTAGATATGAATATGGTTGATGTTTTAGAAGAACAAGAAGAATGGACAGCTCCTCATGTTGAAAAGGCATTTCTGAATTCATCTTAGTATGCTGATATCCTATATGTGCTTTTTCATCTTAATGCTCCTCCTACCTTCTCAAAGACAAAATCTATATTCGCGAAACAAAAAGCTTTAAAATTCTGCATTTTAGATGGGGTGTTATATTGGAAAAATTATGTAGGCATTTTTCTTAAATTTTTGTTTGAGGACGATGCAGGTAAAATCATGCATGAGCTGAATGAGGGAGAATGTGGAGGCCACATTTACTAGAAAAACACAACTAAAAAAATCCTTAGAGTTGGATATTATTGGCCCACCCTTTTTCCTGATACCCACAAATTTGTCATGACTTTCCATAAGTGCCAAATTTTTTATGGCAAGAGAAAACTCCTACCTTTGCCTTTACATCCCATTACCGTTGAAGCTCCTTTTCAATAACGGGGTTTAGACTTCATTGGAGAGATTCACCCCACCTCATCTACCCAACATAAGTGGAACCTCACTGCTACTGATTACTTTACCAAGTGGATAGAAGCCATCCCCTCTAGAAATTCCACTGACTTAGTCATTATCAAATTTCTTGAGACTAAAATCCTGTCTAGATTTGGTTTCCCTAGAAAAATCATCACAGATAATGTTTCTGCCTTTACATCCAAAAGAATGGTTGAATTTTGTTATAAATATCACATCACATTAGGACATTCAACAACTTTTTACCCTCAAGGCAATGGTTGGCTGAGTATTCTAACAAAATCTTGGTCAATATTATCAAGAAGATTCTAGAACATAATCAGAAAGCATGGCATGGAAAGTTAGTACATGCACTATGGGTTGATAGAATAACCACCAAGAAATTAATTGGTATGTCTCCCTATAAAATAGTGTATGGCATGGATGTAGTCTTCCCAACATCCTTGGGAGTTCCAGTCATGAAACTCCTCCAAGAAGTACAATCATAAGAAAATGACCTGTAGAGGAGGTTGAAACAAACCATTCATCTACAACAGACAAGAGAGGAGGTTTACAAAAGGACACAAGTAGTACAAGAAAATATCAAGAAGATCTTTGACAGAAGGACCAAAGCCAATAATTTCAAAATTGGAGACACAGTTTTGAAATGGGATTCTAGGAGGGAAGGCAAAGGTAAACATGGTTAATTTGAGAATTTGTGGAAAGGGCCTTATATCATTCATTCAATTAGAGGTCATAATTCTTTCTTTTTACAAGGGATGAATGGAGAAGAGTTATTTGGAGGTCCTGTCGATGGCAAGATGCTCAAACACTATTATGTCAAGAGTCCTAGCTTCAAAGTTTTCATTCATTATATATAACATTGCATGATAAGAGATCATAAAAACAAAAAAAATAAGAAAAACAGAAAAATGAAAAGAGGGAAAATTTGAAAACAGCTACAACCCCATACCCAAAAATAGTACTGCTGAAAGTGTGCAAGCCTAAATGCCACTACTTGTTAAAAAAAAGAAAAAAAAGAGAAGATCTTATTTAGTCATCTAGCCTAATCATGGTTGAACATGTTTTAAATTTATGTTGATAAGTTAGTGTAAAAATGATTGTCAAAATTATTTAAGCTTGACTTACCAGAAAGGATAGATTAGGAGTGAAAGATACTAGTTCCACATGCTCAAAATAGAACCAAAGAGAAAGATAAGGATGCATAGCAAATGATAGATCACAGCCCTTGTTTTTCTAAGTTACTATTTCCACAAAATAATGCTTGTGTGCAACTTGTTCCAATGCCACAAACCATGGTAAGTCAGATTGCTTAATCCTGATTTAAACCATGCTTTCAATTTCATGTCAATAGTTTAGAGAAGCAAGTCTGCCAAACAACTTAATCTTGGTAGCCAATAGTCTGGGTAGAGAATTAAAGAGTTCACTAGCTTAATCTAAACTCTTGGAAGCAATAAGGATAGAAGTAGATAGTTTGTTTTGGTTTTCAAAATAAAAGAATGTCAAGAGTTTTCCAACTCAAATGCACTCAAATAAGAAAAAATGTTAGGCCAAGTAGGTTGGGTAGGTAGAAACAAAGTTGAAGTGGTTATGTTTTTCAGATTACTAATATCACAACTTCAAAGAAACATCAACAAAAGAAAAGAAGGAAAAATCTTCCCAATGGAAGAGGCACTGATCTTCATAAAATCATAGATTTGATAAACTGAAAGTTCTGGACACCTCCAAAAAGGGAGCTACCCTCCCCAAGTGGAGCCACTTTTAGTCATAAGTAATTTTTGCTGATTCTAAAGATGACTTCGTAATGGTCCTAGATTTCTAAAAACAAGATTTGTGACATATTGTGATTTTTAGAAATCTCACTGCCTTCATTATCCTAAGTCAAACTGTTTCACTAAAATTTCTCCCTCTTTTCCTTCTAAAGTTCACCTCCCTGCTCCAAAAAGACTTCATTTTCTGGGCCTACTAGTCTCATTTTCACTACACTACCCACAGTCTCATTCACTCCCCTTTTCCCTCTGAAAAACCCATTTTTCCCTTTCCTAAACCCTCATGAAGCACACCCCTATTCCTCATTTCCCTTTACATGTATTAAAAAATGTAAAAGTCCACTTTTACATTGTTTAAAACCCAAACTTAAGCCTTTCGGGTGTTATATTTTATGTATACATAAAACTCTGTTTTATGTCATAAACCCACCCTTTTGATATATAGGCTTAAGCCCCCTTTTCTTTTCTAGCCCCAGTCCCTTTGCACTCATATAAATATGACCTCCGCCTATCTATAAGCCCCTTCCCTATGTAAGTAACGCCTCCTCCTCTTTGATATATAAAACCCCCATAAACATTGTAAAAGTGCATTTGCCTTGTTTTATTCGAAAGACCCTGGCCCACCTTCCACTATACTCGATACCCCAATCAATTCATGCGACCTGTCCGCCCTTACTTTTCCTTATTACACAGCCCTCAATGTTATTAAACTAAAAAAATTTGCATTTTTTTAGACCCCCCACTAAACAAAAAATACCCTGCCACGTAGTCCTTCCCTTGGGCCCCATTCCAAACTGTTCCACACTGTCGATATCCTTCCCAAAGATCCAACAACCCACATCGTACATCGCACAAAAAGTAGTTCCAAGACTAACATTTTCCGACCCATGCGAAATGATTGGTTTTCCACTGCCACACATTACATGCTGGGCTATATTGCGTACCTTCCCCCGAAAACCATTTACCACCCTTTCTCCATGTGATAAACCACTACTGGTTTTTGAAATACTGCCCTCCGCACCATTTTTCAAAACTCCCTACCTCCATTCCAATTTCTACTAGTTCCACCTTCGGAATCTTACCCCCCCCTGAACCATTTCATCCTCTGCAGAACCCTCCGGCAGCCCAAAACCACATAAAATGCAGTCATGCACCCTCCCATAGGTTTTTAAATAATAAATTGTGTTTTTTGCAAGTTTTTAATGGCGAAAATATATGAAATATATTCCACATGGCCAAATTCGGTTAAAGAGATTACCTAGATGACGATCCAGGAACTTAAAACAAATCAATGATGGCCAGAAGGTGTGTACCAATATTTTCCATCAATAAAACATGATCATTGATGGATAAAAGCCCTCCTACCATGAAGAAGAACCTCCCCTGCACACAGAAGACAAACACAGTTAAAGAAAATAGTGAAGAGAAGAAGATTGAAAGATTAAAGGGCTAATCACCAATTAAGAGAAAAATAGAAGATGAGCGAGTCAAAACAGAGATTAACGGATAAAGGATAAGATCAGAAGGGTTAAATCACAAAATATTAATGACAGAAAGAGATCAAACAGATTAAAGAAAAACATAAATATAAACAGACAGTTAGAGTATAAAGACAAAGTTTAAAGATAAAAGGCCTACTACAAAGTTTAAAGATAAAAAAAAGTAGATTAATCCAAAACAGATTTGAATTAACTGCACCTAAAGGTAGCTACTTCTTTCAAAGGTATTTTTTCCACATAATGGTGGTGGAAACGTTGTCATTGATGGCAAAGGAGGCAGCAAAGACAGAGACAGGCAAAGGAGGCAGTAAAGACAGAAACAGGCAATGGAGGCAGCAAAGAAGCAAACGAAGGAAGAAAAGGAGACAGGCAGAGGCAGAGGAAGCGAATATAGAGGCAGAACCATTATCATAGGCAGAGGCAGAGGCAGATCCATTATCACAATAGTAAAGGTAGAGGCAGAGCGACAAAAGCAGCAAAGGCAGAGACACAGCTGTTATTATGAGAATCACTACCCCAGCTAGAGGATATATATAAAATTTCGAGAATCGCCCAAACCGGCGGATATATACATATATGTACCTTAATTCCGAGAATTACCCAGCCGGGCATTATATATATATATATATATATAAATTTCGAGAATCGCCTACCCCACTGGAAGATACACTAAAGATTGGAGCGGCAATGTAATGCATATATAATATAAATCTCATTCCGGGAATCATATACTCCAACGACAAAGTATATATTGTGCTTTATATACAAAGGACTAAAGCATATATATATACATATGTATAGCCATATGTAGTGCGAGATTCAAAGAAAAAAAGTATTATATGGTGGGACCCCTTACCAATTCGCATCGGAGAAAAACAAGGCAGTGGAATGCATAAACCAAAGAATTGCAATTGCGATTGAGAGCCCGGATCTGATGGGAATATAAAAAATGGCTTGATAAGTTTGAAATCCGGCTTAATCGCATCGAATCAAAGCCTATATAAGCGCATAAAATAAATTATTATATGGTGGGACCCCTTACCAAATCACATCGGAGAAAAATAAAGCAGCGGAACGTCCATACAGGAACTTGCGACTGCAATTAAGTTCCGGACCCGATGGGTCTATAAATCAGGTTTCATATATGGTTGAGTTCCGGGTTAAAGACTCAACCGCAATCGGAGTAGGAGTGATCAATCGTAATCGGAGCAGGAGTGGTCAATCGCATCAGACAGATAATACACAATCGCATCGGGAGTATTCGAGTTACGATTTCGATCAATCACAATCGGAGCAGGAGTGATCAATCGCAATCGGAGAAGGAGTGGTCAATCACATCGGACAGATAATACACAATCGCATCGGGATTATTCGAGTTGCGATTGCGATCAATCACAATCGGAGGACAATGCAAGCTTGGATGGTGGGCCCGAAAGGGCATTTTATGTATTAAGCATTTTTTTTTCTATTACGCCAAGAGTGTGTTAAGTTGTATTAAAAGGGCAGATTATATGATTAAAACATCTTATAATTAAGCCAAGAGCTGAAGTTGTGTTTGCGGTTGTATTAAATTTTGTCGCGTGGGCTGTAGACCCACGGGCCTCGGCCCAAGGTGGAAGGTGATTGTGAACATAAAACAATTGTGGTGTATGTATGTTCCGCTTGCGGAACGTTCCACATCAACAAGACACTTGCTAAGTACAAAAGCATTAGAAAATGCCCGATTTACATTCAGCTGGTATAAAAAGCTCAGTTACATGTATGCAGCAGTTACACCACAACAGAGGACAGAAAAGCAAATAGAACTGAAAAGAGATAAAGCACAGTCACAGAAAAGACAAACATAGTCAAAGAAAAGCCAAAAGACTAAATGAGTTGAGCTGGAATTCTCATTGTAATTTGAATGTAAATGTTTTTAATTGATTTTTTATTGTTTGTGATGCATTGGCAAGTCTCCTGAGGAAAACAAAGCTCCCACTATAATATTGAAATTAATTCTTGTTGTTATATTTTCTGAATGAGCGAGTGAAATAAATGAAAAGGCAGAAAGCGAAGAGGCATGGCTGTCCATTCCAAATTCATTGAGGAATGCTAACAGTCACAAGAAAATCCTTATAAATAATATCATCTTGATATGAAAAGAGAGAGAGAGAGAGAGTAAATCTAGAGAAGGAATAATATAGAAGTGTGAGGTAGAGAAGATTAAGAAAAGAAGAGCAGAAAGAGAAGCTACAGAATAGAGGTGATATCTGAGGTAAATCAGCAAACATTCAGTTTGATAAATTGAGGAAGTTGGAGCTTCCCTATCAAGTTGAAGCTTGATAGCTATCAGTTGTAGCTGACTGAGGTTGGAGCCTCCTATAGGTTGGTGCCTGCAGAAATCAAGGAGTTGGTGCTTCCTTTTAAGTCAGAGTTTAGAATTGATAAGGAGCCTCTTGTAGGTTGGTGCCCGCAGAAAACAGTGTTGAGAGGGAGTTGGAGCTTGCCTTTGCATCACAACAATAATAAGATGTGGTTTTCTCCCTTTATGGGTTTCCACTTACATCTGTTGTCTCTGTGTGTGTTTCTTATGTGCTGATGTGATTCTTTCAATATGCTTAATTGTTTGCTGCTCTCAACATAAGTATGGTGTCACGTTAATTTAATATTGGCTGCAACATTTTAAGACTGTTCACAAATTAAGCTGTAAATAAGTTTGGTGAAAATTTTAAAAAGCTTATGTATGTATTAAACTGATTCACCCCCCTTCTCAGTTTAATTAAAGATTCAACAATTCGTATCAGAGCGAGGTTCCTTTGTACAAGTTTAACAACTGAAAGGAGATCCTAGGTTCCCAAGATGGCTAGTATAGAAGGATGCTCAACCAATAAAGCCCCTTTCTTCATTGGTGAAAATTATGCTTTCTGGAAAATGAGAATGAGGACATACATAATGTCTCTAGGAATATAAGTCTGGGCTACTGTGGAATTTGGATATAGCCCAAAGGCAACTGACACAGAAAAATAAACAAACCAAGATTTTGTGGCTAACGCAAAAGCCATGAATGTTGGCAATATGATGCATTGTGTTATCCTTGATGGCAACCCACTTGATGAAGATGATGGAAACCTACTTGATGAAGTTGTTCTTGACTTGATGAAATTGTTAATGATGTAAATTTGATGTTCTACAAGTAGTACAGAAGTTGCAGAAGAAAGGAATATTAGTATGTGCAATATTAATGATGAAAAGTGTATGTCATAAGGCATACACATGTTTGCTTAATAGAAGGCGCGTATGCACGCGGAAAATAACGTGCCAAGTCACGTATGGTCAATTGCGCTCTAAATGTGTAAAACCATGGGTTACTACCATGGTATTGACCCATTGTATTGAGCGCTGAGTTGTCTATTTGATCTCGTCCAGGAATACCATCGGAAGTGATGTGGCTTTGGCTCATGGTATTGAAAAATGCTAAATCTATATAAGGAGAAGTAAAAATCATTGTGCAAAGGGGTGTGCATGAGTTTGGGTTTGAATGAATACTTCACTCTGAAGTATGTCTGAATGGAAAGGGTAATAGTTTGATGATAGATCTGAATTTGTGATGCACCTATGAAGAAAATGAGGAAGAAAGGAATCTAGATCTGAAATGTATTTGTATCTTCTAGATCTGTTTATGGAATGCTTAGATCTGAGATGAGGCGAAAATCTGTCTGAAGTAAAGGGTAAAATCTGAACTGAATATCTGATCTGAAGAAGTAAGCTGCTCTATAATGTTTTAAGATCTATACGCAAGTTTATAACAGTGGAAGCGCGTATATACGTGGGTTGGATAAAGCGAAAGCACGTATGGGTTGTGAAATTAGTCCTGAAGTATGTGCTGAGGTATACGCGGGTATATATGAATGAAGGCGCGTATATATGCCGGATCAGTGAAAGGAAAGCGCGTATGAAAACTAGGGTTTGCTGAAGTATGAAGTATGAAATGTCTGATCTGTCTGTTGTGTTAATGCTTATCATCAAGTTAAAGATGTATTCTATAGATCCGGTTGTCTCGAATTGATAAGTATCAGCTTTGATGTATGATTGAGCTTAAATGTGTGAGGGTCCAGCTTTTGAAAATATGATGAAAAGTGTGTCTGTTGTCCTCTAAAGAAACCTTTTGGATCCAAAGGTGAAAATTGATGAAACGTGGTCCATGGTGGTGCCGAGGGTTGTAGCCTTCAGTCAGGGGGTTGTAGCTCCCTTCCAGGTGAGGCTGGTAAACGAGATCAGGGGGTCGTAGCTCCCTTCCAGGAGAGGCTGGTAAACGAGTCAGGGGGTTGGAGCTCCCTTCCAGGAGAGGCTGGTAAACGAGCGCAGGTGGGTGCCTGCGTGCTGGTAGGAGTCTGCGCCAGCACATAAGTTGTAATATGTTTTCTTTATAATAAAATATTGAAGGTTGAACAACGGCAACGATGGTTTTCTCTCGACTTGGGTTTCCACCTAAAATCCTAGTGTTCATATGTGATGCTTATGTGTGATGGTTTGTTCTGTTATTGCTGCACGTGCTTACTGTTAACTAACATCAGATGAATGAATGTTGCAAAGATCTAAGTAAAGAAATATATGCATATTAAGATCTCTGTGTATACGCGAGTTTTATGAAGTATATCCGCGTGTATACGATTCTGTCCGTAAAAGTAGCGATGGGTTTGAAGTAAGAAAAAAGTAAAGAATATTTGAGTATGACCTAAATACCGATTCACCCCCCCTCTCAGTATTTTTCCTAACAATTGGTATCGGAGCAGTCCTTCGCAGAAGATTGATCGCTTGAAGGAGATCCATCGTAATGGGAATTCATGAAGGATAATGTCTATAAGGCCACCTCTATTCAATGGAAAAAATCATATTCTCGGGAAGATGTCTATAGAAATATATCTGCAAAGTCTTGGTGCAGAAGTATGGGCAATCGTGGAAGAAGGGTATCAGTATCCGGCAAGTATTCCTACTGATGCAGCAGAAAGGAAGAAATATGAAGTCAATGCCAAAGTAGTCAATGTTCTATTAGGAAGCATGTCTGAACCAGAATTTGATAAAGTGATGCAGCTAAATTCAGCAAAAGAAATATGGGACAAAATCATTCTAAGCTATGAAGGAAATACAAAGGTAAAAAGTGCAAAACTCCAAACTCTCAGAATTGAATATAAAACTTTAAGGATGCATAGTGATGAGAGTATTGCCAGCTTATTTTTACGTCTAGATGATATTGTAAATCATATGAGAAGTTTGGGTGAAACCATAACCGATACTACTCTGGTGGAAAAAGTCCTAAGATCTCTGGCTTCAAAATTTGAGTCAAAAGTATCAGCTATTGAAGAAAGGCAAGATCTGCAAACTCTTAATATTTTTAAACTACATGGTATTCTAACTGCTTATGAAATGAGACAAGGAGGTCCCTCTCAAATCAAAGAAGTTGCTTTTAAGGTATGTGCAAAAGAAAAAGAAAAGGTAGATGTCAAGGAATCAAATTATATATCAGAAGAATAAGAAGCAAATTTTGTGAGAAAACTCCAACTAGGAACTGGAAGATTCAAAGGTAAGCTTCCCTTCAAATGTTTTTCTTGTGGAAAAGTTGGTCATTATGCTACTAAATGTCCTTATGAAGATAATCATGGTAAAGGGAAACAATTATAAAAGAGAAAGAGCTATTATGCAAATGAAGTGTCAATTGAAGATGAAGAAGATTCTGACCAAGAACTACAAGTGCTCATGGAAAAGAAGCAAAAGAAGAAGGCCACTGAAAAGGAGACATCTTAGAAAACATGTGCAGCCGAAAATGAAGAAGATAAAACAGGTATAGATAATTGTTCTTGTGATTCACTTTCTTGTGCAAGCAATGGTGAAGATAGTGAACGAATATTATAAGTCTAGAAGTAAAACTCAAGATCAATGATGAAAGTAATGATTGAATCAATTTCATAAGAGAGAATCTCGGTCTGCCAAAGACAGATTCTAGAATGAATGAACAGAAGAACATCAATGGACAGAGTAGACAAGTATCAAAAAGTTGTGTTTTTGCAACCAATCAAGTGAAAGACTTGAAGCGGTAAATCATCTCTCAAAGAAGATCCTGAAAATCAAATAAGAAGAATGAAGAACCAGATTTACTTGAAAAGGAAAGACTTGAAGCATAAATCATCTCTCTCAAAGAAGATCTGGAAAAATCAAATAAGAAGAATGAAGAACTTCTACAAACATTTGAAGAACAAGAAAATGGGTTGAAAGAAGAGATTCTAAAATTGAATGATCAAGTAGAAGAAGGAAGAAGGGTTGAAGATAGTATGAGGAAGCAATGCCAAAGATTGGAGGTTGAGGTAAATATTTTGAAAGGTAAATTAGAAGAAAAGGATAAAATCTTGAGGTTTCAAGATAGTACTAAGATTCCAAACAATATTCTTAGTAATCAAAGGTCTCCTGCTATTAAATTTGGTCTTGGTTTTCATGAAACAGTTAAAGGAGAATCTAGTTCACAAGGAAGTGCTAAAAATTCAAAGGATTTCAATGCAAAACCTGAAGTGATGGAAGAAACAAAAGATCAACCGACAATCATGAACACTCACAAGAAATCTTTCCCTCCTAACTATAGAAGCATCAATAATGTTGAATGTTTTAAATGTCATAATTATGGACATATTGCAGCCAATTGTAGAAGCAGAATGTTTCAGTCGCATACAAACAGATTCTACACAGAAAGGTACTCTGGTTTCTTCAAGGGATATTGTTTTTCATGTAGCAAGTATGGTCATAAAGCAGCTGATTGCAATAGAAGAAAGAATAGAAGAACTCCCTATGATCCTTATGCTTACTTTTCTGGTCACATAAGATGTTATGCTTGTAACAAGTATGGACATGTGGAAAAAGAATGCAGGATGAACAGATCTGAGAATTTGAACAAATTCTAGCACACAATAAGAAACTTCAAGCAAAGCTGGAAAGGGAAGGAAGACAGGTCAGAAACGTAGGGAATATTGACCCTACTGCAGTCATCCGCTTCTGAAGCTTACTTCTCTTAATGACTGCAGGAGTGATGTGAGATACATTATGGGGATTAGTAAGGTATCATCACAGGGGGAGCAATGTATGATGATTCTCATGGTTAGTTTGGTTATTCTGATTATGTTTATTTCTAATAGTGCATATGATATGAAGAAGACAGGTACAGGAAGTACAAATTCAGGGGGAGATGAAGGAATGTGAAGGTTTTAAATGTGTCACTTTCCATACGCGGGTTCGATGAACTAAAGTCGCGTATACACGCGAGTTACAGTGGAGACAGTCGGGTATGCATTTATGATAATAAAATTTGTATAACAGCTGAAGATCAGGGGCACAGGTTCAGGGGTAGCATCAGTCTGACTATTAATGATTATATTATTGGCACTGTATCTGTTTATTTCTCAGTTCTAAATTATGATGACACATTACATGGTTTCTTGTGATTGTGGATGAGCCCTGTTTGCTTTTTGCTGAAGAGTATTCTTTGCTTTCACACATGAATGAGATGGAAGTCTTATGATTCAGAGATAAGGACAGATCATGCAGAGATTGTTGCTGATAACTTGCTGTTGAAAGTATTCACGTTGCACAAACTAAGGAGGAGCCTTGGTCATATGGAAAGGATGCTTGGATGCACATTTTCAGGGGGAGCATTAGCCTTGTTGAGTATAATGCATTTTTGGAATTATGATGATTCTAAAATATGATCTCTCTTGAGGTCCTTCTGGTATTGGTCATGAAAATTCATATTTTTAATTTGATGAAAAGGTCATGTTGAGACCTATGATGTAAAAAAATTGTAATATTCAGTCATGTAAGGACTTGATCAAATGTGTAAACCTACTTGGTTGGGTAGTTGAGTCAAATTGTGTAAACCCACTTGGTTGGGTATTTGAGTCTCATATGTAAATCCACTTGGTTGGATATTTGATGTAAGTATGAGTCCTTGGTGATAGGAAGGTCATAGAGTCCTGTACTTCATTGAAAAACATGTTTTAAGATCCGGCATGAACTCAGGGGGAGCATGGTAACTTCAGTGCACATTAGATCTACATCGCTCTTCTATCTACATGAGGAGAAAAACCTTATGTTGGTTTTGATCCGCCCTTTGCCCTTGATGTAAAAGGGGGAGAGTGACATGGTGTTTGAATAGGGGGAGAATATCATTATGCTTAATGTATCTATCTATTGTGATCAAACACCATCGTGGTTGCCATCAAGTCCAAAGGGGGAGATTGTTGGCAATATGATGCATTGTGTTGTCCTTGATGGCAACCCACTTGATGAAGATGATGGCAACACTTGAAGAAGATGATGGCAACCTACTTGATGAAGTTGTTCTTGACTTGATGAAGTTGTTAATGATGTAAATCTGATGTTCTACAAGTAGTACAGAAGTTGCAGAAGAAAGGAATATCAGTATGTGCAAGAGTAATGATGAAAAGTGTATGTCATAAGGCATACGCGCGTTTCCTTAATAGAAGGCGCGTATGCACGCGGAAAAGTACGTGCCAAGGTGCGTATGGTCAATTGCACTCTAAATGTGTAAAACCAGGGGTTACTACCATGGTATTGACCCATTGTATTGAGCGCTGAGTTGTCTATTTGATTCCGTCCAAGAATACCATCGGAAGTGATGTGGTTTTGGCTCATGGTATTGAAAAAGGATAAATCTATATAAGAAGGAGAAAATCATTGTGCAAGGGGTGTGTAAGTGTCTGGGTTTGAATGATTACTTCACTCTGAAATATGTCTGAATGGAAAGGGTAACAGTTTGATGATAGATCTGAATCTGTGATGCACCTATGAAGAAAATGATGAAGAAGGGAATCTAGATCTGAAATGTATTTGTATCTTCTAGATCTGTTTATGGAATGCTTAGATCTGAGATAAGGCAAACATCTGTCTGAAGTAAAGGGTAAAATCTGAACTGAATATCTGATCTGAAGAAGTAAGCCGCTCTATAATGTTTGAAGATCTATACGCAAGTTTATAACAGTGGAAGCCCGTATATACGCAGGTTGGATAAAGCGAAAGCGCGTATAGGTTGTGAAATCAGTTCTGAAGTATGTGCAGAGGTATACGTGGGTTTATATGAATGAAGGCGCGTATATACGCCGGATCAGTGAAAGGAAAGCACGTATGAAAACTAAGGTTTGCTGAAGTATGAAGTATGAAATGTATGATCTGTTCTGCTGTGTTACTGCTATCTGTTAATGATGTATTCTACAGATCTTGGTTGTCTGAATTAATAAGTATCAGTTTGATGTATGATTGAGCTTAAATGTGTGGAGTGGGTCCAGTCTGAAAATATGATGAAAAGTGGCCTGCAAGTTCTCCTCTAAAGAAAGCTTTTGGATCCAGTGTGAAAATTGATGAAACGTGGTCCATGGTGGTGTTGAGGGTTGTAGCCTTCAGTCAGGGGGTCGTAGCTCCATTCTAGGTAAGGCTGGTAAACGAGAGCAGGGGGTCGTAGCTCCCTTCCAGGAGAGGCTGGTAAACGAGAGCAGGGGGTCGTAGCTCCATTCCAGGAGAGGCTGGTAAACGAGCGCAGGTGGGTGCCTGTGTGCTGTTATGAGTCCGCGCCAGCACATAGTTGTAAGATGTTTTCTTTATAATAAAATATTGAAGGCTGAGATAACGACAGCGGTGGTTTTCTCCCGTCTTGGGTTTCCACCTAAAATCCTGGTGTTCATATGTGATGCTTATGTGTGATGGTTTATTATATTGCTACTACACATGCTTACTGCTATCTAATCATCAGAAGAATGAATGTTGCATAGAACTAAGTAAATAATTAATGGCATAATAAGATCTCTGTGTATACGTGAGTTTTATGAAGTATATCCGCGTGTATACGTGATTCTGGTTCAGCAAAGTAGTGTATGGGTTTTGAAGTAAGAAAAAGTAAAAATATTTGAGTATGAACTAAATACTGATTCACCACCCCCCCCCGTTCTCAGTATTTTTCTTAACAATGAATGCCATCTTGAATGGATTATGTGAAGCAGAGTTTATTAAAGTAATGCACAAAGACTCTGCCAAAGAAATATGGGATACTCTTGAGAACATACATGAGGGAGACCAGAAAGTAAAAACTGCCAAACTTCAAGTCTATAGAGCCTAGTTTGAGAACTTAAAAATGAATGATGATGAAGACATTGCCAGTTTCTTCCTAAAAGCTATAGAAATTATTAAAAATATGAAAGCTCTTGGAGAAAATATGCCACAAAGTATAATTGTGCAAAAGATTCTAAGATCTCTTCCGTCCAGGTTTAATCCAAAGGTGTCTGTAATAGAAGAAACAGCTGATTGGGAGACCTTGACCATGAACCAGCTACTTGGAAATCTAACAGCCTATTAAATGAGGCTCCCACAAAAGAAGACAAGTACGAGGGAAGCAGCCTTTAAAACAAAAAAGAAGAAAGAAGAAGAGGGAGACATATGCTCTTGCTCGGATGAAGAAGAGGCTAAGTTTGTCAAGAAATTGGATAGAGGCTCAGGTAAATACAAAGGTAAAATCCCCCTCAAATGCTTTAAATATGGAAGATTTGGACACTATGCTACTAAGTTTCCTCACAAGAAAGTAAGAAATCAGGCTCAAGAGTCAGAGAAAAATAAATCAAATAACTGGCAGAAAGGAAAGAAATTCAGCAGAAAATCCTTCTATGCTCAACAAGACAGAAGTACATCTGAAGATTCAGATGAACTCTCAAGTGAAGATGGAGCCTCTGAATTTTTATTGATGGCTATAGAAGATCTTGAAGGTCTCCTGCTAGAAGATGGAGAAGAAGAAGGTGAAGTCGACCTTGAGGGGGAGCTAAGAAGTGCTTTGGAAGAGATTGATAGACTCAAACTGAAATGTAGAAAACAAAAGGACATTCTCCTCAAGTATGTACGAGAAGAACAGAATTCAGAAGTCCTGATGCAGCTAAAGATAGAGCTTGAAGAAGCCAAGAAGATAGAAGACATATTACTTAAGCAAATCAAAGAAAAAACTCAGGAACAAGAAAATTTGGAAGAAGAAGTAGTATGTCTCAAGAAGAAATTATAAAATGCTCAAAGGAAAGTGGTTATAGACTCTTCTCAAACAACAAGCTCTAGTAAGTTAAATGAAATTCTGGGTGCTCAAAGATCCCCTATGATAAAAACTTGAATAGGCTATGAAGGAGAATCAAGTAAAAGAAAAGAGAAGGTTGACAGAGAGATTATTTTTGTAAAAGCAAAGAAGAATGATGAAGCAGCTCAAACAATTCCTACAAAAGAAGAAACCTGTAATAAGGAAGACAGAGATCAGAAGAAACCACTAGTAGCAAAGAAAGTAATAAATACTACGATCCCTGAGTATGTAAAATTTGGAAGCCATCAAAGGAGATTCTTCCCTCCTATGAAGAATGCCACTTGTTATGTCCGCCACAAGCTGGGACACATTGCAGCATATTGTCTTGCAAGAAGGAGTAATTCAAACTAGCAAAAGATGCAAACTTTGAAGAGACTGCCTCAAACAAACAAATGGAAGAGACAACCTTACATTAGGTATGCAAATATTTTCTATGGTTACTGTTTTTATTGTAAGGAATTTGGCCATAAAATCATTGAGTGTAGAAATTATGGACAAAGATTGATGTTTAACACCTCAAGGAGGTTTATGAATCAAAGAAATTATGTTCATACTCATAATTCTACAAAAATTATGATCAAATGTTGTGTATGCAATCAAGTTGGGCATATACCTTCCAAATGTCCTCTAAGAATATGTAGTTCACCACCATACAAAAGATACCAAACAAAAGGGGGCCTCCAGTGGATAAAGAAAGTGAATAAATGTGACTTAGCTCTAACTGCTCGAGACCTAAAAAGTCAGTGGTACTTGGATAGTGGTTGCTCAAAACACATGACTAGAGACAGAAGCAAGTTTATAACTCTTGATGAAAAGAAATATGGCAATGTTACTTTTGGTAATGATAAATCAGGTAAGATCAAGGGAAAAGGCTCAGTCAGCATAGACAATGGCAGAGGAAAGGCCCAAGATGTACTATTTGTAGATGGTCTGAAAGCAAATTTACTAAGTGTCAGTCAGATGTGTGACAAAGGCTGTGAAGTTATTTTTAGAGCACAAGATTGTGAAGTCAGATCAAGCACCACAGGTAAGACTCTGCTCAAAGGAGTCCGAACAGAGAGCAATGTTTACATTGTGAAAGAGGAAGATGAATCATGTCATCTTAGCAAACTAGAAGAGTCATGGTTATGGCATAAAATATTGGGACATCTCAGCTTTGATCACATCATCAGACTAAGCAAGAAGAAAGCTGTCAGAGACATGCCAGAAATAAAGAGGCCTTCTAATACCATATGCAAGCCATGTCAATTAGGAAAATAGACCTGCACATCCTTTAAGGCTAAAGATGAATTATCAACAAGAAGACCATTACAACTTGTGCACATGGATCTGTGTGGACCTGCAAGAACAAAAACACCAAGTGGTGAATCATACTTTATGCTGATAATAGATGATTTCTCCATATTGACATGGGTTGCTTTTCTCAAGAATAAATCAGAAGATCTGGAAAAATTTAAAATCTTCAAAGCATTAGCAGAAAATCAAACAGGATGAAAGCTGAAATGCATCAAATCAGATAGAGGAGGTGAATTCACAGATTATGACTTTGCTGACCTATGTAATGAACATGGTATAAAGCAACAATTTAATATTGCAGGAACACCTCATCAAAATGGAGTAGCAGAGAGACAAAACAGGTCTGTACAACAAATAGCCAGAGCCATGATGCATGAAAGGAATATTCCTCAAACCTTCTGGGCAGAAGCAGTACACTTATCAGTGCATATCCTTAATAAATCTCACTTAAGGCCAAGCAGTGACAAGACTCCCTATGAACTATGGCATGGGAAACCAACATCAATCAAACATTTTAGAAAATTTTAGAATCTTTGGAAGTAAGTGTTACATAAATAATAGTGATGAAAATCTTGGAAAATTTGATGCAAGAGCAGATGAAGGGATATTTATAGGATATGCTTCCAAAATTAAAGGGTACAGGTGCTACAACAAGACTCTTCGGAAAATAGTTGAAATTATTGATGTGAGATTTGATGAAGAACTTCCAAACAATACAAGAGATACAGACTGTTGTAGTCCATCAGACAACCATGAAGAAGAAGACCAGAATGATGATGAAACAAGCAAGACAACAGAAGATGCAGGGCTGAGCTCGAAAACCCCCTCAAGATACACTCAGAAGAATCATCCCGAAGATCAGATCATAGGAGACAAGAAAGCAGGGGTCCAGACAAGAAGGCAGCTAACAGAACAAACTAAATAGGTATACATAGCCTTGTTGTCACAAATAGAGCCAAAGAAATTTGAAGAAGCCAGCAAGGACAAGTCTTGGGTAAAAGCAATGAATGAAGAATTGGACCAAATTAAGAAGAAAAATACCTGGGAACTAGTTCCTAGACCAATTGAGAAAAATATCATTGGTTCGAAATGGGTATTCAAAAACAAAATGAATGAGCAAGGAAAAGTAATCATGAATAAAGCCAGACTGGTCTGAAAAGGATATTCACAAGTCGAAGGACTCGATTACGATGAAACATTTGCCCCTATAGCCAGAATGGAAGCCATCAAAATGTTTCTGGCCTTTGCTTGCTACCAAAACTTCAAGGTATATCAAATGGATGTAAAATCTGCATTTCTGAATGGAGACTTAGAGGAAGGAGTCTACATGGAACAACCATAAGGCTTCTCATTAACAGACAAAGAAGACTATGTATGCAGACTGAAGAAGGCTCTTTATGGACTGAAACAGGCTCCTCGTGCTTGGTACTCAAGACTAGATAAATATTTGCAGAAACAAGGCTTTAAGAGAGGTGGAGTAGACATCAATCTATACATAAAAGCCCATGAAAATGAACTCCTTATTGTTGTAGTATATGTCGATGGCATTATGTTTGGAAGAAATAGAGATGAACTTGCAAAAGGGTTTGCGGAGGAGATGAAATCAGAGTTTGAGATTTCCATGATTGGAGAACTTAGTTTCTACTTAGGACTTCAAATTCAACAAAAGAACACAGACACATTCATCTCTCAAGAAAAATACTTAAAAGAAATGCTGAAAAAATTCAAAATGGAGGACTGCAAACCTGTGACAACTCCCATGATCACGGGATGCAAGTTGTGTGTTGATGATGGGTCTGTAGATATAGATAAAAAACTCTACAGATCCATGATAGGAAGCCTATTGTATTTGACAACATCAAGACCAGACTTCATGCTAGCAGTAGGACTAGTGGCTAGATATCAAGCAACACCTAAACAAAATCACCTTCTTGCAGTAAAAAGAATATTCATATATCTACAAGGAACAACTCAGTATGGACTTTGGTATCCTAAAGGAAAAAGCTTCACCTTGACAGCCTACACAAATGCAAATTGGGCCAGCTGTATGGATGACAGGAAAAGCACAAGTGGAGGTGCTTTCTATCTAGGAGAAAGTCTGGTGGCATGGTTAAGCAAGAAACAAACATCTATCTCTCTGTCTATAGCAGAAGCATAATATATAGCAGCAGCAGCATGTTGTACACAAGTAATGTGGATGAAACAGACTCTTCAAGACATGAACGTAAGCCTTAATGAACCTATCTCAATTAAATGTGATAATACAAGTGCTATAAGTATATCTAAAAATCCTGTGCTTCAATAAAAAACTAAACATATCCCATTCAAGTATCATTTCCTCCGAGAACAAGTGGCTCAGAAGATAGTAAAACTAGAGTATGTACCAACTAAAGAACAGAAATCAGATATATTTACCAAACCACTTGCTAGAGAGCCATTTGAATATTTGAGAGACAGAATAGGGGTAGTATTTGTAGATGCTACTCTCTAATATGAAGAGAAAGCACAGTTTGAGGGGGAGAAAAGAAATGAAAATATCATCCTTAGGGAAAGATCAACCAGCAAGGGAAGCATGAAAACAGGTCCTCAGGATCAAAGGGATTATGGCAATAATACAGTCAGCATAAAAGAATCAATAAAAAGGAAAAAGGGTCAGTGGTGCAGAAGAAGAATGGTGAAACCGACGTGAACTGAACATGGAAGAATAGTGAACCCAACGTGTATCAAATCCAAAGTTTGGAGTAGCAGCGTACAAAGTCAGGAAATTTAACCTGGAAATGCATGAAATGTTGAAAAAGGATAAAAACACAGCATCAAAGAATAGAAGCTTCACTAAAAATTCGAACCCCTTGCCATTGATGTCAAAGGGGGATGAAGAGAAAGCAACAGGAGAAAGGATCCTATCAGGCAAACAGAGGAAGTGTATTGCCATCAATGCCAAAGGGGCAGACTGTTGGAAATGTTGTCATTGATGGCAAAGGAGGCAACAAAGACAGAGACAGGAAAAGGAGGCAGCAAAGAAAGAAACAGGCAATGGAGGCAGAAAAGAAGCAAACGAAGGAAGCAAAGGAGACAGGCAGAGGTAGAGGAAGCGAATATAGAGGCAGAACCATTATCATAGGTAGAGGCAGAGGAAGAGCTGTTATCACAGTAGTAAAGGCAAAGGCAGAGTGACAGAAGCAGTAGAGGCAGAGACACAGATGTTATTCCAAGAATCGCTACCCCAGCTAGAGGATATATATAAAATTCCAAGAGTCGCCCAAAGCAGCGGATATATATATATATATGTACCTTAATTCCGAGAATCACTTACCCCACTGGAAGATACACTAAATATTGGAGTGGCAATGTAATGCATATATAATATAAATCTCATTTCGGGAATCGTATATTCCAGCGGAAAAGTATATATTGTGCTTTATATACAAAGGAATAAAGCATATATATATATATATATATACATATATATAGCCATATGTAGCGCGAGATTCAAAGAAAAAAAGTATTATATGGTGGGACCCCTTACCAATTCCCATCGGAGAAAAACAAGGCAGCAGAACGCATAAACCAAATAATTGCGATTGTGATTGAGAGCCCAGATCCGATGGGCATATAAAAAATGGCTTGATAAGTTTGAAATCCGGCTTAATCGCATCGACTCAGAGAATATATAAGCGCATAAAACACAGTATTATATGGTGGGACCCCTTACCAAATCGCATCGGAGAAAAACAAAGCAACGGAACGTCCATACAGGAACTTGCGACTGCGATTAAGTTCCGGACCCGATGGGTCTATAAATCAGGTTTCATATATGATTGAGTTCCGGGTTAGAGACTCAATCGCATCGGAAGTATTCGAGTTCTGATTGTGATCAATCGCAATTGGAGCAGGAGTGATCAATCGCAATTGGAGTAGGAGTGGTCAATTGCATCAGACAGATAATACACAATCGCATCGGGAGTATTCGAGTTGCGATTGTGATCAATCACAATCGGAGTAGGAGTGATCAATCGCAATCGGAGCAGGAGTGGTCAATCACATCGGATAGATAATAAACAATCGCATCGGGAGTATTCGAGTTGTGATTGCGATCAATCGCAATCGGAGGACAACGCAAGCTCGGACGGTGGGCCCGAAAGGGAATTTTATGTATTAAACAATTTTTTTTCCATTACGCCAAGAGTGTGTTAAGTTGTATTAAAAGGGAAGATTATATGATTAAAACATCTTATAATTAAGCCAAGAGCTGAAGTTGTGTTTGCGGTTGTATTAAATTATGCCGCGTGGGCTGTGGACCCACGGGCCTCGGCCCAAGGTGGAAGGAGATTGTGAACATAAAACAATTGTGGTGTATGTATGTTCCTCTTGCGGAACGTTCCACATCAACAAGACACTTGCTAAGTACAAAAGCGTTAGAAAATGCCTGATTTACAGTCAGCTGGTATAAAAAGCTCAGTTACATGTATGCAACAGTTACACCACAACAGAGGACAGAAAAGCAAACAGAGCTGAAAAGAGATAAAGCACAGTCACAGAAAAGACAAACACAGTCAAAGAAAAGCCAAAAGACTAAATGAGTTGAGCTGGAATTCTTATTTTAATTTGAATGTAAATGCTTTTAATTGATTTTTTATTGTTTGTGATGCATTGGCAAGTCTCCTGAGGAAAACAAAGCTCCCACTATAATATTGAAATTAATTCTTGTTGTTATATTTTTTGAATGAGCGAGTGAAAGAAATGAAAAGGCAAAAAGCGAAGAGGCATGGCTATCCATTCCAAATTCATTGAGGAATGCTAACAGTCACAAGAAAATCCTTATAAATAATATCAGCTTGATATGCAAAAAGAGAGAGAGAGAGTAAATCTAGAGAAGGCAGAATATAGAAGTGTGAGGCAGAGAATATTAAGAAAAGAAGAGAAGAAAGAGAAGCTACAGAACAGAGCTGATATCTGAGGTAAATCAGCAAACATTCAGTTTGATAAATTGAGGAAGTTGGAGCTTCCCTATCAAGTTGCAGCTTGATAGCTGTCAGTTGTAGCTAACTGAGGTTGGAGCCTCCTGTAGGTTGGTGCCTGCAGAAAATTGAAGGGAGTTGGTGCTTCCTTTCAAGTTGTAGCTTGCAGAATTTAGGTAGGAGCCTCCTGTAGGTTGGTGCCTGGAGAAAAACAGTGGTGAGAGGGAGTTGGAGCTTGCCTTTGCATCACAACAATAATAAGATGTGGTTTTCTCCCTTTACGGGTTTCCACTTACATCTGTTGCCTCTATGTGTGTTTCTTATGTGTTGATGCGATTCTTTCAATCTGCTTAATTGTTTGCTACTCTCAACATAAGTATGGTGTCACATTAATTTAATATTGGCTACAACATTTTAAAATTGTACACATATTAAGCTGTAAATAAGTGTTACACAGTAATTTGTCACCATCCCTACCTTTCCCCGTCTCGCACATTGGAGGGCCCATTTTGTGACCTATGAGCAATGTCATGCCTTGAAACCATTATCATTGCATTACTCTAAACATGAGCTTCAATTGCCCTAAAGACATATCCTTGCAGAAAACCATAAAAACATCCCTTTTTGCACTAGCGCGGGTATCCAGTTCAGCACTCGCGCCAATGAGGAAAATCCTACAAAGAGGCCGCGCCGACTGGCGCTCGGTCCCAGAGTCGCAGTCGCGCCAGCCAATTTAAGGAGTGTTTTTTAAATAAGAATGGCGGAAGTTTCATTTCAACAGACTCAGAAACTGCTATCTATCTTGAGTTGGGAGGTTTGGCTCCGGGAGTTCCATGGAAGGTAAGTGGTTTGCCACCTCTCATGGAAGCTTCCTTGAAGATAGGGCCAATCCCACAATTATAGGGATCCCAACTCCCCTTCCTCCATCTATAAAAGCTAGCTCATTGCCATTGCAAGCTAGTCTTGTAGTGCCTAAGCCTTGAATCTCCAAGTTCTCAAATTCCCAAGAGCCTTCATGCTACAAGAGCCCTCATTTTTCCCTTAAGGCCAAACTCGAGCAAGGAGACTATCATTGAGAGACTCTAAGAGAGGCTTGTCCCATCCCTGGAAGGCTTTGCGAGATGTGCACGACTGGAGACCCCTCCGAAGGAGACCTCAACGTCAGAACATTGGTTGTACTCTCTTTCGATTGCTTATTAATGAATGACTACTGGTTATGGTTCCACTCTGTTTTTCACTTATGATAATGATGAGTTATATCCTTTCTGACTGATATATAGTTGCGTATTCTGGATTTTATGCTTGTATTCATGTTGTTTCCTGCATGTGCAGGTGTCCATTCACGGAGATCGTGGGGATCGTGATCTGCCGAGGCTGAGGAACGGGAATGCTGTCTCTTCTACGAATCATAGCACTGGACACCAGGTAGGCCTCCATCGTTGGTCTGTTTATTCACAATTAGGAACTTGCGCTGTAGCATTTAACGATTGTTGCTAGACCCGTGCTGGGCTAGTAGGGATCACCTCTGTCCATAGAGGGGATTTACCTCCTCAACAATTTGGCGACTCCACTGGGGATCGAACCCATAATCTCTGGTTTCGCAGACCAGAGATTTTTTTATACTTTCGCATATAAAAAACTCCCGTTCGGCTTAAAGAACGCTGGAGCTACTTTTCAGCGTGCGATGTCTTATGCTTTCCATGACATTCACCATATCATTCAGCCTTATCTGGAAGACTTTCCAGCTCATTCAGCTAGGCAAGAGGATCACCCTGAACACCTCCGCCAGATTTTCCTACGCTGTAGGTGCTACAATATTAGGCTCAATCCTCATAAGTGCATCTTCGGGGTGGATTATGGCCGTCTTTTGGGATTCATAGTCTCCAAAGATGGAATTCACCTTGACCCCTTAAAATTCGAGGCTATCATCAACCTCCCATCACCCTCCTCGTTATATCAGTTACAGAGTCTGCTGGGAAAAGCAAACTTCCTTCGACGCTTTATCCCGAACTACGCTGAGGTGGCCAAAGGATTTATACGCCTATTAAAGCAGAATGTTCCCTTCCATTGGGACGAAATTACTCAGCAATCCTTTGAGAAGCTAAAGACGTTATTGGTTAACGCTCCTTTGCTTCGTCCTCCAGACTATCATCGTGACTTCACTTTGTATCTCGCCGCCGCGTTTAGCACCATTGCTATGGTTCTGGTGCAGGATGATGATGATGGTAATGAAAATGTCGTTTATTATCTATCACGAAACCTTCTCGATACAGAAACGCGCTATGCTCATGTCGAGAAGTTGGCTTTAGCCGCTGTGCAGCGCTTTCGCCATTACATCCTGTTGCGCATGATAACAGTGGTTTCGGATTGCAACCCCATGACATATATTCTCTCTAGACAGTTGCTGGGGGGCAAATACTCCAAATGGATCGTTATCGTGCAGGAGTTTGACTTAGAGTTCACCACTGCTAAGTCAACCAAATCACTTGTTTTCGCGGATCTTATATGCTCACTCCCGACAGACTCCACTCCTTCACTTTCTGAGGATCATATCCCGGACGAAACTCTTTTCCTTATCAGTACTCGTGACCCTTGGTATGGCGACATAATCATGTATCTTCAGACCTCCACATTTCGGTCTGAGTTGACTAAAGATGCCCGACGTCGAATTCGGCATCAGTCTCAACCCTACCGCATCGTAGGAGATACTTTATACCGTGTTGGAGTAGATTCGGTGCTCCGCCGATGCCTTACCTTGGAAGAGGCTGAAAGGGCCCTCAATGACTGCCACAGTGGCGCCTGTGGTGGACATATTTCCGGATATGTTACTGCTCAAAAGATTTTGCGAGCAGGATATTTCTGGTCGTCAATATTCAAAGACTGTATTACAGCAGTTCGAAAATGTCACGCGTGCCAGGTATTTCAGCGCAAGATGCGCGCGCCACCTCTTCCTTTACATCCTGTTGTTACCGTTGGCCCGTTTGTGAAATGGGGCGTGGATTTTATGACGTGTAACCCTCATTCGGCCGGGGGGCTTGCGTATATAATCGTAGCTGTCGACTACTTCACCAAGTGGGCTGAAGCGATGCCTACACTTGCGGCCGACGGTAAAACAATTGCTCAATTCATATTCAACCATATCATTGCACGTTTTGGGGTCCCGCAGGCCATCGTTACCGACCATGGTACTCATTTCCAAGATTATATGATGGCTGAGCTGACTTCAAAGTTGGGCTTACGTCACGATAGCTCAACGCCGTATTACCCTCAGGCAAATGGCCAAGTTGAAGCAGTGAACAAGGTTTTGGTCACCATGCTTCAACAAACAGTTGGGATTCATAAATCAAACTGGAACCTCCAACTGTTCTTAGCTCTTTGGGCTTACCAAACGTCTGCTAAGAGTGCAACTTGATTCACACCATTTCAATTGGTGTATGGTCTGGAAGCCACTCTTCCGGTTGAATGCGAGATTACTTCTTTGAAATTAGCCGTAGAATTTCTACCTGAAACTTCTGCTGAAGAAGAGTGTCTCCTGTATCTAGAATGGTTAGATGAAACCCACCGCTTAGTTGCCTTAGTCATCGAGGCACAAAAGAAGCGGGTCAAAGCTCACTTCGATCAATCGGTTTCACCACGTTCCTTCGTTGAAGGGGACCTTGTCCTCCTGTATGATCAAGCACACGATAAGCTTGGGGCGGGGAAGTTCCAACGCATGTGGCATGGGCTCTATATAGTTAAACGGGTATTAAAGAATGGGGCCTACGAGCTTATAGATTATGAAGGAGTTCCACTGGCGCAACCCAGAAATGGGCTGTACCTGAAGAAATACTACGCTTAAAGTCATTTTTGTGTGGTGTGTGTACATAGGTGTGTCTATTCATTTGTGTGTATGTGTCATGTGGTGTGCAGTGTAAGCGTCTTTCTGGTGATCGGGTCTTCCTGATTGTGCAGATGTCCATCAATCCGTTCGTTGGGTTCGCGTATGGTGCCTCCCGCAGTACCAGGAATCTGTCTTCGATAGCCTGGGTAATCTACGATCCTGCTGGTGAGTTGGTCAACCTGCAAGGTGTGTGTCTGGGACATACTACAAATAACATCGCGAAATATAGTGTTGTATTAGAATTATTAACTAAGGCTGTAAACCTTGGTATCCGTGAATTGCTTGTGTATCTCGACTCACAACTTGTGGTATTACAATTGAACGGTCATTATTCGGTCAGAAACCCATCCATTTTACGTCTGTATCTGCGTATTTGTTTACTGGAAAGAAATTTTGACTATATTACATATCAGCATATACCCAGGCACATGAATACATTAACAGATGCAGTAGCCAATTTGGTGTTAGATAGACATTTGCGCAATTTGTAAATCATCATTACATGTAAAAGGAAAATCCATCCAGAAATAGATATGTATATATAGATATCGAAATGTTTACATAGTGTGCGTCGCATAATATCAAAAAATATACATGTTCGTCTTATTACATCCGGAGACGACACGTCTCTCAAAAATATGCATGAAATAAAACCCTAAGAGGCTAGTCTACGTGGTGCTCATGATAACAAGTCACTTCATGCACTAGGCGTCTCAGTAGACGGTGGAGGCGACTAGGCACTCCCACTGTATGTCTCTGATATGCTAACGGTACATCCTCTAGCCGGCCGTAGTCCAGAATCCCTCGGGCAATCCCCTCGAGGTTCTGAACCAACTCTCCTCCTTCTGCGCCCTCCTCGTGAGGATCGATTGCGAGCTGAGTTCTCCGTGCGATAGGAGACATCCCGGCTGGTCTCTCTGGGCCAACATCTGCATACACATGTAACTACTTTTTCATAAAATATAAAAAATAAAAACAGATCATACCCAGCTCTTCGTCCCAATCCTCTCCCTCCGGCAGTGGGAGATCTGGGTCTCCAGTAAAGTCTGTCCCGGCGTAAGGCCAGTCCTCCACTACAATCAACTGGCACCACAACCACCCAAAAAACTCTGGCCTCCAGGACATCTGTTGGCCTCCTCCTGCTCTGGGCATCAGTGCTGCCCAACGAGCCATTCTCGGCTCTCGTGGTATCGGCTCCGCTACAACGGCCCCTTGGCCCTGGAAGATGGGTAATCGTTCCAGAATGAACGATACGAGGATGGACCCATAGCCAAACTGCTTCAGCTTGGCTTGTTTGCATCTCGTCAGCTGTCTCTTGATGTTGATCGTTACTTCTATGGCCCAGTCAAATAGTATGGGACTCATGCACTCTGAAGCCAGTAAGAGTTGGGCTTTCGTCGCTTCGTGTGGGGCTTGCGATCCTGCAGCCCGCGTGATGGTATGCAGCACTACTCGTAGTGCCAGATTGGGGATAGTGTGGATATCCACCTTTTTACTCCCTGATCCCATTTGTGCCCGAGGACACACTCGTTCCATCACTTCCTCCATTTTTTCACCTGATGGTCTGCTCCCTGTTAGTATGGGTACCAGACCTCTACACGACAGTCCGGTTATGAAGTACACATCAGAAACGTCCAGTTCTAACACCTGGTCTTGTAGCTTGAACACTTGTTCTTGTTCATCCCAAATGCTCACCAGGTACTGAAGTAGCTCAGGTTGAGCCCACAAACAAGATGTCAGGAAGAATTTCTTGAGCCCGCAGTTTCTGAGGGAATTCATACAAGCCTCATTTTCCATGGCCATTTCGTCCTCTTCCCCGTGCTCTCTTTCTTTCCACTCGATCACCATTTTTTCTTGGTTTCCTGCATCAACATGGTCACAAACCTTCAATTAGATCTCTGTTGAGCTTCAAATTTCATTCAAATTGATCAAAATGTTATTTTTTTAGGCAGAAAATTGGGTTCGGCCGCTGGCGCAGCTGTTTTGGGAACAGTGGCGCCAGTTGGCGCGATCCCTTTGCATATAAAATCCCATTGGCGCGAGTCCGTGCCCGATACCCGCGCCAATGAGAGGAGCCTGAAAAATTCAAAAAGTTTCCACAGAAGTATATTTCATGATGGAAAACTATTAAAAAATGGACTGAAATGAAGGATGAGGAAGCGCCTTTTACCTGGAACTGACAGAATTCTGAATGGTGGCCCAGATCAGTCATAATCGCCGCCAGAAGTTTGCACGGTAAATGGACCAATGTTTCTCTTCACTCAGGTAAAAAGTAAAATTAATTTCAATTTTTACCATTTAGACCTATTTATAACTTTTTGAGCTCTATTTTAAGTTTAATTGAAACTTTGTATGTTTTGTCGAAAATGGATTTTACACTTGCCTTTCTATGCAGCAACAGGTTTTTATGCAACGTAAACGGTGAAACGAGTTGTATTTTATACTTATTCGGACTCGGTAAAAACACGAAAAAAGTCACTTTGGAGTCATCTTTCAGCTCTTTTCTGACTCTCGAAACATGAAAAGATTGCCGAGGCCCTTGTCGTTTCGATCTCGTTAAAATGGCTTCGAAACGACATCTACCCAGTATACGTTTACCCCTTTTTCGGGCTGGGATGGATTATTTACGAAAAAGGAATACCCTAGCCTATCGCGACTAGGAGGTTTTCCCGGATATTGTTTTCTACCTTTTCGGATCTGGGGAACTATTGATGAAAAGGGACCTTTGGAGTTTACTTTTCTGCTGTCTTTTCAAACTCTCTAAACATGAAAAGACACTGAGTTCTTCCTTTGTCAGACTCGTTAAACCCTGATGACATCGGATTCAGTCGAAATGGCGTTCTCCGAGTTTCTCCTTCCTAGGGCTTGTTAAATGTACTAGGATGGATTCGCCCGAAGGGCGGACTTATATTACAAGCATATGCTATCCCCTTCAAGCTTGTTATCAAAAATAATTGGGGTACTCGCCAGAAATGGTGGGGAAAAATGGAACCATCATCATTGTCGTGTCGACAGTATGTTGCTCTTGAACATGGCACTTGTCTTCATTCGTGTCGGGTTGGGGACATCTCATCTCGTTTTTTCACTTGCTTCCGTGGGTTTGGGTAATCCTTTTTGACCTCTCCTCTGCTCATTGCCTCGTCACCATGACCTCTGATCCGTTGATGTCAAATACTGCCAAAACCACTATTTGTGACATTACATGTTCAAGAGAAGTTGACCTCTGCGAATATCAACCTTCCTCTGATTTTCATATGGTCTTGATTCACAACAAAACATCATGTTCCTCTGTCTCGTGTCGATGATGTGGGAAACATTATGGCCCACCTTCGATCAAGATCACTTCCTGTCGACTTCAGATCATTATCCAGGAAGCTGATCTAGAGACTCCTTTATGGTACCTTGGAGCCTGCATGCCTCAATGGAAGGTTCGTCGCATTCGACGAGAGGTTTTCATCATTGGCCTTCGATCGAGTGATTCTACGGGTGTTCGATGCCAACTCATTGATTCACATGCCGTAGATTGTACCTGTAGTACTTTGAGGGCCATCGTCATTATTGGTGGTTCCTCTCGCGTCTATTAACAGCTCTCATCATTGGCTGGTAATCAGGCGATGTTCTTGCATGTTCGACTTCAGCTCACATATTCACATTCTTGAACTTGTACTTTGTTTGGGTCGAGATGGAGCGCAAGACCCTGGATTGTGTCTGTTGCAATCCAGGCTGTGATATTGTGGATTATTATGATTATTTACATGACTTATTCACTGGATGGATGTGACCATACCTTGGATCTGGATTATTGTATACTCTGTTTTGGGTGGCTGTGTCCATACCACATACACATCATGTACTTGAGATATCAGTTGTATTTCTCCACGCAGGTTTTCCAATGGAGGAGCTTCAGTTGGACACGTTCTCGTAAATCATTTCACCCCTCTCTCTCTCTCTCGGGCCTCATGCTTTAGGGGGCATCTGTTACACAGTAATTTGTCACCGTCCCTACATTTCCCCGTCTCGTACATTGGAGGGCCCATTTTGTGACCTGTGAGCAATGTCATGCCTTGAAACCATTATCATTGCATTCCTCTAAACATGAGCTTCAATTGCCCTAAAGACATCTCCTTGCAGAAAACCATAAAAACATCCCTTTTTGCACTGGCGCGGGTATCCAGTTCAGCACTCGCGCCAATGAGGAAAATCCTACAAAGAGGCCGCGCCAACTGGCGCTCTGTCCCAGAGTCGCAGTCGCGCCAACCAATTTAAGGAGTGTTTTTTAAATAAGAATGGCGGAAGTTTCGTTTCAACAAACTCAGAAACTGTTACCTATCTTGAGTTGGAAGGTTTGGCTCTGGGAGTTCCATGAAAGGGAAGTGGTTTGCCACTTCTCATAAAAGCTTCCTTGATGATAGGGCCAATCCCACAATTATAGGGATCCCAACTCCTCTTCCTCCATCTATAAAAGCTTGCTCATTGCCATTGCAAGCTAGTCTTGAAGTGCCTAAGCTTTGAATCTCCAAATTCCCAAGAGCCTTCATGCTGCAAGAGCCCTCATTCTTCCCTTAAGGCCGACTCAAGCAAGGAGACTATCGTCGAGAGACTCTAGAGAGGCTTGTCCCTTCCCTGGCAAGCTTTGCGAGACGTGAATGACTGGAGACCCTTCCGAAGGAGATCGCAGCGTCAGAACATTGGTTGTACTCTCTTTCGATTGCTTATTAATGAATGACTACTGGTTATGGTTCCACTCTGTTTTTCACTTATGATAATGATGAGTTATATCCTTTCTGACTGATATATAGTTGTGTATTATGGATTTTATGCTTGTATTCGTGTTGTTTCTTGCATGTGCAGGTGTCCATTCACAGAGATCGTGGGGATCGTGATGTGCCGAGGCCGAGGAACGGGAACGCTGTCTCTTATACGAATCATAGCACTGGACTCCAGGTAGGCCTCCATCGTTGGTCTGTTTATTCGCAATTAGGAACTTGCGTTGTAGCATTTGACGATTGTTGCTAGACCCGTGTTGGGCTAGTAGGGATCGCCTCTATCCGCAGAGGGGATTTACCTCCTCAACAATAAGTTTGGTGAAAATTTTAATAGGCTTATGTATGTATTAAACTGATTCACCCCCCCCCCCCTCTCAGTTTAATTAAAGATTCAACAAATGGTTTGTTTCCTTCAATAGCGAATTAAACAGTTATTGAACATAGTCAGAGATATTTTATATCTGCCAGGCAGTTATTGCAAAGTTATGAATAGGCCTTAAAGTCAAACATTTCACCTATAAACCCTCAAAAGTTAAGATAGGAGTTAGTATTCAGAGAAGTATCTTCAGATATTCCTGCCTTGAGCCTTGCATGATATTCAATGTAGAGAATGCATTTAATTTGTAATAAATTACACCGAAACCCTAAGACTTAGCTTCACTTCCTCATTTTCAAATAAATACTACATTTGAGCTCATTATTTGGTTGGCATTTGATGACTCTTTGAAGTAATACATAGTCTTTTGGAAGTTGAAAATAAATTGAAGTCTTGGAGCTTGTGAATGCCTTGATCTTTTTGTTGATGGAGGAAGGCCTACTTGTAGGATCCCTAAGCTTGGTTTATGGTGAAGTGCTTCTTTTATATTATTGTTTTTCCTGTTTCATTATGTTTCCATCTTTCTATACCACAGTAGAACAAAGGATTTAGACTAGGAAATTTTTGTAATGGTACCTTAGCTCTGTTTGTTCTTCATTGTCTTTATGTTTTCCTCTGCTAGGACATTTTAGAGAATTCTTAATTTCTCTCTACACCCCATAATATTTTTTATTTCATGAATGGTATAATACAGTAGGTATCAAGCATGATTTATGGCTAGCCCCGCTTATTTGATGTCACTAAAACACTGTTTTTGAGGTCTATCTCTAAAGTACCATTAGTTAGGTCTTCCAAAGAGGTTTTGTTTCTATCATACCCTTTGTACTTGCTTAAATAATTGTTTTAGAGATATTCATAGCTATGATAAAAGATGTTTAGGCATTCCCTCTTCTCTGATTATAGTTATATGTGTGTCGTGAATTTTTTCTGTCCTTGAAGGTGAAATCACTAGAAGTTAAATGAGTTTCTTGCCTTCTATATTTCATTGGAATGCTAGTCTTGAATAATTATCTGCTTAAGTTGAATCAAATAATTTATGGTTTGCCCTGTCTATTGATTGCCTCTTTATGCTTATGATATTTGAGTCCCTTCTTGTTAAAAGTACATGATAAAGGATTCTTAATTTCCCTTTATCCTACTTTTATTCTCACAATTGATGTCCATATCATTGCCCTTAAAGACCTTGAAGATCCATTAACCAAGTTAGATTTTCCCTGTGATGCTCCCTGATCTATTGATGAACCTTTCACAACTTTTATAGACTCCATTTCCCAATGATTTTAAGATTCCCTCATTCCATTTATTCTGCTAGATAATCTTACCCAACCAAAACAAATAACAAACCCTACACTTAACAACTAGCCTAAAATCAATCATCTCAAGCAAACAAGTTCAAATCCTTTGCATACAATAGAGAGATCCCTCTTTGAGTCTGGGAAGGCTAGGTCCTACTCCAAAGACTGGTTTTATGTTACCTTGTGCATTTGGTCTATCAATCTACTAAATCATAGGACACCAACAACTTGGAGCAACATGGGTCCATGGACCGATGTTTCTCACACCGAAAGTTTTACTCCTCAGATGTATCTTTCCAACGAGCCATTGAGCACGTCAAACGGAGATCGGATGCAAAAGTTACGTCCCCGAGAATTTGAAACACCAACTTGCCCAAACAGGGCCCATAGTTTTGGCACTTCATCTCCTAGGGTTAGGTTTTTGGATGTTTTGGGTTTTACATTATTTCTCTACAATAAATAGGCCTTCGAGCCTCATTGTAACATAGTTAAGGAGTTGGTAGATGACACATCTCTTCTTAGAGATAAGCACTACCAGTTCCCTAGCTCGCTTGTTCCCATCATTTCATTTTTGTAACACACTGGAGGGGTCTGTAGCCATCACATATCTTCTCAGGGATACACTACTAGTGCCCTCGTCTCTCATTTCCATGATGTCTCATTGTAACACAGTTCAGAGGCCTGTAGCTGCCACATCTCTTCTCAGATATATGCCTACTAGCGCCCTAGATGTTTATTTCAGTCATTTGTTTTATTAATAAAATGAAGCATTATTTCCGCTACATCTTTGTATCTATGGTTATATGTGTATTATTTTTCATTCCTGTATAAATCTAGATTAGTGGTATTAAAGTGGTCTGCTCTTTCTTTTTTTTTCTTTTCATCTCCCCAATGTAGCCAGGGTATAAGGATTTCAACCTCGCGAACCGCGACGATCCCCCATGGCGGAAGGAAAGAAAGATGAGGGATCAGGAGATCCTATCAAAATATTATTCGAGGAGGCCCTCGAGAAACATAGGAACGTGATGATGTATATATTTTCCTAGATCCTTCAGCGGCTGCCCACCGATGACACATCTACAGTTCCGCGACATCCTAGACAATTCCAATACCAAGTTCAGAAAAATCCCCCCCAAGGGAGGAAAATTAGGCAATGGAAACCATTGCTTCCTAATGAGGGAGAACTAATCCAGGTGGATATCGGTGGCCACCCACCTATTCCATTTCAACTTGCAACATCAATTCTTTTAGTTTTTCAGCTTCAGCACAACTTACTATTTTTAGCAGGTTTTCGAGTCCTGCACTCCCGGAGCCGTTTTGGGGACTTAATGATCCAGGTGGATATTGGTGGCCAACCACTAATTCCATTTGAAACCCCGATATCAGTTCTTTCAGTTTGTAAGTTGCAGCACAACTTACTATTTTTAGCAGTTTTTGGGTCCTAAACTTTCAGAGTTGTTTTGAGGCCCTAATTGACCTTTTTTGGGAAACCCGCGAGAAACATGGGTTTTTGAAGAAATGTTGCTCATACAAAAAGTTGTATTCCTCAGATATACCTTTCAAATGAGCTATTGAGCACGTCAAACGGAGATCAAATTGCAAAGTTACATCCTCGGGAAGTTGTAACACCAAATTACCCAAATGGGGCCCACAATTTTGGCGCTTCATCTCCTAGGGATAGGTTTTTGGAAGTTTCAGGTTTTACATTATTTCTCAAAAATAAATAGGCATTCGAGCCTCATTGTAACATATTTCAGCGGTTTTTAGCTGACACATCTCTTCTCAGAGATAAGCGCTACCAGTGTCCTAGCTCACTTGTTCCCATCATTTCAGTTCTATAACATAATGGAGGGGTCTGTAGCCGTCACATCTCTTCTTAGGGATATGCTACCATTGCCCTTGCCGCTCATTTCCATTATGTCTCATTCTAACACAGTTAAGAGGCCTATAGCTGCCACATCTCTTCTCAGAGATACTCCTACCAACGCCCTAGTTGTTTATTTCAATGATTTGTTTTATTAATAAAATGAAGCATTATTTCAGTTGCATCTTTGTATCTATGATTATATGTGTATTATGTTGTGTTCCTACATAAATCCGCATCAGTGGTATCAGAGTGGTCAAATCTTTCTCTGTTTTTGTTTTCATGTCCTAAACAGCTTCACAACTCCTGATTAATTTACTTCCACTAATCAACTTTTGGATCAAGGACCTAAGTGATAGCTCAAAATTCAAAGTTTTTGGAATTGTGCCGAACCTGAGTGATCGGATAGATCTCGTCTTCCTGATTCTAGAATTGTGAACGGTTTGAAAACTAACACCGTATGAAGAAGTTATCGTAGTTTGAAAATTTCAGTAAACTATAATTTTTGGACTTTGACCAAGTTTGACTGGATTGGGAAAATTTAAAAAAAGAATATTTTAGGGAATATTCCTGGAATATTCCTTGAAATATTCCTCAAAATATTCCCTAAAATATTCCACAAATATTCCATTTGGACTAGTCAAGTCGTGACAAGTGTCACCATTTTATTCGTAGTTAGGTGTACATGTTTTAATTGGGGCCAATTAAGATCTACCACATGGCAGGCCTGGAGGCTACCATGTGGCCTAGGAATGGTTAAACAAAACTTTGTTGGTGTGGCTGGGGATTGAACCCTGGACCTCCTGCCCGCAATCCCGCACCCATACCATCAATGCTATGGTGTTACTTAACACTATATGTATTCACGTTTTAATTAACATGTAACAATTTCTTGATCGACGGTTTGGAGGGGCCAACCCCGAGTGCCAGCCCCTCCCATATGAATGTGACCAAAACTAGGGGCTTAAGCCTCGAAACCGTCGACGCTAAATAGTTAACCATAACCATTATGTGTTATGATGTGTGGTGACATGACAGGTTTAAACGTTACTCTATCGTTTTATAACTTCAACCGTAAACTGCTAGTCGTTGTGAATTATGTGGTCACATGTCATCGTTTAATAACTCTACGGGTTAGAAGGCCAACTGTTATGGTAACTGAACCATGTATAGTTTGGTCATGTGCCCAACTAAACTGAAACATTAATGGTAACAGTCAAGTATGGAAGAGAATTAGTGGCGAGACCCAAATTTTTAGAATCGTCCAGTTTATCTACAGTTAAACTTCATATTTTTATGGGTCATTGGGAAAAATGAGTTTAGGCTCTATCTTGAGTGATATTCAACCAATTTTGGAGTGAAAATAGTTAATTTCAACTATCTTAGAAATTCCAGACTCATTTTTTAGCGTTGCAGAGTCATCAGAGGAATTTTGAGTAGGTTTTTGCTTTAGAGAAGTTCTAGGGGCCACCAGGGCCACGATGGGCCAGCATCAATGTGAGGCTTAGCCAGTGAAGATAGAGGCCTTATTCAGGAATCCAATAGTTAATTTTAGATGTTTCAGATGTTCTAGAACTAATGGTTTTGTTTTCAGAATATGTAGATGACTTTTGAAAGCTGAGTTGCTTCAGTGAAGTTCTAGGGGCCACTAGGGCCAATAAGTGCCAACAGCAGTTCGAGGCATAGCCAGGGTAGCTAGAGGCCTTATGCAGCAAACCAATAGTAATTTATGATTGTTTTAGTACTTATGAATCCATTTATGTAGTTTGAAGAAGCTTTTGAGTACCTCTGGAAGTCAAGAAACCATCATACAATTTTTTAGTGACCCAAAGCCAGGGGGTGCCGCCAGGTGTTAGAGGAAAAATCGGAGTAGCCGGAGGCCATTTTATTCAATTGAATAGTATATTTTGACTATATTTGAAATCATGAATCCATTTAAGGGATTTTAAGAGTCATTTGAAGACTTCTAGAGCTCTATAAGATACAAGGAAGTTTTGGGCAGCTCAGGGCCAACCGTGGAGGGAGGCCTAGATTGGGGATGCAGTGCTCTTTTGGAGAAAATGTTCAGTCCATTTTTGAATTATGATATGTGCTAGAGATGGTAGGTGAGGTTTTAGGGATAGAAAAATAATTTTGAAGGAGTTAGTGCCATAGAGAAGCTTAGGGTAGCTCAAGAGCACTGGCAGAAGGAATCAAGTCTAGGGGAGCACAGATCTATTTTCAGAGTAATGATAGACATGAAAGGGATATAGATGGTATTATAAGCCCATTGGTTCAGTTCAGTAACCATTAGAGTTTAGTTTTGTAACTTTTAAGAGAACTTTTTCCATAATCCCAAAGAGCCTAGTCAAGATGACAAGATCTCAAGGAGATGTCGCCCACGATATTCAGGTGAACTCCTAGATTAAATTTTATGTTATGTGTTGTTGTTTATTTTCTGCATTATATGGATTTTGCAGATGTTTAATTTCAGAAAAAACAAATGGACTGAAGGCACTTGATCAGTTAAAAAACATACACTTATTTCAAGTATAAAATTCAGCAAAAGTCAAGTATAAGCTATATATTTTATTTTTTTAATTGAATGGGAGGTTCTTGAAAAGCACAAAAAGTTATCCAACCCATTTTCAGATTTGGTTGGTATCAGAGAACTTGATTTCTTGACCGACAGAACACTAGGTTGCTTGTTTTGACTTGAAAGGTGTTTAAAGTGTGCAAATAATTTAACTATTTGCAAACTGATTGTTGCTTACAAGTTTGAGTTTGCTAGAGGTGAAGGGAAAGCTAATGATAGCTAAGTCCATAAGAGGAAAAGAAGGAAGAATATTTTAAGGCATCTTCCTTACCTAAATGACTTCAAGGCAACCCTTGAAGCATAAGAGGTTTGTTTGCAAAAGGCTGCTTGAAGAAGAGCTTGACTCTCAACCATTTTGTTCAAAAGCTTTGTCAATTGTTTTTGAAATATTTGTGAATTTTTGTTGGAGTTCTTTAGCTGATTGACATAATATGACAAATTCTTCAAGTGAGGCTTCAAAATCCTCCTCCTTCACAAGATTCTTCAATGAAGAAATGAAGAGAGACTTATACATCTTGAAGGACATGGTGCAAATTCTATTTGAAGATAGAAGAGAAATCACTAGACTTCATGAAAAATTGGTTGCTATGAAGGAAGAGAAGGAAGTACTTCATCAAAGATCTCATGAGATGGAGATGCAGCTCCATCAAGCCCAAGAGACCTTAACCAAGAATATGCGTGAAGTATAGGTAATTCACTCAAATTTTTCTTTGGTTTCCTCTTTAGATAGATGTGTTGGTTCATTTGAAAAGCACACTAGAGGTATAGGGTCCAAATTGATGTTTAAAATGGAATATGAAGGCAAGGTTTTAGGCAAACATGCACAAGGCATGATTGATCCTATTTTGGTTGAGGAAAGCCCTAAGAATTTTGGTCTTAGTTATGTTCAATCTTATGGCGTAGACTCCAAATCCATGAAGGCATGTGAGGCAACTTCAAAGAGAACTTTTGTTCCAAGTTCTAAATCACAAACATGTCAAGTTTGTTTTCAAGTTGATTGCTATTGTTTGAAGCCTATGTTTCAGCAAGAATATTGTAGACATGAAACTTATGGCGAGAATGAGAGCTCAGATATTTTTCAATACATGAACACTTATGTTAGTCTTTAAGAGAAAGTTGGAGCCTCTAATGGTTCATCTCCTCAAGAAGGAAAAATAGATGGACATGAAAAGCAACATGTGAGGTATAATTCTTCCCATAGTCATGTTGATTATGTTTTTGCAAGGCATGACCATTATTCATGCTTGAATGGAAGAAAGAGTTGTTTTGCATATTGTGGTCTGTGTAACCATGTTGTTTCAAAAAGTTGGAAGAGGATGAAGGCATATAGGAAGCGGTTGCACAAAGGAAACTTGTAAAGAAGGTACATAAGACTTGCACACATTTCCAGAAGAGGGGAGATGTTGTTTCCCATTGTTGGATATTGCATCCAAATAATTTTCCCAAGAATTTGAGGCAAGAGGATAGAAATATTGGTGAAAGTGGAACCAAGGATTCCATCAATGATGTGAGAATGGATGTTTCACATGAAGAATATTTTCAGCAGCAAAAGTCATCGTGGAAGTCGCTTGGTGAGAAGTGGTTTGACTTCTTGACACAGTAAGACACACACTCATTTGTACATATGAAAATTTCAGTTATGTATGACTTTTTTCTGTTTTAATCTCATGTTTGTTTGAGCCACCTTGGATCGATAATAAAGGACGTGATGTTCAACTACCTTATGTAAATTTCTCGCCAAAAATTTCCTGGGCGATTTCAAGGAAGACAATTCTTGACATGAGGACAAGCGCATTTACGAAGAGAAGTGTCGACTACCTTCGAGTTGTGGTTCAAAGGCACTATCCATGCAAGGAAAGTTTATAGAGGCTGAAAAGAAGAGGGTGTTGTACTCTCATCTATTGGAAAGATCAATATATTAGTATTTTGCGGTCCAAAATATTCCCAATGGGGAGGTGTGATCAGATTTGGATCAAGGACCTAAGTGATAGCTAAAAATTCAAAGTGTTTGGAAGTGTGCCAAACCTAAGAGATTGGATAGATCTCTTTTTCTTGATTCCAACGCCACAAATGGTTCGAAAAATTTACACTGCATGAAGAATTTATCGCAGTTTGAAAAGTCTAGTAAATTGCAATTTTTGGACTTTGACCAAGTTTAACTGGGTTGGGAAAATTAAAAAAAAGGATATTCCAGGGAACATTCTTGGAATATTCCCCAAAATATTACCTAAAATATTCCATTTGCACCAATCAAATCATGACAAGTGTCACCATGTTATTCGTAGTTGGGTACATGTGTTTTAATTTGGGCCAATTAGGATATGCCACATGGCAGGATCAGAGGCCGCCACGTGGCCCATAAATGGTTAAAAAAAACTTTGTTGGCACTGCCAAGGGTCGAACCCTGGACCTCCTGCCCACAGGCCCGCACCCATACCATCTGTTTTATGGTGTTACTTAACACTATATGTCTTCATGTTTTAATTAATGTGTAACGGCTTCTTGATCGGCGGTTTGGAGGGGTCAGCGCTGAGGGCCAGCCCCTTCCATAAGATTGTGACCAAAACCAAGGGCTTAAGCCCCAGAAACGACGACGCTAAAAATTTAACAATAACTGTTTCATGTTATGATGTGTGGTCACACGATAGTTTTAAACGTTATGTAATATTCCCAATTAGCCCAAGCTAATAGGAATATAAAATTTTGTTTCAATTTTTTGTTTCATGAATAAAATTGTAAATAAGGATCAATAAAAATCCTAATCAACAAAATAAATCAATTCCACATGTGAACATAGATAAATCTCGGCTATTTACATAAGCACACTCAGGTGTGAAAGAGACTGGAGCACTTGCCCAAGTCAACCAGGACCACATCAACAACGTTGTCTAGATATAGTGAATCTCCTAGAGACACAACACAATTTTAGTTGGAGGCTACTCATGTGAATGGAGCTAAATCATTGAGATGGTTTAGGGTTTGACAATACTTTCATCCTATAAAAGGAAGAGGAGGAAAATAGAAGAAGGTTGTTGATCGAGTATATTTTTGAATATATTGTCCATTTAGACATATATCATTCTCTGTTGTTTAGCTGAGGATAGTGTTGTTTAGCACTAAGGTGTTCCTGTTCGAGAATCCCACCTCTTCCATTGAGTAGCTCTTGGAAAAGTCTTGCTGATTTCATCCACTATTAGGCATTTAGCCAAGCTCATCTTCCAACTACAACGTAGACCCTGTTGAGGGTTTGGTTGTCCTTGTAAACTGCAGCAAGTGGAGGCTAGCTCTGTTCAGATCTAGGCCATTCTAGGGCCTCTTTTCACTAAGAAAGTCTTCTATCCCATTGGCAAGAGAGTTTTGGACCTTTGGAGATGCATTTTCAGATCTTGGCATCAGGTCAATCCAATGCTAGAGCCTATAGCACATTTTTCCTTCCAGGACTGTGTTATTTGCAAGAAGGAAGTTACAGGGTGTTTTGACACACATTTGGAGGAGAGATATTTGGTTTTGGGGTTCTTCCCTTCACTATGGTGATCCATGGATTAGAATTCTGATCCATGTTTTTCTCAGATCTGATCTGCTTCTATTGTATTCATCTTCAGAAATTTCTGAATATTACTGCGGATTTGCAACTTTAAATCTCAGATCTACTCTCTATGTTTCATGTTTTGATCAAAACCCCAAGGGGAATTTGTAAATGAGGATATAGAAAAACCTTTCATGAGCGTTGCAAATTTGAAGCAGTCAGGTAATACAGAGTCTTATATATTTGAATTTATGAGATTATCTGTTATGGTTCCGGATCTGCAAAGAGAATGATAGTGAAACTAAGAACCATAATGACAGTAAAAACAGTGAGGCTCCTAGTAGTGATAAGGGCAGTGATGACATTGGAAACAAAGAGGATAGTGATGAAGAAGAATACATGGAGGTAGATGATGGTGCAGAAAGCAGTGAAAATGAAGAGGAGAGCGGAAATCGTGATGATCATGACATCAGTGGAGATAATGATGATGATGAGCATGATTTTGACACTGATCAAAACAACAAAGACAATAGTGGTAATATTGAACACAGTGAGGCTGATGTTGGAGATAAGGAGGTAAGTCAATAAGATAGTGAGGCTCCTAGCAGTAATAAGGAGCAAAATGAAGCTGATAATAGTAGTGAAGATCATAGCAAAGAGGCTAGCAACAGTAAGAGAGAAGATAGTGAAAATCATGACAGCAGTCATAATGGCCAAGAAGACAGTGAAAACAATGAACCTTACAGCGGTAATGATGATAGTGCAGAAATAAATGATGACACCTCTAATAGTGAAAACACAAATGAAGAAAGAGGTCAAGAAGATAGTGAAGCTGATATCAGTGAAGGAGAAAGGGATGATGATATAAATGAAGATCACAACAGTGATGTCAACACAGAAGAAAATGAAAGTGAGGCAGATGAAAGTAGCCAAGAACTCAATGCAGAAAACAACAGTGCATAGATCAATAAGGAAGAGAACAAAAGTCATGAGGTCAGCCATGGTGAGGGTATTTAGATGAACAATATTGAGCCTTTCCCTCTCACATACCAAAGAGGAAAGAGGCATGTGTTTGCTGCCTCTAAAAGGTAAGGGACCATGCCATCCACCTTAGCTAAGAAGCTTGACAAATTCAAACAAAAGATCAAAGAAGAAGAAGAAGAAGAATATCATCATGAGGTTGAGAAAGAGTTTGAACTCATTCATATTAACAGTGACGAGGAAAATGAGGCAAGGATCTCAAGCTTGCTCCTCAAGAACAAAAATTCCCAAATTGAAGACCTCCAAGAAAATCTAGATAGGGCCAAGTGTGTGAATAGTGTCCTTGAGATGGAGAAAAAATAGCTGGGGGAAAAAAAATCCATTTATGAGGCTAGAACAAACAGAGCCTTGAAAGAAGCTCAAAGATCACAGGTAAAGCTAGAGGAATTCATGAGCACCTATGAGGAAAGTGAAGATGAAGAAGGATAGTCTAGAAGAAGACCATGAACCATGGGTTTAAAGAAGGCCTTGGCAAGACAAAGAGAGCAAGAGTCAGCCTTGGTAAAGTAGCTCCCTCTAAGCAAGCTGCTTCCCATGGAGATAGAATATGATCAGTAGCCTTGGCTAGAAAGAGAAAACACACATTTGGAGGCCAAACTGGAGAAGGAAAATAGGGACATTGACCTCGAAAAGAAGATGATGAAATACTATGCCTTGAGAAATAAAATTGCAAGGGCTAAGCTCAAAAGAGCCCTTGCCAAAGTTCAAGCCCTCAAGGAGGCAAAGCATCATTAAAAGCTTAACCTTATTTCTTATGCTTCCATGCAAGCATCCCAGACATAAAAAGGAAGATAAGTAAAAATTTTGGGAGATTGAGATTGAAGAAATTGGCTATGATCTTTATGAATGGCATGGATTGTTTGACATTGGAGAAGGCTTGCTTGCAAGATCCCTGAGCATTGTCAAATGGTGATGTGTTCCTATTTATTTTATGTTTTCTTGTATTATAATTGTGTTCATCCTTCTATTATAGTAGGAAAAAAATTTTAGACTAAGAAATGTTGTTTAGAGGCACCTTAGTTCTGTTTATCCTTCACTGCTTCTATGTTTTCCTCTGCTAGTTCAGTTTAGAGAATTCTTAGTTGCTTTCTAGGCCCACTTATGCTTGTTTATCTTATGAATGATTCAATATATTTGATATCAAATATGTTTTATGGTTAGCCCTGCTTTTTTGATGTTACTTAAACTTTGTTCTTAAGATCTTTCTTTGAAGTATCACTAATTATTTTTAGCCAAAGAGGTTTATGTTTTGATCATGCCATTTGTCCATTCTTGAAAGGTTTCTTTCGAGGTATTTATGGCTATGATCAATGATTTTTAGGAGTTCTCTCTTCCTTGATCTATGTTATATGTCTATCTTAAATGGTTTCTAATCTTGAAGGTGAAATCACTAGAAGTTACACAAGTTTCTTTCCTTATATAGTTTCACTAGATTGTTTATCTTCAATACTTGTTTGCTTGAGTTTAATCAAAGAGTTACTAGTTTTCCTTGTCTTATGATTACTTATTTATGCTGATTAGTGTTATATACCCTTCTTGTTTACAAGTATTTTTTCAAGGATTCTTAACTGCCCTTTTGCACCTACTATGTTTCACAAACTTAATGTTCATTTCATCTCACACCAAACTTGAAGATTCATTTGACCATGTTAGATTTGCCCTATGATGCACCCTGATTCACTATTAAACTCTCCATAACCTTTTGTATACTCCATAGCCCAATGACTTGAAAATATCTCACTCCATCTATCCTACTTGATCATCTACCCAACGCAAACAAACAAACTCTAAACGTAATGACGAGCCTAAAATCAAATCCTAAAAGAAAACAAGTTCACATCCTTTACACAAAATAGAGAGAGACCTCTCTGAGTTAAGGAAGGCTAGATCCTAGGACTCCAAATACTGGTCTGATGTTACCCATGTTCATTTGTTCTCACCAATATAACAAATTACAGGGACCTAACATCAGGCCAAGGTCTCACCTGAAGTAGTATGGGAGGATGCTGGAACTAGGTCTCCGCACTGTGGGAGAGAGTAGGTAATTAAGGTAGATCTTCGTTTAATCTATCGGGTTCACATAGAAAAAAATCTACTATCAAGCTTTTTACAGTATAATAAACATGTAACCATAAACAAAGCTACTATCACTAACCGATCGGATCAGTACATTCACATCCATGTGCGCATCATCAATTATCACCACAAAACATTACATTCACAGCTAATTCATAGATTGCAGATACATTCGCAGCTTAAGTAAATAACACAGATGCACTTCAGTAATAAACACGATCATTCCAGATATCAGAAATATACTTCAAATAGATTCCACATTCGTTAGCATCCAAAAACCCAATTACAACCCCAAGACATAGCCCTCGCACACAGCCAGTAGGAGTCCTAACCAAAAATTTTGTGTAACCAGCTCCAAAAATAGAAGAAAAGAGATATCAACGCCTTAGAAATAAGCCACTTCGAGGGGGAAACCTCCAATACATTACATAAATGAACAATTCTTGGATGATACAATTTACAAAACCTCCTATCTATATATAGGAGTCCATGGGGCCATAATGTAATCCTAGTGGGCCACAATGTAATCCTAGCCGACCTAACAATAATAATTTAAGGGCACAATAATAACAAAATGGGGGTTACAAAGGTACAATAATAACAATAAGGGGGTTACACTAACAACAATAAGGGGCTATACTAGTAATATAGGGACCTAACATGCCCCTCTCCTTCACAAAAGTGTTGTCCTCAACGCTTGAGTAGCTTTGGGTGCTTCTGTATAAAATTCTCATCCTCCCATGTAGAATCTTCAGTGGGTAAGTTCTTCCACTTGATGAGATACTCTGAAATTGATCGATTCTGTAGTTGTCGAGTTCTTTTTTCTATGACTGCTTCAGGTTCCAATATGATCTTCCCTTCCCCATCAAGTTCTGGCAATACTGTTTGAACTGGAAGATTTTCACCTATAACCTTCTTTAAGCATGAAACATGGGAAACTGGATGTACTCGCGAAGAAGCAGGAAGCTCCAATTTGTATGCCATAGTACCAATCTTTTGCAACACCTTGTAAGGACCATAGTACTTTGGCGATAATTTATTATCCTTCTTTGCTTGCTTGAGGGACATTTGTTTGTATGGTTGTAGCGATAAAAATACCCAATCTCCTACATCAAAACTTCTCTCGCTACGATGTTGATCTGCCTGTTGTTTCATTCGATTTTGTGCCAAATTCAGGTTATCCTTTAAGAGTTGGAGAACTTCTTGCTGATGCTCGACGTGATCTTCCACTGCTTGAACCTTCAAATTTTTCCTTAAAGATGATGTGATCGATGGTGGATGATATCCATAAAGTGCCATAAATGGGGTCATTTTTGCTGCAGTATGGAAGGAAGTGTTATACCACCATTCGGCGAGAGGTAACCACTTGACCCATTGTGTTTGTTTATCAGATACAAAACAACGAAGATATCCTTCCAAAAATTTATTTACTATCTCGGTTTGACCATCAGATTGAGGATGATAAGATGAGCTATGAGCTAATTGAGTACCCAAACAAGAAAATAACTCCGTCCAAAAATTTCCAGTAAAAATGGGATCTCTGTCGCTCACAATAACTCTTGGGATTCCATGTAGCTTTTGAATTTTGTCCATAAATGTACTAGCAACTGTACTTGCTTTAAATGGATGAGATAATGCACAAAAGTGTGCATACTTGGTAAGTCTATCAACTACCACCATGATGACATTCTTTCCTTCGCACTTAGGTAAACCTATGATAAAATCCATTGAAATCTCCTCCCAACGTTGACTTGGAATGGATAAAGGTTGTAGAAGTCTTGGGGTCTTAATTGTCTCCACTTTATTCTGCTGGCAAACCAAACATTCCGCCACAAACTTTTGAATATCAGATTTAAGGCCATCCCAAAAAAAAATCTTTCTTCACCCTGTGGTAAGTTTTTAAAAATCCTGAGTGTCCTCCTAAAGGAGAAGTGTGCAATTCCAGAAGAATCTTTTGTTTTAGTTGGGAATTCTTACAAAGATATAAGCGATCTTTGTACCATAAGGAATCATTTTTCCAACTAAATGTATCGGATGTACTAGGATCTTGCTGCAACTTTTGAATGAGTGTCCATACATCTTTGTCCTTCTTCCATTCATCTCTTGCTTCAGTTATCCAATCTGGTTGGATAATAGAAATAGCACAAAGAAATGCTTCCACCTCTTCATTCTTTCTTGAGAGTGCATCTGCAACAACATTAAGCTTTCCTTTTTTGTAGATTATTTCAAAGTCATAACCCAGCATCTTTGTGACCCATTTTTGCTGCTCTTCTGAAGATAGTCTTTGTTCCAAAAAGTGTTTAAGACTATCATGATCATTTTTTACCTTGAAGTGTCTTCCCATTAGGTAAGTTCGCCATTTCTTTAGTGCATGCAATATTGCTAACATTTCCTTCTCATAAATAGGTTTCTTTAAATAATTTCCTTTGATTGGACGACTTTCAAAAGCAATGGGTCTTCCTTCTTGCATTAAAACAGCACCAATTCCATTTCCTGACACATCACATTCCACGATAAAGGTTTTTGTGAAGTCTGGCGTAGCTAAGACCAGTGCTAGGCACATTGCCTCTTTAAGATGTTCAAAGGCCTTAGTTGCTTCAGGAGTCCATGAAAATGCATCTTTATTCAATAATTTTGTTAGAGGTGCTGTTATTCTCCCATAATTCTTAACAAACTTGCGATAATACCTGTTAACCCGAGAAATCCTCGCAACTGCTTTATGGTTGTGGGGACTTTCCATTCCTTAATGGCTTTAATTTTGTTAGGGTCTACTTTAACACCCTCGTGAGATACAATATGACCCAAATATTCCACCTCTTGTACTCCAAAGAAACATTTGGATTTTTTTTGCATATAATTGTTTCTCCTGCAATAGTTTGAGCACCCTGTCAACATGTTCAACATGATCCTTCCAAGACCTACTATAGATTAGTATATCATCAAAAAATACTAGCACAAATTTTCTAAGGAAGGGTTTGAAAATGGAATTCATCAACCCTCGAAATGTAGAAGGTGCATTGGTAAGGCCAAAAGGCATGACCAAAAATTCATAATGACCTTCATGAGTTCGAAATGCTATTTTTGGAATATCTTCGGTCTTCATTCTAATTTGATGATATCCTGAACAAAGATCCAACTTGGTAAAATAAATTGCTCCATGTAATTCATCCAATAATTCATCAATCACAGGAATGGGAAATTTATCTTTAATGGTGAGCTTATTGAGCTCCCTATAATCTGGACACATTCGCCATGATCCATCCTTCTTGTGTACCAATACTACAGGAGCATAGAAAGAAATTTGACTAGGTTGAATTATACCCGCCTCTAACATTTCTACAATCATACGTTCAATTTCGCTCTTTTGGACGTAAGGATATCTATAAGGCCTGATGTTTGGAGGAAAACTTCCTAGAATCAAATTAATAGCATGATCATTATCATGAATAGGTGGGAGTCCTTTGGGAGTTTCAAACACCTTGGAATGATTGTACAAGACTTGTTGGAGATCTGCAGAAATAGATGATTTTGATGCTGGAACTTCTAGTGAGCATAATTGTGCAATTACGCCTCGTTGTTCTTTCTTTAGAAGCCTTTTCATGACATTAGAGCTTATTATCCTTCCTGGCTTCCCCGCAATACCCAGTAATTCGACTTCCTTTCCTTCTGAAAAAAAATTCAAGAAAAGTTCTTGAAAATTAAAAGCTACCGTCCCCAAAGATTGTAACCATTTTACTCCTAGTACAACATCAGCACCTCCCATAGGAATGGCATGCATTGGACTAGTCAATACATATTCCCCCATGGTTAGCTTGATATTATGGCATTTTCCAGAGAAATTTATAGTTCCTCCATTTGCAACCATCACTTGACATTCTGGTGCTGGGTATAGGAAACAATTTAATTCCTTGGCTACCTTATAATGAATAAAATTATGGGTGCTACCTGAATCAATCAACACTATTACCATTTTCTTCTTGATATGTCCTTCTATCTTGAGAGTTTGAGGAGTGGTAATTCCTGCCAGTGCATTACATGATATGGTCGAATTCATTTCTTCCTCTTCTAGGGCTGGTTCCTGGTGTATATCCTCTTCTTGTTCATTTTCTTCTTCCTCTTCACAATCTATGTAAAATAACTTCTTCTCAGCACACTTATGACCTTTAGTGTATTTGCTATCACAACTGTAGCAAAGCCCTTTTGCTCTTTTTTCTTCCAATTGTTGTGGTGTCAACCTTGTAGGTTGTGGAAATCTAGGCGTAGCGACACTTCCTTCTTTATAGAATTGAGTGGTAGGCTTCCTTGTCGCCATAATTTTACATTCAACTTTTCTTGCCAACCTGAATGCCTTCTCCAATGAATCGGGTTCCAAAACACAAACTTCATGTTGGATGTTATCCTTTAGAGTACCTATGAAGAGATCAATCCTGTGTTCCTCTGGAATATCAGTTACCCTTATATTCAATTTTTGGAAGTCCTCAATGTGCTGCCCCACTAAACCCTTTTGTTTGAGATTTATCAATTGGCTAAAGAACGTGTTGCTCTTTGTATCCTCATAATGTGCTATCATTTCCTCCGTAAAAATTGACCAAGTGACAATTTTTTTACGGGAGCAAAGCCATTGATACCATACAAATGTATTTTGTTCGAAATGTAAAGTTGCAATGCGTACCTTTTGTGTGTTTTGCACGTTATGGAGATCAAAATATTGCTCCATCTGTAGTATCCATGTTACAGGATCCTTTCCATCAAACTTCCTCATATCCATTTTTTGGAATATGGTGGTTCTTCCTGCCAACATTAGAGTTTATGAAATCACAATTAACATTTATTTTGTTCTCATCATGAGGTTCTTCTACTATATTTCCGCCATTAGGAATCATTTCTGGTTTTAAGCTTGTCATCAAGCCTTCCATGTATGATTTTAGATCATTCTTCATGTTTTCCATGTTGTCTTTCATGTCATCCATCTTAGCTTCCATGCCCACTTCCATGCCATCCATCTTAGCTTCCACGCCATCCATCTTAGCTTCCATGCCTTTCTTCAAACTGTCCATCTTCACTTCCATGCCTTTCTTCAAAACTTCCATTTCATTTTTTGTTGCTCTTTGCGAGAGTGAAATTTGTTGCACTTGCTCTTGTAATTTTGATAGATCATGTTGCAATTCTTCATCTTCATGAGTCATAGTAGAGCTTTCTTAAGGCTTAATGGGTGTTGAATTATTTTTACGGGGCATATTTTAGAACCCAATATTGCTATATATTCTACAATATGCCCTTGGAATCAATTCAAATTGATTCTTCAAAGAAGACTTATGCAATTTGGAAAGAAAAATATACACACCTTTTTCTTGCTTTTGAGGAGCTCGATATTGGAATTGGATTATCTCTATGATTGCGACTCTTAAATATTTGAAATTAAAAAATGGAATAGCCCTCTGAATTCTCTTTCGAATGCCATAGTTCTGACCTGATTTGGATTCTCCAAGACAAAGTTGTGTCCAATCTCCCACAATGACCTAATTCTGGACTGGTTCAGTAGAGCGAACTTGTACGACTTGCCACGTGTCACTTTTCCGTCCTTTGTCTCTGAAATTGATATCCAAGAGACTAAAGTCTGTTTACTTGCAAAAAAAATTTACGGCACTCAAATCCGATTCCCAGAGAGAGAGTTATTGAACTTTTCCCACAATCACCTCTTTGAGATGAAATTCAGAAGCCTGAAAAAGCACTAATTTCCACAGATCATATCTCCAAAAATGTTGCGAACCAAGCTCTGAAATGTTTTGACAAATTTCCTTAGGATTTCAGCTTTGCACCATACGAATTTCAGATTCTGAACCTTTGTAGAAAAAAATTTATAGTGAAAATGCCACGATGACCTGTTTAGGAGCTTGAAACAATACCTAACTTCCACAGATGATATCTCCGAAAATATTGTGAACCAAGCTCTGAAATTTTTAGACAATATTCCTCAGGATTTTGGCTTCGCACCCTAAAAATTTCAGCTTCTGAAACTTCGTAGAAAAAAATTTATAGCACAAATGCCACGATGACCTGTTTGGAGCAGCGAAACCCTAGAATCCAAAGCTCTGATACCAAATGTTTTGTAACCAGCTCCAAAAATAGAAGAAAAGAGATTTCAACGCCTTAGAAATAAGCCACTTCGAGGGGGAAACCTCCAATACATTACATAAATGAGCAATTCTTGGATGATACAATTTACAAAACCTCCTATCTATATATAGGAGTCCATGGGGCCATAATGTAATCCTAGTGGGCCACAATGTAATCCTAGCCGACCTAACAATAATAATTTCAGGGCACAATAATAACAAAATGGGGGTTACAAGGGTAAAATAATAAAAATAAGGGGGTTACACTAGCAACAATAAGGGGCTATACTAGTAATATAGGGACCTAACAAAAAACAACCCAAGACAGATCTCAAAAGTTCATTTGTAGCATCGATCTTACTTTTTCTTACCTACGAGACCCAACTATCTATCTATTTATTTCATCGTAACCTTTTCCATCCTATGGTCTGCGAACTATGGTTTGCGGACTGTAGGTCTACCCTTTGACCCGTTATAAAAAATTGGGGGCTTTGACACTCCCCAAAGCCCCTATGCAAGACCAATTACTACAAAATTATATAAAAAATTCAGCTTAGGGAACCCCATTCCAACATCATTCATTATATGTATGTCATTCTTGAACCAGTTCCAAATCAACATCATTTTGAATCAAATCTCGACGCTTATTTCATGTCATTGATGGGAAAGACATCAAAGCCTCCTTGAGACTGGTTACTTATTTTCATAATCATCTCATTATCTAGGAAGTTGAATTAGAAACTCCCCTTTCATTACGTTGGAGCTTGAATACACGAATTTCAACTTTCATCGCTCTCAACGACATGTTTTCATCAATTTCCTTCGACCAAAATTTTATGTGTGGTGTTCGACTTCAACTCATTCCTTGACACCATACATATTTTACAATTGTATCTTGAGATCCATTAACAATATTGGTGGATTCTCTTGTGTATGTTAAAAATTTACATCATTGGTCATTAATCAGGTGGTTTCTACCATGTTCGACTCCAACTCCTTTATTCGCGTGGTTAGAATTAAAAATTAGGAGATTGAGTTAATGAGATAAAATAAACCAGATCTAGTTCCATCCATATGGACTACACATTCAATATTAATACAATATTATGAAGTATGATGACTATGATCATATAGATAGTCATGAGTCCACTCTTTGCCATTAATGGACTAGCTTCTTGATCATTGTGCATGTAATGGTAGGTTATATGTTGAGCATGGGTATACTCCATCATCAAAGAGATATCATCATGAAACATTATTATAATATATTATCATCTCAACCAATCATTCTTGATCAAAAAGTATCATAAGGTAAAGCACCTCATTGATTAGCTACCATTTCTAACTTTGAGATTTAGGGGTAAATTGGTTATAGGCCATTTTTCTGCATTTGGTCAATAGGCCTACAAACTAGATCAATCATCATCCGTGAACATGTTTCCATCATCCCTATACTAATACCTAAGCATGACCTTCCAAATGCCCACATTTTTTTTGTCTAACTATTTTGGGTTTGTTGATTCTAGAAATTCAAGAAAATAAAGAAGATTCCTGAAGCTTCCTCTTCTAGACGCTTATGGAGTTGTTTTAACCATTTACCTTGGATAAGAAGCTCAAATCCTATCTGATCCTACCTTGGAGATTTCAACTCTTATCCCTTGAGCTCATCCTCGCATTTTAAGTGTATCTCAAGCCTAGATTGGTAAATGTATAAAAATTCCTAAACTACCACACTCTCATATATATTTACTTCCATCCACAATGTCAGGGTTGAATTTTGGAGACTGATCATGCCCTCATTCTATTGCCTCAAATCTAAGAGATTCATCATTTTCATGCATTAGGGTGACATTGAGGTGTGCTTTGTGACAAGGAAGGACAAGTCAACTTGTGGAGATATCTACAAGATCAACAATATATTTGGTTGTAAAATCTCTCCTATTTCTATTAATACAAAGTGTATATCATTTTCCTATGTGTGTTATGTTATGTTTACATTCATATATTTCAATGCCTCATTGATTCATTGAATAGACTGATTGAATTATGCTACATATAGGTTATAGATCCTTGGCTTGTTTTGGTTGTATGTGCAGGTTCTAATTATAGCGATCAGAGCTAGGATTGTAGCCTACAAGTCGGGAGGAAAGTAAATATTGTGATGGATTCCAAGTAGACATATTTCCATATTTCAATTTATATAAGGGAAAATTTATGTTATTTTATTTCTGTTGTTCTAGACCAGTCCACTGGGTCTAGGGAAATCGTTTTTTCCACAATCGTAATTCTCCTATAACAACATGCTTTGTCCCGTGGGAATCCTGATGGTTGAAAATGTGGTTTGAAGGTGGGAAATGGTAGGTAAGGGTATATGAGGTCTCTGTGAGGCATTTTTCAATATTAGTTCCTCTTAGAGGCCTATCTTGCACAAAAATAAGTGCACAGGTTGTCCCTCAAATAACCCATAAATATAGTCTAAGTGAAAAAATTTTGAGGGCAATGTGGGATGACAAGGAAGTGGTTGATGATGACAGGGGGTTGTAGGATGAGTGTGGAAACCCTAAAAGTCACTGATAGCACCTTCATATCAAGGAAAATCCCCTTTTTTGTACATATAATAATAATATATTTGTAGCAAAAAACCCTAAGAAATAAAAGTTAAGTTAAATTTTATGTAATCAAACAAAGAAGGAATTTATTTTAGTAAGAACCAATTAACCTCACAACATGCATCTAAAATACACACATGAAAACTTGAAAAATATGATCTTAACTCCTAGATTGCAGAAATAGAGTATGCAAGAGATAATGAACTAAATCCTAGAAAATTGCAAAGGGAAACAAAGACATATTTTTGGTTTCCTATTGTATACTCCTCAACCAAATTTCCCACAAGGGATGTGGTAATTAGGCTTGTTACCAAAATTTTCTAGAAAATAATTTTTTTCTTAGAAAAGGGTATGCTGCTACTAAAAAAATGCAAAAAAATGATACATAAAGAGGGTTTGTAGGCTCTGGGTTGGGACCTAACCCAATAGGACTCAACCCTCTGCAACAAACTCAAATTTGAAGAAAACTCCACTTTTCATTAACATAAAATTTATTTAAGATACATCATGAAATGACGAAGTCAAGATCTTAGCTCTTAGTGGTACTTAAATAAATAGTATTTATGGGAAACCTCCTTGAAAAGAGGACCACCTCCCTCCAAAACATCAGAATAAGTGGATCTATCTCCCTTATATTCTTGCATTCCTTGAGTTCACTGGATGCGAGTAGACCTCAAGCTATAAATGAGTGGAGATGATTTATTCTAGTGATCACTTTGAGTTAAAGGAGAGTAAAATTTGGGTACAAGCCTCCTACACTTCCTCTAGATGCCTCCAACATGCCTTTGCAACATAAATGTAGTGAAAAATGCTCCTTTCATGCACATTAACCACATTATGCCACAAAGAATGACAAACATCCTTTAATGTTCCTATTAAACACATTATGGCCAAAAATATGTTAATTAATGTGAGAGAAGGAGAATTTATTGGATGGAGGGTGGAAAAATGACCTTATAATATACCTTTTTATGGTACCCATCAACTATTTTGAAATAGGTTGAGGGTTCAACTCACCCAAATACATATAAAACCTGATGTTATCTTGCATCAATATACTCAAGCCCTATATTTTAAACTCCTACATCGACATAAAAACCAAGAATTCCAAGTATATATGATATCATACCTGAGCTTCGACCTTCCTAGATGTTAAAAATTTTATGGACACAAATTCTTTCACATTATATCTTCATGACAAGGATTTTTAGCTCATAACAACATCGTATCATGTCAAACTATGAGCTTCCTAGATCTTGGTAATCTTCATGCAACATTGTCATCAATTAGTTCATCTATCATGTTCAGCAAGCCAAACTTCCTAATAGCTACTAGCACATATGTTTTATCCTTCAAAACAGTGTTTTGGCTCATACTCTTCCAATAAGTCATATCGATTCATGATCTTCCAAGCCATCAATAGTGTTATCCACACAATCATTGTGTTCCTTGATAAAAAAATTGTATGTGCATCTACATTATTCAACAAGTCATCTTAACTACTATATTTTGTAGCCTCTGCATGTGCTTCTACAATATATTTTTTCATGGAGCTAACTCATATCCCAAACCAATCATCTATATCAGAGCTACCAAAACATAATAGCTTCTAGTCAATATTTTGGATACTTCATGTCAAATTACAGTACTTTCTCCCTCTGAGGTCAAAATTTCTTTTGCATGGTATATTCGCATATATATTTAAACTTAGTTCTGCTTCATTCTTTCCATATCAATTTTTTTGTACCATCATCATATTTGATCAATCTATTCTAGGAACACAACAATCAGAATAATATTATAGTTCTTCATTTTGTTGCTAGAGGATGTTGTCATTTTACATGAACTTCTTGACCACAAGATTACTTGCCATTCTTAAATAATGTCTTTTGAATAGTAGCGTATTCATTCTCTTTCAGTGATTTTCTTGCTTTCTTGTTGCCATCTAGTTCACTTCTTCGATATATACTCCAAATTTCTCCCTTATTTATTGGTTTTGGTGTTATCACTATCAATGAGTTATCATTATCAATGAGTTATCATTAGACATGAGCCTTTCCACACTTTCTTCTTCCATCCTTCTGATGTTTCTTCCACAACTTTGTAAAATTTCAATATGTGCCTACAATTCTCACGAGAAAGTACAACCAAGAAAGATATACAAGCAAAATTGAATAAAATCAATAAGGTATTTATCTCTTAAGAGCATGATTTCAATCCTATCATTGTATGGTTTTTTATTTTTATACAGAATAATTAGCTAGGGTTTCTAGGGTCTTATAATTCAAATCCTTGGTAGGGTTCATAAGCCCTAGGTCCTTCATTTGAAATTTTTTAAAGCAAACCCTAGAAATCATGTATATTATTTTCAAATTTTGTATACTAAAGGGTTAGTCATAAAACCCTAGAGACATCACTTCTATTCATGAAATTTAAAATGTGTGCAAGATAATTATAAGGATCTCTTCATCATGTATTGCAACTTTTCAAGAGAAAAATGGGAAAAGTATACATATCTTTCTCAAAATTCTCCCTATTCATAGATTATTCAATTTTTTAGGTACTGAGGATGAGTTAGTTCTTACAAAAATTTTTTTGAGATAATAGTTTGATTTCACTTATGTAGTGGCTTCCTTTTATGTATAGAGGATTTATTTATAAAAATTTTATGCATTTATATGTCCTTTAATTAAATGTTTATGTTGATACCCATTATTTAACATTTTTTAAAAATATTTCACTACTCTAATTATATTGTTTTGTGGCACGTTGATCCATGTGGAAAATCACCTACATATTCAAAAGTAAACAAATAACATTTTCACTTTACATTTAACATGAAAATTTGATTCTTAGCTAATATTTTTAAAATAATAACTTTTCTTTTGTTGAAATATTTAGTCTGAGCACCATGACAATGATGTTCTTGATGAGGAAGAGTTGTGGTCATCCCCCAACCTTGTGGTCACAATAAACATGTGTAGAAAATGAACAAACAAATTATATAGTTGATTCACATTAAGGATAACAGTCCTCCAATTGAGGCTAGGATCAAGAAACTAAGAAATGATCTTTAGGTATACGAGGTAATAACCACATTTAAAGTGAGTTTTTTTTATGTCATAAGTTTAATTTAAAAAGTTTATTTTTTAAATTTTACATTATTCAATCGAAAAAATATCTTCTTTCTTATGTAGATTTATTTGGAGGAAATCCCCCTCCATAGTAGTCACCTAATCCTCAGCTCAGTGTTGATACTAGTGGAATTAATGAGACAAAACATGAGTGTCTAGCCAACACTAGCGTCAAACATATATCTAGGAAGCATCTATTAACTACTCCACGTTCCAGTGGTCATGATCCTAGTACTGACACTGGGTCGACACAATTGGTTGTGAGAAATGATCACATGATCCCCAAGAAAAACACATAGTCAGGCTCTAGATAATGTGGTAACAAAGGTGACCCTAGTACAGATGACATTATGGGTTCATTTCCAAGAGCACCATGTGTTAAGAGCACGGGAAAAATCGACGACACATTTTTGGTGAATGAGGAAGGAATTCCAATAAAAACACCAAAAGTTCCTATTATTTTTTCATGTTTTCACTATTTCATCTTTTATATAGAAAACATTAGTCATCTATATTATTATTTTCAAACTAATGATCGTAACTTTTTTCATGTAGGTAACAACTTGTTTTATACAAAAATGGACGATAAAGTGTTAGATATTTTTGATCCCACCATAAAATGAAGGTGGAATTTCCAAAATTCCAACCTTAAAAAAATATTATGGACGACCATGAAGATATATTCGGGGTATATACCTTCAATAAAACTAACGTCACCGCTATAGTCAAAAAATAGTTAAAATATCTATGAGACCACTATAGGAGAAAATTATTTGAAAACCCTAATTATTAGCTCCCTCCCATGATTCTTGATATGGAATCAAAGGGTCTCATCGAGGATGCAAAGGATAGGGAATTGAGAAAAGAAGGGAAATATCCACCTGTTCAAGCAAGGTATAATTACATCTTGAATTAAATATGTTTAATTTGTTTAGTTTTGAATAAAATTGTAGTATATAACATACTTGAACCATTTCATAGGCACCCAACACTTTGAAGGAAAACAAGGAAAGGTTTGAGAAGCTTTGGCAACACAAACTGGGCTAGGGAATATATTTAATTCTAAAAACAAGAGTTGTAAGTACCCAAAACTTCTTAAAAATATTATTTGTTATATCACCTTCAAACATTCTGGTAATTGCACTAGCAAATAAAAAAATCAATACACTTATGTAATGCAGGGTGATGTATTCGTAAATGAAACCACAAAGAAATAATTCGAGATTGGTTTCAAGTTAAAATTTAAAGGTGTATTTGAATGTTGAAAAAGCATGGGTTAAACCCAAACATTCATCTTGAAGGAGAAGGTCACTAAAAATCAATCCACATTAACCTTTCATTAATTATAAAATACAATCAAGTTTGATATAAATCTAATGTGTTTCTTTTCTTTAATTAGCATGGGAATAGTACAAATATAGATGATCCATGACTATTAAGAATCAATACTCTAATAGTGTGCCACACCAACTAGAACATTTTGGTGCTCTCGAGGAACCCCATGATAGTGGTGTGCAACCACGAGACGAGGCCCACAATGGTAATAGGGCTGTATGCTAACCATATACTTAATAATTTCATGCTTATAAAGTATTTACATTTTTTTTTAGTTATTCATTTATAATTGTATACTTATAAATTATGTGTTTTAAATGGAAGAGCATGTCTTACAAGAGGATCCTTAACCAAAAGAGGACCACGTGGTAGTCATTGAAACCATTTCAACTAGTGAAAAAGGTAAATAATTACATTGCAAAGGTAGTTTTTTTATTAAAAACTACTCCAATGACATCCAATAACTAACCATATATATTTAATATTTTTTTAGGCGATGCTCCCACACAACATCCTTGACTTCGTGAGAACGTCACCACTACAGGTGCAATAAATCCAAGGATAAAATTATAATTAGCGTCATAATATCCCCAACTAGATGAAAATGCAAAAATGGATGATAAACTTTTGAATTATATGGGTAATAATGATAAGATGAAAAAAAAAAAAAAAAAAAATGATTATGTGCAATTTTATAATGTAATAGATAAGGCATATTGTTATAAAATGGTTTTGATGTTAAAGATGACATATTGATGTATAAATTTTTTTGAATGATTTCTTGCATATATTTTTGTAGTTATATTATAAAATTATCAAATATACTTCCATAGAAGTCACTACAGGATAAATTTCAACAAATATGTTCCCTTATCAATTTTCTATTTTTTTCTAGTGGGAATGAATGAATCTTAATGTGTTAAAATCAAAGTTTTATAGTATATAGATTGGGTATTGTGGAATGGACATTTATCGGTAGAAAATAACATATAATTCACAGGTTCTCCATTTTTCTAGGATTATGTAGCCCAAAAATATCTTCCTTTATTCGAGTACCTCACATGAAGATATATAGCATGATTATGCATAAATTTCGAAGGGATATCATCAAAGAACCATCTAGGAAATTGTGGGACAAGGTCATATCTATTTCATTCTACATTTTGTACCCACTGTTATGCAAGAAACCGATCCTTGATTAGGATGTAGACATCTCCCTCAACCACAATATTGATGATATGAACAAAAAATTATTTTCCCTATTATGGAGTTGTTGTGCCAACACATTCCCTAAGCATGCTAGAAAATGTGATTTGAATTGGAATCATACCAAACATTTTCAATTCACAAAGAAGAACCAACGCCTCATCTCTATTGTCATTATGAATATATCACTATTATTTAATTCCAGGGGACCATATCTCTTTCAAAAAGGCTATAAAAAACTCTCCATGCATCCATTATGCTCCCACATTTGCAATAAATGTCAACAAGGGAACTTGCAACAAAAAAATCAGACTGAAACCCTAATTTAATTATATAGGTATGTATCTACTTTCCATTTTTTGTGGTTTCTAGGATGGAAAATGCTCCAAGCACACTGGAAAGAGTGGTAAAATTTATTTTCTTAGGGTTGTAAGTAGCATTTTAGGGAATAGTTCATGTACTAACTCAACATATCTAGCATGTGCATATCCTGTAATCATTGCATTCTAGGAGACAATTTCCTTCTGAGGCATTTCTTCAAATACTTTTTGTGCATTTTCAACATTTACACATTTGCCATACATTTCCAAATGTTCGTTTCCTATATAAACCTCTATTTTTAATCCTAATTTTACACTGCACCCATGGACACACTGAAATTCAAGTGTTTACGTTGAATGTGTTTTATTTTTTTCTTAGCCTTATGTTATATTAGTATAATATCTTTAGTTAGCCTAATATAGGGAGTTGAAGTTTTAGTTTACTAAGGCTTGAAGTTTTTCATATACGATAGATATATTTATTTCCTTTTCCATTGAAAACTGGTATTTTTCCTTGCATAAATGATATACCAAATGATTTTGACTTCCTATGTTTGTACATGATGAATTTCAATAATTTTTAATGGAATTTATCTTGTGATCTATGCGTATTTTCCATGCTAATAATCTAAAATGTTATTCCTTGCCCTTTTCTTGGAAGGTGAGAACGTATGTTTTTGGATTTTGGTCTTGTTATTAATGTTTTTTTTTGTAAGTTAGGCTAAACTATATTAGATCATAAAAGAAACTTTACATAGGCATCGGGCTGAGATGGCAAGCGGTGCTTAGCCAATACCAGCCTTGGTTGTTTTCAAAATAAAGTAGGTTTGGGGCTACCTCATAGGAGGAAAAAAACCCATTAATAGAGTCATATAGTAATGTTTTACAAAATATTCCATAACACATATAAAAACAAAATAGTTGTATTATGTACTAAGCTGACAAAAAACATAAATGAACTGTGCTACCATGTAGTCATGGTGTTCCTTCAACTTCCTCTGTCGTGCAGTCCTCCTCCTCCATGAGGCATACATATTCACATGCAATGGCTTCCTCCTTAGTTTTGGGCTCTTGCAGAGGCTTCAAAGGGGTCACACAGGTGATAGGAGCAACATGGTACTCGACTTCTAGAACTCTAGTCCAGACTCCATCTGAATCCATGATACAATTGTCTGTCTCCTCCTCAACTGGCTCATGAGTTGAGAGCAACTTGGTTTTCCGAGGAGTGGGAATCTCAGAGTGTGCTATGATAGGTTTTCTAGGGCCTCTTCTGCCAGTAGGCTTCTCTGGAGTCAAGACAATCTCTTCCTGGGTGCAGTGAGGCATTTGAGTTACACCCTGCCTTTCATGGCTTCTTGAAGAGGAAGCTTCAATGGATTCCAGATGTTGGTCTTGGTCATGGTGGTAACGCCCCGAGAATGCTCCTCTATGGTTGTGCCTGATGGTATTTTGACGTTGTCACAGGGACATGGAGAGGCTATCAAGCAGAGAGAGGGATGTCGTCAGAGAGATTAGTCCAAGAGTAGGGGGGTGATCAGCTAGAGTGCGCGTAGCAGAGGTGCGTTGCGAGGGGGGTTGGGGGGGGGGGGGGGTAACAAGAGGGCATTTAGTGGGGGTGATCACCGTAGATAGTATGTAGTAGAGAGAAGAGCAAGAGTAGGGCCTTGCAATATGGAGGTGCACAACATGGAGGCTCGCATAAGGGGGCACGCAACAAGGATAATCTCAGGAGGAGGAGCGTGCAACAGGAGGGCCCATGGCAGGGGGCTCATAGTAGGGGGTGCATAGCAGGGGGCGCGCGTAGCAGGAAGGGAAATGGCAGTGGAGGTGCTCAAGGGAAGCTGGAGCAGTGGCATGATGGAAAGAGGAATAACAACAATGGCCCTTGAGACGATCTGGAATGATAATAAGATAGCAGAATGAGGAGATTTTGTGCCTTTTGAAGACTTGTGGCACGAGCGCAAAGGTGGTGAGGGACATTCCAAGTGTGACTGCATGTGATATGCAATATGGAAATATGTCAAGTGAGGCAAAGTGAAGGTATAAATGATTGACGATGTGAGTTTCCACATCATGTTAGAGATGGCGTTTCAGAGCGGGGTTAGCCTAAGCATGGGAGGATATGTCCTCACATGGTTTGGACGTTTCACCCGCATCTGGGGAAATTCAATCCTTTTGGAGGAGAGTGAGGTATCTCTCACACAGGATCTCATCTTGAATCTGAGGAAAAATTGAGTGGTATAGAATTGAGTGGCTATCCACTCCTTTGTTGGCTAATAGGTCTACTATGGTGTTTACCTTTCTGCTCACATGGTGGAATGTAATGGCCTTGTGATGCTGCAGCAGTTGTTCCAGATTATTAAGGCAATTTCCAAGTTGCCAGCTGGTGGAGACATTTATGGAATAATATCCAAGGAGGACGCGAGTGGCTTCTTGGATGATTAGTTGAGAATCTCCTTCCATTTCCATTGGGAAAAAAATAAACTCAATCACTATGGAGATACCCTGGATAATCCCCTTCAGTTTCATGGATTTCTTGTTATCCCACCCTAGATTTTAGTAGTCACTGTGTAAGTGTTTGCCACTAGAATCTCTGAATATGCCCCCAAATCTGGCTTCCCCTAGGTTTCCTTTGGAGGTTCCATCGAATTTTTATTTAAAAAATACGATTGGGGGTGGATTCCAATGTTTAGGAGTGTTGATCCTACATGTGTGTGGGGGGGAGTTCTCCACATGGGGTTCGATACTCATATGCCAATTTTTCCAAATGGTGCATTCATCCGTGGTTGTTGGGATGTAGTCCTTCCCCCAACATGCCATGGCAATAGTTTCTTGTAATTTTCTTTGTAGCTTGGCCCATATCTATTCTTTATTTAAAGATGCATCTTTAAATATCCTGCCATTTTGTTCTTTCCAAAGGTTCCATATGAGTAGGCCCAGAATGAGCTGCCAAAGACGATTTAGGAGAGTTCTAGAGTAGGGGTTATCCTGCCACCTTCTAACGGTGTTGGTGATGTTTCCCCAGTCTCGGTTGGATCTTCTGCATAAGGTCTCAATCCTGTCCAAGAAAGTGTTGGGCGTGGGGCAAAGGTTTAGTAGGTGATCGATGGTTTCAATGTCATTATGACATAGAGGAAACCTTGAAGGACCCACAAAGCCTCTCTTCATATTATTCTCCAATGTGAGGATGCATATTTTACTTAGCAGCCAAAAAAATGTAGCTACTTTGGGCCAGATCTTAGTTGTCCATATCTTCTTCCATAGGTGATTTGTGGGGCAAGGGTTCGAAGCTTGAATGAGATGTTAGGCTTTCTTAGTTGAGTAATTGCCACTTGGAGTATGGCCCCAATGGAGTAGGTCTAGCCCTTGTTGAGTTCTGATTCTCCTTTTTGTTAATTCCTCCCAAACATATTTGTGTTGTTCATTGTTCCAGTATCCCTACCATCAATCAGAGTGGAGCCAATTCTTGTAACCTTGAGTTACATCATTAGTCCAAAATTCCTAGACACAGTTTTCTTCTCTTTCCTATAAGACCGTGCACCAGATGGGGCGATGCAAGATCGAGGATAGGCTAGGCATTTTCTGCCATGAATCCTCCCATAAACGAGCTTGAGCTCCATCACGAAGTTCCTAGAAGGTGTGGGTTTGGATCAGATATTTTTGTTGATTGGTTGTATTCCAGATTTGGGATCCTCCAAGAGCAATGTTGAATCTCGTTAGTTCCTCTTTGGGCCAATTTCTTGCATATTTAGCTACCCATAAGCTCACCCACGGTATTTGTTGGTAGGATACCCATTTCCACCATATACTGGCACCCATGATGTTGTTGTTGTGCTTCGGATATCTTAGACCAAGTCCTCCCTGAGTTTTCTACATACATACCTCTTTCCATTTGACTAGTGCCCATTTATGCTAGTCTTTGGATCCCGCCCAGAGAAAAGTTCTTTGACGGTTGTGAATGGCTTTGAGGACGCATTTTGGTGCAGTTAGAATGGAAAATAGGTATATGGGCAGAGATTGAAGAACATATTTGTTGAGAACCATACTTCAGGAAATGTTGAGAGAGCGGTGGGTCTAGGTGGACAGTTTAGTCTCCATTATGTACAACAACTCTCTCCGGGATGAGTGTTTGATAGCTAAGTCCATGAGAGGAGCCCCCAAGTACTTGGATGGCAGAGAGGTTGTGGTGAAGACAAGGGTATGATATATATTGTGCTGGGTTACAAGGAGCTTATTGAAGAAGAATATTTGATATTTCTCAGGGTTAACAATGGTTCTGCAGGCTTCAAAAAAACTGTCAAGAAGGGTTCTAAGGGTGCGAGCTTCCTACACATAGGGGTGGCCCATGATCATGTTTTCATCCACGGATTGTTGATGGGAAATGGGGCGGAGATTGTGTAAGGGGATACCTTGAAGGTCATGAGAATGGGTCGAGCTCTTGATCAGGCGGCCCAGACCCTCAGCCATAAGTACAAAGACAAAAGGCGAGAGAGTATCTCCTTCCCTTATACCCCTGGAGGGTTTGAATGTTTCCAAGGGGATGCCATTGACAAGGATAGAGATGAAAGGAGATTATATCATGCTAATGACCCAATGAAACCAAGTATGACTGAAGCCAAAGGCTAGAAGTGCTTGCTTTATGTAGTTCCATCTCAGCTTGTCAAAGGCCTTGGAAAGGTCAATTTTGAGAAGCATGTCAGGGTTTTTTTGTGGTTTTTAAGGAGTGGATGACCTCATGGGTTATAATGATTCCATAAAGGATATGCCTACCTTTAACATAGCCCATTTTCTCTGGAGAGATGAGCATAGGAAGAAGCTACGTCAATATATTAGCTATAACTCTGGAAATTATTTTTTAGATAACATTGTAGAGTGTTATTTGTCTGTCCTTACTTGGGGAGCCAGAATTATCATCTATTGGGATGAGAGTGAGGATAGTTGCATTGAGAGTTGGAATAATCCAATGAGTATTGTGTGATTCCTCCATTATGCCCCATACCTCCTCTTTGATGGTATCCTAGAAGAAATGGAAGAAGTTTGTGGTAAATCCATCCAATCTTGGGGCATTCCCTTATTTTAGTTGGAAAAATGATTTTTCGGCCTCCATCGTTTTTGTGGCTTTGAGAAACATTTTGTTGTGATCCTAATTGACCAGTTTTGGAATATGCTGAGTGATTTTCTCAATGGCCTCCTATCGCTGGGTGTTGGATTCTTTAAGGATGTCTTTGAAGTGATTGAGCAATTCCTTCGTGATGTCCTCATGGTTTTCCATACGCTCCCCATTTTCATTCTTGAGGATTTTGATTCTATTGTGCATCCTATGTTGGATTGTGAAGAGGTGAAATAATTTTTCATTTTGTTCTCCTTCCGTGAGCCAACAAATCTGCGATTTCTGTTTCCATAGGATTTCTTCTTTACTTCTTCTTTCTTCAAGTTGGTCTATTAGCGTCTTTTCCTTGGCCTCTGAGTTTGTTGATCTACCTTCTGAGATGATTTTTTGTTGGATCTTCCTCATTTTAATTTCCATATCTCTTTTGTCTTTGAATATATTGCTGAAGGTGGTCTTGTTCCATAGTTTCAGTTTCCCTTTAAGCATCTTTAGCTTTTGTTGGAACTAATACATTTTTGTTCCCAAGGGTGGATTGAGGGTAGCCCACCAATCTGAGATGAGGTCTTTGAACCCTAGATGTTTGAGCCAAAATTGTTTAAAGAAAAAAGGTTTGGATGTTGCAATACCAGGTCTAAGCCATTGAATTTGGATCAACCAATGATCTGAAACAAAGGTCAGAATGATGGTGGCTTCCAGCTCTACTCCCAAGTGGATGAAGTCTTATGTGACGAGGAAGTTATCCAATCTTGATGCAATTTGATGGGATGATCCCTTCTAGTTATTCCAAGTGAAGATTCCATTGGATGTTTGAAGATCTATTAGATGATTGCCTTGGATGAATTCGTTGAATTTGGTGTTGTCCATGTCAAGATGTTTTATTCCTCCTTTTTTCTCCTGAAGGGTTGTAATCATGTTGAAGTCTCCTCCAATACGCCAAAGAGGATGATTTAAATGGTTGTTAAGATCCGCTATGCTATTTAAAAGCTCTATTTTTGTTGTACTGACTGTGGGAAGTAGAAATTCGTGAGATTTCCATGAATGATGGTTCCAATCAAGTGGAAGGAAGATTGAATGAAATGTAAATTTTCCCGATTGTTGTCTAGGGTGATCAAGTAGGGGTTCCATATAATCGCTCGGTCTCTTGAAGCTCCACATGTGTTGATGACTAGGGTGTTGTAGCATTTCCAAAGTCTTTTGAAGATTGTATCTAGATTTGGGATGGAGCATTTGGTTTCATGCATAAAAAAAATCGTGGGGTTTTCCTCAATAATTATTTTCTTGATTAACTTATTCTTGAAGGGGTTATTTAGCCCTCTAATGTTCCATGAGATGAGCTTCATTGAGAGGTGTTGGGAAATACTGAGTAGAACCTAGTTAACTTGGGATAATGCCCTGATTCTAATAACTCTTTTCCCATGATGACCAATCATTGTAGATCTATTCTTCTTCCTCGTTTTCATGATTCTTTTAAAATGAGTTTGTTTTTTAGGAGTGTACCACCTTGAATGCTGAGGGAGGGTATCTATTGAGCTCTAAATAGGACTTCCTCCAATTTATGGATCTGTTGATGGGGAATTGAGAGAAATTCTTTCCTCTTGCATGCATCTTCAAGCCCCATGATGTCTAGGTCCCCATTGTAAATTCTCTCTGATTCTTCTTCCATTGCTTCAGGGATTGATTCCAGGACCGTGCCTTTTCCTTTTTACGAGTTTTCCATCATATGCTTGGAGGAATGGGGTTACATAAAGGATTCTAGTTGGATTTTGTTTTGTTGGGTATCTGGAGATCTAGCCCAAGAGAAGGTCTAGAATGACCCTGCAAACATGCTACAACTAGCACTGCGTAACTGGTGAGCTTACAGGAAGCAATACTGCATTATCCCTTCTGCTGAAGATATGCATGAACTGCTGCAAAAGGAAATGTATATCTAGGGAGCTCAAGAGCTTTGATGATGCAAAGATTCAAGATATGGCCAATGTGATGGAAACCCAAGATAACCCAGAAAGGATTTTCCAGATCTACAACTTTGGAAAATCACCCTCCTAGGGTTTGATCCTTTGTTTGCTGGGATTATAGATCTAAAGAAAAATCTGAAAAATAGGTGGCTGAAATATGTCACAAGATCATATCTAAGCTTGAAGTGTTGATCCCTCCTTCAGATCTACAAGCTAGAATCTCTAGATCTAGCTTCTCAATCCTCCAATGATGTTTACAGCTGTTGTTACACAACTGTGCTATAAAGGAAAGAGAGGCTCTATGCCAACTGAAATATGCTGAAATAGACTCCATTCTGATGGAAATACCGATGGAAAGGTGAGGGGACAGTCCCTCACAAGATTACTAGCTTAATTGCTAGCGACTTCCTTTCTCCATTGGATCTACAATGATGGATAATGTAATTCTGGATGGAATCACTGCTGCTAGGAGGTTAATAACTCTTGGTATGATACCAGATCTAAAATGAAGCTCTGGGAATGCTGATATACAAGCCCAATATGATAAGAATATACCTTCACTTATTCTCCAGCTAAAATACTAAAGACAACCTCCACCTTCCAACTGATCTTCATAAATTTACAATTTCTGAATATGGATGTTCTGCAAAAAGTAGGAAAAGATATATGGCACCAATGCCTGATGTAGAATGAAGTACAACCCTCTCTCCAGAGCTACTCAAATAAAGAGGTGGGATTCCTGACCAGGAACACCCTATGCTAAACAACACTTGCCATCTTTGCTAAACAACCCGAGAAAGAAATGGAATGTCACATGACAATTCCAGATCTAAACAGACCTCAAAATCAATAATCAATAGCCTACCTTCATTGTTGTCTTCATCTCCTTTATATAGTTTTGGAGCCCTCCCATGCCTTGGCCCTCATCTAAACTACGTTGTGCATCTGGACTTGATCCTCCATGTTTGACTGCATTGTCTCTCCAAGTCATCCATCATGTCTAGGTGCAATGTACACCATCTCCATCATGTGTGCATTAATTGTACAACTTCCTCCATAATCTCATCATGAATGCTCCATGATCCTCTGTTTGACTCCTTCCAAGATCTTAGTTGACTATATCAACCTCCATGATCTATCTCATTAATGAAATATGAATTTCATTCACATTAGTAGTGGATCCACTACCTCATTATGTAGATCAAGGCTTAATTAATCCACATTCACACATAAAAAGTGGATATTTATTTAGCTTGAGGATTATGGGTCCCTCCAACCTTTTATTTACTTAATTCATTAAGAAAATTAAGAACTCTAATATTCCAAATATCATGAGAAAATTTGGGAATATTACAAAAGTGTTTGACCCAGTTGCGTAGATATAGACCTGCTGAGTTGAAGAAATATGGCCCTCCATCTAGGATTTGGTTTTTTTCTTCAATGCATGTGAAGATCACATTGAAGAAAACCTTGGGACATAATTGTAGATCGATATGGCCGTTGGGTTTCCATTTGCAGGCAATCCAACACAGAAAATATTTTTCTATAGGCCAGAATCCCATGAACATGCCTATCAGCACATGGTCCTTCATATATTAGATTCTTCCATTGATTCGATGGGTCAAAAGCTAAATATTGGTTCTTATTATGGCCTTGGGTATGCATGTGGAGGATGTGACTATTTTTTCTTCTTCAGCAACTATTATTAGCAATTTCGCTAGGGGTGACACCCAAGATGGGTTAGGGAACGGACCAGGGTTTTTTTGATGGTCGCTATGAGCCCCTGTCATCGCTCCATTGGAGGGAAAACCAGAGGAGGGGGGTATTACACCAATTTTTGGTGATCTAACACGTTACTATTAGAGGATCACGGGCCAATCGCTCTGTTCCTATAGCTCGTAGATTCGGCATACACTGTCTGCCCATTTCCATGCGCCGCATGACCCCTCGTCACTCCGAGGGTAGACCAATACATGGCTCTATGTACTGTCCATCCAAGTCTTACCAACCATGCTCTGAAACACCAATCAGAAGCCTCTCACATCTATGACGAATGTCCTCCAGGAGGACACTACATCCTAATTTTGCAGTGCTCTCATACCACTAGGTCTTGCAGATCCTGCTACTACAGGTCATCCCATGTACTCGGTCGATTTCACCGGTGTTGTATCTGCATACCAAAAGTGAATGAATCAATACCACATAAAATCTTCTGAAACTTTTAAATTCTTATAAAATATTAGCAACTTGTCACTTACCATCGGGCTCCCATACTCGACTAGGCGATAGTGGCAAGTCTGGGTCCCCACGATAACTCATCCCACTAAAAGGATAGTAGTCTATGTACAATGGCATTGTAATATCCCAAAATGGGAATGCAACAATACATAAACACAAAACTGGAAATAGCAATGAATAATATCATACCAAAATGTATGGAAACCATGGAGCCATTTTATTATACATATCAGCAGCAAATGAGTACAATAGAAGTGCGCATAACTCAAATAATCAAGGCAAATGAGCCTCCCATGAATACATATGCCCAAAGAGAGATGCTGCTATATTGCAGAATGTTCATGAACATGCACAACATAGTCATAGATGGTACACTGCTACATGGAGATGTGAAATAAAACTAATATGTAAATATATGGCTCATACAACATTGGGAGAGAATATCTAAGCTCCCAAACACAATTTCAAGACAATCATGGAAGGATTAGCTGAAATATGCAAAATGGAAATTTTTTTGGAGTTGCAGCCCTAGGACTGAGTAGCAGCTGCAACTTAAGAATTGGATGGAGATGGCTGAAGATGTTGCACCAGATAAATATAACTCCTCCAATGGATCTTCCAAGCAAAAGGCTGATCCTAACACTGAAGATCTCACCCTCCAACAATCACTGCAACCCTCACTGCAAATACTCATTGAAAATAACGCAGTCACTAATGGATACTGCGTTGTAGGTGCAAGATAATAATTTGGCCAAGTGCCAAGATCTGAAATATGTTCCAAGGGCTTCCTAAATAATCTCCCAAAGGAAAGAAATCTCCCTCCTCAGAAAAGTAAGCTCAAGAAGTGGTGTTGAGAAACCTCCACTGCAACACCCTGCAACACAACGTTATACTTCAGTAGAAATGACGTTGTAGCTGAAGGAGGTGGCTTGGCCTTAAGTCTGAATGTGGATAAATGAAGTAAAATATCCTTCAAGAGGACTCTCTTGAAAGGAGAAGGAATTCCTAAACATGAATTCCTTGTGCTAAGCAGCATAACAACTCTGCTAAACAATAAGAGAATGCAAAATAGTCTAACCAGACCATAGAATCAATAATCCGTAACATATCCTCATATGGCTGCCCTTCCCTCCTCTTATACAAATGGAAGCTCTCTCACCTTGGGTCCCACTCATTAGGGTTTCCTCCATGAAGGAATCTTCCTCCCACTATCTTTGTGCTGTCTCAAAAGATGATCTCCACCTCCTATCCCAGCACTGATGACTTGGTCAAACTTGACCTTGTCCACATGCACATGCCACTTTTCACACATGAGGGTGTGAAATCTAGCTGTTATGACTATCCATTTTCACACTATGAGGGATTTTATTCATATTTTTGAAATTTATGGGCCTCCTTACCCATTTATTTATCTCCTAAGTGAAATCAGCAAAAATCAATATTCCAATTAGCTACATGCTAATTTTGGAATATTACAGCCCTCACCTCCAAAATGTTGCTTGTCCTCAAGAAACTACAAGGATAGAACTGAAGAGCCTCATCTTCTTCCCCTATATCATCCTCATATGATAAAATCCTCCAAGGATCAAGATGATGCCTCATAAATATATCTCCAAGTTGTCCCTCCCAAATATACAAGCTAGATTTTGTGGTGCATCCCAAATAGCTACCATCATGTAAAACATTCATGGAGGAAAAAATGGGTTTTCTAAAGGCCTTCTTGAAGCATGAGGTCCGATATACATTGGTATATACCATCCCCATATGAATCTCCCATTCCCAAGCTATCATCCATACAAAATGAGACACCCTCCAAAGTGGTAACTCATACAAATCATCCTTCACCTTAAGCTCCTACAATGTAGGTGGGATGAAAATATGCTCATGGTAGACAAAATATCCTACCCCACACTATCCTCCTCTCCAGTTAGGATAAGTGTAGATTATATGTTGATATTGGGCTGCAATGATATTTCCCTCAAGTGGAAAGATGAAGACTAGACCTCCAAATATCTCTTCTCCAACGTTGTGAATCAAGCTGGCCCAAACCATGCCATATATGATGAATAGGACTTGATCATCATATGGAATCCAATCAATTCTATGGCCCACCTCATAAAGGGAATTTTTTTTTGCTGTTGTGGCCATATCACCTCCCATCCTACCATTAGAACATGCAATGCAAACAATGTGGGAAATCTCCTTCCCCAAGGACACATCCAACCAATGTGTCTCTCTCCCAATCATGCTCCCAACCAATATAAGAACAACAACAACATAGGGAACTACAATGAGAGTCATAATAGCTTCCATATGAAGCAATGGATAGGGACAATGGTCCCTGAAATGCAACCAAAGCAGTTTGACTCTAAACTGCAACATGAAATGACAAAGTATGTGGCTTCTCAACCACTTGCTTGATGCCCGAATCTCCTCACAAGTTTGGAGAAAGTGTATGATGTATGGTGTAAAGTGAGCATGTTTTACATAACACATCATTTCCCCAACATATCCTAGGGCGTTGCCATCATCAATGTTGCTTACGGTCTTAAATAGACCATGAAGTCTAGAAGGAAGTATGTTCCGTCTTGAAGTAATGTCTTGACCATGTATGGTTAAGTAATGCATATATTCAATATATAAATCATTATGCAACCAAACAATAACCTTACCATATGTTTTTCCCATGCAAAGGGAGTGGCTCATATATGAATCCTCTCCCATCCTCAAAGATAAAAGAGGTGGTTGTGTTAATTCTTCCAAAGAGTTATCTATCTCCTCCATCTCTACATGATCCATGCATCTCCTCATATGCTGATACATATCCTCCTGAAAGCCTTCCCAAAAATACCCCTCCATGATGGTGTGGTATGCTCTCATAGAAAAAATGTGGCTAAAAATGAAATCTTTATGAGCTCCTTGTAGCAACTTCTCCTTGACTTGGAAGCTCTAGATAAGAAGATCCTACCATGATAGTAGATGAACCCATCTCTAACTGAATATCTCTCCTGATGCAACTGGTCAATCAATATCATACAAGTAGAAAGATCCTTGGAAGAATCCAACAACAGCTGGGATTTCCAATATGGATCTATCCTTCATAGTGACAGCGTTGATGAAATATCACGAAGAACATCTTTCATATGGCTATCCTCTTCTTTGACATCTCCCATGCCAAAGATGCAAGTTGGAAGGCTACTATCCTTCCCATGTTGCTCCTGCCACAACGCAGAATCTGAAATGAGAGTGGGTAATGATGATGTTGAGAGTATGCCTCTTTCCTCCTTGAGTCTACCCAAGACTCCCAATGCTGTACCCAGCTCTCCCAAGGTCTCCACTCCTTTGAAATCAATGGGTGATGCCTCAAAATGTGAAGCATCCATCCTCTTCTACTGATCTGGTGGTCTTCCCGGTGAAATTCCTCCATACAATGAGACATAAAGATCAAGAGTAGACTGCATATATGAATGGACAGAGTTGTCCCAGCCCTCACTGCGCAATCCAGTCTCCTCTTAGGTGCATCAACCTCCTAAAATAGATAGGGGTGTGTGCTCCTCATCACATGATGTTGGTCATCCTCCCTATCTTCTCATTTTATCTCCATAATTTCACACCCTATCATCAATGGCACATGTAGATCATGAGTTGTGCCTTGATGTCCACATATGAGATCCTAAAGAATTCCTTGCAATGATACAAGAAACCCTCTAGTTGGAGAAATATGTCCCTCTTCCTCTATATGAGGTGCTAGATAAACTCTAGACATGACAGCGTTGTTGCCCTCATCCTCATCAATATGTATGGACAACCTCCCAATGATTGGATCCTCTTTTGAAAAAGGGATCTCCATATCCTCTTGCTCAAGAATATGAGATAGAAGTCTTGCCTCTAGCAAGGTGTGTTGCAAGTTATCAACCTCCACAATGGTTTTCTGAAGTGGAGTTGAGTTTATGGTTTCCTCCATCACATGCAAGGTTTTTGTTTTCTTAGGTTTGTTTGGCTCCACCACATGTGGTTTAGAAAATTTTCCATCAAATCTTTCCACTACTGTCTTAGTGATCCTAGCATAAGAAGAAGTATTTTCATTGTTTAAATAAAAAGACTCAAATATCCACCATGCATAGGCCTTACCTCCAAAATGCAGCGCTGCAACTTTGATGGCTTCATCTTCAGAAATTTGGTGCTGCTGCAAATAGATGTCTAGCTCCTCCACCCAAGCTCTAGCTGAACATGCAGTTGAACCATCAAAAGTATATGGGAAAAACCTACTTATATTATGCAGCTTGCTTCTCTCCACCTTGATCTTGAAAAAATCTGGAAAAGTGATATGATCTCTAAACTTCTGAGTTTGAGATTCATACTCTTGTAGAAAATTAATAAGAGTTTCCCTCCTAGTCATTCCTTCTTCTTCCCTTTCTCTCATGGCAAAACTAGGCATGTGACTGTGCTATGCATCATAGTGTGTGGCTACATGCTCACACTCCTCATATGAAAATCTAGAGTTTGATTCAGATCCAAACCCTCTTGGAGATTCTATACACATCTCCCTTTTCATCTTCTTAAGATCTCCATGAATGCTCTGCAAAGTTTGAGAAAAAAACTTTGGAAGTCTCTCCTCTTTTCTTCCTCCAAATAATTGAGTCTTCTTTTTGTATTTTCTGCTCATCTTCTCTTCTTCTCATCTTCTTGATAGCATATTGGTTGAGATTCCACAGGCTGAGCCAAGATTATGCTCTGATACCACTGTAATATCCCAAAATGAGAATGCAGCAATACATAAACACAAAACTAGAAATAGCAGTGAATAATATCATACCAAAATGTATGGAAACCATGGAGCCCTTTTATTATACATATCAACAGCCAATGAGTACAATAGAAGTGTGAATAACTCAAATAATCAAGGCAAATGAACCTCCCATGAATACATATGCCCAAAGAGATATGCTACTATATTGCAGAATGTTCATGAGCATGTACAATGCAGTCATAGATAGAGGTGTGTTGAGAAACCTCCACCACAAATAGCCTGCAACACAACGTTATACTTCAGCAAAAAAATGTTGTAGCTGAAGGAGGTGGCTTGGCCTTAAGCTTGAATGTGGAGAAATGAAGTACAAGATCCTTCAAGAGGCCTCTCTTGAAAGGAGAAGGAATTCCTAAATAGGAATGCCTTGTGCTAAGAAGCACAACAACTCTGCTAAACAACAAGAGAATGAAAAATATTCTAACCAAACCATAAAATCAATAATCCATAACATGTCCTCATATGGCCACCTTACCCTCCTTTTATACAAATGGAAGCCTTCTCACCTTGGGTCCCACTCATTAGTGTTTCCTCCACCAAGGAATCTTCCTCCCACTATCTCTGCGCTGTCTTAAAAGATGATCTCCACCTCCTATCCCAGCGCTGATGACTTGGTCAAACTTGACCTTGTCCACATGCAAATGCCCCTTTTCTCACATGAGGGTGTGAAATACAGCTCTTATGACTATCCCTTTTCACACTATGAGGTATTTTATTAATATTTTTGAAATGTATGGGCCTCCTTACCCATTTATGTATCTCCTAAGTGAAATCAGTAAAAATCAATATTCCAATTAGCTGCATGCTAATTTTGGAATATTACAGGCATCTGATCCCAATGAGCGAAAAACTAGGGTCAGAACACCCGTCCGACTATCCCACCTCCCCCTCTACATAATAGATGGCCCCAGCGGTGCATCTTGGGCTCTCTCGGGCCCCCATCCTGGATCTGTATGCAAGGTTAGAGTGTCAGGATCTTCTCAAAGAAGAGCGAGCACAACACTGTGCCATATGCACAATCATGGTTCACTTTCCACTTGCATAGCTAAAACTATCGTTTCAATGATGACAACATCATTTGGGCCCACCCATAGTAGCTCCCAGTTAGCACACTCTCAACAAGCATCATCTGACCCCTAGTGATGTGGTGGAGTGCCTAGTTTCCCAGGACCCACAGCACTATTGTGGCCACAACATGGGTCTCTAGCCTCTCTAGATCCCCGATTGGTATCCATGTCCCCTTCACATGGAGACCTAGTCAGAAATGGCCCTCTAAAAACTCCATGATGTTTCACCCTCACGGTAACACTGACTGTGTATTCCCAACCATCCCAAGTGGTGGGAGACCAATGAACAAATATATATCCTGGACAATCAACTCGATCTGATTCCCCTGGACTCTAAAGATCTCGTGATCCCGATCCCAACAACTGACAATCCAAGAAAAAAAGGTCTCAGTAGCTCTCATCAAAGGGTTCTCCACAAACTTCAGGACCCCAAACTTGGCCAATGCATTGTGGACACCATGATCGTCTTGAATCTCTGACCGTATTGTGTCCATGTCTCTCTCTCTCTCTCTCCAGTTGATCCTCAATTCTATCATATCTACACAAAACCATCACATTTGTCAGCATACAGAAAGGAAAGACTACATTCAACCATAAAAACCGAGCTCTCAGCCAAGAAACAACACCAAAATCCCCTTCTCTTACAGGTCACATTTTTCAGGAAAATACACGGACACGTCATAGTTTTCTGCCCAAAACCTACTACCCAAGTCACAGATATTGCCCCAAAAAGTGCGACCCGACCGTGAAGAACTGTAGGGGTCTATTCCTGAGCTCTGTGTGCCTAAAATGAGCTTTCAATCCACTGAAATGAAAGAGTAGGGTTAGGCCTCTTACCTGCAACTGATAGATCTCGATTCCAACGGTTAGTTTGTCCGCTATGATTGTTGCAATATTTAGGGCCTTCTCTTCTCTACATTCATAATAGCTACACTTGAAAATGAATTAAATTGGAGGGAAAATTCCTTATTAAAAGAGAAACCCCATATTTTTCTTTTGCCAGATGCGACCAAACCGTAGCACCATTTGACAGATCGTCAAAACCATTAGAAAGCTCTCACCAAGCTCTAAAATGGGTATCATTTAATTTTTTGTGGTTTGATACTTCACTTGGACACATTTTTCCAAGAAGGGTCACTTCACCACTCCTCAAAACCGAATCACTTATACTTGGGGCACCACTTTGCCTCCATACTCTTCCATGCTCGTGTCGATTTTCTTCATGAGTAACAATCTTTTACTCATGCTTTTATGGTCCCCACCAGACCTTTTCTATGTGGAAACATCATCGAGTCGCCCTTGTTTAGATCATCGAAGTTGAGTCATCATCACATCCATGGAGTCTATCTCGAGTCCCTTTGTATACTGCTATAGTCCTCCACTCTTCATTTCCTTGGTTCCTCTCTTGTGTTGCACATTGTGGCCTTCAGTCATACTATCCCCTATCCCGTTTGATATTGTGTGAGTTGCTGCCAGGTCCTTCATGCCCTTCATGCTCTAACAAGGGAAGTCATTAGCCCGCCACTGAGTACCACCATTCCATCATCATCCCTGGCGTCAATATATTATTCGCTCTATTGTTATCTCTCATGCCTTAGTTGAGGACCCCTTATTGCCTCACCTATGGCGGACCTCCTTCTGTCAACATTAGCTCATTCATTCTAGAAGATAGGTCTAGAGGGTGGTGTACCTTGGTTCCAACTTCCACTTTTGTTTAGTACCTTGGATCAGGAAAATGGAATCTTTATTACACTTTGACTTGATTGTTTCTCAGCTCCAACTCCTTACAACATGATCGAGATTCTTATAATGATGGTTCAATGATTTCCTCGGTGTGTATGATATGTTTTAGACCTCATGAGGGGGTGGCCCTTCAGGTAGCCCCCCACATGCCCGGATGACCTCTCTAATTACAGCCTTGGATGAAACTCCATATATTTGATGGTTCTTGCCTCGGCTGCTTGCAATGCCTCCTTAGTTTCCATGTACCAGTCAGATTTTTAGAGCCCTTTCCTATTTTACAGGGCCTCTCATTAGGGGAATTTTGAGGTCTAAAATGGGCCTCCTAAGAAAAATGTACAACAAAAATAAACTTTATAAGAACCAATAGGATTCAAGATGATGATGTCAACCATGGGGGATGATTCACCATTTTTTAAGTAAAAGGGTAAAAGGATTAAAAGATAATAAAATAATAAAACTACTTTTTTCAACTCGTATTTTCCACTTATCTCCCAAAGTTTTTATTCAAATTTCGAGCGGGAGTACTCGTTGGATGAAAAATTTAATTCCTCATCCAAGGAGTACCCATGTTGCATACTTTCGATGAATCCTGCTACACAAAAAATGAGAAATACTTAAAAAACGTGATTACATCACATTTTTCATGTATTTCTCATTTTTCGTGTAGCGGGACACATCGAAAGTATGCAACATGGGTACTCCTTGGATGAGGAATTAAATTTTGCATCCAACGAGTACTCCCGCACAAAATTTGAGTAAAAAATTTGGGAGATAAATTGAAAATATGAGTTGAAAAAATAGTTTTTTCTTTTTTCCCTCTAAGATTTGATGATGTCATCATATCTTCTTTTATTGTTTCCGCTATTATTTTATAATTTCCTTAGGAGGCCCATTTTAGACCTCAAAAATCCCCTAATGTTGGTTGTACTTACATCTCATGTACTCAGATATTATTGTATAATTCTTAGCTGTTACCCCGGGCACAGTATGTATGTGGGATCCATTATCATGTTTTTTATGGCCCATGTTTATGCCAGCATGTACTATATAGCTTAGTCCCTTGTTTGCGGGATGCATTATTCTTTGTACTTTTCTATCTTAGTGGGCATAGGTATGCCTCCCTCGCCTCTTGTACAACAGGTACTCACTTATAAAAGATAATTGTCGCAGCTGTAAGTCTCACCTCCTTAGATTCTTTTCCTCTAGCGCTTTAGTCTACCTTATATTTCTCTCTCTCTAACTTCCCCTTCGGTGTCTAGTGATTGAGTTCTTACAATGTACTTCGGTCATATGATTAGCTCCTAATTCTCACACATTGGGGGGAAATATGTTACACCAATTTTTGGTCAGCTAACCTTTTATTATTAGATGGAACAAAGAACACCATGTATGACCACATTCTTAAAATAATAAATAACTTAGTAATCCATAATTTATTAAGTAGTTTATGGTCTAAACAGGAAACCCTGTGAGGAAATATTGAATAAATCCATATTTGTTTGATTTTCCTCAAGGGATAGTTCAGTAAACAATAATTTAATTAATATTCATGGTCATATTTAACCCAAAACAAGAAAATTAATGAGATAAATCACTATTTATCTTATTATTTGCTAGGAATAATTATTTAAACATTATTTAAATAATATTCCTTGTTAAATTTGACTAAATAATTGAATAAATAGCTATTTATTTAATTATTACTCAACCACATTCTTAAAATAATAAATAAATCATTTATTTATTTATTATTTACAAATAAAGTGATTTGACCAAATTGAAATTATTTTTCCCTCCAATAAATATTATAAAATATTCCATAAAAGTTGGATCTAGATTTGGTTAATAATATTTTAATTATGCACCCATATCTAGACTAACTCAATATTTCGTTATAAATAGAAGGTTTTTCCCATTCATCCACTACCTTTTGTTGCCTAACTATCACTCTGGATCTATACTTTTGGTCTGACTTTGATCCTCCATCATTGTCATATTTTTTCTATCTTTTTGCTTGTGAACTCTCCTTTGAGTTCTGTTTTTGTCTGGGTTTTCTACACCATCAGGAGGGAGAGATATTATATCTGAAGCACTAAGGACATACAAGAACCCATCCCATTGAGGGGGGCTGGTAACATCTTTCTATGTTCCCTTCCCAGGTGTCATAATACAAAAATTCTTTAAAAATATTCTTGTCTTGTCTATTGGATGCATGGAGCAACTCTTTCTTTTATTTTTTGTTTAATGTCTTTAACTGCATAGATCTAGATTTTGTAGCATTTATCTGGATCAACTAACTACAGATCTAAGGAAATTGGTAGCCATCTTTTATTTTAGGGTTGTTTGTTATGCATAGCTAAATTGAGCTTTTTTCATATGTTTGCGATTAGAATTCACACTAATAGGGGGATCCACCGTCCCCCCACTGTTGTCCATCATGCGTGAACTTGTCTTCACACCAAAAGAATAAAGGGGCCCCGTGGATGGGGTATAGGGTCTACGAAGGGTAGCCTTCCCAAAATCCTTGAAACCCTAGCTCATGATTGAGGTGTTCAGAGCGCTAAAAATATCATGCCTCATACTGGTCATGATATTTATGTTACTAGCTACCACATTGGATTTATTATTTGATACTTCAATTTGTGCATGTGGGAGAGAGATTTCCCATATTCCTTCACAATTATTTTTTTCACGAATCATCCATTTGTGTAATGATCTAGTTACCATATTTTTTTTCCTTTATAAATATTTCAAATGTCTAAATTCTAATGGACTAGGTGTTTCTCAGGGGGTGAGGTGTTCATTTCTAAATTACTATCACCAGGATTCTATACTTCAATATTCTAATCAAAAGTTTCAAGGACACCTTGGTTGTTTCTTAGTTTCAAATAACATCAATGGAACAAAGAATTATCGTGGATTGTATTCTACTACAACTTATACCCAAATTAAGGATAAGGTTTTGTGGTTGTACACATATTGCAAACATTTCTTTTATTTTTATATCAAAATTGCATAGGAATTTGTGCTATCTATTTTTCACCTCTAATTCTTCAATATTGTGGGTCTATAGAGCCTTGTTTTCTCTAATATTTATATTCTCACATTCAATTGTAATGTTTGCATATTATTTCATCCCAGGTACAAATATTTCCAACACTTTTCTTAATTAATTCTATATCAAATATGAACATAAATATTCTTATCTTCTAGGATCATAATATAATAGAACAAAGGTCCATGTAAAGCATCCAAATTTTAAGTACTTACAGATATTGGGATCCATCATAATGGGATCTTGCATTTTTCATGAGGTGGCTTGCTAACAAAAATATCATTAACCTTATTTGCTAATGATTTTTTTATGCCAGAAAGTTCCACAATTGTTTCAAAAAGCATCATTCTTGTCATGCCTTTTGTAGTTTTCATCATGGATGCAAGGGGGGGTTGCAAATAAAAATACATTAACTAAGTTTCCCAGTGCATTACGAGTGGTCATAGGAGGGGTATTTTGGATTTCTAGTCTTGATATTTTTCTTTGTTGAAGATTTTGTACTAATTTTTGTTTGTTTGTCCTAAATTTTTTTACCTCACAATGTCACTTTTCTTTTCTTTTAGTATTTTGGTAGACACCATGGGGCTTGGTAATGTTGTCATGACAATATCGCTGTTGCTTGAAAATTATATAAAATTTTTCTTTAGTGGTATGGATATTGTGGATATGTTTAATGAGAACAGTTGTAGTGAAAAAATAATAATTCATCCTTTTGATATAGGTGTATAGCTAAGAGAATAGTAGTACAAAAAAAAAATACAAGGCACAAGTATGCTAAAGAAATCAAGCAAAAGGTTGTATAAAGGAAGTGGGAGCCTTATGGTATGCCCTATGACATTATTATATTAGTAAAAGGTATATTAAATTGTTAATATTCGTAATTGATGACATGTTGTTGTTCTGAATATGAAGTATAGATATAGTTTCTTTTGATATGTGGTAGAGCCATCTCAGGAGATGCACTTTCTCCTTCCCTATAAATTCTTTCAATCAATTCACCTACAAGTGAGAAATCCTCAACACATGAACCAATATCTGAAGACATTGATCCAAGTACAAATATACTTGAAGAAATTGGTCTAAATACAAAGATACTAAAGAAAATGGGTCGATGGCTATCAAATGGTGTGTAATACAAGATCAGGTTGTGAACTTCTAACAATAGATAAGTATTTTGAGTCCAGTGGATTATTACAAATTGAAGTGGTATGTAATTTGTCTAAAATATTTCCAATTTGATTGAAGATGTTCATTTCACTCAACAAGAAACTTTGTTTTGTAATGAATGAATATGACTTAAATAACCTCTATACATTCTAATGTAAAGAGGAAGATAAATTTTGACTGTATGGAAGAAATAAAAAATAAGGAAGAAAACCTGATCTCCTTTAATTCAAGACTAGGATACATTACATTTAAGAAACATTCCACGAAGGTTATAATGAATGAAGATAAGTGTAACAATGTTGATTCATATGATGTTTTTATTATTTTGAGTAAGAGAATGTGTAACAAGAATAGTGGCTTGATATTGAACAATTTATGAGGCATGAAGTCTTTCCATGTAGGTTATATGATTACTAATGGATGGAAATATTCATTGCACTACCTTGTAAGTTATGTTTTATAGCAGTAGCCAGAAAAGAGTCCTTTTTGTGAGAAATTATGAAGCTATCATATCAATTTTTTTCTCTGCACCTTTTGCACCATCATAATTAGAAGGACGGGAGTTGTGTAGTGCTTGTGTAATATTTTCTCATGTCTTATATATAATACATACTCAGGGTATTTAGGATCTTTACACTGTCTTGTGGAAGGAATTGGATATGTTTCTTTATTAAAATCTTATAATTCCCCATTGCATTCTCTAGAAGGCCTAGATAATCAATCATGGACAACAAAGTACATCAGCGATTTCATATGAGTAGATGAGAAGAATATCACATGATAAATTGATGCAGTGTTTCTATAAATAAGTCTTAGTAACCCTTCTTGTGAAATATAATTATGTACCTCTTTTGACAAGGAGTTTGGATGCCCATCAAAAACTATATCGGATATTGCAAGTGAGTTCAAAGTTAATAGAATAGTTCCATTCTCAAGAACAAGTTTTTCATCAACAGTTGGTACTATTGATCCATAGCCCTTTCTATTGTTTCCCTTATTTCAAGCATTTTTAGTTCTATAATTTCATGCCCTATAACTATGATCTTAAAACATGGGAAAAAAATAATGTATTCTTCATACATTCATAGTTTTGATAAAAATGGAATTCATGTCTTTTAATAATTGGGAACAACCATTAATGGCAATGCAATTGACCATTTACAAATTTTTTTGTATCCCAAAAAGTTTCCAGGAAGTCAAGAAATTAACAAGATCTTACTTATGATTTTCAGCTCCTTTTTCTTATAGTATATGAGATCTCAATACTAAAAAGTTTGAAACTGAATATTAAAAAAAAAAACTTCCTCAAGGTAACACTGAGTGGTTGTCTTTCTTAGGAATTAGTTTCCTTCATAGTTCATAATTATCGGGAGATAAAAGAATTGACAAGATCCAACTAATCGAATCATCTTTCCAATAATTATTTCATCAACGAAAAAAACATGTTGTTGAACTAGATGGTAGATGCACTACCTATAAGGAGACACTCCAATAGATTAATAGGAATTAGAATACAACTTTTATCAAGAGATTGTTTTATTATCATGAATTTATTCAATGTGAGGGTTTTGAACATGGCCAATAAGAATCTTGCTACAAAACACAACAATGAGATTCTCAACAACATACTGTGATATTATTTTAATTTTCAACATTGGTATATATTATCACCTAGTCATAAATGAAATTAACACAATTTTTGATACGACACTGATGTGCTTGAGAAGAGAAGGGAAAAGGAGGAAACCCAAGTAAAGATTGGGTAAGAGACATCATAAAATATTGAAGAATGGATTGATGGTGAAATAAATTCAAAAGATGATTCAGATTCGAATGATATCCATATTGAACATTCCAAACCATAATAGTGGGGAGGAAAATGCATCAAATCCCTCATGAATACAAAAATGTATAGACATCATAAAATCGAAAAAGTCTTATAAGTTATCATGTAGAAGAGAAAAACTAAAGGAACTAATATTCTTATCTTAAAGCAATTAATTCCTTGAGGAAACATTCTTATCTTATAGGATCATATTATAATCAAACCAAGGTCCATGCCAAACATCCAATTGTCAAGTACATACAAATTGTGGGATCCATCGTTATGGGAAGCTTTAATTTTGCATGTTTGGGAGGTGAATTTTTTTGTTTTTTTAATTCCAACTCTATTGGTATTGCGAGACTTGTATAACCATTTCACTACCTAGGGCCATCAGTCTTCCTATGCCTAAAATTTGAAATTCCCATGCCTCAACATCGCAATTCCCTCGTCTAAAACATTATAATTACCATGCCTAAACGTCTCATGATTGGTCGTCACAATTTAGATGTGACTTGCAATGCTGCTTTCCCACACCTAAACACCATAGTTCCCATGCCTAGACATCATAATTCCTTTGCAAAAAATGTTGCAATTCCCATGCCTAAATATCACAAATATGTCAATTTTATGTCAGTACTTCGATACAAGTTTTGACGAAAAATATAGGTTGTCTTCAAATGAGATTTGATGAATATTTCCATTGAAATGCCGACCCAAAGAACTACAATGTTGGTTTTTTTCAAAATTTTCATAATCAAGGAGATGTCAAAAATACGACTGTAAAATAAATGATGTTTTTTGAAAATCTCTTTTTGTTGTTATAGTTGTGAATGGTCATCACAAGAGAGACAAAGAGCCATAAAAAATTGGCTCCATATTTAGTAGTGGCTGGACATGCAGAATGTATTTAGAATAATGGATTCCAAATACTTATATGGATAATTGTGGTACATAATATGATTATGCATTTTTGTTGTGTCATCTCCAGTTATTCTTAGATTTTCTTCTTATGGGAAGAATGTGTGAAATATGTAGGAGAAAATAAATGGTGGAGGGTTAATCTCACTTGGGACTGCATATGTAATCCAGATGGACTAAATGTCTCGATTATAAAATATGATGTCACCATACCAAAGAGTGGCTTCAATAATGAACTAATGCTCACCTAGATGAAACGGGGATTGAATAAGAATAATTTCTAAGGGGCGGTGTTGTTGATGTAATATGTAGGAATGATTAAGTGGACCATCCTAAGGGTAATCTGGAGTGATATGGGACTCTAAAGGTTCTTCAGGTTAGGGAAGAGTAATGGTACTAGAGTTGGAACTACTAGATGATATGAGGGTTGGAGATAAGTGGAGCCCCCCCCACCCACCTAAACATTGTGGGGTAATGTAATGGCTACAAGGTGGATTTCGTTTGAATCCTTAGGTTTGAAGTAAGGGGTGATGGAATGAATAATCATCATGGGAAACATGGTTCACATACACAATGTCTTCTAGGGGATACTGATGAGAAGTGGATTCCCGATCCACCGATGTTTAGACCTAAGAATATTTAGAAGGTGAATATAAATAGGAGCACTTGTACAGTTCCAAAATTTTTGACTATGTCAATCCCATGAATGATGATATGTAAATAATGGGTACCAAATTATCCCTCATTTCCATATCAGGAGGTGGAATCACAATAGTGGGTTATGAACCCTACTACCCTAGTGACAAATTGGTGCTATGTGCCATAGTTAAAGGAACATAAGCTTCACTAGGAGTGGCATCCATACTATGAATAACAATAAGGGTATAATGAAAATAATGGAGATGAGGAAAGTGATATGAATAGTGTCTGTACATCTCACAAATTTCTTGGGTGATTCATGCATATCAACTTGTTATTTTTTGACAATTCAAGTAAGGTGGCTTAAACCGATTGAATGCTGGAAGGTGGTTGCCTCAACATTGGGGATTCCACCCAGTCAGGGGCTTAAAATAACTCCTTTTCTGTTGAAATGGTGGGTCCGACTGGGGATATAGGAACCATTTTCCCATATAAAGAGAGTTTATATGAATAATAAAAGGGAATACAATAAACACAAGCATGGTGATTTATTTCTAATGATAAAATAAATTACAACTAAATCTAACTACTTCCCAGGATCGGACTCTTTTATATGATTATAGAGAAAAGTTTCACAAGCATAAAACTATAGATCATTGCATAATTAATGAATATGAGTGCATATATGAAACTAAATCAATTTAATCAATTTAGTTGATGAAGAACATCAATCACATAAAAGACTTCTTAGTTTCACATTAAACAACATATTGTTTAACATATTATATCAATAGTAATAAGAACATATATCACCCCAATTCTTATCATAATGTAACAATTAGACAAAAAATAAGTTTGCAATAAATATAAGAAACAAAAAAAAATTAATACACAGATAATAGTACTTGATGCATCATAGCCTTTCATCTGAAAAAGATAGCTTCAGGGCTCATATTTCTGATTAGATAACTTATGTTCCAACAATAGTGTAAGTTCCAAAAGCTCTATTCTCAAAATTATAGACCCTTTTCTAAATGCATGAAAGGGGTTTAAATACTAATTAATATTACAAAAATAGAAGACTTGTGAAAGAAGTCTCTAAAAATATTACTCTAAAACTATATAACTAAAAACTAGGAAAATAAATTGCATCAGTTGGAAGAGTCTCATGATTTTTTCCCACATTAATTCTCTAACTGATCCACGAGCTACCACGCTTTCACCATAGGTTCGAGCCAGGGGGGATGAATTGGTTGCATTCGCATCTGCCCCGTGAATACTGCATCCTTAAATGTTGGAAGAAGTTGATCTGCTGCATTGGAGAGAAACCTCAACATTAGCCATTGGCTAGGAGGTTTAATCAACAAGTACCAATAACTTTCCATATTTGATTTTTTCAAGATTTTAATGTCAAGAAATTTTCTTCTAGATGTTTCTTTCCAAGATTTCCTTAGGAATTTGATATCTGGAAAAGTTTCTTTTGTACAATCTTGAATTAGGCTAGCTTGCAAAAGAGAATCTCTTATGTATTAAGAAATTATGGAAGATAAATTCTTAGCTCTGACAATATCTAATTAAAAACTTTTCATTTTGATGTCAAAGTCTCCAAATACTATGTCTTTGATTGATTCTTCAAGACAAGGGAGATCAACCACTCTATCATTTGCAATGTCTTGACAATCTGTATAATTAGACACTTTATGATCAATTTCATCGCAATAATTCCTCAGATCAAATATCTGGGTGACTAATAGATCACTGGTTTTAGCTAGCTCTTGAATTTGGTTTAGCTTGTGATAGAAATTTTGTTGTTGTTTTGACAGTAATGTCTCCAACTTTGCTGCTTCCTTCTTGACTTCATTGATTTCAAGATTTTCTTGGAACTTCTCAATTCTCTATTGTAACTAATAAATTAGTTGATCCTTTTCTTTAAGCTCACTCCCAAGTTTGATTTTAAGACCCTCAAACCCTTGTTGAAGATTAGTGATATTTGATTGTAGATCCTACTTAATATTTTTCTTTTCATTCAGGAAAACTTGCTCCATTTGAGAAATTTTATGGTCCCTTTCTCTGATTAATGATTGAATTTATGTGGCTTTATGAATGGTTGCATTTGCGTAAGCACCTGCAAATTGAGATGTTTTATGAAGTTCTTCCTCTAGAGCCGATTGATTCTTTTTCCAAAGGACTTGCATTGGTGTTACATTCGGGGTTAGTTCTGGATATTTCTCCATCCTCCGCCACTTCCTAGATCTGGTCGTGATAGCTTTATGTTGTGGACTATAGAATATGTCCAATGGAGGTACTTCCTCAATGTTGAGGATTTTTTCAGCAATGGGGAAAGCTGGGATGATTTCCATATATTTGGTAGATGTAGCTTCTCTATTTTATTCTATATCACTGTGTTTTTGGCTTTCACTTTGCTCAAAACATTTTTTAGGAACCTCTGCAGTGAATGAGGTTTCTTTCATTTCTACTTGAGTCCTTGAATTATCTTTATTAGTAGAAATGTGTTGTAGGTTTGGCTCCACTCTAGAAGCTAGTGAGTTTGTAGTGCCAAAAAAAAGTGTGGTATCTAACTGAATAGTATCATGAGTGGTCAGAGTATCAGCTGTAGATAGAATCTTCTTAAACTCTTCCCAGTCTTGGCTGATTTTTTCATCTTTCTCAATATTTTCAACTCCTGTCTCTGTAATTGGTACCTGAAATGAAGATGTTGAAACTTCAATCTGTTCTATTTCTGGTGCTGGTCTTTGGAACAAATATTCTAGCAGATGAGCATTTTTTTGTTCTCGATACACTTAAACCTTAACAGGTCTTCAGGACTGAGTATTTCCATTGTTATTTTCTGAACTTTGTAAAATTCGGAAATTGACTCGAACACATCATCAAACCTATGAGGCTCGCTTGGAAATTCTCGAAGCTTGACTTGATTTGTTATTTCTCTAGAAACACCATAAGAATCATAATTTCTATTGGGAAAAAATGGGAAATTAAATGGTTTTAAATGATCAATTTCAAGACAGGCATGCTTGAAATTTTTTAGTGCATATGAGCCACAAGAAAAATGGAATGTTGGCCAAATGGTCTTTTTGGCATCTTTCGGGATATTTTTCAAACCGTTGCCAACTATTTGACAAGTAATCTCTTTGGAAATTAATTTTTCTGGTATGTACAGAGGTAGGACATGTGGAGGGGCATAGCTTCCAAAAACACGGATGTATGTAACGTACTCCTCACCAAACCTCCTACCTATACACTTAAGACTTTTATTAGCTTTAGGGGTAATTCTAGGGATTTTGATTTCAAAAATGACTCGGTAGATAGGGAGCATTATTTCATTGCAGATTTTGAAAATATGAGAGCATTATTTTCATTCCTGCAAGAAATATAACTAGACAAAGATGGGGGTTACTACTTCTTAGGTCCATTTCCATCTAAAGGAGGGAAATTTAAAGGAAAAAAAGACTTCATCCATGATATAAGATCTCATGTAAAAAGGAGGGGCTATATTGGTTGTAACATTTCGATTTTCTTTGTAGCTTGTGATGAGTCTTATCAAATTATCGGATAGAATGTTTGCCAAATTTATAATATACCCATCAGAGGTTGATTCTATCAAGGGTGTCCAATTCTCTCTAAACTTATTAGTATTTACAGACCCAAACATGCAACACATCATTACAGTTATTTTAGAGTAAGGAATTTTAAGAGAAGCGACTGAATACATACCCTTGTCATCACGCTTATGCTAGTTAGTGGCATTTCTCCACTCTTTTATTACTTCTGCGGGATTTTTGTTCTCTTGCATGAACTTCTGAACGAATGGTGAGCCATATTTATTATAAGGTTATGGTAATTTATACATCTTCCTCAAATATGTTGGCCTGAGAGAACCAATGAAATTTTTTTTATTGGTAAACAATTATATATCCCTTATATCTACATTTTCTAACACCCATCTCACTAAGTTAGTGTATTGAAGTATTTTTGGACGAGAAACAATTCTATGAAGAAAGGAGTTAGCCGCATATGTCCATAATTCTGAATCGTTGGAAGAAGTATCATTAGCTATGGATTTCTTGTCTGTAATTACTTGAGGATTCTCATTCTCGAAGAGTTGGTAAATCCCTTCACAACATGAATAACGAGTGTCTGGATTGCATGTGGTATCCATGATTAAGGGAGCCATTTCATTGTTCTCCTCTTGCTACATGACTAACTCTAGCGGGGTGCCAGATTTTCTTTGTGCTTTAATCAATCGTGACTTCCTTTTATGACTTGAGTTTTATAATTATCCTATTGAAATAAAACCATATATGAAAGCCCAAATCACTTGGAAATGTTGTTAACAGGCTTATCAATTGAATTCAGGCATAATGGGGAATCCTTTGGTATTTAATTTTGGAACTAAAAAAATCAATTGAAAACCTCGAAATTACAAACACACTTGAATGAACATTATATCAAATGGTCCACATGATTCTAACAAATTACATTATATCAGTATGTTTCATCAATGATTTGATATTTGGCATGCTTTAGTGATTCAAGAAATCTGTGAGATGGGAAATGCAAAATTGCGACTGTGCGATGTTCTTAGAAAAAATGTGATATTGATGTATTTCAGTTGACGGGATGCGATATTGATCTCTATTAGATAACATATTTCAGTGTTTCAGCATTTCGGGAATTCTCTACTTCGCAATTTCATTATTTTGGCATTTTGGCACTTAGGCAATTCGCTACTTCGCAACTCGACACTTCCTTGTTTTCTTTTTCACAACTTTGTTGTTTCGGTATTTTTTCTCGCTATATGCTTTTGTTTTGAACTTTTTTTTAAGCGTTTTTTAGTGATTTTATTATTTTTAAAAGAAAATTAAAATATTAACCTAAGAAAATCCTAACTTGGGTTTTATTTCTAAAAATTGTATATTAATTCTAAAATTTTAAAGGGTCCCCATTATTCTTTCTAAGTTATTTTCTTGGATAATGGGGAGTTGTTGTAATACTAAAACAATTGGCGACACAATCGATGAATCTATAATCTCTGAAAAATCTTAATTGTTAAAGACAATTTTTTAGAAAATTTATAATTAATTGAAATATGTTTTTTGATATAGATAAATTTTAATTTGAATAACCTGGTCTTACTTGAAAAAATTCCCCCATACTTTTGCAAATGAAATGTGTTTTTAAATGAATCAAACTTTAATAAGTTCAAAATATAAGTAGAAATTTATTTGAAGCTTGGCTATTAGATAAACTTATTAGTCACTAGTAGATCCAGTGCTTTCCACAGGCATTCATAGCCTCGTCAGGGTTACTATTTAACCAAAATTAAATAGTATCTTATTCATAACATAATTGATATCTCCAGAGTTAATGTGACTACTTATTTATTTTTAGAATCTTCTTCCTTTTCTCCACTTTAAAATCATTATCCTAGATCGAAAGCCAAAAATGATAATTTTTTTCACTGGTTATAATAAATTTGAATAAGCTGACTCGTGATGACATCCCTTGTCTCAAGGTTTTTATACCATGAGCCACTATATTAGTTTGGTAGCCAGTTGATAATTTCAATTTTATTAGTTTCCCAATGAACATGATGAGTCGACTTGTGATGAGATCTCCCAACTTTAAAGTTTTTATATTTTTGAATTACACTGAAAATTATCTTATATATAAATGAATGAGGAGGTTTCCATTTTTCTCTTTATGATATTTTAGATGACTATCTGAGTAAAATATGTTAATACTTCAATAAAATTTCTCACTTTGTAAAAGTAACTTTTCAAACTTGATTCATGTCAAAATAAGTTTTCAAATCACATGGGTTGTGTTATCACAAAATCAGACCTGATAGGCTGCCAATCAAGCTAATCTCATGTAATTGTTTCAAACCAATATTTTGGCTGAGGCTTAGCCTCCTCAAACTGAGAGGGCTCTCTCAAGGGTTTATGATTTTTGATAAATATGTAGATGACTAACTCTATATGGGATAAAAGTAGATAAATGATATAAACTAGTTGTAAATCACATTATCAAGTGTACAATGGGCTTATGGAGTCATAATAGCTTCAAAAAAACCAAAAAAATCTACCTAGCATGGAAGTGAAGGCATATCAGAGTTCAAGTCAAGGAATACACATGTAGAACAGTGAAAAACACATTCAGTTTGTATATGAAGTAAGTCAGAGCATCATTGATGTATTCTTAGTAACATAAGCAAACACCACTGCAATAGAATATTGAAAAGATACCATCAGAACAAGAACATACAAGAACTCCTTATGAATCTTGACTTGTCTAAGTAGAAATTATGTATTAAGCTGAAACAACCACTTACAATAAATAGAGTCTTTTTGCTAACAAATGTCCAAACCTATCTAATTCGACCACTTGATATTTTATAGATCATTTACATCATGAGATAAGCTTGTCATTAGCTAGATACATTGAATTCCTACCTATGACACCTATCCTAACCATATAACATGGTATTTATTACATAAGATAGCTGTAAAACTAAAACAGAGTCCTATTACAAGTAGGATTAGGACTCTTTCAATTTATTTAAAACAAATTTATCTAGACTTAATTACATCATATGCCACGTGTATTTTCATGAGGTCGAAACCTGATGATGAGCTCCAAACTATTATGACCATAATGCTGATGATGTTGATCTCCTGCAATCTAGGAAATTGTCTCCCTGTTCTTTAGGCTTTTGATTCTTTAAACTTTTGAGACATTCTGACCCTTATAAACCATGATTTCGATGCCATTTGTTGTCAAGAACTGAAACAGAATATTTCCAAAGTCATCCCCTAGTGCCAGCTATTCAAAATCCACTTCAAACTGTCCAAAATAGTGAAACAGACCTACGCTACAAAAACAACCCAGTTTCGTAGAGCTTTTCATAGCGTAGTCCTTTTAACCTTTTTCCTTCAAAATTTTGGCTTCTTATTTTCAGATTTATCTTCCTTGACACTTAACACAACTCCCTTAGCAATTTCAAGTGAAAATTCATATTTTCTCCCTTCCAAAATTTAATAGAGAGAGTGAAAAAGCATACTATAGCAGTTTTGTAGCGCATTTCACTCATTTTGCGCTGTTAGTGCTACAAAACTGCTGAGTGAGAAGTTTTGTTCAAAATTTTCAAAAATGAAAACTTGAAAATGTGCCAAAAATCCAAATCAACCTACTTCCAACATATAAAACAAAAATATCAAGTGAAAAATACTTTCATAACAGTCTTCATGAGATTCCTTCTTCATTTGTAAATTTTTCATGTCTCTCCTTGAAAACTAGGTCTTGGGACAGAGCCTATATCTCCGAATACATGAGGTAGTTTGAGAAACTGAAGGAGGTTTTGGTAGGAAATTATGTCTTGAATACAAACCTCTCTTTGGTTTTTGAAACACATCTCCTTCTGTCCAAAAAATGCTTTTGCAAAACATGTGTAAAACAGGAAAACTCTATTTCTGAAAATAGGGCTTCAATGAAATCCTTGTATCTCCCAACTGATAACACTTGTGAGAAATTGAAGATATTTTTTTGTATATAGGGTTGTGATGAAGACAAACCTCTTTCATAATTCCAAAACACTTTTTCATTTGGCCAGAAACAGAACTTGAAGTTGACTGCTAAAAATTCATGTACAGGACAGTTTAGTAACAACAGTTTCGTAGCGCATTTTAATTTATCAATTTCTCCCACCTCCTAATGAATTTAAATAAAATGAGAGAGGTTTTTATATATAGATCTGTTATGAAGAAAAAAATCTTTCGTATTTTTAAAATTCATTTTCATTTGCTCAAAAACAGCCTTTGAGGTTGATAGCTACAAAACCGCATTTTCATAGCGCCTGTAGTGTATTTTCTGCATTTTGCGCTACGAAAGTAGCAACACTTTCATAGAGAAAATCCTCTTTTTTGAACTAGAGGCGCTACGAAACGGAGGATTCTTGGCTAATTGTAGAAATTTAACCTGAAACCTTATGGATTGACCCGTAGATGGAAAATGTTAATATTTGATCATGGAATGGACCTCTAAAGACTTTATTTGAATACAATGATGACCTTTAAACTTATAAAAACTCTAACCTACCCTTAACCAAATCCCAAAATGACTTTCAAACCCATTTTAGACCATGATAAAAAATAGATTTTACACAATGATGTTTTGAATTTTTTTTGGGTGATAATAGTGGCTCCACTTGGGATAGTGTGCCCCTGTGGTACACTAAGAACCAGTAGTTCCAGTGCTATCCATCTTCTTGGGAAAAAAAAAAAACTTTGAAATTGACAAGATTTTTCAAACTCTTATGGCCTTTACCTCAGGCTCAAGCTTGATGATCGCTACAGAAGAAACAAATCTATACCTACTGAAAGGATGCTTAGTCAACTTTGAGCTTATTCACACACTCCTACCTACCCTATCACCTAAAATCTACATTTGTAACTCAAGGAACATGAAACTTCCAATGAAGCCAATCATTGATCTGATCTGACACTTGAATATCTTGACTGTGCTTCAACCAAAATTTAACATGATACTGAAATGACCAAGGCAACATGAGATGTAACTGATCTTCATAATGAAAATATAAATGGAAATTTTTACTGTATAACCTTTTCATGTAGTCAGCTATAGGATCAAAGAAAACATGATCTGTTTTATGCTTCTCATGACATTCTGTAGCTTTGTAAAACTCATCCATACTTTGATCAACCACATAAGACTTCAGTTGTGTGCTATGTTAGCCAGCTATAAAAAAATTTATACCAAATTCTGGCTAAAACCTTTTTGAGCCTTCAAGGAACAAATTTTATTACTAAAAGGTGTTGGCTCTTGAAGACTCTTGAAGGCCTCATGCCTTTTCCTCTGTCAAAAAATTCACTGTTGTTTCTCTTCAGAACTCAGAAATCCTGTTGATTTCCAAGCCAGATTATTGTTGCAAAGGCCTTTTTTCCCCCTTCCCTTCTTCCCAACTAAACCTCTTTTTAACCCTTTCATCTCCCATGAAAATCCCTCATTCTCATGTTTTTCCCATTTCCCCTTCATTAAAATCCCCTTTACAAGGTTTAAAGATTCCTTCTTGCCTTATTGGAACACTCAATTTCCCTTTAAAACCATTGGAGAACCATAAAAACCCACATTTTGTACTTATATGGGTCTTAGCCCCTTCCCGCATAAATCCCTAGTCGTATGACCCTTCATATGACCCTCGTCCCTGCAATCGGGCGCCGAGCCATTTTAAATATTAAACGCACCCGCCCAAAGTTTTAAAACCTTTGTTTTTGTTAAAATTTCGATTTTTATTATATTACAAAGTTTCCGCCGGTCCGAATTTCAAATTAATCTCCACCGTCGATCAGATCTGCAGATCGACGGTGTGGAGTCTGTCTCTTGGTGGTCCCCACATTCCACTAGCCAATTGCCGAAACCGCGCAATTTTCATCACACCGCCTTTGGGCAAAGGCGGTTTTTCCCCGATCGCCAACAATTCCATACATCACGTGACACGTGTCCACTATACTTTTTCAAAACCGCTTGCTCATCGCGCATTATCGTTTGTACGCGGACGCCCAGCGATATTGCCATGTGCCGTTCGATTTGGGGCGGGCCATCCAAAGGCTATCGCTCGCCGAATATGCCCGATGCTTAACGTGGTCCCGGCGTGCCATCCAGTTAATCTCTGCCATCGATTTGATCTGCAGATCGATGGTCCATATTCCATCGCCCTGATTCCGTCGCCCAGTCAACGATTCTCCGTTTTGACTTTCCCCCTCGCTCCTGACTGTCGATCTCTACGCGATCGATGGCTCTGATTTAATATTTCTTTCGTCTTCTCCGATCAAATCCTGACTGTTGGATGATGCCATCCAACGACCACACTTCCTCCACATGCCTCCACAGCAATAAACCTATAAATGCATGGATTTTATAATAAGTTGTTTGTACTTTGCAGGGTTTCGAGGTTTTATCGTCGTTTTTCGAGGAAAGTTCGAAGGCGGAGGATGACGATCCTCCTGCCTTCGATTCACCAAATAAAATCATCACAGGGTGTTCACAACACGTTTCATCAGTGTTCCTTCAAGCATTTGATGTCATATCGCCCCTGTGCAGCCCTGTACATCAGAAAAAAAAAACCATGAATTGGGCATAGTCAGAGAGTATCAGTGACGAAGACCGAATTTATCAGGGCAGAGGATTAAAGGACATATTTTGCGGGGATCACGGATAAGAATGTTTATCAAAAGCCTAATCCCTGATTTAAAACACAGGTTAAAGAAGATCTGAAGTGCTTTATCGACAGAAAACCCTCAACCGCCACAAATTGAGGCAAATTGATCCCTCTAGCTACCACGATGCCACCTGTGCCTCAAAGTATTGAATCAGAGGTTGAATTTATTGATCAGGACCAGATATCTGCCTCACAACATAGGCAAAGGGTAAAATCTACAGGAAAATTAATGACGAACATCTGCAGAGTTACTTCGACATCACACAGAGCCTCAAAAGTCAAAAAAAGCTCCCACAGAGCTTAAATATTTATGTAAAATCATTTAATACAGAGGATATGTATGTAAGTTTCTTCATTGAGCCCCTTAAAGTCTAATAAGCCATTAATTCTGTATTAATTGTAATTGAGATCTTTTATCAGATCTCACCTCCTCATCCTTCTATATATACTACTGCAGAAGATGAGTGAGGGGTTGGTTGTAGAACTTTGATATACACTTGAGCTTAAACTTCTAATTGTACATAGTATTCACTGGCTCTTAGAGCTGTGTTGGTGATAGATAGATTAGGCTGAGATGCGTAGATGGTTGCTAACCTAAAGCACTGGACTTAAAGCTGTAACTGGTTTGGAGCATCAATACAAGCTGATTTATGGGATCCTGGTCTATGTTGACGGTGATGTTTCTCTAATTGTTACTTGTTATTTTGTTTCTGTTTTCACTGTGTTTCATATTCTCTTATAAAGAACAACATGCATAGAGTTAGGACCTACTGTACATCAGTAAACTTCTCTTACTGAAAATATTTATCTGAACATTTTCTTCTAAACTGTGTTATTTAGGAATAATTTAATTCAGTTCAAGCATAGGAATGCTGGCATTCCCTCGTCTTATTATCTTAGCTGAATATTATTCTTAAATGTTATTTTCAGTATATGTTTTGTGAAGATGAACTGAGGAAGATATGGTGAGCCCTGGTCCCAGTTTTGTCCCCACAACTATCTGGATGTTTCCCTTTTGAATGTGTTAAAAGCTAGCTAGTTTAAAAGTACTTACCAGATCTTAGGCCATTCTGTGTTATCTTTGTGTTTGTCTTGAAAGTAACTAAGTAAAGCAGAGCTAGGAGAGGATTTGTGGTGAGTTTGGCCCGCTAGTTTCTTCTCCAAAAGTTGCCTTCAAGTTTCCCTTTGTTTTAAAGTGTTTTCTATTAAAAGTGTATCAAAGGCTGGCTAGTTTAAAAGTACTTACCAGATCCTAGTTTTCTTTTATGTTTTTCTTGAGTTTATGTCAAAGGCTGAATAGTTTAAAAGTACTTATCAGATCCTAGGCGGCTCTTGTTCTGCATCTGTTTATTTCTCCTTCTTGTTGTATCATTTCATTCCATAAATCAAACTTCAAATAGATCCTTAGACATAGATGACTTGCTCCATGGACCACTCTTGCCTCTTGTTGTTCCAATTAAATCCTATTATGACTCCATAGCCCAATGGACTAAAACCTGCAATTATCTATCTTTTTGGCCAAAGCTTACTCTCATTTCTTGCAACTTCTCACCTTTGAAACTCTTTGCACTTGGGACTTTCCACCTCAAACAGTAATAATGCTCAACCATCCAAAAAACAAAAAAACCCTTGGCCTTCATAACTAGCCTAATATCATAACCCCAAAATTCAAAGAAAAATCCATCTTTGCACTTATTGGAGAGATCCCTCTCTGGATTCAGGAGGGCTAGATCCTAGAATCCCAAAGTTGGTTGAAACGATCTTGCTTCTGCAGTTTTAGTCTCGCCAATCTGCTAATATTACAGATCCCTAACATTTCTGGCGACTCAGCTGGGGATCGAACCCAGAATCATATTTTATTTTTATAAAACCTTGTGAGTTAAAAGCAGCCTTTTCAAGCACTACCAAAGAGTGGTAATCATGGTAAAACTTGTTTGAATCAGTGACAAGCTAGGTAAAACCTAGGATTCTCTTAAGACTTTATCTAACCTTGAAAGATTAGTTGGCTTAACCATAAGAGTAAACTGTATTTGTCTCATAACCATAGCTAAGTTTTGAAACAGATTTACGATATTCTTAAAAACCATACAACTGAAAAATAACTTAGAAAAACCTAAAAATATTTCAGGTTGGTTCTCAATAAACATGGTGGTGGACCATAAAACTTTTTACCTCCTTAGGAGAAGAAAATTTCCACTTGGCGACTCCACAATCCTTAGCAGACCTTAAGACTCCACTGGGAAGAACCCTAATCATTATAACATCATTCAAACTCAGTTAGAGGACTGTAGGATTAAGATTTGTGTAAACAGATTAGTTAACCTCACAAAGACTGTCATACCTAGTTGATTTTTTCTTGTTTATTTGGGTCTAATAACACAGCATAGTGGCTCCTAGAAAGATTCACACTAGAGCCTATCCTGACCCAGACCCACCTGAAGTAGTTGATAACCCAGAAGGTATCCTTAGGAAGTCTCCTAAGATTAAATTATCAACTATTTTTAGGTCACCCTTGAGAGCTAATTAAGTCCCTGAAAATCTTTCAGCTCTACAACAATCAAAAGTGGACTTAGTAAATCCTTTTAGAACTAGGTCTCTTGGTGATTTAGATCAGATAGATTTTGAGTCTTCATTTTCATCTCCTGAAACAAGTGAACATATTGGCAGCAGAGAAACCACACCTCCTGATTTACATTTCCTTTACAACTTAGGTGTCTCTCATCCAAGATCAGCTCAACAGTCTAGTCCTGGTCCATCCACTTCTGCTCACTGTACATCCACTATTCAAACCACTCCATTTCAGCCCACTGTTCCTGTTGTTAATCCACTCCTTGTAAATCCTCCCCCACCACCTATCATGGCAGCATGGTATGCTCCCCTAGTCCTTCCTGTACCATTAGTCAATCTTCCACAAGACTATCAGTCCAAAATTCCATTATATGATGCCAATAATGCAACAATTGCATCACAACATGTGGATAAGATGAATGACTATTTTGACAGAAATGAAATTGATGATGATTCTGTCAAGCTTAGGTTATTTGCTCAGAGCTTAGGGGGAGAAGTGAGAAAGTGGTTCAAAGGTTTAGCCCCCCATAGTATTAATGATCTCCAAGCCTTCCATCAAACATTCTTAAACAAATGGGAAGTAAGGAAGAACCCTCTCCAAGTCCTTTCTGACTACAAGAACCTCCATAGAAACACTAGGGAAAGTGTGCAAGCTTATTGCACTAGATTCAATAGTGTGTATAATGCACTTTCCCCAAAACTAAAACCTCCACAAGGCTCAGCTTTAAACAAGTTTCCTGAAGGATTTGACTCTGACATGACCTATCAGCTGAGAGAGAGAGACTTTGCAACTCTTGAAGATATGCAAAGAGGTGCTCTTTCTATGGAAGTCAACTTAATGGAGAAGAGAGCAAGAATGAAAAATGAAAAGAGAGTTTCCTTTAGAGAGGAATTTGCACCCTCTACCTCCAACTCAAAAATGGAGAAAATGATGGAAGAAATGATGAAAGAAATGAGCATAATTAAGAGAGCACAAACAAGCCTAAACCAAAATGCTCCTCAAAATAGGAACCAGAAGCAGAATCAGAATTTTAGAAGGAACCAACCTCAGAACAAACCTAGGGAAGATGATCAACAGATCACTCCTCCCTTTCATCAAAATTATGTAAGTGAGGTTGAGGAAACAGATGAGATAACAGAGGGAGATGATGTCAATATGTTTGGGGTAGAAGAAGATGACTTTGAGATTCATTATGATAGAAAACAAGGTCTATACACACCTTATGATGACAAAAGAGATGATGATAAAAATTGTTATCAAGACATGGAAAATGTCATCATAGAGTCTCAAAAAGAATATGACCTTAGAAGCAAAACCAGTCAACAGACCCCCAACAACAAAACCTCTGACAAATCTTCACAAAACAGCACTACAACCAAGCCAAAAATTGTCAAACAAAAGGATAAAACAGTGGCTGTAAATTCTGATAAAGGTAAAGAGAAAGGCACTCAAAATAATGAAAAACAGAGTGCATACCTTAGTAGTACTAACACTTCAGCTAGTACTCCTGTGAAAACAATTGTGTCAAATGTAAATAGAACAAATCAGCAAGCTGATAATGCTAATAGAGTGACAGTTAATAAGGCTGAAACCAGTACTTTTAAAAGCCAAATTCCTTTTAGCCTGGAGCAGGAAATTTCCAAAATCAAGATCTCTATTCCCCTGATTGAGTTAGCTGCCCAACATGTATTTAGAACCCAAATTTTGAAGGCTTTAAATATAGAAGAGAGTAATGATACAGTCAATCTTAATGATGACCAGCCAGAGCTGATTTTTGGTCCTAAGATTGAAGGTAAATATCAAGAGGGACCTGTTCCTCCCTTTTATGTAAGTTTAAACGTTCATGACAAAATTTTGCACAATGCTATGCATGATTCCGGGGATTCTCATAATTTAATGCCTAAAGCTGTGATGGAGAGCCTTGGTTTGGAAATTACCAGACCATATAAAGACCTATATTCCTTTGATTCCAGCAGAGTAAGGTGTTTAGGATTGATCAAAGACGTCTGTGTTAACTTAGCCCAAATTCCAGCCAAATGCCTAGTTATGGATATTGTTGTGGCTGATGTCCCCCCCAAGTATGGAATGTTATTATCAAGGTCTTGGGGGGCTAAGTTACAGGGGACTATGCAAATGGACATGACTTATGCGACTATCCCAGATTTCAATTAGAATAGAAGACTTTACAGGGAGTCTCATATGTAATACACGGTTACAAGTCAAAACAGACCGCAAAACTCCCCTCTATACTCTGTAGATACCGGCCTTGATTCATTTATCCTTTTTAATGAAGAAACATTAGATGAACAAGTGACTTTAATAGAGTTAATGACTAATAGGGAAGAGGAAGAAAATACCACAGAGATGTCAAATAAGTTTGCTGAACTGTTAAACATTAGCAAACTAAAAAAAGGTCTTGAACTACAAGTCATGCATCCGTTTCTTGTAAACCTTGACACTCAAGAAAACGTGCCTCCACTTAACGAAAAACCTGAAGAGTCAAAAAAAATTCAATTAAGTGACGCTAATCATGAAAATCTAGAAAGTGCAGTAGTTAAAGAGGACGTTAACCAGGATGAAACTGACAACAGTCCTCTGTGGAGTATGTATTTTGATGGATCCTACACTAGAACCAATGCTGGTGCAGGTGTCTGGATTTCCAACTCTGAAAATAACCACACAGAAAGCATTTCCTGCAAGTTAAACTTTCAGTGTTCCAATAACATAGCAGAATATGAATCCCTTCTCTTAGGCTTACATCGGTTGAAAAAGTTAGGAGCCACAAGAATCAATGTGTATGGGGATTCAGAGTTAGTCATTAGGCAAGTCAATGGGGAGTATAACGCAAATCATCCTAGACTTAGAGCCTACTGAAATGATGTCATGGACCTCTTGAAAACCTTTGATGAGAACAAATTGATTTTTGTCCCAAGAAAGAAAAACATTGCAGCCCACAATTTAGCCTTTGCAGCTAGGACATGCTTGACGCCATATGAAACCAAATACTGCAAAACTGAGATAAAATTTAGACCAGCTATGCCTGATAATGAAAAGTATCGGTAGGTGTTTGACAATGATAAAAAAATAGAAGACTTCATGCAATTCAGAAATGAATTTGAACTACATAGTTCGGACTCAGAGTATGATACAGACTACAGTGAAGAAATTTCCTTGGAGAATAGGAACTATCTCCTGAACCTGTCAATATCAACCTGCTGTCAAGAAAACTAAAAAACAAAACAGAATTGGATGTAGAGTTCGAAACAGATGAGTTAGAAACTCTGCATTCTAAAGATGAAATTTTTCCAAGCAGTCTAGCGCCTTTAGAAGAATTGTTTGATCTTAATGATGTGGCCAAAAAGCCAAAACTGGAACCTGTAGAGGCTGAAGTAGAAGAGTGAAATATAGGCAGTGAACTTAAACCTATGATGATTAAACTGTCTAAAAATTTACCATCTCACATTAAACTTAAATACATAGAGATGTTTAAAGAGTTTTCTGATGTCTTTGCGTGGAGTTACGAAGATCTTAAGTCCTATGACACTGGAATAATACAGCGCAAAATTCCCCTCAAAGAAAACCAAAAACCATTCAAACAGAAACTACGTAGAATAAACCCTGTTTAATTGCCATTGTTTCAGAAGGAGATCATGAAAATGTATGATGCTGGTATTATTGTCCCTATTAGATATTATGAGTGGGTATCTAATCTGGTGTCTGTTAGGAAGAAAACTAGAGAAATCAGGCTTTTTATAGACTTTAGAGACTTAAACAAATCTTCATTAAAGGACAACTACCCTTTACCAAAGATGGATCATATTTTACAAAGGGTGGTAGGGTCTAGAAGAATTTCTTTGCTAGATGGCTATTCAGGGTACAATCAGATCTTAGTCCACCCTGCTGATCAATTAAAGACTGTTGTGTAACCAGCTCCAAAAATAGAAGAAAAGAGATATGAACGCCTTATAAATAAGCCACTTCGAGGGGGCAACCTCCAATACATTACATAAATGAACAATTCTTGGATGATCCAATTTAAAAAACCTCCTTTCTATATATAGGAGTCCATGGGGCCATAATGTAATCCTAGTAGGGTCACAATGTAATCCTAGCCGACCTAACAATAATAATTTAAGGGCACAATAATAACAATATGGGGGTTACAAGGGTACAATAATAACAATAAGGGGTTACACTAATAATAATAAGGGACTATACTAGTAATATAGGGACTTAACATGCCCCTCTCCTTCAAACAAGTGTTGTCCTCAACGCTTGATTATTTCGTGATGCTTCTATATAAAATTCTCATCCTCCCATGTGAAATCTTCTATAGGAAAGTTATTCCACTTGCTAAGATACTCTGAAATTGATACTTGTCGAGTTCTTGTTTCTATGACTGCTTCATAACTTCTTTCGATGTGATGTTGATCTTCCTGTTGTTTCATTAGATTCTGCACCAAAGTTGGGTTATCCTTTGAGAGTTGGAGAACTTGTTGTTCATGCTCGATGTGATCTTCCACTAATTTATCATCCATATTTGATCCTTCAAACCATCCAACTTAGCCTCCATTTCTTATTTTAAACCATCTATTTCATCTTCAATTTCTCTTCGTAATATTGAAACTTGTTGCACTTGGTATCGTAATTTTCATATCTCATATTGCAACTCTTCCTCTTCATGCGTCATAGTATAGCTTTTTCTTGCTTTTGAGGAGCTCGATATTGAAATTGAATTATCTATGTAATTGAAAATCTTCAATATATTAAATTAAGCCCTGTATTATCCCTCTGAAGCTTCTTTCAAATGCCACAGATCTGATCTAATTTGGATTCCCCAAGACAAAGTTGTTTCCAATCTCCCACAATGACCTAATTCTGGACTGGTTCAGTAGAGAAAACTTGTACGACTTTCCAGGTGTCACTGTTTCATCCTTTGTCTCTGAAATTGATAGCAAAGAAACTACAGTCCATGTACTTGTGACCACTTTTAACGGAACTCAAATCCACTTCCCACAGAGAGAGTTATTGAAATTTTCCCACGATCACCTCTTTGAGATGAAATTCAGGAGCCTGAAAAAACACTACCTTCCACAATGATATCTCCGCAAATATCACAACCAAGCTCTGGAATTTTTAGAAAAATCTTCCTCAGATTTCAGTTTCGGTGCACCATATGAACGTATTCGAACCTTAGTAGAAACAATTTATACAAAAATACCACGATGACCTCGTTTAGAGCTTTCGAAACAGAATTTCCAACTTCCACAGATGATATCTCCGAAAATATTGGTGAATCAAGCTCGAAATTTTAGAAAATCTTCCTCAGATTTCGAAGCCAGACCCTAAAAATTTCAGCTTCCGAAACTTCATAAAAAAGTAGCGAAAATGTTACTATTAACTGCTGAGCAAAGGAAACCTTAATCTCAAGCTCGATACCAAATGTTGTGTAACCAGCTCCAAAAATAGAAGAAAAGAGATATGAACGCCTTAGAAATAAGCTACTTCGAGGGGGCAACCTCCAATACATTACATAAATGAACAATTCTTGGATGATACAATTTACAAAACCTCCTTTCTATATATAGGAGTCCATGGGGCCATAATGTAATCCTAGTGGGCCACAATGTAATCCTAGCCGACCTAACAATAATAATTTAAGGGCACAATAATAAGAAAATGTGGGTTACAAGGGTACAATAATAAAAATAAGGGGGTTACACTAACAACAATAAGGGACTATACTAGTAATATAGGGACTTAACAAAGACAACATTTACTACACCATGGGGCACTTTCATGTATGTGAAAATGCCCTTTGGTCTAATGAATGCTGGAGAAACTTTTCAAAGAGCCATGGACATAGCATTCTCGGAAGAACTGGGCTTCTTCATCATCATCTATTTGGATGATGTCACTGTGTTTTCAAAAATAGATGAAGAGCACTTAGAACATTTAAGAAAATTTTTCAAGAAGTGCAGAAAGTTTGGGATATCCTTAAACCCTAAGAAGACACTATTTGGTCTCCAAGAAGGTAAACTTCTTGGGCACATTATTTCTGAGGAGGGCATAAAGATAGATCCCAAGAGGATTGAGGCCATATTGCAAATCTCTCACCCTCGAAACATCAAAGAGTTGCATTCTTTCATTGGAAAGACTAACTTTTTGAGAAGGTTCATCCCCAACTTGGCTGAGCTCCTTAGGAATATCACAAACATGTTAAAGAAGGAGTAAGGGGTAAAGTGGACCGTGGACGCAAGGAAGTCCTTTGAGCTGGTGAAACAAGCATTAACCAAAACACCAGTTCTAATAAGTCCTGATTTTTCAAAAGATTTTTATATCTTTTCATTTGCATCGAAACATACCATAGCTGCTATCCTTTTACAGAAAAATCCGCAAGGACAAGAGCAGCCTATTGCATTCTTTAGCAAGGCATTGAGGGATGCCCCTTTGAAGTATAACATTATGGAAAAGCAAGCTTTTGCTTTGGTTAAAGCTTTGAAAGACTTCAGAGTGTACATCCTTCACTCACACATCATTTCCTTTGTCCCAAACTCAGTTGTTAAAGACATTATAACACAGGACCCAGATGGTAAGAGAGGTAAGTGGATTGCTATTATCCTTGAGTATGATTTAGAGATAAAACCCACTAAGCTCGTCAAAGGCCAAGGTCTAGCTAGATTAATGGCTGAATCAAATTTTGAAGTTCTTGATATTAATATGATTGATGCTTTGGATGACCAAGAAGAATTCTCAACTCCTATTGTTGAAAAACATTTTATGAATTCCTCTTGGTATGCTGATATTGTTTATGTTTTGCTAAATTTGAATAAACCTCCTGGTTTGACAAAAACAAAGTCAAGATTCCTCAAATTGAAAGCGGTAAAATTTTGCATTATAGATAGATGTATTTACTGGAAAAATGCAATTGGTGTATTGCTTAAATTTTTTCCTGAGTTTGATGCAGAGAAGGTTAAGCACGAGTTCCATGAAGGAGAGTGTGGAGGTCATTTGTACTGGAAGACAACAACCAACAAAATTTTGAGGGCTGGTTTCTATTGGCCTACTCTTTTCCATGATGTGCACAAAATGATCATAGCCTATCATAAGTGTCAACTTTTTGAAGGAAAAAGGAAATTGTTACCCCTACCTCTACATCCAATCACTGTTGAGGCCCCATTTCAACAGTGGGGACTTGAATTCATAGGAGAAATCCATCCCCCATCTTCTGCCCAGCATAGATGGATTCTCACTGCCACAGACTATTTCACTAAGTGGATAGAAGCCATACCTTGTAGACAGGCCAATGATTCAGTTATCATAAAATTTATGGAGACTCACATTCTCTCCAGGTTTCGCTGTCCTACCAAAATTATCACTGATAATGTAGTAGCATTTAGATCAAATAAAATGGTTGATTTCTTTCACAGATATCAGATAACATTGGGGCATTCCATGACCTATTACCCTCAAGGTAATGGAATTGCAGAATCCTCAAACAAAAGTTTAGTGAACATAATCAAGAAACTGTTGGAGGACAACAAAAAGTCTTGGCACACAAAGCTAGTTCATGCACTTTGGGCCGACATATTGACTTTGAAGAAATCCATTGGCATGTCACCTTTCCAGCTTGTGTATGGTACTGATGCAATTTTTCCAAATAGCCCTGGTGTACCAGTGATGAAGTTGATTCAAGAGTTACAAAATGAAGAAAATGACATGATCAGAAGAGTGAACCAGACCATTCATCTTCAGCAAACCAGAGAGGAAGTATATAGCAAAGCATTGCAGAAGTAGGACAGCATTAAAAATATTTTTGACAAAAGAACAAAGGCCAGCAATTTCAAGATTGGGGACAAAGTTCTAAAGTGGGATTCAAGAAGGGAAGAGAAGGGCAAGCATGGAAAATTTGACAATTTATGGCTTGGCCCTTACTCTATTCATTCAGCTAGTGGTAACAATGCATTTTTCTTGCAGGAGTTGAATGGAGAAGAACTTTTTGGGGGTCCTGTCAATGGCAAGATGCTTAAGCATTACTTCTCTTGATCCATGTTATGTTACAAAAGCCTTTTTGTCTTTTTTCCACTATAAATATCTCATCCACCATTGCATTCAAAGTTGTAAAAATCAAAAATAAAAAAACAATGAAAAGAAAGAAAAGAGGGCAGATTGTGAAAACAAGAAAGGTATAGCCCCATACCAAAAAAAAGAAACAAAGTCTGAAAGTGTGCAAGCTTAAATGCCACTCCTACAAAACACACTTCTAGTTAGTCAAACTCTTTAATCTTGACTAATTAGTTTTAAATTTTCTGCTGATAGGATAGTGAAATCGATTTGCCAAACTGTCTAATCTTGGCTTATCAGTAGATAGATTAGGATAGAAATTAAAGGTTCAAACATGATCAAAATCTGAACCTAAATTTCCAAAAAATGATGACTCAAATCTGTTTCATTTTCTGAGTCAAGAAACATGTAAATATGGTTCTAATTAACTCAAAATATGAACCAGAGAACAAAGGAGGAACAACTCACTTAAGAGTCAAAACATAGCTGTAAGAAGAGAAGGCCATGATAAGAAACTTTCAGATCTTAAGCCTTCCATTTTTGTTTTAGTTTTTTGCAAAATAAATATCTATGTGCAGCTTGTTTTAATGCCATAGATCACAGCAAGTCAAATAGCTTAATCTTGACTTGACTATTTTTAAATTTATGTCTTAGAATTTAGAGAATTAAAATCTGTTGGACAGTTTAATCCCAACAGATAGTAGAATAGGTAGAGAAGCATCTGAACTCAACTGTTTAGTCTGAGTTCAGGGAGAAATAAGGATTAGAATTAGATTTGTTTTATGCTTTCAAAAGAATAAAATGTTGTAAAAGAGTTTGCCAATCCAAGTGCACTCCAATGAAGAAAAAATGTTAGATCAATAGGATTGGGTAGGTAGAAAGTTTGTATTGATGAAGATCCATTATTTCTATGGTTGCTAATATGTTTTCAAAGAATATTGTTCAGTCAAAGAAAGGTAGCCCAATGGATCAGGCACAGGTCATCCTCCCAGAGAATTCCAGTCTGAAAGTTCTTGATACCTTCAAGAAGGCATCATCGCCAAGTGGAGCCACTGTTAGGCAGCTATAAAATTTGTTATACCAAATGCTGGTTAAAAAAAAAATGAGCATTCAAGGAACAAATTTTATTACTAAAAGGTGTTGGCTCTTGAAGACTCTTAAAGGCTTCATGCCTTTTCCTCTGTCCAAAACTTCACTGCTGTTTCCCTTCAGAACTCAGAAATCCTGCTGATTTCCAAGCCAGATTATTGCTGCAAAGGCCTTTTTTCCCCCTTCCCTTCTTCCCAACTAAACCCCTTTTTAACCTTTTCATATCCCATGAAAATCCCTCATTCTAATGTTTTTCCCATTTCCCCTTCATCAAAATCCCCTTTATAAGGTTTAAAGATTCCTTCTTTGCCTTATTGGAACCCTCAATTTCCCTTGAAAACCATTGGAAAACCATAAAAACCCACATTTTGTACATATATGGATCTTAGCCCCTTACAGCATAAATCCCTGGTCGTATGACCCTTCATATGACCCTCGGCCCCGCAATCGGGCGCCAAGCCATTTTAAATATTAAACGCACCCACCCAAAGTTTTAAAACCTTTGTTTTTGTTAAAATTTCAATTTTTATTATATTACAAAGTTTCCGCCGGTCCGAATTTCAAATTAATATCCACCGTCGATCTGATCTGTAGATCGACGGTGCGGAGTCCGTCTCCCGGTAGTCCCCACATTCCACTAGCCGATTGCCGAAACCACACGGTTTTCATCGCACCGCCTTTGGGCAAAGGCGGTTTTTCCCCAATCGCCAGCGATTCCATACATCGCGTGACACACGTCCACTGTACTTTTTCAAAACCGTTTGCTCATCGCGCATTATCGTTCATACGCAGACGCCCAACGATATTGTCGTGCGCTGTCCGATCTGGGGTGGGCCATACAACGGCTATCACTCGCCGAAGATGCCCAATGCTTAACATGGTCCCGGTGTGCCATCCAGTTAATCTTCACTGTCGATCTGATCTACAGATCCACGGTCCATATTCCATCACCCTGATTCCGTCACCCAGTCAACGATTCTCCGTTTTGACTTTCCCCCTCGCTCCCGACCGTCGATCTCTGCGCGATCGATGACTTTTATTTAATCTTTCTTCCACCTTCCCCGATCAAATCTTGACCATTGGATGATGCCATCCAACGGCCACGCTTCCTCCACATGCCTCCACAACAATAAACCTATAAATGCATGGATTTTATAATAAGTTGTTTGTATTTTGCAGGGTTTCGACGTTTTATCGCCATTTTTCGAGGAAAGTTCGAAGGCGAAGGATGACGATCCTCCCACCTTCGATTCACCAAAGAAAATCATCACAGGGTGTTGAAAACACGTTTCATCAGTGTTCCTTCAGCCATTTGATGCCATATCGCCCCTGCGCAGCCTGGTACATCAAAAAAAAAACCATGAATCATGCGCAGTCAGAGAGTATCAGTGACGAAGACTGAATTTATCATGGCAGAGGATTAAAGGACAGATTTTGCGGGGATCATGGCTAAGAATGTTTATCAAAATCCTAATCCCTGATTTAAAACACAGGTTAAAGAATATCTTAAGTGTTTTATCGACAGAAAACCCTCCACCGCCATAAATTGAGGAAAATTGATCCCTCTAGCTACCACAATGCCACCTATGCCTCAAAGTATTCAATCAGAGGCCGAATTTATTGATCAGGACCGGATATCTGCCTCACAACACAGCCAAAGGGTAAAATCTGCAGGCAAATTAATGACGAACATCTGCAGAGTTACTTCGACATCACACAGAGCCTCAAAAGTCAACAAAAGCTCCCACAGAGCTTAAATATTTATGTAAAATCATTTAATACAGAGGATATGTATGTAAGTTTCTTCATTGAGCCCCTCAAAGGCCAATAAGCCATTAATTTTGTATTAATTGTAATTGAGATCTTTTATCAGATCTCACCTCCTCATCCTTTTATATATACTACTACAGAAGATGAGTGAGGGATTGGTTGTAGAACTTTGATATACACTTGAGCTTAAACTTCTGATTGTACATAGTATTCACTGGCCCTTGGAGCTCTGCTGGTGATAGATAGATTAGGATGAGATGCATATATGGTTGCTAACCTAAAGCATTGGACTTAAAGCTGTAACTGGTTTGGAGCATCAATAGAAGATGATTTATGGGATCCTGGTCTATGTTGACGGTGATGTTTCTCTAATTGTTACTTGTTATTTTGTTTATGTTTTCACTATGTTTCATATTGTCTTATAAAGAACAACATGCATAGAGTTAGGACCTACTGTAGATCAGTTACCTTCTCTGACTGAAAATCTTTATCTGAACGTTTTCTTCTAAACTATCTTATTTAGGAATAATTTAATTCAGTGCAAGCACAGGAATGTTGGCGTTCCCTCATCTTATTGTCTTAGCTGAATATTATTCTTAAATGTTATTTTCAGTATATGTTTTGTGAAGATGAACTGAGGAAGATATGGTGAGCCCTGGTTGCAGTTTTGTCCCCACAACTATTTGGATGTTTCCCTTTGTAATGTGTTAAAATTTGGCTAGTTTAAAAGTACTTACCAGATCTTAGGCCATTCTGTGTTATATTTGTGTTTGTCTTGAAAGTAAATAAGTAAAGCAGAGCTAGGAGAGAATTTGTGGTGAGCCCGGCCCGCTAGTTTCTTCTCCAAAAGTTGCCTTCAAGTTTCCCTTTGTTTTAAAGTGTTTTCTATTAAAAGTGTATCAAAGGCTGGCTAGTTTAAAAGTACTTACCAGATCCTAGTTTGCTTTTATGTTTTTCTTGAGTTTATGTCAAAGGCTGACTATTTTAAAAGTACTTATCAGATCCTGGGCTGTTCTTGTTCTGCATCTGTTTATCTCTCCTTCTTGTTGTATCATTTCATTCCATAAACAAAACTTCAAAGAGATCCTTAGACATAGATGACTTGCCCCATGAACCACTCTTGCCTCTTGCTGTTCCAATTAAATGTTATTATGACTCCATAGCCTAATGGACTAAAACCTGCAATTATCTATCTTGTTGGCCAAAGCTTACTCTCATTGCTTGCAACTTCTCACCTTTGAAACTCTTTGCACTTGAGACTTTCCACCTCAAACAGTAATCATACTCAACCATCCAAAAAACAAGCAAACCCTTGGCCTTCATAAATAGCCTAATATCATAACCCCAAACTTCAAAGACAAATCCATCTTTGCACTTATTGGAGAGATCCCTCTCCGGATTCAGGAGGGCTAGATCCTAGAATCCCAAAGTTGGTCGAAACGATGTTGCTTCTGCAGTTTTAGTCTCACCAATCTGCTAAAATTACAGATCCCTAACATGCTATCAAACTAATTTTCAAGAATAGTGTATTCTTCCTTAATCTCAAAAGAGAAAGGAAGAAACACCTTTTGTTTGTGTTCTAGCATGGAAAGCATTTGAAAAGACTAATCTTGATCTTGAAGCCTATAATATTGAAATTTATCCTCTAAAACTTCAATGTCATTTTCAATGTTCTTAGTAACTTCATCCAAAAACTGAATCTTATCTTCTGACTTGCACTGAAATGATTTCAGATTAGAAGACAAGGATAAAGAAAAATTTTCACCCACTTCTTCATTAATGTAATCATTATTTTATGTAGGATGATGCAAGAAATGACATGAAGAATCAACTTTTTCCTATACCTGAGGATTGTAGCAAGAATTTTCCAATATTTTCTCTTGTTGTTTGAAATGATTCTCATACTCCCGATGATCAAAAGACTGACAAGTTTGCTGTAATTTTTCACCAGACTCAAAGGGTGTATCATAATTCTCATAAATAAACTCCTACTGGGTTTCATTTTCATCCAAGGAAGAGGCTATCATTTCTTCTTGGTGATGAAAGAGATTGTCATGAAGGGCTTCTAAAATTTACTCATCCATGAACTCATCATCTTCATTAAAATTTTCCAAATATTCAATAAAGCTCACACAGTGTTTACAACAGTATTTAACCAGCAACAAGGATGGATGACACTCTTAATACATCTCATAAAATGCAACATGGAAATCAGCAAGAGAATATAATGAACCATTTCGCAAGCTTTCATACCAAGACCGTGCTTTTCCTTCCAAAGTGACCATAAGAATTTTCATGAGACAATCCTCAGGGAACTCAACCTTAAGACTGTGTACATGCATATGGATTCTAACCAAATGAAGAGAAACATTGTATTTCTTTTCATCTTTGAATATAGGAAGATCCGTTAACCATTCAACCTTTGGCATAGGATTTCGAAAATGAGGGATATGAGATCGATTCATACATCCATACTTGGCATTAATTCTTGCAATGGAACTCATCAAGCTACTAATATTCAAGTAGTGGAGTCACTTTCCAATAGATTATTTGATGTGTGGAGTCGCCAAGGTAGATGCAGCCTCAAAAATCTTCCTGAGCTCCTGCTACCTTCAGAAGTTCAGCTTCAAAATTTTGGGAAAGTATAATCTTCAGACTCCCGGTAGACGCACCAAAATGTTATCACAAAACTAGACCTGATAGGCTGCCAATCAAGCTAATATCATATAAATGTTTCAGACCAATATTTTGGCTAAGGCTTAGCCTCCTCAACTTGAGAGGGCTCTCTCAAGGGCTTATGATTTTTGATAAATATGTAGATGGCTAACTCTATATGGGATAAAATCAGATAAATGATATAAATGGTTGTAAGTCACATTAGCAAGTCTACACTCGGCTTATGGAGTCATAATAGCTTCAGATAAACCAAAAAAATCTACCTAGCATGGAATTCAAGGCATATTAGAGTTCAAGTCAAGGAACACACATGTAGAACAGTGAAACACACAGTCAGTTTGTCTATGAAGGAAGTTAGAGCATCATTGATGAATTCTGAGTAACATAAGAAAACACCACTGCAATAGAATATTGAAAAGAAGCCATCAGAACAAGAACATACAAGAACTCCTTATGAATCTTGACTTGTCTAAGTAGAAATTCTCTATTAAGCTGAAACAGTCACTTACAATAAATAGAGTCTTTTTGCTAACAAATTTCCAACCCCTCTCTAATTCGACCACTTTATCTTTTATAGATCATTTACATCATGAGTTAAGCTTTTCATCTGCTAGATACATCAAATTCATACCTATTAAACCTATCCTAACCATATAACATGGTATTTATTACATAAGACAACTGCAAACCTAAAACAAAGTCCTATTACAAGTAGGATTAGGACTCTTTCACTTTGTTGGGAAAAATATTGAGAGGGGGGGGGGGGGTGAATCAGTATTTAGTGCTGACTGAAAACTTTTTAACTTTTTCTTGCTTTTAAACCCATACACTACTTTGATGAACACAACTCGCATATACACGCAGATATCCTTAAGTAAACTCGCGTATGCTCAGAGATCTAAATATGAATTTAATTCTTAACTTAGATCATTGCATCATTCATTCATCAGACGTTTAGTAAGTAGTAAACAGGTGCAGTAAGAACAAAATAAATCACCATACATAAGCAACACACATGAACACCAGGATTTAAGGTGGAAATCCAATTCGGGAGAAAACCACCGCTGTCGTCGTCTCAGTCTTCAATATTTATTATATAAATAAAACTTCTTACGATCATGTACTGGCGTAGACTCATACTAGCACGCAGGCACCCACCTGCAGAAGGCTGCAACCTTATCTCGTTTACCAGCCTCTCTTGGAAGGGAGCTACAACCCCCTGCTCTCGTTTACCAGCCTCTCCTGGAAGGGAGCTACTACCCCCTGCTCTCGTTTACCAGCTACCACTGGAAAGGAGCTACTACCCCCTTACTGAAGGATTCAACCCTCAGCACTACTGCTGACCACATTTTATCAATTTTAAAACTAGATCAAACAACTTCAACACAACCCTTCACTTATCAACAAATATAATTCACCCAATGCTTCAAACAGAACAGTGAAACCACTGTAACCAGAATATCAGAGATAACCCAGACTTCAGAATAGATATGCAGAAACACATTCAACCTTGAGCAATCATTAGTTCAGATACCATACGTGCTTTTATTTAATCAGACCCGCATATACACGCACTTCTCATGAAATGAAACCGCGTATACATCTGTGCATTTTTTAGAAAACCCTAACTGCCCATACACGCTTTTATTGAGTCAGATCCGCATACACACGCGCTTTTCATGAAACGAACCTGCGTATAGATCTATAAAAGATAAAATTTGCATAACAGATTAGATCTATGAACTTACCCAGATTTCTTCAATTTCTTCATCAGATTTGTGCGAGGTCTTCATCACTTCTTTTCAGATCATCCTAGAGATTCATCATTTCTAGATCTAGAGATCTTGAACCTTCAACAAATTCATAGGTGCATCATAGATTAAGATATATCAATTAAGATCAGAGTTCAACCATGCAAATATACTCCAGAGTGAAGTATTCATTAATGCCCAGACACTTGCACACCCTCTTGCACTATGATTTCCTTCTCCTTAAATAGATTTGGCCTTTATCAATACCATGAGTCAAAACCACTCAACCACTGATGGTATTCTTGGACGGGATCAAATAGATAATCAAGCGCTCAATACTTTGGGCCAATACCATGGTAATGCCCCCTGGTTTTATAAAAATAGAGTGCAAATTGGCATACGCGACTTGGCACGTTCATTTCCGCGTACATACGCGACTTCTCCTTAATAAAACCGCGTATGCCTTGTGACATACCTTGTTCAACATTATTCTGGAACTTTATGAATTCCTTTCTTCTGCTACTTCTGAACAGATCTGTAGATACATCAGATTTACATCATTTCCATCAAGGACAACTTCATCAAGCAGGTTCCATCAAAGTCAATACATTGTATCACATTGCCAACAATCTCCCCCTTAACTCATCAAGTAGGTTTCCATCAAGTTCAATAGGTTTCCATCAAGAAAAACTTCATCAAATAGGTTGCCATCAATTTTATCAAGTAGGTTGCCATCAAGGACAACACTCTGCATCATATTGCCAACAATCTCCCCCTTTAGACTTGATGGCAACCATGATGGTGTTTGATCATCGCAACAGATATATACATTGATTATAATCATTATGCAAGCACCATGATATTATCCCCCTATTCAAACACCATGATAAACAATTCAAACACCATGATAAACAATATGATACTACTCTCCCCCTTTGACATCAAGGGCAAAGGGCAGATCAAAACCAAAACAAGGTTTTTCTTCTCATGTAGAAAGAAGAGCTCTGTAGATTTGATGTGCACTGAAGTTACCATGCTCCCCCTAAGTTCATGTTGAATCTTCAAACATATTTTTCAATGAAGTACATGAATCTATAACCAAGGACTCATACTTACATCAAAGATCCAACCAAGTAGATTTACATATATGACTCAACTACCCAACCAAGTGGGTTTACAAATTTGACCGAGCCCTTTACATGACTGAATATTACAATTTACATCATAGGTCATAGGATTTTCATAAAATTACACATATGAATTTTTATAACTAATATCAAAAAGACCTCAAGAGAGATCATAATTCAGAATCATCATAATGCCAACAATGCATTACATTCAGCAAGGCTAATGCTCCCCCTGAAACTGTGCATCCAATGCATCCTTTCCATATGACCAAAACTCCTCCTTAGCTTGTGCAACCTGAACACTTTCAACAGCCAATCATCAAGGAATATTTACCCAATATCAGAGAATGAAACAGAAATATAAGAGCTGAAACATCATCAGAGATACCAAACAGCACTGCAGTTGTGCTGAAGAATGCTGACCCCAAGTAAAATTTGTCAGCAACTAACCATACGTGGTTTTATTTGTATAAACTCGCATATATACGTGACTGTCTTTCAGTAAACCCGCGTATCCAATTTAATCTTCTGAATTTAAGCAGTTCTAATTTTTTGCATGGCAGAGACTACTCCCAGCTTCTGTCTGAGATATTCGAACGCTTCCCTGGGCAGAGGTTTGGTCAGTATATCAGCAACTTGTTCTTTGGAGGGAACATACTCCAACTTCACCTTTTGTTCAAGCACTTGTTCATGTAAGAAGTGATACTTGATGGGAATGTGCTTGGTCTTGGAGTGCATAACAGGATTCTTTGAGATACTGATGGCACTTGTATTATCACACATAATGGAGATAGGAGGTTAACATTTGATTTGAAAGTCTTGTAAGGTTTGCATCATCCAAAGAAGTTGAGTGCAACATGATGCGGCAGCCGCATATTCTGCTTCTGCTGTAGATAAGGCAATAGAGTTTTGCTTCTTGTTGAACCAAGATACTAACCGGGGCCCCATATAGAATGCACCACCACTAGTGCTTTTTCGGTCATCAACATTTCCAGCCCAATCTGCATCAGTGTAAGCATGAAGAGTGAGATCAGAATTCTTTGGATACCATAGTCCAAAGTCTTGAGTTCCTTGTAGATATTTGAATATTCTTTTGACAGCCTGAAGGTGAGACTCTTTTGGATTAGCTTGGAATCTTCCAACAATCCCAACTGCATGTATAATGTCTGGTCTAGTCCTAGTGAGATAAAGTAGACTTCCTATCATAGATCTGTATTCTGGTTGATTCATCGTGGGAGAATCATCATGAGAACTGAGATTACATCCGGTTATCATTGGTGTACTTACAGGTTTTCACTCTTCCATGCCATACTTCTTCAGAAGTATTTTACTTGTGATAAGAATATTCCATCTGTAGTTTGATGCACTTGTAAGCCAAGAAAGAATGTTAGTTCCCCAAGTAAAGACATTTCAAATTCTTGCTACATAATAGAAGAAAATTTCTAACTCATAGATTCTTCATTACTTCCAAAAATGATATCATCAACATATACAAACACAATCAATAGTTTATCATTTTCAATTTTTGTGTATAAGTTGCTATCAGCAGATCCCTTTGAAAATCCTTGTTGATGAAGATATTTGTCAAGATGATAATACCATGCCCTTGGAGCTTGTTTGAGACCATATAGAGCCTTTTTAAGTCTACAAACAAGTTTTTCATCATTTCCCAAAATGAATCCTTCTAGTTGTTCTATATAAACTTCTTCTTCTAGATCACCATTGAGAAAAGAAGATTTAACATCCATTTGATAAACTTTGATTTGTTGGAAGCTTGAAAAAGCAAGAAACATTCTTATGGCTTCAAGTCTAGCTACAGGAGCAAAAGTTTCTTCAAAGTCTACACCTTCTTGTTGAGCATACCCCTTGCAAACAAGTCTAGCTTTATTTCTTATAACCTCCCCATTCTCATTTAACTTGTTTTTGAATATCCATTTAGTTCCAATGACATTTTTGTCATGAGGTCTTGGTACTAATTCCCAAGTGTGATTATTTTCAATTTGATCAAGCTCTTCATTCATGGCTTGGATCCAACATTCATCTTTGCTAGCTTGATTGACATTGTGTGGTTCAATAGTGGATAGAAATGCCAGATAGCTAGAAGATCCCACAAGAGTCCTTCTTGTTTGTACACCTGATCCCTTATCTCCCAAAATTGGAGATTCTGGATGATTCTTTTGAACATATCTGGATGGAGCTTTTTCAGATAAATCATCTTCAGGTTCTTCATTGGGTTCACTGTCTATATCATTGCTATTTGATGTAAAAGGACATAAGTCACCATCGTCTTCATTTGTTGTTTGTTTTTCTTCTTTTGGGGCTACAGGAGACTCATCAATAACAACATCAATACATTCAACAATCTTCCGAAGTCTTTTATTGTAACATTTATATGCTCTACTCGTAGAGGAGTAACCAAGAAGTATTCCTTCATCTGCTCTAGGTTCAAACTTGCCAAGTTTTTCATCATTATTTTTGATAAAGCATTTACTTCCAAAAATTCTAAAATGCTTCACAGAGGGAGAATTACCATACCATAGTTCATATGGAGTTTTGTCACTATTTACACGAACATGTGCCTTGTTGAGAATGTTTACCGCTGTATGTGCTACTTCTCCCCAAAATGTGTCAGGTGTTCCAGAATCATCAAGCATAGCTCTAGCCATTTGTTGAACTATTCTATTCATTCTTTCTGCTACGCCATTTTGTTGTGGAGTGCCAGCTACAGAAAACTGTCTTTTTATGCCATGTTGTTCACAAAATTCAAGGAATTCATCTGATGTATATTCTCCTCCTCGATCAAATCTAAGACATTTGATTTTTAGATCTAATTCATTTTCAACCAGTGCTTTGAAGATCTGAAATTTCTCAAATGCTTCATCTTTGTGTTTAATCAACCCAATCCAACACATTCTAGAGAAATCATCAATAAATAAGATATAGTATTCTTCACCACGTGGTGAATTTTTCCTCATAGGTCCACATATGTCAATATGAATGAGTTCAAGAGGCTTACTTGATGATCCTTCCTTGGCATTAAATTGTACTCTGGTTTGCTTACCGAATTGGCAAGATTTGCATATGATATTTTCAGGTAGAGTAATATTGGGAAGATCACGAACAGCTTTAAGTCTACTTGATTTTTTGATTTGAGAGAAGCTCAGATGCCCCAACCTTCTATGCCATAGCCAGTTTTCTGAAGATTTACTCAAGTAACATTGTTCTTTGCAGTTCTTTAATACATACGGGTTGCTTGGAGTTCTTTTTCCTTTTATAATTGTTTTACCCGTATCAAGATCACGTACCACACATTCTTTTGAACTAAAGACAACTTCGGTTCCTTGATCACACATTTGACTTACACTTAACAAGTTATGCTTTAATCCATCCACATACATGACTTCATTAGCTTTCACCTTTTCTTTTAGAAAAACAAACCCTTTTCCCTTAATGACCGCAGGAGTATCATTTCCAAATGTAACATTTTTTCCTTTTTCTAGAGCACTATATGCAAGAAGTTTGTCTTTATCACCTGTCATGTGTCTTGAGCATCCACTATCAATGTACCATTGGTTTTCTTCATCTTCTGCAAATAACGCTATGCCACAATTTTCAACCTGTAATTCCTTTTTTTTCCATACTTTGGAGCTTGAAGGAACATGTTCTTTTGGCTGAACTTTGCTCCTGCATTCAGATTCTTCATGGCCAAAGTTATTGCAATAAGCACATTCAACTTCATTTTGAAGAGGAGAAAAGTTTTTATAGGTATTCTTCTTTGTTTCAATATCAATCCTTTTCTTTCTTGCTTCTCTTGTCATGATGGTTTTATATGCAACACATTGAACAGCTTTATGACCAAAATTGTGACATGAGAAACATTGTCCATTGAAGAAGAAATTTCTGCGATCATGAAATATTCTACTTGAATTTACCTATTGATTGGTGTTTCTTTGAAAGGTATTCCTGTTAGTGTTCTTTGAATTGAGATGGTCATGCTTTACCTGTAAAGATTCTTTATTCCCTTGCTGAGTGGCAGAATGTTGTATACTAGCTGTAGCTGCTTTTAGATAATTTGGTGTTGAAGCCTGAGAAGATTCTCCGATATATCCAAGACCTGTCTTTATAAGAGGAGAATGTTGTACCTTGATAATCTCATCTAAGGTTTCAGATCCTTTAGCAAATCTAAGATTTAGAGTCTTTACTTTCTCAAAATATTTTCTTAGACTTACCACTTCACATTCTAATTTCTCAATGTGTTTCTTTTCTTCTTCAACCTGCTTTTCCAGAGTCTCTATGGTTATTTTCCTTTCTTCTAAGAGTATCTTACTTTCTTCTAAGTGTATTTTGAGTTGATTTTTTTCTTCAAGAAAATAATTGTCCTCTAGAGCATCCACAAAAGTATCATTTTCTTCTCTAGATTCAAATGCCATGATAAGTCTAAGATCGTGTTCACATTCTTCCTCGCTATTAGATAACCCATCACTGTCTTCATGAGTATAGTAAATTTTTCTAGTGCTAAATCGATTCTTATTCCTTATTGCTACTTCCTTCCCTTTTTTAGGTGTTTCTTTTTTAGGACACTTCGCAGCATAATGGCCAACTCTTCCACACTCAAAACATTTGAAAGGAATCTTACCTCTGAACCGTCCTGTGCCAAGTTGGAGTTTCTTTACAAAATTTTCCTCGTCTTCTTCTGAGATATATCCTGATCCTTCTGCTTCTTGTACTTCTTTCCCTTTTGTAGAAGCTCTGAAGATAGCCTCTTTGACTTCATATGGTCCTCCTCTTCTCATTTCATATGTGGTTAGTATGCCATGAAGTTGTACCATAGTAAGATTTTGAAGATCCTGTTTTTCTTCAAGAGCAGAAACTTTTGACTCAAATTTTGCTGTTAGCGATCTTAAAATTTTCTCAACCAAAGTAGATTCGGTTATTGTTTCTCCCAGATTTCTCATATGATTTACAACATCATCAACACGTAGAAAGAAACTGGCAATATTCTCATCATTATGCATTCTTAAATTTTCATATTCAATTCTGAGAGTTTGAAGTTTTTCACTTTTTACCTTTGCATCACCTTCATAACTTAGAATGATTTTGTCCCATATCTCCTTTGCTGTATTCAGTCACATAAATTTGAAAAATTCAGAATCAGTTAGACTTCCTGTTAGAGCATTGACTGCCTTTGCATTTGTTTCATAATTCTTCTTTTTAGTCGGATCTGTTGGTATTGCAGCTGGATATTGATATCCTCATTCAACAATGGCCCATACATCTGCTCCCATAGACTGAAGATAGGATCTCATCCTTATTTTACAAAAGATTAAATTGCTTCCATTAAAGAGAGGAGGCTTGATAGATGCTGTTCCATCTTGGTTTCTCATCTTGCTTGATCTTCCTTCTAGCGGCTAAGCTTTTTCAAAAGGACCTGCTCTGATACCAATTGTTGGGAAAAATACTGAGAGGGGGGGTGAATCAGTATTTAGTGCTGACTGAAATTTTTTTAACTTTTTCTTTCTTTTAAACCCATACGCTACTTTAATGAACACAACTCGTGTATACACGCGGATATCCTTAAGTAAACTCGCGTATGCTCAGAGATCTAAATATGCATTTAATTCTTAACTTAGATCATTGCATCATTCATTCATCAGATGTTTAGTAAGCAGTAAACAGGTGCAGTAAGAACATAATAAATCACCACACATAAGCAACACACATGAACACCAGGATTTAAGGTGGAAACCCAATTCGGGAGAAAACCACCGCTGTCGTCGTCTCAGTATTCAATATTTATTATATAAAGAAAAATTCTTACAATCATGTACTGGCGCAGACTCATACCAGCACGCAGGCACCCACCTGCAGAAGGCTACAACCTTCTCTCGTTTACCAGCCTCTCTTAGAAGGGAGCTACAACCCCCTGCTCTCATTTACCAGCCTCTCCTGGAAGGGAGCTACTACCCCCTGCTCTCATTTACCAACTACCAGTGGAAGGGAGCTACTACCCCCTTACTAAAGGCTTCAACCCTCAGCACTACTGCCGACCACGTTTCATCAATTTTCAAAGTGGATCAAATAGCTTCAACACAACCCTTCACTTATCAACAAATATACTTCGCCCAATGCTTCAAACAGAACAGTGAAACCACTGTAACCAGAATATCAGAGATAACCCATACTTCAGAATAGATATACAGAAACACATTCAACCTTGAGCAATCATTAGTTCAGATACCATACGCGCTTTTATTTAATCAGACCCGTGTATACACGCTCTTTTCATGAAATGAAACCGTGTATACATCTGTGCATTTTTTAGAAAACCCTAACTGCCCATACGCGCTTTTATTGAGTCAGTTCCGCGTACACACGTGCTTTTCATGAAACGAACCTGCGTATAGATCTATAAAAGATAAAATTTGCAGAAAAAATCAGATCTATGAACTTACCCAGATTTCTTCAATTTATTCATCAGATTTGTGCCAGGTCTTCATCACTTCTTTTCAGATCATCCTAGAGATTCATCATTTCTAGATCTAGAGATCTTCAACCTTCATCAAATTCATAGGTGCATCATAGATTCAGATCTATCAATTAAGATCAAAGTTCAACCATGCAGATATACTTCAGAGTGAAGTATTCATTAATGCCCAGACACTTGCACACCCTCTTGCACTATGATTTTCTTCTCCTTAAATAGATTTGGCCTTTATCAATACCATGAGTCAAAACCACTCAACCACTGATGGTATTCCTGGATGGGATAAAATAGATAATCAAGCGCTCAATACTTTGGGCCAATACCATGGTAATGCCCCCTGGTTTTATAAAAATAGAGCGCAAATTGGCATACGCGACTTGGCACATTCATTTCCGCGTACATACGCGACTTCTCCTTAATAAAACCGTGTATGCCTTGTGACATACCTTGTTCAACATTATTCTGGCACTTTTTGAATTCCTTTCTTCTGCTACTTCTGAATGGATCTGTAGATACATCAGATTTACATCATTTCCATCAAGGACAACTTCATCAAGAAGGTTCCATCAAAGTTAATACATTGTATCACATTGCCAACAATCTCCCCCTTAACTCATCAAGTAGGTTTCCATCAAGTTCAATAGGTTTCCATCAAGAACAACTTCATCAAATAGGTTTCCATCAACTTTATCAAGTAGGTTGCCATCAAGGACAACACTCTGCATCATATTGCCAACACACTTTATTTAAAACAACTTTATCTAGAATTAATTACATCATATGTCACTTGTATTTTCATGAGGTCTAAACCTGATGATGAGCTCCAAACTGATATGACCATAATTTTGATGATGTTGATCTCCTGCAATCTAGGAAACTGTCTCCCTGTTCTTTAGGATTTAGATTCTTTAAACTTTTGAGGCATTCTGACCCTTATGAACCATGATTTAGATGCCATTTGTTGTCAAGAACTGAAAAATAATATGTCCAAAGTCATCCCCTAGTTCCATCTGTTTAAAATCCACTTCAAACTCTCCAAAAGAGTGAAACAAACCTGCACTACAAAAACAGCCCAGTTTCGTAGCGCTTTTCATAATGCAGTCTTTTTAACCTTTTTCCTTCAAAATTTTGGCTTCTTCTTTTCAGATTTATCTTCCTTGAAACTTAACACAACTGCCTTAGAAATATTAAGTTAAAATTCCCATGTTTTCCCTTAAAAAATTTAAGAGAGAGAGTGAAAAAGCATGCTACAACAGTTTCATAGTGCATTTCACTCATTTTTCACTGTTGGCGCTACGAAACTACTGAGTGAGAAGTTTTGTTCAAAATTTTCAAAAATGAAAATTTGAAAACGTGCCAAAACTCCAAATCAACCTACTTCCAACATATAAAACAAAAATATCAAGTAAAAAATACTTTCATAATAGTCTTCATGAGAATCCTTCTTCATTTGTAAATTTTTCCTGTTTTTCCTTGAAAATTAGGTCTTTGGACAGAGCTTATATCTTCTAATTCATGAGGTAGTTTGAGAAACTGAAGGAGGTTTTTGTAGGAAATTATGTATTTAATATAAACCTCTACTTTTTTTTTCGAAACACATCTCCTTCTATCTAGAAACGACTTTTGCAAAACATGTGTAAAACAGGAATACTTTGTTTCTGAAAATAGGGCTTCAATGAAATCCTTTTATCTCCCAAATGGTAATACCTATGAGAAATTGGAGAGAGGGATTTGTAGCTGGGTCTGTGAGGAAGAAAAACCTCTTTCAAAATTCCAAAACACTTTTGCAGTTGGCCATAAAATTAACTTGAAGTTGACTGCTAAAAATTCATGTACAGGACAGTTTAGTAACAACAGTTTCATAGCGCATTTTAATTTATCAATTTATCCCATCTCCTAATGAATTTAAATAAAATGAGAGAGGTTTTTCTATTTAGATATGTTATGAAGAAAACCTCTTTCGTATTTCTAAAATTAATTTTCAAGTGCTCAGAAACCGCCTTTGAAGTTGACAGCTACAAAACCGCGTTTTCGTAGCGCCTGTAGTGTATTTTCTGCATTTTGCACTACGAAAGTAGCAGTGCTTTCGTAGCGTAAATCCTCTTTTTTGAACTAGAGGTGCTACAAAATGGAGGATTCTTGGCTAATTGCAGAAATTTAACCTGAAACCTTATGGATTGACCCCTAGATGGAAAATGTTAATATTTGATCATGGAATGGACCTCTAAAGACTTTATTTGAATCCAATGATGACCTTTAAACTTATAAAAACTCTAACCTACCCTTAACCAAATCCTAAAATGACTTTCAAACCCATTTTAGACCATGATAAAAAATAGAGTTGACACAGTGATGTTTTGAAATTTTTTTGGGTGATAACAGGTTGCAAAAATTCTTCTTTCTAATGGCTATTTAATTCAAAATTTTCTAAATTAAAAGAGAATTCAATTTATGATTTATTTCCTTGTTTATATCTCTAAGGATTAACACTTTCATGTTCTTTAAGAAATACGAAGTGCCTCACCTTTTGCATAATATTGGAAAAACTTAATTTATTTGAATTAACCTATATACATATTTATACAAAAGAACTGTTGTTCTTTAAGAAAAATATATTTTAGGGATAATTCCATTAACATGAAGGGTTTCCTTATTCCCTTGTAAATATTGTAAAATGAAAGTTTATGGACCTATTTTTTTGACTATTTGAAAAGGGCCAAGCCAGAGTTTTTGAAATTTAGTATGTTTTCCTTTGTCCTCATGTACTTTGTCTCATTTGAATACTAGGTTTCCAATCTCAAAAAACATTTCTTGACTTTATTTAAATAAAATGAAATTTTGACCAACATTTGATGACGACTATGTACCAATTTAGCCTTTTCTCTTTCTTCTTCCATTTCAATTATTTGAAACATTCTTAATTGTAATGAAGAGAAAGGTTGTTCATTAACAAATTGAACTAGGGTTGTTAACGGGATAGCTATATTTAAAGGTAAAACTGCCTCTTACCCATATACCAATTGAAAAGGAGAAGTTCCTATTTGTTGTGTAACCAGCTACAAAAATAGAAGAAAAAAGATATAAACGCCTTATAAATAAGCCACTTCGAGGGGGAAACCTCCAACACATTACATAAATGAACAATTCTTGGATGGATACAATTTACAAAAACTCCTTTCTATATATAGGAGTCCATGGGGCCATAATGTAATCCTAGTGGGCCACAATGTAATCCTAGCCGACCTAACAATAATAATTTAAGGGCACAATAATAACAAAATGGGGGTTACAAGGGTACAATAATAACAATAAGGTGGTTACACTAACAACAATAAGGGACTATACTAGTAATATAGGGACCTAACATGCCCCTCTCCTTCAAAAAAGTGTTGTCCTCAACGCTTGAGTAGCTCTGAGTGCTTTTGTATAAAATTCTCATCCTCCCATGTAGAATCTTCAGTGGGTAAGTTCTTCCACTTGATGAGATACTCTGAAATTGATCGATTTCGTAGCTGTCGAGTTCTTGTTTCCATGACTGCTTCAGGTTCCAATATGATTTTTCCTTCCTCATCAAGTTCGGGCAATATTGTTTGAACTGGAATATTTTCACCTATAACCTTCTTTAAGCATGAAACATGGAAAATTGGATGCACTCGTGGAGAAGCAGGAAGCTCCAATTTGTATGCCATAGTACCAATATTTTGCAACACCTTGTAAGGACCATAGTACTTTGGCGATAATTTATTATCCTTCTTAGCTTGCTTGAGGGACATTTGTTTGTATGGTTGTAGCCGTAAAAATACCCATTCTCCTACATCAAAACTTCTCTCGCTACGATGTTGATCTGCCTGTTGTTTCATTCGATTTTGTGCCAAATTCAGGTTATCCTTTAAGAGTTGGAGAACTTCTTGCTGATGCTCGATGTGATCTTCCACTGCTTGAACCTTCGAATTTTCCCTTAAAGATGATGTGATGGATGGTGGATGACATCCATAAAGTGCCATAAATGGGGTCATTTTTGCTGTAGTATGGAAGGAAGTGTTATACCACCATTCAGCGAGAGGTAACCACTTGACCCATTGTGTTTGTTTATCGTATACAAAACAACGAAGATATCCTTCCAAACATTTATTTACTATCTCAGTTTGACCATCAGATTGAGGATGATAAGATGAGCTATGAGCTAATTCAGTACCCAAACAAGAAAATAACTCTGTCCAAAAATTTCCAGTAAAAATGGGATCTCTGTCGCTCACAATAACCCTTGGGCTTCCATGTAGCTTTTGAATTCTGTCCATAAATGTAGTAGCAATCGTACTTGCTTTAAATGGATGAGATAATGCACAAAAGTGTGCATACTTGGTAAGTCTATCAACTACCACCATGATGACACTCTTTCCTTCGGACTTAGGTAAACCCGTGATAAAATCCATTGAAATCTCCTCCCAACGTTGACTTGGAATGGATAAAGGTTGTAGAAGTCCTGGGGTCTTAATTGTTTCCACTTTATTCTACTGGCAAACCAAACATTCCGCCACAAACTTTCGAATATCAGATTTAAGGCCATCCCAAAAAAATTCTTTCTTCACCCTGTGGTAAGTTTTTAAAATCCCGAGTGTCCTCCTAAAGGAGAAGTGTGCAATTCCAGAAGAATCTTTTGTTTTAGTTGGGAATTCTTACAAAGATATAAGCGATCTTTGTACCATAAGGAATCATTTTTCCAACTAAATGTATCAGATGTACTAGGATCTTGCTGCAACTTTTGAATGAGTGTCCATACATCTTGGTCCTTCTTCCATTCATCTCTTGCTTCGGTTATCCAATCTGGTTGGATAATAGAAATGGCACAAAGCAATGCTTCCACCTCTTCATTCTTTCTTGAGAGTGCATCTGCAACAACATTAAGCTTTCCTTTTTTGTAGATTATTTCAAAGTCATAACCCAACATCTTTGTGACCCATTTTTGCTGTTCTTCCGACGATAGTCTTTGTTCCAAAAAGTGTTTAAGACTATCATGATCAGTTTTTACCTTGAAGTGTCTTCCCATTAGGTAAGTTCGCCATTTCTTTAGTGCATGCATTATTGCTAACATTTCCTTCTCATAAATAGGTTTTTGTAAATACTTTCCTTTGATTGGACGACTTTCAAAAGCAATGGGTCTTCCTTCCCGCATTAAAACTGCACCAATTCCATTTCCTGAGGCATCACATTCCACAATAAAGGTTTTTGTGAAGTCTGGTGTAGCTAAGACCGGTGCTAGGCACATTGCCTCTTTAAGACGTTCAAAGGCATTAGTTGCTTCAGGAGTCCATGAAAATGCATCTTTCTTCAATAATGTTGTTAGAGGTGCTGCTATTCTCCCATAATTCTTAACAAACTTGCGATAATACCTCGTTAACCCGAGAAATCCTCGCAACTTCTTTATGGTAGTGGGGACTTTCCATTCCTTAATGGATTTAATTTTGTTAGGGTCTACTTTAACACCCTCGTGAGATACAATATGACCCAGATATTCCACCTCTTGTACTCCAAAGAAACATTTGGATATTTTTGCATATAATTGTTTCTCCTGCAATAGTTTGAGCACCCCGTCAACATGTTCAACATGATCCTTCCAAGACCTGTTGTAGATTAGTATATCATCAAAAAATACTAGCACAAATTTTCTAAGGAAGGGTTTGAAAATGGAATTCATCAACCCTCGAAATGTAGAAGGTGCATTGGTAAGGCCAAATGGCATGACCAAAAATTCATAATGACCCTCATGAGTTCGAAATGCTGTTTTTGGAATATCTTCAGTCTTCATTCTAATTTGATGATATCCTGAACGAAGATCCAACTTGGTAAATAAATTGCTCCATGTAATTCATCCAATAATTCATCAATCACAGGAATGGGAAATTTGTCTTTAATGGTGAGCTTATTGAGCTCCCTATAATCCGTACACATTCGCCATGATCCATCCTTCTTGTGTACCAATACTACAGGAGCAGAGAAAGAACTTTGACTAGGTTGAATTATACCCGCCTCTAACATTTCTGCAATCATACGTTCAATTTCGCTCTTTTGGAAGTAAGGATATCTATAAGGCTCGATGTTTGGAGGAACACTTCCTGGAATCAAATGAATAGCATGATCATGATCACGAATAGGTGGGAGTCCTTTGGGAGTTTCAAACACCTTGGAATGATTGTCCAAGACTTGTTGGAGATCCGCAGAAATAGATGATTTTGATGTCGGAACTTCTAGTGAGCATAATTGTGCAATTACGCCTCGTTGTTCTTTCTTTAGAAGCTTTGTCATGACATTAGAGCTTATTATCCTTCCTAGCTTCCCTTCAATACCCCGTAATTCGACTTCCTTTCCTTCTGAAAAAAATTTCAAGAAAAGTTCTTGAAAATTAAAAGCTACCGTCTCCAAAGATTGTAACCATTGTACTCCTAGTACAACATCAACACCTCCCATAGGAATGGAAAGCATTGGAATATTAAATACATATTCCCCCATGGTTAGCTTAATATAATGGAATTTTCCAGAGCAATTTATAGTTCCTCCATTTGCAACCATCACTTGACATTCTGGTGCTGGGTATAGGAAACAATTTAATTCCTTGGCTACCTTACAATGAATAAAATTATGGGTGCTACCTGAATCAATCAACACTATTAACTTTTTCTTCTTGATCTGTCCTGCTATCTTGAGAGTTTGAGGAGTGGTAATTCCTGCCAGTGCATTACATGATATGGTCCGATTCATTTCTTCCTCTTCTAGGGGTGGTTCCTGGTGTATATCCTCTTCTTGTTCATTTTCTTCTTCTTCTTCACAATCTATGTAAAATAATTTCTTCTCAGCACACTTATGACCTTTAGTGTATTTGCTATCACAACTGTAGCAAAGCCCTTTTGCTCTTTTTTCTTCCAAATTTTGTGGTGTCAACCTTGTAGGTTGTGGAAATCTAGGCGTAGCAACACTTCCTTCTTTATAGAATTGAGTGGTAGGCTTCCTTGTCGCCATAATTCTACATTCAACTTTTCTTGCCAACCTGAATGCCTTCTCCAATGAATCAGGTTCCAAAACACGAACTTCATGTTGGATGTTATCCTTTAGAGTACCTAAGAAGAGATCAATCCTGTGTTCCTCTGGAATATTAGTTACCCTTATATTCAATTTTTGGAAGTCCTCAATGTGCTGCCCCACTAAACCCTTTTGTTCGAGATTTATCAATTGGCTAAAGAAGGTGTTGCTCTTTGTATCCTCATAATGTGCTATCATTTCCTCCGTAAAAATTGACCAAGTGACAATTTTTTTACGGGAGCAAAGCCACCGATACCATACAAATGTATTTTGTTCTAAATGTAAAGTTGCAATGCGTACCTTTTGTGTGTTTTGCACGTTATGGAGATCAAAATATTGCTCCATCTGTAGTATCCATATTACAGGATCCTTTCCATCAAACTTCCTCATATCCATTTTTGGAATATGGTGGTTCTTCCCGCCAACATTAGAGTTTATGAAATCACAATTAAAATTTATTTTGTTCTCATCATGAGGTTCTTCTACTATCTTTTCACCATTAGGAAACCTTTCTTGTATAAGCTTTGTCAAACCTTCCATGTCTGCTTTTAGAAAATTCTTCATGTTTTCCATTTTCTCATCGATCTTAGCTTCCATGTCATCCATCTTAGATTCCATGCCAGCCTTCATGCCATCCATCTTAGCTTCCACGCCTTTCTTCAAACCGTCCATCTTCACTTCCACGCCATCCATCTTAGCTTCCATGCCTTTCTTCAAACCGTCCATCTTCACTTCCACGCCTTTCTTCAAAACTTCCATTTCATTTTTTGTTGCTCTTTGCGAGAGTGAAATTTGTTGCACTTGCTCTTGTAATTTTGATATATCATGTTGCAATTATTAATCTTCATGAGTCATGGTAGAGCCTTCTGAAGGCTTAATGGGTGTTGAATTCTTTTTAGGCGCCATTTTAGAATCCAATATTGATACCTATTCTTTTACTTACTTTGAGGAGCTCGATATTGAAATTGAATTATCTCTGTAATTGAAAATATTCAATATCTGAAATTCATCCCTGTAGTAGCCCTTTGAAGCTTCTTTAAAATGCCACAGGTCTAATCTAATTTGGATTCCACAAGACAAAGTTGTGTCCAATCTCCCACAATGACCTAATTTTGGACTGGTTCAGTAGAGAAAACTTGTAGGACTTGCCACATGTCACTGTTTCGTCCTTTGTCTCTGAAATTGATAGCCAAGAAACTACAGTCCATGTACTTGCGAAAAATTTTTACGGCACTCAAAGCCACTGCCCAGAGAGAGAGTTATTGAACTTTTCCCACGATCACCTCTTTGAGATGAAATTCAGGAGCCTGAAAAAGCACTACCTTCCACAGATCATATCTCCAAAAATATTGCGAACCAAGCTCTGAAATTTTTTGACGAATTTCCTAAGGATTTCAGATTTGTACCATATGAATTTCAGATTCTGAACCTTCGTAGAAAATAATTTATAGCAAAAATTCCACGATGACCTGTTTAGGAGCTTGAAAAAAGACCTAACTTCCACAGATGATATCTCCGAAAATATTGCGAACCAAGCTCTGAAATGTTTAGAAAATATTCCTTAGGCTTTCAGCTTCGCACCCTAAACATTTTAGCTTCTGAAACTTCGTAGAAAAAAAGTTATAGCGAAAATTCCACGATGACCTGTTTGGAGCAGTGAAACCCTAGAATCCAAAGCTCTGATACCAAATGTTGTGTAACCAGCTCCAAAAATAGAAGAAAAAAGATATAAATGCCTTAGAAATAAGCCAATTAGAGGGGGAAACCTCCAATACATTACATAAATGAAAAATTCTTGGATGGATACAATTTACAAAACCTCCTTTCTATATATAGGAGTCCATGGGGCCACAATGTAATCCTAGTGGGCCACAATGTAATCCTAGCCGACCTAATAATAATAATTTAAGGGCACAATAATAACAAAATGGGGGTTACAAGGGTACAATAATAACAATAAGGGGGTTACAATAACAATAATAAGGGACTATACTAGTGATATAGGGACCTAACACTATTGAGGATTTTATATTTATCCTATCTGCCCATAATGAAAAGGTTAAGGCTTTGTACCAATTCTTCTTATTCTGATCGATGATTCTTTTAATTATTCTTATGAGGTTTTTGTTTGTCGATTCTTCCAGACCATTTCTCTAAGGGTAATAATTTGCAGAATAATTTAGTTTAAACCCTATTTTCAAAGAAAACTTAGTCATGGTGCTTCCAGAAAAATAAGAAGCATTGTCAAATGCGAGAGCATTAGGAACACCAAACCTTGTAATGATGAATTGATCAATAAACTCAATAATTTTTTTGGAGTTGGCAGTCTTAAGAGGTAATGATTCTACCCACTTCATAAAATAATCTGTAGCAGTAAATATATATTTGTGTTGTTTAGAAGAATGAGGAATGACCTCACATATTATGTCAAGTCCCCATTGTTGAAAAGGTTGTTCCACTGTAATATTCCTAAATTAGCATGCAGCTAATTGGAATATTAATTTTTCTCTTGACATCCAATTAGATGAATAAATGGGTAAGGAGGCACATAAATCCCTCTTAATGTGGAAATGGATCATATTCATAGCTGGATAGAGCACCCTCATGTGTGAACAGGAGCTAATGCATATGGACAAGATCAAGTTTGACCAAGTCAACAACACTGGTATGGAGGGAATGAATCATCAATAGAGATAGCCCAGTGTGAATGTGGATTAGTTTAGATGGTCAGAATAAAGCCACCTTGGGTGTGAAAGGAGACAATGCATGGAGACTAAGTCAAGATTGACCAAATCAAACAACACTGTAAATGAGAGAGTGGAGCTAGTGGAGACATCGTAATTTTGGAGGAGTCTTTGCATGGAAGTAACCTCATAAATGGATGGGACCCATGGTGAGGAAGCTCATCAAGTATATAATGGAGGTAATGGCAGAAATATAAGGTATTTATAATATTTTTTATATTGGATTCTTTTGACTTATTGCATGCTTCAGCTATTTAGCAGGGTTTTCTACACTGTTTAGTGCAAGGGTATTCTCATGCGGGAACTTCACACTCTTCCTTGGAGGACTTGTTGAAGAAATATGAGAGGAGAATTTTTGGCTTTATTTCGACCATCAGACATTAGGTCAAGTAGTAACCTATAGCTGCAATGCATTCCCTTAGATAAACTGCATTATTTCTCATGGTGTTGTAGTGGAAGGGTTAAAACCCTGTTTTATGAGCTAGTTTCCCAGAGGGAGGATCAACCTTTTTCCCAGAAAGCTACTAAGGAGGAGCTACAACCATTTCTTTGTCTTATCAGCCACTTTTATGTAGTTCTTCAGCCAGACAACGTGATTCAGCCATAGATCTTCAGCATATACTTCTTGTATCTCATGTCTATCAAGAAACCCTTGCCGGGTTATATTGGAATTGTGTAAAAGAGACTAGATATTAGTTTTTAAGATCTCTTGAGTAATATATCAGTAGATCCATTTGTCTCTCTACTTCTATAGTATAAAACCTCATTAAACTGCACTGTCACTTGCTTCAGTATTTCTGTGTTGCAGTAGTCATGGGGTTGCAGTGTTTTTGGGTTGTTTTTGGGCTTGGGATGCCTGTTTAACTAAGAAATAATGATTTTTTTATGATCTCCTTGTATATTTGGTTGCTATAATGTCTAAAATAATGGATCAATGGGTTGTTCTTAACTTTTATAGCATAAATTTCTAAAAAATGTGTTTTTGGTGCTTATATTTCTAATTTTCCCATTTGGGAATATTATTGATGGCATGCCTACTTGCTAAATCCACATTTTCAACCTTCTATGCATATAAAATGCATCTCCAAAATTCGATGCTCAATACAATGCTCAATATGGCTAGAATTTAAAAAATATATCTGGAAGCTTTAATACCTCAAATCTAAGATTTGAGGTATTAAGCTAGCATTCTTATGGTTATAACACCCAACCATTGAACTGCATATGTAAAAGTGATTTCCTTCCAAAGCCTATGGTTAGAACCATGAAATGGCAACCCAATCATGGATAGTGAACATTCGACTTGTTATCGTTCAATGCAAGTCTCGGCCCCACACATATTCATATGTATGTGATAATGCCTTACTAACCCATCATATATTTACACCACACAAATGTTCCCTTTGTCTAACAATCTTGATTTTGGATAAAACCCAAACACCATATAACTGCATCTGGCCCACACAAATCAATTGTAGATGTAATTGTGTTCAAATGCTTCAACTGTCTCGAATGCAAATACACATTACTACTTCATAATTGTCGACCTTATTAACCCAAAACACTAACGCATCTATCCATAGGGACCCTCAGGCCCATGGCATGAACCTTTGGTTAAAACACAATACCGGTATAAAATAACCTTCGTGGGTCCACACAATATAACATACCTTTTTCATCCAACGGTTGCGGCCGTGTCGCGCTCCAACCAACTAATCTGACTGCAATCGTGCAATGAAATTGCATGAGGTTTAATCCTCAAAAAATACGCGACGAATTGGGTCCCAGCCTTTAACTCGCCCTTCACATCCAACGGCTGATGCATCATCGCATCAAATGTCAATGATCCAATGACTGTAAGTAATATCGCGTTTTTTTATCATCCGAGTGTTAACGCTAAAAAAAATGCGATAAAAGTGGTTTTTTTAAACTGCTATTTTCCACATGCCCTTCAATCATCGATATCACGTTTTTTTTTTCGAATACAACTTACTGCTTTTAAAAAGTGCGAATAGCACTGGTTTGTCTCTCGAACCCACTTTTTCTGTTCAACACTCACGGTTCTGGTTCCTCTTGTTTATGGTTCCATCCTGTTATGGCGTAAATCTACCTCAGGCTGAGAAAGGTAGAATCTAGGGTAACATCAAACCACACTTAACCTGGTAGCTAGCCCTACCAGATCGAGAGAGGGCTCTCTCTTTGTTAATCTCAGCAAATAAAAATGACTAATGAGGCTTGAGATGACTTAATATGAAGACTGATTTTAGGCTAGGTATGTGTGCAAAAGAGTTTGATTGAATTTAAGGATGTTTTGTTGGCTCAAATGGAAAGGCATATTTTGGATTTGGGGAATGAGGCTCAGTTTTGCAGAGATCTCAATGGGGCAAGGCAGGCCACTGATTTGATAATCATTTCATTTCTTTAAAACAATATTTTGTCTCGTTTTGGCTGTCCAAACAAGCTGACCACTGATAATGCAGCAACCTTTAAATATAAAAGAATTATTTAATTTTGTAATAAGTATGAAATTTATTTGGGGCACTCAACCACATATCATCCATTAGGCAATGGATTGGTCGAATCCTCAAATAAATCCTTGGTCAATATTATCAAAAAGCTACTGGAAACGAATTTCCCAAATTTGAGAGAGGTTTTTGTCCAACATGACCTTATCTACAAAAACCTCTTTCAGTTTTATAACAGGTGCTATGGTTTAGGAGATACGAGTTCATCTTCAACACCTATTTTTATAAATTTGGCCCAAGTTTAATGTAACTGATTCTATTTTGAAGAAAATGGTTGAGCTCAATTCCCTTAGTACAAGGATGAGAAAATGTATATATTTTATGAATTTCATAGTGTAGGGGTTGGACTTTGGCATAAGGTTGGAATTTTGGGAATGCTTTGAGAATTATTGTACATTCATCTCTGCAGTTTGGCAAAGGAATAGACCAGGGTTTGCAACACTCTATGGGATTCATGTGGAAAATTGCTTTGATATTGTGTTTCTCTCTGTAAATGTAAGTTTAATTGTGTTTTATGTATGCCATTTTCTCTCTTATTTCTTCTTAACTTAAACAAAATAAGGATAAAGGTAGAATCCATTGAAATTGTAGTGCTCTACCTACAGTTTGTTTAGTTATCTATGTTTTTAGCTGTTTGAAGAGGATCCCTGAAGGTTTCTTGCCCTATTCAACTCCTCACATGTCTAAAGCTCTCCATTTATTTCAATTTTAAGTGTCAAATCAATTACCTGCCTTGCCCCATTGAGATCTCTGCAAAACTGAGCCTCATTCCCCAGACCCAAAACCGCCTTTCCATTTGAGCCAACAAAACATCCTTAAATTCAATCAAACTCTTTTGCACACATACCTAGCCTAAAATCAGTCTTCATATTAAGTCATCTCAAGCCTCATTGGTCATTTTTATTTGTTGATATTGACAAGGAGAGAGCGCTCTCTTGATCTGGTAGGGCTAGCTACCAGGTTAAGTGTGGTTTGATGTTACCCTAGATTTTGCCTTTCTCAGCGTGAGGTAGATTTAGGCCATAACACGTCCAACTCTTCAATACATCGTTTTCGCCTTAACTCTACTTCATTATCAGATTCCTCCATACGATTGCAACATCTCTCTTTCCTTGTGAGGTTTCTTTTATGCAGAGGTTAAACCCCCATATGATGGCTCATACACAAAATCGAACCCTTCAATATTGTCTTCTCCGCCTTGATGGCCATGAAGCGACTTCACAGATATCTCTCAGTAAAAAAAGTTTCTATCTCAACCGACATCGCCCCAAGTAAACAGAGGATTCAATGAAGGACCAAATATATCCAACAATTAAGTACTGGTATCGGTTGCGTTCTTAATAAAACTCATCGAAACACAGATTAACCATATTCAGTTCATGAAGCAGAGATGTGGGTCAATGTGCCCAACTTAAGGCAAACACACGTATCACACTTGCCCTTCCTACTGTTCATAACCCAACAAATTATGCATCGATTCAATTGACTTCAATCAAGAGAAGAACTCCATCTAAGCCCCTGTCACAGAGTCTTTTTCCATACACAATACATGGAGACTCAAATATTATTCACACAGAGTAAATCAAACAACACACATATAATAGAATCCAGAAACAAATTCTTCATATATATATATCCGAATGAAACTACTTACAAACTTCCTATCTTGGCCATATCTTCAATTCGATGGCCTTCCACTATGATACTCTAAACCCTTCTGCAGATCTTTAGGTTTGTCTATTAATTCCTTTGAGGCTTACACTTATACAGGATGGAAATTAATCGACTCAGCTCCTACAATGATTTGACAAACTCTTCAAAACCTAAATTTAGCCTAACTCCCTAACTGCTCTGAACTAACTCTTCACATTCTAATCAACTTCTCCTATCCTCTAATCATTCGAGGGAAGTTACAATTCCCTCTACATTTAATCAAAATGAATTAAAACGTACTCAATTCATTACATAAGTCTAACTCCCTTGAAAACTCAAAAACCCCTAAGTCTAATAAAACATATGGAATTTGTTTTTACCTAATGCCCCTACATCAGACTCACTAGGTTAAATTTAATCATGATCTCCTGATCATGTGATTTCAGTCTTGTCTTCCTGGATCCCACACTTTGTTCTGCAACTGATCATATGTTGCAATATTATTCTTCTGCACTTCTCCAGGTTTCCATATCTTATTCCGCCTCTTTCCACTTGCTAAGGTTTCACATTCTGTGACTGTCTTTCTCTTGCTGCTGCTTCTCTACTTTCTTGCTGCTGTCCCTTTCTGAGACACCTTCTCCATCAGATTTCTTATTAATTCAATTTCTTGATCTAATTTATCTTCTGACTGCTAGATACTTCTTCCTCTTGATTGCTAAACTTCTTCTTCTGCTTGCTGAGTGTCTTACTTGCTGAACTCTTACTTTCACTTGCCGAAATCCTACAGTTGCTTGCTGAGCCTTTACTTTCTCAGTCCTTACTGCTTGCTGAGCTCCTACTTGCTAAGCCCTAACTTTAACTCTATCTCTACCTCCTGTGCTATCTATAGCTCCATCTTTAACTTTCTGAGCTCTCACGCTTACTGCCACCCAATCATCCATACCCTCTTGTTCTCTGCAATAGTAAAACTCTTCCTGATTGTCACCCATGACAATTTCTTCTCTCTTTGATTTCAGCAATTCTCTGGACTGGTATTTAAATTTCCAGTCACTATCATTATCTCTTTTCCTCTCACCCTAGACCAAACATTCTTTATTCCTTCCATCAGTATCTGCAATCATGAAAGAAACATCAAAATTATAAAATCTTTGTGTGTCTTCCTCCTTTGGCAACACTTCAAATTGTTGCTCCAACATTTCCTCTGGAAACTCTTCAATCTGTTGTTCTACCATTTCATTCTCTTCTCTGAATTTTTTCAGAAAACAATTCAACCATTCATTTTGTACTTGTCTCACATCATCAATATGCTGCAATTTGAATTCAGCATCTTCTTCTTCTTTCTTGACAATATTTAGTAATTGTCTTCCTTATTGATTGATCATGGCAGTCAATTCAAGTTATTCAAGTACTATGTCTTCATCCTCTGTCAGAATAAAATTCTGATTCCCTTTCACTGTAGCAGTTCCAAAAAATTTCTCTCCGGTCTTCTCTTTGTTCCTCAGCCAAATCAGCTCTTTCTTGTCATCAACAGTGACAGCAAGTTCATTTACATGAGACATGGTTGCCTCACCTTCCTTCTTTTGTGACAATTCATATGTATCCAAGACAACTCCAAAATATGGATTGTCTTCTGCCTTGCCTATCAACACAGCCAAATTGTCAAGTTCAAAATCACAAGACCTAATGGCCTTAATTGATGATCCAGTCACCAATTCTTCCCTCTTCAATTCTAAGCCTCTTCCAAGACTCACAAATTCTTCATTGTCTTCATTCCTTTGTATCTTCACATTCTGTAATCCCCAATTTTGAAATTGAGGTTCTCCTTCCTGTATTGGATCTTGTTGATTTAGCATAATCTCCAGCAACTTAAATTCTTCATTCCATGCATTAAAATCTTCCACAGAATTCTCCTCCTCCTTTAATTAACTACCCAATGGTGTCAAATTTCCTTCAGCATCAACAAAATCTACATTCACAAAACAATTTCTAAAACAAAAATCATAAGGCCTCAGTGCCTTTCTCTCCTCTGCTAGCATTTTAGTTTGCTATCCTGTAATTCTTTCCTTCTTAATCAGCACATCAGTTTGCTGATTCCAATCCTTCAAAAAATTCTCGAGACTGTCAATTAGTCTCTCTTCTGCATCACCTTCTTCAAGGATGTCTCCTTGCTCTAGTTCATAAAAATGAACCTTCTCATCCTCAGTCATCTCTTCCTTTAAAATCTGAACACCTTTTCTCTGTGTTTCTGTCCTTTGATCCAGAACACTTAACCCTTGCCACAAACATGTCATCTCATCTGAGGAAACATTCATATTGTCTTCCCTATCTTCCTTTCTATCACAAGTCAAGTTTCCTGCTATCACTACTTCTTCATCTTTCATCAGAATAGAATTATGATCTTCCAACTCTGCAACGATCTCAGTCATCTGTCCATCACTTTTCACTTGGCCAAACAAAAGAAATTTGTCATTATCAACATTAATAACAAATTGATCATCATTAGACTTAACTATCATGTTCCAATTGAAACAATTTCTTTCACTAAACAAGGAATTTATGAATTCCTTTCGCTGCAATAACTCAATCTGATCTTTATTTGGAAGATAATCATCATCATACTTTGCTTGGCAACAGTCACCTTCATTTATCACAGTTTCAGCATATGAACTGCCTTCTTCAATACCTGCATTCACACACAACTTGTCCGTTGTAAAACCACAAGACCCCATGGTCTCATTTGATGATTTGATCGTCAAATTCCCTTGCTGTTCCAAGTCCTCTATACATTTCAAAATTTCTTCAATGGTCTCTTCTTCAGTTTCTTCAAGCTGTCCAATTGACTGCTCAATCCCCAGCTTCTAGCCATCATCACAATTTAGACTTCCTCTAATTCCAATGTATTGGGAAGAAAAACCTTTCCCCAACTGTGTATGGACATTTTCAAAATATATGGGTGTTCCATTTTCTTCCTTAGTGACAACATCAACAGTTTGTTCTTCTCCACATGTTCTTCCTGCAAACATACAAAACTTGTCAGATGTAAGGCCATTTGACCTCTTGGTCCCACTTGAAGTTTCAGTCTTCAAGTCCTTCTTCAAATACTCAATCATCCTGAGTAATATTTCTTTTAGCTGAGCATTTATCATTTTCTCTCTCTTCATCTGTAGCCTCTGCCACTTTACCTTCTTCTTCATGAGCCAACCAACTCTCTGGATTTCCTTTATCATCAGTTCCAATTTGTTGAACTGCTCCTAGATCCCAGCTACCTCTTTGTCATACTCTTCATTAATGAATTTCCTCCTCATGCCATTTTCTTTGGCATCTTCCTTCACTCTTCTGTTGTGGCCTCTCTCAGAACCTCTGCAATCTCTACTATGGATATCAGTAGCCATTTTCTCCTCCATGATTTCTTCACTCACAAGCTGCACTAAGCCTCTGCAACAACAATCTCTCTTGCTGCAACTTACCTCACCAATCCTTTCCTCCAGATTTGGGCTCTTGGAAAGTACTGGTCCCCTTCTGCTGGAACCTTCTGAGCACTCTCTTATGTTCTCTCTAGGCTTCACTCTGCAACTTTTCAAGAACACATCTGTTCATCTTTCATCCAACCTTTGTTGGGAATTCTCCAGGTTCTACCACACTTTCTTCTTCACCTTAGAATCCTCTACTGGACTCTTTCATTACTGCTCTCGAAGCTGTGATTTACTTTTGCTGATATTTCCTCAATTTTCTGCAATCTGAATTCTACAAACAATTCTTCAAACTAGAGTTAAATAATGCTCATCAACTCAGCTTCAAGATTTTGTATAATATTGATTCTTCTATCACCTGCAATGCATCTCTGTATGCTACAATATTCAAAACACTTTGTCTTCAGATTGTGCAAATCTAAATACCTTCACTGCACACCTCTTCAAATATGCAATTTCTGTTAAACATATTTAAAACCCAAACTCCTTCATTTCTTCAGTACATATGCATTTCAAAATTAATTCTCAGAGAGCTTATCTAGCTTTGATACCACATGATGGCATGCCTACTTGCTAAATCCACATTTTCAACCTTCTATGCATATAAAACACATCTCCAAAATTCGATGCTCAATACAATCCTCAATCTGGCCATAATTTTAAAAATATATCTGGAAGCTTTAATACCTCAAATCTGAGATTTGAGGTATTAAGCTAGCATTATTATGGTTATAACACCCAACCATTGAACTGCATATGTAAAATTTCTTTCCTTCCAAATCCTATGGTTAGAACCATTAAATGGAAACCTAATCATGGATAGTGAACATTCGACTTGCTATCGTTCAATGCAAGTCTCGGCCCCACACATATTCATATGTATGTGATAATGCCTTACCAACCCGTCATATATTTACACCATACAAATGTTCCCTTTGTCTAACAATCCTAATTTTGGATAAAACCCAAACACCATATAATAGTGTTTGGCCCACACAAATGAATTGTAGATGTTATTGCATTCAAACGCTTCAATTGTCCCGAATGAAAATACACATTACTACTTCATAATCATTGACCTTATTAACCCAATGCACTAATGCATCTATTCATAGGGACCCTTGGGCCCACAACGTGAACCTTTGGTTAAAATACAACACCGACATAAAATAACCTTCGGGCCCACACAACATAACATACCTTTTTCATCCAACGGTTGCGGTCGTGTCACGCACCAACCAACCAATACGACTGCAATCGCAAAATTAAATTGCATGAGGTTTCATCCTTAGAAGCTACACGAAAAATTGGGTTCCAGCCTTTAACTCGCCCTTCACATCCAATGGATGACGCATCATCACATCAAACATCAATGATCCAATGGCTGTAAGTAATATCACATTTTTTTATCGTCCGAGCGTTAACGCTAAAAAAACGCGATAAAAGTGGTTTTTGTAAACTTCTCTTTACCACGTGCCCTTCAATCACCGATATCGTGTTTTTTTTCGAATACAACTTACCACTTTTAAAAAGTGCGAATACCGCCGGTTTGTCTCTTGAACCCGCATTTTCTATTCAACACTCACGGTTCCGATTCCTCTTGTTCACGGTTCTGTCCAACTCTTTAATACATCGTTTTCTCCTTAACTCTACTTCATTAGCAGATTCCTCCATATGATTGCAACATCGCTCTTTCCTTGTGACGTTTCTTTTACACAGAGGTTAAACCCCCATATGATGGCTCATACACAAAATTGAACCCTTCAATCTTGTCTTCTTTGTCTTGATGGCCGTGAAGAGACTTCACGGATATCTCTCAGTAAAAAAAGTTTCTATCTCAACCAACATCGTCCCAAGTAAACAGAGGATTCAATGCAGGACCAAATATATCCAAAAATTAAGTACTTGTATCGATTTCATTCTTAATAAAACTCATCGATACACATATTAACCATATTCAGCTCACGACGCAGGGATGTGGGTCAATGCACCCAACTTAAGGCAAACACATATATCACACTCGCCCTTCCTACTGTTCATAACCCAGCAAATTATGCATCGATTCAATTGGCTTCAATCAAGAGCAGGACTCCATCTAAGCCCCTGTCACAGAGTCTTTTTCCATACATAATACACAGAGACTCAAATATTCTTCACACAGAGTAAATCAAACAACACACATCTAACAGAATCTAGAAACAAATTTTTCATATCAATATATATATATATATCCAAATGAAACTACTTACAAACTTCCTATATTGGACAGATCTTGAATTCGATGGCCTTCCACTACGCTACTCTACACCCTTCTGCAGATCTTCAGGTCTGTCTATTAATGCCTTTGAGGCTTACACTTATACAGGATGGAAATGAATTTACTCATCTCCTACAATGATTCGACAAAATCTTCAAAACCTAAATTTAGCCTAACTCCCTAACTGCTCTAAACTGACTCTTAACATTCTAATCGACTTCTCCTGTCCTCTAATAATTCGAGGGCAGTTACAATTCCCTCTGAATTTAATCAAAATGAATTAAAACATACTCAATTCATTACATAAGTCTAACTCCCTTGAAAACTCAAAAACCCCTAAGTCTAATAAAACATATGGAATTTGTTTTTTCCTAATGTCCCTACATCAATTATAGTGGTATCAGAGCTCTGATCTTAGCTCGGCCTGTGTACTTCAACCATTATGTCATCTAAGGAGGCTTCTCATAGGAAGGAGTTCTCAAAACTTCTTCTACAAACTCTGCAGTGCATTAGGAAAGAAATAAAAGAAATGAGGAGGGAAAGACATGGAGATCCCTCAACAAGATTTGTACATGAGGAAAGATCTAGTTCCTCATATTATGGGTGTGAGAATTTAGCCACACCATCAGATTTAAAATTATCTACCAGGCCTATTTTCATAGCAATTGAGATGAAGGAAGGAGATGTGCCAAAGAAGGATACTCTTGGTAATTATTTGCAATACTATGAATCCCAATCTAAGAGATTCAAATATCACCTAGACTTCCAAGGGTTCTGCAAGATCAAGGACGTTAAAATACCTATCAAATATGATAGAAGCACAAAGTGAAAGCATCATGATGAGGGTAGGTTATTCCTATCTACTTTTTATGGGTCACCTGAATGCTCAGCTAGGGTTTGGATGGAGGAGCTTGATACTTATTTGCAGTAGCACCAAGTTTCAGAAGATGAACCATTAGAGTAGCAGTGTTGCATCTTGAAGGTAAGGCTTATGCTTGGTGGTTGTTTGAATCCTTTTCATTAAGAAATGAAAATACATATACTTATGTAAGGTTCACTAAGAGAGTAGTGGAAAGGTTTGATGAAAGACATTATGAAACCTCTTTGATTGAGCTAGAAAAACATAAACATTCAAAACCTTTACATGAGTTGGAGGGATATACTGCATCAACTCCTCTTCAGACTTCTATTGAGGGAGATAAAAACTTGTATGATACCTTTCCAAGGGTAAGATCTGCATTGCATGAAGAGCCTTATTCTCCAAACGAATACATAGAGGTTCCTCCTTCAAGGGAAGACCAAGATCTAGGGTCTCTCATTGTTGATGAGGTATTCTCAAATATTGATGAGGAGCAAGGGCAGGAGGAAAGTAACAGCGTTGTCACTTTGGGAGGAAAACCATCACCACATGGAGATGGGCATGAGGCTGTTGCTTCAAGTGGAGGAGCTTTTGCATTTTTGCAAAAAATTCCCAAGGAGCATCTTGTGACAATAGTGATACTCTGTAACTCCTTGATCAAAAGAGGACAGGAAAAGCTGGAGCAACAACAAAGGATGGAGAGCATGCACCCTTGTTTATTTCAAAGGGTTAATATATAGAAGAAGGAGATTGATTTATGTAGGGAAGGGAGGGACAAATCAGTCCACTCATATATACAGTCTACTTCAGATTTTGATGTCTCTTTACATGGAGGAATTCCACTAGGGAGAACCCTTGACTGGAAGGTGAATAAAAGGTTCTCTCAACATGGTGCAACATTGACATATTTGGCTAGGGAAGGGGCCTTGGGAGGATCTATCACAGTGCGGAGAACCTTTGATGGGTTCGAAGGAGAGGTGAGCAATTTTCTGATATGGACATTGCCATCTCCCACTCAATTATTTCCGCTGAAAGATGATGATTCAAAAATCTATGATGACATGGGCATGGTGTTAAAGGGATACTCCATAACCTTGGGGCAGAAAATGATGCTCCCACACATGAGGAAGATTTATGAATATGACAAGAGGTCATTGACACTCTTGTATGCATTGGCCAAATTATGGAGGTTTTGGAGGAGAGGTACCTTTCAAGAGGAGGTTGACTCCCATGTACTCCAATCTTTTCTGGAGCAAGATCAGCTGCAAGAGAGGCAGCAAAAGTGGGGTGACATTACTCCAGCATGTGGCTTTGGCATTGAGGATGTCAAAGAGGAGAGTTGTGATGTGACAGATACTTCATTTCAGATTTCTACAGTGTTTTCATTGTTGGGAAGCTTAGACCCATATTGGGAGTCCCAACTATTGGTGGAATATTCCAAGAACCTCTTCACATGTAAGGTTCTTGATGGGAGGTATAGGGTGGTTGATGGAGTCATTTATCTTTATGATCAGATTTACTTGAATAGGGACTCAAGGCTCAAGGATAAACTACTACATGCAACCTATGAGATCTTGCTTTCCAAACCCACTAGTTTCATTAGAACATACCATACTATCTTGGAGGGATTCATGTGGGAAGACTTCAAAGAGGAGATGCACTATCATATGAGGAAGTGCATAGATTATTTGGAGGGTGAGGAGAAACATAATTATTGGGAAGAATTATCATCACCACCTCCTTACTCATTGGGTATGAGAGGGGGCTCATCCATGAGCTACCTCACTGATTTAAACCAAGTATATGGTAAGGATTGTATTTGTAAGAATCATGATATATTTACTATATACTTTCATTTTCTTACCACTCATGTGTAGGGCATTGCTCCAAGAAGGGGCACTCTTTCTTAATGGCTTCATGGGCTATTTGGGGCCATGAGTAGTAATGATGTTGACCATTCCATAGAAAATTTGTGGGAGATGAGGTATTCTTCATGGTGTTCTTCATTAACACCAACCATCATACACCTTCTCCAAGCATGCAAGAAGAATGGGGCAACAAACAGGTGGTGGGGAAAACACTTGTTCTATCATATTCTATGGCAGTTAGGAGCAAAACTGTGCTAGTTTCACATGAGGGACCATTGTCCTTCTCCTTTACTACACATAGCAGATAGCATGACTTTGATTGTGATTCCATATGTTGATGATGTTCTTATATTTTTTGGGAACATGATTGGAGGGAAGGCACATTGGTTGAATGTGTCCATGGGGAATGAAAATTCCCACACCTTTTACGCTTCATGCTTCAAGGGGAGCATGGGAGATGATATGGCCACTATAGTAGATCACTTGTTTCATTATGAGGCGGGCCATATGATTGTTTGGAGCACTTGGGATATGCCTCTCATGAAAATGTGGGAGGAACTTTTCTATGAGTTTCCATACTGGAAGGTGATCCATTTTGTTTGGATGATAGCATGGAGATTAGAGTTTCATATTAATATTGGGGCACCTAAAATTCACCATCTCGTATGCCTTAAGGAGGCCAATGGACAACATATAAATCTTTCCATATATCTCCCATTTTTTCATAATGATAGCTATTTGGTTTATCTACCAAAGGCTAACTTGTATGTTTGGGATGGGACATATCCGTTGGAGATTTTGCAGTACCCTTACAGTTGCTTGAGGACAAGCAACATTTGGGAGGGGAAGATTGTAATATTCCTAAATTAGCATGCAACTAATTGGAATATTAATTTTTCTCTTGATATCTAGTTAGATGAATAAATGGGTAAGGAAGCCCATAAATCTCTTTAGTAGGCATAAATCCATATTAATGTGGAAATGGATCATATTCATAGCTGGATAAAGCACCCTCATGTGTGAAAAAGAGCTAATGCATGTAGATAAGGTCAAGTTTGACCAAGTCAACAACACTGGTATGGAGGGAATGAATCATCAATAGAGACAACCCAGTGTGGATGTGGATTAGTTTAGATGGTCAGAATAAATCCACCTTGGGTGTGAAAGGAGATAATGCATGGAGACTAAGTCAAGATTGATGAAATCAAACAATGCTATAAATGAGAGAGTGGTGCTAGCGGAGACAACGTAATTTTGGAGGAGGAGTCTTTGCATGGAAGTAACCTCATAAATGGTTGGGGCCCATGGTGAGCAAGCTCATCAAGTATATAATGGAGGGAATGGTAGCCATATGAAGTATTTAGAATATTTTTTATGTTGGATTATTATGAATTATTGCATGCTTTATCTATTTATCTGCGTTTGCTGCATTTTTTAGTGCAAGGGTATTCTCATGCGAGAATTCCACACTCTTCCTTGGAGGACTTGTTTAATAAATCTGAGAGGAGAATTTTGGGATTTATTTCCACCATCATACATTGGGTCAGGTAGTCACCTACAACTACAGTGAAGTCCCTTGGAGAAACTATGTTATTTCTCATGGTGTTACAATGGAAGGGTTAAAACCCCTGTTTTATGAGCTAGTTTCCCAGAGGGAGGATCAACCTTTTCCTAGAAAGCTAGTGAGGAGGAGCTACAACCATTTATTTGTCTTGTTAGCCACATTTATGCAGTGGTTAATCTTGACAACGTGATTCAGCCATAGATCTATAGCATATACTTCTTGTATCTCATGTCTATCAAGAAACCCTTGCCGAGTTATCTCATAATTATGTAAAAGAGACTAGATCTCAATTTTTAAGCTCCCTTTAGTAATATATCAGAAGATACATTTTTCTCTCTATTTATATAGTATAAACCCTCATTAAACTACACTGTCACTTGCTTCAGTATTTATATGTTGCAGTAGTCATGGGGTTGTAGTGTTTTTGGGATGTTTTGGGTTTGGGAGGCCTGTTTAACTAAGCAATAATGATTTGTTTCTAATATCCTTGTAGTTTTGGTTGCTATAATGTATAAAATAATGGATCCATGGGCTATTATTAAATTTTATAGCATAATTTTTTTGAAAAATGTGTTTTTGGTTCTTATACTATTGATTTTCCCATTTGGGAATATTGCATCCATATTGAGTAGTTGTGGTGGCATTGATGCTTTTCTTTGTCGTCCTGTTGCGTTTTTACAAATTTTGAAATCTCTGACATAGCTATGTGTATATTTGAATAAGGTTAGCCAATAATATCCCACATGTAAAATTTTGTGAGTTGTAGTGTCTCCACCAAAGTTTTCACCTTCTGGTCCATCATGAAGTTCCTGGATCACATTAGGTATTTTAGTTTATTCTAAGCGTCTCAGCAAGAAAGAGTCATAATTTTTTCTAAATAAAAACTCATTAACTAACTGATATTGATTAGATTTCAACCTTAACACTCGTTTTCTTTTAAAATCCAAGTTAAGTGGAGCATAACCATTCTTTAAATAAAATATTAAATCAACGTATTGAGATTGAGGGTCAACCATGAGTACCTATATAAATTGTTCAATACTAATTTTTACCTCATGCGGTGATGTGTCATTCATTCCTGTAATCAACCTACAAAAACCTTGACCTATTACAATTTTAGTAGGTCTTATTTCTAAGCCATATTCTTGCATTGTTGTTACCGAATTTTCCCTCTTTTCTCCTAGTTCCTTTTGAATAATTATTTTTCTAACTGATGAGAAAAGAACCATCACTTTGACATGATATTTTAAAACAAAGGGTTAGAAATTATTGATAGATTTATAAACTGAAAAGGCCTGTTTTTCGGCTCCTATGTAGTTCAATTCAGCTCCTTAAAAATTAGAACTGAAAAAAGAAATTGGGGTTTTTAGATTTTTATCATCTGGTTGAGTTAACACTGTTACATTTGACAGATTAGAAGTAAAATTATATAGAATTAAAGCATTGGAAAAATTGGGAGTTGAAAGAGAAGGGGCATCAACAATTGCTTGTTTGATAATTTGGAATGCTTCATTTTCTTCTTCTCCCCATTTAAACAATGTATCTTTCTTGATCATATTTTGCAGTGGAAGAAAAGTATGTGAAAAATCTAGAACAAATCATTTGATAAAGTTTATTTTCCCTAAAAAGGATCGCATTTACTTTTTTTTATGGGGTAGTGGAATTTCTGGAATTGTTTTAATCATGTCCATATCGATACAAATTCCATTATTTGAGACAATAAAACGTAAGATTTTTCCTTCACTTAAGGAAAAATGTGACTTCTTCGAGTTAAGATAAATTCCAAATCTCCTGCATCTTTTGAAGTTTTTTTTTAAGTCATGGAAGTGATTGTTTTTCTCTTTCAAGTATATGGTTATATTATCGAGATACACTACCACTATTTTATTTATCAATCCTTTGAATGAAATATCCATGGCTCTTTGAAATGTGTCCCCCACATTCATTAGTCCGAAGGGAATATTTTGGTATGCGTAAGTTCCCCATTTTGTTCGGAATGTAGTTTTCAAACGATCTTCAGGATGAACCAAAATTTGGTTATATCCTGAAAATCCATCTAGAAAAGACATTAACTCAAAACCTACTACTAATTGTAAAATGTGTTCCATTGATGGTAAAGGGAAATTATCCTTTTGACATGCTTTATTCAAGTTCCTGAAATAAATAAACCTCACTCAGGTGCACTTTTATATTTCTCTAGATGGTTGGTAATAAAAATGAAAATGAATTCATTTTTGGTAAACCCGAAGATAAGAGATTAGCTAGACAGAAGAGATCGTCTTTTATGAATAAATTTCTGAACAAATCACACGATGAAAATCTCTATGATGAAAATTTTTTAGTTCAGGAATTTGATCCACAGCCAAATTGGACATTGCCAGAGATTGAAATAAATAAATTGTATAGTTTGCCAACATTTCAGTTTAAAGCTGCACAATTGTTTAGATTTACTTCTGTAAATATTCCTATCTCTGTGGGACAAAATCTATATCAAGTTCCTTTGATAAACAAAGAAGATGTTGAATGGGGAATAGAGCAAGGATATAAGTATGTTCATATTGGAATGATTCAGTTTGGTATTAATCCTCTTGTACGACCTGGATTAAATACGTCACGCCTTACTTGTATGCTGGATACAATAATGAATAATTTTAGTGACGCTCTATTAGGCGGATTTCAAAGCCCTTTGAACAATGGCCCTGTTTGGTCCTATTTAGTTCCACGATACTAGGTGTCGCTTCAAGATCCATATATTAATGAGTTTCTAAATGTATATATCCAGTTTAATGGTTTTTATGTTGCCCCACAAACCCATGTTGCACAATTACATTCAACATTTTCTCTATGGTTTGTGTCTACTACTATGCCACCATTAAACCCGAAACTCAATAAAAGAGCATTGAAAGAAGGAGTTATTGTTGGACCCAAGAATACAGTCCCTCTTCAAGTAGGATTTTCTGAGTGTACACTTCCTGTAGAATGGAATAGTTCTTATACTCCATTATCTCAGAAATATCCTCAACTGCAAACTACTTCACAACCCCAACAATTATCTCTAGTCAAACATTCTGATGGATCTATTGGTCTCCGTTTTACGAATCCTGCTCTGTCACGATCATTGTCGCAACCTTTTGCATCAATGAATCGATCTACTTCTGGGAGGGTAGATACTAACCCCTCTTATTCTGCTAAAGTTTTCAGAAAACCCACCTCCTTTTCAAATCAGTTAATACAGCCTTCGCGCCGCTCACTCTCTGCTCAGCCTACTGACTGCCAATTCTGCATACCCACACCTTCCACTTCTAGTTCAACTTCCAAATTCCAAGTTGAAAAACAAGTTTCTCCTTAACATAAAGGTCAGCACCATAACTGTCAGGAATGTGTTAGGATGATGCTTCCAGAAATAAAGAGTTTTACTCTTCCCAGAGCACAAAATGATGTTACTCCCAGAATCCAAGAAAGGCATCTGGAACCAGGGAATTCTCGAAGAACTTTCAAAAATGGAACAATGATGTCTGAATTTCAGTGGATACAGATGAGAAATTTGTCAGATCCAGAATCAACTGATTCTGAAAAAATGTAGAATTATACAAATTATCAGATAGTTTGTATGCTCCAAAATATTGATGATATAGCCAAGGATGTGTTAGAAGTTAAAGAACACATAAATAAGATGCATACTGGCTATAATGAAACCTTAGTGGTTCAGAATGAGCATAAACAGGCCTTAAATGACATACAGTCAAATATGGGTATTATCTCTAAATCTTTAAAACATTTGAAGTCTGCAATACTGAAATCTCCATCTCCTCCAAAATATCAAGATATTGACCAAACCAGTTCGAGACTTCAATTTCAAATTTCCTCAAGCTCTAACCAACCTAAAAAATGACTTAGAGGCTTGCTTCTTAAAGGAATATAAATAGTTCAAGACGTTGATTTTGACGAAGTAAAATTGGGAATTAAGTTAGCCAGAGAAAAGATAGATCTGATGAAATAAAGATTGAAGAAATTCCCTCCAATACAACCCACTGTTCTACCTAAGAATTATGTCAGTCTCCAGAGCCTTTTAGAAAAGTCTCCGAAAGCTTTGCCTAGAGTATTGGCCTTTTTTGGACCATCACAGAATGAATAAGTCCATAACAGAACTCTAGGAGAACAGACAACTGGTGAATCAAGTTCAAAAAGGGACAGAGTTGAATCCTTTTTATTTTCCAATAAAGGAAATAAAATTCCAAATATAAGTTCAGCCCATGATGCCGCAGCATCTAGCCCATTTTCTAGATATCGAGGAAATCTAGAAAATGTCTCTGCTAGGATGGAGAATCCTAATTTTAAAGGATTTGGCAATAATTTGTTAGTAAACATTGAATTTTTTATCTTATGCAGATGTCATAGCTACTTTTCATCACTTTCATGCTTGGGCATTACAGAGAAAAGCAGAAAAAAAGCTAGCTGGTTTGATATAGTCACACAAGTGGTCTTGTCCTTCACTGGGATTCTAAAATAGTGGTGGGAAAAACTTTCTGATACAGAAAAATAGAAATTGTTGAGAATGAAATAGATCCTCTCAAGGCATTCTTCGATGCCTTAATACATGAATTTGTAGGTTTTGTTCCTACTGATTCTGCTCATCATTCTCAGTTATTCCTCTCACAGAGACTATGCAATATAGATCATCTAGATGAGTATTATTGTAGGATGCAAAAAATTCTGTATCAAGCAATTGATCCTCATAATCTTGCTTATTTGAGATACTACATAGCTTCGATGCCAGGAAAAATCCCAGATCTGATAAATCAATATATCCAAGAAAATAATATATAGATTGAAACTATGTCTTTTGCAGCCCTGCAAAAGCTCATAATAATAGTTTTACAGAAGGAATGTGCAGCAGAGAAAGCCAAAAATAATTTCAAAAAGAAAATGCATTTCAGTACAAAGTTATGCAATAACTTTGCTGAAACTTATGATTTTGGCTGCCATACAAAATCAAAAGAGAAGACTGCAACCAAGCATTGTTAATGTTATCAAGAAAAGTATACTCCAATGAAGAAAAAGTCTGCTCCACAATGGAAATAAAGAAAACGACGAGTAGTCTTCAGAAAAAGAGCCAAGCCCTCCAAAAACGCTAAGTGTTTTATTTGTGGCAAAGAAGGACATTTTGCTAATAAATGCAAAGAAAAAAAGACTGCACAAGAACTAAAAATCATGGATATATTTTCTACAGTCCATGATCCTCAAGACTGGGATCTTATATCCCATTCTGATGGTGAATATTTTGAAGTATTCAGTACTTCCTCCAGTTCTGATTTTGATTCAGCCCAGATGAGAGATTTAAATAGGTTGACTATCTAATATTCTTCTGATAGTTCTGACTCAGATGAAACATTTATTCTAGATATTAAAATTTTTCATTTCTCTCCACTAGATACATTACAGTCACAGATTGAAGCGGTAAAGCTTCAGCTTTCACAACTTGCTCCCAGCTAATTTACAGTCAAAAGAAGATTACAAGATAAGCTTCGTACCCTTGAAATCCAGCTTCCAAAATCTTCTGTTGGATCTTTTCCACTAGTGGTAGAAGTCAAAGATACTGATCCAGATGAGGAATTTCTTGGAAAAGAATTAGAATCTCTATTCAAACCCTTACAGATCAAAGGTACAACCCCGCCAGGTATGGATCCTCTTGTCTCTATCTGCAATCATCTAGCTCAGTTAGAATCTGCTATTCAGAAAACAAGAAGTGAAATGATACAGCTTTCTTCAAAGCTTCAGGTTTATCTTGCTGAATACGAAGACTGTAATTCTCAACTGACTAAAATATTAGTAAAAGATGTACCAGATGATTTTCCCTTAAAGGATAAAGATGTTGAATTAGTAGACCTTTTTAGTATAGGAGACAGAGTAGTTATTCCTATCAAGATCAAACTGCCCAAGTTAAAGGAATATACTCTAGATGCACAAATAGACTCTGGTGCAATGAGCAGTTGTTGCAAATTTGGTGCAATCCCTGTTTATTATTGGCAGCCAACCAATATTTCATTTAGAGTCGTCAATAAAGAAATCATGGAAATCAAACATATTGCTCCTGATTTTCCGATTTTTCTAGGTGATGTTCCTGCATATGTCACCTTGTATAGTTATGATACTAGGTTAGATTTACTACTGGGGCAAGATTTCCTTAAAAGGTATCTCCTAGTAACATTTGCCAAATATACTGTAACTCTGACTACTTCTTCAAGTCCAGTGGATCTCCTTGCAAAGAATGAATACCAAGTTAGTGTTCCTCCTGAAGAACTTGATGTTTTGCAAAATGCCCTCCAGGATCTTTCAAAAATTCAAAAAATCATCAAAAATGCAGAATTTCATGGAACAAAGACTTTGCAACCAATTGTAGATAAGCTACGACGAGACTGCACTTTTGATCAACCTGATGCATTCTTGACAAGGGAAAAATATTTTGTAGCACTCCCTTATCGGGAAGGATATATTCCTCGTCCTCAAAAAGCCAGCGCAAATCATATGAGTCTGACAGAGCAAGCATTGTGTAAACAAGAAATATCCCATTTACTGCAACAAAAATTGATCGAGCCATGCAAAATCCCTTGGGCATGCCCAGCTTTTTATGTCAACAAGCATAATGAACAAAAGAGAGGTAAGAAAAGGCTTGTAATAAATTATAAAGCCTTGAATGATGCACTTCTTCCTATCAGGTACCCTCTCCCAAACAAAGAATTATTTCTTGCTAAGATTTCCAATGCAAATGTCTTTTGTAAGTTTGATCTCAAAAGTGGATTTTGGAAAATAGGCATCCTTCCTGAAGAACGCTACAAAACAGCATTCACAGTTCCACATGGTCAATTTTAATGGACAGTCATGCCTTTGGTCTTAAAAATGCTCCCTCCGAATTCCAAAAATGGATGGAATACATTTTTGGGCATGACGAGTTTATTATTGTATATATCAATGATTTATTAGTTTTCAGCAGAGATGTAAATATCCACAAGGTACATTTAGAGAAATTTTATGATTTGGTATATCAGCATGGATTAGTTCTTTCAGACTGAGAAGAAAATTTTCAGATTGGTAAAATCAGCATTGACTATCTGGGATTGCATATTGAACAAGGCCATGTACAGCTCTAGCCACATATACTTTTGAACCTCCTCAAATTTCCATATATTCTTCCAGACATAAAATCTATACAAAGGTTCCTAGGTTGTTTGAACTATATTAGACAGTTTTATGAACAACAGGTTGATGATACCAAAGTACTTCAAAAGAGGTTGAAGAAATAATCTTACTGGACCACTGAGATGACAGTTGCAGTTAAAACAATCAAAAGTGAGATTCAGAATTTGCCTACACTGAAGTTGTCTGACACTAACTTGCCTTTTATTTTGGAAACAGATGCTTCAGATCACACATGGGCAACAGTTTTACTCCAAAAGCATGGCAGGAAGGAATTAGTATGTGCTTATACTTCAGGATCTTTTGATGCAACAGAGGTTAAGTATCCATCTTCTCATAAAGAAATACTTTCAGTCAAAAGAGGAATCAAAATATTTCGACTATATTTGAAGAGCACAAAATTTGTTGTCAGAACAGATCTTAAGCATATGAAAGGCATTCTGTCAAATAAAATGTTTCTTGAACAAGGAAGTACAAGAGTTCTAAGGTGGGCACTTTGGTTAGAAGGTTTTGACTTTGATATTGTATATAAATTAGGTGCAGAGAATAACTTGGCAGACATGCTTACTAGAGAAGGTTCATCTGAGATCAAGGAAATCAAAATGTTCAGACCATTGCACGAAAATGAAGCTTCAACCAGTCAAAGTCATGTAGAGTCATTTCCAGTCACCATATGTAGTCAGTGTAAATATGAGTTTTGTTGGGATTGTCTAGTTAATAGAATAAAGTCTCTCCCTCCGGAAGTACTGCAGATATTTTTACAAAAATGGTTTGATTCTGAGTCATGTATGTTAGGATACCATAGTGAAATCCCATATAGAGATATAAATTGGAATGTATATTATGGTTTGTCCAATGAACCCATCCCTGTTTTCTTTGGTTTTGTCCAAAATACAAACTGGTCATGGCAAGAATACTTCATTATCCATCAAAGGGCTACGATTAATGGTTATGTCAGGTTTATAGCTTATGCATCCCAGTTGTCTAATTCAGGAAATTGGTGGAGTCCATGGTTTAAACTTTTTATGTATAAATACATGCCTAGAGTCACTTGGATGTGTGATAGTGATTTCCCGGAAACACTTAGTACCCTTACCTAGGAATTACATATAGCAGCCCTGAATGGTTATATAGTTGAGTTTGAATTTGTCCATGAAGATAATGTTGTGGATTTATTAGATTGTGATTCTCCTGAACCACAATTTAATTTTTTTGTAAGTTTTTGTGGCAACATATCAGTCGATCCAGGACACAGACCTTCAAATGTGTTCTGATTTCCATTTTGTTGTTCCTTCAGAGAAAATGCCCCTCCATGGTTAGATGAATCTCTTCCTATGGAAATCATGACATTTGATATAGAGCAACGTCTTAAACAAGTTGAAGCAGATAGATATAATGATGAAGACTATGAAGAATGGGAAAACAATGACTAATAAATTATGATCCCTCCTAGATATCATAATCTTGAGGTTTTAGTGGGGTTAATCCGTTAAAAAATCTCCACTTTGTAATTATAGATATTCCTACTTATCTAAAGAATCGTCCTTATCTAAGAATGAGAGCCGATGTCCTAGAATCTGGCCTTGTTTAGCTGTAATATATTCTATGTCCGATTCGGTCCCCATATGGCCTAGCCTCCAAGGGATGAGATAACAAGTGGTGGTCCCCACTTGCTCAAATCATTGTACTTTTTTACTTTTAGAAAAGATATTTCTTTGAGATAAGCATCTTGCATGATGAATTTGCCGAAAGTAGATTCTTTCTATCTCTAGTATCTGGTAAAAGTTTTAACCGAATGACCTTGTAAATGGTTATAAAAGGATGTATTGTAAGAAAGGAAGTATTGGAAGAAATAAATAGAAGAGATCATGTGTAAATGTCTGTGTGTTTTTCCGAGTGTCTTACCTGAATTTGGTATCAGAGCCAATCTGGTTCTTTGTTCATGCTATGAATGATATACTTCTGTAATAATCTCGTTATCTGGTTCTTCATTCTAGAAGAGTGAAAGTTCAGTATCTGTGCTAAGTGTGATAAGTTGGATGTAAGACTTCTGTTGAAGGCATTGAGGCGAAGGACTGCCGTGTTGCTATCCAGGAGAAAAAAATCTTATTCCATTTGTTCAGGTGCACTTTTATATTTCTCTAGATGGCTGGTAAAAAAAATTAATATGAATTCATTTTTGGTAAACCCGAAGATAAGAGATTAGCTAGACAGAAGAGATGGTCTTTTATGAATAAATTTCTGAAAAAATCACATGATGAAAATCTCTATGATGAAAAATTTTTAGTTCAGGAATTTGATCCACAGCCAAATTGGACATTGCCAGAGATTGAAATAAATAAATTGTATAGTTTGCCAACATTTCAGTTTAAAGTTGCACAGTTGTTTAGATTTAGTTCTGTAAATATTCCTATCTCTGTGGGACAAAATGTATATCAAGTTCCTTTGATAAACAAAGAAGATGTTGAATGGGGAATAGAGCAAGGATATAAGTATGTTCATATTGGAATGATTCAGTTCGGTATTAATCCTCTCGTACGACCTGGATTAAATACGACATGCCTTACTTGTATGCTGGATACAAGAATGAATAATTTTAGTGATGCTCTATTAGGAGGATTTCAAAGCCCTTTGAACAATGGCCCTGTTTGGTCCTCTTTAGTTCCGCGATACCAGGTGTCGCTTTAAGATCCATATATTAATGAGTTTCTAAATGCATATATCTAGTTTAATGGTTTTGATGTTGCCCCACAAACCCATGTTGTACAATCACATTCAACAGTTTGTCTGTGGTTTGTGTCTACTACTATGCCACCATTAAACCCAAAACTCAATAAAAGAGCATTGAAAGAAGGAATTATTGTTGGACCCGGGAATACAGCCCCTCTTCAAGTAGGCTTTTCTGAGTGTACACTTCCTGAAAAATGGAATAGTTCTTATACTCCATTATCTCAGAAATATCCTCAACTGCAAACTACTTCACAACCCTAGCAATTATCTCTAGTCAAACATTTTTATGGATCTACTGCTCTCCGTTTTACAAATCCTGCTCTATCACGATCATTGTCGCAACCTTTTGCATCAATGAATCGATCTACTTCTGGGAGGGTAGATACTAACCCCTCTTATTCTGCTAAAGCTGTCAGAAAACCCACCTCCTTTTCAAATCAATTAATACAGCCTCTGCATCACTAACTCTCTGCTCGGCCTAGTGACTGCCAGTTCTACATATCCACACCTTCCACTTCTAGTTCAACTTCCAAATTCCAAGTCGAAAAACAAGTTTCTCCTTAACATAAAGGTCAGCACCATAACTGTCAGGAATGTGTTAGGATGATGCTTCCAGAAATAAAGAGTTTTACTCTTCCTAGAGCACAAAATGATGTTAGTCCCAGAATCCAAGAAAGGCATCTGGAACCAGGGAATGCTCGAAGAACTTTCAAAAATGGAACAATGAGATCTGACTTTCAGTGGATACAGATGAGAAATTTGTCAGATCCAGAATCAACTGATTCTGAAAAAATGCAGAATTATACAAATTATCAGATAGTTTGTATGCTCCAAAATATTGATGATATAGCCAAGGATGTGTTAGAAATTAAATAACACATAAAGAAGATGCGTACTGGCTATAATGAAACCCTATGGGTTTAGAATGAGCATAAACTGGCCTTAAATGACATACAGTCAAATATGGGTATTATCTCTAAATCTTTAGAACATTTGAAGTATGCAATACTGAAATCTCCATCTCCTCCAAAATATCGAGATATTGACCTAGTCAGTTCGAGACTACAATTTCGAAGTTCCTGAAGCTCTAACCAACCTGAAAAAGGACTTAGAAGCTTGCTTTTTAAAGGAATAGAAATAGTTCAAGACGTTGATTTTGACGAAGTAAAATTGGGAATTAAGTTATCCAGAGAAAAGACAGATCTAATGAAATAAAGATTGAAGAAATTCCCTCCAATACAACCCACTGTTCTACCTAAGAATTATGTCAGTCTCCAAAGCCTTTTAGAAAAGTCTCCAAAAGCTTTGCCTGAAGTATTGGCCTTTTTTGGACCATCACAGGCTGAAGAAGTCCATAACAGAACTCCAGGAGAACAGACAACTGGTGAATCAAGTACAAAAAAGGACAGATATGAATCCTTTTTCTTTTCCAATAACGGAAATAAAAGTCCAAATATAAGTTCAACCCATGATGTCGTAGCATCTAGCCCATTTTCTAGATATCGAGGAAATCTAGAAAATGTCTCTGCTAGGATGGAGAATCCTAATTTTAAAGGATTTGGCAATACTATGTTAGTAAACATTGATTGTTTATCTAATGCAGATGTCATAGCTACTTTTCATCACTTGCATGCTTGGGAATTATATAGAAAAGTAGAAAGAAAAGCTAGATGGTCTGATATAGTCACACCAATGGTCTGGTCCTTCACTGGGATCCTAAAACAGTGGTGGGAAAAACTTTCTGATACAGAAAAAACAGAAATTGTTTTGAATGAAACAGATCCTCTCAAGGAATTCTTCGATGCCTTAAAACATGAATTTGTAGGTTCTGTTCCTACTGATTCTGCTCATCATTCTTATTTATTCCTCTCACGAATACTATGCAATATAGATCATCTACATGAGTATTATTGTGTGATGCAAAAACTTCTGTATCAAGAAATTGATCTTCATAATGTTGCTTATTTGAGATACTACATAGCTTTGATGCCAGGAAAAATCCCAGATCTGATAAATAAATATATCCAAGAAAATAATATACAGATTGAAACTATGTCTTTTACATCCCTGCAACAGCTCATAATAACAGTTTTACAGAAAGAATGTGCAGCAGAGAAAGCCAAAAAGAATTTCAAAAAGCAGATGCATTTCAGTACAAAGTTATGCAATAACTGTGGTGAAACTTATGATTTTGGATGCCATACAAAATAACAAAGAAGACTGCAACCAAGCATTGTTACTATTCTCAAGACAAGTATACTCCAAGGAAGAAAAAGTATGCTCCACAATGGAAATCAAGAAAACGATGAGTAGTCTTCAGAAAAAGGGCCAAGCCCTCCAAAAATGCTAAGTGCTTTATTTGGGGCAAAGAAGGACATTTTTCTAATAAATGAAAAGAAAGAAAGACTGCACAACAAGTAAAAATCATGGATATATTTTCTACAGTCCATGATCCTCAAGACTGGGATCTTATATCCCATTTTGATGGTGAATATTTTGAAGTATCCAGTACTTCCTCTAGTTCTGATTCCGATTCAGCCCAGATGAGAGATTTAAATAAGTTGACTATCAAATCTTCTTCTGATAGTTCTAACTCAGATGAAACATTTATTCCAGATATTAAAATGTTTCATTTCTCTCCACTAGATACATTACAGTCACAGATTGAAGCGGTAAAGGGTCATCTTTCACAACTTGTTCCCAACCAGTTTACAGTCAAAAGAAGGTTACAAGATAAGCTCCGCACCCTTGAAATCTAGCTTCCAAAATCTTATGTTGGATCTTTTCCACTAGTGGTAGAAGTCAAAGATACTGATCCAGATGAGGATTTTCTTGGAAAATGATTAGAATCTCTATTTAAACCCTTACAGATCAAAGGTACAGCACCGCCAGGTATGGATCCTCTCATCTCTATCCACAATCAGCTAGCTCAGTTAGAATCTGCTATTCAGAAAACAAGAAGTGAAATGATACAAATTTCTTCAAAGCTTCAGGTTTATTTTGCTGAATATGAAGACTATAATTCTCAACAGACTAAAATATTATTAAAAGATGTACCAGCTGATTTTCCCTTAAAGGCTAAAGATGTTGAATTAGTAGACCTTTTCAATATAGGAGACAGAGTAGTTATTCCTATCAATATCAAACTGCCCAAGTTAAAGGAATATACTCTAGATGCATAAATAGACTCTTGTGCAATGAGAAATTGTTGCAAATTTGGTGCAATCCCTGTTTATTATTGGCAGCCAACCAATATTTCATTCAGAGCCGTCAATAAAGAAATCATGGAAATCAAACATATTGCTCCTGATTTTCCTATTTTTCTAGGTGATGTTCCTGCATATGTCACCTTGTATAGTTATGATACTAGGTCAAATTTACTACTGGGGAAATATTTCCTCAAAAGGTATCTCCCGGTAACATTTTCCAAAGATACTATAACTCTAACTACTTCTTCAAGTCCAGTGGATCTCCCTGCAAAGAATGAATACCAAGTTAGTGTTCCTCCTGAAGAACCTGATGTTTTGCAGAATGCCCTCCAGGATCTTTCAAAAATTCAAAAAATCATAAAAAAGATAAAACTTCATGGAACAAAGACTTTGCAGCCAATTGCAGATAAGCTATGGCGAGACTGCACTTCTGATCGACCTGATGCATTCTGGACAAGGGAAAAATATTTTGTAGCACTCCCTTATCGGGAAGGATATATTCCTCTTCCTCAAAAAGCCAGTGCAAATCATATGAGTCCGACAGAGGAAGCATTGTGTAAACAAGAAATATCCCATTGGCTGCAACAAAAATTGATTGAGCCATGCAAAAGCCCTTGGGCATGCCCAACTTTTTATGTCAACAAGAATAATGAACAAAAGAGAGGTAAGAAAAGGCTTGTAATAAATTATAAAGCCTTGAATAATGCACTTCTTCCTATCAAGTACCCTCTCCCAAACAAAGAAATATTGCTTTCTAAGATCGCCAATGCAAATGTCTTTAGTAAGTTTAATCTCAAAAGTGGATTTTGGCAAATAGGCATCCTTCCTGAAGAACGCTACAAAACAACATTCACAGTTTCACATGGTCAATTTCAATGGGTAGTCATGCCTTTTGGTCTTAAAAATGCTCCCTCCGAATTCCAGAAACGTATGGAAAACATTTTTGGGCACAAGGAGTTTATTATTGTATATATCGATGATTTATTAGTTTTCAACAAAGATGTAAATATCCACAAGGTACATTTAGAGAAATTTTATGATTTGGTATATCAGCATGGATTAGTTCTTTCAGACTCAGAAGAAAAATTTCAGATTGGTAAAATCAGCATTGACTATCTGGGATTGCATATTGAACAAGGCCATGTACAACTCCATCCACATATACTTCTGAACCTCCTCAAATTTCTAGATATTCTTTCAGACATAAAATCTGTACAAAGTTTCCTAGGTTTTTTGGACTATATTAGACAGTTTTATGAACAACAGGCTGATGATACCAAAGTACTTCAAAAGAGGTTGAAGAAAGAATCTTACTGGACTACTGAGATGACAGTTGGAGTTAAAACAATGAAAATAAAGATTTAGAATTTGGCTAGAATGAATTTTCCTGACACTAACTTGCCTTTTATTTTGGAAACAAATGCTTCAGATCACACATGGGCAGCAGTTTTACTCCAAAAGCATGGCAGGAAGGAATTAGTATGCGTTTATACTTCAGGATATTTTGATGCAATAGAGGTTAAGTATCCATCTTCTCATAAAGAAATACTTACAGTCAAAAGAGGAATCAAAAGATTTCGGCTATAGTTGAAGAGCACCAAATTTGTTGTCAGAACAGATCTTAAGCATATGAAAGGTATTCTGTCAAATAAAAGGTTTCTTGTACAAGGAAGTACAAGAGTTCTAAGGTGGGCACTTTGGTTAGAAGGTTTTGACTTTGATATTGTATATAAATCAGGTGCAGAGAATTACTTGGCAGACATGCTTACTAGAGAAGGTTCATCTGAGATCAAGGAAATAAAAAATGTTTAGACCATTGAACGAAAATGAAGCTTCAATCAGTCAAAGTCATGTAGAGTCATGTCCAGTCACCATATGTAGTCAGTGTAAATATGAGCTTTGTTGGGATTGTCTAGTTAATAGAATAAAGTCTCTCCCTTTGGAAGTACTGTAGATATTTTTACAAAAATGGTTTGATTCTTATTCATGTATGTTAGGATACCATAGTGAACTCCCATATAGAGATAGAAATTGGAATGTATATCATGGTTTGTCCAATGAACCCATCCCTGTTTTCTTTGGTTTTGTTTAAAATACAAACTGGTCATGGCAAGACTACTTCATTATCCATCAAAGGGCTAGGATTAATGGTTATGTCAGGTTTATAGCTTATGCATCCCAGTTGTCTAATTCAGGAAATTGGTGGAGTCCATGGTTTAAAATTTTTATGTATAAATACATGCCTAGAGTCACTTGGATGTGTGATAGCGATTTCCCAGAAACACTTAGTACCCTCACCTGGGAATTACATATAGCAGCCCAAAATGGTTATACAGATGAGTTTGAATTTGTCCATGAAGATACTGTTGTGGATTTATTAGATTGTGATTCTCCTGAACCACAATTTAATTTGTTTGTAAGTTTTTGTGGCAACATATCAGTCAATCCAAGACACAGACCTTCAAATTTGTTCTCATTTCCATCTTGCTGTTGCTTCAGAGAAAATGCCCCTCCATGGTTAGATGAATCTGTTCCTATTTAAATCATGACATTTCATATAGAGCAACGTCTTGAAAAACTTGAAGCAGACAGATATAATGATGAAGACTATGAAGAATGGGAAAACAATGACTAATAAATTATGATCCCTCCTAGATATCATAATATTGAGATTTTCATAGGGTTAATCCATTAAAAAATCTCCACTTTGTAATTATAGATATTCCTACTTATCTAAAAGAATCGTCCTTGTCTAAGAATGAGAGCTGATGTCCTAAATATCCATGTAATTTTTCAGACCAATCTTTGCTAAGAACTAAACCGTAAAATTCAGGAATGCTTGCAATCAGTATATCAATTATTTGAGCGACTTTTGAGTTTGATGACAATCTAATACTTACCAAATTGATCTCTCCTAAGACCTTGACCTTTGTTCTATCTAATTGAACTATATTAACTGATGACTTCTGGGATGCAATATTTTATTTTTCATAGATTGAATATGGAATTATATTGGATGGGGCCCCAGAATCAATCAAACAATTATAAAGATTCTTATTTTAGATTTCATAGGTTAAGAGAAAATGAGGTGTATGGGAATTAGATCTATCACCAATCGAAATAGCATCTAAAGCCTTAACTTTTTTGGTATGGTTAATAGTGGGTTTTCCCATCCCATAATAGTTGTAGGGAGTGGAGATGTTGTGACTACATTAAGCTCTTTCAATAGAATTTTATGTTCTTGTTTTAATTTTCTAAGTTCATGGAGAGAAATATTGGCTTTAATCTTCTTCATATCCTCAATTTTGTTATATTCAATAGTATCAGATACTACTAAAGTTGTAGGCTGAGGATTAGATGTAGATTTTATTAGCTGAGAATTGGATGTGACCTACTGAGATGATTTGACTAGAGGTTTTTTTTTTATGATATTTTCTCTAGCAATAGAAGTTGGAGTTTTTTGTTTCTGTGTTATTTTTGTTCATTCTACATAATTTTTAATTATTTTTCTAAATGGCATTGCTTCGGCTTATTACTACAAGGAAAAGACCCTATAGCAGATGTTTTTTAGGAACCCCTTATAAAAATACCCCAGATATCCATTTCTAGTGGATGTTACTAGAGGAGGTTGGAGGGTGGAGGTTTTTGCAGACGTTTTTCATCCGCTGCTCTTATCAACCTAAACCGCACCGGTGTGCTCAACAAGAAAAAGCACTGGTTCACAAAAAACATTGGCACACTAGATACCATGTGCTCCATACAAACCTACCCGATGCATCTTATTACTATAGCACACTGGTGATTTAAAAATATTTCGCACCGGTGCATCCTAAAACCCTGCGCCAAAATAGAAACTGCCCAGTGCGATCTTAAGAAACTACAATGGTGCAACTATAAAACCCCGTACACCAGAACATGGTTAAATAAAATTAGAGTATATTACCATTGTGTTGCCTCTTATGGATGTTAATTCCATGAACATATTTTAGTATAATTCGAGCATCAAGAATGAAATAGACAAAAAAAAACATTTTTGAACTATTTTGCATTTTATTAAAAGTTTTTTGGGATTTTTTGTGGTGTTTATGGGTTCATGGGATAGTAGATAGTACCGAACCTCACGTATTTCTATTTTAGTTGATTTTTCCTAGCAACGATATAACCGAATCTTGTAGCTATGCATTTAACAAAGAACCCATATATTTTGAGAATATGATTAAAGACTGTTGTCATATACTTGAGCACTATTCCATTTCCTCGCCATATTAGCACAAAATAGAAATAAGAATTTATTTCACCATAATAACACACAACTTTCAAAAAAGAAAACACTCCTTTCCGTCTTTCGAGGCATTTTATGCAAATGATAGGAATTTCTATGGATTTTTATCCATATTCTGAAATTTAATGAGATTTGGAGAGAGCTTAAAATATTGTATCTGTTAGTAACTACACCCTTCTTTAGAACCAAAGAAAACTCATGCAGATTCCTTAGTGAAGTAGACTAGCCATAATCAATTCCTTCGAGACCTCAATAAAATAAATAGATATGTATGTCAAAAATATATATGCATGTCAGAGGCTCCTGTTGGCACCTTTTCTTATTGTAGGTTGTGGAAAGGTTCAAGCTTCTTTTTTTGAAAGAAGAAGAGGTGTGGTTTTGAAAAGAAATGGCCCAAATATTTTCAAAGAAAAATATACATCTCCAACATGTCTAAAAGCTAAATATCTCCAACTTCAATAAACTACTCAGAAATGAAACTTTCCCAACCCTTTTGTGAAAACTTCCCACGTCTTAGCATAGCACAAGTTCACATGCCAAAATTTCCTACTTGGGCCCTTTATTATTGCATCTTCACACGCCCCACATTTCCTTCTCTCCACATAATCAGTGGGGACCTCCTGCAATAAAAAAAAATGCAATGGAAGAATAGTTATTTCCATCAAGAGTTTATCTAATTTTAATTTGCAATACTAATTCTAATTCTCAAGAATAAACAAAATTCTAATTCTAATTGCATATTTCCATCAAGAATAAAAAAAATTATAATTCTCAAATTTTATGGTTAGAGTTCACTAAATTTTGGTGTACACAACTAAAAGTAATTTAGGTGCCTTAACTGCAAATCAGTGCTAATGTGCATATAAACACACCAGTGCATTTTAGTTACTGCGCACCGGTGCCGTGTTACCAATGGACACACCAGTGTGGTGCTATTAAGTGATGCACCAGTGACGAATAACTGCAAATAAAAAAAGCACAGCTCTATTTTCTTTAAGTGAAAAAAAAATGGTAAATTGAAAAATGGGTGGCAAAATATTTTCAGAAATCTAATTTCACAAAACAATTCTATAAATACTAAACACTTTTCATTATTTCACTATTTTTGCAAAAAAATTCAATGAGAGATTTGCAGGAGACATACCTAGAGCAAGAGAGCACGAGAGCACTATGGAGCAGCGAAATACGTTCGAAAAAAATTATTCAGACAATCAGAATTCCAAACCTCTGGTGATTCAAAACCTGTAGCATAGAATTTCAAACGATCTCATGACTAAATTTGATTTTTTTTTTTACTTTTTCTTCAGTTTTTTACGAAGTAAGAGAAAATTTTGAATTTTTTTTCATTTTCAGAAAACTAAAAAAAAATAAAAATACATTTTTACCTCAAACCCTTCATTCTTTTTTGTTTCTACCCTTTCTTCTAATTGTTTTAGGGCTTTTCATTTTAGATTTGTAGGGTTTGTATTGCTATATATAGGCCTATGAGTCCCAACCCACAGGACGACTTGCTTAGTCAGATCCCAATCCATGTCGGCCCATGTGTGAATTTTTGAATTTTTTTTTTTAAATCTGTGCCTACATAACCTAGCGCACTAGTGCGCTGTATTATCCCACTGCACCACTAAAGTAATGTGTAATACAAAATTAAAAAAAAAAAATCTTTTTAATCACTGTGCCATATGTAAAATAGGGCACCAGTGTACTATTTCATTATGGCTCACCACGAACATGTTGTTTCACAAAAAAACGATATATTGGTTTAATCTGTGCACCATGTAACATATAACACATCGCACTAGGTCTCCTAGTTGATAGAGAGCACCATATGGTGGTCCCTTTTTTGCGTGGGGTCTTTATGCTACAAAAACTAACACTGGATGATTTTTATTATTTTCTCTGTGTTAATCAATGCAGTAGTTAACATGTAACACACCAGTTCTCCTTGTTGACATAGAGGATTGTACAGTCTATTATACTATTTGTGCAGTGCATTTATAATACCCCCACACACCGACGTCAATACGTACACCATGAATGGCACACCGGTTTCTTGAGATTTTTTTCTTTTTTACATGAAAAGTTGACAATTTATTTATAAATATATTAATGAATGAGATGGTACAAGTTTCAGATTGATAAATAAATTACTGACAAGAGATCAAGTAACAAAAATATTGATAACACATCAAGAAAAGAATAAAAGGCATGTTCTTTGTAAATTATTTACAAAAAATAATATTTTTGAACTATATGTAAGTTTAACTAATATGTATTGTTTACTATATATCATGCAGAGCCACAAAATGACGAAGCTCAATAAGATTATTTTTGGTCTAGGACTAGAAGAGCATAAAATCTTGATGGAAAAATTGCAAAAGGATGAATCAGGTGAATGAAAAAATACTATCGATCCAATATGAGTTTCTTTTTTTAATTTTCATTAATAATATACTTAAAATTATTAGATAACATGTGTCAAAAAATATATTAATTCACATTTTTTTAATGTTCTACAGGGACTAACAACTCAGAAAATGAATGTTGTTCTAAGAAAAGAAAAGAAAATAAAACATGCAAATGAAAATGAATTGCTCCTTAGCTCATCTGGAGTGGTGCTATAGGTTAACGAAAGGGGGAAAACTTTTTACAAAAGTTTGAGGGATCTAGTGGAATGAATGTATAAATGTTCTTTCCACTTACAATACAAAAATCAATCCAATGATTCCAAGAACCAAATTTTATCTAAACTACAGGAAGAGTTTCCAGAGAATTGGTCAATGAGACATGTCAGACTTTTAATAGAAAAAACCTACAACAACAAAAAAGAAGGAATGAAAAAGTAATATTCCTTTAAAGGTTTGTCTAGAATTATTTATAAATATCGATTTTATTATATTTACTTTTTATATATCAATATAAAAATTAAATAGTTTATTGTCATGTTACATTTTCAGGAAGATTATGAAAATCTCAAAAGGTGAACAAGATGATATCAGGAATATGCTAGTAGGAATGTCCGAACAAAATTGCATTGCAGGAGGAGCCATCTCAACAACAACGTGCTTCAAATGTAATATGTAATCATTGAGTTTTTAAATCATTAGGTACAATAAATAAACAATTTAGCATTTAATATTAATTTTGAAGTATTTCCTTGTAGAAAAGAAAAGAAAATGGAACCCATTCAACACATAAAACAGGATGAAAAGGAATAAAAGGGTTGATATCTAAGTTTGTGAGTAATTGTTACTTCCTTATAACAAATTAACTAGATTTCATTTTTATATTTTTTAAGTTGTTTTACAAAAATCATTATTGAATGTCTTCAAATAGGTGCTAACATAAAAAGAATAACCATCAGAAAAATTGATTGAAATTGGGTTAATTATGGCTTGTGAGTATATGTTGGAATATCAAAAATTAATTGTCGAATTTGTAAGCATCTATCAATCTTGTTTTACTTAGCTCCGTCTATAATTAATATAAAAAAAATCTTTAATATTAAATATATGATTTTTTATGGGGTATAAAAATTGCAGGAAACAAAGTATGAAACTGCGCCAATAGATGAAATCTTGAAAGATGGCATGGTACATGGTTTTGAAAGAATCTGTATAGTTTATGAGTGAATTCTTTCTATGGTACATCATTTCTTTTCGATTTACATTGATGTATATTATTTAATATTTAAATTTTCATTATTCTCACCAATTTATATACACTCATTATAGTTTATTTTTATGTTTGTATATAGAAGGTGAAGAAGAAGAAAACAATCAACACCGTCAACAAAACATTCCTGAAAATAACCCAAGTCATGGAAGTAGCTCTAGCAGTGACAACAGTTCAAGCAAAGAATGATGATCATTATGTTTGCGTATCAAAGCAAGGCGTTCTCTTTTTTGAAATATTTGTCTATGAAATCAGAAATTTTCTTCAATGTAATGGACATAGTGTCCCAATTGAAAGACAAAGGGATGCCAATAATTGTCTCATTTTTTATGACAAAGACTATCTTATTCATATACATATATAATAAATATTTTTTAATTTATTCTATTGCATTCTCCATTGTCGCTGTGAAATGTAACACCACTAATTAAATTTATGGATGATTAAATATTATAATGAAGAGATGAAATTTGATGATATGATATAACAAATTAATCCAAACATCACATTCAAATGCACTAATAAAAAATTAATTCATATGAATACTGTTATAAGATATATATGTGTCGATTTTTTATGAATAATGAATTTTAAAAAATCACAATAATTATGATATGATATAGAAAATTAATCCAAACGTCACATTCAAATGCATTAATAAAAATTTAATTAATATGAATATTGTTATAAGAGGTGTCAAATTTTGATGAATAATGAATTTTTAAAAATCACAATAATTGCATTGTCACAGGTCGATGTTTCTAAAAAATACAAAATGAGCATCGGTGCATGTCAGTTACTGTACACCGATGCGTTTGTATGCTGCAGCGCACCGGTGTGTTTCTACAACCTATGGGCACCGCAAAAATACCAATACCAATTATAAATATCGGCACATTTTTCTACTACAATGCACCAATGTGTTTCTATAAGTCTACGTACCAGTGCATTGAGACGACCTATGGGCACCGCATAAATCCCAAGACCAATTAAAACGGCCCTGTGCCTTGTATCACCAACACTGCACTCGGTGTGGTTTTATACCTTGATGGCCCGGTGCATGAACCTTTGACTTCCTCGGGCCACCTTCTAGATGACACATGCCGGTGCGTTGAAACCTTAGTAGTGCACCGATAAAAAAAATATCCATAATAACCTTCAGCCACCTAGTTTTTTTAGTTGTGTTGAATTTTCATTAAAAGCTCCACCAAAACCTCCATAACCATAAACAGATGTTGTAGCAAATTATTTTTTGACAATTTTGGCCAATTTTATAACACTAAAAACCTCCTTTATAACCTCCGCTAGAGGTTCTTTTCCTTGTAGTGTATTATTCCTCATCAGAGGAGGATAAAATAGAATCCCATAATCCATGTAGTTCAGCCACTTCTTCTTCTTGGGATTCATCAGAAAAATCTATTGTTTCCTCTTCTTCTTCTTCCTGGTCAAATTTTGCATTAGAAATAACATTGGGAGGTTGAGATATAGATGATAGATTTTTTCAAAATGATCTAAAGGGTTTCTTGGAAGAGGTTTCAACAACCTATTTCTTAATTTTGACCATTTCGTTGGACATGGTTTTGAGAACCTTTTGCAATCCTTCAAGATCAAAAGGATCTTTAAAAGTTTTCTTCTTTGAATCATATTTTAATGTAACCTTTATCTTCTACCTCTATCTTCTTTTATAAAGCAATAATCCTTCTTTTAACAGACAAAACTTCTTTCATGTTTTCTACAAGGGTAGCCTTATTGGCTCTATCTACGAAAATTGCTATATTAGAGGTGAGGGAGTATATGTACCACTCTATTTTTACATCTAGTCCAGGCATAAAAGCGGCTGGGATTTTGTTCAATAACTTGTTAAATTTGGTGTTGAAGTCCTTGATCTTTTCCCTTGATATGGCTTTTATATTGGAAATATCATTGATCAATGATGCAATTGTTATATCATCACTAAATTTGGCAAGAAATTGTTCTTGGAAAGTATTTGAATTTCCTATTGAACCTGATTGGAGAGAAAAATACCCAGATCCTGCAAATACCTGGAAGGTATATGGAAAAAATCTAACTACAACATCTTCATTTACAACACCATTGAGATTCATGGCTATTATAAAATTATTGAGATGTTCCTCAGCGCAAAGACCATCATCAGGGTTATATTTAGGTAACCATTTTTCTGGATGCACTAGGAGAGGATTTAGATTTTTGATTTGAATGATGTTGGGATTATTCCATGGTAAGTTAGCCATTTCTTGCCTTGTTTTCTGTGAGGATGAGATAGCAGGTCTAGAAGCAGATATGGATGGAGAAGAACTTACTGCTGGACTAGTACTACTTATAGCAGCACTAATTATTTGAGTAGAGATGAATATGTAAGAAGACATGGGTTCATTAGAGGTAAATGGAGGTGAAGATGATGTGATCTCACTAATATCTGATTGAGATGTTGATATAGTATATTTTTTGCGATGTGAATGAGTAGGAAACACAAAAGGAGTTATCCCAATTTTTTCACTTTGTGATCGGGTTAATACACCAGTACCTCAAAATAGGGATGTAACACCTTTTGCAGAAGTTTCAGGATTAACAAGATTTTATGGAGATATGGTTATTTGTTCCAATTTCTTAATCAAATACTAAACTTAAGGAGATTCGGGAATATAATATGATGAAGGTATACGAGGTAATACTTTAGTAAATGAGAGAGTTGTCTCTACAACTTTAGAGTTTTGACTTGGAGATAATGAACGAGATGTAGAAGTTGTATGAGTTTTGGAGGGGGGTTGATTCTTATGATGGTTTTTTTATTGACATTTATCCTTATATTCCATACATAGCTAGATGGCCCTCCTTCTAGCGCAAAAAATGTTGAAGCCTCGAAGGTGGTTGCCTCAACATTGGGGATTCCACCTAGTCGGGAGCTTAAAATAAATCTTTTTCTGTTGAAATGGTGGGTCCGACTGGGGATATAGGGACTATTTTCCCGTATAAAGAGAGTTTATATGAATAAAAAAAGGGAATAGAATCAACACAAGCAGGGTGATTTATTTCTAATGATAACATAAATTACAACTAAATCTAACTACTTACTGGGATCAGACTCTTTTATATGATTATACAAAAAAGTTTCACAAGCATAAAAGAATATATATCATTCCATACTTAATGAATATGAGTGCATATAAGAAACTAAATCAATTTAATAAATTCAGTTGATGAATAACATCAATCACATGAAAGACATATTAGTTTCACATCTAACAACATATTGTTCAGTATATTATATCAATAGTAATAAGAACATATATCGCTTCAATGATTATCAGAATGAAACAAGTAGACATGAATATGTTTGCTATAAATATCAGAAACATAAAGAAATTAATACATAGATAATAGTAACCTATCCATCATAGCTTTAGATCTGAAAAATATAGTTTCAGGGCTCAGATTTCTGAGTAGATAACTTCTTTTCCAACAATAGTGTAAGTTCCAAAAGCTCTCTTCTCAAAATTTTGGACCATTTTCTAAATGCATGAAAGGGGTTTAAATACTAATTAATATTACAAAAGTAGAATACTTGTGAAATAAATCTGTAAAAATATTACTATAAAACTATATAACTAAAAACTAGGAAAATAAATTGCAACAGTTTAAACAATCTCATGATTGTTTCCCATATTCATTCTCTAAATTATCCTTGAGCTAGGACACTTTCTCCATAGGTTCGAGGTGGGGGGGATGAATTGGTTGCATTGGCATCTTCCCTGTCAATATTGCATCCTTAAATGCTGGAAGAAGTTGATTTGTTCCACTGGAGAGACACCTCAACATTAGCCATTGGCTATGATGTTTAATCAACAAGTACCAATAACTTTCCATATTTTATTTTGTCAGGCCTTGAATGTTAATAACTTTTCTTCTTGATGTTTCTTGCCAAGATTGCCTTAGGAATTTGATATTTGGAAAAGTGTCTTTTGGACAATCCCGAATTAGGCTGGCTTGAAAATGAGAATCTCTTATGTATTCAAAAATGCTGCAAGATAAATTCTTAGCTCTGATAATAGATAATTCAACACTTTTCATTTTGATGTCCTAGTCTCCAAATACTATGTTTTTGATAGATTCTTCAAGACAAGGGATATCGGTCGATGTAACCTGTGTAGTGCCTTGCCAACCTATATAATCCTATATAAGTAGACATTTTATCATCAATCTCATGATAATAAGTCCTTATATTAGATATCTGAGTGACTAATAGATCACTGGTTTTAGCTAGTTGTTGAATTTAGTTTAGCTTATGATAGAAAATTGTTTTTTGTTTTGACAGTAATGTCTCCAACTTTGCCGCTTCCTTCTTGACCTCATTGATTTCGGGATTTTCTTAGAACTTCTCAATTCTATGTTGTAATTGATAAATCAGTTGATCCTTTTCTTTAAGCTCACTCCCAAGTTTGCTTTTAAGACCCTGAAACTCTTGTTGAAGATTAGTGATATTTGATTGCAGCTCCTGCTCAATATTTTTCTTTTCATTCAAGAAAAATTACTCCATTTGAGCCATCTTCTTGTCCTTTTCTCTGATTAATGATTGAATTTATATGGCATTATGAATGGTTTCATTTGAGTAAGCACCTACAAATTGAGACAATTTATGAAGTTCTTCCTCTAGAGCTGATTAAGTCTTCTTCCAAAGGACTTGTATTAGTGTTACATTTGGAGTTAGTTCTGGATATTTATCCATCCTTTGCCTTTTCCTTGATTTATTCACGATATATTTATGTTCTAGATTATAGAATATGTCCAACGGAGGTACTTCCTTAGTGTTGAGTATTATTTCAGCAATGGGGAAAGCTGGGATGATTTCCATATCTTTGGCAGATGTAGCTTCTCTATTTTCTTCTATATCACTGCGTCTTTGGCTTTCAGTTTGCTTAAAACCTTTTTTAGGAACCTCTTTAGTGAATGAGGTTTCTTTTATTTCTTCTTGACTCCTTGAATTATCTTTATTAGTAGAAATGTGTTGTACACCTAGCTCCACTGTAGAATCTATTGAGTTTGTAGTGCCAAAAATAAGCATGGTATCTAGTTGAATAATATCATGAGTGGTAGGAGTACCAGCTACAGATAGTACCTTCTTAAACTCTTCCCAGTCTTGGGTGAGTTTCTCATCTTGCTCAATATTTGCAATTCTTGTCTCTACAATTGGTGTCTGAGATGAAGATATTGAAACTGCAATTTGTTCTATTTCTGGTGCTGGTATTTGGAGAAAATATTCTAGCAGATGAGCATTTATTTATTCTTGATACTCTTTAAAATTTAACAGCTCTTCAGGACTAAGTGTTTTTGTTTCTATTTTCTAAACTCCAGAAAATTTAGAAATTGACTTGAACACATCATAAAACCTATCAGGCTCGCTTGGAAATGCTCGAAGCTTGACCCAGTTTGTTATTTCTCTAGGAAAAGCATAAGAATCATAATTTCTATTGTGAAAAATTGGGAGATTAAACAATTTTAAATGATCAATTTCAAGACATTCATGCTTGAATTTTTTTAGTGTGTATGAGCCACAAGAAAAAGGGAAAGTTGGCCAAATTATTTTTTTGGCATCTTTCAAGACTTTTGTCAAATCGTTGCCAACTGTTTGATAGGAAATCTCCTTGGCCAATAATGTTTCTGGTATGTACATAGGTAGGACATGTGGAGGGGCATAGCTTCCAAAAACACGGATGTATGTAAAGTACTCCTCACCAAACTACCTACCTATAAAATTAAGACTTTTATCAGCTTTAGGAGAAATTATATGGATTTCCATTTCAAAAATGGCTTGGTAGACGAGGAGTATTATTTCATTGCATATTTTGAAAATATGAGAGTAGTATTTTGATTCCCACAAGAAATATAACTGGACAAATATTTGGGTTACTACATCTTTGGTCCATTTCCATCCAAAGGAGGGAAACTGAAAAGAAAAACAGACTGCATCCATGATATAAGAGCTCATGTAAAAAGGGGGGGGTTGTATTGGTTGTAACATTTCGATTTTCCCTAAAGGTTGTGATGAGTCTTATCAAATTATCTAAAATAATGGTTTCCCAATTTAGAATATACCTATCAGAGGGTACTTCTATCAAGGGTGTCCAATTCTCTCTAAAATTATTAGTATTTACAAACCCAAAAAAGCCACACATCATTGCATCTATTTGCGAGTAAGGAATTTTAAGAGAAGTGACTGAATACATACCTTTGTCATCACGCTTATGATGGTTACAGTCATTTATCCACTCTTTTATTACTGTTGTAGGATTGTCATTCTCTTGCATGAACTTCTGAACAAATTGTGAGTCATATTTCTTTTGAGGTTCTGGTAATTTATACATTTCCTTAAATATATTGGACTAATGATAGTTTTTTATTGGTAAAAAATTGTCTATCCCTTATAACTACATTTTCTAACACTCATCTCACTATGTCAGTGTATGAAAGCATTTTTGGATGAGTAGCAGTTCTATGAAGAAAGGAGTTATCTACATCTATCCAAGATTCTGAATCGTTGGAATAAGTATCATCACCTACGAATTTACTGTCTGGAAATACTTGAGGATTATCATTCTCGAAGAGTTGATAAATATATTCCCAACATGAATAACCAGTGTCTGAATTGCATGTGGTATCCGTGATTCAGGGAGCCATTTCCTTTTTCTCCTCTTGCTGCATGACTGACTCTAGTGGGGTGGAATATTTCCTTCATGATTTAATAAATCATTACATCCTTTTATGCCTTGTGTTTTAGAATTATCCTGTTAAAAAAAAAACTAGAGATGATCAACCAAAATCACTTCAAAACATTGTTAACAGTCTTATCAATTGAATTCATGCGTAATGGGGAATCCCTTGGTATTTAATTTTGAAACTAAAAAAATCAGTTGAAAACCGTGAGATTACAAAGAAACATGAATGAACAATTCGAAATTATAGGTCCATGTGATTCTGAAAAATGGCATTATATCACGATGTTTCATCAGCGATTTTATAATCGGCATGCTTTAGTGATTCAAGAAATCTGTGAAATGCAAAATGTGAAATTGTGACTCTGCGATGTTCTTAGATAGAATGTGATATCAGTGTATGTCAATTGACGAGATGTGATATCTATATATATTAGATAACAAATTTTGGTGTTTCGACATTTCGCCAATTTGCTACTTCCCAATTTTGTGGTTTCGACATTTCGACAGTTAGGAAATTCGTTACTTCACAACTCAGCACTTCGCTGTTTGCTTTTTAGAAACTTCATTTTTTTGGTATTTTTTCACGCTATATTATTTTTCTTTGAAGTTTTTCTTTTAAGAATTTTTTACTGATTTTCTTATTTGTAAAAGAAAATTAAAATATTAACCTACGAAAATCCTAACTTGGGTTTTATTTCTAAAATTTGAATATTAATTCTAAAATTTTAAAGGGTCCCCATTATTCTTTCTAATTTAATTCCTTGGATAATGGGGATTTGTTGTAATACTAAGAAAAACCTTAGGTTCATTACGACCTCACTGAATTTCATCCTTAGAAATCACATCCTTAAGATGGGGGAGGGTAGGGAAAATGTTGGTGGTATGACCATGGAGATCACAGAAAGCACATGGAGGATTAGACATAACTGCTATAGATGGGGTGAATTCCACTTGGGTTGCTTTAATTTTTTGTTTTTTTTACGGGATCCCCCCCCCCCCCGCTCACTAATCGCATTCACATCAAAAGTAGACTTATACCGAGGTTGTAGTGGAACAGAAGCAGAGGTAGGGGAAATGGGAACCAGTTGTACCAGTGTCATAGCCACATAAGGTTTGAGCTTACCAGGAGGGGTTTTTGGAGGAGGACCAATGTACCATACTAGGATCCTCAAGGTAAAGTTGAGAAAACTTAGTTAAACCATTGTAGGGATTGTGACTATTCTTGGTGGTGAGAATAAGAAAGGTATCTGGATAAATGGATGGTGTCTAGGAGGAACTCCTTCTGAGGCACCAGCTAAGTTTGGAGTAACAAGTTAATGTTGAGGTAGTTGTTGGGAAGAGCTACTGGGATACTAAGCAACTCATGACCCTTAGATCATGCAAACATTGGAAGAGTTGAGCTCGGTAGGAATAAAAAGTGAGCCATAATATGCCGCAAGCAACAAGGAATATTTATAGACTCCCAGATGGATATTAGTTAATGAAGGCACTATATTATGCCCACCATTGAAGAAATGAAATTCTAATGGGATGTTTTATATTGAGGATTGTAGTGTGCCAATTGATCAATAGTGGTAATCTTCAAGTCATGAGTAAATATCATAGTACAAAAAATGAAATGAGTGATTTGTTTCATGGGGTACATGAAACTACGACCGAGCAAGAGGTTATAATTACATCGATTACTTCAACATAAATCATGAACTACTTTCCACTGATGATGACAGGACAATTTTGGTATAGATTGATAAGTTGCGAAGGATGAACATCATATGCATGAAGGGTGATAATTTATGGAGAAATTTTAGGAGAACCAAGTTGCTTGCATAATTGGGTAGAAATCACACAGGTGGATGCACCTTTTTCGATGATACACTATTGGACAATGATGTTCTTGATTGAGAATTTAATCTAGAAGGAAACAAAGGGGGGAAGGTGAGGCTGATACGATTTTTCATAGTCAAAGAAAATCATGCCATCATCTGAAGGGTACACATTTCCCAGATAAGAGAGCATAGTCTTTCTTTGAGATGGGCACATATGGAGAATTTCCATCATTGACATGGTAGTATGAGAAACTGCTAATTCAACTACTATTCTATAAGTAAGGGAAGCCCAAGAGTAAAAAATGTTTCAATGTAATGTAACTTTGATGATTCTTGAAGGAAACTCTACCTTAGGTGGGGGGAACTATAAGGTACCATTGCATGAGGAAAGAGGCTCCATGGATACTTTCGGTTGTGCGTATGTGGATAATTTCTTAGGAGGTGAATCATATTGGCATGACCAAGTTTGAAGGTTAACGTCTTTAAAATTCATTATGAGGATTCAGTAAGACCAATTCCCTGGTTGAGGAGAAGGAGGAACACAGGTATTTTGCACATTTTGGGTGGCCACATATCCTTGGTAAGAGAAAGAATTTCTGAGCACTGCCTACTATAAAGAGGGAGGGACAAAAGAAGGAATAGGCTTCTTTCCTCTAGAGGAAGCTTCTTGATCTTCCCATTCTTTATACGTATGAGGGAGGAGGGAACAATCAAGAGTATAAAGAGGGAGGGACAGAAGAAGGAATAGGCTTCTCTCCTCTAGAGGAAGCTTCTTGATCTTCCCATTCTTCATACATATGATGGAGGAGGGAACAATCAAGGGTATAGTTTCCATAGGTACCTCAACACGTAAAAGGTTTGTTTATTCAAAGGGCCTTGTTCTACTTGGGTTGTGCACCTTGTTTTTAGGTTGTAATATTAGACTGATAACCCTTATTGGAATTAAGCTAATGACTTGGTTTCCTTTCTTTCACTGAGATTCTTGGTCTTGATTACCCTTCCCCTTAGTCTTCCCCTTCGGGTTAAGGGGAAGGTGAAATATTTTACAAATATTACACCTTCGTAGAGGTAGTTTCTTTTATGGAAATATGGGTTGAAGCATGTGAGGTTGAGGTTCTTGTTCCATTGGGTCTAGAGGACTAGGTGGTGCATAAGGATAATATGGATTCATGGTAACATTTTGGTAGCCAGGATAATTACTAGTTGGCCCTAGAATGGATTGATGTGTACTATAAAATTCATAATAAGTACTCATTCCTTGGTAGGAATTAACTTGTGAAGCTCTAGGGAGAGGGTAAGTGTATGTGGAACTATCTTCCCCCCTAAGGTTGACCATAACCCATGGATCCTTGCGGATATGGAGAAGGTTGTTGGTAAGATATCAATCCATTTTTTTGGAAAATTAATTAGGTTCGATCTTCATAATTATCTTTGTACTTGTATCCAAACATAAAAGAAGAAAAATAATATTATTTTTCAAGCATGGGTTTTATGAACAAATTTTTTTGTCATCTAGGTCAAGCATGTTCTTCTTGCTTGTAGGGTTAAATGAGTTAAAAAGACTTTTTATCATTTTTATAATATAACCCTTTGGGAAATTTGTTGCAAGAAAGAAAATTATTTTTGAGTGTATAAAGATAAAATGGCCTCTAAGACCAAGTCGACCCTGCTAGTGAAAAGTAAGCCTAGGAGAGGGCTATTGGACCCCTTGAGATGGGTATAAAAAGGAATATACTTAAACACATTTGGAAACCAATCATAACAATTTCAATATACACCAAGATAAGAACAAAAATAAGAGTGAAGGACAAGAAGACAAGAAGAAAGAGTAAGAGAATGAAGGAGATCATAAATTTTACTATTTATCCTCACACGTGTGAAAATAGTAGGGTTTCTATGCGAGTTGCAGGTCAAGGATTCCAGGATGAGTTGCAAATCTAAATTTGCAAGAACAAAACTTTAGCTAAAGTATATTTTGTATAGTTTGACCTTCGTTGACTTTGATGAACTTTGACTTGTTTGGAATAAATATTGTTGGAGGGATGACTTGGTACATGGAGGTGGTCTTGGACTTTATGTCTTACAAGTCTCAATTTGATCTGGTTCTAGAAGAAGAGGATTGCTCAATTTTTTTCCAATTGTGGGGTTTTTCCCTAGATTGCAGAATATTCGAAAAAATTAACCTTCATCTAAATGGAATATTATAATTTTTTTTATCACTAGGTAGGTGAATTAGTGGGTGGGGAGAGTCATAAAACCCCTTAGAAGGAATAATAACACTCCTAATGTTAAAGGAGGAAGAATAATTAACTGGAATAATCACCTTTGGGTGTGAACAGGGATTGGATCATGTTGATTCAGTCAAATTTGACCAAATCAACAACGTTGTCATGGAGGAGTGGTCTTTATGATGAGACAACACAGTTTTAGTGGAGGAAAACTTGCATGATCTTGGTGGCAATTATGGATGGGACCCAATGTGAGGAGGTTCACATGCTATATATGGAGGGGATGGTAGCAATTTTTATTCATGTTTTATATTATCATTTTGATATTGGTCTGTTTAGACTTTTCATTCCTTTGTTGTTTAGCAGGGTTGCTGTGCTGTTTAGCACAAGGGTGTTCCTGATCGGGAATACCTACCTCATCCTTAGGGAATGAGAGTTTCTTTGAGCTGCATTTCCTCATTCCGACATTTTTTCCAAGCTACCTCCTTCAGCTACAGTGAAGTTTCTATTTAGAGCTGGGTTGTGTTGCAGGGTGTAGCAAAGGAGGATAACATTGAGCCATTTCTGGGCTTGTTTTTCAGTGGGGAGGTATCCTATCCATTGGAGGATCACCAAGGAGGGCTCCTAGGAATATTTCCACATCTTTGGAATTAGGCCAACCATCTACCATCCCTCACAGTGCAGTCACAATTCTGAACTGTGTTATTTTTGGAGGCAGTTGCAAGCCTAGGGTTCATTGAGCTCATCAGGAGGGCCTATTTTTGAGTAGAGGGATCCGCCTTATATTTATAAATACCATTGGAGGATGACATCATCATTTTAGATCTGTCATAGCCTCATTCTATTTAGATCCAGTTTGCAGTGACATCTCCACCCAAGTGTTATTTTCCACATTGTATATTTTGTTGATATTTCTAGCAATCTTTTCCGGGTTGGCTAGAAATCATGTATTAGAGCCCACATCTTCTTTGCTTGGCATTTATTTTTTTTCTATCAGCCAAATTTCATTTATATATGTATTCAGCAGTAGCTACACTGATATAGATAGCTTTTTCACTTCTCTCCAACATTCTATACAGTTGCAGCAACACATGTGTTGATTGTTGGATAATTGGAGGATTGTTCCTATTGCTTGAGTGGCTTGTCCCTCATGATATTTTTGTATATTTCTGCTGATATCTTAATACAATTATGGCTTCATATTGATACCTCTCATGTCATGTTTATATTTTTTGTGTTTTACATTTTTATGAGCTATATTGCTGCTATTTCCAATTTGGAATATTACAGTGGCATCAGAGCCTAATCTTGGCTCAGCCTATGCATTCAAGACATTATGCCATTAGAAGGAGAATATTCCTATCATAGAAAAGGGAATTTTTATAGAAGAAATAAAGGCATGACTCCATTATTTGGAGAAATGAAGGAAGAGAGGATCTCCTAGCTTCTTTTCCAAACTATGAAAAATATCAAGGAAGATCTCAAGGAAATGAAAGGGGAGAGGTGTAGATAAAATTCAAGAGGGTTTGAAAGTGAAGAAAACCCTAGGTATTCACATTATAGATGTGGAAATTTAGTCACACATGAAGATACAAAACATATTTTATTTCCCACATTCACTGCAAGAAGGATGGAGGAAGAAGATGCACCAAGGGAGGAGACCTTGAGTGACTATCTTCAAGAGTATGAATCACAATCATGGAGATTTAAAGAGAATTTGGAATTCCAATGGTTTTTCCAACTCAAGGAAGATAGAAGGTCCAACAATCATAATAGAAGAAAGAGAGGTAGAATATTTCTATCTAACTTTGATGGATCAGCAAAGTGCATAGCAAAATCTTGGGTGAAGGAGCTAGATTCCTATTTCCAGCTACACCAAGTTTCAGAAAAGGAGGTCATCAGAGTAGTAGCGCTACACCTCAAAGGCATGGCCCATGATTGTTGTTTTAGTAGTTATTATTCATTTAAACATGCAAATGTAAACACTTATGTTGGGTTCACTAAGAAATTAGTGAGAATATTTGATATTAAATATTGTAAAACATCATTTATTGAACCCAAAAACATGAAACCTTTGCATGATTTGGAGAGATATATCCTACCCACTTCACTCCTTATTTCTATTGAAGGGGATGAAACATGCATGATGCCTTGCCAAGGGAAATATACCCACTTCTTGAAGAGACCTCTTCTATGAATGAAGACATGGAGGTTCCTCCTTCAAGGGAAGACCAAGATCAACGGTCTCTCATTGATGATGAGGCATTCTCAAATATTGATGAAGAGGATGAGAAGAGAAGAGATAATGACATTGTACCATCAAGAGGAGATCCATCACCACATGGGGATTGGAAGGGAGCCATTTTTTCCATCAAAGGAGCCCTTGTGTCTTTGCAAGGAGTTCCAAATGATCCAACATGTGGGATCCAAAACACAATTTCGGAGCAGCATGCATCAGTTATTGTGGGTTGTGAATATTGGGAGATGGAAGAAGAAGGAATGAAGGATCAACATCAAGGGATGATGATAATTCCCTCTTATATATTTCAGGAGGTTTCTGCACAAAATAAGGAGATTTTATTGCGCAGTGAAGAGAGGGACAAATCAGTACACTCATATATACAATCCACTTCATATTTTGATGTCTCACTACATGGGGGCATTCCACCTGGGAGGCCACCAGATCTAGAGTTAGTGGGAGAAATTTTTCCATTTGGTTCACCACTCTTAGATTATGAAGGGTTGAAGACCTTGGAGGAGTCCAATACATCGCAGAGAGTTTGGGGTAGACTGAAGGAGGAGGGACACATTCTCCCATTTTCAGCATCACCCACTCTCATTACATATTCTGCGCTGACACAAGTTTCTGCAGTGGTGGAGGATGGCACCACCATGGTGCAAGTGAGTTGCTTCATGGAATTGGAGAAATAGAGGGTACTTCCTCTGAGGAAGGAATCCTCCATACATTGGAGTAGATGGAGGCCACTCATGCTTACATTGGCCAAGATGAGGAGGTTCTTTTTGGAGGGTAGCTTCTCATGGGAGGCCAACTTACAAAGTCCACCACTTCTACTTGAGCATGAGCAGCCTCATGATGGGCATGAAAACACTTTGGAGGATGAATTTGGCATGGGGGATGTCAAAGGAGAAGAAAGAAACATGTGGGGAGTTTCACATTGAAAATCTTCAGCACTGTCTCTTAGGAGGATTGATCCATATTGGAGGTCTCAACTTTTGGTATAGTACTCCAAGGTTCTTGTTGCCTGCATGATTCTTGATGACCCAGAGAGAGATGATAGATACATGATGGTTAATGAGGTCATCTATTATTATGGCAGAGTTATCTTGAGAGAACTTCTGATCTCAAGAGGAAGCTACTACATGTATCACATGTGGACTTTCTTTCCATGCACTTTGATGCATTTCATTATTTGATGGAGGAGTTCACTTGGGAGGGCATCCAACAAGATATATATCAACATATGGAGAGATGCATAGCCCAGATGGTGATGGAGAGGATGTCACAACCACTTCCCTACTCATTGGGGGTGAGGAAGAGTTTCCAGTTGAGCCATTTCAGTTCAAGGACCAAAGTAGATGGTGGAGAAGGTACAATTTTGCATTATGATTTGTACTTCTTTAATTTATATGAGCAGCATGTTGTACCAAGGAGGATTATCCCTTCTTGAATATTATATTATGATGTACTTGAGGCCAATTGCAGTGTTGAGGTTGGCTATTCTATTGGTGGTTTTTGGGGGAAGCCACATGATTCTTGGTGTGCACCATTGACACCACATTTTACCTTCACGATCCTATCTTATAGGATTATTGTGGCAGTAAAAAAGTGGCTAGAAGGGCACTTGTTATTATTTGATGTGAGGTAGGCAGGGAATGAACTCTTCTGGTTCCATGCGTGGAACTATGATCCCCTTTCTGGTTGTCATATGGTAACTTCTTTTCATTGGTTTTTACTTCCATATATTGTTGATGTTCTTATGTTCATGGGAAGTTTTGTTTGGAGAGTGGGACAAGAGTTGGAGGTGCCCATTGGGAGTATAATTCTCCCTAATTTACATGTTGTATGTTTCAGGGGAAACAATGGGAGAACCATGATTTCCATACTACATATCTATTCTTCATATGGGAGGAGCCATTTGGAGAACTTGAGTTCTTGGAGGAGGCACTTCATGGCTGATTTGTTTGGTGGGGTAACTTGGGCCATTATTGGACGTCATGAAATTTCATCCCAAGGTTAGCCATAGCCCCATACTTACCATAAATGGAGAGATAAAAAACTTGGATGGGAAAATGTAATCTCTCCATGCAACCCCAACACATTGAATAAACTAGGGGTTGAGGATTTCTTTGATGAGCTACCTAGAATGGCACATTTCATTTGGATGATAGCATGGGTATGGGAGAATCTCATTGGGGATGAGATTCCTATTTTTATCATCACTCCTACCTTGAGGAGGCCATTGGACAACAAGAAGGTTTCCACTTACACCTTCCACTTTCTCATGATGTACACCATTTGGTTTTTCATACTTGGGAGGAACCATTGGAGGGCAGATTTATTGTAGATTATGTTGAGATGTGGTGGGAACTATTGACGAGGAGGCAAAAAGAAGAGAAATGGAGGAATTTTGATCCATATTTATAGTTTCTTGAGGACAAGCAACATTTTGGAGGGGAGGATTGTAATATTCCAAAAATTTAGGCTTCATCCAAATAGAATACTATAGTTTGTTTTATCACTAGGTAGGTGAATAAGTGGGTGGGGAGACTCATAAAACCCCTTATAAGGAATAATAACACTCCTAATTTGAAAGGAGGAAGAATAATCAGTTGGATTAAGCACCTTTGGGTGTGAACAGGGATTGGATCATGTTGATTCAGTCAACTTTGACCATATCAACAACGTTGTCATGGAGGAGTGGCCTTTATGATGAGATAGTGCAGTTTTAGTGGAGGAAAACTTGCATGAGCTTGGTGGAAAGTATGGATGGGACCTAATGTGAGCAGGTTCACATGCTATATATGGAGGGTATGGTAACCATTGTTATTCATTTTTTAGATTATCATTCTGATATTGGTCTGTTTAGACTTTGCATTCCTTTGTTCTTTAACAGGGTTGTTGTGTTGTTTAGCACACGGGTATTCTTGATCGGGAATTCCTACCTCATGCTCAGGGAAGGAGAGGTTCTTTGAGCTGCATTTCCTCATTCCATCATTTTTTCTAGGCTACCTCCTTTGGCTACAATGCAGTTTCTATTTAGAGCTTGGTTGTGTTGCAGGGTGCAGCAAAGGAGGATCACATTTAGCCATTTTTGGGCTTGTGTTTCAATGGAAAGGTAGCCTATCCATTGGAGGATTAGAAAGGAGGGCTCCTTGGAATATTTCCATATCTTTGGCATCATGCCAACCATATACCATCCCTCACAGCGCAGTCACAATTCTGAATTGTGTTATTTTTTGAGGCAGTTGCTGGGAGGGTTCATTGAGCTGATCAGGAGGGTGTATTTCTGAGTAGAGGGATCAACCTTCTATTTAGAAATACCATTGGAGGAGGACATCATCATTTCATTTCCGTCATAGCCTCAGTCTATTTATTTCCAGTTTGCAGTGACATCTCAATGTTAGGTCCCTATATCACTAGTATAGTCCCTTATTATCGTTAGTGTAAACCCCTTATTGTTATTATTGTACCCTTGTAACCCCCGTTTTGTTATTACTGTGCCCTTAAATTATTATTGTTAGGTCAGCTAGGATTACATTGTGGCCCACTAGGATTACAATATGGCCCTATGGACTCCTATATATAGAAAGGAGGTTTTGTAAATTGGATCATCCAAGAATTGTTCATTCATGTCATGTATTGGAGGTTGTCCCCTCGAAGTTGCTTATTTCTAAGGCATTGATATCTCTTTTCTTCTCTTTTTGGAGCTGGTTTCTCAACATTTGGTATCAGAGCTTTGGATTCTAGGGTTTCGTTGCTCCAAACAGGTCATCGTGGCATTTTCGCTATAACGTTTTTTCTACGAAGTTTCAGAAGCTGAAATTTTTAGGGTGCGAAGCCGAAATCCTGAGGAATAGTTTCTAAAAATTTCAGAGCTTGGTTCGAAACATTTTCGGAGATATGATCTGTGGAAGTTAGGTCTTTTTTCAGGATCCTAAATAGGTCATCGTGGCATTTGCGCTATAACATTTTGTCTACTGAGGTTCAGAATCTGAAATTTTTATTGTGTGAAGCTGAACTCCTAAGGAAACTCGTAAAACAATTTCAGAGCTTGGTTCACAATATTGTTGGAGATACGATCTGTGGAAGGTATTGCTTTTTTAGGCTCCCGAATTTCATCACAAAAAGGTGATCGTGGGAAAATTTCAATAACTCTCTCTTTGAGCATCGGATGGGAGTGCCGTAAAAAGTGGTCACAATTACACAGGCTTTAGTTTCTTTGATATCAATTTCATAGGTGAAGGACGAAACAGTGACACGTGGCAAGTCATACAAGTTCGCTATAGTGAACCAGTCCATAATTAGGTCATTGTGGGAGATTGGACATAACTTGGTCTTGGAGAATCCAAATCAAGTCAGACCTGTGGCATTCAAAATAGAATTCAGAGGGCTAATTCAGTGCTGAATTTCAGATAATTAAGAGCTGTAATAATAGAGATAATACAATTTCAATATCGAGCTCCTCAAAAGCATGTAAAAGGTGTGTATTTTGTTTCCGAATTGCATAAGTCTTGTTTGAAGAATCAAGTTGAATTGATTGCAAGGGCATATTGTAGAATAGATATCAGTATTGGATTATAAAATGGCCCCTAAAAATAATTCAACAACCATTAAGCCTTTGGAAAGCTCTACTATGACTCATGAAGACGAATAATGGCAACATGACATATCAAAATTACAAGAGCAAGTGCAACAAATTTTTCTCTCGCAAGGAGCAACAAAAAATTACATGGAAGTTTTGAAGAAAGGCGTGGAAACTAAGATGGATGGTTTGAAGAAAGGCGTGGAATCTAAGATAGATGGCATGGAATCTAAGATTTATGGCATGGAGGCTAGCATGGAATCTAAGATGGATGACATGGAAGCTAAGATCGATGAGAAAATGGAAAACATGAAGAATGTTCTAAAAGCAGACATGGAAGGTTTGACAAAGTTGATACAATAAATGTTTCCTAATGGTGAAAATATAGTAGAATAACCTCATGATGAGAACAAAATAAATGTTAATCGTGATTTCATAAACTCTAATGTTGGCGGGAAGAACCACCATATTCCAAAGATGGATATGAGGAAGTTTGATGAAAAGGATCCTGTAACATGGATACTACAGATGGAGCAATATTTTGATCTCCATAACGTGCAAAACACACAAAAGGTATGCATTGCAACTTTACATTTAGAACAAAATACATTTGTATAGTATCGATGGCTTTGCTCCCGTAAAAAAATTGTCACTTGGTCAATTTTTACGGAGGAAATGATAGCACATTATGAGGATACAAAGAGCAACACCTTCTTTAGCCAATTGATAAATCTCAAACAAAAGGGTTTAGTGGGGCAGCACATTGAGGACTTCCAAAAATTGAATATAAGGGTAACTGATATTCCAGAGGAACACAAGATTGATCTCTTCATAGGCACTCTAAAGGATAACATCCAACATGAATTTCGTGTTTTGGAACTAGATTCATTGGAGAAGGCATTCAGGTTGGCAAGAAAAGTTGAATGTAAAATTATGGCGACAAGGAAGCCTACCACTCAATTCTGTAAAGAAGGAAGTGTTGCTACGCCTAGATTTCCACAACCTACAAGGTTCAAAAATTGGAAGAAAAAAGAGAAAAATGGCTTTGCTACAGTTGTGATAGAAAATACACTAAAGGTCATAAGTGTGCTGAAAAGAAATTATTTTACATAGATTGTGAAGAAGAAGAAGAAAATAAACAAGAAGAAGATATACACCAGGAAATGGCCCTAGAAGAGGAAGAAATGAATCCGACCATATCATGTAATGCACTGGTAGGAATTACCAATCCTCAAACTCTCAAGATAGAAGGAAAAATCAAGAAGAAAAATGTAATAGTGTTGATTGATTCAGGTAGCACCCATAATTTTATTCATTGTAAGGTAGCCAAGGAATTAAATTGTTTCCTATACCCAGCACCAGAATGTCAAGTGATGGTTGCAAATGGAGGAACTATAAATTTCTCTGGGAAAAGCCATAATATCAAGCTAACCATGGGGGAATATGTATTGACTAGTCCAATGCTTTCCATTCCTATGGGAGGTGTTGATATTGTACTAGGAGTACAATGGTTACAATCTTTGGGGATGGTAGCTTTTAATTTTCAAGAACTTTTCTTGAAATTTTTTCATAAGGAAAGGAAGTTGAATTACAAGGTATTACAGGGAAGCCATGAAGGATAATGAGCTCTAATGTCATGACAAAGCTTCTAAAGAAAGAAAAACGAGGTGTAATTGCACAATTATGCTCACTAGAAGTTCCAACATCAAAATCATCTATTCCTGCAGATCTCCAACAAGTCTTGGACAATCATTCCAAGGTGTTTGAAACTCCCAAAGGACTCCCACCTATTCGTGATCATGATCATGCTATTCATTTGATTCCGGGAAGTGTTCCTCCAAACATCAGGCCTTATAGATATCCTTACTTCCAAAAGAGCGAAATTGAACGTATGATTGCAGAAATGTTAGAGGCGGGTATAATTCAACCCAGTCAAAGTTCTTTCTCTGCTCCTGTATTGTTGGTACACAAGAAGGATGGATCATGGCGAATGTGTCCGGATTATAGGGAGCTCAATAAGCTCACCATTAAAGACAAATTTCCCATTCCTGTGATTGATGAATTATTGGATGAATTACATGGAGCAATTTATTTTACCAAGTTGGATCTTCGTTCAGGATATCATCAAATTAGAATGAAGGCTGAAGATATTCCAAAAACAACATTTCGAACTCATGAGGGTCATTATGAATTTTTGGTCATGCCTTTTGGCCTTACCAATGCACCTTCTACATTTCAAGGGTTGATGAATTCCATTTTCAAATCCTTCCTTAGAAAATTTGTGCTAGTATTTTTTGATGATATACTAATCTACAGTAGGTCTTCGAAGGATCATGTTGAACATGTTGATAGGGTGCTCAAACTATTGTAGGAGAAACAATTATATGAAAAAACATACAAATGTTTCTTTGGAGTACAAGAGGTGGAATATCTGGGTCATATTGTATCTCACGAGGGTGTTAAAGTAGACCCTAACAAAATTAAAGCCATTAAGGAATGGAAAGTCCCCACAACCATAAAGCATTTGCAAGGATTTCTCGGGTTAACAGGGTATTATCGCAAGTTTGTTAAGAATTATGGGAGAATAGCAGCACCTCTAACAACATTATTGAAGAAAGATGCATTTTCATGGACTCCTGAAGCAACTAAGGCCTTTGAACATCTTAAAGAGGCAATGTGCCTAGCACCGGTCTTAGCTACGCCAGACTTCACCAAAACCTTTATTGTGGAATGTGATGCCTCAGGAAATGGAATTGGTGTTGTTTTAATGCAGGAAGGAAGACCCATTGCTTTTGAAAGTCGTCCAATCAAAGGAAAGTATTTACCGAAACCTATTTATGAGAAGGAAATGTTAGCAATACTGCATGCACTAAAGAAATGGCGAACTTACCTAATGGGAAGACACTTCAAGGTAAAAACTGATCATGATAGTCTTAAACACTTTTTGGAACAAAGACTATCTTCAGAAGAGCAGCAAAAATGGGTCACAAAGATGTTGGGTTATTACTTTGAAATAATCTACAAAAAAAGGAAAGCTTAATGTTGTTGCAGATGCACTCTCAAGAAAGAATGAAGAGGTGGAAGCATTGCTTTGTGCCATTTCTATTATCCAACCAGATTGGATAACCAAAGCAAGAGATGAATGGAAGAAGGAAAAATATGTATGGACACTCATTCAAAAGTTGCAGCAATATCCTAGTACATCTAATACATTTAGTTGAAAAAATTATTCCTTATGGTACAAAGATCGCTTATATCTTTGTAAGAATTCCCAACTAAAACAAAAGATTCTTCTAGAATTGCACACTTCTCCTTTAGGAGGACACTTGGGATTTTTAAAAACTTACCATAGGGTGAAGAAATAATTTTTTTGGGATGGCCTTAAATCTGATATCCAAAAGTTTGTGACGGAATTTTTGGTTTGCGAGCAGAATAAAGTTGAGACAGTTAAGACCCCGAGACTTCTACAACCTTTATCCATTCCAAGTCAATGTTGGGAGGAGATTTCAATGGATTTTATCACATGTTTACCTAAGTCTAAAGGAAATAATGTCATCATGGTGGTAGTTGATAGACTTACCAAGTATGCACACTTTTGTGCATTATCTCATCCATTTAAAGCAATTACATTTGCTACTACATTTATGGAAAAAATTCAAAAGCTACATGGAAGCCCAAGGGTTATTGTGAGCGACATAGATCCCATTTTTACTGGAAATTTTTGGACGGAGTTATTTTCTTGTTTGCGTACTCAATTAGCTCATAGCTCATCTTATCATCCTCAATCTGATGGTCAAACTAAGATAGTAAATAAAATTTTGGAAGGATATCTTCGTTGTTTTGTATCTGATAAACAAACACAATGGGTCAAGTGGTTACCTCTCGCTGAATGGTGGTATAACACTTCCTTCCATACTGTAGCAAAAATGACCCCATTTATGGCACTTTATGGATATCATTCACCATCCATCACATCATATTTAAGAGAAAATTCGAAGGTTCAAGTAGTGGAAGATCACATCGAGCATCAGCAAGAAGTTCTCCAACTCTTAAAGGATAACTTGACTTTGGCACAAAATCGAATGAAACAACAGGCAGATCAACATCGCAGCGAGAGAAGTCTTGATGTAGGAGATTGGGTATTTTTACGGCTACAACCATACAAACAAATGTCCCTCAAGCAAGCTAAGAAGGATAATAAATTATCACCAAAGTACTATGGTCCTTACAAGGTGTTGCAAAAGATTGGTACTATGGCATGCAAATTGGAGCTTCCTGCTTCTTCACGAGTGCATCCAATTTTCCATGTTTCATGCTTAAAGAAGGTTATAGGTGAAAATCTTCCAGTTCAAACAATATTGCCAGAACTTGATGAGGAAGGAAAAATCATATTGGAACCTGAAGCGGTCATGGAAACAAGAACTCGATAGCTATGGAATCGATCAATTTCAGAGTATCTCATCAAGTGGAAGAACTTACCCACTGAAGGTTCTACATGGGAGGATGAGAATTTTATACAGAAGCACCCAGAACTACTCAAGCATTGAGGACAACACTTTTTTGAAGGAGAGGGGCATGTTAGGTCCCTATATTACTAGTATAGTCCCTTATTGTTGTTAGTGTAACCCCCTTATTGTTATTATTGTACACTTGTAACCCCCATTTTATTATTATTGTGCCCTTAAATTATTATTGTTAGGTTGGCTAGGATTACATTGTGGCCCACTAGGATTACATTATGGCCCCATGGACTCCTATATATAGAAAGGAGGTTTTTTAAATTGGATCATCCAAGAATTTTTCATTCATGTAATGTATTGGAGGTTTCCCCCTCGAAGTGGCTTATTTCTAAGGCATTGATATCTCTTTTCTTCGCTTTTTGGAGCTGGTTTCTCAACACTCAACCACGGGGTTATTTGTCACATTGTATATTTTGTTGATATTTCTAGCAATCTTTTCCTGATTAGCTAGAAATCATGTATTAGAGCCCACATCTTCTTTGCAAGGCTTTTATTTTTTTTCTATTAGCCACATTTCATTTATATATGTATTCGGAAGTAGCTACACTGAAATAGACAATTATGTCGCTACTCTTTGGCCTTCTATACAGTTGCAACAACTCATGTGCTGATTGTTTGGATCATTAGAGGATTGTTCCTATTGATTTAGTGGCTTGTACCTCATGATATTTTTGTATATTTATGCTGATATATTAATAAAATGATGGCTCAATATTGATCACTCTCATTTCATGTTCGTATTTTCTATTTTTTACATTTTTATGAGCTATATTGCTGCTATTTCCAATTTGGAATATAGTGGTATTGGAGCTCTGATACCACTATAATATTCCAAATTGGAAATAACAACAATATAGCTCATAAAAATGTAAAAAATAGAAAATATGAACATGAAATGAGAGGGATCAATATGAAGCCATCATTTTATTAAGATATCAGCAGAAATATACAAAAATATCATGAGGGACAAGCCACTCAAGCAATAGGAACAATCCTCCAATGGTCCAAACAATTAGTACATGAGTTGCTGCAACTGTATAGAATGTTGTAGAGAAGTGAAAACATTGTATATATCAGTGTAGCTACTATTGAATACATATATAAATGAAATTTGGCTGATAGAAACAAAAAAAATTCCCGTAAAAGAAGATGTAGGCTCTAGTACATGATTTCTAGCCAGCCCGGAAAAGATTGCTAGAAATATCAACAAAATATACAATGTGACAAATAACCCTGGGGTTGAGATGTCACTACAAACTAGATCTAAATATAATGAGGCTATAATTGATCTGAAATTATGATGTCCTCCTCCAATGGTATTTCTAAATAGAAGACCAATCGCTCTACTCAGAAATAGACCCTTCCGATGAGCTCAATGAACCATCCCAGCAATTGCCTCCAAAAATAACGTAGTTCAGAATTGTGACTGCGCTGTGAGGGATGGTATATGTTTTGATTGATGCCAAAGATGTGGAAATATGCCAAGGAGCCATCCTTTATGATCCTCCAATGGATAGGCTACCTCTCCACTGAAAAACAAGACCATAAATGGCTTAATGTGATCCTCCTTTGCTGCACCCTGCAACACAACCCAACTCTAAATAGAAACTGTGTTGTAGCTAAAGGATTTAGCTTGGAAAAAATTCCAGAATGAGGAAATTCAACTAAAATAACCTCTCCTTCCCTAAGGATGAGGTAGGGATTCCCGATCAGGAACACCCTTGTGCTAAACATCACAACAACCCTTCTAAATAACAAAGGAATGCAAATTCTGAACAGACCAATATCAAAATGATAATCTAAAAAATTAATAGCAATGGTTACCATCCCCTCCATATATGGCATGTGAACCTCCTCACATTGGGTCCCATCCATACTTGCCACCAAGCTCATGCAAGTTGTCCTCCATTAAAACTGCATTGTCTCATCATAAAGGCCACTCCTCCATGACAATGTTGTTGATTTGGTCAAAATTGACTGAACGAACATGATCCAATCCCTGTTCACACCCAAAGGTGCTTAATCCAGCTTCTTGCTCTTCCTCCTTTCACATTAGGAGTGTTATTATTCCTTCTAAGGGGTTTTATGAGTCTCCCCACCCACTTATTCACCTACCTAGTGATAAAACAAACTATAATATTCCATTTAGATGAAGGCTAAATTTTTGGAATATTACACTATATCTTGTGTTCTTTGTGTCTTTTTGATGTTCATTTTTTGGTAATATCTTGATGAAGAAGTAAAACTAAATAATATAAATCCAGAAAAATTCACAAGTAATTATCAAGTAAGGACAATCAATATTAATCTATAATCACATTGATTTTTCAACATGGTATTAAAGCTAATTTGGTAGGAGGCTAGAAGATCACTCTCATTAACATAATTGAAGATAACTCTACAAAATTTCCTTCATCGCAGGCTAGAAAATGACCTTAACAAGTCTTAACAAATGAAAAGTTCTGTGAGAATAAATAGTACCAAGTCAAATGGGTGTTATATCTTGGATTTAAGGAGGAAAGTTTCATTGTGGATCAATACTGATGCTGTTAGATGCAAATCAAAAGTTATTCCTCTTGAAAGGAACCTATGTTCTGTTGATATAAGTAATCCAAGTAATGCAAGAACTAAACAACTTGAAAAGATGTAAATTACCTTCAATCTCCAGATTAAGGATGTGTTGATGACAAGAAATGACCTCATCAGCATGTGAGAGAGACCACCCAGTCAGAGCCCCAACTAAGCCCTTATTCGTTTGATGTAGTGGTTATGACTGGCTCAATTGGGTCCAATTACCCCCTCTCTTTGCCTGTTGGATTATAATATATATATTATTTATCAATAGAAAGAGAGAAATTAGATCTTCCCTCTTGGTGTGCACATGCAAGCAATAAAATCCTTAACCTAACTTTATGGCTCAGCCAAACCAAAAATAAGATATGTACCTACGTAAGGGGACTTATAGAACCCAATGATTAATCTAAATGCATCAAAAAGCCTGAAAAAAATCCTAAGCATATCTCGATTAGTAAGATGTAAATATAAACCCAATTGAGAGAAGAATAATTAAATGATTGGGGATTTTAACATGTCTTGATTATGATAAATATATAGCTAATGAAATAGTCCTACTAGCTAATATTGTGATTACAAAAAAAATTGTTCAGAGATATAATAACAATTAATAATTAAATATTAAAACCAGGAAAAAGTTCTTATAATTTCAATAGTTATTAAATTGATATTGTATGGCATATTTCCAACTAAATAGTTACTCAGAAATTTTATTTAAACACTTGGGCAAATAAAAAAATTAAAAACATATCTATGAAGCTAATGAATTAAATAGCTAATCCAATAGATATTCATGCTCATATCAAACAAGAATGCATAATATGAGAAAGATTTACTTAGATATGCCATTACATAAATGAAATTTTCATTTAAATAAAAGTATTCAAATTACAAACTAATGAAACCTGGTCTCTTTCTTTGTTCCTTTGAGTGATCTCCAACAATTTTTCAAAGATCATAAACTCTGCCACTAAAAGAAATAACTACAATAGTGCAAGCTCTCCCCCCAATACAAAGTCTAGATTTGAAAAAGAAAATTGCCATTAACCCATATCTGAATTTTCTCCTCCTTCCTACAGCTATAATCCCTATACAAAATCTCTTTAGAGCCTCTAGTTGTAGGGAAGAGGAACCCCTTCCTCATTCTCAAGATTGTTATTTAATTACAAAAATGAAAACTAAAAATGGAGAAATATTGAAGTTGTTTCCATCAATCCTCCATCTTCTTTATTTTTTATCCCTTCCCATTTCTCCCAATCTGCTATGCTTAATCCCATTCAATAAATCTCCTGCCAGATACCAATCAAAAATAAAATTAACTAAATTAAATTGCACACTAAAATCAAAATTACAAAATTGGGAAAAAACAACTCTCCAATAAAAATCCAATTAAATCAATAAAATAAAATAAATCTGAGCTTCCCGTTGATCTCCGTAAAAATCTTGTTGGTCAAATAGGATAGAATCGAATGGATCTACAACAATAGAAGCTTTGGGAAAATGAAAATGAAAAAAAAAAGCTCAGAAAATTAGTTTTGATTGTAAATTTAGAGCTTAATTTTATAATAATATTTAGGAATATTTAATGACTAGATATGGTCATGAAACCACTTGATAAATATTCTACATATTTTTATCTTTCTAACGAGTCTTCTTGGGCCTCATTTGGCCAACTAATACTCAACCTATGAGCCTCCAAAGTCGAAGTATAAAAACTGCTAAAATTTTGGAAATTGCATACCTCGACCAAAATTGGGTATTTTAATTAAAAAAAAATTAATTTCAAATTAGATTAATAATAAATTACAAGAAGATAATTTATGTGAATGATGTGTTTCCTATGGTACTAATAATCACTATGATTCAAGTTTCAAGTGTTAAATATATGATGTTATAGTATTTGATCCAAATGTTTGAGATATTAGTCGCTATGATATATATATTATCTGAATTTATACAAGTTACTTTATAAATATTCTTGACGTAAGTATGTTACAATGTGTCTGGTCTAAGCTCCTACAATATGTGAATTCAAACATTAATTCCAAAAACAACAGACAACAAGATGACACAATTTGACGAGTAGTGGTATTCTAAATTGATATAATACAAAAATATAATAACAATGGCAAGGTCTAATGGATGGTTTCACAATGGTCACACTATATTTTCATACCTTGTACTCTGTGGAAATGATATAGTGACATTGAATTCATTAAATTAGAGTGGCATGGTCTCATATGGTAGATAGGTAACCTTATCTCCATAGTGATATGTGGTGTCTCTCCCAAAGGCATTGCATGACTATGATATGAGCTACACTAATGGTGTGTGACATCTCCAACAAGGTTTGGAAGTGATTCAAGTTCTTTCTAATACTCTCAAGGTGTAACAACCTTGGGTTAAAATTTCATGTAATAAAATTTAATAAAGGATAAATAAGACCACAGTTAAGGGGCACGTACTCCAAGTTAACTGTTGGGAAAAATATAATTGTGGGCATCACCTGTTATGTTTTATGGCTAAGGGGAAATTTGCAAAGGAAATGGCTAAGGCTTTTAAAATGCAAAAGATTATTTTTTGGCATTTATTTATGAAAATAAAGGAAATTAGGAGAAAATGAAGATGAAAGGTCACAGGTTTCATGTGAGGAGGAAAATGAAGGAAAATAATGGAAAATTAAAGAAATTAGAAGTCTCATTAAAAAATACCTCATAACATCACTTGGTGGGATTTTGTTAGAGTTTTGGAATTAATCTTAGAGAGGAGAATATCACTAAGAGGAGAAATAAAGAAATCAAGGAAGGAAGTGTTGGGGTTCCTGTGTTTTAGTAGATTGGATAACCACAAAACAAGACAACATCAAAACCACTTTGGGATATCAAGATCCAGCCCTCCTGGATCCAGAGAGGGATCTCTCTATAAAGTTAAAGGATAATGTATCTTTAAAGTTCAATTCAAGGTCTTAGGCTAGTTATAGAGCACAGCGGTTTGTTTTTTTTTTTGGTTGGACAAATGTGACTCAGGTGGTATAAATAGAGCATGGGAATCTACAAGCCATTGGGCAATGGAGGCATGTGAAAGTCCCAAAAAGTTTTGACTAAGAAGGAAGGGAAACCAAAGGGAAAATATAACTTGGTCAAATATATTTTGAATAATATAGGTGAAATGGGATGAACATTAAGGACTAAGAGTTAAAAACAAGCTAAACCCTTTCACAATGGCTTAAAGGATTCGGGGAACGCCCTATTTCCTCCAGTAAGCTCACTGCTTTGGACTTAATCAATATAAACACTCAAAGGAAAGAGAAATGCAGACTAAACCTTCTTTAATAAATTATAGGATTCAAGGAATGCCCTATTTCCTCCCACAAGTTTCCTACTGAAGGCTCAATCAACAAAGACATAAAATTGCGTTCGAAGAAGAGGGAATGCCTTAGAGATCTAGGACTGCAATTATAGAGAACTTTAAGACAATAATTACAATAAGAAATAGAGGGTATGATTGAAATATACCTCACTGTCAAACTGCAAGCATTAATAATCAAAGGGAGATTTCAGATACAATATTCAGTGGTAAAGAAAGAGGGAACACCTAAACAATATTTAACACAACTGAATTAACCATTTCTGAAATAAAACAAACTGATAATTTAAGAGAGATGTTAGACTACCCTGTCATAATTCAGTAGCAGAAAACATATAAATAGTGAAGGATAAACAGGTCAGAAGTACTTCTAAGATACATTTCTCTACCTAAACTTTTTATCCTACTGTAAGTCAAAGCATAATGGAACAGATTGATAAATGGGAAATAACATTAACAATAGATATTACTTCACCATAAATAGGCTCATGGATCTAATGGTCCAGCCTCCTTCATCAACATAAAACACAGAGACTTCCACACTCTTTCAGAACACTAATACTTCTTCAAAGTAGCAATATGTATTACTAATTTGACTTCTGTGATCCATAAATTATGTATCAAATATTTTGGTCAAACTAGCCGTTATTTTTATTGTTTATTTTTGATTAATTTATTAATTTTTATTTTTATTTTTTAGTTTTATATTTTATATTTTTATATTTTATTTTATTTTATTATATTTTATAGTTTTATTTTTATTTATTTATTTATTTATTATTTTTTATGGTCAAACTAGCCATTATTGTACAATGGCTATTTGGAGCTTCTTTATCTATTTAAGCTGAGTCCTAGATCAGATTTCGTATCTAGTCCTGATGATGAACCACACTGGCTAGTTCGAAATGCGTCGACACAAATTTCTCCAATGTGATTTTCACTGAAAGATTTGATACATAATATGTATTACTTTAGAAATCAGCAAATGCCAACCTGTTTCAATGAGACTTTGAAGAGTCTTTATAGGAAAGATGAGGAAAATTAGGTGAGGAAAGTTTTAATGAACATCAGAGGTAGGAGAGAGCATTCGAATGCTCCATCTTGGGTCATAAACATAACATTGAATTCTAGACAGGATCAATAACTTTGTAGCTTGTTGAGACCATTTTGATAGGATAAAAATCACCCACAGGGTGTCCTTGAGAGGAAAAACCATCTGGAGTGGTACTGTTATCTTCTTGGTGTGAGTTAAGTGAAGAATGGGCTATGAGAACCCCCATGCTTCGAAATAATTGTTTATGACAGTTTGTAGTAGCCTCCTTGGTGTAATAATTGCTTGGCAGGCCTTTGAACGTGGAGATGGGCTGTGTCAGTGTCAGTCAACATTCATCACTAATAAATGCTCTATTCCTTTGTACTTCAACCTGTTTTGGCTCTCTATATGCTTTTATTTTGCTGATTGCTCAAAATTCTTCTATACTGATGCCCTTTGATGTTGTTTTGTGGCCCTAAGATTTCCATCTGACCTTTTGTGTCACCTTTGTGACTGTAAAACATTAATTCCTTAGCTGGCCATTAAAAAGCGTGCAAACATACGAAAAAATGTTATGAAATCTTGCAGGCTTGGTTTAGACTGCTTGCAGAGGCTCTGGGGTGGCGGAGGAGCAGTGAGGAAGAATGTGATTGCAACAGAAAATCGGAAAGAACCCTGGCAGAGTACCTAACCAGGTCAATGGAGGTTTGGGTGCGAGGATGAACGTGGACTGTTAGATCAGGATGATTTACGATGGAGATCTCTCTATGGAGTTGTTCGGGAGGGAGATGGAAAACAAATGAAATGTTATTGCGATATAATATGGGCCGTACGATCTTAGAGATCGACGGCAAGGATTAAAAGAGGAAGTTATGTTGTGGAGGGTGGTATAGTGGAAACCGGGAATGGTTTTCGCGCAACAAAATGGGGGGAGGTAGTATTAGCTTTTGGAACACGATATAAGTTAGCGTTCGACACGTGGATTTCTAAAACCACCTTTATCGTGTAAAATTTGTGCACTGTGGGAAGGGCTCAAAAATTACGCGATATTCAATGTTGGTCATCAGATGATCGTCGGGAGATCGGACGGTTGTGGGAGAGCGCGACAGAAGAAGAGCTCCGAGGTAAAGTGTATGTGGGGAGAAAGGCTTTATGATGCAACATCACGAAAAACAGGGTTTAAATTGAGTAAGTGTGAAAAATGACCTTTAGCGTTAAAGTGTAAAAATTTATGCATGGGCAAATACATAGGAAAAAGGTGAAAATGAGAGGAAACGGGGCATTGGTGGTGGGACTGGGAGTACAGAGGAAAAATCCTGGGGGTGATCGGCGGGTTAAATGAGGGTTGTTGGATCATGATATATCAACGACACAGATTAAAGATGGGTCGATGATGAAGGGCTTATGAATGGAGTGAGGGACGATCTTAGCCATCGGTTCTTGTGGATTCGACGGCTAAGATTAAATCGGGAATCGGCATCGAAGGAGACAAGGAAAAGGGACTAAGCCTTTGCATTTTGCCGATGCGATGGAGCGATGCGACACGGGCCGTCCGATCTAAAGAGAGATTGACGGTGGAGATTAAATCGGAGGTCGGGATGGTGGAGGCTCATGTGATGGAAGGGCGCGATGCGATGAAATGCTGGCCATTGGATCTGGCAGAATGAATGGCTGGGATTAAATCGGGGATCACACATCAGAGGTGGAAAGCGAACGAGACTTTGGATTTACGATGTGTGAATAAGCGCTGGCCGTTCAATCTGAAGGATGATCGTCAATCAGGATTTAATCGGCGGGGTGGTGATGGAGGGCCATGGGCAGAGCATGATGAGATCCTAGCCATTCGTTCTTGTGGATTCAACGTTCTAGATCAAATCATAGGATCAGAGTGATGAGTGAAGTGAAGAACCAATGGAGCGATGTGATGGAGCGCTGGTCGTTGGATCTAAAAAGATCAACGGTGGAGATCTAATCGGCGACTAGCGGAAAATTCAAAAGGAGAAAAGGACATGTGAAGCGCGATTGAATCTCGACCGTCGGTTCTTGTGTATTCGATGGTCAGGATCAAATCGGGGATCGGAGGAGAAAGGGCTCATCGCATCAGAAGATTGGAAGAATAAGGGAAAAGTCAGGGAAAAGAAACTCTGATTGTGATTAGAAATAAGGCCTAGCTCCTGGTTATGGCTCCGGGTCACATGTGAAAAAGGGGCCAAGGCTAAGGCCGGAAGGGGCTTAAGGCCTTACTGTAAAAATGGGTTTTTAGGTAAAAAATGAAGGTTTTTCAAGGCTTTTTTGGCTTTCGGTAAAGGGGAAAATGGGTGTTTTAAACTTATAAAAGGGATTTTTAGAGGTTTAAAGGGATTTTGGAGGCTTTCAAAGGGAAATGGAGGGTTAAAGAATGAAAAGAAAGCTTTATGAATGTGGGGGGGAAAGTTAGAATAGGCAGTTTCAGAGGCCCTTTGGAATATCTTTCTTTGGTGAATCAGCATGGCTTTAAGATGGAAACAATAGTGAAGATGAACCTCCAGGATAGGAAAAACATAAGACTTCAAGGATGATATATTTTTAAAGGAAATAAATCTCTTGAAGGCTTGAAAACAAATTTAGCCACCACTAGGTATATCAGAATTTATAGATGGCTAACAGTGGCTCCACTTGGGGAGGACAGCTTGCCCTTTAGGTGTCCAGAACCTCAAAAATCGCTGGATTTAGTAGACCAGTGCCATTCCATTGGGCAGAATTCTTCATTTGACAAATTTTCACTATCCTGCAGCAAGAAATCCATTTCAGCAATACTTCTACCTACCCCAAACTATTTGTCCTAACATTTTCTTCTTCTTTTGAGTGCACTTAGGCTGGCAAACTCTTTTTTCAACATTTTATTTTGCAAACAGAAAAATAAACCTATCTAATGCTACCCTTATTTCTCCATGATTTTAGATTAAGTAGTTGACCACATAATCTTCTCTACCTAATCTAATATCTGCCAAGATTAAACAGACTGACATATTTTCATTCTCTATATTCTAAGACAGAAATTGAAAACACAGCCAAACCAAGATTAGACTGTTTGATTTGCTGTGGGTCCATGGCATAAAGACAAGCTGCACATGAACCGAAACTAGCAGAACTTAAAACAAAACTTGGAAGGTTTAAAGATCTGGAATTCAAAAACATTCTTCCTTCTTGCTGTGCTCAGATTTTGAGCTTTTTAGAGTCATCTTTCTTTCTTCATTTCAGCTCTGGTTTTGATCTTGTTAGAGTTGTTCTCTTTTACTTTGTTGGTTCAGGTTTTGAGCATGTTAGAACCAGTTCTCTTCTTCTCTTTGGCTCAACTTTTTAGATAATTAGAGCCATATTTTCTTATGATTCTAGTTTCATATTTTCAGCATGTTTGAACCTTTCTTTCTTCTATCCTAATATGTTCTACAGATAAGCCAAGATTAAGTAGTTTGGAAAATATTCTTCACTATCCTATCAGTAGTAAATTGAAATCTACCCAATCATGATTAGGCTATATGATTGGACAGTATTGCTCCATAAAGTAGTGGAATTTGAGCTTGCTCACTTTCACATCTTCCTTTCTTTTTGGTATGGGGCTATACCTTTCTTGTTTTATTTCTACCATCTTTTCTATTTTTTTATTGTTTTTGTATTTTTCTTCTCATTTTTCTTGATGCAAATTGTATGTACAATGGATAAAAACTCTGAAACTAAGACTCTTGATAGAAATAGTGTTTAATCATCCTGCCATTGACAGGACCTCCCACCACTCCTTCACCATTCAGTTCTTGGAGAAAAAATGCATTATTCCCTCTTATGGAATGAATAATGTAGGGCACTTTCCACAGATTTTCAAACTTACCATGTTTTCCTTTCTCTTCCCTCCTTGAATCCCATTTGAGAACCACATTCCTAACTTGGAAGTCATTTTCTTTATTCCTTCTGTCAAATAGCCTTTTGATGTTTTCCTGGAATTTCTGAGTTCTCTGATAGACTTCATCTCTGGTCTGCTGGAAATGGATGGTATGATTGATCCTTATCTCCATATCATTTTCTTCTGCTTGGAATTCCTGAAGGAGTTTCATGACTGGAACTCCCAAGGATGTTGGGAAAACAATATCCATTCCATAGACCAGCTGATAGGGGGACATGTTAATTGACTTTTTTGTGGTTAACCTATCAGCCCACAAGGCATGAAGAAGCTTACTATGCCATGCTTTCTGATTCTACTCCAAATTTTTTTTGATGATGTTGATCAAGATCTTGTTTGAGGATTCAGCAAGTCCATTTCCTTAGGGGTAATAGGCAGTGGAGTGGCCAAAGGTGATATAGTATTTATGGCAGAAATCAACCATCTTCTTGGATTTAAAGGTAGCAGCATTGTCTGTGATTATTTTTCTAGGACAGCCAAATTTGGACAATATGTTGGTCTCAAGGAATTTAATAATGACAGAGTCAGTAGAATTCCTAGTGGGTATGGCCTCTATCCATTTGGTAAAATAATCAGTGTTTGTGAGGATCCACTTGTGTTGTGCTGAGGAGGATGGATGGATTTCCCCTATGAAGTCCAAACCCCATTGTTGAAAGGGTGTTTCAACACTAATGGGTTTCAAGGGTAAGCACAAGAGTTTTCTTCTACCGTCAAAGATTTGGCATTTGTGGCAAGACATCAATAGTTTATGGGTGTCTGGGAAAAGGGTGGGCCAATAGTAACCAGATCTAAGGATTTTGTTTGCTATGGTCTTCCAATTTAAGTGCCCTCGACATTCTCCTTCATGCATTTCATGCATGATTTTTCCTGCATCGTTCTCAAGTAAAAATTTTAGTAGTATCCCAATAGCATTTTTCCAATATAAAACTCCATCTATCATGCAATAATTTAAAGCCTTCTGTTTTACAAATCTGGCTTTTGTTTTTGAAAAAGAAGGAGGAGAATTTAAATAAAGCAACACATAAATGATGTCAGCATACCATGGAGAGTTCATGAATGTTTCTTCAGTAAATGGTGCTGGGAACTCTTCTATTTCTTCCAGTAAATCAGCCATGAGTTTTGCTAATCCTTGTCCCTTGATGAGTTTGGTAGGCCTGATTTCTAAGTCATATTAAAGAATAGTGGCAATCCATTTTCCCCTTTTACCATCGGGGTCCTGACTTAGAATATCTTTGATTACAATGCGTGGCACAAAGGCAGTGATATGTGAATTTAAAATGTACACCCTGAAGTCCTTTAATGCTTTTACCAGTGCTAAGGCTTGCTTCTCCATGATGTTGTATTTGAGTGGGGCATCTGTTAAGGCTTTTCTGAAGAAGGATATAGGTTGTTCTTGCCCCAAGATATTCTTTTGCAACAACACTACAGCTACTGTATGTTCATATGCAAAGGAAAAAATATAGAAATATTTGGTGAAATCAAGACTGATAAGGACTGGTGCTTGAGTAAGGGCTTGCTTTACCAGTTCAAATGATTGTTTAGCTTGCATTTTCCATTTAACACCTACTTCTTTCCTGAGCATGTTAGTGATGTTTCTTAATAGCTCAGCAAGTTTGGGGTTGAACCTCCTCAAAAAATTTATCTTTCCAATGAAAGACTGTAATTCTTTGAGGTTTCTAGGGTGGCTGATATTCAATATGCCATCAATTCTTTTAGGATCTATTTTGATCCCTTCTTCAGAGATTATATTACCAAGAATATTTCCTTCTTGGAGGTCAAAAAGTGTTTTTTTGGATTTAAAGACAAGCCAAATCTTTTGCATTTCTCAAAAACTTTCCTTAAATGTTCCAAATGTTCTTGATCGGTTTTGGAGAAGACGGTAATATCATCAAGGTAAATGATTATAAAATATCCTATGTCTTCTGAGAAGGCTATGTCCATGACCCTCTGGAAAGTGGCCCCTGCATTCATCAAACCGAATGGCATTTTGACATACATGAATGTCCCCCAAGGTGTGATAAAGGTTGTTTTATGCTGATCACTTGGGAGGACTAACACTTGATTATAACCCAAGAACCCATCTAATAATGATATTCTTTTTGACCCAACTACCCTTTTAAGAATGTGGTCCATTTTCGGCAAGGGGTAGTTATCCTTTAGAGAGGCTCTATTAAGGTTCCTGAAGTCAATACACAGCCTGATATCCCCTGTCTTCTTCCTGACAAATACTAGATTGGAAACCCAGTCTGAGTATCTAAGAGGAACAATGATCCCTGCATCATACATCTTCCTAATTTATTTTTCTATTGCAGGCAATAAAATCGGGTTTATCCTCCTTAATTTCTATCTGAAAGGTTTCTAGTTCTCCTTAAGAGGAATCCTATGCTGAATGATGCTAGTGTCATATGATTTCAAGTCTTTATAGTCCCATGCAAAAACATCTATAAAATCTTTGAATATTGCTATGTATTGTTGTTTGATGTGAGTAGGAAGGGTGTTAGACAACTTAATCATTTTAGGCTCAGTCGGGTTGCCTATGTTGTGCTCTTCCACATTAGTTTCCATGGTTTTGGCTTTAGGTTCCTTAGCTACATCGTTGAAATCAAAGAGCTTTTCTAATGGAGCAAGGCCTTTGGGTATTATATCACCTTTGCACTCTAGAATTTCGAGGTCCTTTTGGTTTGGATCATCAGATAATTTTTCTTTGAAAATATGATCAAGCTGATTTATAACAGAAGGAGAAGAGGACTCTGTTTCAGGAATTGGTTCTTCATCTAAGCATTCTTTTTCATGGCTGGAACTTGGTGATGCTGAGGGAAACTCATTTTTTGACTGCAAGAAATATTCTATATGTTTATCATTGTCAAATACTTACCAATGATCTTTGTTATTAGGCACTGCTGGTCTGTTATTTACCTTTATAATGAGTTGTTCATCAATTTGTGGTATTTGGCAATTACTAGCAGTAAAATCTAGTTCGTTTGCCAGGTGATTTTGGGCTCTTGGTATGAACATAAGCTCATATTTTTCAAAGGTTTTCAGGAGATCTAAAACAATGTTTCTATATTCTCTGAGTCTGGGGTTTTTGGTCGAATATTCCCCTTTGATTTGTCTGATAATTAACTCAGAATCTCCCTGTACTGATATCTTTTTGGCCTTTAACTCTTTAAGTATGTGTAGGCCAAGGAGAAGGGCTTCATATTATGTAATGTTGTTAGTGCATGAAAATTCTAATTTGCAGGCATGTCCTTTGTCTGTGTTGTGTATCCATACACCAGCCCCTGCACTGTTTTTGCTGCAAGAGCCATCAAAGATCATTCTCCAAAGTGTTTCTGTTTCATTTTCATCTGTTTTGTGTTGCTCTAGGCTATTGGAAGTTGAGATATCTAGAGGTTCAGAGGAAGACAATTCTGAATGCTCTGGTGCACTAATGTCCTGCTCATTTTCTTCCTTTGTTTGGGTGACTTCATCTTCATTGTATAAAATAAATGAATCTAGATCTAAATGGGTGGAATAAACAAGAGTTTTGTGAGGTTTTTCCTTGCTACTCACCATGTGTTTCATGAGGGTTTCCCTATATAATCTTTTGGTTTGACCAAACACTGGTATGGTGGCATAAGACATATCCATATGAAGGGTGCCCTGAATTTTAGCTCCCCATGATCTAGACAAAAGCATGCCATATTTTGGGGGAATTTCAGCTACTACTACATCCATTACAAGATCCTTGGCAGGAATTTGAGACAAGTTAACACACAAATATTTAATTAACCCCAAGCATTTGACCCTTCTGGAATCAAAGGAGTATAAGTATTTATATGGTCTAGTAATCTCTAAGCCTAAGCTTTCCATTACTACCTTGGGCATAAGGTTGTGTGATGCTCCTGAATCTAGCATGGCATTGTGTAAGATTTTGTCATGAATGTTTAGACTGACATAGAAAGGAGGCACAACCCCTTCCCGGTATTTTCCTTCAATTTTGGGACCAAACAACAACTCTGGCTTGTCATCTGTCAAGTTCAAAGTATCAGTATCAATATTTATATTCAGAGCTTTTAGGACCTAGTTTTTGTACACTTCTCGAGTCACTAATTCAGCCAGAGGTATGTTAATTTTAATCTTTGCAATCTCTCCCTCAAGTATGAAAGGAGCTATTGATTTTGTTGTATTTACATCTATTTTTTCAATTGAATTTCTTTCAGCAATTCTGATTTGCTAAGTTTTATTAGGACTGTCAATCTGGGTTGTTTTAACAAGGCCACTAGCAGAAATACTAGGGCAGCTCTATTCCACATTTGGCTAACTTCTTTTCCCTTTGTTTAAATCTGTTTTCTTAGCCAAAATGTGGGTTTTCTCTGCTACTTTCTTATGTTGATTTTCTGAATTTTTCCTAACAGCAGAGCTAGATTTTTTGTCATTTGGGTTATCTATGTTCCCTTTGCTTCTTATATCATAGTGTTTGTGTACCTCCATGATTGTGTTCTCAAACCCCAATCTATAATCTTCAGACTCCTTATATGCGTCTTTTTTTGGTTCTGAGGAGAAGAAACCTTGTTCTTCTTCAGTGAGGTAAAAATTATCCTCACTGTCTGATCCAATCAAGTTCACATGGTTTTCTCCCAATCCTTCAATCTCCCTTTCTTCCTCTTGATCTACGTATTTTTGTTGGAAGGGACGTCTAATTTGTTCGTCATTATCTCTTTTCCTATCTTGATTGTTTTCTCTTCTAAAGTTCTGGTTTCAATTTCTATTTTGGAAGTTGTTTTGGGGTTCTCTTGGTGGAACTCTTCACTCAAGTTTATCCTTTCAAGCACTCTCTCCATTACCTTCACTAGGTTGTCAATTTTGGTATCAGAGGATGAGGTTGAGGGTGCAGAATCATCTTTAGAAGTTACCCTCTTCTCTGATATGAACCTAGCTCTTTTCTCAATTAAGTTTTCTTCTACACTCATAGCTCCTTTCTTCATGTCTTCTATAGTTACATAATCTCTCTCCCTTAGTTGATAAGCCATATCAACATCGAAACCTTTAGGATATCTCACTAAGGCCATACCTTGGGGAGGTTTCATGTGAGGTGGAAGAGCATTGTAAATAATATTAAACCTGGTGGAGTAATCCTGAACACTCTCTCCCTGATTTCTTTTAAGACTGTTATACTCTACTAATATTTGGAGAGGGTTGCTTTTGATCTCCCATTTTTTTTCTGAATTTTTGATGCAAAGAGGGAAGGTCATTGATGCTATTAGGAGTTAAGCCCTTAAACCACTTCTTTACTACTCCTCCTAAAATTTGAGAAAAATTTCTCATCTTAATGGTCTCATATTCTATTTCCATATAATCAAAGAATCTTACATCCTATCTATATGTTGTTGAGCTGTGGTAGATTTAGTGATATGGGGAATTTTAGACTGATAATCATTTGGCAAGGGAGCCAGAGGTTGTGGTAACACTAATGGGGCATACCATGTTTCCATGGCTGGAAAGAAAGGTGGATTTGCAGTGGGTGGATTTACAAGGAAGTGGGCTACAATGGAGTGTTTTGGGTAGTGGTGGTATGGATTAGAGTGGAAGAAACACTTGGGCCCACAAACTAGTTTTGAGAAGATTGGTTATGAAAGAGGCTAAAGTGGTGGAGAAGTTGTGAATCAGGAGGAGTAGAAGGTGAAGCTTCCCTACTAAAGCTCTGCTGCAAACCTGTAGTTTCAAAATAAATTTGGTTTAAAACACTTTGAGATCTGGTTCTAAAGATGTTCTTAGTATGATGTAAGTCAAAGTGTAAATCCTCCAAGACAGCAAGGTTTTCAGGGAGAGATTTTGTTCTTGGAATGTTCCTATCAGCAGCTAACTTTCCAGTTCTAGAATTATGCCACATAATTCTCTCTGGATTGTCAAATATTGTAGGATGGTTAGGGTCTGGATGGGATCTAGTGTTGATCCTATGTGCAGCCAGACTACTTTTCAAAAATTGAGAGAGGCTGAAGTTGTAGGAACTGCTTTGAAATTTTTGTCTCTTAGAAAGTCTTATTTAATATGGGACTAGGCTTCTCAACTTCTTTAAGGCTGGTTAACACAGTCTTGAAGAAATCTGGAGACCTATATGGGTAATAGGCCTACTCGGGCTAATGGAGTTGCCAGGTGGAAAATTTTTAGCTTTTTGTGAAGGTAAATTTGTTTTATGGTTCCACCACCATGTTTATTATGAAGCCACTTTGAGATATTTTTGGATTTTGTAAATTTTATGGTTATGATAGTGTCTTATGTCTGATCTTATACTTTAGTTAAGGTTCTCAAAAAAATAGAGTCTACTCTATGGCTCACTAGCTAATTTTCTTAGATATTTGTAGGACTAAAGAGTGCACAAGAGTTAGCTAGACTATCATATACTCAATAGGTACCACCGTGATCACCATTATGTTGGTGTGAGGGGTGGGATAAGTCCACAAGGTGTTATTTTTCAAGCTAAGGGCCTAAAGATTTTTTAAAAAGTATTCAAGCAAATATGAATTCAATAGGTCCCACCGTGATTACCATTATGTTCAGGTTCCTGTGTTTTGGTAGATTGGCTAACAAAAAGATAAGACAACATCAAAACCGCTTTGGGATCTCAGGATCTAGCCCTCCTGGATCCAGAGAGGGATATCTCTATAAAGGTAAAGGATAATGTATCTTTAAAGTTCAATTTAAAGTTCAATGGTATAAATAGAGCATGGGAATCTACAAGCCATTGGGAAATGGAGTCATGTGAAAGTCCCAAAAAGTTCTGACTGAGAAGGAAGGGAAACCAAAGGGAAAATCTAACTTGGTCAAGGATGTTGTGTAACCAGCTCCAAAAATAGAAGAAAAGAGATTAAGCCACTTCGAGGGGGAAACTTCCAATACATTACATAAATGAAAATTCTTGGATGATACAATTTACAAAACCTCATTTCTATATATAGGAGTCCATGTGGCCATAATGTAATCCTAGTGGGCCACAATGTAATCCTAGCCGACCTAACAATAATAATTTAAGGGCACAATAATATGGGGTTACAAGGGTACAATAATAACAATGGGGGGGGGGGGGGGGGATAATATAGGGACCTGACATGCCCCTCTCCTTCAAAAAAGTGTTGTCCTCAACACTTGAGTAGCTCTGGGTGCTTCTGTATAAACTTCTCATCCTCCCATGTAGAATCTTGAGTGGGTAAGTTCTTCCACTTGATGAGATACTCTGAAATTGATCGATTCTGTAGTTGTCGAGTTCTTGTTTCCATGACCGCTTCAAGTTCCAATATGATTTTTCCTTCCTCATCAAGTTTTGGCAATATTTTTTGAACTGGAATATTTTCACCTATAACCTTCTTTAAGCATGAAACATGGAAAACTGGATGCACTCGCGAAGAAGCAGGAAGCTCCAATTTGTATGTCATAGTACCAATCTTTTGCAACACCTTGTAAGGACCATAGTACTTTGGCGATAATTTATTATCCTTCTTAGCTTACTTGAGGGACATTTGTTTATACGGTTGTAGCCGTAAAAATACCCAATCTCCTACATCAAAACTTGTCTCGCTGCGATGTTGATCTGCCTGTTGTTTCATTCGATTTTGTGCCAAATTCAAGTTATCCTTTAAGAGTTGGAGAACTTCTTGCTGATGCTCGATGTGATCTTCCACTGCTTGAACCTTCAAATTTTCCCTCAAAGATGATGTGATGGATGGTGGATGATATCCATAAAGTGCCATAAATGGGGTCATTTTTGCTGCAGTATGGAAGGAAGTGTTATACCACCATCCAGCAAGAGGTAACCACTTGACCCATTGTGTTTGTTTATCAGATACAAAACAACGAAGATATCCTTCCAAACATTTATTTACTATCTCAGTTTGACCATCAGATTGAGGATGATAGGATGAGCTATGAGCTAATTGAGTACCCAAACAAGAAAATAACTCCGTCCAAAAATTTCCGGTAAAAATGGGATCTCTGTCGCTCACAATAACCCTTGGGCTTCCATGTAGCTTTTGAATTCTATCCATAAATGTAGTAGCAACTGTACTTGCTTTAAATGGATGAGATAATGCACAAAAGTGTGCATACTTGGTAAGTCTATCAACTACCACCATGATGACACTCTCTCCTTCGGACTTAGGTAAACCTGTGATAAAATCCATTGAAATCTCCTCCCAACGTTGACTTGGAATGGATAAAGGTTGTAGAAGTCCTGGGGTCTTAATTGTCTCAACTTTATTCTGTTGGCAAACCAAACATTCTGCCACAATCTTTTGAATATCAGATTTAAGGCCATCCCAAAAAAATTCTTTCTTCACCCTATGGTAAGTTTTTTAAAATCCTGATTGTCCTCCTAAAGGAGAAGTGTGCAATTCCAAAAGAATATTTTGTTTTAGTTGGGAATTCATACAAAGATATAAGTGATATTTGTACCATAAGGAATCATTTTTCCAACTAAATGTATCAGATGTACTAGGATCTTGCTGCAACTTTTGAATGAGTTTCCATACATCTTTGTCCTTCTTCCATTCCTCTCTTGCTTTGGTTATCCAATATTGTTGGATAATAGAAATGGCACAAAGAAATGCTTCCACCTCTTCATTCTTTCTTGAGAGTGCATCTGCAACAACATTAAGCTTTCCTTTTTTGAAGATTATTTCAAATTCATAACCCAACATCTTTGTGACCCATTTTTGTTGCTCTTCTGAAGATAGTCTTTGTTCCAAAAAGTGTTTAAGACTATCATGATCAGTTTTTACCTTGAAGTCTCTTCCCATTAGGTAAGTTCTCCATTTCTTTAGTGCATGCAGTATTGCTAACATTTCCCTCTCATAAATAGGTTTCTATAAATACTTTCCTTTGATTGGATTACTTTCAAAAGCAATGGGTCTTCCTTCCTGCATTAAAAAAGCACCAATTCCATTTCCTGAGGCATCACATTCCACAATAAAGGTTTTTGTGAAGTCTGGCGTAGCTAAGACCGGTGCTAGGCACATTGCCTCTTTAAGATGTTCAAAGGCCTTAGTTGCTTCAGGAGTTCATGAAAATGCATCTTTCTTCAATAATGTTGTTAGAGGTGCTGCTATTCTCCCATAATTCTTAACAAACTTGCGATAATACCCTGTTAACCCGAGAAATCCTCGCAACTGTTTTATGGTTGTGGGGACTTTCCATTCCTTAATGGCTTTAATTTTGTTAGGGTCTACCTTAACACCCTCGTGAGATACAATATGACCTAGATATTCTACCTCTTGTACTCCAAAGAAACATTTGGATGTTTTTGCATATAATTGTTTCTCCTGCAATAGTTTGAGCACCCTGTCAACATGTTCAACATGATCCTTCCAAGACCTGTTATAGATTAGTATATCATCAAAAAATACTAGCACAAATTTTCTAAGGAAGGGTTTGAAAATGGAATTCATCAACCCTTGAAATGTAGAAGGTGCATTGGTAAGGCCAAAGGCATGACCAAAAATTCATAATGACCCTCATGAGTTCGAAATGTTGTTTTTGGAATATCTTCAGTCTTCATTCTAATTTGATGATATCCTGAACGAAGATCCAACTTGGTAAAATAAATTGCTCCATGTAATTCATCCAATAATTCATCAATCACAGGAATGGGAAATTTGTCTTTAATGGTGAGCTTATTGAGCTCCCTATAATCCGGACACATTCGCCATGATCCATCCTTCTTGTGTACCAATACTACAGGAGCAGAGAAATAACTTTGACTAGGTTGAATTATACCCGCCTCTAACATTTCTGAAATCATACGTTCAATTTCGCTCTTTTGGATGTAAGGATATCTATAAGGCCTGATGTTTGGAGGAACACTTCTTGGAATCAAATGAATAGCATTATCATGATCACGAATAGGTGGGAGTCCTTTGGGAGTTTCAAACACCTTGGAATGATTGTCCAAGACTTGTTGGATATCTCCATAAATGGATGATTTTGATGTTGGAACTTCTAGTGAGCATAATTATGCAACGACGCCTCGTTTTTCTTTTTTTTAGAAGATTTTTCATGACATTAGAGCTTATTATCTTTCCTGGCTTCCGCACAATACCCCGTAATTCAACTTCCTTTCCTTCTGAAAAAAATTTCAAGAAAAGTTCTTGAAAATTAAAAGCTACCGTCCCCAAAGATTGTAACCATTGTACTCCTAGTACAACATCAACACCTCCCATAGGAATGGAAAGCATTGGACTAGTCAATACATATTCCCCCATGGTTAGCCTGATATTATGGCATTTTCCAGAGCAATTTATAGTTCCTCCATTTGCAACCATCACTTGACATTCTGGTGCTGGGTATAGGAAACAATTTAATTCCTTGGCTACCTTACAATGAATAAAATTATGGGTGCTAGCTGAATCAATCAACACTATTACCTTTTTCTTCTTGATTTGTCCTTGTATCTTGAGAGTTTGAGGAGTGGTAATTCCTTCCAGTGCATTACACGATATGGTCGGATTCATTTCTTCCTCTTCTAGAGTTGGTTCCTGGTGTATATCCTCTTCTTGTTCATTTTCTTCTTCCTCTTCACAATCTATGTAAAACAATTTCTTCTCAGCACACTTATGACCTTTAGTGTATTTGCTATCACAACTGTAGCAAAGACCTTTTTCTCTTTTTTCTTCCAATTGTTGTGGTGTCAACCTTGTGGGTTGTGGAAATCTAGGCGTAGCAACACTTCCTTATTTATAGAATTGAGTGGTAGGCTTCCTTGTCACCATTATTTTACATTCAAATTTTCTTTCCAACCTGAATTCCTTCTCCAATGAATCCGGTTCCAAAATGTGAACTTCATGTTGGATGTTATCCTTTAAAGTGCCTATGAAGAGATCGATCCTGTGTTCCTATAGAATATCAGTTACCCTTATATTCAATTTTTGGAAGTCCTCAATGTGCTTCCCCACTAAACCCTTTTGTTTGAGATTTATCAATTGGCTAAAGAAGGTTTTGCTCTTTGTATCCTCATAATGTGCTATCATTTCCTCCATAAAAAATGACCAAGTGACAATTTTTTTACGGGAGCGAAGCCATCGATACCATACAAATGTATTTTGTTCTAAATGTAAAGTTGCAATGCGTACCTTTTGCGTGTTTTTCACATTATGGAGATCAAAATATTGCTCCATCTGTAGTATCCATGTTACAGGATCCTTTCCATCAAACTTCCTCATATCCATTTTTGGAATATGGTGGTTCTTCCCACCAATATTAGAGTCTATGAAATCACAATTAACATTTATTTTGTTCTCATCATGAGGTTCTTCTACTATCTTTTCACCATTAGGAAACATTTCTTGTATCAACTTTGTCAAACCTTCTATGTCTACTTTTAGATCATTCTTCATGTTTTCCATCTTAGCTTCCATGCCATCCATCTTAGCTTCCACACCTTTCTTCAAACCGTCCATCTTCGCTTCCATGCCTTTCTTCAAAACTTCCATTTCATTTTTTGTTTCTCTTTGCGAGAGTGAAATTTGTTGCACTTGCTCTTGTAATTTTGATAGATCATGTTGCAATTCTTCATCTTCATGAGTCATAGTAGAGCCTTCTTAAGGTTTAATGGGTGCTGAATTATTTTTACGGGGCATCTTTTAGAACCCACTACTGATATCTATTCTACAATATGCCCTTGGAATCAATTCAAATTTATTATTCAAACAAGACTTATGCAATTTAGAAAAAAAATAAAAAAATAAAAATAAAATAAAAAAAATTGGATTATCTCTGTGATTGCGGCTCTTCAATATTTGAAATTTAGCACTAAATTATCCCTCTAAATTCTCTTTTGAATGCCATGGGTCTGACCTGATTTGGATTCTCCAATAGAAATTTATGTCCAATCTCCCACAATGACCTAATTATCGACTGGTTCAGTAGAGCAAAAAAAAAACTTACACGTGTCACCACGTGTCACTGTTTCATCCTTCGCCGCTAAAACTGATAGCCAAGAAACTACCTTCCATTTACTTGCGACCACTTTTTACAACACTCCAATCCGATACTCAGAGAGAGAGTTATTGAACTTTTCCCACGATCACCTATTTGTGATGAAATTCGGGAGCCTGAAAAAGCACTACCTTCCCCAGATCATATCTCCAAAAATATTGTGAACCAAGCTCTAAATGTTTTGTCGAGTTTCCTAAGGATTTTAGCTTCGCACCCTAAAAATTTCAGATTCTGAACCTTCGTAGAAACGAAGTTATAGCAAAAATTCCACGATGACTTGTTTAGGAGCCTGAAACAAGACCTAACTTCCACAGATCATATCTCCAAAAATATTGCGAACCAAGCTCTGAAATTTTTAGAAAATATTCCTTAGGATTTTAGCTTCACACCCTAAACATTTTAGCTTTTGAAACATCGTAGAAAAAAAATTATAGCAAAAATTCCACGATGACCTGTTTGGAGCAGCGAAACCTTAGAATCCAAAGCTTTGATACCAAATGTTGTGTAACCAGCTCCAAAAATAGAATAAAAGAGATATCAACGCCTTAGAAATAAGCCACTTCAAGGGGGAAACCTCCAATACATTACATAAATGAACAATTCTTGGATGATACAATTTACAAAACCTCCTTTCTATATATAGGAGTCCATGTAGCCATAATGTAATCCTAGTGGGCCACAATGTAATCCTAGCCGACCTAACAATAATAATTTAAGGGCACAATAATAACAAAATGGGGGTTACAAGGGTACAATAATAACAATAAGGGGGTTACACTAATAACAATAAGGGACTATACTAGTAATATAGGGACCTATCAAAGGATCTGTTGAATAATATAGGTGAAATGGGATGAACATTAAGGACTAAGAATGAAAAACAGGCTAAACCCTTTCACAATGGCTTAAAAGATTCGGGGAATTCCCTATTTTCTCCAGTAAGCTCACTGCTTTGGACTTAATCAATATAAACACTCAAAGGAAAGAGAAATGCAAACTAAACCTTCTTTAATAAATTATAGGATTCGGGGAACACCCTATTTCCTCCTACAAGTTTCCTGCTAAAGGCTCAATCAACAAAGACATACAACTACATTTGAAGAAGAGGGAACGCTTTAGACATCTAGGACTGAAATTATAGGCCCCTTTAACACAATAATTACAATAAGAAACAGAGGGTATGATTGAAACATACCTCACTGTCAAACTGCAAGCATTAATAATCAAAGGGAGATTTCAGATACAATATTCAATGGTAAAGAAAGAGGGAATGCCTAAACAATATTTAACACAACTGAATTAACCATTTCTGAAATAAGACAAACTGATTATTTAAGAGAGATGTTAGACTACCCTGTCATAATTCAGTAGCAGAAAACATATAAACAGTGAAGGATAAAAAGGTCAGAGGTGCTTCTAAGATACATTTCTCTGCCTAAAGTTTTTATCCTACTGTAAGTGAAATCATAATGGAACAGAGTGATAAATGGGAAATAACATTAACAATAGAGATTACTTCACCATAACCAGGCCCAAGGATCCAATGGTCCAACCTCCTTCATCAACAGAAAACATAGAGACTTCCACACTCTTTTAGAACACTAATACTTCTTCAAAGTAGCAATATGTATTAGTTTAGAAATCACCAAATGCAAACCTTTTATAATGAGACTTCGAAGAGACTTTATAGGAAATATGAGGAAAAGTAGGTGAGGAAAGTCTTAATGAACATCAGAGGTAGGACAGAGCATTTGAATGCTACATCTTGGGTCATAAACATAACATTGAATTCTAGACAGGATCAATAACTTTATATCTTGTTGAGACCATTTTGATAGGATAGAAATCACCCACAAGGTGTCCTTGAGAGGAAAAACCATCTGGAGTCATACTTTTATCTTCTTGGTGTGAGTTAAGTGAAGAATGGGCTATGAGAACCCCCATACTTTGAAATAACTACTTCTGACAGTTTGTAGTAGCCTCCTTGGTGTAATAACTGCTTGGAAGGCCTTTGAGCGTGGAGATGGGCTGTGTCAGTGTCAGTCGACATTTAGCACTAATAAATACTCTGTTCCTTTGTAATTCAACTTGTTTTGGCTCTATGTATGCTTTTATTTTGCTAATTGCTCGGACTGCTTCTGTACTGATGCCCTTTGACGTTGTTTTGTGGCCCTGAGATTGCCATCTGAGCTTTTGTGTCACCTTTGTGACTGTAAAACATTAATTCCTTCGTCAGCCATTAAAAACCTGAAAACATATGAAAACGTGTTATGAAATCCTGCAGGATTGGTTTAGATTACTTGCAGAGTCTCTGGGGTGGCGGAGGAGCAGTGAGGAAGAATGTGATTGCAGCAGAAAATTGGAAAAAACCCTGGCAGAGTAGCTAACCAGGTCAATGGAGGTTTGGGTGCGAGGATGAATGTGGACCGTTAGATCAAGATGATCTACGGTGGAGATCTCTCTATCGAGTCGTTTGGGAGGGAGATGGGAAGCAAATGAAATGTTATTGCGGTATAATATGGGTCGTGCAATCTCAAAGATCGACGGCCTGGATTAAAATAGGAAGCTATGTTGCGGAGGGTGGTATAGCGGAAACTGGGAATGGTTTTCTCTCAACAAAATGGGGGGAGGCGGTATTAAATTTTGGAACGCGATATAGGTTAACATTCGACACGTGGATTTCTAAAACCACCTTTATCGCGTAAAAGTTGCACACTGTGGGAAGGGCTCAAAAATTACACGACATGCAATGCTGGCCATCGGATGTAAGTTAATAAAGTTTGGAAATATTAGGAGACCCAATTTGTATGAGGTTATTCTACTCATATATCAAGGACTCAATAAATTCATCTAATGATGTTATTTTCCATTTTTTACCCATGGAGAGTTTAAAGTATGGAAAGAAGAGATAAAGGCATAGTATTGAGGACCTAATTTTGAAAATACACATATAATAAGTTGCCCATCCTTCCTATATATCCCATAATATTTTACCTATGTTATTATAATTGTTAATATAAGTAATAAGTCTTGTAGGGTTTCAGAATGGTTGGGATCTAGAGAAATCAACTCATTCTCTAGTTTATGTCCTATCAATACATCTTATGTGTCAAATAATCCCTCCACATTTATTCAAAATTTAATAGGATTTTTACACCCATCTACATGAAATATAAAATCAGAGGTGGAAAAACATAAAATACCATAGCCTTCATCCATTTTTTTGAAGTATTTCAATTTCTTAGTGGTTGGTGTAGGTCAATTTCAGTCTCCATTGTGATCTTATAAAGTCTATTTCTTTGTAGAAATAGTTTGATATTGGGCATCCAGTTAAAGTCATTGAAAGGATTGATGATAAAAATAATCTATTCCATTCTCTTGGGGTTCTTATAAAATACCTTAAACTAAGACACATCTAATGCGTAATAGGGAGACAGATAGGGATCCTCTTCCTCTCCCTGATGCACGAATCCCGCTCATGTATAAAGGTGTATGTGTCGACCCAATTTTGCTTCTACTAATTTAATCATCATCATCATATTTGATTGAAATAAAATTTTACACACACACATATATTTTAAAGGAAATCTATTAGTTTCCCTCTCAGGTTGAGGGCTAAAGTAAGTTTCTTGATAATAGAGCATCCGACAGATATACTCACTTAAGAGTTTAAAAAGTTCAAAGCTAATACAACAATATTCATTAATCCGGATTTATGTGCAAACACAATGAAATACATAAATAAACATAAAACCAGAGATGTTGCAAAAATATAACTTCATTTCGTTAATAACAAATAACTGAAATATGCTTACAAACAGAATGGAAATAAACTAGCTAAGACGTTGGTAGCTTATCTCTGAGAAGAGATGTGGTGGCTATAGGCATATGAATAGTGTTACAATGAGGCTTGAGGGCCTATTTATTATTGATAAACAATGGAAAACCCTAAACGTCCCAAAACCTAACACTAGGAGATGAAGCACCAAAACTATGGGCCCCGTTTGGGTAAATTGGTAAATCAATCTTCCCGAGGACGTAACCTTGGCATACAATCTCCATTTGACACGTACAATACCTAGTTAGAAATATATATCTGAGGAATACAACTTTTGATGTGAGAAACATCAAAGGAACTTCCATTTTTCTCCCATTGTTTCCGAAAAACGTCGTTTAGGGCCTCAAAACGGATTTGGAAGTTCAGGACTCAAAAAATTGCTAAAAATAGTAAATTGTGCTATAACTAAGGAAAATGAAAGAGTGAAAGAAACAATGGTGGGGCTCTAAGTGGAATAGGTGGGTGACCACCAATATCCACCTGGATCATTCTTTCTCCCTTAGGAAGAAATGGTCCCCATTACGTTAAGTTTGTCCATGAGATGATAAAACTTCTATGGAACTTGGTCCCTAGTGAACCATTTGCCTTGGTGCAGGAGTTGGCCAACTTTGAAAATCCAATATAGTTGGATCTTTTGCTGGTGAGTGTTATTGATTTTCATGTCCATGATACGATCCATGGTGTTATGTTCCATGTAGTATGGGTTTAAATCTGTTTCTGGAGTTGTTTTGCAATGTCGGAGGTGTGCAGTAGAGGTGGGAAGTAGGGTCAAAGGCAGTCCACATTGAACATTAGGTGCAGACCAAGGAATAGTGGAATACTAAGCTCAAAGGCTTTGGTCCCAAAAACCTTGGTGATGGTGTACGATCCATATCGAAGTGGGTGAAGCTTGTGGTGGGGTTTAGCGAGGCCCTCCTTCTACAAATGTAGCCACACTTTGTTGCCCACCTGGAAATTGTGTGGCACCCGATGTTGATCATGTCATTACTTGTACTTCACATTAGCTCTATCCTTGGACCTGTTGGCTAATGTGTTGAATGAACTTAATTAAGGTTTTTTCCTTGTTAGCTTTAAACTGGACATGAACTAAATCAGCGTGAGTAGCTGCAAATGCATGGCTATGTCAATGGGACATAGTGGCTGGAATCCCAAGCCCATCTGAAAGCGGTTGTGGCCAGTTGAGTTGTGGATAGCACGGTTATAACTATGTTGTACATAAATAAGGCTCTCATCCCATGTGCATGGATGCTTTGAATAGTACATGTGTAGAATGTGTATGATCGTCATGTTGATGACCTCTGTCTAGCCATCAGTTTTGAGATGGAAAGTTGTGGGCTTGGTGAGCTTGGCGTCCAGCATTGACTAGAGGATGGATCAAAATGTTTTGAGGAACTTGTTGTCCTGATATAATATGATAGACCGTGGGATCCCAAAGTGCACCCACAATCATTCAAAGAAGAGTTTAGTAGTGGATTCTGCTATGATATTCTTCTTGCAGGTCGCCATAATGGCCATCATTGAGAATATGTTGACGAACATGAAAAAAAAGTTGTTTCCATGCTTATTAGGCGGAAGGCCTGCCATGTAATCCATGGAGATGGATTTCCAAGTTTGACTAGGGTTAGGTAGCAGATTATAGAGACCTTGCTTCTTTATTGTCAGTTTGGCAATAGCGCAAGCAATGCAGGATCTGATGTGCTTCCGAACATCCTGTTGAAGGTTCGACCAATATAAATACGTATGCAGTATTGCAACTATTTTCTCGACCCTGAAATTCCCAATGACCCAACGGTAGTGTGCTTCCCAAATCATCTTGGCACACTCACTTGAAGGAACACAAACCTGTCCTAGGTGACATAGGAGTGCATCTTGGAGGTGAAATTTTGAAACTTGCATACCCTCCAAGGGTGGCTTGTATCTGTGGCCAAAATTTGGATTTCTCTTGTAGAGAAGTGGCCAATCAGAAGTCTCATGCCCGCAAGAGTTGAGAACGGTGGTTAGCACCACGATTGGTGGTTGGCTGAGGCATAATAAAACACTATTGCTGCTACCCTTCTTGTACTTGATGTTAAAATGAAACTGTTGTAGATATGTGGACCACTTCTGATGGAGATCATTATGCAATTGCCCTTGCATCTATATGAACTAAAAAGGTCGGTGGTCTGTGTGGATGATCGTTTCCTTACCAAAAATTTAATGCTTTCATTGTCGGCAAGCATGCACAATGGAATAAATTTCTTTTTCATAAATGGGATACTTGCGGACTTTCTCAAACAACGTCTCACTATGATATGCCAGTGGATTCCCCTGTTGAGTAATAAATACCCCAATAGCATAGTTAGAGGCATCTATCTCGATCTCAAATGGTTGTTGCAAGTTTAGTACTGTGAGAACTAGGGCAAAGAAGAGGCAATGTCTCAATTCTATGAACAACTTCTATTGAGCTTCTGACCAAAATAATTTTTCTTTCGCTCCTCCGTTGGTGATTTGACTCAAGTTTCAAGTGATATGAGAGAATATCAACATGAACATGTGGTAGAAATTAGCAAGACCCAGAATGTTGTGAAGCTTTATTAGAGTGGTTGGGGCTGGCTAATCACAAATGAATTAGATCTTGTTTGGATTCACATGCACCACCCGCTCATCAATAATGTATCCCAAATAATGAGCCTCGGTCATGCCAGAAGTGCACTTCTCCAAATTGGCACACAAATTTTGTTTCCACAGTGTTTGGAAGACCTTTCGGATGTGGTGGAGGTGATATTCCCAAGTCTGGATGAAGATCAGGATGTTATCCAAGTACACTACTAAAAATGAGTTGGTGAATGGATGCAAGATGTCGTCCATCAGCCTCATGAAGGTTGCGGGTGCATTCTTCAACTAGAAATGATAGACCAACCATTCAAAAAGGCCCTCCTTGGCTTTGAAGGCATTCTTCCACACATCGGAGGATTCGATTGGTACCTGGTGATACACGGAATTAAATTCGATCTTGTTGAAATATTTTTCCCTTTTGAGTTGGTTTAGAAGGTAATCAATCCATGGGATCAGGTACCTATTATGGATAGTGATCTTGTTTAGCAATCGATAGTCAATATAGAGTCTCTAAGTCCCATGTAATATTCCTAAATTAGCATGCAACTAATAGGAATATTAATTTTTTCTTTTAAAATCTAGTAAGATGAATAAATGGGCAAGGAGGCTCATAAGTTGCTTAAGTAGGAATAAAATCCCTCATAATGTGAAAAGGGATCATGTAATAACCAGATCAAGTATCCACATGTGTGAACAGGGTCTAAAATTTGTGGAAAAATTCAAGTTTGACCAAGTCAACAACATTATTATATGAGAGGTGGATCCTAAATAAAGACAGCTCAATGTGAATAAAGATCAAATCTAGCTAGTCAAAATGAAGACACCTTGAGTATGAAAGGAGATAAGGCATGAAGATCCAGTCAAGGTTGATCCGGTCAAGATTGATCCAGTAAATATTGACTAAATCAAATATTTTTTTTAAAATATGAGCAAGACAAATGGAGACAACGTAATTTTGGAGGAGGAGCCTTTGCATGGAAGCAACCTCATAATGGGGTGGGACCCTTGGTCAGGAAGCTCATCAACTATATAATGGAGGGGATGGAAACCATATGGAGTATTTTTTGAATATTATATTTTATATGTGGTCTGTTTAGACTTCTTTGCATTCTTTGGTTGTTTAGCTAAGTTTGCTGCACTGTTCAGTGCAAGGGTTTTCTCATGCGGGAATTTCCCACTCTTTCTTGGAGATCTTGTTTAAGAAATCTGAGGAGAGAATTTTGTGCTGCATTTTCCACTATCTAGTGTTACACCAAGCATTTAATTTCAACAAAAATGCAGTCCCTTTTAGAAACTGTGTTATTTCTTAAGGTATTGCAGTGGAGGGGTTTAATCCCTTGTTTTAAGAGCTAGTTTCCCAAGAGGAGGATCAGCCTTCTTCCGAAAAATCTAGAAAAATGATCTAAAAAAAATTATTTACATGATCAGCCATATTTATTTAGTTATTCAGCCATACAGTGTGATTCAGCCATAGATCTGCAGCAGATATTTCATGTATATCATTTCTGTCAAGAAACCCTTACCGGGTCATCTTGGATCTATGTAAAAGAGACTAGATCTCTCTTTTTTTCTCTATTGATTAATAAAACATCAGATCTGATTTGTATCTCCATTTTTTGAGTATAACCCTCAATAAACTACGTTATCTCTTTTTGCTGTAATTTCTGTTTGTAGTAGTCTTGGGGTTTCAATGTTTTTGAGCTGTTTTGAGCATGGGAGGCCTGTTTAACTAGGAAAAATTCATTTGTTTCTAATCTCCTCCTAGATCTAAGTTTAATAATGTCATATATAATAGATTCATGGGCTTCATTTTTCTTTTTAAATTCATATTTTTGAAAAATGTGTTTTTCAAGCATGTATTGCTGAGTTTTCCCATTTGGGGATATTACAGTGGTATCAGAGCCCTAATCTTGGCTCAGCCTGTGTTCTTCAACCATTATGAAGTTTTCTTATGGGAAGGAGAAAATCGGCAAGAGATATCAAAGAAGACACTTATTTTCTGGAGGAATGAGGTTCTCAAAACTTCTCTTTCAAACTCTACAGGGTAAAAGCAAAGACGTCAAAGAAATGAGGAGGGAAAGACATGGAAGTCCCTCAACAAGATCTGCAAGATATATACATGAGGAAAGCTCTAATTCCTCATCTTATGGGTGTGATAATTCAGCCACATCATCAGATTTACAACGCTCTATTAGCCACTTTTTCATGACAAAGAAGAAGAAGAAAGGAGAGGTGCCAAAGAAGGAGACTCTTGGTGATTATTTACAAGAGTATGAAGGTCAATCTAAGGGGTTCAAAGATCACTTGAAATTCCAAGGATTTTGCAAGATCAAGGAGGGAATAAGCATAAGGAGCAAGCAGCATGGTGTGAGTAGATTTTTTTTCCTTAAAGAATGCAAATACATATACTTATGCAAATTTCATTAGAAGAGTAGTGGAAAGGTTTGATGAAAAATATTATGAAACACCTTCTATGGAGTTTATCAAACCAAATCAAACAAAAATTTTGCATGGGTTGGAAGGGTCCATAAACTCAGCCCCATTTCAGAAAACCATTGAAGGAAATGGAAAATCATATGATATCATGCCAAGGGAAAAGTCCCCTTTACAAGAAGAGCTTTCCTCTCAAGAAAAAGACATGGAGATTCCTCCTTCAAAAGAAAACCAAGATCTAAGGTCTATTATTGTTGATGAGGCATTTTCGACTATTGAAGAGGAAGAAGATAAGGCTGTAGATAATAGCACAATCATGAAAAGGGCACATCTAGGACCTCATGAAGAGGAATATGGAGAACTTGCTCCAAGGAGAGAAACCCTTGCACCCTTGCAAGGAGTTCCAAAGAGTCTCACATATAGAGACCATGGCACAATCTATGTGTAGCATGTGCCATCATTGTCAAATGGTGAGATATTTAAGATAGAAGAAGGAAAAGAGGAGGGCAAGCATCACATGATGAGGATAATATACCCCTCTTTATTTCAGAAGTTTTATACAAAACGAAGGAAATAGGATCTAGGAAAGGAAAGCAAGGACAAATATGTCCACACACATACACATCCTGCTCTATTCCTTGATGTCTCTTTGCATGGAGGAATTCCACCAAGGAGACCTTCTGATTGGAGGAAGACTAAAGTGTACTCTCAACTATGTGCAGCAGTGACATATTTGGACAAGGAAGGAGCCTTGAGGGGAGATACCACAGTGCTGAAAACTATTGGTGGATTCTAAGGAGAGCTGATCAGTTTTCTGAAATTTTGTAATATTCCCAAAATTTAGACTTCATCTAAATGGAATATTAGAGTTGGTTTTATCTTTAGATAGATGAATAAATTGGTAGGAAGGCCCATTAACCTCTTTAGAAGAAAGAATAACATTCCTCATGCAAAAAGAGGAAGAAGAAGCAGCTAGAAGGAGCACATTTAGGTGTGAACAAGGAGGATATCATGTTGATTCAATCATATTTGACCAAATCAATATACACTGTCTAGATATATTGTATCTCCTTGATAAATTGTGCATATTTGGTGGAGGACAAATTTCATGAGCTTGGAGGAAAATGTGGATGGGACCCAATTTGAAGAGGTTCACTTGCTATATATGGAGAGGATGGAAGCCTTTTTCATTTATGTTTTAGATTATCATTTTGATATTTTTCTTCTTAGACTCGGCTTCCTCTTACTATTTAGCAGGGTTGCAGTGCTGTTTGGCACAAGGGTGTTCCCGAGCGGGAATCCCACCTCTTCCCTTGAGAGGCCCCTTGGGAGAGTATTGTACTGATTTTTTCCACATCCAGGCTTGAGGTCAAGCATCATTATTTATTCACAACATTATTTCTTTAGCAGTCTAATGTTGTGTTGCAGGGTGTTGTAGTGGAATATTGATCAGTCCACTTCCGAGTTTGTTTCTCAGTAGAGGGTGCCTTCCTTATCCTGAGAGATAAAAAAAGGAGATTTCTTAGCTCATTTCATATCTTATCACTTGGCCAAAGCACCTCTTCTCTCCTACAGTGTAGTCCCTTGCAGGGACTGCATCATTTTCCATAGATTTGCTGCAGCAAGGTTTTAGGCATTGTTTATGAGCTAGTTTCCTAGGGAAAGCGCCAACCCTTCTCCCAGAAAGATAGAAAAATGGATTCTTATCCTTATTTTACATTATTCAGCTATGTTCATGTAATGTCACAGTGATATTACATTATTTTTGAGCTGAATATTCAGATCTTCTCTTTTTGTACATGTGTCTCAAGAAACCCTTTTCGGGATATCTCTATAATGCAATAAGGAGGCCAGATCTCTATTTTCTTAGCATATTCTACCATCAATATCTAGACCTATGATTTTCCATTGTAATGTTGTAGAAACCCTCATAAAATAACACTGTACATGCTTCAGTCTTTTCTACATAGTCTAAGTCATGGGATTTGGGTGTTCCTAAGTCATTGTAAGGCCGGGAGATCTGTTTAACCTATCAAATGGATTTGTTTCTCATCCCCTTTTGTATGTAATGGCCTTAATATATATGCTAAGTGATCCAACCGTTATTTCCCATTATTATCACGTAGTTACCTGGGAATTACGTTTTTAGGGTCTATTTTGTTGTTTTTCCCCACTTGGAGACAGTGTATAAAGGCATACTTTTGCTAATATGATCATAATCTAATGGAAATGTGTATAACACACATTTTATGAGATAATTTTCTGCATTAATTTCATTTGTGTTCATGAATTGCTGGATCTCCAACTTTGGAACATTATAAGATGTTCCCATTGTTGTAGAATTTTCCTATTTTGGGATATTACAAATTGACTTTGCTATCTTCCACTCATCTATTTGCGCTGGAAAAGAAGAATTTAGAAATCTTTGTTGACAGAGGCATGGTTTCAAAAGGCCACTCCATAGCCTTAGAGAAACAAAATATACTTCCATATATACTAAATATTTCTGAATATGACAAGACGATATTATCACTCTTGTATGCATGGGTAAAAATATGGAAGTTTTGGAGGAAAGAAACCTTTCAAAAGAAGGTTAAATTCCGTGAACTTCAATCGTGTCTTGAGAAAAATCAGCTACAAGAGAGGCAGCAAAAGAAATTTGATAGTAATCCAACATGTGACTTTGGCATCAAGCATGTTAAAGAAGAGAGCCATGTTATGACATGGGCTGCATTTCAGATTTCCATAGCACTGTCATTGTTGGGGAGCCTAGATCCTTATTGGGAGTCCCAAATTTTGATGGAATATTCCAAGGACCTCTTCACATGTAAGGTTCTTGATGGGAAAGTGATGAATGGGGGGTATAAATTAGTTGATGGAGTCATTTATTTCTATGATCATATCTATTTAACTAAAGACTCCAAGCTTAAGTGTAAACTACTTAATGAAACCTATGAGATATTTCTTCCTAAACCCACTGGTTTCATTAGAACGTACCATACTATCTTAGATGGATTTATGTGGGAGAACTTCAAAGAGGAGATGCACTCTCATATGAAGAAGTGAAAATATCATTTGCTGGTTGAGGTGGAACATAGTTCTTGGGAAGAGTTATCATTATCACCTCCTTATTCATTGGGTGTGAGAGGGAGCTCATCCATGAGCTACTTCACTAATTTGAATAAAGTGTATGGTAAAAATTGTATTTATGAACATCATGATGTATCTACTATATGCTTTTGTTTTATTAACATTCATGTACAAGGCTTTGCTCCAAGAGGGGACACTTTTTCTTATGGGCTTCATGAGCCACTTTGGGCCATGAACAAAGGTGATGCTAGTCATTCCTTGGGAGATCTTGTAGAGAGGAGGTACTCTTCATGGTGTGATTCATTAACACCAACCATCATACACCTTCTCCAACCATGCAAGAAGGATGGGGCAACAAACATGTGTTGGGACAAACACTTGTCATATCCTATTCTATGGAAGTTAGGAGCAACACTGCGTTGGCTACACATGAGGGACCATTTTCCTTCTCCTTTACTTCACATGGCAGCTAACATGACTCTAATTATGATTCCATATGCTAAAAATGTTCTTATATTTGTTGAGGACATGGTTGGAGGAAAGACACATTGGTTGGATGTGTCCTTGGGGGAAGAAATTTCCCACACTTTTTGCACTACATGTTTCAAGGGGAGCATGGGAAAAGATATGGCTACCGTAGTAGATCTCTTGTTTCTTTATGAGGTAGACCATATGATTGTTTGGAGTACTTGGGACATACTTCTCATGAGAATTTGGGAGGATCTTTTTTATGAATTACCAAGCTGGGACGTGATTCATTTCATTTGGATGATAGCATGGAGATGGGAGTCCTTCATTGATGATGAAATTCCCCATGATTGTCATCACTTATATCTTGAGGAAGCCATTAATCAACAAGAAGGTTTCCACATAGACCTTCCATTCTTTCATCATGAGAGCCATTTGGTTTATCCACCAAAGGCCAACTTGCACATTTGGGAGGAACCCTTGGGAGACAGAATTATTGCAGAAAATCTAAAGCAATGGTGGAGACTATTGGAGGAAGAGGCCCCAAGAGGAGGAGGAGAGATTTTGCAGCACCCTTGCAATTCCTTGAGGAAAAACAAAATTTGGGAGGGGAAGATTGTAATATTCCTAAATTAGCATGTAGCTAATAGGAATATTGATTTTTTCTTTTAAAATCTAGTAAGATGAATAAATGTGCAAGGAGGCTCATAAGTTGCTTAAGTAGGAATAAAATCCCTCATAATGTGAAAAGGGATCATGTAATAACTAGATAAAGTATCCACATGTGTGAATAGGGTCTAAAATGTTTGGAAAAATTCAAGTTTGACCAAGCCAACAACATTATTATATGAGAAGTGGATCCTAAATAAAGATAGCTTAATGTGAATAAAGATCAAATCTAGCTAGTCAAAATGAAGACACCTTGAGTGTGAAAGGAGACAAGGCATGAAGATCCAGTCAAGGTTGATCTGGTAAATATTTACCCAGTCAAGATTGAATAAATAAAACAGTGTTTTAGAAATATAAGCAAGACAAATGGAGACATCGTAATTTTGGAGGAGGAGCCTTTGCATGGAAGCAACCTCATAATGGGGTGGGACCCTTGGTGAGGAAACTCATCAACTATATAATGGAGGGGATGGAAACCATATGGAGTATGTTTTGAAGATTATATTTTTTATGTGTTCTATTTAGAATTATTTTCATTCTTTGGTTGTTTAGCTAAGCTTGTTGCACTGTTTAGTGCAAGGGTTTTCTCATGCAGGAATTCCCCACTCTTGCTTCGAGATCTTGTTTAAGAAATGTAAGGAGAGAATTTTTTGCTGCATTTTCCACTATCTGGTGTTAGGCCAAGTATTTCACTTCAGAAAAAATGTATTCCCTTTCAGAAACTGCGTTATTTCTTAAGGTATTGCAGTGCAGGGGTTTAATCCCTTGTTTTGAGAGCTAGTTTCCCTGGAGGAGGATCAGCCTTCTTTCGGAAAAGCTAGAAAAGGGATCTACAACCATTTATTTTCATGATCAGACATATTTATGCAGTTCTTCAGCCATAAAACGTTATTCAGCCATAGATCTGTAGTAGATATTTCATGTATATCATTTTTGTCAAGAAACCCTTGCCGGGTAATCTTGGATATATGTAAAAGAGACTAAATCTATGTTTTCTGCTCTATTGATTAATAAAACATCAAATATGATTTTTCTCTCCATTTTTTTAGTATAACCCTCAATAAAATGTGTTTTCTCTTTCTGCAGTAATTTATGTTTGTAACAGTCTTGGGGTTTCAGTGTTTTTGAGTTGTTTTGAGCATGAGAGGCCTGCTTAACTAGGAAAAATTCAATTGTTTCTGATCTCCTCTTAGATCTAGGTTTAATAATGTCATATCTAATGGATTCATGGGCTGAATTTTTATTTTTAAACTCATATTTCTAAAAAATGTGTTTTTCAAGCATGCATTGCTGAGTTTTCCCATTTGGGGATATTACATCCCATCCTTCTTCTTCACCAACACGATCAGGCTCCCACAGGGTGATGAACTAGTCGTATGTGACCTTTGCACAAAAAATCTTGCATCTGCTTCTTTATTTCATTGTTCTCCAGAATAGAACACCAATAGATCGATCCATTGGCCAGTGGCGCACCTAGGGTCAGATCGATGGGGTGCTTGACCAGGCAGTGAAGAGGCACCCCTGTGGGTGAGTTAAATACGTCCTCGTACTCCTCCAAGAGCTTGTTCATTTTTTTTTTCATGCAAAGGAGCCCTGTCTAGAGGTCGTGGCCATAGTCTTCTTCTTTCCCCGAGGGTGGATCATCAACAAAAAAAAAATCCCTGTTTTGGAAATGAGCTTGCTGCATTTTTTTGTAGTAACCAAAGAGATAGTTGCGGGCAGTGGTACCTCTAGTATCATGTACAACTTATTTCCCAAAGTAATAATAACTGTGCAAGGTTGAGACTCATACAGAGCATGTTGCTTCCACAAGTATGGTTGGCCTAATAATTAGGATCAATGTCACATAACACCCCATCGGTGAAGGGCTTGATGCTATAGGGAAGGTGGCATTGGTGGCTGATGCATAGATTTCATCCTTAGAGAAGCCACCCGATTATGTATAGATCTCGGTGTGTTGTGGTCGGCAAGCTCAACCGCTTCACAACCTCTACTGAAATAAGGTTCTTTCGGCTCCCACTATAGACAATGAACTGTAGCAGGGAACCCTTTACCCACATCTAGGAGTGGAAGAGACACTCCTCCTCCTCTGGATCTTCCGGTTCCTCCTTATGGATCTTCGTGGTGGAAGTGATGGCATTCAACTCTACATCGATAATATTCTCCCCTTTGTCATTCCCCTTGTTGGGTTTTGATTCAGAGTTAGAGAATGCATCTGATTTAGAAGCTTTCATCTCAGCCACCAATGACTGCTTGGCCTGACACTCACTTGTGTTGTGAGTGGAGCTCTTATGGAACTCACACCACGTTTCCATGTCCTTCTTCAGCATGACAGTGTTTTACTTTGTTTACAACTTTGAAAGGTTTTCTTGGGAAACCATGCCTTGGCTTTGTCCTTTGTTCTACGGTTTGGGGGCACCTTTCCCTTGCTTTTGATTCATGGATCCAAAGTCTTGCTTCCTCTATTTTAATTTCTTCTCAATATTGGAAGCATACTGGTGTGTCGTACCAAGAAAGGATATGTCGAGAAACTCCATTTCCTCCTGAATGTATCCGTGGAGACAACTATGGTACTTCAACACCAAATTTTTCTCTGAATATTTGATAAAAAAACTTTGTGCTGGGTATGGAACAAACTCATCAGCTCATGCACATCTTGATCCCTTTGTTGCCGCAACATAGTCCATTTTATGTACTTGTCCTCATAGGTCCCCATAGGATACTATTGTTCCTTTATGGTGTCTCACAAATAATTCCAAGTGGGTAAGGTTGAGAACATAGATGGTTCCCCCTCGTCCTTTTTATCACAATAGGTTTCCCACAAGTCCTTAACATGGGGGACGACTTTGAGTTGTGCAAAAATAATCTTCTCCCGGTCGGAAAGTCATGAACCAAGAAATATCCTTCTAATAGATTCAACCATCTATCTACAACGTTTGCATCTATTTGGTCCTCAATATGGGAATGTAAAGGTTTACTTGTACCTTAAAAGGAGTGGTGGCTCCAGGGTGTCTACTGGATGTAGATGCACCACCGGTGGGCAGTCGTTGAAGGATTTGGGAAAATTTATCCATCATCGTGTTCCTTTGTTTCTCGAGGGCCTCCTAGAGAAATATTTTGATAGGATCTCCTGCTCCCTCATATTTATTTTCCTCCCCCATGGGTGGTCATTGGGGTTTATGAGGTTTATCATGCAAAGGTTCAACTAGAACGAGCCCTAATTAATTATATCCCCACCTGGTTAGGGACATGCAAAGAAGGATCAAGAAAGAGTAGACCGCTTTGATACCACTGATCCAGATTTATGCAGTAATACAATGAAATACATAAATACACATAAAAGAAGAATTAGGGGAATTTTGAGGTCTAAAATGGGCGTCGTAAGGAAATTATAAAATAATACTGAAAATAATAAAATACGATTTGATTACATCATCAAATTTTAGAGGGAAAAAACAAAAAACTATTTTTTCAACTTATCTCCCAAAGGTTTTACTCAAATTTCGAGCGGGAGTACTCATTGGATGCAAAATTTAGTTCATCATCTAAGGATTACCCATGTTGCATACTTTCCATGGGTCCTTCTACACGAAAAATGAGAAAAATGTGATTGTAATCACATTTTTTATGTATTTCTCAGTTTTTGTGTAGCAGGGTCCATCGAAAGTATGCAACATGGGTACACCTTGGATGAGGAATTAAATTTTACATCCAATGAGTACTCCCACTCAAAATTTGAGTAAAAACTTTGGGAGATAAGTTGAAAATAAGAGTTGAAAAAATAGTTTTATTATTTTATTATTTTTTAATATTTTTACCCTTTTACTTAAAAAATGGTGAATCATCCCCCATGGTTGACATCATCATCTCAAATCCTATTGGTTCTTATAAATTTTATTTTTGTTGTAAATTTTTATTAGGAGGCCCATTTTAGACCTCAAAAGTCCCCTAATGAGATGCATCAGAAACAAAAATGCATTTTATTAATAATAAATAGATGAAATATGCTTACAGACATAATGGAAATAAAATAGCTAGGGCACTGGTAGCTTATCTCTAAGAAGATATGTGGCAGCTACAGGCCTCTGAAATATGTTACAATGAGGCTTAAGGGCCTATTTATTATTTATAAACCATATAAAACCATAAATATCAAAAAACATAACCCTAGGAGATGAAGCGCCAAAACTATGGGCCCCGTTTGGGTAAATTGGTACATCAATCTTCCTAGGGATGTAACTTTGGCATACGATCTCTGTTTGATGCTGAAAATACCTCATTAGAAAGATATATCCTAGGAATACAAAATTTTGTGTGAGAAACATAAAATAAAATTCCATGTTGCTCCTGATTTTTCCAAAGAAAATCATTTATGGCCTTCAAATGGCTTCGAAAGTTCAGGACCCAAGAAACTGCTAAAAATAGTAAATTCTGCTACAATTAAGGAAACTGAATGACTGAAAGAAACAATGGTGGGGCCCCAAGTGGAATAGGTCAGTGGCCACCAATATCGACCTGGATAATTCATAGACATAAATCCATTACACAAATATTTATCAACGACTTATAGGTCATAATGTTAATAATAGTAGGGATTTAAGCCTAGGTGGGGAAGATAACAACCATTCCACCCAACCACCTAAGATATCCCCAATTGACATATGCACACACACACATATGTATGTATCTAAGTAGAAGGTGTGCATACATTAATAGTTATGGACCATTTGTGGTGCGAGTAAACTTGCAACACTGCTATATATGTAAGCTTCCACATTAGGAGAGATATGGTGCTCCTTGAGTTGTTGTGCACCACCATTGTGGTGATCTACCATCCTACTAGACACCTTGGTGAAAAAAATTGCAGATATAATACTTGTATGATAATGTTTAACTTCTAAAAAATTTAATTATATATATATATATATATATATATATATATATATATATATATATATATATACCAAAAGGTATTTCAATGCATTGTAATTGGTGTGACAATATTCATATAGCATAATAATTTAGCCTATAAACTGACACACCATAGAGATATGGTGCTCCATGAGTAGTGGTTCACTAGAAACCTCATGGTGCTTCATACTAATTCACCTTTGGTGTGTCATTATACACTAATTGTATCGATACAATACTATTTAAATATAAGAATGTTTAATTTGATCATTTAACTTTTAATCTGTTTCTAGTGTTCCAAGGAATCAAAGATGGTCCTCCATTATACTAAGAGAACTAGTGTGCATATATATATATGCAACACATTGACACGGTGTTTGAATTGGTGTACTAGTAGAGTCACAATCGTTAAACAACACAAAAAGAATGGAAAAAAGTTATATAATTGTGGAATGCATTTCTAGTCAAAAGATACACATATTAATACATATGTCTAACCTTTGGTTTCATATTCCAAGAGGTCTCTTCACTAGTACATATGGTAAATTTTCTGACACTTTAGTTTCGACACTTTCGACATATTGTCAGAAAGTTCCCAACTTTTTCTCAATTTTTTTAATCCTGCCAAAAAGCGTCATAATTACGTATCGAAATTGCGACGCAACGCTTGAAATGTCGAAATAGTGACAACAAAGCTCCAAATTTTGGAATAGCGATATTTTTCTCCAAAGTCAAACTTGCAATGAAAATGTGTGGATGTCGGAATAATGGCAAACCCGCTCTAGACATCGGAATAGCAACGAAAGTGTCCAAATGTTGAAAACATCAAAAAAGAGACGAAACTGTGTGAGTTCAAGTCTAATCAGGGTCAGGTAGTGTCAGGTTAGGTCATGTCTGGTCAGGTCGTGTCAGGTCGGGTTGGGTTAGGTCGGGTCGTGTGACGGCACCTAAGGAAACGTGTTCGGGTGTGTCGGCTCAGGTCTGGTCGTGTGAGGGCGCCTAAGAAAACACATTCGGGCCAATCGGAATTGTGCCATTCCATTTGAGGGCGACCGAGGAAACACGTTCAGGTAGGTCGGGTCGGGTCAGGTCGTGTGTGAGAGTGCCCAAGGAAATGCGTTCGGGTGGGTCGGGTCGGTTCGGGTTGGGTCATGTGAGGGTGCCTTGCAAGGAAATGTGTTCGTGGGTCAAGTCAGGTGATTGGGTACTCGTGTGAGGGAACCTTATAAGGAAACATGTTTGGGCACCAGGTCGGGCTGGGTCAAGTCGAGTCGTATGAGGGCACCCAGGGAAACACGTTCGGGCATGTCAGGTCAGGTTGGTTCGTGTCTGGTCATGTGAGAGTTCCCAAGGAAATGTGTTCCAGGGGGTTGGGTCGAGTCGGGTCGTCTGCCCATGTGAGGCTGCCCAAGGAAACACGTTCAGGTGGATCGGGTCAGGTCAGGACGTGTGAGGGTGCCCAAGGAAATGCGTTCGGGCAGGTTGGGTCGGGTCGAGTTGTGTCGTGTGAGGGCGCCTAGGAAAATGTGTTCGGGTGGATCAGGTTGGGTCGTGCCGTGTATTGAGGGCGCCCGATGAAACACGTTCGGGCAGGTCGGTTCGGGTCAAGTCGTGTGAGGGTGCCCAAGGAAACAACGCGTTCAGGAGGGCTAAGTCATTTTAGGTCAGGTCATGTGAGGGCATCCAAGGCAACACGTTCGTGCGAGTTGGGTCAGGTCGTGTGAGGTCAACACCTAAGGAAACACATTTGGGAGGGTTAGGTCAGCTCATCATTTCATGTGAGGGCACCCAAGGAAACGTGTTCGGGTGGGTCAGGGTGGATCATGTGAGGGCGCCTATGGAAGCATGTTCGAGTGGGTCAGGTTAGTTTGGGTCATGTGAGGCCACCCAGGGACCCGCATTTAGGTGGGTCGGGTCAGGTCATGTGAGGGTGGTTGTATAAAAAATGCTAAGCTGTCAATGCCTATTTTCCTTGTGCATGTTTGTGGGATACATTTTATGTTTTCTCCCTCATGCCTTCGTTCGGGCAGGTCAGGTCGTGCTGTGTGAGGGTGCCACAGGAATATCATTCGGGCCAGATCATGTGAGGGTGCCCATTAAGGAACGCATCTGGTTCAAGTCATGTCGGGTCGTGCGACGGCACCTAAGGAAACACGTTCGGGTGGGTCGGGTTGGGTCGATTCGGGTCATGTGAGGGTAGCTATATAAAAAATTCTAACTATTTGTGACCTCCCGTGTTCCTTGTGCATGTTTGTGTGATCTATTTTCCGTTTTCTCCCTCATGCCTTCATTCGGGTAGGTTAAATCGTGTCGTGTGAGGGTACCACAAGAAAATCATTTGGGTCGGATCGTGTTAGGGCGCCCAAGGAACGCATCCGGGTCAGGTTGTGTCGATTTGTGTGAGGACACCCAAGGAAACACATTCAGGCCAGTCGGGCTAGGTCGTACCATGTGAGGTCGCCCAAGGAAATGTGCTCTAGCAAGACGGGTCAAATCATGTCGTGTGAGGGTGCCCAAGGAAATGTGTTTGGGTGGGTCAGTTGGGTCGTGTCGTGTCATGTGAGGATGACCAGGAAAACACGTTCGGGCGGTCGGGTCAGGTCACTCTGTGTGAGGCCGCTCAAGGAAATGATTTTGGGCAAGTTGGATCGGGTCAGGTCGTGTGAGGGTGCCCAAGGAAATGCATTTCGGCGGGCCAAGTTGGTTCGGTTTGGGTCTTATGGGGGCACCCAAGGAAACACGATGATTGCACGGGTTGGGTCAGGTCATGTGATGGTACCTAAGGAAATGCGTTTGGGCGGGTTAGGTCAGTTGGATGTGCCGTGTGAGGGCACCCAAGGAAACATGTTTGGGCGGGTCGATCGGGGCAGGTCGGGTCGAGTAGTGTGAGGGTGCCCAACTGGGAATATATTTGGGTTGGTCAGGTCAGGTCGGGTCATGTCGGGTTGGGTCGAGTTGTGTCGGGTTGGGTCGAGACGTGTGAGGGTGCCCAGGGAAACACATTCGGAGGGGTGGGGGCGGGTTGTGTGAGGGTATCCATATAAAAAATGCTAAGTTGTGGCTGCTCGTGTTCCTTGTGCACGTTTGTACAATTCATTTTCTTTTTTATCCTTCATGCCTTCATTCGGGCGGGACGGGTCGTGCCATGTTAGGGCACCACATGAAAACTATTTGGGTCGGATTGTGTGATGAGTGCACCCAAGGAACGCGTCTGGGTCGGGCCGTGTGAGGGCACCCAAGGAAACAAATTCGGGTGGGTTGGGTCGGATAGAGTCAGGTCGTGCTGTGTGAGGCCGCCCAAGGAAACATGTTTAGGTGGGTCTGGTCAGGTTAGGTCGTGTCATGTGAGGGCGCCCAGGAAAATGCATTCGGCTGGGTCGGGTCAAGTTGTGCTGTGTGAGGGTGCCCAAGGAAATGCGTTCTGGTAGGTTGGGTCAGGTCAGGTCGTGTGAGGGAATGCAAGGAAACATGTTCGGGCAGGTCGGGTTGGCTCGGATCGGGTTGTGTGAGGGTGCCCAAGGAAACATGTTGATCATGCAGGTCAGGTCAGGTCGTTGAGGGCACATAATGAAATGCGTTTGGGCGGGTCAAGCCGGGTCGTGTTGTGTGAGGGCGCCCAAGGAAACGCGTTCGGGTGGGTCAAGGCAGGTTGGGTGGGGCCATGTGAGGGAACCTAGTAGGGAATTAACACGTTCAGGTGGGTCGGGTCAGGTCGTGTGAGGACACCCAAGGAAACATGTTGGAACGGGTCGAGTCAGGACATCTGAGGGTGGCCATATCAAGAATGCTAAGTTGTGACCGCTCGTTTTCCTTGGGCACGTAATTTGTGCGACTCGTTTTCTGTTTGATCCCTCGTGCCTTCGTTTGGATGGGTTAGGTCATTCCGTATGAGGTTTCCACAAGAAACATGTTCAGGTTAAACTTAGTTGAACTCTAAAGTATGAATAAAATTCAACTTGACAAGGAGAGGAGAGAGAAAAATGTCAACTAACTGAGTCAAAGTAGGGAGGAAGTGCATACTCACTCTAGGAAGGTCTTTGAATTAGGTATTATGAATCAATGGAGTGGAATTATCCATTTAATACTCCAACTAGACTCTATTTAGTGCCACATATCATCCTAGGTGGCACCCCCTATTAAAATAGAAAACCCTAAAAATAGAGAATTTAAAAAATGATAGGGAATGCCCAATAGTGAATGAAAGTGGTCATATGTGCCCCTAATAATGTATGGAAGAGGGTCTAATGATGGCCAGAGTGTGTGCCTTAATGAACTAATGAGTGTAATGTACCTCAACACCACCAGACAACCCAACTAGGGAGTATGCTATTGAACGAATACTTTCAATTCTTAGCCATGTTAAGTACTCATGTACAACAAAAAACAATCAATGAGTCCCAATAATTTTTGGCCATGTCAGGTACCCATGAAATAAATATTTATACATTAATACACAATATCAAAAGAGTGAGTTAAAGAGGGAAAACCTAGTGGGAAGAAAAACACCCCTCAAAATACAATGCATACTACGTCAACTATGTAGTTGCTATGAAGAAGGATGGTGTCACGACCTGTTTTCCATTGGCTCCCTCGTTCCTTCAACATTCGGGCGGGTCGGTTTGGGTTAGGTTGTGTGATGGCACCCAGGGAAACACTTTCGTTTCGGGTCGGGTCAGGTCGTTTCATACAAAGAGAGCACCCAAGGAAATGCGTGCAGGTGGGTCGGGTCGTGTCGAGTGAGGACGCCCAAGGAAACACGTTCGGGTAGGTCGGGTCTTATCCAAGGGTATTCTTTTCTTGGGTTTATCCTTATTTAATGGCACTCCATAGGATCTGCATTGGTTCATCATCCTTGTTTCTTTCCTTTATTAAACATCCAAGATCAATGCCTTCCAAAAACAACTCAAAATAGAAGCAAACAAGTCTCCATTCTTATCAAGTCATGTTGTTGCACTATGTAGCTGAATATAATCTATAAAATAAAACACCTCCAACATTTCAGAACAAAGTATGAATAAAATGAACCATTAATTAGATTGCATTGTAAGCCAAGAAACCAAATTCATCAATGAAAGGATCTACAATCCCAGTTTTGTGCAGGCTGCTCCATCTAACATTATAAGCATACTGGCCATTTAAAAATGGATTATGTTGACATAATTTGAATATTCCTCGATGTGATTTCATGATATGGCAATTTAGTACAACAAAAATGGTAATATTATAGACTCAAGGTCAGCTCTGTAATGATATATTTTAATTTCTTTCTTGATTTGTTGATGACATGTTTTTGTGGTGCACCAATTGTTTTTTTTTCTTTTAAATAAAATTTTCCTAATTAGTATCTTGAGGACCCCTATAGAGCTACTCTACAGGTTGGTGGGTAGCAGGCTCCAGGATTATTATCATATTTTCTTTGTGAATGATAAGCACTCTTTTCTAGGCTAACTTCTTATGGGCACCTCATAGCCCTCTCACTTTGTGGGAACCAGAATTTTCATGGGTGAACTATATTTGAGCCTCCTTATTGTTATAACGCTCCATCTCATAGTCATACTTATTTTTCCCTCTATCCCCAAATATTCCTTTTGAGATTTTTCCACAATTGGTCTTAATTTTTAATCAAAATATTTGTGCCTTCCACTTTGTGTTCAGTTCCCTCACTTTTTCAATATGAACTAACTACTACAAATACAACTTTGGAATTCTATATCCATTGGGATTTGTCTATTGGGAAAGGTATTTTAGAAAATTCTTCCTAACTATTAAGGTTTTTGATGACTTTATATTTTTCCATGGAGCTTTAATCCTTAGCCAAAATTACAAACCCCTAACCCATTTAACCCCCTAAACCTCTAAACCCCTAACCCATGATTTAACCCCTAAACGATAAACCTATAAACCATTAACCCCTAACCCATAAACCCTTAACTGATAACCCATTTGACCCCCTAAACCCCTAAAACCCTAACCCATTTAACCCACTAAACTCTAACCCCATTAACCCCTAATCCCTAACCCCTCGAAGGCACAAGGGAGCAAATGAAAAATAGGTTGCACGAACATGCACGAGGCACATGGATAGTCACAACTTATAATTTTTTATACTGCATCCCTCACACGATCCAACTCAACCCAACACGAACGTGTTTCCTTGGGCATCCTTAAACGACCCAAACCGACCCAATCACCCACTTGAACAAAGGCACAAGGGAGAAAACAACGAACGGGCACATGAACGTGCATAATGCACACAGGAAGTCACAACTTAAAATTTTTGATACAGTCGCCCTCACATGACCTGACCCACCCGATCAAAGGCACACTGGAGAAAATAACAAACGGGTCACATGAACGTCCCGTACAAGGCACACAAGCAGTCACAACTTATCATTTTTTATAAGGCCTCCCTCACACGACCCGACCCAATCATGCGAACCGAACATGTTTCCTTGGGTACCCTCACACGCCCCAACCCACGTGAATGAAGGTACATGGGAGAAAATGGAAAACGGGTTGCACGAACGTCCAATACAATGCACACAGGAAGTCACAACTTAGCATTTTTGACATGGTCTCACTCACACAACCCGACCCAACAACTGGTGCAGTAAGTAAATAATGTCATTGCAATTTTTTTTTATTAATATTACCGAACTACTTCAATGATATTTAAAAACTAGCAATTTAAATTTAATATTATTTGTTTTTGTAGGCGATGCCCCATCACTGCATGAGACTAGGCATCGTGAGTAACCAACTACGTTAGCTATGTGGGAAAGGCATGAAACATAAGTAGAGAACAATGATGTTGATGTAGTTAGGAGCTTTATAAATAGGAAGAAGAAAAGGAAATTTTGATAATGTAAAATATTATATAATTATAAGATAGATGATGAATGACATACCATACTTGGAACCTTTTTTGCGTTATATAAAAACTCATTTATCATACTATTTTTATGCCATAACTTTCAATGTTTTCTTGTGTGCTTTTTGTTTCATTTATTTTTAATTAGTTAATGAATATTTATGTTTGTGCTCATGAAAGTAAAAAATGAAATATAAATTGGGTATTGGGGAATTGAGATTGATGTGAGAGAGGGGGGGGGGGGGGGAGGGGAGGGGCCATAAGAGCTTCCACCTTCACGTGGTTTTCCCTGTTTAGTAGATAATAATTTATTGGAGCAATTTAATCTTGGATAAAACCTCCCTCAATCAAACGTAGCAGCAAAAAAGGCACTATTGACTTAGTTTCTACTCTTTCAGATCGTGGGAGGCAGGCTTGTTCCAAGTTCACGTGACTCCAATAATTTTTTCTTGAAACGAAGAGGAGATTATTCAGGTATGGTTTGAAATTTTCAACATATGTTCTAAGATTATCATAAGAATTCATCTTAGAGTAAAAAAGACTACAAATATTACTTCTATTTATTGCATAGATAATTATGGATTTTGAATTACTTGGCAGCACAGGTAAAAATCCTATTGCATCATGAGCAATACAACTTGTCAACCAGGGTCATGTCCAAGATTTTTTTTCTTGTGCGCTTGACCAGGTTCGTAGTGTCACATTTTGTAAGTTCCTTTACAGTTAATAATTCAAGATGAAGTGTGTTCATGATTATTATCTGGTTTTTTGTATGTGTTTTTTCCTCTATTTGATTTTAAGTTTGAACACGCTTTTGAACATTGAAACCTTTTTTGTTTTTATACTATTAATATATTGAAATATACCACAATTCATGAATTGAAATTTATTGTGAAGAAATAAAATATTTTTACAATCATAGTTTAATATCTTAGAGCGTGTAAGGTTTTAGCACCATCTTGGTGGTTTACATCATATTTTGACTTGGCAAGGTGCATTCTTCCTCTTTTGACTATGTGCAGGAAGAATGATGCTAGAATCATGTCCCCATCAAATGTTAGTTTGGACATGAGTAAATAATCTGGTGACATCATGGCATCATGGTATGGTGTCCCTGTAATAGGAGACCGAGTTGGTGACATGCCAAAGTCTAAATCTTCCATATAGCTATGTATTTGGAGTGCAATTTCATGTTGCAACATCTTGTCATTCAAATACAAGGTATAATTACCGGTACCAATAGAAGCCAATTGGCCAAGCATGATGTTTTCTGTAACACTATTGAGAGGGTATTCTTCAGTGAATGCAGTAGCATCCAAAAGGATATCCAAAATCTCCTCAAATGAACATCTCATCATTGGACATGTGTCATTTCGATTGATACCATGTCGAGTAATAGCCATCAAATGACCTCGATATGTCATTGTGTCACATAGAATGGCTAGATACCTGTAGTTGACATATGACCCACCAAAATATATCACAACTCGAAGCTCATCTAGAAAAGCCTTCATCACAGCCTCAATTCAAAGCACTTCAACAACATCAATCAAGTGATTACTAGTTGTCCTAGTAGCATCCACATCTTCATGGCACATCATGGCTAACATATTGACACCTTTTGTGTCTAGCATTCATTTTTTCTCAGTACAGAATCCATCATTCTCGTCAAACTTGTTGATTTATTTAGAATTGATAAACACTTTAATCATATATGGAATTCCCCTTAGAGCCATTTCTATAAGCATGTTACTTTCAATTGTTTTCAAAAACACATCATATTCAAAACAAATCATTTTTTACCTCTCCTTTAAGAACTTCTTCATTCATAATACGTAAATGTAGAATAAGTTTTTTTGCATTATCGTCATTAAAAATTCATCTCAAATCATTATCAAACTCAAGGTTAATATTTTCTGTAATGTCTTCCATACTTATTTTTTTATCAACCATCATCTCTATATTCAATTCTATAAAGAGCAGCCATGGAGATATTTTTTTCGGGCAATATCCTCATTTGGAATTTCATAATAGTATTTGACAAACTCAACATCCTCCTCAATGATAGTACTCATCGGATATGGATCATACCACACTTTAGTAGCCTCTGTAACATTTCTCAAGGTTTTTTACTCTAAAGCATACTGCACAGTTTTGGCACTTTCCTTTGTCGTGTTAACCTCAGGTTTTAGGTACACATACAGTGATGGAATTTTAACATTATTTGCCACATTTATGATTTCCCTCATCTTGGGGACACCGAGAGTAAATTTTTTTGCACTAACACCAGCATAATGGAAAGTATTCAGTGTCATCTAAGTAACTAGTTCACCAATGGATTGTGCTGCAACACAGCCAATCATCTCACCTGGAGAAACTAATGCCATTGCAGAAAATGAGATTCTATCTCATGAATTACCCATTCAAATGCTTCCCTTGTAAGGTGGTACTCCTTCAGCAGATGTTTACTAGAGAATTTACTTCAAAGCATAATGTTGAAAAACAAAGTGGCATTATTCTATGCTTCAATAATCATGAGGTCATCACCAAGAACAACCTTAAGCCTTTCCTGAAGCCTATCAATTTCTTCTACAATCTCCATGGGATGCATATCTAATGGTTTTCTCATATTAATTTTGAATGTATTTTGGTTGTTCCAGATGAGCCTCTTAATATTTAAAGCCAAGGGTCACGCATTATCTCCAGTGGTTACAATATTCATACCTAGTTGTCATCTATCAGACTCCATTTTTTTCATTTCCCCATGAAAAAAATTATGGAACTTCTAGACTGTTTTCTAATATTTGACATGGTTTGGTAACATGTAACTAGGATTCCAATTTTCTTGATCAAGTTTCTTTATCAAGACTCAAAGTGCTACTGGTTTGAGGGTGGAGGATAGGCTGAGTGGGGTTGAAAACTTTCGCCCATGGAAGGAGACGATAGTCTCACTGCTTGAGGAGGTGGAGGCATGGGATATGGTAGAGAGTGCAGCACAAACACCTATTGATCAAGATTAGTTGGAAAAATTCAACAAGTGGAATGTGAAGGCTAAGAAGATCCTTTTAGATGCTATTAAAAACCACATTATATCTTGTGTATCAGGGAAAAAATATGCATATGAGATGTGGGACTCCTTGATAAAACTTTACCAGAGTAATAATGAGAACACGAAGATGGTTTTGCATGAGAAATTGAAAAACATCAAGATTACCAAGACCAACACAATGACGTCATACCTTACCTAATCACACATATGAGAGATTAGTTGCCTGCAGTGTGAGAGACTATCAGTGAGGACCAGTTGGTCATGATGAAATTGGATGGTTTTCCCAAGTAGTGGGTTGGATTCATATATGGTGTTGCCAAAGAGCATGATGTGGGATGATTTCAACCAGGATGAGACCAAGAGGGATGCCAAGAGTGGCAGTCAGTATGGTGGTGGGGATGATGATGATATCTCAACTAACCATCAAATACTACCAAGTTACTAGATGGGTTTCCTCCAAGCTCCCCTAACCCTAACCTAGTATCCTACGGGAACCAACTAATAGGCTAGGGGTTTGCCAAATCCACTAGTTATGAAGGGAACATTACATATACAGACTATCCTATAGGTTGTTCAACAATTTTATGGTGTTTCTGGGTTTTTTAGCAGGTTATACAAGCTCATTTAGAGTTTTTTTGGGTATTCATGCATGCTATTTTTTTGGGCAGCATGTGAAGGTTTCCTTAGAAGTGTTTTCAATAGAATAAAATGTTGATTTTAAGGAATAATTAGGTTTGTGTGAGAAATATTTTTTTGTTGCATATGATGTATTTTAAATCCATCTCTTTGATTAATGGATACTCATATTTTTTGATTCTGTTATTGAGTAAATTCAAGATCTAATTTAGTTAATAAAGCATTGGATAATCGACAGAGAAAAGGCATTCTTGGAAAGAAAATAGTACTAGACACAAGTTTGTATAGTTCAATATAGTCAAACATAAGTCTATACATACTACATTCATACAGATAGGCCCATAGAGGTTCGTCAATCATGCAGATGGAACATACAGGCTGTCATGAAGGTTGTACAACAATTTTCTGTTGTTTCTCGTTTTTTCAGTAGATTGGCCTCTGTACTAGCTCAGTTAGAGTGTTTTTTGGTATCCATGCTTGCTATTTTTTTATTGGGAAACATGTGGAGGTTTCCTTGTAAGTTTTTTCAATGGAATAAAACACTGATTTGAAGGAACAATTACCTGCATGAGAAATAATGTTTTTATGGTTCCCCTATATTTTCAAGCCATCTCTGTGATTAATGTATCTTGATATTTTTATTTTTGTTAGTGGATAAATTCAATATTTTATTTATTTAATAAAGCATATGATAGCAGTCACCTAGGGTTTGGAAAAATTCAACAACCCTAGTTGGATCCAATGGTGCTCTTGATGGAATTAGAAAATCCTTGAGGTGTAGTGAATCGTGATATCCACCTTGACCCACCTGAAAGAAATAGAAATCCAAGAGAATTTGTTTAGAAGTATTCAAGATCATAACATTAGTTTTGTTAAAGGTTCACTGTCATTTGTTTATGATAAAAAATGCTAGACAAGGTGTACAATTTCCTTTTAGGGCCCTTGAGGGAGATCAGGAGGACCATATTAGTTGTAAACATGAGTATTGTAGCTAAGATTTCTTGTAGAGAGAAATTGTTGGCAACACCCCTAATATGTTACTCTATCTCATCAATGTAAATCCAAAAGAATTTTGGTGATAGGGGGGCAACTTACTTTGCCCCAATGGTGGTCTTGTTGAAGGTAGAAAATCCTTGAGATGTATGAAGCTATGCTATAACTTTCTCATAGAGCCTCATGACAGAAAAATTGAGCGACATGGAAATATGAATATATTGAAAGAGGCATTGAAAAAAAGAGGAATTAATTTTTACAATTGAGATATATTTTACATCCAAATATTTCAAACCCAACTCTTGAATGTTTTTTGGGAAAATAAAGGAGGGTGGCCTGTCTATAGGAGTTGGAAACAATTTACTAATAAACACCGATATCAAATCTAGATCAACATCCAAATCATACGATATTGTTTATTACTGGAATGTTTCCCTTGGAAAAAAAATTATTCCATAATTTCAAAATATCACTATGTATATGCATGGTTAATAAATATTTCCAAGGCATGCTCCCTGAAATAGGCATGCATTGTATAGCATTACTGTTTTCCACTAGAATTTTTATCTAAAGCCCTTACTTACAACACCTTTGTCGAGAAGTCAAAGAGAAATATCTACCTTCTTGACAGCTACATAAGGATGAGTCCCCTAGTAGACAAAGGAAGATGAATAAACATTAAAATGAATATATAGACTATTGTAAGAATATAAACATCATTACCAATTTTTTGCTATAAGAGTTGAAGGGTTCAAAAGGGAAAAACTTGCAAAAGGCCATTTCTTATAGCCTTAATATTGTGTCAGTGTGTTCATTTTTCACTATGCCATAATTTCTTTAGGTATTTTCCATCCAATCCTAATGTAGTAATATGGCAATAAAAATAATCTTGTTTTTCCAGCAATGTTATTATTTTTGCATGCACCCTTAATATTGTGTCAGTGTGTTCACTATGACATGATTGTTTTAGGTATTTCACTTCCAATATTATTGTATTAATCCAGCGATAAAAATAATCTTCTTTTTCTAGAAATGCTATTATTTTTATTGCATTAATGATCGATCTCTGGTGATAAATAATAAACGTGATCTTCATCTCCTGCAATTATTTTTAATATTATTTTCAATTTCTACGTGATAGTTACCATCTTTTTCTAAAGACATCTTTTTAAAACTGTCTCATTCTTTGGAATCCTAGCGAACATTGATCCAGTTGATTTCGCTCGAAGTATTAATGGGCTAAACCCGGAAACTACATTAGGTAAGTAACAATTTTTATTGATGGTGTCCCCAATTACAGAGTTTCTAGCTTGGGAGAAGAATGTTAGATTTAATGATATATTAAAATTTAATTTTATTGTTTGGTATAGTTGTTGTGGTATCAAAGACATTCACAACAACAGAAACCATGTTGACCTATGTGTCACTTGTGAAATTACAATACCACCCAATAAAAATTTCGTACATAGTGATAGTGAAGGGTATATGATAGTTTTGTCTAAATTAAAAATGGAGAGTATATGATATTGTTCATAATTGTTGATAGGTGGGAGCACAAAAAGAGATAGAGTTGATGGAAAATAAGTTAATAGTGGAAGATCCCTTGAATGAAACAAAGGAATGCATGAAGAATATTGTGCATAATCAATTATGAAATATGATGTTAATCAGCAAAACACATGTTCTTATCTGAAATAAAGGTGAATAATGATTGTTTATTAAATCCTGTCATGCATGGAGATTTTATTATATCATAGAGGGGGTATAATAGGCACATAATAAACTAATCTTTGAAATGTATCTATTTGACATGGCACTTCAAAATAATCTGGTGTTTTTAATCTGGGAATTGAACTTCTGCATATAGATTCATATTTGTTATTGTGCTTAAATGTTGGAGGAATGAAGGAAAAGGTGAATTGTCAGTTCACTTCATGTCTAGAACATCATCATGTCCATTGGATTAGTTACTAGAAAAAAAAAACATTTATTTTTCAGACACATTAGAACAAGTTCATAATAACAAACGCTGAGAGTCCCAAGTGACAATATCCTAACAAGTCTGTAGTCCCCTGGATAGAAATGAAAATATGTGCAGCTAGTCTACTGAAATTGAATTAAGAAGCAATGTCATTATGTCTCCAATGAAAGGAGAAGAAATATTTTAACATGCAACTACTTTCTCGATTGGAAATAGTGTACAGAACCCAAACAACAACTGAAATAATACATCAGAATGTAAAAAATGTAGAAAATAGGGACCAAATAGCAGTGAAAAACTAATTGTGGGGATAGGTAAAATTCTTGAAATTTATCTTTTGATTGGATTTCTTGGGTGGGGAGAGCTGGGTAGCTGTGGATTTTATTTAATCATTCAAGTTAGCATGTAGTGGAAAACACTATAAATTGAAATTTTTTAAAAACAATCATAACATCACTACCTGTAGTTGTCAAAAAATTATGGATATACTATAGTGCCCCCAACCCTGTTCTGAAATTTATTTGAAAAGTATTTTTGCAATGATGCTGAAACATGTAACAAGCTCTTATAGTCTTCTCAAAAGACATTTACAACGGTTGAAACTTCAACCAGTAAGGTAGGACTATTAGCTAAATAATCTACAATAGTGTATAAATATCCAAATATATCATGTTATTTAGTGTATACATATTTTTTTTAATTAATATTCCACTTCATTGGTGAAGTTGATGAAGTATTAAGCCATCCAACATAGTTTCATTTTCATTGTGAATATCTTGGCAACAGGACCTTGGTTTACTAGTGAGGTGACATAGTATTAAACCTGTTAGTGCCAGACAAGTTTTCATGTCACCAGTGATCAAATAAGAATGCTCTTTCTAAATTTGTCTGAGTCTTTTACAAATTTTTAGTATTTCTTCGAGTCTCAAAAATAAAAATTTGTTCACTGGTTTAGGTTTTTAGGTGTTTTCTTCTTCCACCATGACTAGGGTTATAAAAAGGTTATTTTGTACTTCCATCATGAAAGGTTATCAGTCATGATTCATTCATATAATTGTTACATCAATAATATTTATATGGTAAAATTTTCATTTCAAGATGTTATGGTTATGTTCATTGTTTCATAGTCTATAACGTGTCATGATGAAGTCAAACCATCAAAATAGAATTAAGGTCATGTCATGATAGGTCATAATGAGTGGACGAATTAGTTTCTCAAAATATTTGGTTCTAAATAATTTCAAAGCATGTGAAACAAGTTCTAAAGTTCAAAAGTAAGCTGCTCCAAAGGTTCCTAAAGCCACTCAAAGAAAACTATTAAAGGTGAATTGGTGAGCCAACCTCTCATTGTCAAAAGTGGTATAAAGTTATAAAATCTACATAAAAGCTTCATTTTCCCCCTCCATTTTTCGAGTAAACCTCTCATCCTTTAGTAACACCTTCCATCAGCTAAAATTTGTAAACCTTAGCCAGCTCACTATGCAAACGGCCATCTTGTTACGTTTTCATGATTTCACTACTCTTTCACTTCATACACACTGAAAAATCTCAACAAGGATTAAATTCGCCTCAATTTTGATCAATCAAACTAATTTTCCCTCTCCTAAGCCTTTGTTTCTCTTTAGCAATAAATATTTGGCCAAATCATCATCTTGTGGGAAAAAAGGCAGTGTGTCACTACTCTTTTGATGAAAGAATCATTTAAACCCTCTTCCTTGCTGGTTTTTCGAGAACTGAAGTTGCACCTGAAGATTTTGAAACCAAACACATATTTCAGTATGCCTTAGGATGCCTCGAAGGTAGTAGAGCTTCCTCCATGCTAAGTTTTTAGCCCATATCGCTACATTTTCAGCAAAACTCAGTTTTTTCGTTCAAGGGAAAAACCAGGAGCTCAACATCTTCAAATCAACAATATTTAATCTCTTTACTGCTTTTCAACAGGTATTTTCATCAAGATTTCAAGTGGTTTCCTCCTAAATGGTCAAAAATGTTGAATTCAACAGTTTGTTGGAAGTTCATGGCACAAATTTTCTTGTGTAATATCCCAAAATGGGAACAATAGCAATATTAAACAACACTGCTTCAGAAATAATGCGATTCAGAAAATTAAGTGCAGGAGGCCAATATGAAGGCTCAAAATCCACATATACATCAGGAATACATATTTACAACGAGGCCCATACAATGTATAACAGGAAAATGGAAGATTTTGATGAAGAAAACCCTCAAAAAAAGGTGTTGCAATAATGTATTAGACTACAAAAAGGCTTGACAGCATTATTTTAAAGAGCATAAAGTAGTTTTAGATTAGAACTTAGATCTAGAGCAAAATAATGCATGAAAATTCAGATCTGTGACAGATACATATACTATAGAGTCTCTACTTTACATACCCCTTGGGGTTTTCAGCAAAACATGAAGAACATGGAGTAGATCTGAGATCTTATGCAACAGATCTGCAAATTTATTCATAATTTTTGAAGCATACATAGGAGTATTCCGATCAAATCTAAATATGACATGGAATAAAATAGAAATCCATGGATCACCACAGTGAAAGGCATATTCCCATCACTAGAGATCACTCCTCAAAGTTTTCCAAAACTCCCTGCAACTTTCCTCTTGCATATAATGCAGTCTTGGAAGATAAACTGCATTATAGACTTGATGTATAGTTTGGCCTGATGCCACGATATGGATCTGAAGCTCCAATTATCCAATACACTCTTGTCAAGGGGATGGAAGACTTTCCCAATGAATGGAGGCAGTAGATTGGCCTAGATCTGAGTAGATCTAGCCTCCACTTGCTGCATCTTACAAGGAAAACCAAACCCTCAATAGGATCTACGTTGTAGTTGGAAGGTGAAGCTTGGCCAAATTCTTGATAGTGGACAAGATCAGAAAGACTCCTCCAAGAGCTACTCAATGGAAGAGGTGGGATTCTCGATCTGGAACACCCTAGTGCTAAAAAGCAAGAGAATGATATATGTCTAAACAGAAAATATTCAGAAATATAACATGTTCAACAACCTCTTCTGTTGTCTTCCTCTTCCTTTTATAAGATAAAAGTCTTGCAAAACCCTAAACCATCTCAATTATTTAGCTCCTTTCACATGTGTAGCTTCCATCTAAAACTGCACTGTGCATCTATTGCAAATGTTGTCATTGATGGCAAAGAGAGAAGAAAAGTGGTAGAGAGGTGGCAGAGGCAACAGAGAGGTAGAAGAGGCAGCAGTGAATTGAAGCAGAGAGCTATTCAAGGTGCAGAGTAGTGAAGAAGAAGTTTTGCATTACATGAGTATGATGAGACTCTGTAATTGGAGGTCTAAATGGTTCTATGATGTTGTGGTGTGCAATTATGTGGTGTGGTGTTAGTCGATCAGGGTTTATAAACAATTTTGAATAAATAAACTCTATGGCAAGGGTTTTGTGGTGTTCTACAAATAATTGAAGAAAATCCATAAAATGTTTAGAGGCAGAGTGTGAGAATAGAAGGCCGTAGAATAGAAGATCTGGCCAATACAAGGAGGTTCTATAAGTAAGTTTAGTAATTAATTTAAGTTTAATTATACCGAAGAATTCAGGGTCACTTCGATTTGTATATGTGACTATGTGTTTAAGTGACATGTAAATTGAGTAAATCGATCACTGGAAGGATCAATTCCCGCAGGCTTTCAATCACATGTCTCAATTTATGTGTGACAAGTTAAATGCATTATGGAATAAATTGAATTAAGTAATCCTTGCTTGAATGATGTCTGAGTATTTTTAGATGTCTGAGTTATTATATTGTGGAAAAAGTTGAATTGGTGGCCTCAGTGTGAAGAGGTTTAACCCTCTCAGAATTCCATGGATATTAATATAACCTATGAAAATTTGCTGAACGAAATTCGACGAGGAATTAGATTGGCAATCGATTTCTAATTAAGTTGAATCACCATGTGTAGAGACCCTACAAGGGTCAACCCCAACGTTATACCAAAAAAGGACTACGCTGCATTATGAAGGATGAATGAGATTGTCGGGGGACGATGATATAGTGGAGTTCTGCAGAATAGCATTCAAAGTGACACTGCTGATGAATAAATGGTATGCAGAGTCTGAACAACATAGAAGTGGAGTAATGCACTTGACGGGAGAAAGACGAAGGTTGGAGGTTCTATCTTTGTCCAAGATTGTGAATCAAAATAGTGGAATATGAAACTAAATTACAGAAAAGCTCTTTGTTTTCTAGAGTGAAGGAACCATGAAGCGAAGGAGCGGAACTGTGAAGTGTGCTATAGTAACAGTGGTTTCAGAGACAATACCAGTAGTTTCGTGCGTCGAAAAAGTGGTAAGGAAATTTTAGAGAAAAAACGCGATACCATAAGGTGAAGGACACGTGTCCTAAAGTGGTATTCGGTTACCAATTTTATCGCGTGATTTTGGTGTGATAAAGCCCGAGAGTTTTAAAAATGTGATATGCAATTATGTTCGTTCGATTGTTAGTGGGAGTGCGAGAGTGGATGAGCCATCAGATGGAAAGGTTAGTTAAGTTGTGGGCTCGTGAAGTTTCATTTCAAAAATGATTGAATACGGTGGTGAAATGCTATTATGAATGTTTCATAATGTTAGACTCAAGACATAGTATATATTAATATATTTTGGTTGAATTGGGGTGATAAAGCCATGGATATGTACATTGATGAGAGTGGGCATCATCAATGTGATGAATTGGTCATTGTTTAAACAGGGTCCGAACCTCTATAAAGAAAATGAGTAAGGAATTACCTTGGGCTTAATACATGCTACATCGTGAGTGTTGAGGGATATATGAATCCAAATGAATTGAGGCGAAGTTCATCCTTTGGGTTATTGAATTATTCCAACGATAATTCGAATATGAAACGAAATGGGTTTTTAAAGGAAGTGTGAGTGGTGGCTTATATGAGTTACACGCTTGTGGAAATTCGGGTGAGTCCATCTAAAAAAGTGGATTTTAATATGAAATGAGTGGGTGTAAGGTTAGTTAATGGGGTTAATATATGTTGCAGACCATATTTCATGTGCGTTGGTTAAGTTTTTTTTTAAAGGAGAAAGTTTACGGTAATGAGACATAAAATGGTGGGACCTTACCATTGAACAGTAAAGAAAAAAAAACGTGTTATAACATTTGATTTGGGAAGTGTGTGTGTGTATATATATATATCATGTAATAGAGCCATGGACATATGTATTTGATGAGGGTGAGCACCGTTGAGATATTCGAATGATAAGTCAAATGGGAAATAGGCTATAATTCGACTTTGGAGTTTAAGTCGAATTATTATTGAATGATTCGAACATAATAAATGGGTTCTTCTTATATGGTCAAAGGTGGAGCTTTTGCAAGAGAAAGTTAAAATCTGGGTTAATTATATATGCAGTTTGATGTATATGAGGGTCCCAATATATATGGTCTCATAACCCTATATTGAAGGTAAGAAGCAATTGAATTGTGTTGTGAGTTTCATCATATGACTTTGACCATTGGTTGAAAGGTAAAGTTCCACTCACGCATTTAGTGGTATGGCCTTGTAAACCATAGTGGGATGATTTATAATAGAGCTTCTACATTTTTTTTAATTAAATTTCCAGTCCAGAGAAGAGAGTATTGAAATTGACTAGATCGACAGTTGTATTGAGTACAAATTTTTTGTATGCATTTTATATGCATAGAGAGAGAGAGAGAAAATGTGCGTCTGACAGAGGTAAACAAAGATTTCATATTTGAAGAGGTGTGCAACAAAGGGATTCAGAATTGCAGAGAACAGGTGAATATGCACAGGAATGAAAATGTGGGTTTGACAGGTGTACATGCACAAGTGTACACAATTGCATTAAACAGTAGAGGTATGCAGAACAATTAATTAACATTAGCAGAAAAGACAAAACCAACAAAACCAAAGGCCAGAAAAAGGGCTGAGTGAAATTGATATATGTAACTGAAACTATGAATGTAAATGTTTTAATTGTTTTTATATTGCTTGTGATGCATTGGGAAGTCTCCAGAGGAAAACAAAATTCCCACTTTAATTTTGAAATTAGTACATAGTGTTAATGGCATGGCTGTCCATTTCAAATTCACTGAGGAATGCTAACAATCATAAGGAAATCTCTATAAATGATATCACATTGATATGCATAGAGAGGTTAGAGAATGCAGAAATGAAGTTGTGAGGCAGAGAAGAAGAAGGAGTTGATAGAGAATCTAAGAAGGTGCAAAAATGATACAAGGTAGATATGAGGACTGATGGAGAGCAGAAAAGAAGGAACACAACAGAGCTGATATTCAAGGTAAATCAACAAGTGTTTTCTTTTGAAAGAGTGAGGAAGTTGGAGCTTCCCTATCAAGTTGTAGCTTGATAGATGTCAATTGTAGCTGACTGAGGTAGGAGCCTCCTATAGGTTGTAGCCTGTAGAAAATAGATGGGAGTTGGTGCTTCCACATCAAGTTGTAGCTTAATAAATGTCGGTTGTACCTGACTGAGGTTGGAGCCTCCTGTAGGTTGGTGCCTACAGAAAATCGATGGGAGTTGAAGCTTCCTTGCAAGTTGCAGCTTGCAGAATTGAGGTAGGAGCCTCCTGTGGGTTGGAGCCTACAGAAAGTCAGTGGTGAGAGGGAGTTGGAGCTTGCCTTTGCATCAAAAAAATAATAAGATGTGGTTTTCTCCCTTGATGGGTTTCTACTTATATCTGGTGTCTCTGTGCATGATGTCTATTTGTTGAAGTGGTTTATCTAATCTGCTTAATATTTTTTGCTCACATATTAAGACTGTTGTTACATTAAAAAATATGCTTGATATTTACTGCTCACAAATTAAGATTGCTCACATATTAAGTTTATCTTGAAATCAAGATGTAAATTAGTTTAAGGAAAGTTTTTAAAAGTCCATGAATGTGTTAAACTGATTCACCCCCCCCCCCCCCTATTAGTTTAAATAAGGGTTCAAAAATTGGTATTAGAGCGGGTTCCTTTGGTGTAAGATTAATAGCTTGAAGGAGATCTGGTTGAGTCATGGACTACCAAAATGTACCTGTGCTAAATAAAACAAACTTTCTTGAATGGAAAGATAAGGTTAAAACAGGTTTAATGGATTATGAACCTGAGGTATGGAACCTTGTATGTGATGGTTACTGCACAGACTCTCCCTTCGTGCAAGAACAACAGAGGAATGCCAAGGAAAAATGTGTGATATACAACAATATTCATAACAAGGATCTTGAGCTAATAATGGATTTAACCTCTGCAAAAGAAATATGGGATAGATTGCATTTCATGCATGAAGCAGACACTAGTGACAACAATGTCAAGAAGGAGAAGAGAATTAAGAAGAAGAAAACTTCATGTCAAAAGTAAAATGTTCAATCAAATGAGGTACTTGCTAGCGTGAATGGAAGTAAGAACAATGAAGAAATTGCAGCTGAAGAAAAAGCTAAACTTGACATAGCCTTGACTAAAATAGAAAGATTGAAGAATGAAAACAAATACCTTAAGACACTCGCGCAAATATGTGATGAGAAAGAATATGAAGATAAGAAATAAATTTTTGGCCTGAAAACACAACTTGAAGAAGAAAAGAAAGTAGAAGACACTCTGTTGTAGCAAATGAGAGAGAAAAGTCTGGAATGTGAAAAATTGGAACAAGAAATAGTGTACCTAAGAAAGAATTTAGAAAAATCCCAAAGAGAATTATTAATGAATACTCCTCTAATAAAAATCTCTGGACATTTGGAAAGAGATGCTAAATGCTCAAAGGTCACCTCTCATAAAGGCTGGGATAGGCTATGAAGGAGAAACCAGTAAGTCCAAGTTTGAAGATAACAGGAATGTCACTTTTGTTAAAGCTGTAAAGAAGAGTGAAGCAGATCATCAGATTCCTACATAAGTAAAAGCCAGCAAGAACCTGACTTGCAGAGAAAAAAATAGAAACAAGCAACAAAATGAAAGGACAGATAATGAAAGGATGAAACAATCAGCTGAATAAGGCTCATACGCTCATGAGGATGAATTGAAAAAATTTGGAAGATGTCAAAGGAGGTTCTTTCCTCCTACGAAAACTATCACATGCTTTTCTTGTCATAAACCAGGACATATTGTAGCACATTGTAAGACAAGGCATATCAACTTCAACCAGCAAAATATGCAACAAATGAGAATAATACTTCAAGCAAGCAAATGGAAAAGACAATCCTTCACCAGGTACACAAATCAATTCCATGCCTCTTGTTATGCATGCAATGAATTTGGACATAAATCTGTTGAATGTGAATTGTATCCAAAAAGGGGAATAAAATATTATACATTAGCTCAAATGTATTTTGATAAAATAAGATGTTATATATGCCTCAAGCTTGGTCACAAAGCAAAAGACTGTAATCTTCCATATAATTTAAAGAACTCTAGACAGATGAAGGAATCAAATCAAATCAAACAAAACTATGAACCAAAAAGAAGTGTAGACATTATGAAGAACCCCAATAAAGTATGGAAGGAAAAGAGAAAGGGGGAGTCTGTTACATCAATAACATAATGAATCCATCATAGTCTCAGGGGGACCTACTCTAGGAAGCAATGAAAATATCCAATAAATGACAAATATGAAGCAACATCCCAGGGGGAGAGCAGTTCATAAATAGTCCCCTCAAAAGTAGTCTAAGAAGCGCTCCATGAAATGAGAACAGCTATGAGATCAAGAAGGGAAAGGAAATTCCTATAATAGATAACTATTGAGGAAGAATATGATCTGAAGAATTCAATAGCTGACAAAGTGAGTGAAGAATAAAGGGCAGCAAGAAACCATGGTAGTAGAGAGATCATCAGCCATGAGCATGTAAGCTAAGAAGACACCAGCACATAAGTGATGATCACAGTGTGCATCATACAGCCAGAATGAACAAGTGAACCACATTAAGAAGGAGGAATAAGAGAAGCGCCTTTCATCATTATATCATTACATCTTTCATCTATGAAAATTTCCCTTGGAGGAATGTAATCAAGTGAGTGATAAATCTCCGAGTGATCTGCCCATGAAGACTTCCAGTATAGAAATTGAAGATATCTTCCCAAATATCTTTATGTTATAACAATTGAATTGAATATAAAGCATCAATGATTCTGGAGCAGTCCTAGAAAGGAACATGCAATGGCTTTCCTTGGAACAGAATGACAAAAAAAGAAGAATGGTAAATGATGCCAAGATCAAATTCAAGATATTGATGATTGTTGGTGTGAACAGTGGAAAGCTCAATAGTAGAATTTATGAAGGATGTCTTAATTAGGGGTTAATGTGCAAGCTAAAGTGAAATCTCTACATAATTTATCAAGGTAGTATCAATTGGAACTTGGTACAGTAGCATGCCTATCAATAGAATATCAAGTGCTGTCATGGAGAAGTGGTATGATATAGGTCCTCAAGATCAAAGGATTATGGCAAGAGTACATCAAGGTAGTACTCCAACGTTATCTGCATTTTAAAGCATAAAAAGGTCAATGAAAGGGCAAAAGGTTCATTTATTTTGAGGCATTATATTGAGCACTGAAGCAATATTTTTTCTATAACTGCATGCCTTCCTGAAGTTAGTACATGTATATCTTAAAGGTCTCTTTCTTAAGATTATCCATAACACCATGTGAAGTTTGTTTGCTGAGACTTAAAATTAAACATCTTGAACATGCTTTTGTGGAAGATCATCCTGATAGAACAGTCAAAGTATCTAAATCATAAAGGACTAGTTGTGATTACCATTTGAAGCTAAAAAGTATTTTATTAATTCAGCTAAATCCTTCTTCAACACAAGGGATTTGCTGGTAATTCACCTTTAAAGAGAGATTGATCATTGACATACATACCTCCTTATGTCATAAATAAAACTACATGATTGATAAGTGAGACTGACCAGTACATTGAAGGGTTTGTTTTGAAAGAACAGTGTGCAAGCAATAAAAGTCATTTGGTCTCTTAGATTGAAAGATATCATCTAATCTCACAATAAGTTGTAAACTCTGGCTTAATTCATTGATCACATCAGCAACAAGGACCTTTTAGCCATTAAGTGTAATATCATTATCAACATCCTAGCTCATATCACCACCAACAGGTAGGAAAGGTGTAATACAACAATAAAATATATATTGGCTTCATCACAATTGAACAGATGATGTACTGCAGATGAGTATTGTAGAAGAAGACATATTCCATATACAATCTTCCCCAACAGAAATGTATTGGTGCACTACATCAGATAGAGACTGAATTATATTTGAAGCATTCTCAGTACTTTAGGTTTAATCCAATGATGCATCTATGATTAGATAAAGTTAGCACAATGTGTTATATGAAGTGTCATTATCTTCACTTTCAGCTTTATACAAGTGAAAGGAGTCAGTGCTTTGGGATTGTATTAACTTACAGTGTATATTCAAGTTCAATAATCCTCAAAAGTGTTCTCTCAACAACTCTTGTCCACTATTTTGGAGCAGCAGTGTACAAAGTCAGAAGAAGAAGTCCTAAACACATCTTAGAAAGAGGAAATGCAGAGATAGAATCTACACTGAGAGATGTGCAACCCTTTGTCATTGATGTCAAAGGGGGAGGAAAAGCAGGCAGGCAGAGGAAGCATTGGATTATTGGTGGATGTGTTGCCATCAATGCCAAAGGGGGAGATTGTTGGAAATTTTGTCATTGATGGAAAAGAGAGAAGCAAAGTGGAAGAGAGGTGGCAAAGCCAATAGAGAGGTAGCAGAGGCAGCAGTGAATTGAAGCAGAGAGCTATTCAAGGTGCAGAGTATTGAAGAAGAAGTTTTGCATTACATGAGTATGATGAGACTCTGTAATTAGGGGTCTAAATGGGTCTATGATGCTGTGGTGTGGTGTGAGTCGATTAGGGTTTATAAACAATGTTGAATAAATAAACTCTGTGGCAAGGGTTTTGTGATGTTCTGCAGATAATTGAAGAAAATCCATAAATTATTTAGAGGCAGAGTGTGAGAATAGAAGGCCGTAGAATAGAAGATCTGGCCAATACAAGGAGGTTCTGTAAGTAAGTTTAGCAATTAATTGAAGTTTAATTATACAATGGAATTCAGGGTCACTCCGATTTGTATATGTGACTATGTGTTTAACTAACTTTTAAATTGAGTAAATCAATCACTAGAAGGATCGATTCCCGCAGACTTTCAATCACATGTCTCAATTTATATGTGACAAGTTAAATTCATTCTGGAATAAATTGAATTAAGAAATCCCTCCTCGAATGATGTCCAAGTCTTTTTAGATGTCTGAGTTATTATATTGTGGAAAATTTTGAATTGGTGGCCTTGATGTGAAGATGTTTAACCCTCTCAAAATTCCATGGATATTAATATAACCTGTGAAAAATTTCTGAATGAAATTTGACGAGGAATTTGATTAGCAATCGATTTCTAGTTAAGTCGAATCACCATGTGTAGAGACCCTGCAAGGGTCAACCCCAACGTTATATGAAAAAAGGACTATGCTGCGTTATGAAGGATGAATGAAATTTCCAGGGGATGATGATATAGCAGAGTTCTGCAAAATAGCATTCAAAGTGACACTGCTGATGAATAAATGGTACGCAGAGTCTGAACAACATAGAAGTGGAGTTATGCACTTGACGGGAGAAAGACACAAGTCGGAGGTTCTATCCTTGTCTGAGATCGTGAATCAAAATAGTGGAAGATGGAACTGAATTAGACAAAATCTCTTTGTTTGCTGGAGTGAAGGAACTGTGAAGTAAAGGAGTGGAACCGTGAAGTGTGCTACAATAACGGTGGTTTTGGAGAAAATACCAACAGTTTCGTGCGTTGAAAAAGTGGTAAGGAAATTTTGGAGAAAAAATGGGATACCATAAGGTGAAGGACACGTGTCCTAAAGTGGTATTTAGTTACCACTTTTATCGCATGATTTTGGTGAGATAAAGCCCGAGCGTTTTACAAAAGCGATATGCAATTATGTTCATTCGATCATTAGTGGGAGTGCGAGAGTAGATGAACTGTCGGATGGAAAGGTTAGTTATGTTGTGGGCCCGTGAAGTTTCATTTCAAAAGTGATTGAAAATGGTGGTGAAATGCTATTATGAATGTTTCATAATGTTAGACTCAAGACATAGTATATATTAATATATTGTGGTGGAAGTGGGGTGATAAAGCCGTGGATATGTACATTGATGAGAGTGGGCATTGTCAATGTGATGTGTTGGTCATTGTTTAAACAGGGTCCGAACCTGTATAAAGAAAATGTGTAAGGAATTACATTGGGCTTAATACATGTTACACCATGAGTGTTGAGGGATACATGCATCCAAATGAATTCAGGCAAAGTTCATCCTTTGGATTATTGTTGTGTAACCAGCTCCAAAAATAGAAGAAAAGAGATATAAACGCCTTAGAAATAAGCCACTTCGAGGGGGCAACCTCCAATACATTACATAAATGAACAATTCTTGGATGATACAATTTACAAAACCTCCTTTCTATATATAGGAGTCCATGTGGCCATAATGTAATCCTAGTGGGCCACAATGTAATCTTAGCCGACCTAACAATAATAATTTAAGGGCACAATAATAACAAAATGGGGGTTACAAGGGTACAATAATAACAATAAGGGGGTTACACTAGCAACAATAAGGGACTATACTAGTAATATAGGGACCTAACATGCCCCTCTCCTTCAAAAAAAGTGTTGTCCTCAACGCTTGAGTAGCTCTGGGTGCTTTTGTATAAAATTCTCATCCTCCCATGTAGAATCTTCAGTGGGTAAGTTCTTACACTTGATGAGATACTCTGAAATTGATCGATTCCGTAGCTGTCGAGTTATTGTTTCCATGACCGCTTTAGGTTCCAATATGATTTTTCCTTCCTCATCAAGTTCTGGCAATATTGTTTGAACTGGAAGATTTTCACCTATAACCTTCTTTAAGCATGAAACATGGAAAACTGGATGTACTCGCGAAGAAGCAGGAAGCTCCAATTTGTATGCCATAGTACCAATGTTTTGCAACACCTTGTAAGGACCATAGTACTTTGGCGATAATTTATTATCCTTCTTAGCTTGCTTGAGGGACATTTGTTTATATGGTTGTAGGCGTAAAAATACCCAATCTCCTACATCAAAACTTCTCTCGCTGCGATGTTGATCTGCCTGTTGTTTCATTCGATTTTGTGCCAAATTCGGGTTATCCTTTAAGAGTTGGAGAACTTCTTGCTGATGCTCGATGTGATCTTCCACTGCTTGAACCTTCGAATTTTCCCTTAAAGATGATGTGATGGATGGTGGATGATATCCATAAAGTGCCATAAATGGGGTCATTTTTGCTGCAGTATGGAAGGAAGTGTTATACCACCATTCGGCGAGAGGTAACCACTTGACCCATTGTGTTTGTTTATCAGATACAAAACAACGAAGATATCCTTCCAAACATTTATTTACTATCTCTATTTGACCATCAGATTGAGGATGATAAGATGAGCTATGAGCTAATTGAGTACCCAAACAAGAAAATAACTCCGTCCAAAAATTTCCAGTAAGAATGGGATCTCTGTCGCTCACAATAACCCTTGGGCTTCCATGTAGCTTTTGAATTATGTCCATAAATGTAGTAGCAGCTGTACTTGCTTTAAATGGATGAGATAATGCACAAAAGTGTGCATGCTTGGTAAGTCTATCAACTACCACCATGATGACACTCTTTCCTTCGGACTTAGGTAAACCTGTGATAAAATCCATTGAAATTTCCTCCCAACGTTGACTTGGAATGGATAAAGGTTGTAGAAGTCCCGGGGTCTTAATTGTTTCCACTTTATTCTGCTGGCAAACCAAACATTTCGCCACAAACTTTTGAATATCAGATTTAAGGCCATCCCAAAAAAAATCTTTCTTCACCCTGTGGTAAGTTTTTAAAAATCCTGAGTGTCCTCCTAAAGGAGAAGTGTGCAATTCCAGAAGAATATTTTGTTTGAGTTGGGAATTCTTACAAAGATATAAGCGATCTTTGTACCATAAGGAATCATTTTTCCAACTAAATGTATCAGATGTACTAGGATCTTGCTGCCACTTTTGAATGAGTGTCCATACATCTTTTTCCTTCTTCCATTCATCTCTTGCTTCGGTTATCCAATCTGGTTGGATAATAGAAATGGCACAAAGCAATGCTTCAACCTCTTCATTCTTTCTTGAGAGTGCATCTGCAACAACATTAAGCTTTCCTTTTTTGTAGATTATTTCAAAGTCATAACCCAACATCTTTCTGACCCATTTTTGCTGCTCTTCTGATGATAGTCTTTGTTCCAAAAAGTGTTTAAGACTATTATGATCAGTTTTTACCTTGAAGTGTCTTCCCATTAGGTAAGTTCGCCATTTCTTTAGTGCATGCAGTATTGCTAACATTTCCTTCTCATAAATAGGTTTTTGCAAATACTTTCCTTTGATTGGATGGCTTTCAAAAGCAATGGGTCTTCCTTCCTGCATTAAAACTGCACCAATTCCATTTCCTGAGGCATCACATTCCACAATAAAGGTTTTTGTGAAGTCTGGCGTAGCTAAGACCGGTGCTAGGCACATTGCCTGTTTAAGATGTTCAAAGGCCTTAGTTGCTTCAGGAGTCCATGAAAATGCATCTTTCTTCAATAATGTTGTTAGAGGTGCTGCTATTCTCTCATAATTCTTAACAAACTTGCGATAATACCCTGTTAACCCGAGAAATCCTCGCAACTGCTTTATGGTTGTGGGAACTTTCCATTCCTTAATGGATTTAATTTTGTTAGGGTCTACTTTAACACCCTCCTGAGATACAATATGACCGAGATATTCCACCTCTTGTACTCCAAAGAAACATTTGGATGTTTTTGCATATAATTGTTTCTCCTGCAATAGTTTGAGCACCCTGTCGACATGTTCAACATGATCCTTCCAAGACCTGCTGTAGATTAGTATATCATCAAAAAATACTAGCACAAATTTTCTAAGGAAGGGTTTGAAAATGGAATTCATCAACCCTTGAAATGTAGAAGGTGCATTGGTAAGGCCAAAGGCATGACCAAAAATTCATAATGACCCTCATGAGTTCGAAATGCTGTCTTTGGAATATCTTCAGTCTTCATTCTAATTTGATGATATCCTAAACGAAGATCCAACTTGGTAAAATAAATTGCTCCATGTAATTCATCCAATAATTCATCAATCACAGGAATGGGAAATTTGTCTTTAATGGTGAGCTTATTGAGCTCCCTATAATCCGGACACATTCGCCATGATCCAGCCTTCTTGTGTACCAATACTACAGGAGCAGAGAAAGAACTTTGACTAGGTTGAATTATACCCGCCTCTAACATTTCTGCAATCATACGTTCAATTTCGCTCTTTTGGAAGTAAGGATATCTATAAGGCCTGATGTTTGAAGGAACACTTCCTGGAATCAAATGAATAGCATGATCATGATCACGAATAGGTGGGAGTCCTTTGGGAGTTTCAAACACCTTGGAATGATTGTCCAAGACTTGTTGGAGATCTGCCGAAATAGATGATTTTGATGTCGGAACGTCTAGTGAGCATAATTGTGCAATTATGCCTTGTTGTTATTTCTTTAGAATCTTTGTCATGACATTAGAGCTTATTATCCTTCCCGGCTTCCCTTCAATACCTCGTAATTCGACTTCCTTTCCTTCTGAAAAAAATTTCAAGAAAAGTTCTTGAAAATTAAAAGCTACCATCCCCAAAGATTGTAACCATTGTACTCCTAGTACAACATTAGCACCTCCCATAGGAATGGAAAGCATTGGAATAGTCAACACATATTCCCCCATGGTTAGCTTGATATTATGGCATTTTCCAGAGCAATTTATAGTTCCTCCATTTGCAACCATCACTTGACATTCTGGTGCTGGGTATAGGAAGCAATTTAATTCCTTGGCTACCTTACAATGAATAAAATTATGGGTGCTACCTGAATCAATCAACACTATTACCTTTTTCTTCTTGATATGTCCTGCTATCTTGAGAGTTTGAGGAGTGGTAATTCCTGCCAGTGCATTACATGATATGGTTGGATTCATTTATTCCTCTTCTAGGGCTGGTTCCTAGTGTATATCCTCTTCTTGTTCATTTTCTTCTTCCTCTTCACAATCTATGTAAAATAATTTCTTCTCAGCACACTTATGACCTTTAGTGTATTTGCTATCACAACTGTATCAAAGCCCTTTTGCTCTTTTTTCTTCCAATTGCTGTGGTGTCAACCTTGTAGGTTGTGGAAATCTAGGCGTAAAAACACTTCCTTCTTTATAGAATTGAGTGGTAGGCTTCCTTGTCGCCATAATTTTACATTCAACTTTTCTTGCCAACCTGAATGCCTTCTCCAATGAATCAGGTTCCAAAACACGAACTTCGTGTTGGATGTTATCCTTTAGAGTGCCTATGAAGAGATCAATCCTGTGTTCCTCTGGAATATCAGTTACCCTTATATTCAATTTTTGGAAGTCCTCAATGTGCTGCCCCACTAAACCCTTTTGTTTGAGATTTATCAATTGGGTAAAGAAGGTGTTGCTCTTTGTATCCTCATAATGTGCTATCATTTCCTCAGTAAAAATTGACCAAGTGACAATTTTTTTACGGGAACAAAGCCATCGATACCATACAAATGTATTTTGTTCTAAATGTAAAGTTGCAATGCGTACCTTTTGTGTGTTTTGCACGTTATGGAGATCAAAATATTGCTCCATCTGTAGTATCCATGTTACAGGATCCTTTCCATCAAACCTCCTCATATCCATCTTTGGAATATGGTGGTTCTTCCCGCCAACATTAGAGTTTATGAAATCACAATTAACATTTATTTTGTTCTCATCATGAGGTTCTTCTACTATCTTTTCACCATTGGGAAACCTTTCTTGTATCAACTTTGTCAAACCTTCCATGTCTGCTTTTAGAAAATTCTTCATGTTTTCCATTTTCTCATCGATCTTAGCTTCCATGTCATCCATCTTAGATTCCATGCTAGCCTCCATGCCATCCATCTTAGCTTCCACGCCTTTCTTCAAACCATCCATCTTAGCTTCCACGCCTTTCTTCAAACCATCCATCTTAGCTTCCACGCCATCCATTTTAGCTTCCATGCCTTTCTTCAAACCGTCCATCTTCACTTCCACGCCTTTCTTCAAAACTTCCATTTCATTTTTTGGTTCTTTTTGCGAGAGTGAAATTTGTTGCACTTGCTCTTGTAATTTTGATAGATCATGTTGCAATTCTTCATCTTCATGAGTCATGGTAGAGCCTTCTGAAGGCTTAATGGGTGTTGAATTCTTTTTAGGCGCCGTTTTAGAATCCAATATTGATACCTTTTACTTGCTTTGAGGAGCTCGATATTGAAATTGAATTATCTCTGTAATTGAAAATATTAAATATTTGACATTCAGCCCGTTAGTATCCCTATGAAGCTCCTTTCAAATGCCACAGGTCTGATATAATTTGGATTCCCCAAGACAAAGTTGTGTCCAATCTCCCACAATGACCTAATTATGGACTGGTTCAGTAGAGAAAACTTGTAGGACTTTCCACGTGTCACTGTTTCGTCCTTTGTCTCTGAAATTGATAGACAAGAAACTAAAGTCCATGTAATTGCGACCACTTTTTACAGCACTCAAATCCACTGCCCAGAGAGAGAGTTATTGAACTTTTCCCACGATCCCCTCTTTGAGATGCAATTCGAGAGCCTGAACAAGCACTACATTCCATAGATCATATCTCCAAACATATTGCGAACCAAGCTCTGAAACTTTTTGATGAATTTACTTAGGATTTCAGCTTCGTACCATACGAATTTCAGATTCTGAACCTTTGTAGAAAAAAATTTATAGCGAAAATTCCACGATGACCTGTTTAGGAGCTTGAAAAAAGACCTAACTTCCACAGATGATATCTCCGAAACTATTGCGAACCAAGCTCTGAAATTTTTAGACAATCTTCCTCAGGATTTCAGCTTACACCCTAAAAATTTTACAGCCTTCAACTTTCAGAAAAAACGTTATAGCGAAATGCCAAGATGACCTATTTAGAGCAGCGAAACCCTAGAATCCAAAGCTCTGATACCAAATGTTGTGTAACCAGCTCAAAAATAGAAGAAACGAGATATCAATGCCTTATAAATAAGCCACTTCGAGGGGGCAACCTCCAATACATTACATAAATGAACAATTCTTGGATGATACAATTTACAAAACCTCCTTTCTATATATAGGAGTCCATGTGGCCATAATGTAATCCTAGTGGGCCACAATGTAATCCTAGCCGACCTAGCAATAATAATTTAAGGGCACAATAATAACAAAATGGGGGTTACAGGGGTACAATAATAACAATAAGGGGGTTACACTAACAACAATAAGGGAATATACTAGTAATATAGGGACCTAACAATTATTGCATTATTCCAACGATAATTCAAATATGAAACGAAATGGGTTTTTAAAGGAAGTGTGAGTGGTGGCTTATATGAGTTACACGCTTGCGGAAATTCGGGCGAGTCCATCTAAAAAAGTGGATTTTAATATGAAATGAGTGGGTGTAAGGTTAGTTAATGGGGTTAATATATGTCGCGGACCATATTGCATGTGCGTTGGTTAAGTTTTTTTTAAAAGGAGAAGGTTTTCGGTAATGAGACATAAAATGGTGGGACCTTACCATTGAACAATAAAGAAAAAAAAAAGTGTTATAACAGTTGATTTTGGAAGTGTATATATATATATATATATATATATATGATGTAATAGAGTCGTGGACATATGTATTTGATGAGGGTGAGCACCGTTGAGATATTTGAATGATAAGTCAAATGGGAAATAGGCTATAATTAAACTTTGGAGTTTAAGTCGAATTATTATTGAATGATTCAAACATAATAAATGGGTTCCTCTTATATGGTTGAAGGTGGAGCTTCTGCAAGAGAAAGTTAAAATCTGGGTTAATTATATATGCAGTTTGATGTATATGAGGGGCCCGATATATATGGTCTCATAACCCTATATTGAAGGTAAGAAGCAATTGAATTGTGTTGTGGGTTTCATCATATGACTTTGACCATTGGTTGAAAGGTAAAGTTCCGCTCACGCATTTAGTGGTATGGCCTTGTAAACCATAGTGGGATGATTTATAAAAGAGCTTCTACATTTTTTTTAATTAAATTGCCAGTCCAGAACATAGAGTATTGAAATTTCCCAGATCGATAGTTGTATTGAGTACAAATTTGTTGTATGCATTTTATATGCATAGAGAGAGAGAAAATTTGGGTCTGACAGAGGTAAACAGAGATTTCAAATTTGAAGAGGTGTGTAGCAAAGGGATTTAGAATTGCAGTGAATAGGTGAATATGCACAGGAATTAAAATGTGGGTTTGACAGGTGTACATGCATAGGTGTACACAATTGCAGTAAACAGTAGAGGTATGTAGAACAATTACTTAACAGCATCAGAAAAGACAAAACCAGCAAAACCAAAGGCCAGAAAAAGGGCTGAGTGAAATTGATATATGTAACTGAAACTGTGAATGTAAATGTTTTAATTGTTTTTATATTGTTTGTGATGCATTGGCAAGTCTCCGAAGGAAAAAAAAAATCCCACTGTAATTTTGAAATTAGTACATAGTATTACATTTTTTCTGAGTGAGCTGGTAAACGAAATGAGAAGGCAAAAGTCAAGGAGGCATGGCTGTCCATTTCAAATTCCCTGAGGAATGCTAACAGACATAAGGAAATATCTATAAATTATATCACATTGATATGCATAGAGATGTTAGAGAATGAAGAAATGAAGCTGCGAGGAAGAGAAGAAGAAGGAGCTGATAGAGAATCTGAGAAGATGTAGAAATGATATAAGGTAGATATGAGGATTGATGGATAGCAGAAAAGAAGGAAAAAAACAGAGCTGATATTCAAGGTAAATCAGCAAGTGTTCCCTTTTGAAAGAGTGAGGAAGTTGGAGCTTCCTTATCAAGTTGTAGCTTGATAGATGTCAGTTGTAGCTGACTGAGGTAGGGGCCTCCTATAGGTTGTAGCCTGTAGAAAATAGATGGGAGTTGGTGCTTCCACATCAAGTTGTAGCATGATAAATGTCAGTTGTACCTGACTGAGGTTGGAGCCTCCTGTAGGTTGGTGCCTGCAGAAAATTGATGGGAGTTGGAGCTTCCTTGCAAGTTGTAGCTTGCAGAATTGAGGAGGAGCTTCCTGTGGGTTGGAGCCTACAGAAAATCAGTGGTGAGAGGGAGTTTGAGCTTGCCTTTGCATCACAACAATAATAAGATGTGGTTTTCTCCCTTTATGGGTTTCCACTTATATCTGGTGTCTCTGTGCATGATGTCTATGTGTTGATGTGGTTTATCTAATCTGCTTAATACTTGTTGCTCACATATTAAGACTGTTGTTACATTAACAAATATGCTCGATATTTACTGCTCACAAATTAAGATTGCTCACATATTATGTTCATCTTGAAATGAAGGTGTAAATTAGTTTAAGGAAAGTTTTTAAAAGTCCACGAATGTGTTAAACTGATTCACCCCCCTGTAGGAGTTTACCACATCTAGACAACACAGCTATTTGGTCATGGCTGCACTAAACAAATGTACCAATCCCTTCCACACATGAGGGTTTTTTATTAGAATAGCCCTAATTTAACCTTGTTCACATGAGGCATTGATTTATTCACTTTTTATAGGAGTTTTTATTGTCCTCCTTTACACATTTATTCTTACCATAAGAGAATGAAAAAAAATTGTATATTCCCATTAGCTTGGGGTAATTGGGAATATTACAGTCCTCCCCTCCAAAATGTTGCTTGTCCTCAAGAAAATGATAAGGTGAGTGTTGCAACTCCTTTCCTCTTCCATTGGTGACACAATCAAGTGATAAGCTTCCTCCATGAGCTTAGTGTTCACCAAACCAACCTTCCATGAATTGTTTCTCGAATGTTCTTATGAGAGGTAAATGATCCGTCCCATTATAAGGAGTTAAAAACTCAAATAAAACAAACATGGCTGAACCAAAACTCTCTCTGAAACATGTAGCATATGGCACATAGAGAGTCTCCATCCCATGTGGTACATACATGGCTCCCACCCTTACTCCTTACATCCCCACAAGGAGTACAAGTATATCATCCATGTATGGAAGAAAAAATATGTACATACAAACATAAAATTGAGAATGAGGAGGTGGGTCATAATCCCACATATGATACCAACGTAGTGCATCTCTTGCCTGCCTCAAATCAAGACATGGTAAGTGGTTTTCCCACCACTTACTTGTTGCCAAAGTAATCTCACTATTGTTGAAGGTGAGAGATATGTTTGGTGCCTTGGGGAAGCACCCATCATGATGAAAAATCTCCCTTTGCTCATCAAGGGAGTGGTGAAATTCAGAAATTTTAGTGGCCAAATAGTTGCCATGAGATTTACATGATACATTTCTCCTTTTAGGAGTCGTGGCTTCAATAAAAATGGTAAAAGAACATGTACAATCAGAAAATAAAACTTTCTTTACATGAACAGATCCTTTACCAACAATGCCTTTCATACAAATGGAGTTGTGCATGGATCTTTATCCTCTTTCCAAATAAGGAAGAGATGACTTAAATGACTGTTGCATAGAGTCCCATGGCTGCCCCAACTCCACATAGCTCATGCATTCTTGAAAATGATGATGTATTTCTCCTTCCAAGCCTTCCCAATTAAAGCTCCTCATGATGATGTTGTAGATCCTCATGGAATGCATATGGCTGAAACATAACCCTTTGTATGCTCCTTGTAGTATCTTATGCTTGATATTAGAAGCTCTAGACAAAAATATTCTACCATGATGATAGATGACTCCTCCTTGGACTAAGTAGCCCTCTGCATGCAGCTGGCCATCAAGTATCATACATGTGTGGAGATCTTTGGAATAATCCACTAGCAGTTGGGATTTCCAATACAGATCTACACTGCTCAACAATGACAGTGTTAATGATGCATCAACAGAAGTGTCTGTCATGTTTTTGATCCTTTCCTTGAAGTATCTTATGCCAAAGGTGTGTGTTGGAAGGATGTTCCTTCCATTATTCTTCTCCCATAGTGAAAAATAATAAAAGAGAATGTGATGATGATAGGGGAAGAAGATTTCCCTCCTCCTTGAGCTTACCCAAGTCTTCCTGCATTGCAGCTTTGTCTTCAAGTGCCCCAATTCCTCCTGAATCTAAGTTTGGAGCAGCAAGTTGTGAGGTCTTCCCCACAAAATCTCAATCAGGTGGCCTCCCAGGTGGTTTGCCACTAGATAATGAGGTTTTAGGGACCATCCTCTTATGCACAATAGATGGAATCCTCATGTCCTTGCTTCCACTGCACATTTTAAACTCTATTTCATGTGTGGAAGTCTCATGAAATTTGGGGTCCTATCTTAGTGGTTTAAGAGTGCCTCTGATTGGAGCATTTGTTCCATTCTCTTCTCCTAGCAATAGTGGATCATCTTCTGCTATGTCAAATTTGTGGTCCCTCCTTTGTTCTTTCTCATTGTCTCTTAGCATAGGCACATGCTACTCATGTCCTCCATATGGAAGATCCTTAGGAACTCCCTACAAAGATGCAAAAGCCTCTTTAGTGGAATAAATTTCTTCATCTCCATCTCCTATTAAAAATGGATCTCCTCCTGCTATCACAGTGCTAGAGGATCTTCTCTTCTCTTCCTCTTCCTTCTCCTTATCAATGGATAATGCCTCATTATTAAGGGACTCTTTTCCTTGATCTCTTCTTGAAGAAGGAATCCTCATGTCTTCTCCTTGAGAAGGGAGACCTTGCTGTAGTGGGGCTTTTACCTTTGGAAAATCATGCAGCAGACTTTCAACCCCCTCAAAAATGTTTAGAAATGGAGTTGAATTTATGGATTCTTCCAACTCATGCAAAAATTCAGATTTCTTAGGCTTGATTTTTTCTCCCCAAGAATTTTCAGAATGTCTTACATCAAATATTCTCACTAGTCTCCTAATGAACCTTGCATAAGAAGAGGTATTTACACTTTTCGAGGAAGAACACTCAAATAGCCACCAGGCATAAGTCTTACCTTGAAGATGTAGCGTTGATACTCTCATGGATTCTTCTTCTGAAACTTGATGCAACTGGAAATATGTGTCAAGATTCCTTACCCAAGACTTGGCTGAGTTCTTAGGTGATCCATCAAAAGTAGGTAGAAAGAATCTACCTAAAGTGTGTTGCATGCACCCTCTTCTTCTACTATACTTGCTGGATATTTCTTCTTAAGTTGATAGAACTCTGGGAAACTAATATGTTCCTTGAATCTCTCTGATTGAGACTCATATTATTGGAGATAGTCACCAAGAGCTTCCTTTGGTGTTCCTTCTTTCCCTTATTTCTTTGACAAGAAAGTAGGCATGCTCTAGCATTGTAGATCAGGTTGTGTGGCTGAATGCTCACACACATGGTAAGAAGTACTGGGGCTTCCTTGATGGGAAAATATTCTTGAGAGGTATGCATGTATTTCCCTCCTCATTCCCCGGATTTCTACTTTCAGCTCATACATATCTTGAGAAAGAGTTTTAGAGAACCCTTCTCCTTTCAAGCTTCCAGATAAAGGGGTTTCACCCTTGTGTTCTTTGTCTTCAGTGTAATCAATTTTATTTTGTCTTCTTTTCAGATACCTCCTCTCTCTGTTAGTAATATTCTCTTCTTCTGTTGAAGGCATATTGGCTTCTTAAGAAAGCACAGGTTGTGCCAAGATGATGATCTGATACCAATGTAATATCCCAAAATGGGAACAACAACAATAGTAAACAACACTGCTTCATAAATAACGTAGTTCAGAAAATTAAGTGCAGGAGGCCAATATGAAGGCCCAAAATGCACATATACATCAGCAATACATATTTACAGTGAGGTCCATACAATTTATAACAGGAAAATGGAAGACTTTTATGAAGAAAACCCTCAAAAAGAGGTGTTGCAACGATGTATTAGACTGCAAAAAGGCTTGACAGAGTTATTTTAAATAACATACAACATTTTTAGATTACAAATTGGATCTAGAGAAAAATAATGCATGAAAATTAAAATCTGTGATAGATCCATACACTATACAGTCTCTACTTTAAATACCCCTTGTGGTTTTCAACAAAAGATGAAGCACATGCAGTAGATCTAAGATCTTATGCAATAGATCTACAGATTTATTCAGAATTTTTGAAGCATATACAAGAGTATTCAGATCAGATCTAAATATGACATGGAATAAATCAGAAATCCATGGATCACCATAGTGAAAGGCAGATTCCCATCACTAGAGATCACTCCTCAAAGTTTTCCAAAACTCCCTGCAACTTTCCTCTTGCAGATAACACAGTCCTGGAAGATAAAATGCATTGTAGAATTGATGGATAGTTTGGCCTGATGCCAAGGTATGGATCTGAAGCTCCAATGATCCAATACACTCTTTCAAGGGGATAGAAGACTTTCCCACTGAAAAGAGGCACTAGATTGGCCTAGATCTGAGTAGATCTAGCCTCCACTTGATACAGCTTACAAGGACAACCAAACCCTCAACAGGATCTATGTTGTAGTTGGAAGGTGAAACTTCACCAAATGCCTAATAGTAGACAAGATCAGCAAGAATCCTCCAAGAGATACTCAATGGAAGAGGTGGGATTCTTGATAAGGAACACCCTAGTGCTAAACAACACTATTCTCAGCTAAACAACAAGAGAATAATATATGTCTAAACAGACAATATATTCAGAAATATAACATGTTCAACAACCTCTTATGTTGTCCTCCTCTTCCTTTTGTAAGATAAAAGTATTGCAAAACCCTAAACCATCTCAATGATTTAGCTCCTTTCACATGTGTAGCCTCCATCTAAAACTGTGTTGTGCATCTAGGATGTTCACTACATCTAGACAGTGTTGTTCATTTGGTCATGGTTGACCCAATCAAACAAATCAATCCCTTCCACACATGAGGGTGTTTTATTATAATAGCCAAGATATAACCTTTTTCACATGCGGAATTGATTTATTCACTGTTTTTAGGAGTTTTTTTTATCCTCCTTTACACATTTATTCTTGCCATAAGAGAATGAAAAAAAATTGTAACATCATGTTTGAATATTTTGACTCAATTTTCAACAAAAATCCTCAAAATATGATATAATTACATTATAAAATCATTTCTTCACCTTTCCAATTTCTTTCAAAGTGTTTTTCCTACATCCCTGTCATTTTTCCCATTTTTCCCCAAACCGTCGCTACATTTTAAACACCAGGCCTACGTTTCGGCTTTCTCCACCCCTTCCTATCATCCTTTTTCATCCCTTCCACTTCCATAACATTCCTAATATCCCTCCATACTCCCTCAAAATTTATCAAAAACTTAGAGCTCATTTTCCTCTTTCATCCTCCTCCATTCATCAAACGTTGAAAAACCCTTGTTTCCCTGCCTTGTTTTTTCATGTGCAATAGTAAAGGTGTAATCATGAGCACTAAAAAGGATAAATGGACTTATAATAAAGGAGTAAAATTAAGCCACATTTAGTCACATAAAATTACTGAGATTATGTGATCCCCTTACATCAAAATTTTATTTGAATAAGTTGGTTACCTCCCTTTTTGCAAGAAAATCCAAGAGGTAGGATTCAATGTGAAGTTGACTAGTGTATTTTCTACCCTGTTTAAAGAGAATGAGAACATCATTGTTGGGGTTAAGTTCATGATATCTCCTAAATCCATTGCTTCTGCCACTAGGATACCTCCTCAGGGGGAGATTTGGTTCAAAAGGTTTTATCTTGACCTAGAATGTTACAAGATTTTCCTAAAAACACCATATAAAGAAGCTCCTGCAGCTACCTTTCCTATGACACAATTACGAGACAAGTACATACCTTTAATGAGGGTGATAATTTCATACTTGTGAAGGAAGATATTCTTTTTTATATTAGTATCATATCCACCTCTTGATGCATTTCACCTTTGCCAAGAAGATGAACTTGCCACATTGTTTGTACAAGAGTCTTGTTAAAATGTCTAAGAAGGTGAGAAGTAAGGTAGGGGATCACTATACTAGTTTATTCCATCATTTTTCATTAAAATGATTATCCTTCATCATTTTTCAGCTATTTTCATGCCTTGGGATTCATTTTTATAGAAAATTTATATTTCATCACCTTCAACCTCCATGCCTCAGGAGGTTGGTTCATCTATCAAAGTAAAAGCTACTCCTACTGTTGAAGGGAGTGAAAAGGAAATGAAAAGAAGTAGAGCTAAAAATCTCACCTTTGGTTTTGATGAAAGGTAGAATGCATCTTCTCATTTAATGACCAAGGAGACATCATTTTTAAGAGATGAAGGTCCACGTGAAAGTGAATAAGAACAAATAAAGGAACAAATACCTTCTAAGGATATTCAAACATAATCCCAGACATTTGAAACAACTGAGGAACTACTTGAGAAGAAGGATGTTGAAATTGTTAAGTTAAAGGAGAGGCATGCTAAAGGCAAATACACGGTGACTCTTTTACAACAAAAGAATAGGAAGCTCTTGAAAATCTAGGAAGAGGTTGGAAATATCAAATCAAGCACAGTGGTATCACTTGAAAAAGGAAAAAATGTGGTTTCTGATGTGGCAGAAAAATATAAGGGAAAGAAGGTAGACAAAGAGCCAAGGATACCTTTAACTAGAAAATTGAAGAGGAATTTTTTATGACCCAATGTAACACCTTGAACTAATTTTGAAGACACTTGGAGAATTTTTTTAAACTGACCATTTTTTCTGAAATCTACTGTAAGGGAAAAAAGGTAGCGTGCCCACGCTACCTTTATCGATGGAGGCATCTAAATAAATAATGGGTTGCATTTTTGGAAAGACCTTAGCTTGTATGTTAATGATCTGCACTTAGTTTCCTTCACCAGCAGTCAGTTTTACACAGGAATGCAAAGAAGTGCCTAAAAAATAGCTCTTTGCCCTCATTTCAGCACTCACACTACCTTAATAGACTAGTTTTGGGAAATGCATATTTTGATTACTTTTCTAGATGTTTTGTGATGCAAAACGACTTCATAGGCATAAATGACACCCTCATCAACCTCCAACAGCTTTCATAGGAAAATTGACCAAAGAATCACCATCAAATCACCTCAACAATCCCACACTACGCAAACACAGTTTTCAAACTACCTTTTCACCAAAAAGTCATTTTTTGTAATCTTAGGGTGAAATTCAATTTTCCAATGGTGATTAATGATGTAATATGATTTATTAAGTTTTTCTAAGGTATAATAGCTTAAAATACATTAATTTTAATGATGTAAAGTCAAATGTATCTAGTTGGTGGAAAATTAGGGAGTGGTTATAACCTCCCTTGATTTGGGTTTTTGTTAGAGAAAAAGGTGTCTCTAGATCCTAAGGAGGTGGATTGGACCCTAGAGGTGGGGATTTGTAGTTTTGAGTCTATATATGTCTATGTTTTGAAAAAAATTAGAGGTTGGCGATCTTAAATGGGTGGCTGACTTGTTATGCTATGCAAGCACCTCCCACTCAGCTAAACAAATTAAGATCTTGCTTATACTTGATAGTGCGGAATAGAGTACTTGAATCAGGTGTATGTGTTTTAAGATGTTTTAATTATTTTTGTGTGAGGAATTAAACCTTTTCTTTTTCTGATTAAAAACATGTACAACAAGCATAATTTGTAGTAGGTTAATCATTAGCACATAACAACAAATTTAATAATGGAGTTCACCCGAATGTCATGGGTTACGTCTCCTTGAGCCTTTGTCAATTGACTTGACTCTTTGGGATTATGATGAAAAATATATTTTGCAAGTTTCTACTTAACTCCAATGGTTGTTTGAACTATACCAATGGGTTTAGAATACCATCATACCCTTGGATTGGCTGTTATCTCTCTAGAGATGGACCTAGGCTCCCTTTGACTTGACCTCTTCTATCGGTGCCCTTAAGCTTCCCTGAGCTTCTCTGTTGAACATTGGGTTCAACGCTTACAATTTGTTTCGTGACATGGCCTAACCACCTCTCATGGATCATAACTCCAACGATTATATTAGAGACTAATGCCTATGAGTTTTGGTCTAATGGCAATTGTGTTTCCAATAACTGGTATCAAAGCGACAGGTCTCGAGTTCAGAACTCACTCGGCTCATGTTGGGGGGGGGGGGGGGGGGGGAGATTGATGGGCATTGGGTTCAATGTTACCGGCATGTTTTGTGACATGGACTAACTACCTCTCATGGATCCTAACTCTTCCAATTGTATTAGAGACTAATGCCTGCTGGTTTTGGTCTAACGAAAATCGTGTTTCCAACATTATCTGTGGCAAAAAATCCCTTAGAAGGCCTTTTCTATCCCTTAAAACTTTTAAAATGTCTCCAAGATATATCGTACATCTAAAATAGACTGATCATTTTCTCCAAATGAGCTATGGCTCCCCAATATAGGCCTCCAACCCTTGGTGGCCCTAAGATGCCCAAAACTTACTTGTGGCTTATTCTACTCTAGAATTCTCCAAATGGCTCTGAAAATCCTTCCAATGGATTCTAAATGTCCAAAAAAGTTAGAATAGACTATTCACTTGCTGAAAATGGCCTCTAGATGCTCTGGTTATGCCTCCAACACCTTGTGGCACCCTATGGCTCTTAGCTCATTGAACAATTATCTGAAGCATATTTGCCTTCAAAAGTCTCCAAAAGCTTCTAAAAATCCTTCCATTGGATTGACAAGGTTCAAAATAGTCAAAATAGACTACTGGTTTGCTGAGAATGACCACTGGCTACTCTGGATAGGCCTTATTCTCCTATTGGCCCCTAGTGGCCCTTGGAACTTATCTGAAGCAAAATCATGCTCACAATTCTTCTTTTGGATTTTAAAACCTCACCAATGGCTCCATAATTTATGAAACATCCAAAAATGACTATTTTTTTTTTCTTGAGTATGGCCTCTAGCTGCCCTGGCTAGGCCTCATTCTACTGCTGGCTCCTAGTGGCCCTGGTGGTCCTCAGAACTTATATGAAGCAAAATCATGCTCAGAAGTCCTCTAATGAATCTACAACCCTCTACAATCACTCTAGAATATTTGAAACATCCAAAAATGACTATTGGTTTCTTGAGTATGGCCTCTAGCTTCCCTAGCTAGGCCTCATTCTATTGCTGGCTCTTAGTGGCCCTTATGGTCCTTGGAACTTCTCTGAAGAAAAATCACGCTCGAAAGTCCTCTAATGGCTCTAAAACCCTCACCAACGGCTCTATAATGTTCAAGATAGTTGAAATTTACTATTCACACTTAAAAAAATGGTTGAGTAGTACTCTCGTTATGGCTCATTGAATTTTTTTGTCCAATGTCCCCTATTTTCTCCACTAATTTTGGGCCCACTGCCAGTTAGATTTCCAAATTTGGAAATCTCACAATAAATTTCGTGCTCCCTAAAATTCTGCCAGAATAAACCAGGATTATATTAGTGTTAATCGAGTTTCATTTGGGTGGATAAATGCAGATTTATGATTAAGCGTGATTAGAACTAATCGTTTGGATAAACGTGGTTAATCCACGTATTAAAGTTAATTAATTTTCCGTTTGATTTTTCTGCCGTAAATCCGTTTATGCACCTGGTCTTCAGCAAACAGTGTCATGGGAGGGGGCTGGCCCCCTCCAACCCCCAACTGTCAAATTAGCAAACTTTAAATTTATGCGGTGATTTTATATGTTAAGATCGAACATATAGAGCGGTTGATAAGCCACCCGTGTGCCCGAAGGGAGGTCTTGTGATCGAGCCCGTTAGAACCAACCAAAATTTTACAACACTGTCTCGAGGACACATGGCAGCCTTAGGGCCAGCCACGTGTCGCCCTATAATTGGCCCTCATAAACCATTCGACCAGTATTACCCTACCACTTGCCACCATGCAACTGGCCTTGAAGGAATATTCCAAAGAATATTCTTTTTTGCTAATTGTACCTTTTCCCAGTCAACTCTGGTCAAATGTCAAAATTTGTAGTTTACTGGAGTTTTCAAAACACGATAACTTATTCATACGGTGTCATTTTTTTGAACTGTTCATGGCACCAGAATCAGGAAGAAAAGGTCTATCCGGACGCTTAGGTTTGGCACACTTTCGAACACTTTGAAATTTGAGCTATCACTTAGGTCCTGATCCAAATCTGATCAGTTGTAGTGTTGGGCATGTGAGGGTGGAGAGATTTGGAGCTGGTGTACTATTTTGAAAATAATAAAAGCAGAAGTTATAGCTATTTTTTAGGAATTCCCGTGGTGTGTAAATTTGGTATTGTTACATCCTTGTGTTAATATTTATACATTTTATCATTATATTTTCTCTCTAGTGATAATCTCTCCAATTTGTAAATAGAATTCATGTATATGCGCTCTATTTTAAAAGAGATTCTCATGTATTTGTCTTATTCTTCTATCAAAATGAATTCAACTATTGTGCTCATTTTTATTTTCTGCAATTTCATCTTATACCATCAACGACTAAAACTACAAAATACCTCTTATGCATACCCACCTTGCTCCTAATTATCTCTGTAATTTATCATCTGAAATTCTAAACCTAGCTCCTATTTTTCACCCTCCTAAAACCATCATCCAGCTAAACCCCATTCAATCGCAAAAAAATTTGAGCCTAATAGATCTAGCCCAAATCATTTCACTCATAGTCAAGATTTGACTGTGATTTCATGGAGAGTGCCCTCTCCAGCTTGGTAGGGCTAGATACTAAGACAAAAGAGGTATGAGGTTACCTCATTTGATTTCCTCCTTAGCTTGGGATATTGTTGGGGCTAACAAAACCTTCATTTTCATTGTGATTATCTTGTGGTTATCTTGCCAACAGGATCTTAGTTCACTAGTGATATTGACGGAGCATTAAACCATTAAAAATATAAATAATTCCATAATAGGTATGCATCCCCAACATCATGATGCATTTCTTGAGACAAATTCCAGGAAAAAAACTAATAAATAAATAAAACATATGTGCTCTCGAGTTAAACACTCGACATCAACTCAAATAAATGTGCTTACATACCGTAAAGACCTTGAGCCATGTGCACCTATATGTAGCTGATTTCAAACATGATCACCAAAGGAACATGATCCATGTTAGAAGTGATGGCGACCTTTTTCATCCCTCATAATAATTTATTGATTTTCTAATGCGGTTTTGATTCATTGAGTTCGATGTTGTAATAAGCTATCCACCAGGGCTCATTCTCACCCTGGTCTGCTTCACCCTAGTGGCATAGTTATTTATTTTCCAATGGGATTTTGATTCAGTGAGTTTGATGGTGTATTGAGCCATCCACTAGGGTCCATTCTCACTCTGGTCTACCTCACCCTTGTGGCATGTCTCAAAAAGGAATGAGGTCAATCCAAATATGAGGCAGTTTTGGTGGAATGGTTATTCCTTGAGCCTGGAATCAAAGCTGCATAAAGTATTTATTATATAGGGCAGCCCTCTCCCAGTGGGTGTGGTGTGGGAAGAAACCTAAAAAAAATAAAAAATAAAAATTAAATAAGTTCTACATTGGTAGACTTGCACATGAATTCAGTGGCAGTGTGGCATTCATTACTGCTAATTCTATCAAAGGCACACACACTAGATTTGTGTGCCATATACTCTCAGCTTATATTTGGAGAATTTTTTGGATTTCCATTTGATAATACCATGTCCACATAATCGCCATATTATTCTCTTTCTTAATTTGAATCGATGCTAATTTGGTGGCTAATCATATTTATGATTCATTGAGTTATCTGCATACGGAAATGGAACTTGCAAAATTTTAAAATGGCACACTCCTTTGCATCATTCCATCCAACCTTTCTCTTCTCAAAGATACTTCTAGGAGAACGTTTTTCTCTATTGCATAAAGTCAGCTAAATTGTATCAATGACAAAAAATGTTATAGTTGCATGGCTAAGGGGTTTTGGCTGTGTCTCGTTCCCATCAATAATGGCAGCATATCGCAGAGGGTTTAGAATCCTGAAGTTGTTTGTGTGGTGATGACATCAATGAAGACACGCATGCATGCCAATATGGGAATTTGGAGTGCTACTTATTATCCATAGACACCATTGAAATACTATGCTCAATGGAAAGCACCAATGATAAACTATATCTCTAAATGGTTTTTATTTTTAACTTTGAATTGTTTTAAAATTAAAAAAAAAACTACTGTATTTTTTGTATATGGCATTTCCCCATCAATCGAACGATGTTGGACCTCCTTTCAACTCTCGCTTATTGTTCGATAATGTGGTCACAGTCCATGAATATTCAAGAAATATGAGCAAGATTGTTGTTGGCTTTCATTGCATGATTTTTCAATTTTTTTATTAAATTTTGGTAATGTTACTTCAAATGCAAGTTAACTGTAAATTCTATTTTTATTCTTGGTGATATTTTGCAGTAGTATTTCATCTTCATGCATTTTTTATCATAAATATAATTAAATCTCTATTCTTCTCCTCCTTACATTTTGAGAGGTCAAAGAGCAAGTTGTAAACAGGGTTGGTCTTGTTTATAACCGTAGATGGGAGGCTGGGGAAAATGTGGAACTTGTGCTGGTGCTAACAATGCTTACGAGGATATTTGATGCAATCTTAGTTTATCTAGCTATGTGATAGGAAGGAATTGGCCCTTTAGTTCTTTCAGGAGAGATCGGTGACCTTCCTATCATCTTGATAGCTAGGGTGATAAGAAATAGTGACTTATATAATATAATATAGGTAGTCATAGAGAGATTTATGAGGAAATAGGATCCAAACATCAAATGTAGGTTAGTTGTTAAATTACATGTTTATTCTTGGTGAGCTTTGGCCATGTTTCTTTCATTCTCATGCTTTTGTATGTAATTTTTTTTGAACTTTTGATGTGTTATGTCACATTTAACCAAATCCATGTTTTCATAATTTGGTGATCTGATGGTGCGTCCAATGGTGAAGTGGGTTTTTTACTTCTTCAGTAAACCAAAAAATCAGTGTTTCTAGATACTGTAGACTTGCATTTCTAGCACCTTCTGTGCTTAATAATGTGGGGTATCTTTTTTTAGTTCATTCATCTTAAATTATGAGGAAGCAATGGATTTTTTGGTTCTATAATTTATTCAAGCTAATGTTTTATTTTTCACGAAACCAGAGTTGTGAGGGAGAAAAAACTGGATTGTGTTTTCATGTTCGCTGATGACAACACTAATAATTTAGATCTTTCTGATGGGATACAGTATTTGAAATGGATGGGTGAATTTTCAATTGGCATTCTTGCATATCATGGTCCCTCAGAGATAATGTAGATGCAATAAACTAAGGAAATGAAGGAGAGGGGTGGAGAAGAAAATCTTCCTGTACTTGTGCAGGGAACTGCCTGCAATTCCTCGAGCCATCTAGTTGGTTGGAATACTTTTAATTCCATTCCATATGCTAAGAAAAGTTCCATATTTATTTGTGATGAGTCCACTATTGCGAAGGAGACTTGACTTGGCAAGTTTTTCACTTAATGCAAGACTGGTTTGTAAGGATAACGATAAACCAACTTAGCTCCGATATTAGGATGACTGGACTACAGACGGCCAGGTGATGCCGAGCCCTTTGTCTATGTTGAAATATGATTCCTTTGTGGAACCACTTGGTAGATGTGATCGTAACGTATTGCTATGGTGGATTCATATGGAGGCTCATGTAGACAGTAAATTCCCTCGTGGGTTAGTTCACTTGTCTATTATTATTGTCCATCTATCCTCTTTTCTTCATAAAGCTTCTAACTTGATTGTAATTTGTGCCTGTTGAGTTATATATATATATATATATATATATATATAACCATGTTTTTAGTTGATGGTTCAGGAATACCTATCTCTATTCCAAGGGTTGTCCTTGGTATCTTATGTTATCCATTGCAAGGTTTAAGGAAGGTTTAAGATAAATGACCAGAATTCTATGAAATTTTTTGCAACATTTTGCAACTGTAACACCCATGTTTACATAAATGACTAAGTGGTAGCCTTGTTTAAGAGTGGAAATATATCATATATATGAAAGCCCGTGGATTGTCTAACCTTTGATACAATATTGTATGCTTGCAGTGATTACATATAAAATGATTATTCTTCTCAAATTTAGGAAACTAAGATAATTCTTGTCAGAATGGACTTGAAATTTGAATACAAATAAATTTGAGACTAGTTTGGATTTTAATAGTGGGTGCATGGCATTTGGATATACATTGAGATTCCAAGACATGGAGTCATGGATGGATATTTTATTGTGAACCCTGAGTGTGTCTAATTTCCTTACAAAATAATTTATCAAGATTACTTTTTTAAAGAAATGCACAATTGATGCTTTGCTTAATGAACTCTTTGATGGTGAAGGAAAAGTTATTAGACATTCTTTTTTATGCTATGTTATCTTAAACAGGCAAGTATAATAGCATTTAATTTCTTTTTTACATGATTTATTTTGTAGGTTTGTAACTCATTATTACCTTTACTGGACTATTCTTTTACTTGTAGATGGGTTATAGACCCTCCTTTGGAGATAGTGGTTCCACCAAAACACACACCATGGCCCAATCCACCACTTGTATCACATGCATCATCTGTTGCAAGTGACAACACCCTTCTAGATAATTCAGATAAAAATCAAGGAAAAAATGGCAAGTCTTCCAAGATGAGAAGAAATAAATGAAAACATGACAGCCAAACTGAAGCTCAGCAAGTATCACGGGCTTCAGAAAGGGATGGAACAAACAGACGAGAGCCACATTTTGTAAATGTAGGTCTGTGTGGAAAATATTTTTGATTACCAGTTTCTTGATGTAAGCCTCAAGGTAACCAAGTTGATCTGTACTGCTATAGAAATTCCAATATACTTTAACTCATTTTACTAGGTCAAATAATTTTATTGTTTCTAGGGTTCATATTATTCACGAAATCAATTCCGGCCAAACAGGGGTCCCTCCCTGATTAAGATTATCAGGTACGCTAGTTGGCTATTTCCAACTAATCTATATAATATTGAGGTTGATAATACTGGATCTAAGGCAATTATGATGGTATTTTTCCATGGTTCAATGCACATGGCTCTGCCATAGTCATTTGTATTGTATTTTGTTGTGGTGAGATGAATATTGCTCTTGCTTAATCATCTGATATATTACGGCCATAATTTCAGCACAACTCATGAAGTACCCTTGTATGAATTATTCCCTACTGTAGCACTTGGAACAATCTTCTTGGCTGTTGTTTGGTTCAGTTATAAGTGTTGGAGGCCTTATTTGAAGTAACTTTGAAGTAATAGTCCTCATATTCATTTTAGCTCTTTCTTTTCCATGTATAAAAAAGAACCTCATCAGTAAGATCCTTCAGTGGAATCTTGTAGTCTTAATTTTTTTTGTATTTATTTATCATCCTTTCATTTTCCAATGGTTGAAATTACATAAGAAGTATTTTGGTTGTTAAAAGGGGATCATTTTTTCTTTGTTTGATTTATAAGGTGAAATAAATTTGGAAGAAACCAATTTCTACATTTTTTTTCTTGTAAATTTCAGTGGTCTATACATCTTTTTCAAAATCAGGATATAGGGGGATGTTGGGGTGCTTTATATATATAATTTGTAGTAATGTAAGAAAATAAAATGTTGAAAAAATACAAGAGATATTTATGTGGAAAAATTACCGTCATGGTTCATGATACCCACTTTGTCCCCTCAATCTCAAAGCCTTCGCTTTTGTTTAATTTCCTTTCCAATAGAAACTGTACATTGAATTTTTGTTGTGGTTTTTCCTTTTCACACCCTGTCAACATCTATCGACTGAGGATTTAGGTGAATTTTTTTTCCCTCTTAACCTCTAAATATACATTGTAAAATGAGGTTGGTTTTACAAGACGTCCCCTTTCTTCCACATGTTGGAGGGGCATTCATGACACATTTAAGATCATGTTACGTTTGATTGTTGAGTTAGGAGCTTGTGCTTGATGTTCATGGTTGTACTTGCCACATGGCATCATCTGTTTTATTTGAGAATTGAAATTAGGGCTTTGGGTGCCATCTTATTTTGACATTTGAGACAGTGATCTATGGTTTCATTATGAAGCCCTTGTTGTTGTGAGAGGCTTGTATATATAGGAGAGAGCCTCATTTGTCAAAATAATCATGGAAAGTTATGCTGAAATAAAACACATGGTTCCATGTGGAAAATACAACCATGAACATAAAGCACAAGATCCTAACTCAATGATTAAACATAACATGATGTGAAATGTGTCATGAATTCCCCTCTAACATGTGGAAGAAAGGGGGTGTCTTGTAAACTGGGGCCGATTTTTTTTGTTCTACCCAAATGAAGAGTCAGAATACTGATGCCATGCAATTTCGGAAGCACAACATTATGAAGCATGGGTTGTGGTGTGAGAATTGTTGGAACAACGACACTATTAAGTGCTGGACGTGGTACCAAAATCAGACTAGGAATTCTGACACACCACTTTCTCACATCGAAGTTGCGACGACCGTATGGAACACTCGAGCAAGTGATGACTACCTTGTAACCTCGGTAGAGTGACTAAGTCATGGATGTGTTGGAAGAGCGACAAACACTTTCCACCGTTGGAAAAGCGACGACTACCTCGTAACGAAAGTAGAGTGACGAATGTCTAGATTCGTCGGAAGAGAGACAAACGTGTGGCACCATTAGAAAAGCGACAACTATGCCGTAACATTGGTAGAGTGACAAAAAGTTGCTAACGTCATAAGAGAAACACAAAAATGTAACTGTCAGAAGAGAGACGCAAAGTTGGTAACGTCAAAAGAGCGACAATCACTTGGAAATGTCAGAAATAGTGTCGCTCTATCGATAGTTACTAAAAGTCTCAAAATTGTGACGCGACTGGAAACAATGTTTTGCTCCACCTCAAAGTGTCATTCTTGGGAAGCCTATGTGTTACAAGAGTGACATTTGGCTGTCGGAAATTGGGCCAAATGTGCTAGTGCTTGAACTTCTATGATTGTTGGAATTCTTCCATGTCAACCCTTACGTATTAGGTGCTCAAATGTAATATTCCAAATTTACCATTAGCTAATTGGAATATTAGAGTTCTTACTTTTCTTATTTAGTTAATTAAATAAAAGGGTGGAGGGACCAATAAACCCAGTAGATGAATAAAATCCACTTCTATACTGTGAATGTGGGTTAATTGACTAGTGGAGTAGCATAATAATGAAGAAAGGGTGGAGGTCATGGAGCAATAATGAGGAATATGATGGAGATAGTGGAGGAACAAATAAAATATCATGGAGAAATAATGATGAAGTGATGGAGGAAGTGGTGCATTAAATGCACACATGATGGAGGAAGTGGAGAGTAATTGCAGTAATGATGGAGATCATGGAGGACAACGCAGTATTTATGGAGGCTAGTGGCTTCATGTGCATCATGGTTATGAGGTGGGCCAAGGCTAGGGAAGGCTCACAACCATAAAAGGAAGATGAGAGAAGGAAATAAAAGCAGATTCTAGATTTTTATTGTTGAGTGTCGTAAGACATTTCTTTGAACGCTTCAGCTGTTTAGCTAATTCTGATATGTTTTTTAGCACTAGGTGCTCCTGAGCGGGAATCCCACCCTTACCCACGCGACATCGAGTGACAACTCTGGGAATGTTTTCATTGGCAGAATTCATCATCCAGAAATTAGTGCTAATTTCAGCCACTCTCATTTGTCCTTCCAGCTACAGGAATTACGTATTCTTGAACTTGGGTTTGAGAGTTGAAAGGTTGGTCTCAATACTTCAGCTGATAAACTTGTGGAGGGATCAGCCCTTCACATTATGGATTCATTACAGTCTTCCGGGAGTTTAATTTACATATCTAGCATCGGGCCATCCATGTATTCTCCTATGAAACAACATTTCCTACAAGAATTGTGTAATTATGTAGTGAGGATCTGAGAAGAAGAGGAAGTTCCAAGCAACTCAGCTTGGAATCTTGTGAGGGATTAATCCTTCACTTCAAGGATCAATTCAATGGCCTGGGATCAGAAATTATTATCTATTAGCAGTCTACATCATCATACCTCCTAGACATCGTAGTATTTCCCAGCAGTTGTGCATGCAACAAGAAACATATTCAGTGGAGGAGCTAGATCTCAACTTTGGAGTGTTGGAATCGGAAAAAGGGACTAGCCCCTCATTTATTGAGCTGAGGGGGTGATATTGTAGCATATAGACCATTTTTCAGCCCCATATCAGAATTTTTCTTCAGGGACAACGTAACTCAGCCAGCAGGGGTGCAGTGTGCAACCCAAAAAGGGTCGAAATTCAGAACTCAAAATATGGCCAAACCATTTTTGGGCTTTTTTGGATTTTTTTAGTAGAGTCTATGGTTGAAATATAAGATATTGCTAAGCACTAAAAGAACCTATCACACATAGATTTTCTTCCCAGCAGCACCAAAAGCTTTTACTTTCCTCTTCTAGTTTTCAATAGAGTTGTTTCAACAATCGTTGGATGGCTTGAGTGCATGCCTTTTTGGAGCACTGTGTATATTCATTTTCTGTTATGATATGTCTTAGCTATTTCTACTCATATGTATGATGTTTTGATGTATTCTGGAATTTTTCTAGTTCTACATGTTTTATTTTTATTTTACCATAGTTGGAATTATGCATATGTTCTATATTCATGTATTTTCCATTTTTGAATATTACAATGGTATCAGAGCATGATCTTTGGCTCAGCTTGTGGGAATTTCGTGACATCAGGGGGATAAGAAGAAGAAGTAGAAAAAAATAAGAAGTCTTCAATGGCAGAAGGATTGAGTTTTTCCACACCTCTCTTCATATCTATGTAGGATCTCACCATGGATGTCAAAGAAATTAGAAGGGAAAGGCAAAAGGAAACCTCAAGAGGGTTTCAGAATGGAGAAGTTTTGAGCACTTCCTATCAACAGTATACGCAACTAGAGGAGTAGAAAGTTCCACAATGCCCTACTATGCCCAGTTTCCTTGCAGAAAGAAATGAATGGCATGGAGATGCACGATATTTGATGCATGAGACTTGTAGTGATTATCTTGCAGAGTAAAAATCCAAATCTAGAGTAATAAAAGAGAATTTGACATTCCAACAGTTTTTCCAGATTAAAGAGAATCATAGACCCTGCATCAGCAATAAAAGAAGAGGGCATATGCAGAATATATTATTTTTGCGTACATTTGATGGGTCATCCAAAATCACAGCAAAGGCTTAGATGGAGAAGTTATGTTATTTCTTCTAGCTACACCTAGTAGCGAAAAATGAAGCCATTGAGATTGCAGCACTACACCTTGAGGGTGAAGAAAATGATTGATGGTTCGGCAGATTGAAACATGCAAGAGTGATCATGTATGCATAGTTCACCCAAATATTGGTAAAGAGGTTTGATAGAAGAAACCCAGAGGCACATTCCATTGAGACATTCTCTGCCAATAAAGACAAAGTGTGTGAGGCGCAGAAGGGAGATGTGATTTGAAAATGGGTTGGATAACTTGTTATGTATTTCAAGAACCTCCCACTCAGTTAAACAAACAAATGATCTAGCTTATAATTGACATTTTGCATAATTATTACTTGAAAAAGGTGTATGATTTTTAACTATTTAAGTGTCTTAAGTCCATTTATTCTTGCTGAAATTTAACATGTATAAGAGAAATATAATGCAGCAATAAAACTTCCACATGTTGGAAATATGATGCAGAGTGTTGTCCTTGATGGCAACCCACTGAATGAAGATGAAGACATGAGATTGTTGACTTGTGTTGTCCTTGATGGCAATCCACCTGATGAAGTTATTCTTGACTTGATGAACTTGGCAAATGATGTAAATCTAATATGAAAGGATGTTTGCTAGCAATATGATGCTGAGTGTTGTCCTTGAATGGCAAGATGATGGCAACTTACTTGATGAAGTTATGCTTGACAGAACATGTCTTGATGAACTAAATCTGATGTATCTACAGTGAGTACAGAAGACTATGAAGAAAGGAATTCAGCATGTGACAGATCTATGATGAAAAGAGTATGTCTCTAGGAATACGCGGATTTTCCTAGGGGAAGTAGCGTATGCACGCGGGAATAAACGTTCAAAGTCGCGTATGGGAAAAATCGCTCTTAAAGTGCAAAACCAGGGGTAACCACCATGGTATCACCCATCAGATGGGTAAATGATTCGGCTTCAATGATTCTGCCTAGGAATACCATCTCGAAGTAATGTGGTTTCGCTCATGGTATTTGAAAAAAGGGTAAACTCATATAAGAGAAGAAATTCTTTTGTGTAAATGAGGAGTGGGAGTAAGATGTCTGAGCTTGAATGAATACTTCTCTCTGGAGTATATCTGAATGGAAAGGGTTACAGTTGAATGAAAAATCTGAATTTATGATGCACCGATGAAGGAGTGATGAAGAAGGGGATCTAGATTTGTATTGTACTTGTATCTGCTAGATCTATTCATGGAAGCCTTAGATCTGTGATGAGGAGAACATCTAGGCGAACATCTGTCTGAGGTAAAGGGAAAAATCTGAAGTGATGGATCTATTGTGAAGAATTGCAATGACATTGTTTGAAGAACCATACGCTAGTTCGCCGAAGAGGAAGTGCGTATATACGCGGCTTCTATGAAGAGAAAGCGCGTATGCACAATAAAATTAGCTCTGTAATTTGTACTGAAGTATACGCTGGTTGATGTGGATGGAAGCGCGTATATATGCGACATCAGAGAAAGAAAAGCGCGTAATCAAACTAGGGTTTGCTGAAGTCTGTGGTAAGAAATGTCTGATCCGTTCTGTTGTTTTACTGATACCTGTCAGTAAGTTATATGTATCTGTTTCATGGTTGACTATGCTTAAAAGTATGGAAACGGTCTAGTCTGAAAATGTGATGAAACGTGACATGTAAGTGGTGTCCTAAAGGAAGCTTTGGATCCAGTGTGAAAATTGATGAAATGTGGTCCATAGAGGTGCTGAGGGTTGTAGCCTTCAGTCAGGGGGTTGTAGCTCCCTTCCGTGAGTCAAACGAGAGTGGGGTCGCAGCTCTCTCCAGGAGGCTGTAAACAAGTCGTGGTTGGAGCTTCCTTCCATGAGAGGTCGGGTAAATGAGGTGTGGGTGCCCGCGCGCCGTAGTCTTCACCAACACATATGTTGTAAGATGTTTTCTCTATAATAAAATATTGAAGGTGATAACCGTAGCGGTGGTTTTATCCCGACTTGGGTTTCCACCTAAAAATCCTGGTGTTCATGTGTGATGCTTTGTGTGATGGTTTATTCTGTTCTTACTGCACATGTTTACTGTTTATTAAACATCTGATGAATGAATGATGGAATGATATAAGTGAAGAATTGATGACATAGTTAGATCTCTGTGTATACGCGAGTTTCATAAAGGGTATCCGCGTATATACAGGAGTCTGTATCAGGAAAGTAGCGTATGGGTTTTAGAAGCAAGAAAAAGTAAAAGTTTTGAATATGCAGTAAATACTGATTCACCCCCTCCTCTCAGTATTTTTCCCAACAATTGGTATCAGAGTAGGTTCTTCTGCAGAAGCTTGATCGCTTGAAGGAGCAATGGGAAGTCAAGAAGGAGTGATGTCTATAAAGCCACCTCTATTCAATGGAAGCAATCTGATATTCTAGAAGGTACGAACAAAAGCTTATTTACAAAATCTTGGTGCAAAAGTATGGGCAATCATGAAAGAATGTGAACAAGAATCTAGAGAAGAAAAGGATACTTTTGTGGATGCTCTAGAAGACAATAAATTTCGTGAAGAAAAAACTCAACTCAAAGTAAGTCTAGAAGAAAAGAACATAATGATAGAGACTCTTGAAAATCATCTTGAAGCAAAAGAAAAACGCATTGAAGAATTGGAGTGTGAAGTAGTAAATCTAAGAAAAGATAATGAGAAAGTGAAATCTCTCAATCTTAGATTTGCTAAAGGTTCAGAAACCTTAGATGAGTTTATCAAGGTACAACGGTCTCCTCTTATAAAAACAGGTCTTGGATATACTGGGGAATCTTCCCAGACTTCAGCACCAAATTTTCTAAAAGCAGCCACAGCAGGTTCACTACATTCAGCCACTCAGCAAGGGAACAAAGGATCTCTACAGGGAAAGCAGGACCATCTCAATTCAAGGAACACTATCAGGGATAGCTTTCAAAGACACTACAACCAACAGGTAAATTCAAATAGAAGATTCCATGATCGCATAAATTTCTACTTCAATGGACAATGTTTCTCATGTCACAATTTTGGTCATAAAGCTGTTCAATGTGTTGCATATAAAACCATCATGACAAGAGAAGCAAGAATGAAAGAGATGAATATTGAACCAAAGAAGAACACCTATAAAAACTTTTCTCCTCTTCTAAACGAAGTTGAATGTACTTATTGCAATAACTTTGGTCATGAAGAATCTGAATGCAGGAGCAAGGTCCAGCCAAAAGAGCATGTTCCCTCAAGCTCCAAAGTGTGGAAAAAGAAAGAAATACCGGTTGAAAATTGTGGGATAGCGTTATTTGCGTACAGGAAGAGAATCAATGGTAATATTGATAAGTAAACAAGACACATGATAGGTGGACAAAAGCCAAACTCATACTTATAATGCTCTAGAAAAGGAAAAGAAAGTTACTTTTGGAAATGATACTCCTACTGTAATTAAAGGAAAAGGGTCTGTGTTTCTAAAAGAAAAGGTGAAGGCTAATGATGTCATGTATGTGGATGAATTAAGGCATAACCCCATATGTTAGTGAAATGTGCACCAAGGAATGTATGGCTCCCAGTTCAAAAGAATGTGTGGTTCGTGATCTTGATACAGGTAAAATCATTATAAAAGGAAAAGAAATCTACAAATCAGACAGTATTTAAATTATGACAGTATCAATGTGTTATTTTAGCAAGTCTTTAAATTGGCTATGGAATAGAAGTTGGCCGGGGGCATCCGAGTTTCTTCAAATCAACAAAGCAAGGTGACTAAGCTGCTCGTGATCTTCTCCAAAGTCAATTCTTCCGTAAAGTATCACAGGCAAATCTTTTTCAATTTGCAGTAAGGCACTTATACGATTCAATGCCAAAGAAGGATCTTCAAGTAAGCCTCTTGAACTCATTCATACTGACATCTGTGGACCTATGAGGAAAAATTCACTACGTGGGGAAGAATACTATATTTTATTTATTGATGACTACTCTAGAATGTGTTGGATCGGGTTCATTAAACACAAAGATGAAGCATTTGAAAAATTTCAGATCTTCAAAGCATTGGTAGAAAATGAATTAGATCTAAAAATCAAGTGTCTTAGATCCGATCGAGGAGGAGAATATACATCAAATGAATTCTTTGAATTTTGTGAACAACATGGCATAAAAAGACAGTTCTCTGTAGCAGGCACTCCACAACAAAATGGCGTAGCAGAAAGAATGAATAGAACAATTGTTCAAATGGCTAGAGCTATGCTTGCTGATTCTGGAACTCCTGACATGTTCTGGAGTGAAGCAGCACATACAGCAACTAACATTCTCAACAAGGCTCATGTTCGGGTAAATAGTGACAAAACTCCATATGAACTCTGGTATGGTAATTCTCCCACTGTGAAGCATTTTAAAGTTTTTGGAAGTAAATGCTTTATCAAAAATAATGATGAAAAGCTTGGCAAGTTTGAACCTATATCAGATGAAGGGATATTTCTTGGTTACTCATATTCAAGCAAAGCATACACATGTTACAATAAAGGCTTCGAAAGATTGTTGAATGTATTGATGTTGTTATTGATGAGTCTCCTGCAGCTCCTAAAGAAGAAAAACAAACAACAAAAGAAGATGACAGTGACATATGGCCTTCTACATCAAATGAAGATGATATAGACAGTGGATCCAATGAAGAACCTGAAAATTATCTATCTGAAAAAGCTCCATCCAGATATGTTCAAAAGAATCATCCTGAATCTCAAATTTTGGGAGACAAGGAATCAGGTTTACGAACAAGGAGAACTCTTGTGGGATCTTCTAGTCATATGGCACTTCTATCCACAATTGAACCACACAATGTCAATGAAGCTAGCAAAGATGAATGTTGGAAGCATGCCATGGATGAAGAGCTTGATCAAATTGAAAAGAATGACACTTGGGAATTGGTACCAAGACCACATGATAAAAATATCATTGGAACTAAATGGATTTTCAAGAACAAGTTAAATGAGAATGGGGATGTTGTAAGAAAAAAAGCTAGACTGGTTTGCAAAGGGTATGCTCAACAAGAAGGTATAGATTTTGAAGAAACATTTGCTCCTGTAGCTAGACTTGAAGCCATAAGAATGTTTCTTGCCTTTTCAAGTTATCAACAAATCAAAGTTTATCAAATGGATGTCAAATCTGCTTTTCTTAATGGAGATATAGAAGAAGAAGTATATATAGAACAACCAGAAGGATTCATTTTGGGAAATGATGAACATCTTGTTTGTAGACTTAAAAAGGCTCTATATGGTCTTAAACAAGCTCCAAGGGCATGGTATTATCGTCTTGACAAATATCTTCATCAACAAGGATTTTCAAAGGGGTCTGCTGATAGCAACTTGTACACAAAAATTGAAAATGATAAACTATTGATTGTGGTTGTATATGTTGATGATATCATTTTTGGGAGTAACGAAGAATCTATGAGTCAAAAATTTGCTTCGGTCATGTAGAAAGAATTTGAAATGTCTTTACTTGGGGAACTAACATTCTTTCTTGGCTTACAAGTGCATCAAACTGCAGATGGTATATTCCTATCTCAAGCAAAATATCTTAAGCAAATTCTGAAAAAGTATGGCATGGAAGAATGCAAACCTGTAAGCACACCAATGATAACCGGATGCAATCTCAGTGCTCATGATGATTCTCCCATGGTGAATCAACCAGAATACAGATCAATGATAGGGAGTCTACTTTATCTCACTGGAACTAGACCAAACATTATACATGCAGTTGGGATTGTTGGACGATTCCAAGCTAATCCAAAAGAGTCTCACCTTCAGGCTGTTAAAAGAATTTTCAAATACCTACAAGGAACTCAAGACCTTGGTCTATGGTATCCAAAGAATGCTGATCTTACTCTTCATGCTTACACTAATGCAGATTGGGCTGGAAGTATTGATGATCGGAAAAGCACTAGTGGTGGTTCATTCTATATGGGACCCCGGTTAGTATCTTGGTTCAGCAAGAAGCAAAATTCTATTGCCTTATCTACAGCAGAAGCAGAATATGTGGCTGCCGCATCTTGTCGCACTCAACTCCTCTAGATGATGCAAACCTTACAAGATTTTCAAATCAAATGTACACCTCCTGTCCCCATTATGTGTGACAATACAAGTGCGATCAGTATTTCAAAGAATCCTGTTATGCACTCAAAGACCAAGCACATTCCTATCAAGTATCACTTCTTACTTGAACAAGTGCTTGAGCAAAAAGTGAATTTGGAGTATGTTCCCTCCAAAGAACAAGTTGCTGATATCTTTACTAAACCTCTGCCCATGGAAGCGTTCGAGTATCTAAGACAGAAGCTGGGAGTGTTCTCTGCCAGTCAAAAGAACAAATCTTCATAAATTTAGAAGATGGTATTGGATACGCGGGTTTCCTGAAACACAGTCGTGTATATATGCGAGTTCATGCACAGAAAACCGCGTATGAATGATTGCTGACAATTTTTTGTTTGGAGTCAGCTCTCTTCAGCACAGCTGCAATGCTGTTTGGTATCTCTGATACTGTTTGGTATCTCTGGTGGTGTTCCAGTTCTCATAATTCTATTTCTAATTTTTTGATAAAGATGCCTTGATGATTTGTTGGTAAAAGTGTTCAGGATGCACAAACTAAGGGGGAGCCTTAGTCATATGGAAAGGTTGCTTGGATGCACAGATTCAGGGGGAGCATTAGCTTTGCTGAGTATAATGCATTGTTGGCATTATGATGGTTCTAAAATAGGTTCTATTTCTTGAGGACTTTCTGGTGTTGGCCTTAAAGTTATATCTGTAGTTTGAAGAAAGGGTCATGTACAGATCTATGTTGTAAATTGTAATATTCAGTCATGTAAGGACTTGATAAATTTGTAAACCCACTTGGTTGGGTAGCTGTGTCAATTTTTGTAAACCCACTTGGTTGGGTAGCTGAGTCGAAGTTGTAAACCCACTTGTTTGGGTACTTGAGTCTTATATGTAAATCCACCTGGTTGGATATTTGATGTAAATATGAGTCTTTAGTGATAGCAAGTTCAAAGCGTCATGTACTTCATTGAAAAATATGTTTGAAGATTCAGCATGAACTCAGGGGGAGCTTGGCCACTTCAGTATATATCAGATTTGCAGAACGCTTCTTCCACGTGAGGAGAAAAGGGGGAGAGTATGTTGGTTTTGATCCACCCTTTTCCCTTGATGTCAAAGGGGGAGAGTGACATGGTGTTTGAATGAAGTTGAATGAAGAGAAAGAATGGTGTCAAAAATGGGGAATGTGAGTGACATGGTGTCATTGTATTCTTAATGTACCTATCTGTTGTGGTAACCAAACACCATCGTGGTTGCCATCAAGTCCAAAGGGGGAGATTGTTGGCAATATGATGCAGAGTGTTGTCCTTGATGGCAACCCACTGAATGAAGATGAAGACATGAGAGTGTTGACATGTGTTGTCCTTGATGGCAATCCACCTAATGAAGTTATTCTTGACTTGATGAACTTGGTAAATGATTTAAATCTAATATGAAAGGATGTTTGTTAGCAATATGATGTTGAGTGTTGTCCTTGAATAGCAAGATGATGGCAACTTACTTGATGAAGTTGTGCTTGATAGAACATGTCTTGATGAACTGATGTATCTACAGTGAGTTCAGAAGACAATGAAGAAATGAATTCAGCATGTGACAGATCTATGGTGAAAAGAGTATGTCTCAAGGCATACGTGGATCTGTCTAAGGGAAGTCGCGTATGCACGCGGGAAACAACGTGCCAAGTCGCGTATGGGCAAAAGCGCTCATAAAGTGCAAAACCAGGGGTAACCACCATGGTATTGACCCATTGTATTGGGTAATGATTCGCTCAAATGACCGCGGCCTTAGTCACCACCCAAGTAATGTGTTGTCTATGCAGGATCAAAAGGCAAACCTAGCATAAGGAGAAGAAATTTTCTGCGGGCAAATGAGTGTGGGTGCAAGATGTCTGAGCTTGAATGAATACTTCTCTCTGAAGTATATCTGAATGGAAAGGGTTACAGTTGAATGATAGATCTGAATGTATGATGCACCAATGATGAAGAAGGGGGTCTAGATCTGAAATGCACTTGTATTTGCTAGATCTGTTTATGGAATGATTAGATCTGTGAGGAGGCGAACATCTGTCTGAGGTAAAGGGTAAAATCTGAAGTGATGTATCTATGGTGAAGAATTGCAATGACATAAAAGTCTGAAGAACCATACACTAGTTCGTCGAAGAGGAAGCGCGTATATACGCGGCTTCGCTGAAGAGAAAGTGCGTATGCACAATGAAATTGGATCTGTAATATGTACAGAAGTATACGCTGGTTTATGTGGACTAAGCGCGCGTATACACGCCGTACACGTTGAAAGGAAAGCACGTATGCAAACTAGGCTCGCCGAAGCAAGGGGCATGAAATATCTCGCCCATCCGTTCACCGTGTTTCGCTAACTGACCGTGTTGATACATTCCACGGCGTGATGTATGTTTGTGCTTGCGTTATGGAAAGGGTTCATTTTGAAAATAAGGATGAAATGTGGCTCGTAAGTGGTGTCCTAAAGGAAGCTTTTGGATCCAAAGGTGAAAATTGATGAAACGTGGTCCAGTGAGGTGCTGAGGGTTGCAGCCTTCACTGTGGGTTGTAGCTCCCTTCCAGAGGTCAGTAAACGAGAGCGTGGGGTCGTAGCTCCCTCCGTGAGAGGCCGAAACGAGCCGGGGTTGGAGTTTTCCTTCCGTGAGGTCGGTAAACGAGCGCAGGTGGGTGCCTGCGTGCTGGTAGGAGTCTGCACCATCACATATGTTGTAAGATGTTTTCTCTATAATAAAATATTGAAGGCTGAGTAATGGCAGCGGTGGTTTTATCCCGACTTGGGTTTCCACCTAAAAAATCCCGGTGTTCATGTGTGATGCTTTGTGTGATGGTTTACTCTGTTCTTACTGCATATGTTTATTGTTTATTAAACATATGATGAATGAATGATGGAATGATTTAAGTGAAGATCTAATGACTAATTAGATATATGTGTATACGCGAGTTTCATAAAGGGTATCCGCGTATATACGCGAGTCTATTTCAGGAAAGTAGCGTATGGGTTTTAGAAACAAGAAAAAGTAAAAGTTTTGAATATGCAGTAAATACTGATTCACCCCCCCCCCCTCTCAGTATTTTTCCCAACACCACAAATAACAATAAAATTAATCTAGGAGTTTGTGCATGTTGATTTGTACATACATACATACATACATACATACATACATATATATATATATATATATATATATATATATATATATATATATATATATATAACCATGTTTTGAGTCGTTGGTTAAGGAATACCTATCTCTATTCCAAGGGTTGTCCTTGGTATCTTATGTTATCCATTACAAGGTTTAAGGAAGGTTTAAGATAAATGACCAGAATTCTGTGCAAGTTTTTGCAACATTTTGCAACTGTAACACCCGTGTTTACATAAATGACTAAGTTGTAGCCTTGTTTAAGAGTGGAAATAGGTCTTACATATGAAAGCCTGTGGATTGTGTAACCTTTGATACAATATTGTATGCTTGTAGTGATTACATATAAAATTCTTATTCTTCTCAAATTTAGGAAGCTAAGATAATTCTTGTCATAAATGGACATGAAATTTGAATACAAATAAATTTGAAACTAGTTTGGATTTTAATAGTGGGTGCATGGCATTTGAATATACATTGAGATTCCAAGACTTGGAGTCATGGACGGATATTTTATTGTGAAACCTAAGTGTGTCTAATTTCCTTACAAAATAATTTATCAATATTCTTTTTTTAAAGAAATGCACAATTGATGCTTTTCTTAATGAATTCTGTGATGGTGAAGGAAAATTTATTTGACATTCTTTTTTATGCTATCTTATCTTAAACAAGAAAATATAATAGCATTTAATTTCTTGTTTACATGATTTATTTTGTAGGTTGGTAACTCATTATTACCTTTGATGGACTATTCTTTTACTTGCAGATGCATTATAGACCCTCCTTTGGAGATAGTGGTTCCACCAAAACAGACACCTTGGCCCGATCCACCACCTGTATCACATGCATCATCTGTTGCAAGTGACAACACCCTTCCAGATAATTCAGATAAAAATTGAGGAAAAAATGGAAAGTCTTCCAAGATGAGAAGAAATAAATGAAAACATGACAGCCAAACTGAAGCTTCGCAAGTATCGTGGGCTTCAGAAAGGGATGGAACAAACAGATGAGAGCTACATTTTGTTAATGCAGGTCTGTGTGGAAAATATTTTTGATTACCAGTTTCTTGATGTAAGCCTCAAGGTAACCAAGTTGATCTGTACTTCTATAGAAATTCCTATACACTTTAACTCAGTTTTCTAGGTCAAATAATTTTATTGTTTCTAGGGTTCATATTATTCATGAAATCAATTCCAGCCAAACAGGGGTCCCTTCCTGATTAAGATTATTAGGTAGGCCATTTGGCTATTGACAACTGATCTATACAATATTGAGGTTGATAATACTGGATATAAGGCGGTTATGATGGTATCTTGGCATGGTTCAATGCACGTGGCTCTTCCATAGTCATTTGTATATTATTTTGTTGTGGTGAGATGAAGATTGCTCTTGCTTAGTCATCTGATATATTACGGCCATAATTTCAGCACAACTCATGAAGTACCCTTGTATGAATTATTCCCTAGTGTAGCACTTGGCACAATCTTCTTGTCTGTTTTTTGGTTCAGCTATATGTGTTGGAGGCCTTATTTGAAGTAACTTTGAAGTAACAGTCCTCATATTCATTTTAGCTCTTTCTTTTCCATGTATAAAAAAGAACCTCATCAGTAATATGCTTTGGTGGATTCTTGTAGTCTTAATCTTTTTTTGTATTTATTTATCATCATTTCATTTATCAATGGTTGACATTACATAAGAAATATTTTGCTTGTTAAAAGGGGATCATTTTTTATTTGATTGATTTATAAGATGAAATAAATTTGGAAGAAACCAATTTCTACATTTGTTTTCTCTTAAATTTCAGTGTTCTATACATCTTTTTCAAAATCAGGATGCAGGGGGATGTTGGGGTGCTTTATATATAAAATTTGTAGTAATGTAAGAAAATAAAATGTTGAAAAAATACAAGAGAAATTTATGTGGAAAAATTACCATCATGGTTCATGATACCCACTTTGTCCCCTCAATCTCAAAGCCTTCCCTTTTGTTTAATTTAATTTCCAATAGAAACTGTACATTGAATTTTTGTTGTGGTTTTTCCTTTTCACACCCTGTCAACATATACAGATTGGGGATTGAGGGAAGTTTTTTTTTCCCTCTTACCCTCTAAACATATATTGTAAAATGAGGTCGGTTTTACAAGATGTCCCCTTTCTTCCACATGTTGGAGTGGAATTCATGACACATTTAACATCATGTTATGTTTGATTGTTGAGTTAGGAGCTTGTGCTTTATGTTCATGGTTGTACTTGCGACATGGCATCATCTGTTTTACTTGAGAATTGACATTAGGGCTTTGGGTGCCATCTTATTTTGACATTTTAGACAGTGATCTAGGGTTTCCTTATGAAGCCCTTGTTGTTGTGAGAGGCTTGTATATATAGGAGAGAGCCTCATTTGTCAAAATAATCATGGAAAGTTATGTAAAACTCTCCATTGTATAGCACCCAAAAACCTAACGTAAATGCTCAAATAAAACACACGGTTCCATGTGGAAAGTACAACCATGAACATAAAGCACAAGCTCCTAACTCAACGATTAAACATAACATGATGTGAAATGTGTCATGAATGCCCGTCTAACATGTGGAAGAAAGGGGGTGTCTTGTAAACTAAGGTTGGTTTTTTTTGTTCTACCCCAATGAAGAGTCATAATACTGACATCACGCAATGTCGAAAGCAAAAAATCACGAAGCGTGGGTTGTGGTGTGAGAATCGTCGAAACAATGACACTATTAAGTGTTGGACGTGGTACCAAAATCAACATAGGAATTCTAACACACCACTTTCTCACGTCAGAGTTGTGACGACCATATGGAACACTCAGGCAAGTGATGACTACCTCGTAACCTCGGTAGAGTGAATAACTAATGGATGTGTCGGAAGAGAAAAAAACACGTTCCACTGTTGGAAAAGTGACGACTAACTTGTAATGTTAGTAGAGTGACGAACATCTGGATTCGTTGGAAGAGAGACAAACATGTGCCACCATTGAAAAAGCGAAAACTACGCTGTAACATCAGTAGAGCAACAAATGGTTGCTAACATCGTAAAAGTGGCACAAATATGTAACTGTCAGAAGAGAGATGCAAATTTGGTAACGTCGGAAGAGCGACAGCCACTTGGAAACGTCATAAATACTGTCGCTCTATCGATAGTTACTAGAAATGTCAAAATTGTGACGCGACTGGAAACGACGTTTTTCTCCACCTCAAAGTGTCACTCTTGGGACACCTATGTGTTACAAGAGCGACATTTTGGCTGTCGTAAATTGGGCCAAATGTGCTAGTGCTTGGACTTCTATGATTGTTGGAATTCTTCCATGTCAACCGTTACGTATTAGATGCCCGAATTTAATATTCCAAATTTTCCATCAGCTAATTGGAATATTAGAGCTCTTACTTTTCTTATTTAGTTAAGTAAATAAAAGGGTGGAGGGACCGATAAACCCAGTAGATGAATAAAATCCACTTCTATAGTGTGAATGTGGGTTAATTGAGTAGTGGAGTAGCATAATAATGAAGAAAGAGTGGAGGTCATGGAGCAATAGTGAGGAATATGGTGGAGATAGTGGAGGAATAAATGAAAGATCATGGAGAAATAATGATGAAGTGATGGAGGAAGTGGTGCATTAAATGCACACATGATGGAGGAAGTGGAGAGTAATTGCAGTAATGATGGAGATCATGGAGGACAATGCAGTATTTATGAAGGCTAGTGGTCACATGTGCATCATGGTTATGAGGTGGGCCAAGGCTAGGGAAGGCTCACAAACATAAAAGGAAGATGAGGGCAGAAAACAAAGGGGATTCTGGATTTTTATTGTTGAATGTCGTAAGACATTTCTTTGCACGCTTCAGTTGCTTAGCTAATTTTGATATGTTGTTTAGCACTAGGTGTTCTTGAGCGGGAATCCCACCCTTACCCATGGGACATCAAGTGATGACTCTGGGAAGGTTTTATTTGGCAGCATTCATCATCCGGAAATTAGTGCCGCTTTTAGCCACTCTCATTTGTACTTCCATCTACAGGAATTATGTATTCTTGAACTTGGGTTTGAGAGTTGAAAGGTTGGTCTTAGTACTTTAGCTGATAAATTTGTGGAGGGATCAACCCTTCACACTATGGATTCATTGTAGTCTTCCGGGAGTTTAATTTACATATCCGGCATCAGGCCATCCATATATTCTCCTATGAAACAACATTTCCTATAGGAATTACGTAATTCTGTAGTGAGGATCTGAGAAGAAGAGGAAGTTCCAAGAAAGTCAGCTTGGAATCTTGCGAGGGATTAATCCTTCACTTTAGGGATCACTTCAATAGCCTAGGATCAGCAATTATTATCTTTCAGTAGTCTTCATCATCATCCCTCCTAGACATCATAGTATTTCCCAGCAGTTGTGCATGTAACAAGCAACATATTCAGTGGAGGAGCTAGATCTTAAGTTGGAGTCTCAGAATCGGGAGAAGGGACCAGCCCCTCATTTATTGAGCCGAGGGGGTGATTTTGCAGCATATAGATCATTTTTCAGCCCCATATCAGAAGTTGTCTCTAGGGATAATGTAACTCAGCCAGCAGGGGTGTAGTGTGCAACCCAAAAAGGGTCGAGACTCTGAACTCAAAATCTGGCCAAACCATTTTTGGGTTTTCCTATTTTTTTTTAGTAGAGTATGTGGTTAAAATATGAGATATTTCTAAGCACTACAATAACCTCTCAAACATATATTTTTTTCCCAGCAACACCAAAATTTTTTACTTTCCTCTGCTGGTTTTCAATAGAGTTGTTTCAACCATCTTTGGATGGCTTGAGCTGATGCGTTTTTGGAGAACTGTGTATATTCATTTTCTCTTATGATATGGATCAGCTTTTTTTGCTCATATGCATGATGTTTTGATGTATTGTGGAATTTTTCTAGTTCTACATGTTTTATTTTTATTTTACTGTAGTTGGAATTATGCATATGTTCTATATTCAGGTCTTTTCCATTTTGGAATGTTACAATGGTATCAGAGCATGATCTTTGGCTCAGCTTGTGGGCATTTCATGACATCAGGGGGATAATAAGAAGAAGTATAAAAATAAGAAGTCTTCAATGGCAAGTGGATTGAGTTTTTCCACACTTCTCTTCATATCTATGCAGTATCTCACCATGGATATCAAGGAAATCAGAAGGGAAAGGCAAAAGGAAACCCTAAGAGGGTTTTAGAATAGAGAATTTTCGAGCACTTCCTATCAACAGTATAAGCAACTGGAGGTGTAGAAAGTTCCACAATGCCCTACTATGCCCAGTTTCCTTGCAGAAGGAAATGAGTGACATGGAGATGGATGATATTTGATGCATGAAACTCGTAGCGATTATCTTGCAAAGTACAAATCCAAATCTAGTGCAATAAAAGAGAATCTGACTTTCCAATAGTTTTTCCAAATTAAAGAGAACCGTAGACCCTGCATCAACAATAAAAGAAGAGGGCATATGCAGAATAGATTATTTTTGCATACATTTGGTGGGTCATCCAAAATCACAACAAAGGCTTAGATGGAGAAGTTATATGATTTCTTCTAGCTACACCCAATAGCGGAAAATGAATCCTTTGAGATTGCAGAACTACACCTTGAGGGTGAAGCAAATGATTGATGGTTCGGCAGATTGAAACATGCAAGAGTGATTGTGTATGTGCATAGTTCACCCAAAGATTGGTAAAGAGGTTTGATAGAAGAAACCCGAAGGCACATTCCATTGAGACATTCTCCGACAATAAAGAAAAAGTGTATGAGGAGAAGAAGGGAGATGTGATTTGAAAATGGGTTGGATAAATTGTTATGTATTTCAATAACGTCCCACTCAGTTAAACAAATAAATGTTCCAGCTTATACTTGACATTTTACGGAATTATTACTCGAAAGAGGTTCATGATTTTTAACTATTTAAGTGTCTTAAGTCCATTTGTTCTTGCTGAAATTTAACATGTATAAGAGAAATACAATGCAGCAATAAAACATCCACACATAACAATAAAATTAATCTAGGAGTTCAACCGAATATCGTGGGCTACGTCTCCTTTGAGCTTGGTCATCTTGACTTTGATCTTTGGGATTATGGTAAATTTTATTTTACAAGTTCCACACTTAATTCCAATGGATGCTGAACTGATCCAAAGGGATTCGAATACCATCTATATCCCTGTCATGGATGTCATCACTCTGCAAACAACTTAAGGCTCCCTTAGACTTGATTCCTTCTGTTGGTGCACTGAACTACACTGAGCTTCTCCATGGCACTAAATCCTTCAGAATTCCGTTTCTATCCTTGAAACCAAGCCTACTATCTCCAGAACACATCAGCACCAAATATCAACTAATAATTTTCTCAAAATGAGCACTACATCCCCAAACTAGGCCTTCCTCCACGGTTTTCCCAAGGTTGCACAAAACTTAAATTCAGCTTTTTGAGCTCTATAATTTCTCAAATGGCTCTGAAAATCCATTCATTGAATTAATAATGCAAAAATTAATGAGGATAGACTATTTTTTCACTCAAAATGGCCTCCGACTGCTCTGGTTTCGCCTACAACACCTGTCGGTACCCCCTGGCACTGGGGTCACTAAAAACTTCTCTGATGGGTTTTAGACCTCTAGAAGTCCTCAAAATATTTTTCAACCTCATTCAATGGATTCAAAATTCTGTTTACAGTCATAAATGAATATTGGTTCACTGCAGAAGGCCTCTAGCTGCTCTGGCTAGGCCCTGAACTGCTGCTGGGAAAAGCTGGCACTGATGGCCCCTGGAACTTTATTGAATATTATCAGCTTTCTAAACTCCTATATAGGATATAAAAAAAAAATCATTAGTTTTATAACATGTTAAGTATCCAAAAATGATTTTTGGATCTCTAAATAAGGCCTCTAGTTCCCTTAGCTAGGCCTCAAACTGTTGTTGCCCCCTGGTGGCCCTGGTGGCCCCTTGAACTTCACTGATGAAAAAACCTACTTATAAGCTCTATGATGGCTCTAAAACCAACTCCATTGTGTCTGGAATGTTGGAGATAGTCTAAATTGACTATTGGCACTCCAAAATTGGGCGAATCTAGCTCTAGATAGAGCCAAAACAAATTTTGCTCAATGTCCCCTACATCAGCTCCACTAAATGTGGAGGACTGGAGTTAACTCCAGTTAAAATAGGAAAATGATAAAAATGGTGTTCCCAATCCAAATAGACCACCAGGTCAAATGGTTAACATTAACAGTGACCGTTGGGGTGGCCACATGGCCTCAAACCCCACGATCTCATAATGGTGGGAAGATAACACAACCATCGGCAGAAAAGGTGCTAACCGTGGCATAAAATGGTAAAGGCCATGTGCACACGTTCCCTCTACGGTTAGAGCGGAGGCTTAAGCCCATGGTTCTAGCACTTGGGTGCTTAAGGGGGGGGCTGGCCTCCCAAACCCCCAAACCATAAACCACTTTAATTCAATTCTATTCGTTCAGCATAGTTTCTTAAGAACTATTGTCATGGCAGAACGGTAATTGTGCGGGCCTGCGGGTTGGAGGTCTAGGGTTTGACCCCCGACCATGCCAACCAATTTTAATATATAGTCCTGGGGACATGTGGTGGCCTCAGGTCTGACCACATGTCACCCCATAATTGGCCTGAATAAAAACACTTGTTCCCATTGACCAATAATACATTGCCAAGTGTCCATCGCTGATTGGAACAAATGGAATATTTTGGGGAATATTCTGAGGAATATTATAGGAATATTCCAAGAATATTCCTTAGAATATTCTTTTTTTAGTTTCCCAAAATTCCAAGTCAAACGTGGTCAATGTCCAGTTTTTGCAGTTTACTCGACTTTTCAAACTAAGATAACTTCTTCATACAATGTTAGTTTTTCGAACCGTTCACTATGCCAGAATTGAAATGACAAGACCTTTCAGGTCGCTCAAGTTTGGCACACTTCCCAAAAATTTGAATTTTGAGCTATCATTATGGTCCATGATCCAGTTCTGATCACACCTCCCCATTAGGAATCTTTTGGAGCCGAAAAGAATAATATACTGATATATACAGTAAATGACAATACAACACCCTCTTCTCTTTAGCCTCCATACACTTTCCTTACATGGCTATTGCCTTTGAACCATAACTTGAAGGTAGTCGACACTTCCCTTCCTGGATGCGCTTGTCCTCCTAGCACGCACTCAAAAATTTCTAGCAAATTATTACAGAAGGTAGCTGAAAATCACTTCCTTGATCATTGATCCAAGGTGGCTCAAAGAAAGGTGAGATTACAACATATATACATGCATACATAACTGAAATTTTCATATGAAAAAATGTGTATGTATTACTGTGTTAAGAATTCCAACCACTTCTTACCAAGCCACTTCCACGGCGAATTTTTATGCTGCAAATCATCTTCATGTGAAACTTCCGTTCTCACATCAATAATGGAATCTTGGTTCCACTTTCACCTGTCTTTTTTTCCTCTTGCTACATGTGCTTGGGACGACTATTTGGATGCGAATTCCAACAATGGGAAACAACATGTCCCATCTTCTCGCAATATGTGCAATCTTATGCACCTTTTTTGAAATTTTCATTTGCTTCTTCTCCTTCCTGTATGCCTTATTCCTCATCCAACATCTCAAAACATCGTCGTTAAACCGAGCACAATGTACACAACAAATCTTTCTTCCTTTTAAGCATGAAAAATTGTCATGCCTTGCATAAACATAATCAAATTGACTGTGGGAAGAATTATACCTCTTGTGCTGCTTTGCATGTCCATCCTTCTTGCCTTCTTGAGGAGATGAACCAGTAGAGGCTCCATCTTTCATTTGCGGACTAACATCATCATTCTTGTCTTGAAAATTGTCCGAACTTGCATGCTCACCATAAGTTGCATGTCTACAATCTTCTTGCTGAAACAAAGGCTTAAATCAATGGCAATCATCTTGGAAACAAACTTGACATGTTTGTATATTGGAACTTGGAACAAAATTTCTCTTTAAAGTTGCCTCACATTCCTTCATGGATTTGGAGTCTTCGCCATTAGATTGCACATAACCAAGACCAAATTTCTTACTTCGTTCCTAAACCAAAATAGGATCAACCATGCATTGTACATGCTTTCCTAAACCCTTGCCTTCATAGCCCATTTTAAACAATTAACTTGGACCCTATACCTCTAGTGTGATTTTCAAAAGGACCAACACATCTTTCTAAAGAGGAAAATGAAGACAAATTAGAGTGAATTACCTTTTCTTCACGCATCTTCTTAGTCAAACCCTCTTGAGCTTCAAGGAGCTACATCTCCATATCATGCAATATTTGAAGAATTTATTCCTTCTCTTCCTTCATAGCAAAAAATTTCTCACGAAGTTCAGTGCTTTCTCTTATATCTTCAAACAAAATCTGCACCATGTCCTTCAAGATGTAGAAGTCACACTTCATGCCTTCATCGATGGATCTTGTGAAGGAGGAGGATTTTGAAACCTTACTTGAAGAAGTTTTCATCATGAAAATTAACTAAAATAACTTCAACAAAGTTCACAAAGCTTTAAAAAACAATTGACAAAGAATTTGAACAAAATGGCTGTAGAGACAAACTCTTATTCAAGCAGCCGAACAAACAAACAATCGACAAAAAGGTTTGTTCTTAAAGGATGAAATTGAGGTCCTTTGGGTAAGGAAGATGCCTTCAGCCCTCTCTTCCTTCTTGTCCTCTCCTATACTTAGCTATCGGTAGCTATCCCTTCACCTCTAGCAAACTCAAGCAACAGTCAGTTTGTAAACAGTAAAACAATCAATATTTTGCACTGTTTAAACACCTTTCAAGTTATAAAAGAAAGCTATTGCTATGTAAATCTAGAAACTAGGTGCTCCGATACCAACCTGATCTGAAAATGGGTTGGATAAATTTTTATGTATTTCAAGAACCTCCCACTCAGTTAAACAAATAAATGATCTAGCTTATACTTGACATTTTGCAGAATTATTACTTGAAAGAGGTGTATGATTTTTAACTGTTTAAGTGTCTTAATTCCATTTGTTCATGCTGAAATTTAACATGTTTGACAGACATATAATGCAGCAATAAAACATCCACACATAACATCAAAATTAATTTAGGAGTTCACCCAAACATCGTGGGTTACATTTCCTTTGATCATCTTGACTTGGCTCTTTGGGATTATGGTAAAGTTTCTTTTACAAGTTCCACATTTAACTCCAATGGATACTGAACTTATCTAAAGGGCTTATAATACCATCTATATCCATTTCATGGTTTTCATCACTCTGCAAAGAGCTTTAGGGTCCCTTAGACTCGATTCTTGCTGTTGGTGCACTGAGCTACACTAAGATTTTCCATGGCACTAACTCCTTTATAATTCTATTTCTATCCCAAAAACCACAATTAATGTCTCTAGCACACATCATACTCTAAATATCGACTGGTAATTTTCTCAAAACGAGCACTGCATCCCCAAACTAGGCCTTCCTCCACGGTTTGCCCAAGGCTGCCCAAGCCTTTCGTTCAACTTTTTGAGCTATAGAAGTTCTCAAATGGCTCTGAAAATCCCTTCATTGGATTTAGAATTCCAAAATTAGTCAGGATAGATTATTTTTTCACTGCAAATGGCTTCCAGCTACTCTGGTTTTTCCTACAACACCTATCGACACCCCGTGGCACTAAGGTCACTAAAAAATTCTCTGATGGGTTCTCAACCTCTAGAAGTCCTCAAAAGCTTCTGCAACATCCTTCAATGGATTCATAATTATTTTTAGAGTAAAAACTGACAATTGGTTCACTGTATAAGGCCTCTAGCTGCTCTAGCTAGGCCCTAAACTGCTACTAGCAAAAGCTGGCACTAATGGCCCCTAGACCTTTGCAACTTCTTGCACTAACACCTTGTTTTCAGCACCGTTCAACACCAATTTCGATTTCTACAATTTCTTGTCATCTTCTTTCAAAGAAAACCTACTTTCAAACTGACACAACTCATTACATACATCAGCATTTGTTTGAAAAGTATTATGTAAAACATCTCTTTGTTTAATCATCAGCAATGTCAAGTTTTGGCTTGAATTGACTAGCCTCTTCATTTTCCCTGCATTAACTAAAGAAGTGTCTAGTTTCTTGTGATGAGCTCTCACAATATACTTATTTCCATATTTGAATAAATGGCATTTTTTCTCATGGCGATGGAAGATTTCTTTCCTATCATATAAGTAATGACTGCCCAACACCATATCTATTATATCAAGTGGAACAACATCTAATTCAACTGTCTCAATGAAATGTGCAGTTATTGCAAAGCACAATATGCACTTCTTTGAAACCTGTGAATTTTCATCCTTACAAATCCAACCAAGTGGATATGGTTTTGAATGTGGAATGGTCTCAAGATTAAGTTTCTTAACCAAGTCTTCAGAGATTAAATTTTCTTGTGACCCACTGTCAAACAATGTGTCAACCTTGGTATGTTTGGAAATGACCCTCACATGAAACAATTCAATTCTCTCTTATTCATTTGGAGCTTGTATGTCATAGTTATATATACTAGAACTTGGTTTAGTTTCAATCTCTTTCCCCTTGATATTCTTTAGTCCCATAGCTATGATTTTTGTTTCATCTCCTGAATCTGACCGTAAGTCTTGTTCAGCTGTTGCAACAGTTTTTCCTTTCTCCTTGGATTTCTCTTTGGCTTTCAAACTTTCTGGTTTTAAATCTGGATGAAGTTTCCAACAACGGTCTTCATCATGGCTATTTTTAGAACAGTGTTTGCAAAAGAGTTTTCCCTTCTCTTTTCTGATATTTGCATTTATCTTTTTCTTCGATTTGCCGTTAAACTCATTTTCCTCATTCTCATCTAAGTTTTCTTTGCCCCTTGCCTCTAGGTGTGTGGCTTGTACACAAAATTCATATAGGCTTGTAGGATTAAACATGAGGATAGTATGTCTTAGGTAGATATGTAAGCCTCTTATATACTTGAGCAAACTGTCTTGTCTCTGCAAATCTACTCATAATAAAAGAGTTATTCTCCTAAATTCTTGAGTATACACTTGTACATTTTTTCCTTTCAATTATTTAAAATTTTTCCTGTTCATTATGGCTTTCTTCATGTGAGATAATGGATAAAAATGTTGTTTTATTGCATAAATGAAATCAGTCCATGATACAATAATCTTACCATGTTTCTTGATCTCCTCCTTTGTCTTGGCTTCCCACCAAACAAGTGTTGCACCTTCCATTATCAATGAAGTTAGTTGGATTTTGGTATCATCATCATGAAAATTTTGGATTCTCAAATAGGCCCCCAATTGCCTAATCCAATTATCAAGCTTCTTTTCATTGACTTCACCATTAAACATTGGTAATTCAAACTTAACATCAAGTTTTATAAAATGACTTTTACCAATGCTATTTCACTTGTACGACTGATGTACTGAAGATGAAGTAGAGGATGATGAGGATAAAGATGAGGGTGATGATGGTGACTTTTCACTGTCTCCATTTCCTCGATTTCCCTTATTTGATTTAGCTTCATCATTTTGGCCTCCTGATGATCCTTGTCCTTCCTTGTGAAGTTTGGACCTTTCTTCTTCTAGTTTCTCATTCCTTTCTTGATAAAGGACTCTAACCATTTCAGTCAAGTCAAGAAATGCTTTTATGTACCCTCTTTCTTCCTCTTTGAGATCCATCTCTTCATGGATTTCTCCTTATCCTGGAGGCATGCTTGATACTACTTTTGTTTCTTTTCGAGGTGAGCTAGGTGGTGGAGGATGTGGCAATATTTCCCTCCTTTGTTGTGGCTCACTTTGAGAACATCTTGGTTCCACCAATTTGCCTTCTCCTCTCTTAAGATTGAGCCTCATATGCATGAAAACCCTTGCAAACAGTTATACAAATATTTGCACACAAAACACCAGAGATTAACCTCTAGCTCTGATAATTCTTTTTAAACTTTGGAACTTCTTGCAGTAACACCTTGTTTTCAGCACCATTCAACACCAATGTCGCCTACTGAAACTTTTTGTCATCTTATTTCAAAGACAACCTTCTTTCAAACTGAAACAACTCATTACATACATCAGCATTTGTTCGAAAAGGATTATGTAAAACATCTCTTTGTTTAATCATCATCAATGTCAAGTTTTGGCTTCCATTGACGAGCATATTTATTTTCCCCGCATTAACTAAAGAAGTGTCTAGTTTCTTGCAATGAGATCTCACGATATACTCCTTGCCATCTTTGAATAAATGGTATTTGTTCTCATGGCGATGGAAGATTTGTTTCCTGTCATACATGTAAGGACTGCCAAACACCATACCTGTCATATCAAGCGAAACAACATCTAATTCAACTGTGTCAATGAAATGTGCAATTATTGCAAAGCACAATATGCACTTCTTTGAAACCTGTAAATTTGCATCCTTACAAATCCAACTGTGGATATGGTTTTGGATGTGGAATTGTCTCAAGATTAAGTTTCTTGACCAAGTCTTCAGATATTAAATTTTCTTATGACCCACTATTAAACAATGTGTCAACCTTGGTATTTTTGGAAATGACCCTCACATGAAACAGTTCAATTCTCTCTTCTTCATTTGGAGCTTGTATGTGACATTTATATATACTAGAACTGGGCTTCGTTTCAATTTCTTTCCCCTTCATATTCTTTAGTCCCATAGCTATGATTTTTGTTTCATCTCCTGAATCCACACCTGCTATCTCCAGCACATATCAAACACTAAATATTTACTGATCATTTGCTCAAAATGAGCACTGCATCCCCAAACTAGGCCTTCATCCACGGTTTGCCCAGGGCTACCCAAAAATTCCCTTCATCTTCTAAAGCTCTAGAAGCCATAAAATGTCTCTGAAAAATCATTCATTGGATTCATAATGCCAAAATTAGTCATTATATACTATTTTTTCATCAAAAATGGCCTTCGGCTGCCTTGGTTTCGCCTCCAACACCTGTCGGCAGCCCTTAGCACTAAGGTCATTGAAAACTTATATGATTGGTTCTCGACCTCTAGAAGTCCTCAAAATATTTTTCAAACTCCTTCAATGGATTCATAATTCTTTTTACAATCGGAAATGACTATTGGTTCACTGCATAAGGCCTCTAGCTACCTTGGCTAGGCCCTGAACTACTGCTGGAAAAAGCTGGCACTGATGGCCCCTGGAACTGTAATGAAACTTTTTGGCTTTCTAAAGTCCTCTACAGGCTCTAAAAATTATCTCATTAGTTTCATAACATCTGAAATATCCAAAAATGACTATTGGATTGTTGAAAAATACCTCTGGCTCCCGTGGATAGGCCTCAAACTGTTGTTGCCCCCTCGTGGCCCACGTGGCCCCTTGAACTTCACTAATGCAAAAACCTGCTTAGAAGCTCTCTGATGACTCTGCAACTTACTCCATTAATTTTCCTTTCAGTAATATAAACATGTATAATTTTTCTCCATTTGTTTACTTAAGGAATGAGTGTTTTAACCATGAAACATAGATTAATTTGTGAACTTTAAGCATGAAAATAAGCCTAAAAAACACTAAAAAATAGTGTATAATATAGAAATACAATCACACATAAGTTTTACACAGTAGGCATGATGAAGCAGTTCACCCCTTCTGGGCTACATCTGTTGGTCCAGCTCCCAATGGCATGTCCCTCTTTGTCATTATGCTCAAAATTGTAAATTACATGTGTTTACAGGCCTCTAATGGTTGTTTTCTCTACACCAATGGCTCCAGAATGCTCCAATTAATCTGGGTAGACTCTTGTTTCACCGAAATCAGTCGAAAATTGACCTCTTCATGCATTTTTCCCAATTTAATCTAGAAAAACTCCACTAAAAGTGGAGACTGAAACTTAAATGGAGTTAATTTTAATGAAAAGCCCTAAATTTAGGGCACCGCTATAGTTCCCGCTAGTCAAAACCGCATGCATTAAAGTCAAAAGGTTTTGGGGGGTAGTCACATGCTGACCCCCCGCCGTTAACTCTGCTTGAAACTATTTGAAAACTATGCATAATGGACGAGTGGAACCCAAATTTTACACAATGTTCCACAAAATGTTTGCATTAACCATCGTTTAAATGCCATGAATGCACATGTGATAGTGCTTATCCACCGCCGGAAGTTACGGTTTAAAAAACACTCATTAACAGTTATTGTCACTACATGACATGTGAATGAACCATCGCTGGGAGTTAAGGTTAAAGCCACCAGCTTTTAAAGTTTGTTCCCATGGTTAATATATATCATGTGACCACTACTTCGGGGCCTCCAGTGGGTTGGGACCGCTGGCGGTCCCCCCCCTCCAAGTTGCAATTCCATACAACGTTAAACGATGAAGAGGATTGTTAGGTTAAGATCTAAACGATAGGCGAGATGGTCATAGATTTATACGAGCAGGCCGAAGGTCGTGGGGTCGACCCCCCCCCCCTCCCCACCCAAATTTTACCACAGCAAGTTGAGGACACGTGGCAGCCTCCGGGCTTGCCACGTGTTGCTCATCCAATGATATATTTAGAAAACATCAATGGTCAAAAAAACATCTTCGTACCACAAGATCAATAGCCCAGATTAAGCCACATGATGTGATCTAGTTGGCTATAAGAAAAGGGAATATTCACTAAAATATACCTATTGATTGTACCTGCATATTTATTGGGCATCCCAGTCATAATTTTTTTTTTGTTTGGGAAAACTGACAGAACACAATATCTTCTTCATTCGACATCGGTTTTTTGAACCATTCATGGTACCGGAATCACAACGACGAGATCTTTTCAGTCGCTCAGGTTCAATCATGTTTCAAGCACTTTAAATTTTGAGCATAACACATGATCTCCTGATCACATCTCCCCACTAGGAAGCTTTTGGACCCCAAAATATCTATGAATTACTAAACATGAAGATGAGGAGATTGTGTCCCCACTCTTCCAATCTTTATCCACTGTAATTTCCCTAATTTCATTAAATGGAGCTTTTCATGAAAGACAATTTTTTCCTTGATTCTGTCGACCAACCATTACTATCTTTGACATTGTCATACTACACATTTTCTGAACTTGCAGAACAACAATCTAAATTTGTATTAAACATCTTGTTTCTACAATGGTTTATAATCAAAGGAAAATTGGAATTGTTCTCACCTTGCATTCTATTGTTATGGTGATTTTTTGCTGCTTTTGCCTTGAACTTGTGTCGACTCTTGACCAAGTTTCTTCTCCATTATACCATGCCTTTCGAAAATCAGCAATGAACATTTCTGAATCCCGTGCCTTCTTTGCCAAGTTTCTTTCCCCTCTCCTTGAGAACCTCTTGGTTCCACCAATTTTCCTTCTCCTCTATTAAGCTTGAGCGTCATACACATCAAAACCCTTGCAAATAGTTAAACAAATCTTTGCACAAAAAACACCAGAGATTAAAGTCTAGCTCTATTAACTCTTTTTACCTTTGCAACTTCTTGCACTGACACCTTGTTTTCAGCACCGTTCCACACCAATGTCGACTGTTGCAACTGCTTGTCATCTTCATTCAAAGACAACCTTCTTTCAAACTGAAACAACTCATTACATACATCAGCATTTATTTGGAAAGGATTATGTAAAACATCTCTTTTTTTAATCATCATCAATGTCAAGTTTTGGCTTGCATTGACTAGCCTCTTCATTTACCCTGCATTAACTAAAGAAGTGTCTAGCTTCTTGTGATGAGCTCTCAGAATATACTCCTTGCCATATTTGAATAAATGGTATTTTTTCTCATGGCGATGGAAGATTTCTTTCCTGTCATACAAGTAAGGACTGCCCAACACCATACCTGTTATATCGGGTGGAACAACATCTAATTCAACTGTGTCAATGAAATGTAAAGTTATTGCAAAGCACAATATGCACTTCTTTGAAACCTGTAAATTTGCATCCTTACAAATCCAACCAAGTGGATATGGTTTCGGATGTGGAATGGTCTCAAGATTAATTTTATTGACCAAGTATTCAAAGATTAAATTTTCTCATGACCCATTATTTAACAATGTGTCAAACTTGGTATGTTTGGAAATTGCTCTCACACGAAACAATTCAATTCTCTCTTCTTCATTTGGAGCTTGTATGTGACAGTTATATATACTAGAACTGGGTTTAGTTTCAATCTCTTTCCCCTTCATATTCCTTAGCCCCATAGCTATGATTTTTGTTTCATCTCCTGAATCTGACCCTAAGTATTGTTCAGCTATTGCAACAATTTTTCC